>CM053164.1:13017500-14517500 GCA_028571685.1 Heterohyrax brucei | reverse complement strand
GAACAGAGTCAAGAATTTACAAGCACTTTCCAGGAAATGTGTACTAAATGTATTTTCTGATTTTAGTGAAATTGCAGAAATCCTATTAAGAAAACACATTGCTTTGCGAACTATTGATCCCAGAGGCACACAGCTGGTGGAAAACCCAGACTGTGCTGAGTCCGCCTGTCTTTGCATCATGCTTCCATTAGGCAAGCTAAGTAATTTAATTTTTTTTTTTCTTCTTGCTGCTTCAGCAGAACAAAAGGAATATTTCCCAATCAAGAAGTCACTGCATATTTAGGAATGTATGCCACATTCTTATCAGTATTTTAGGTATATTAAAGACAATTTGTTTTTTACTCAAAATATATGTATCTAAGCTATTTATTTTTAGGATGCTCTCTTTCAAATTTTGGAATTCTGTTGGTGCAGTGGTTAAATGCTCAGCTGCCAACCAAAGGGTAGGCAGCTCAAATCCACCAGACTCTCCTTGGAAACCCTGTGCGACAATTCTTCCCTGTCCCCTACAAGGTGGCTGTGAGTCAGAATCCACTTGATGGCAATGGGTTTCGTTTTTATAGTTGTTTTAGAAATGCTAGGAACTTGTAATAGTGCTAATGCCTTGTGACATGTAGCTTTGCCAAATGTGCACAAATTTTGGTTCATTAGATCTTCTCACTACATATAAAGTATCCAGATTGTTAGGATTTACTCCCAACATCACAAATGTTGCTCAACATGTGGTTGCTGAGAGAATGCAGAGCTGACCAGGACACCATCCAAGAGACATGGATGTATTCATCAAAAGGGAAACTTACAAATTAGGATAGCAGTACGGCATCCAGTGGTGGCCCGCTGGACAGGCAGTTAAGCAAGTGCTGGCAGGGGCAGACATGTTTTTTATGGATGACCCCTCCCCTTGGGTCACACTGGCTCTGGTCCAGAGGGGTGTGTTTTATGTTAATTATGGTTAGGCTGATTGTCCAGTGGGAGTGGTGATGACATGTTGCCACTCAGGTCCACTGTTTCAGAAATCAGGGACTGCAAGGTGGGTCCCTGCCAGGTGGGTATTGTAATGGTATGTTAACAATCTGTTTTACATCAGAAGGTCAGTGTGCAGACATGTACTAGCGAATCTGTTCTTGAGTTACTTGGGGATTTTCAGCTCAAGTTTTCAATATCCTTGTCTTAATGACTTTAGGCAGAAAGCAGGAAGGGCTGTGGTCAGGATTTCTTCGATAGGTACATTCCAAAGGGTCATTATAGCATGTTTGTGTTCTGGTTCCATACATCAAGTTATGATTTTCCACCTTTGAAAATGAGGCCAATGAAAGAAAACCAACAAACAAGGAATTATCTACCCAAGTTCACAAGGAGTGTAAACAATAGAAAACCGAAAACAAAACTCACTGCCATTGAGTTGATTCCATCTCACGGTGACCCTATAGACAGAGTAGAACTGCGTCTTGGGGTTTCCCAAGGAGCACCAGGCAGATTTGAATGGCCAACCATCTGATTAGCAGCCATAGCACTTAATCACTATGCCACCAGGGTTTCCTAAACAGTAGAAGCCAAATCAAATCAAACTCAAACTTATGTTTTCTTTTTCCTTCTACAAGCTTTTCTGGTATCTATCTTCCTATTTCTTTAGTATATGTTAGAAATGAAGAATTTTAAAGATTAGTGAGAAATGTATTTGCATTCCATTAACAATTATTTGAGTATGTTTTAAGTGTCAGGAAAGATACATTCACAAAATGAATCTGAGCAGAGGCAAACCTTTTGGAATGCGAGGGGGGCTACTTCTCCCAATCCTGTATTTATGTGGAGCTATGTAATTAGTTTTGGGCAATGGGATGTCAGCCACACACAGTTGCTTTGTTTTATCCTTTGTGCTCTCCTGGAGAGAATGAGGAGACCCATGGAGTCAGTTGAACCACTAAATGGACAGAACCTGATTCATCTTTGATTCATGAATCATTCCTGATTCATAATGTGAAAATTATCTGACAAATATTTAGTTGTACTGCTGTGACTGAACAACAAGCTTTTGTTTGAATAATCCACTGAATGTTTTGGAAGTATTTGTTACAGCATCTGGGTGTTACATACCCTTACTAATACAGATAATATTTTCCTGCTACCAGGCCAACGAAAGAAAACTAACAAACAAGGAAATATCTACCCAAATTCACAAGGAGTTTAAACAATAGAAAACCGAAAACAAAACTCACTGCCATTGAGTTGATTCCATCTCATGGTGACCCTATAGACAGAGTAGAACTGCGTCTTGAGGTTTCCCAAGGAGCACCTGGCAACTTGGAAACACCATGAAGCAGATCTATTACTACCCATAAGTTGCTATAAGTTGGAATCAACTCAGTGGCAGTGGCTTTCATTTTGATAGTGTCACACTAGCGTCTTGAGTTCAGCCAGGGTGGGAATGTTGGCACTATGTCATTGTTCCTGGCCTGCCAGTCCATTCTGACTCATGGAGACCCCACATGTATACAACAGAAATGCTCCACAGGGTTGCTAATTCTAATCTGATGTACTGGAATAAACTATAACCTGATTTTGCCTCATATTTTCTTGCTTTCCTCCAGTCTATTTTTCAATTACATTCAGAAATATTTTTAAAGCAAATATTTGGTAACTACGTATCTGTTATGGAAGAGGTGATTTGTGTTCTCAGAACAGTTTATTCAATTTCTAACCCCTAAAAAGAGTGATACTGCATAGTTTAAAGTCAGGAGAAGTATGTGTCAGGGTTGTATTCTTTCATCGCACTTATTCAGTCTGTATTCTGTACCAGTAATCTGAAAAAAGCTGAATTATATGAAGCATTAGGAATCAGAATTAGGGGAAGACTCATTAACAACCTGCATTATGCAGGTGACACAAACATGCTTGCTGAAACTGAAGAGGGTTCAGAACACTGATGAAAATCAAAGACTATGACCTTTGGTATGGATTCCACCTCAACAATTAGAAAACAAAAATTCTCACAGCTGGACCAACAAGCAAAATCATGATAAATGGAGAAAAGATTGAAATTGTCAAGGATTTCTTTTTGCTTGGGTCCATGATCAGTGCTCATGGAAGCAGCAGTCAAGAAATCAAACGCTGCGTTGCATTGTCACTTCTGCTGCAAGAGACCTGTTTACAGTGTCGAAAAGCACAGATGTCACCTCTGAAGGCTAGGATGCATCTGATCTAGGCGATGGCATTTCAGTTGCCTCCATAGGCCAGTCAAAGGTGTACGATGAACAAGGAAGGCCACAGAATGGACACCTTCGAATTATGGCTTTGGAGAAGAATACTGAATGTGCCATGGACTGCCAAAAGAACCAACAGATCTGTCTTGCAAGAAACACAGCTGTAATTCTCCTTACAAGCAAGGATGACAAGACTTCGTCTCATGTACTTTGGATGCCACCAGGGTTTTCGTGTTATCAGCAGGGACCATAAATATCTGCAGAAGCAGAGAACTAGGTATTCCTCCCACCGAGGGACTAGCTGGGTTTAAACCACCAACTTTTCTTTTGGCGTTCAAGAGCTGAAACGTCTGAGACCTGCATCAGCAGAGCTCCTTTCTGGATTAAGAGTTTTCAAATACTGAAGAATCTTTGTTCTTCTCTCTCTCTCTGTCTCTCTACTATTTACAATGTGACAGATCTCTAGATATGGTACACTTCAAGTTTGATCACCTTTATTGAGATTTTTGCTATCACTTTCTTTAAGCAATCTACCAAACTCTATGTCAAGCTCTGATTTGGAGTCCTGGGTGGCACAAATGGTTGACTGCTCAACTACTAGCTGACAACTTGACAATTCAAGCCTACCCAGAAGTGTGTTGAAGACAGGCTTGGTGATGTACTTCTGAAAGGTCACAGCCTCGAGAACCCTGTGGAGCATTTCTGTTGTGTACATGTGGCGTCTCCATGAGTCAGAATGGATGGGCAGGCCAGGAACAATGACATGGTGCCAATATTTCCACACTGGCTGACCCCAAGATGCTAGTGTGACACTACCAAAATGAAAGCCACTGCCACTGAGTCGATTCCAACTTATAGTAACTTATGGGTAGTAATAGATCTGCTCCATGGTGTTTCCAAGGAGCACTTGGAGGATCTAAACTGCCAACCTTTTGGTTAGCAGATATAGTACTTACCCACTTACCCCTATAGGGTCACCATGAGAAGGGATCACTTAGATGGCAGTGGGTTTAGTGTGACACCATAGTAAATGTTAAATTGGGAAGTGGGGAAGAGACACACAACATTTGTAGTGTTTCCTTCACACTAATACAACAGACATAAATAATTTCAGGAACACAGATAATAGTCAATTAAAGG
Source organism: Heterohyrax brucei (assembly GCA_028571685.1). Lineage (NCBI taxonomy): Eukaryota > Metazoa > Chordata > Mammalia > Hyracoidea > Procaviidae > Heterohyrax > Heterohyrax brucei. Next base: position 14,513,160 of record CM053164.1, on the reverse strand, counting down.
AGAATAATTTGGAAGCAAGGCAAGTTGAGTATTTACCTTCTTTTTTTAAAATTTTTTATTTAACATGACTGAGTGAAAATGTACATTCCCGTATAAATTTACGTGCCCACCTATATGCAGCTTCCACTGCTCTCCCTGTCCAGTGACAGCACACTATTCCTCTCTGCTTCATACATGTCTCATCCTCCCAACAGCCTCCTTTCCCCTCCTCTCCACCCACTCTCCTTCCTCCAGCCAGAGGTCAGCAAGATGATATCCTATAGATGTATAGAACCATAAAGTGCTTCCAATATATGGTCACTCTGCATTGCCAAGTCCAATCCATTCCTCTCCAAAGAGTGGACCTTCATTATAATTTATGGGTAAGGGCAGCATCAGGGCTAGGGGGCCATGCTCTCAGGGGAACCCCGAAACCGCTGGACCATCAATTGAGGTCTTTTAGTGGAGATCTCATGATGCACCTCTTTTTATTCTTGTGTTGCCACTGAGACTCCTCTCTGTGAGCTCCGTCATGGCTATCACTGGTGGTGGCCGGGCACCATCCGGTTCTTCCGGTCCCAGGTCGATGTAGGCACCCACTCTTGTGGGTCTCTCTGTCTTCTCGGTTGTCTTTACTGCATGCCATTTTGGTCCTTGGTGAGCATATGCTCCTGCTGAGTTGGGACCATTTGCTGTGCCCTTGGATGGCAGCTTGGCAGCTGTTAAGACCCCAGATGCCACTCACCAACGTGGGGTGCAGAGAGCTCTCTTAGCAAAACGCTAGTTGTGCCAATTGGCCTCGATTTTGCCTAAGAGCATGGTCCCCTACCCCCTGCCCCAGCTACTCTATCCTTGCAATATTGGGTTAACATTTACCTTCTTTTTAATGTAAATTATTTAATTTTAAGTTTACATAGTTCAATTTTTATATTGGCTCTGTTTAATAACTGACTTGCAGAGTGCCGAAAATTTCACAGTTTTGTTAATTGTCTTTTGCAGACTGGTCACAGCTGAGTTCAGCATGGCATTGTTTCTGCATAAAGCTTTTGTAGGAGCTTTTTCATAAGCTTGGAATTCTTTTCTCACTCCTTTTTGCTTAGATGCTTGTTCTTTGTATTTCATCTCAAAGTTCATTTGATCAGGGAAGCTTTCTCTGATTCCCTAGACCGTATTTCCTACACTGTGATGGCACAGTGGATTAAGTGCTATGTCCACTGTTCAAATCCACCAGGAGCTTCTTGAAAACTCTTCTGGGCAGTTCTACTCTGACCTCTAGAGTTGCTGTGAGTTGGACTGACTCAACGACATTGGATATACGTATTTCTCATCTTGTTTTTACATGAGTATACTTGTATGGTCGCAGATGAAATAACAATTAAACCCAAACAACCAAATCCATTGCTGTCTAGTTGATTCTGAGTCATACTGATCCTATAGGACAGAGAACAGATGCCCCTTGATGTTTACAAGGCTGTACATCTTAAGGAAGCCCATGGCCCCGTCTTTCTCCCAAGAAGTAGCTGGTAGCTAGTAGTTTTGAATCACTGACCTTTCTGTTAGCAGCTCAGAGATTAACTGTTGTACCACTAGGGCTCCTCTGACACTCATTAATAACTATAAAGAACTTCTAAATGGAGCGTCACATTTGTTTTTCAGCCCCGGTGGCATAGTGGTTAAGAGGCCAGCTGCTAACCAAAATGCTGGTAGTTGAAATTCACCAGCTGCTCCTTGAAAACCCCATGCGGCAGTTCCATTCTGTCCTGTGGGGCTGCTGTGAATCAGAATTGACCCAATGGTAATGGGTTTTGGTTTTTATATAAGGTAGAATATTAATATTACCCTGTGTCTTTTAAAAACTGAAAAATGGAAGTTGAGAAGTTTTGTGGGTGTTTTTCTTAAGTAACTCACATGGATGGAAGTTGCACCAATGATTCTTGAATTCAGGGTCCTCTGATTGCAAATGCTAATGTGTTTCATACTAAAAACACAGGCTTAAGACTCTGGTCACCAAGAACTCATTCTCTGAATTCCATGACAAAAAAAGAAAATAGTTTTAGAAATGAACTCTGATTAAAAACTAATTAGGAAGTACTGTTCAACAAACATTTCTTGCAAGCTAATAGCAATGTTAAGCAAGTCACCATAAATTGGTTGTTTTCTTAGTTTTTAGAATTATCATAAATGCATAGAATAAAAACTAGCATTATAATGATAACCTGTGGATGACATAGAGAACTAGAAAAGATTCCAAGTTCTTAGGATCCTGGGAACTGATTGCTTCCCTTTTAGGTTTTCTCTCACAATCCACCTGCCATTGACTTTGGTGACATCTGTCCTTACATTGTGGCTCCATCAGGTACCATTTGCTACAGCTTGCCAAATGCTCTCTGTATTCTCCAGTCCAGGAGCTGTGGTGGCACAGGGATTAATGTGAGGATTCCTCACCAGAAGGTTGGAGTTCAAATTCACCAGCCATTCTGCAGGAGAAAGATGTGACAGTCTGCTTCCACAGATGTACAGCCACGGAAACCCCAGGGAGCAGCTCTCCTCTGTGCTGTACAGTATCTAGGAGTCAAAACTGACTGGACAATAGTGACTGTAGTTTTGATTTTTTAATTCTTCATCCCAAATTTCAGAGATCCCTTATCTGAATGGACTGCTTAATTACACCATAGTGCCTTGTAGGAGTCCTGATGTCGCCAGTGGGTAAATGTATGGCCTCTCCAAAAGGTTGGTAGTTTAGACCCAACAGCTGTTATTTTAGGGTCTCTGTGAGTTGGAATCCCCTCAACCACAATGTGTTTGTCTGCTTGTTTAGGTCTGTAGCACCTAGTTGGCAAAGCCCTGTGTGTGGAAAATCTCATGACTCACCTTGCCAGCCTCTGAGTGGCTCTCTGAAGGATAGGACTTTTCAACCATAGTCCAATCAGTAGTGCTGATTGTCCTTATAAATAATAGCCTGTTGTTGTGTTGTCCAAGAGGAGGATGCAGGTGGAGACCATAGTGCCATGAGGTTTTGGAGTTAATGATGAATACTTTGGATTTCGATATACGTATACTGATTCTGGAAGAAGCTGATAAGGGAATAGCTTAGATTCTTTGCCCACAATAATCTAAGTTTAATTTCCATTTTTCTTTATTAGGTATGGAACCTTATAGAAATAACTTACCTTTCTTATACTTTCATTTCCCTGATGGAAAACAAGCAAAACAAAACAAAATCAGATTCAAAATACTTGCCCTACAAGCTGGTTGTGAACACTACAAGCAGTGACATATGTAAATTTCCTGACCCAGCACCTGACCCATAGTACTAAACCAAATGAACTGGGGTCCTAGTGACCCTCAAGGACAGGGTAGAACTGCCTGATAAAGTTCCCAGAGAGGGGCTGGTGGATGCCAACTGCCAAACTTTTAGTTAGCAGCTGAACTCTTAACCACTGTGCTACCGTATCTGCTGCAGCTCACACACAAACACACAGACACACATAGATCTATGTACATCTATGACTCTGAGTCCAAAGAAAAAACAAACTCATTACCATTAGTCTATTTCTGACTCATCGGAACCCCACAGAGCAGAGTGAGTCTGCACCCTTGGAGTTTCCAAGGAGTGCCTGGTGGACTTGAATTGCTGATTTTTTGGTTAGCAGCTGTAGCACTTAACCACGACACCACATCACCCACAGTAAGTCATAAAAAATCCTAATTCCTTTTTATGGGTGACACCTTGTTTGGAGAACTCACTGACACAGGTGAGAGATTTTGTGTAAGACATTCCATAGAAATACATAATAAACTTAATTGGTTTAACTACAAATAGAGTGAGAATTACTTACAGGATTTTGTAGAACATGCTGGTGAAGAGCCCAGACTTCTGAGCCAGGCTTCTTTGTTTGAATTCCAGCTCAATAATTTGCTGCGGTGCAGGCTTGAGCAAGTTACCTGGCCTCTCTGTGCTTCTGTTTTCTCACCTGCAAACGGAGATATGAATAGTGCCTACTTCTTGCCACTGCCATTAAGTCAATTCCAACTCATAGTGACCCTGTAGCTCAGAAAAGACCGGCCTCATAGAGCTTCCAAGAAACGTCTGGTGGATTTGAACTGCTGACCTTTTGGTTAGCAGCTGTCATACTTAACCATTACGCTATGAGAGTTTCCCCTATAGGCTTGATTAGGGGTATGAATTGTTAAACTGTGTAAAGTAAGTAATTCCTTGTAATAGTGTCCTTGTTATATGGTCAGTCCACAATACAGCTCATTCAAACGGGTTCAAATTGTAAAGCTCAGCAACCGAGCACTCCTAGATACATGGAACGAGATGAAGCCCTTGAAAGAATTTCAGAAGCTTTGAAAAATGGAATTTAGGTGGGCTGTTCTCTAACTTTATTTGGAGTTTAGAAACTGAATGAGAATAGTCTCCCAGTGGAATCCTGGGGCAATCTGGGAAACCACTTCCACCTGGCCCACCGACAAAGGTGGCTGTGCATGTGACACTGTCACTGTCACCCTCTGTGAGCTGTCACCTCTGGTAGATCAGCGATACAAAATGGCAAGCTATGACTCAGAAGAAAAAGGTAGCACCGGGTCACGGTGTTATCTCCCAGGGGACACATGATAGGCAGCTTCTTTTTGCCCTGCTTCGCAGGAATTGAATCCTGAAGACAGCAGTACCTTTAAGGAGACGGCTAGCCCTGCCTGCCGTTCAACAATATTATTTTATGATTCTATGCTTTCATGTTCTGTTTCCATATTGAGGTTGGGCCAGTGAGAGGAGGCACTAATATAATGCGGGCACTGTCTGTAGGATACTTAAAATCGTAATAAAAACTAACAGTTGGTTCTCTTTCTTGTCAACATATGCTGGAAATTCTAAGCCATGTCTGTGCTAGAATGGGGCCTTCTCAAAAATAATTTTTTTTTGATTTGCCCTATGTTCTGAACAATTGCCCCAGTTCCTTCTTAGTTTAAATAGCATGTATTGCAAACTTCAAATTTATACATGTTTATTATTGATCTTTTAATAAATATTGTGTTTAGCTTGGAAGTTAGTTTCAAGAATGCCCAGTCACATACTTGGACCCCTGTCAGACCTAGACTCCGCTACGTGTGCTTGTTTGGACAGAAATTCTTCATAATTCGGAATTTGGGGCGCTTGTTTGAGGTCTAAGTCCTATCACTAACTGCTGTGGCACACATATTCCTATATTTAAATAATGTATACAAAGTAAACGTTGACACATCAGTGATTATACAGATTAAAAAAATTGAGTTACTTCAACTATGTTAGTCTCTAGGGAGTTTTTGATTTGTGTTTAAAATTTAAATCAGTGGAAAACCGTTATTGTGGCTCGGTGAGTGAATAAATAAGAAATATTAAATTGGAGTAATAAGTTCTAAAATTGAAAGTAATTTTATTTTTCTTTCTTAATTGTTAATTATTTGAAAACTCATGGGCTAATCAAAAAAATAGGAATTCTTACTGATGACTAAATGATGCTTAGTGAAAAATAACCTTAGTCAAGAGAGGAAAAGGATGCTGAGCCACTGCAGCTGTGACAGAGAGCAAGCACGCTGTGACTTGCTCATCGCTGGGTTGTACGTTTCTTGAAAACAGGGATTGTGTCTGAGTCTGCAGCTCAAAGTGAAGTCCTGATATATGTATGTATGCAGTGAATAAGTGAATGATTTTTTTTACTCATTCAGCTAACAGGTTGCATTTATTCTACTAACCAGGAACTACTAAATCAGGAGTTGAGAGTTCAGATCTACCCAGCGGTACCTAGGAAGAAAGGCCAGGCTATCTACTTCTAAATGATCACTAAAAATACCCGAAACCTGTTGGAGTCAAGTCAATTCCAACTTACAGTGACCCTATAGGACAGAGTAGAACTTCCTTTTAGAGCTTCCAAGGAGCAGCTTTTGGATGCCAACTGTCAACTTTTTGGTTAGCAACTGTAGGTCTTAACCATTGTGCCAGCAGGCTTTCCTCCAAGTGATCAGAGCCACTGAAAATCCCATGGAGCACAGTTCTGCTCTGAAATGCTTGGGATCTCTCTCTGTGAGTTGGAACCAACTCGAGACAACTGCTCTTTGCTGTTGTAGTTTTTTTTTTTTTAACTCTTGGTTCTGTATATGCTAAAGAAGGAAGAAAGACAGCGTGCAGGCAGATAGAAAAGAACAAAGGAAGGAAGGAGGGAAGGAGGAGAGAGGAAGGGAGGGAGGGAGGAAGGAAGAAGAGAGGAGGAAAAGAGGATAGGAGGGGAGGAAAGAAAGGAGGAAGGAAGGAGGAGCGAGGGAGGGGAGGAGAGGGAGTGAAGGAGTAAGAGAAAAAAGCCGGGAGGGAGGGAAGGAGGAAGGAAGGAAGGCAGGAGAAAAGGCAGGAAGGAGGGAGGGAAGAGGGTCAGGGAAGAAGGGAAGGGAGGGGAGCAAGGAAAGAAACAGGAAAGAAAGGAAGCAGGGAAGGACACAAGGAAGGAAATAAGAGAGAAGAAACACAGAGGCTCAAGTAACGGTTTTTGTTCCAAGAGCAGCTGCTCTAAGATCCTTCTATCAGCAGCTGTAAGCTACTCCTCTTGGCAGCTATAACATTACTCTTTTGCAACCTGGATCCCAGGAAAACCCGAGTGGTTAAGAAACTTGAAGACTTTGGCTGCTCTGGTTAGAATCAATCTACTATTGGGAAAGCGTATCTAGAATTGAACCAGCCTTGATAGTATAGCAACTTTGTGCCGAATTCTACTTTCCCTTCAAAAGCTAACAATTTAATGTGTAAATGATTCAAGTATTTTCTTAACATCTGCTCTTATGCAAATTAATTTATTTTTGCAATATGGCATATGTCAATATAGAACATATGTTTTACTTCTTTTAAATAAAAATATTTCCTTTAAATAGAACTATCTATCCTAATTTGATAGACTGGTTTGAGATTCCTAGGCCCCTGGTAGAAGAGTCACACACACCTCTGAGAGCTCTGCTTTCGTTTTAACTATAAATATATTTGATTATATGATTATACCATTAAAAGTATACACATGCATGTTAAGATTTAATATCTATATGGAACACTATTGGGAAATGAAATTCACATTCTTTTAATGTGTTTTAATAATTTATTTTTGTACGAGACAATTATTTTAATAATTATTCTACCCTAGTAAGCAATACTGTCTCTTTATCTGTGTGTGTGGTATTTAATGGTCAGGGCACATGTTTTTCTGTTGAACGAATAGCCACCTAAAATTTCACCATCGTTTCCTATGCACGACTCATTGCTCAGAGCTCCGATTAATTCATTTTATGTAGCCAAGATTTTGAAAGAAATGTGTAGAAGTCATTATTCCAGGGCCATGTGGGTCATAAAAGAAAGTGTGTGCAATACGGTAGCCCCAGGGCGGAGGAGAGGTATGGGATCCTAGGTGCAAAGGAGGGAAGAAGGAGCCAGACTATCCTTTCTCAACAGCTGTGGTTACAGTAGCACCCTGAGAGGAAAGCACCCTGGAAGTCCTGACTGTGGAAGTTAGACAGAATCACCCTATATTCTCTGTAAAGTTTCTCTTGTAGTGTGTATGTGCCTGTGTGTGTGTGCTTGGGTGGATGAGAAAATGGACAGGTCCTTATAGCAACATGATTGGTAGACTATGGAAATGAGAAGACATGCTGATCTTTGCCTCCACAAAACTAACCAGCATCCAGCAGCATCAATAATGGATCCTCAAGGACTCCATTGTGTATTCTACCTCTCTTGGTCTTATTTTGGGAAACCCTGGTGGCGTCGTGGTTAAGTGCTGTGACTGCTAACCAAAAGGCTGGCAGTTCAAATCTACCCAGTGCCTTGGAAACTCTATGGAGCAGCTCCATTCTGACCCACAGGACCGCTATAAATCAGAATTAACTCCGTGGCAGTGGGTTTGGGTTTGAGTTTCATCTCTGTTCTTATTTTTAGAGCATTTTTGCCAGACACTTACACATGACAAAGTGTCCTTCATTTGGACAACTCTTGTTTAACATTCCTTGTAAAATCATGAATGCCCAGAAGTTCTTCCAAAACATCAGTAAATTATGTTGCTTTAGAGACAATGAAAGAGAGAGAGAGAAAGATATAATGAATAAAATATCATCAGAAGTGTTTCTCTGTCTTATGATTCTGCTAATAAAAAATGAAGACATCATATAAGGAATCAAAGAGTAATTATTTTAATATTACAAATAGCAGTGTATACAATCGAGCTCAAGAATGTAACTAAAATTTACATATGGGTTTATGACATACAGATACTAGAATGATATGGAATCTCAGAATTGTCTGAGCCAATTTCAACCAGTTTAGAGGGTTATTGGGATTTACAATCCAAGGACGATGGTCAGGTTAGTCAACTCCTGTTGTAGGGTACAGTGCATTTATATGTTAGATGTTGTTTGACATTGCTCAAAACTGGCCAGGGTTATCATGAAAGCCGGGATCCTCTCTGCAGGGATTCCCAGAAACCATAAACACTTGATTTAACAGCTCACCTTCCTTTCAGCCTCTCTCACATCCTGACATGCATATCAATGACCAGAGAAAAGGACACTGCTGTGTGGTGGGGCCTGGTCTGCAGTCTGCATTGATCAGAGCACAAGGATGACTGCAGTACTGACTGCTAATCTATGGATATTGAGTGCTATCCCCTGCTCTAAATTCAGCCAGGTTTATAAGTGTCCACACAGAACAATGGGCTGAAATACCAGCTCCCATTCAAGGAACCCTACAAGGTAGAAGTGCTCCTTTCAGCAGCTGCCTGAGGAGCAGTGGGAGGCAGCAGCTTGGATCTTGACCTGGGTTTGGTGTGCAGCATCTGGGTTTACTAAGTGTCCTATGCTTTAGAAAGAGGCATCAGAGATGACATGAGCAGTGCCATGAAAGCTGGCGTGTTTCTGCGTGCTTGCAAAACTTCATCTGGTACTGACCTAATGGAAACACCACGGGTAGGTGGTTTTAACAAGAAAAGTGGATTCTTGCACAGTCCAGTAGGCTACATGGCTGAATCCAGGGAGTCTGCTCCAGGGGAAGGATTTCCCTCTTTGTTGGCTCCAGAAGAAAGTCCTTGTGTTATATCAGTCTTTGGTCATGGGGCATCTTGGTGCAGGAAACTCAGGTCTGAAGGATGTGTTCAGTTCTCAGTGCTTCTTTCTTGATGGTGTGAGTTTCTCAACTCTGTTTCTCTTTCCTTTTATCTCTTGTAGCATAAAAGATGATAAAAGGCACACTTCAGTGTAAGCTCTATATTGGAGCTGGGAGGTGATCTTAAGAAGGACGTTACAGTCCCACTCTAATCCTCTTTAATATAATCCAGTCTATTAACCACAGAAGGAGATGACGATTTGTAGCATGGGAAAATCACAAAACGGAGGGCAATTGCACAGTGCTGGAAACAACCTGCCCCGCCAAATTACCACACACATTTTTGGGGGGACACAGTTCAATCCATGATGAAGAGTCTGCACAACTGCTCATGGTTTTGCATCTGAGACCTTCTGGTCTTGCCCAGGCTTGCTATTTTGACATATAGATCACTAACATTTTTGGAAAGAGATGAGAAGTTTTGTGTTCCCTGGTTTGGAGTGCCATAAACCACACACACTTGCCTGAACATAAATCATCATCTATTTAAGAAGATAAAAGAAAGAGAGAAAACAAACAAAAAAACAAAAGAAAAAAATATATATATTTTGTGTGGCAGAAAACATCAGCCAGCCAAGTGCCGTCGAATCCCAGAGCATTCAAGGAGCGCCTGGTGGGCTTGCGTAAATACAAAAATACACCCTCTAGGAGAGACAGTCCTGCTACAACCATCTTTTTTCTTGGGCAGGGGCGACACAGCAGCTGAAGAGAGAGAGAGGACATTTGCACCTTCCAGAATTCTCCCACCTTGTGCATCCAAAGCCTGTAGTTGCAGCCACCGTAAGGCTGACGTGTCTGACTTAGCACATACCCAAAGGAAGAAGAAGAGCCTCTGCTTTGAATTGGAACACAGGCAAGGAAGTGCGGTGGAAACACTGAAGGGTTGAAAGTGATAGTGTCACAGTGAGGCGGAATTGACCCCATGTCAACAGGTACCAAAGCATTGGAAATCCTGGCAGCAGAGTGGGTTACGTGCTACATCTGGCATCTGGTAACCAAAAGGTTAGCAGTTCACCTCTGCCAGGTGCTCCTTGGAAACTCTGTGGGGTAGTTCTGCTCTGTCCTATAGGGTTGCTGTGGGTTGGAATCAACTCACTGGCAATGGTTACACTTATGTAATGATTTTAAAGACCCTTCCCCAAACCCCGACACTCCAGTGGCAGAGTGGTTAAGTGCCATGGCTGTTATGCAAAGGGTAGACTGTTCAAATCCACCAGGTGCTCCTTGGGAACCCTGGGGAGAAGATCTATTGTGTCCTGCAGGGTCTCTACTAGTTGGCATAGACAACATGAACGAGTTGGGTTTTGGTTTTATGGTAGGTCTCAGTTTTCCACGTTCAGTCCTAATTTCAAATATTTTGCCCATGGAACCACACTCATGCTTTCACTTTTGTTTGAATAACATGATTTTAGCTAAACTGATCTCCAGCTTAACAGCTTTTTAAGCCCTGTGTCAAAAATTAATTTCCAAATATAATTTCTCAGATTTGTGGCTCTGCAATTAAGCCAAACAAAAACCTGTGTTATTTAAATGCTTAGTCACATAAGTAGACAGATTGAAAGATACATAGACAAACAGATAGATGTATAGATCGATCAATGCAAGATGTTTAAATAAGCAGGGTTAACTATTTGCCACAGCTTCTCATCTCTCCTAAATGCAACATGTAACATATCCACATCATTTATCAACTATCACAAAGCTCAAATGAGATGTTCATTCATTTTTTACCTTGCAGGTTCTTGTTTGCCTCTGTGTTCTAAGAACAGCCATTCTTCACAGTGGTTTGGGGTTATTAAGCCAAAAAACAAACTCACTGCCATAGACTTGATTCTGACGCACAGCAACCCTGTAGGACAAAACAGAACAGCCTCATAGGGTTTCCGTGAGCAGCTGATGGATGTGAACGGGCACCACACCACCAAGGATTATTAGATAACAGAAACAATCCAGGTCCTGTGGTAGCAGGTGGGCTGGGACCTTAACCCCAAACCAAATCTACTGCTGTTGAGTCAATTTCTACTCATAGTGACCGTACAGACAGAGTAAAACTGCCCCATAGACTTTTCAAAGAGTGCCTGGTGGATTTGAACTGTCAACCTTATGGTTAGCAGTGGTGGCACTTAATCACTATGCCACCACGGTTTCCAAGGAAATCACTTTAAGCCCTTTACCATTTAGAATTCTGACTCATAACAAACCTATAGGATGGAATTGAGCTGTCTCATAGGGTTTCCAAGGCTGTAAAACTTTACAAAAGCAAACTGCTATGTCTGTCTCATGCAGAGTGACTGGTGGACTTGAACCACTGACCTTCCAGTTAGCAGCCAAGTATTTAACAACTGTGTCACCAGGGATCCTTGGAAATCCCTTTAAAAACAGCAACAACAACAACAGCAACAAAAACTGTTGCTGTCAAGTCAATTCAGACTTTTGTCTGTCCTAGAGGACAGAGTAGAACTGCCCCAAAGGGTTTCTTGGGCATTCACTGGTGGATTTGAACTACTGACCTTTGGGTTCACACCTAAGCTTTTTACCACTGCTGACCCCTTTACAGATCTCTATTTCCTTCTGCTCACAGGAGAAGCTCCGGTCTGCTCAGTGTTTAGCTTTCTGTGGGTTATCCCATCCTCTGGCGTGTTTTAACAGGGGAGCAAAACCAATAATACTTCCTATTAAATTATTACCATTCTATGATGTGCATTTTTGTGATAATATTATTTTATTGCATGAGAAATGAAGTTTGCGTATTTACATGTCTTAGGTTTTAAAGTAAATTTATTCAATCATGACCTCCCTTCATGGGCTCTTAGTCTCTCCTTTGACACTGATGCCTGATTAGATCCCCTTTGAGACTAAGAAGTAGACAGGAAAGAACAAATAAACAGAGTCTCCTCAAGTGTGTTTTCAATCACTTTTATGCTAAAAGTGAGTTTATGGCAATAGCACCAATTCTATAATCCCGAATCCATAATTCTTTTCATTACCACAATGTTCAAATTTGTCTACACGGGGTACTCTGGTGGGAGGAAAAAAAAAACAAAAAAATACTGGGAGCCAGTAGAAAAGTCTGGACTCATTCCTTCTATTGCTCCTGGCAAGTGACCTAAATGAGCAATTTATCATGCATGTGTCTGTCTCTTTTACATCAAAATGAAGGTGACAACACTGGTCTGTTCTTCTTGATAGGGCGACTATGTGAACACAGACAGAAAGATCATCAATTTCTAAAGCCATGGTAACCATATATTTTTTATCCCAAAATTGGAATGTCATTGAGCAGTGGGATGAACTGTTTTACATCGGGAATACTTTAGAAAATCCTGACAGGGGGAAAATCTCTAATCTGTTACAGAGAAGTGCCATTTATTTATTTGTTGTATTAAAAAGTTGTCATTAAACACTTATCTCGTTGTCTTCTACAGTTAATATTCACAGAACAGTGCATTACTGAATTTTTAAGTTGTGCAAATTTAACAGGGAACTAGTATTGCTTTATCGTTTTTGGATAAGGTTATAATTCTAGGGTTGTGATTTTGGATTGTTTTCCTTTTATTTTTTCTAATGGAAGAGCCTTGCATGTAGACAGGGAGCCAGTGTCTTGACTAATGTGCACTGACAATTCTCTGCTCTTAGTTCAGCAAAAATGAGGTTCAGCCCCACTTAAACAGTCTGAAGAACTGACGTGGGTGAATTATGATCTTTACAAAAAGTCTTTCGGTTTACTTTGGGTTTCTTAGCCAGACTGGGTGCATTACTCCCATCAATCTTCTTCCATTTTGTTATCTTATGATTTTAGATAAAGAATTGAGAATTTGGAAGTGGAAGAACAGGGAAGAAGGCATTATGGGAAAATGTAAGGGAGTATGTGACATTGGGTAAGTCATTTAGTGTTTCTGTACCTCAATTTACAATCTGAAAAATGGGCATAAAAACATCTGCTTTCATAAATTATTTCAGAATTAATTAAAATTCTATAAGTACACATTGCCTAATACATTAGAAATATCCAAATGCGCATATTTTATTATCATTACCATTATCTACACTACTAGAGTCCCATGTTGGTACATACAGTTAAGTGCTCAACTGCTTGCCAAAAGACTAGTATTTTGAACCCACCCAGAGATGCTCAGAAGAAAGACCTGGCTGTCTCTTCTGAAAGGTCCTGTCTTTGAAAACCTTATGGAACAATTGTGAGCAACTAAAACTCGCCTAGGCTTGACGGCAACCAACAACATCATCTACAATACTAGGGGTTAAAGAACCCTGACAATTATCCAAACTCAGAAGATGTTAGAAACAATAAAGTCAAAACAGTCTCAAAAATAAAACTCAACAGCTTGAGGACTAAGACTTAATTTATTTTCCATGATCAACCAGGTCAGTTTATCTGGCGATGACTACAATGTCTGGGAAATAGTTATTTGGAACTCAGCAAAGAAGGACGCATATTTGTCCCCATTTCCTGTTCTAATCATAACAGTACTGACTGAACCCTATTGCTCAGTGGTCTCATTTTTTCTGGAAGATTCTTTTTTTTCTTTCTTTTTATTGTTAAAGATCCTTTCATTTCTATCTTTGTTTTAATACACAGCAGAGGTGAGCAGTCAAGTTTTCTATTCCTGTAAGTCATTCCTAATCCCATATAGCCCTATATTCAATCTTTCCTTTTGCCTAAAGGGTTTAAATAAGATTCATTTAGACAAGACATTTGGCATGAACCTCATTAAAGAAATTAGATCAATATATGATGAGTAACTCTTCCAAACTCAGTGTGACTTCTGGTCACATGAGATGAGCTCAACACTGCAGGGACTCATTTAGGCTTTTGAGGCAAGATTTATGTATAAACTAACAAGGAGACACCTAAGTAGGAGGTTTATGTAATGTGCCAGTCCTCAAATGTTCTATCTTGTTTAAAGCAAAAAGCAGTGAAACATAACTTATAGAATACTAGTCAAGAAGGGAGGTGCTCCTGGATCAAAAACGATCTTTTAGAAAGAGAGTAGTGGTGTTAATTGGTAATGTTATGTTCTCATAAACCACAGATATTAAGGGAAAACTTGACAGCACTTTCTGAAATAAAAATCTAGTAATTCAGCAGAATGAATGGAAGATAAATTTGAGGAAATACGCTAGAAAGTTGAACAAATAGACTGAGAAATGAAAAGCAGAAATGCTAATAAGAGACCCAGTCTAGAAGATACAATATCCAAATAATGTTTTCATATGAGGAAATCAAAGAAAAAGAAAAGGAGACACGTTTTCAGTGAAATAACTTGAAGAGCATTTCATAGAAACAAGAGACGTGTTTCACAACAGAAAGAACTCATCTGGTATCCAGTATAATGCAAAGAAAAAGACTCATATTAGCCATATTCCCATGTAATTTCAGACATGAGAGACAAAGATCCCCAAAGCTCCCTGGAAGACAGAAGGAGATCACTCATCAAACATTTAGGTTCAGAGGATCATCAGACATTTCAGCAGCAACACCAGAAGGCAGAGGAAGATGGAATAGTACCTTCACAATTCTGAGCAGGGGGTGGGGGGGGGATTACCCAGAGAAATCATCAATCAAATATGAGAATGGAATAAAGGCATTTTTGGACATGCAACTGGTGAAATTGTTACTACTATAGCTATGCTATTGGGACCTGGTTAAGCCTTTGGTTGCTCACCAAAAGATAGGCAGCTGAAATCCTTCGAAACTGAAATCCTTGAAGTCCTTCCACTCCTCGGAAACTCTATGGGGCAGTTCTACTTTGTCCTATTGTGGTCCTTAAAAGTCAGAATTGACTAAAAGGCAATGTTTTTTTTTTTTCTTTTTTCAAAAACTGTGCTGAAAAGATAAGCATGTGGACTACAAAAGGAAAAATACATGAATTGTAAGAACTAGATAGTTCACACAGCAGAAAGATACATAGAATTTCTGCAGTGATGGTGAAGGAAGAATCCAGACCACATCTGCATGATAGATCTAGGGAGGTGCAATTTAGGGTAGAAGGAACATTGATTCCAGGCAGAGGGAAGACTAAAAGTCTGTTTGGATTTATTGAGAATATATTTATATTTCAAGTAGAGATTTACAGATGAATTTGTGAGAGATGCATAGAAATCAAATCAAGGGAAAAATGAGAAAATGAGCTTTATGGAAAAACAAAACTGGAACAAAACAAAACCTCTTTGCCTTCAAGTTGATTCTGACTCACAGTGACCCTGTAGGACAGAGTAGACCACCCCACAGAGTTTCAAAGAGTGCCTGGTGGATTTGAACTGCTGACCGTTTGATTAGTAGCCATAGCATTTAACCACTATGCAACCACAGTGTCCCTTCATGGAAAATAAAAATCTAGAAAGAAGAAACTGTAAATTGTGTAGATGACATGGGTTAGTTAACACAATACGTGCTTAATAGCACAGTCACCAAATATTGGTCTGTCCAAGATTATGAAGGAACAATATTGTGAGGATGCATGTATTTTACTTTTCTTGATGAACCCATCCCAACCCCATAGTTGTCAGGACCTCCTCTCACTTTTAACTGCAGGAATCATGACTTTCATTTTCTCCACAATAGAGGCTTTTCTTAAAATCCAGCTGAAGAGTTGTAGGAAAAATTGTGAGAACAATTTCATTCCTAAACTTGGGATAGTTCTTCAGTTTTCAGAGTTTGCTGTTTTATTCAAATGTGAATTAAATTATTATTATTATTAATGTCAAGTTCTTAAGAGGATGGATATTTCTATGGGAGCTGACCTCAGACAGAGATGGTGAAGGAAGGCTGATCTATGAAGTGTTTTAATCACAGAAATCTGATTAAAAAACCAAAACAGCACACATTAGAAAGAAAATCAATGTTAACTGGACTTCAACATAACATAATTACTCCTCCCATCTTAATCCAATACTGGAAGGACAGAGTAGCTGGGGCGGGGGGCTGGAGACGATGCTCTCAGGGGAAAGCGAGGCTAGTTGGTACAATGAGCATTTTGCTAAGAGAGCCTTCTGTATCCCACATTGGAGAGCAGCATCCAGGGTCTTAAAAGCTGCCAAGCTGCCATCTCAGGATACAGCAAATGGTCTCAATTTAGGAGGAATGGATGATAACCAAGGACCAAAATGACACGGGGGAAAGAGAAACCAGAAGACAGAGACCCACATGAGTGAGTGACTACATCGACTTGTGACCAGAAGAACCGGATGGTGTCTGGCCACCACCAGTATTAGCCGTGATGGTGCTCACAAAGTTGAGTCTCACTGGCCACACAAGAATAAAAAGGGGTGTACCCTGAGATCTCCACCAAAAGACTGCAATTGATGGTCCAGGGGCCTTGGAGTTCCCCTGGGAGCATGGCCCCTGGCCCTGATGCTGCCCCTGTCCATGAATCATAATGGAGGTCAACTCAAGGACAGGAATGGATTGGACTTGGTGACACATAGTGACCATATCATGTGTACACTTTATGGTTCTATGCACCTATGGGATGTCGTCCTGCTGAACTCTTACTGGAGGAAGGGAAGTGGGTGGAGAGGAAGGGATAGGAGATTGTTGGGAAGGTAACACATGTATGGAACAGGGAAAGATTGTGCTGCCACCAGGTAGGGAAGAAGAGGGAGCTGCATGTAGGTGGGCATACAAATTTATACAGGAATGTACATTTTCATTCAATCATAAAAGAAATAAAAATAAAAAAGAATCATCTGGGAACAAGCCTAATTCCTGATCTTTTTCAGCTGTTGTTAAAAATTATACTCATAACAAGGTGACAGCTCATTTGGTGATAGCACTGTGTAATTTCAACTGTAACACATAACCTGGAAAAGTAACATTAAAGAAAAAAAGAACATCCACAACAGACCACCAAATGAAGGGCTGCTTCTGAAAAGGCGACCTCGCTTTCCTCCACTTTTATTTGCCACTTCTTGATCAGAAGCAATGAACTTGTTTCGGAGTTTTTGTATGACTTTATAAGGGATATGTGATTGTTGAAGAAAATTGGTAAAACTAAACAAACAAACAAAAAAAGCAGAATACAAAGAAGTGGCCATTGTTATCCTTTTGGTATATTTTCTTCCTAGCTTTTCCTGACATGCTTCTGAAATTTTACCAGTTCCCACCCATCATTCCTGATTCATAGCGATCCCGTAGGACAGAGTAGAAATGCTCCATGGGATTTCCGAGGAGTGGCTGGCTGGTGGATTCCAATTGCCAGCCTTTTGGTTAGCAGCTGAGCTCTTAACCATTGTGTACCAGGGCTCTCTTACTTAAATAAGCAAGCTTTTATTTCATATATAAACTTTTAAACCCTATGTTGTTTTGCTGCAATTTATAAAAATAATCCAATGCCATTTAAAATTCTTTATTAAACACACTTAATGCTGCACCCTAGTCCAATGTATGCCACTTCGTAATTCCATTTACCAATATCTCTGAGATTGATATTAAGGTCTTTTTGATTCTTCATTATACTGAAGTATATTTTGGACTACTTTTAAAAATATTTCATTGCAACTTGATTTCTAAAAGTTTCTTTGGTTCAAATTGCCTTCAGACAATTCAGTCCAAAGTACACTGTTAGCATAATACATGATGTCACTTATTTGTGTCATTACACCCAAATAGCTTTGTGTATTGTTTTAAGTATCTGTTAATGCAACAAGATAATTATTTTGGCTGACAGGCTATTTATGAAAGTTGCATTTTAGCCTCTATTTCTTTTATTTTATTTTGAGTGATATTCATTATGCTTCCAAGTATTTATTAACCATTTATATTTAGCTTTCCTAATTGTTCATATATTTCACTCATTGGTCTTTCAAGGTTTTATTTTTTATAATGCATCTTTAAGTATGTTGGCCTCATCATCTTCATGTTTGATGCAATTACCTTTTACCGTCTAATTTTTTTTTTATTTTTAGCTAGTTTTTTTTTTTTTTTTAATTTTTAGTCCCAAAGTGAACTCTTGACTTGCTTTACTCTGATTTTCAAAAAATCCGTGCTTCCATAATCTTTTGTATCTCCCCATATTCAAGCTAGGACCTTAAGGGTCACTTTTTATTTCATCTTGTCTCTTCCTTTGCATTCGTGAGCAACAGAAAGTTCCATTGTTGTCGTTAGGTGCCATCGAGTTGGTTCTGACTCATAGCAACCCTGTGAACAACAGAAAGAAACACTGCCTGGTCTTGTGGCATGTCCACAGTCATTTTTATGTTTAAGCCCATCAGTGGGACCACTGTGTCAGCCCATCTCGTGGACTGACACATTTAGTACTTACTTCTACTGAGTCGAACCCGACTCAACGGCACTTGGCACTTGGCTGGCTCTACAAATACACTTAATATTTGTAGAAAGAAAGGGGAAAGAGGAGAAGAAAGGAAATAAAACACATAAACTGGCTCTGCTCTTCAGCACTTTTTTTTCCTTCTTATTGATCTGACTCATGGCAACCTCTACAGCACTTGGCTTGGCTATTGATCCGACTCGATGGCACTTGGCTGGCTTGGCTTTGAGACTTCCAAATGATGAGATATTACAGGGACTGTCACATGTCTAAAGGAGCATTGGTTAAGTGCTTGGTTGCTAACTGAAAGACTGACATTCAAACCTACCCGGTAGCTCTGAGGAAGAAAGACTTGGTAATCTACTAAGTTTAAAAACAAAACAAAACACACTGCCATTGAGTCAATTCTGACTCAAAGCAACTCTACAGGACAAAGTAGAACTTCTCCGTAGAGTTTCCAAGGAGTGCTTGGTGGATATGAACTGCTGATCTTAGAAGTTAGCAGACATAGCACTTAACCACTACACCACTGGGGTTTCCAAAACCTAAATACAATCATATTAAATTTACCCTTTTTTTTCTAAATTTGATTTTTTATGTAATAATATCAATATGCATTTTCAGGTAAGCACACAGCATTTATTTCACATGCCATAATCTGTTTCAACCCTGCCTTCCAAGAAGCTGGACTATGTGAAGAAGAATGTGCTATCAGGATTAGTGAAAGACTCATTAACAACTTGCAATATGCAGATTACACAATGTTGCTTGCTGACAGTGAAGACACTTGAATTACTTACTAATGAAGAGCAAAGACTACAGCCTTCACTATGGATTATACCTCAACATAAAATAAAAATCCTTCCAACTGAACCAATAAGCAACATTATGAAAGATGGAGAAAAGATTGACATTGTCAAGGATTTTGTTTAACTCAGATTCAAGATCAACACTCATGGGAGCAGCAGTCAGAAGGAAATCCTTGTATTGCGTTGGACAAATCTGTTTCAAAAGACCTTTTTAAACTGTTGAAAAAGCCAAGATGTCACTTTGAGGATTAAGGTGTACCTGACCTCAACCTGTGATATTTTCAGTCACTTCATATGCATGCAAAAGCTGAGCAAGGAATAAGGAAGCTCAAAGAATTAATGTCTTTGAATTATAGTATTGGTGAAGAATGTGGAATATATTGTGGATTTCCAGGAGAGTTAACAAGTCTGTCTTGAAAGTGATATAGTCAGGGCGGTCCTTAGAAGTGAGACTAGTGAGACTTTGTCTCACATACTTTGGATGTGTTTTCAAGAAGAAATTGTCCCTGGAGAGGGATATCGTGCATGGTAAAATAAAGAGTCAGTGACAAAGAGGAAGACCTCAACGAGCTGGATTGACATGGTGGCTGCAACCATGAACTCAAATGTGACAATAGTTGTGAGGATGACACCTAACTGGGCAGTGCTTTA
Source organism: Heterohyrax brucei (assembly GCA_028571685.1). Taxonomy (NCBI): domain Eukaryota; kingdom Metazoa; phylum Chordata; class Mammalia; order Hyracoidea; family Procaviidae; genus Heterohyrax; species Heterohyrax brucei. The sequence goes on along the minus strand of CM053164.1, from coordinate 14,493,268 downwards.
TTTTGTTGTACATGGGCTGCTCAAGAGTCACAGACTGGACTGCACCTAACAACTTCTTGATAAACATTTATATTGTTTCTGATTATTTATTATAATGTGAAGTATAATAATAGTTATCTGTATGCTTCAAATTTTAACCTTTTAGGAATATTTTTAAGAAGAGTTTCCTAGATATCAAATGAGAAGACTAAAAGTAATTTAAATTTTTGATAGAATCTGGCAATTGTAACTCATTGTCATTGAGTTGACTGTGACTCATAGCAACCCTATAGCACAGAGTTTCCAAAGACTAACTGGTGGATTTGAATAGCCAGTCTTTTGTTTAGCAGCCAAGCTCTTAATGGCTGTGCTACCAGGGCTCTGTACTGACAAATAGCACTCAATAAGTGTTTCACAAGCTTATAGTCCCACTTAAATCACTGAGTAGTGTCTGTTTCCCAAATGCTTGCAATACTTTGTCACTTTTGCAATATGCCAAATGAAAAATATTAAATCTTGTTTTGTTTTTTTCTTGACTATTAGTGATGTTAATCACCTTTTTATATGTTAATTGGCCATATGCTTTCTTCTGTGTTGTTAGTCGTTTGTTTTTCACATCTCTATTGTCTTTTATTTATTGATTTGTAGGCACTCTTTATATATTTTTGATATGTAAACAATTTTATCTTTTTCTTGTCCTAAATTTGTTTTACTAATAATGTAAATAATATTATATAGTGACACAATCTGTGTGAGAACATTATCTTTCCAGGGGAAATTAACTGCCAAAAAGTGTAATTCTCTGTTGCTAATTAATTTTTACTCATATCAGGGTCGTATGTTCGCTGTGGATTGTTTTCCCTAAGGAACAGGTGAGTGGTGATCATGGCACAAATGTCATTAAACCTTATGCTTGTCATATGGCTTACTTAGGAAAGCAGGTGGACACCTGAACACAGGTTGAAGCAAGACTGAACCGGTTAAATTGAACCACAAGGGGGAGGTGTCTGACCTTGCTGTGAGAGATGAAATTGAATCTCCTGACCCTTAACTGAAGGACAAATTGAAGACAAAGCACACCCACCTGGCAGACAGCCTCAGTTAGCATTTCAAAAATGTTGTTTCCCTCACTGGAGTCACCAACACTAATTTAATGAAATAATTTAGCAGATCAAAATGACTGCAGGGCATCTTTTGAAATGTAAATCCTATCATCTAGTATATTGATCTCTATGACATTTGCGAATCTGAAGAATATCCAAGGTAGATATGATAGGGTGTGTCTGTATATTCTATTTAACATTTTTTAAGCTATCATTTCATTGTTATCTTCTCCAAATACCTGGGCAAGTCCAAGGCAAATATTCAGCTGAGTCCAAAGTACAGCATTTTTAATCAGTCCTTGCAAACAAACAGGCTATTGGGCCCCTGTGGTGGGCTGAATTCTCAAATTTTCAGAAAGGAAAAATTGGGGAGATACAGAATGCATGTGATTCTTATCCGGCTCAGCTGACCTCAACTTCATGCTTCCTCTTCATTACCTTTGTGCCAAAAAAACAAAATTGCCTTGGAAGGATACAGCACTTTATCATGAGAGGTTCTCTTAATTGCTAACACCAAGCGTTAATCAAAGGAGGGAAAGCTAGGCTTCTAGGCTCACTGGGGACTGAGCAGGTTTAGGCCTTTCTAGCTTAGTATGCTAATGACGACTGATTCTCCTAATATGCCAGTCAAAAGCTACTTTTCCTATTCAGTCCTAAACTGTTGTGACAATCTGAGCATACGGTGACAGCTGTGAAGTCAGAACGCTGCATCCCACTCAGAGCTGGGCTTGGTGACTCCGTTTAATATCTCAGGGGGCGTGGGACACAGGAAAGCAGGAGCTTGAGAAAACAGAAACAAGGACACTCTCACACTCAGGTTGGTCATGACAAGGTACTCATTCCTGCTTTAGAGACATACATGAATGGAACATATGGTAAGAACAGCAAACTTTCTCTCTGTGTAAGAGTCAAATCCTGCAAAGGAGACCTACCAAGATTTTAGAAAAAGTGCTATGTTAAAGCATTAAAAGCTTGAATGATCCTTAGATTTCAGCCTATACTTAAAAAATGCACTTTGATGCAGTTATGTGTCCCACAACGTTTCCTATTGTACACTGGAATTAGATTTATTTTTTTTCCAAATGCCTAAACCTTGAAGGCATGGGCATCTTTGGAGACAATTTAGCCAGGGGCATAAATGGTTCAGGAAAGATCGATTATCTGATTAAGGAATGAAAGCAGATGGTGACCTATTTATGAGGCACACTACCGTCACCCCGATTTGTTCTTGTTGTTTGTTTGGTTCCCACATCCTACCTGGAAGGAAAATATTTCTTCCAATTTGTTAATAAAAACAGAGCCAGTAATTACTGTCTGTTTCTGGGGGAATGAGGAGTTTCAAAAGGTAACTCAGCGTGCCTCACGGCAGATGTGTGAAATGCATTAAGCATCTGTAGCAGAATGGACACTGTCAAGGTCCTGACAGTCTGATGACAATTTGTTTGTGTTGGAGTATCCAGTAGGTTGGCTGTTAGTCTTTGAGTCATAGCTCATGTCAGATTGTTAATCACTAAAAACAAACGCACTAGAGAAAAGCCATACCTCTTTTTTTTTTTCTTTTAAGATAGGAAATCATTTTTAGGACCCCTTTCCATACATGTGGTAAATTGATGGTCTTCAAGGTTGTACAATACAGACTGTGCCCTTGCATCTCCCATGGGAATCCCTTCCAAGGCTGATGCTAGGATGGAAGTGTTGAACTTCTGACCTGTGAACTAGGTCTGCCCTTTGCCTGAGTCTCCAGGTGGTCATGTTTCTGGTTATTCTTGCTAGAGCACAGAAAACAATTTTCTTTCCCTGATCTGCTCTGGTTATTCTATCCATGAAAATCTCTGAAGGGGAGAGGGATAGAGAGCCATTCAAGAACTATAAAAACCGGTTAGTCAGATAATTTACTTCTCAAAAGGTGCTAGAACAAAGGAGCAAAAATGCAGTTGGAAAGCTCGCAGTTTAAACTTACTTTACCTCTCCTGGACATCCTGGTGGTGAAGTGGTTAAGGGCTGTTAACCAAAACGTCAACAGTTAGAATCCATCAGGCACTCCTTGGAAAGTCTATGGGGCAGTTCTACTCTTTCCTATAGGGTGACTATGAGTCGGAATTGATTTGACAGCAGTATTGTTTTTTTGGGGGTGGTTGTTTGTTTTTTTACCCCTCCTGGAAACCCTGATGGTGTAGTGGTTAAGTGCTACATTTGCTAATCCAAAGGACGGCTGTTTGAATCCACTGCATGCTTCTTGGAAGCTCAATGGAGCAGTTTTGCTGTGTCGACTTGACAGCAGCAGGTTTATAATTTTTAGTTTTACCTTTTCTATTTTCTTCTCTTGTATCCTCTCCTTTCCCTTTTCTCTCTTTTTTTCCCCTTTCTTTATCACTTTTTGTATTTCTTCCTCCATTAAGTCTCTCCTTTTTTTTACCCTGTAAGCATAGATCTCTTTCCCCAAATCTGCTGAGTGGTTTATACGTGTATCTTGGGATTTTAACATGAGTTTGGACATGGCTTGCCCACGTTATATCTAAGTTCATGAAAGTTTATAACAAGGAAGTATTTTATAAAACCTTTTGTTCATTCTAATTCACTAAACATCTGTTAGTTTCAATTAGTTAATCTCCAAAGTTATTAAAACTAAAGATAGACTTTTGAAGGCAATTTTTTGGTGTCTACAAATCACCAACTTTCTACTACAGAGTTAAGGCCGCGTTCTTCAAGAGTATTTTCTCTGCATACATAAAGTGAAAAATGGCTTTCTTCTGTAGTATACTTCCTTTCAGACTTGAGTTTATTGAAATGAATCAACTGGTGATCCATCACTGGCGTGTTTATCCTGTGGCACTGTTAGGAGTGTATTTTCACAGCCTCCATATGAAGGATTGGAAGTGAAAATCTTCACAAGCAAAAACAGCCGATCTTCAGAATTGAAGCACTGCATTTGTTCCTGTGAATTGTTTTACCCTAGAGAAAGAGATTCCTAAGAAAAAGCTAGCTTCTGTATGCCTGAAGAGGACACTCAACTGTCAACCAGGCTGGAGACTTGCGAACACGTTGCTGTGCAGGATTCAGTGATAGGCATCTAGGGGCTACTTCCAGAATTTTATAGAATATATACTCTCGAAAGGTTGTTTTTCTTTGCTGAAATGACTTTCAACTAAAATGTCACTCTTAAAAGCCAGTTTCAATTATCAATCCATCATCAAGTTCAGACCGCCTACCCCAGAGTGCCTTTTTGGGCAAACTAAGATTAATGTATTCCCTCAGAGCTCGCGGTAAAGCTCAAAGAACAGTCAAATCAGAGGCATGTAGCATCTTCCACTTGAATCTATGAGCTAAATTTCTAGGAGAAAACCATGAGCCCCACCAAGAAAAATATCTCAAGATCTCAGTGTCTTCTGAGATATGAGGTGTGACAATTAAGTCCGCAAACTTAATTATTCTAAGAGCTGCATACCCCGTTGCTGAGTATCATGGCAGTTGCCTTACAAGTCCTCCCCTTGGAAAGCTATGCACTGAGGCCAGAGCCTAATCTACCTTTCAAAGCAGTTTTGGAATTCTTTCTGGAGTGGCCATTGTGCACAGTGGCACAGTGGCAAGTTTGCAAACTGAATTCTATAGTTGTCTGCCAGAGAGTTTTTAGCCATAAACAAATAGGTGTAGTACAACCGCCTCCCTACTCACCTGATCTGACCCCCACTGACTTTTTTCTTTATCTTGAAGATAAATATTGAAAGGAAGACATTTTGATGACATTCAGGACATTAAGGGTAATATGATAACAATGCTGATGCTGGTCATTCCAGAAAAAAAAAGAGTTCCACAATGGGTTTGAAGGGTGGACCAGGTGCTGACATCGGTGTATAGCTTCCCGAGGGGAGTACTTCAAAGGTGACCATAGTGATATCCAGCAGTGAGGTATGTGGCACTTTTTCTAGGATGAGTTCGGGAACTTAATTGGCGGTCTCTGTATTTAGGAATTTTAACTAATCCAGAAGTATCTAATGTGTGCTCTGCTGGAGATGTATAAAAATTAATGAGGGAGGATAAGGAAAAGCTATTCCTGGCATATTTTAAACATAGTGCGTAGTGATTTTCTAATGAAAGTGTTTAAGCCGTCACTAAATGGTCACAGAAAGGCACTAGGACATGTGGAATTTTCAAGTCGAAGTGTGAATTAGGTACCATAATCTCTTTAAAGCAACCTAAATAGAAGAAATGTCATATAGTTAGTTATCTTAGAAGAAATCCATACATTAAGATCCTAACCTGTGGAAACAACAACAAAAAGAGAGATGTTTGTGTTGAAAAACCAGAGAGAGCTTTAAAATAATAATAAAAGCTACCAGTTTCAAATATTTAAATACTCTTATTTTTTAATCTCTGTAACTGCTAAATTTAGAAATCTGAAATAGGAAACAATTGTTTTCCTTATTTAAACCGCATACCCACTTTAAGGAAACTCTGGTGGTTTAGTGGTTAGTGTTAAGTCTGCTAACTAAAAGGTCAGTAGTTCAAATCTGACTGGTGCGCCTTGAAAACTCTATGGGAGGTTCTTCTCTGTCCTGTCGGGTTGCTGTGAGCCAGAATCTACTCAACAGCTGTGGGTTTTATGTTAATCCATGACATGGAGATTTCCCTCGGAACGGAGCTGGTGGATATGTGGCTTCACCTTAAAATTCTTTCGAATTTCCTATTTGTGGAAGCATCTTCATAATAAATCCAAGTAAATAATTTCGGAAGGTCTATCTAGATTTTTTTTTTTTAATGCAATTTTCAGTGCTTCTGCCTATGTGCCGTGGTTGCTTTCATTATGTTCATGTGCAACTGTGGTAATATGTGTCCTATGCTTCATTGAACACAGCACTAAAACAAAAAAATCATAAGGAAGGTCAGCTTTTCAGACAGCAATGGATTGGACTTGGTGACACAGAGTGTCCATATTGTGTGGGCACTTTATCGTTCTAGGCGTCTATAGGAGGTCGTCCTGTTGACCTCATACTGGAGGAAGGGTAATGGATAGAGAACAGATAGGAGACTGTTGGGAAGATAAGACATGTATGGAGCAGAGAGGAAGAGTGTGCTGTCACCGTGCAGGGAGAGCAGTGGAAGCTGCATGTAGGTCAACATGCAAATTTTTTATAGGAATGTACATTTTCATTCAATCATATTTAAAAATAATAAATCTACTGTCAAACCCACTGCTGTTGAGTTGATTCCTACTTAGAGCACACCTAGTGGTGTAAAGTACACCTCTGCTAACCAAACGATCGGCAGTTTATATCCCCTAGGTGCTACTTGGAAACTCTAGGGGGCAGTTCTACTGCCATCTATTGGGTCGCTATGATGGTTTGGTTTGGACCCACGTTAATAATTATAAGGACATGAATGGCAGGACAGCATAGGTGCCTTTGTTGAGAGTATGCAGAATCCCATGCCATACCCTGGAATCACTCCTTCTAAAAATAATGCTCCAAATATTTATCTTTTTGTGTTTATGAAATTTTTCCAAAATATATTTTGAAGATATATATTCCGAATCACTGAGAGTTTGGAGGAAGAAATGATTCATCTTTTCTTTCTGTTGTTTCAACCCATAGATCTGATAGTTGGAAATAGGATGCTGTAGGTCACAGGACCTAAAAATCAGTGGATTCTACGTGCGGGCATAAGGTGAAGGGCGAATACTCAGGATATAGCTAATTGTCTTCTACAAAAAGCAATAACGTTGGCCAGAATGTGGTCTGCAGTTACTTAGACCATTCGCTTGCACCTATTGGTACAAAACGGACTTGGACAAAAAACATATATGTATTGGATTTTAGACTATGTTCGCTATATTTTACAGTTATCAGTAAGAACTCACGAATGTAATAATCTTAGGAGAAAATAAAATAAAATGACTTTCCAAAACAAGACTATCTTTTACTATACAAAGTTTTGCATCTGATTCCTAACAGTATTAAAATGGCAAAGATATGTTGTTGCTTTTGTTCGATGCCATTGAGTCAACTACAACTTACAGTGACTGTACAGCAGAATGAAACACTGCTGAGTGTGGCACCATCCTCACAGTTGTTCTTATGTTTGAGCCCATTGTTGCAGCTCCAGTGTCTGTCCATCTCATTGGTCTTCCACTTTTTTGCTGATCTTTTGTTTTACCAAGTATGGTGTCCTTGTGATCCTACTTGACGCACTTGGCTTTGGCATGGTGTCCTTGTACAGGGTCTGATCCCTCCTGATAACATGACCAAAGTATGAGAATTGAAGTCTTATTGTTTTTACTTCTAAGGAGCTTTCTGTTTGTATTTTTTCCTAAACAGGTGTTCAGTCTTCTAGCAATCATGGTATATTCAATATACTTCGTGGCATCAATTCAAAGGCATCAATTCTTTGATTTTCTTTACTCACCGTCAAGCTTTCACATGCATATGAGGCCAACAAAAATGCCATGGCTTGGGTTAGGCACACCTTAATCCTTAAAGTGATAGAGAGAGAGACTTTAAATAGATTTCTTGCATCAGATTTGCCCAGTGTGATGCGTTGTCTGATTTCTTGACTACTGCTTCCATAGGCGTTGATTGTGAATTCAAGTAAAATAAAATCTTTGACAACTTCAGTCTTTTCTCTGTTCATCATGATGTTGCTTATTGGTCCAGTTGTGGGGATTTTGGTTTTATGTTGAAGTGTAATCATACTGAAGGCTGTGGTGTTTGATTCTCATCAAGTTCTCTTCACTTGCAGCAAGCAAAGTTGTGTCATCTGCACATTGCAAGTTGTTAATGAGTCTTTCTTCAATCCTGATGCCACATTCTTCTTCATGTAGTCCAGCTTCTTGGATTACTTGCTCAGCATACAGACTGAACAAGTATGGTGAAAGGACACAATCTTAACACACACTTTTCCTGACTGTAAACCATGAGATGTTCTGTTCTGTTCGAACAGCTACCTGTTAGTCTAAACACAAGTCTCTCAGGAACACAATCAAGTGCTCTGGAATTCCCATTTTTTGCTATTTTACCCGTGATTTGTTATGATTCACGCAGTTGAATGCTTTCACATTGTCAATAAAACACCGGAAAACATCTTTCTGGTGTTCTCTGCTTTCAGCCAGGATCCGTCTGACATCTGCAAAGATATCCTTGGTTCTGTGCCCTCTTCTGAATTCAGCGTGAATTTCTGGCATTTCCCTGTGGATGTGCTGTTTTAATCACTGTTGAATGATCTTCAGCAAAATGTTACTTGCATGTGCTAGTGATGCTGTTGTTTGATAATTTCCACAATCTGTTGGATCTTTTTTCTTTGGAATGAATACAAATATGAATGTCTCTCAGTCAGTTGGCTAGTGTTTTAGTCATCTGGTGGTGCTCTAACAGAAATACCACAAAGTGGATGGCTTTAACAAAGGAAAGTTCATTTTTACGCAGCCTCGTAGGCTACAAGTCTGAATTCAGAGTGTCCACTCCAGGGAAGTCTTTCTCCCTTTCCAACTCTGGAAGAAAGTGTTTGTGTTGCATCAGTCTTTTCAGGGAGCATCTTGGTGCAGGAACCTCAGGTGTGATGGATGCATTCTTCTCCCGGTGCTTCTTTCTTGACGGTGTGAAGTTCCCAACTCTCTCCTTGCTTCCCTTTCCTCTTACTCTTGTAAGATGAAAGGATAAAGGGTGGTGCAGCCACACTGCAGGGAAACTCCCTTAGCAAAGGTATGGCAGTCTCACCCGAATCCACTTTTAACATAATCATCTTATCTGTTAACTACAACCAGAGATTAGGATTTACAGCATCAGAAAATCACAAAGTAATAGTCAATCACAGAATACAGGGAATCCTGGCCCAACCAAATTACTACACATATGTTGGGGGGACACAACTCAATCCATGACAGCTAGGTAGCTGTTTTCCAAATTTCTTACATATATATGAAGCCATCACGAGGTAAAGTTATGGTAAACACAAGTACATGTGACACCTGCAGCCTTCATTCCCCTCCCGAAGAACTTTCTGTGAGAAGTTAGCTTTAAAACACAGATAATGATAACAGTCAGTGTGAAGATACTTAAGAGATACAGCTTGAGTACAAGAGGAATACTGTACTCTCTAAGGTTACTGTTTTCAAATTGTCTAGAAACATAAAAAATCCACTACCATCTAGTCGGGTATAACTCATAATGACCCTGGAGGTCAGTGTAGAACTGTCCCATAGAGTTTACAAGAAGTACCTGGTGGATTTGAGCTGCTCATTTTTTAGTTAGCAGACATAGCACTTAATCCACTACTCCACCAGGGTTTCCTAAATTGTCCAGAGAAAGTATGCAAATAAAATTAGATAATATTAATCTATGGCTTTTAGAGATGCCTGTGATGAACAACCCTGTTGCTGATAGACAGAAATATCCACACTCAAAACTTGATCAGACAAAATCTTAAGTTGTGGTACTAAACATTGGAATTGGTGGTAAACTTAATTTACTAGAAGTCTAGGAGATTTGCTGTCGTAGAAATCACAAACATAATTGTGAAGATCGTAACTGAAGTAAATAACCAATGGCTGTCAAGTCAATTGCAACTCATAGCTACCCTGTAAGGCAGAGGAGAAGTGCCTCACTGGGTGTACAAGGAGCAGCCAGTGGATTCAAACTGCGACCTTTGATTAGAAACTGAGCTCTTAACCACTGAGCCACTAGAAGATCATGCGGCTACTCAAATCTAAGCTAAACTTTAGCGTAGAGAACTGCAACAGTGGGAAAAGTCTTACTGAAACAAAAATCAGATGTCAGATTCTGACTCATGGTGATCCTGTGTGAGTCAGAGGAGAGCTGTGTTTCATAAAGTTGGATGTTTTGGAAGCACATTGCCAGCCCTTTCTTTCCAGGTAACTCTGGGTAAATTTGAACCCTCACTTAGCAGAGGAGCACTAATCTTCCAGAAACTGTGCCAAACCAAACCCATTGACATCAAGTTGATTCCCACTCAGGGCATCCACAGCTTATTAAGATGGAGTAATTTCAGAAGTTTCTGCATTTGCTGTACAGTAGGATCCTTTAACCCATTACCATTGAGGCATAGTGACTCTACAGGATACAGTAGAACTGTCCCATAGAGTTTCCAAGAAGTGCCTGGTATATTTGAACTGCCAATCTGTGTTAGCCGTATTAGCACTTAACCACTACATCACCAGGATTCTTGAGATCCCTTAAGGGTACTCTAAAAAATAAATATTGAAATACTACAGCAGAGATTAAAATGGAAAGGAGTTTTGCATTCATAAATATTTTTAAAAACTTCAAAGATGGTTTCATTATACATTGTATCTGTTAAAAAGATACAAAAAAAACCCTAAACCCATTGTTGTAGAGTCCATTTTGACTCATAGTGACTGCCTATAGGACAGAATAGCACTGTTCTGTGGGATTTCCAAGGAGAGACTTGTGGATTTGAACTGCCAACCTTTTGGTTAGCAGCTGTAGCTCTTAACCACTATGCCAACAGGGCTCCTTAGAAAGACAAAAGAAGTTAATATTTGTTAATAAGATATAGAAAGGGGGGTTGCTGTAACTGAAAACTAAAAAGAGATAAATAGAATTTTATTGCAGGACTATTGGGAACAATGTGTCTGTGTTTTCTATTACATTAATCTACCATTCACACATGGTATCAGGAGCTTCTTTCATCGTAAGCTGTATTTTTCAAAGAGATGCAAAGTTACAGCAGCATTTCCTGTGGCTGGGGGTTGTAATTTTGTAAAGTCCTTGCATACTTTACCCAGATCAAGTATGTCCACCTCTTTGATTAGAGCTAACATGGTGAAAAAGCAGTTAGGCCACCCATTCGTGTCACATTCCTAATGGAGGACACTTCCTTTCTTACTCATTAGGGCAATCCTAGAATGTCTGTACCAGAAGAGTTATTTTAACTCCCTTAGGATGCCTGGTGTCACAGAGGTAAAACACCCAGCTGTTAAAGTACATGCTAGTGTTTATAAGTCACCAACTGCACTGAAGAAGGGAGCCAATGCAAAGAGAATACCTGAATTTCAGGTGTAAAATGTTTTCATTTTAGCTCTTGGTCAGTTCTTACAAATGTCATAAAATGGATCACGTTATTTACCAACTAAGAAAAAAAATAACTCTAGTAGAATTTAAATTGTATGTGTGGTATTGATCAACTAAGTTTAAATTCAGATTCAGATATCCGTCCATCCACTCACCCATACACCCACCCCCATCTATCCGTCTATGTTCTGTCAATCAATCTATCATCTGTTTAACTATATCTCTCAATCTCTTCTAACCTCTCTCTTTCTCTGTTTACCTCTCTGTCTCTCTATCTCTCAACTATCTTAAAATCCCTAGGAAGGAAGCTCCAACAGATATGCTATTCATTTATGTTTTTAAATTATAAAGCTTATATCAATACATTTTCCAATACCACACTTGGAATTTCTTTTCATTCTCATCCTTCTCCTGAGAAAAGGAGACTTTAAATGCATTTAATAATATAGATTTGATTTGAGCTTTTAAAAGTCCATTTTAAACATGTAGTTACATTGTAGGCTATCAGCCATTCTTAAAAAATGATCATTGTAGATCTATGTTGTTTTTCACTGTATAATTCATGACCAAATCATTAATTCATTAATATACTGTATGTAATTCAAGTAACTATTTCAGAAAATAAATTGCAGAGATTTTCTAGAACAATAGCATACCGTGAAATATTTCTTTCTGAATTCAATTTGTTCTATGGTTCTTAACACACTAGTTTCGGGGGAAAAAAATTTTTTTATATGAGGTTGAAAACCATATTACTTCAAGTCTCAAAATAGACAACTGAACAGTCCTTTCATAGTTAAGCCAAGCAAAGCATTCATTTAAAATTGTAACTTTTTAGGAGGCATCTGAGTATGAAATCCTATTTGCTTTGTAGTTTTTTTTAAAAAAAATCCTATTTTAAAATATTGGCCTGTATTCATGTAGAGCAACTGAAGAAGAGTCAGGAAGAGGAGGAGGAAATGGAATATGTGGCCAATTGCCTCCATGAACAGCTGTCTCCTTTGCCATGAAACTAAAAGAACTTGACAGTGCCTAGTTAAAATAACTGAACACTTTATTTAAAGATTCTGTAGTAGAATCCTGATCAAAAGGAGGGAAATGAAGAACAGAAATTTAAATTATTATGGAACTCAGAATTTCCTAAGCTGTTGAGGTTGGATGAATCCTCAAAAATGATTGCCCTGAGATAATCTTTAAACTTGAAATTAAAAATGTCCCTTGAGACTTCTTTAAACTAAATGACAGGTTAGCTTAATCAGAAAAGAAAATCTGCCTTGAGCATGGTGCTCTTTTAAGAACAATCTATATATGATGAAATTGATCACATGTCTTGAAAGGTTAGATAGGGAACTTATGGGGTGGTCAGTTTATGTTAACAGAGTAGGAATAACTGAAAAGGGGGTGAAGGTGGCTGAACAACTTGAATATAATCAATGCTACTGAATTATACATGTAAAGATGATTGAATTGGTGTTTCTGCTGTGTACATTCTCAATGACAACAAAAATTAAAATAAGTTAAAAGATAAAAGAACCCACTATCCACAGAAATTCCCTTCTCAAGCAATAATCCCCTGAAAATGACCCGAAAAGAACTTCGCTATATGTGCATCAGAAATCGTTTTCATTGCAGCTTGGGACTGTCTATGAAACACTGAACACAATCTTCAAGGACTGGCACCGCTATAGGTGGTGTAGGATTGACAATAGATAATGAAGTAAAAAGTGGTACTAATAGAAGAAAGAAAGCAGATTATCCTAAGGCCTCTCACAGTACTCTATGGATTGAAGTTTAAGATAATTCAAGTGTGCACTTAAAGTGATAAAGTGTGGGTGAAAAAACACTTTACTGTGGATTTGATTCTAACTTAGGTGACCCCTTGAGTTATGGAACTGAACTCGATAGGACCTTTTTGGCTGTCATCTTTGCAGAAGCAGGCCATCAGACTGCTCTTCTATGATGTCAGTGGGTAGGTTGGAATAGCTCACTCTCAGTTAGGAGTTGAGTGCAACTTGTTTTATGTCACATAGCATTCTAAGATATGAGGAAGAGGATATAAAAAGAATATTTAAACACACGCTTCAAAAAGATTATACTGATACATGGAGAACGTGGTCATTGTAGAATTCAGCATGTAGTAGGTGCTCCACAAATGTTTTCTGTTGCTCTTGTTGTGAGGTAAAATAATACCTCACAAATAATATGAGGTAAAAATAGAAAAAGCAATGTGGTAAATTTTGTTTGAATACATTGCAATATCTGTTTCAGTTAGATGCTTGCAACATTAAGAGAACAGTCAACTTTAACAGACAAGTCACTATTCAGCTCAACAATATGTAAATGGATTTTTCCAAATCCAGGCTATTCAGAGACAGAGTAAAATTCAGGGATTGGCTTAACAGCAGGAGCTCTGGGTCTGTTTCTTCACCATTCCTTTGTCTCATCTTTCAGTGTGTGAGGTTTCACTCTTACTAAGTGGCCATAGTAATCTTGAGTGTCAGGCCATGCACCCAAACCCTCTGAAAAAGAAACAGACGGTGAGATCTTCCTCAGGCACCTTCCTTTTTACATTGGATTTTCCGTGATAGCTATATGTTCTTTTTCAGTGAACCAATGCTGATGGCCACCAGAACAACAAGCATACACCAGGTTAGGCCTGATTCACTTACTGGAAAAGAGAGATGAGATTATTGGAATTTAACTGTACTAAACCTGGGGTCTTGACTCAGAATACAAGGGTACCTGCAGTACCCTAAGAGAGAGGAAAAGATGCTAAGGAGAAACCTACAAAGTTCACCACAAACATCCTGTGGGAAAACCAGACACTCTAGTAACTAGGGCTGAGGCTTAACAAATTGCTCATCACTGGAGATCTATATTTGGGAGTCACTAGCATCCATCTGTAAACCCTAGTGGCATACTGGTTAAGAGCTACAGCCACTTAACCAAAAGGTTGGGAGTTCCAATCCACTGCACACTCCTTGGAAACTCAATGAGGCAATTCTACTCCATCCTTTAGGGTTGTTATGAGTTGCAATTGACTCAGCATCAACAGATTTGGTTTGGGACAGTGTCATGGATTAAATAGTATCCCCCTAAAAATGTGTGTAACAATTTGGCTGGGCCATGATTCCCAGTATTTTGTGATTGTCCTGCATTTTGTGATCTTTCTATGCTGTAAATCCTAATCTCTGCCTGTGGTTATTATATTGGATTCTGTTAAAGAGGATTAGGGTGAGACTGTAACACCCTTCCTAAGGTCACCTCCCAACTCCAGTATAAAAGGAGTTTCTCTACAGTATGCCTTGCACTACCTTTTATCTTTCCATCCTAAAAGATATAAAAAAAATTAACTAAGGGGACCACATACCATCAAGAAAGCAGCACTGAAAGCAGAACATGTCCTTAGACCTGAGGTTCCTGTGCCAAGATGCTGTCAGACCCCAGAAAGATGATGCAGCACAAGGATCTTCCTCCAGAGCTTACCATGAGTGTTCCCCTGGAGCTGGTGTTTAAAATTCAGTCACCTAGCCTACCTGACTTTGTGAGAATAAACTTTCCTGTGTTAAAGCCATCCACCAGTGGTAATTCTATTAGAGCAGTACTAGATGACTAAGATAGAATTTGTCACCAAGAGTGAGCTGCTGCTCTAACAGATAGCTAAAATGTGGATGTAGTTTTGAAACTGTAAATGGATAGAAGAAGGCACTGAAGGGAACTGAAAATACCAGAGAAGGCACAGATGGTAAGAAGCAGAAGCAACAAACCAGCAACACAAAACCAGACCAGCATGAAACAGAGCTGGAGCTGACCCATGGAGCAAGAGAGCTGAGTGCCTGTGTGCAGGAGGGAGCTTGGTGGAGTGGGGTGCCTCCAGACACTAATTGGTGGGGCTACAGAGTTTTGGAACACTTGCCCGAGCAGTGCAGATTTGGGCATGAGGCCGGCGCCAAGAAGCCATAGGAAGCAGAAGATGGAGATAAGGAATCCAAGTAGCTGAGTCGTCTCAGTCTCCAAAGGTATGGTCTGACCTCTGGGATTTCAAAGGGTGGAGCCATGCCTGTGGTGTTTCTAAGGGTGGAACTGCTTAGAATATGGTATTCTTAAAGTCAAGGGAGCAGAGCTGCTGTTCCAGTAGAAGGTGAAGCTGCAGCTGAGGGCCAAGGGGCCATCACTCACAATCTAAATAGTATGCTAATACCTAGGGTCTGGAAGGCAAGGCCAATGTGTAAATTGTCTTAAAGCCTTGAGGGCAAATGTAGTGTGTTCTGCTAACTTATGGTGTTTCTGTTAGAGCAGTACCAGATGACTAAAACAGGTAGCATGCATTTGGGAGCCCAGTGGCATGGTGAGCAAAAGGTCAGCAGTTCAGCTCCACCAGCTGCTCCTTGGAAATTCTGTGGAGCAGTTCTATTGTATTCTGTAAGGTGGCTATGAATCAGAATCAACCGTGCAGCAGCTGATTTGGTTAACAAACATTTGGTATACCATAAGATGATCCATCTGCTGGGAACAAAATTGTGGGTAAAGCTCACAGGATAGCAGGAGAAGGAATGGCAGGAAAGAATAGCAAGCATAAAGCACACAGTCTCTCAAATGGTGATTTAAAGATATGCATCAAAATCAGTAGTTGTACTTCTAAAAATTCAGATTCCTGGGTTACAAGGAATGAACTCCTCAGGAGGTAGGATCCAGGAAACTGTGTTTTCAAACAGACCCATAAATAAATGAAGCTGGTGCTTGCTAAGGAAGAAGGATCCACCAGAGAGAAGAGCTCATGGAAAACAGGACCCCTCCAAAACTAACATCCTGTGGGCTCCAGAATGGGAAAATACATTTTGTAAACTCTATTTTTTTGTTGGTTTATGAGTGTAGCGCTGGCTCAAGTCTCTTCAGGCCTCAACTTTGTTTAAAATGAGCAAATTGATTTCTTATTCCAGGAAAAGTACACAAAAAAGGGTCATATGGTTTCTTCAACATCAAATAGTTTTTTAACATAACAAACTCTGGTGATAAATTGAGTGCCTCCAAATCAAAGCCATATGGGAGGTGCTTGGATGGAAAGGGCAGAAGGAGCACCAGTAATTGGTCCAACAGTTCAAACAGGAGAGTCATTCTCAGAGATAGGCGAGCAGATCTGAAGAACCTGACTGGCTCATCTCTTGTCCCTGACTGCAGATGCCTTGCCTGTCTCACTGTTGAAGACTTCGGTGGTTCATTAGTCAGAAGACCAGAGCATAAAGAGATGAAAGTGAAAATTATAACATCACTTTGAGAAGGGAATTATATTCATGTGTCGTGAAAATATCTAAAAGGTCATACATAACAAATAAAGGGATTTCAGGTTTTAAAAAAACTGAGAAAACTTGCTCTCTTTTCCAGTGCATGTGAGTCTGAGCTCTGAAGCAGATAAAAATAAAGTGAGTTCACATCACATGAGAAGTTTCGAAAGAGCAAAGGAATTTGGCCTTTCAGCATCAATAGTACAGATGCTTTGCCTCCAGCATGAAATTTCAACCTACCTGCTAAAGTTGCATTTTCTGAAAGCAAATACGTCTATTAATATTCCAAACTTAGGTTAACTATAGTTTGCAGTTTGTTAACTATATAATTCTGGGATACAAATTCTGGAATCCATTACCTATTACTTACCTTGTAAATTCCGTAACTTTTTCTTTACTGTAAATTCCTCATCTAAACGTATTAGGATAGTGACAGTTTAATTTAATACTCAAATCAATGCTATGAGTTACAAACTGTCAAGTTGGGTCCTACTCATAGTGACCCTAGAGGTCAGAGTAGAACTGCCACATAGATTTTCCAAGGAGCTTCTGGAAGATTTGATGTGCCAACTTTTTGGTTAGCAGATGTAGCACTAACCCATTGCACCACCAGGTTTTCTGAATGTGCCATGGTATGCCAAGAAAAAACAAACAAACAAACAAGCAGAGTTGTTATGAAAGAAGTACAGATAGTGAGACTGCATCTCACATACTTTGGACCTGTTGTCAGGAGGGTTCAGTCCCTGGAGAAGGACATCACGCTTGGTAGAGTGGAGAGTCAACAAAAAAGAGGAAGATCCTCAACAAGATGAATTGACCTAGCGGCTACAACAGTTGGCTTACATATAAAAATAACTGTGAGCATGGTGCGGGACTGGGCAGTGTTTTGTTCTGTGTATATGGGTTTACTATGAGTCAACACCAACAACAGCTCATAACAACAGCAACAGCATTAATAGGAATGATTTTTATCATGAGATTTGTCTATAAATCCAAAAAATTAGAAACGTCATAGATTTTCAACCTTAAGTATCATGGATTGAATTGTGGCCCTCCAAAATATCTGTCATCTTGGCCAGGCCATGATTCCTAGTATTGTGTGATTGCTCATTGTTTGGTCATCTAAAGAGATTCTCCTGTATACTGTAAGTGCTATCTCTATGATACTGCTGAGACAGGATTAGTGGCAGTTATTTTAATGAGACAGGACTAATGTACAATATTAGGCTGTGTTTTAAGTCAATCTCTTTTGAGGTATAAGAGAGAAAAAGCCACAAAGAGACATGAGGATGTCATAGCACCAAGAAATCAATCCCAGGAGAACAGAATATGTCCTTTGGATCTGAGATTCCTGTGAAGAGAAGCTTCTAGACCAAAGGAAGGCTGGTAATAAGAACTGTCCTCCAGAGTCAGCAGAGAAAGACTTTCCCTGCAGGTGGTACTCTAAATTTGGACTTGTAGCCTAATAGACTGTGAGAGAATAAACATTTGTTTGTTAAAGCCATCCACTTGTAGTATTTGCATTATAGCAGCACTAGACAACTAAGACAACTAGAAATTTGCAAATTTTACTTTCACTATATCCTCTACTCTGGCCCCTAGGGTCGCCATGAGTTGGATCTGACTCAACAGCAATTGGCTAGCCTACCCTTTGGGAAACCCTGGTGGCGTAATGGGTTAAATGCTGCATCTGAGTTGCATCTGACTCAACAGCACTTGGCTTGGCTGGCTACCTGAAAGATCAGCAGTTAAAATCTGTCAGGTGCTCCTTGGAAGCTCTATAAGGCAGTTCTACTCTGACCTCTAGGATCACCATAAGTTAGATCCAACTAGATGGAGGTGGGTTTGGGTTTTTGGGTTTACACCCTTCAGTGGACACCTTGGTGGCATAGTGGTTAAGTGCTACAGCTGCTAACCAAAAGGTCAGGATTTAAAAGTTGGCAAAGATTTCATTTTACTCAGCTCTACAATCAACATCCACGGAAGCAGTAATAAAGAAATCAAAAGACACATTGCACTGGAAAATCTGCTGCAAAGGATCTCTTTTATTCAAAAGTAAAGATGTCACCTCAAAGATTAAGATGTGCTGACCCATGCCATGGTATTTTCAATTGCGTCTATGCATGCAAAAACTGGACAGTGATTAAGGAAGACAGAAGAAGAGTTGATGACATTTCTGATTTTTTGGATTTATAGACAAATACCGTAATAAATCATTCCTATTAATGTTGTTGCTGTTGTTAGGAGCTCTCAAGTTGGTTCTGACTCAAGGTCAGCTGTTCAAATCCACCAGGCATTCCTTGGAAACTCTGTGAAGCAGTTCTACTCTGTCCTATGGGGTTGCTAAGAGTTGGAATTAACTGGATGCTTGTAGGGTTTTGTATACTGTACAGGAGTGGTTCTCAAACATTGTGGTCTCAGAAATCCTTTGTATTCTTTTATGTGGGTTAGATATATGTCAATATTTATCATATTAGAAGTTAAAATGCAATTTTCTAAGGTTTAAAAAATAAATATTTTCACTGTTGTATTTAAAATAATGACACATCTGCTACATGTTAGTAGAAATGACACTTTTGTGAAATTAGCAAAATTGACATTGTTTTATTATGTGCTGAGAATCTCTTTAACATATCACTTCATAGAAGAGGGAAACCCTGGTGGCATAATGATTAAGTGCTATGTCTGCTAACCAAAAGACCAGCAGTTCAAATCTGCCTGGCGCTCCTTGGAAAATCTATGGAGCATTTAGTTCTCTGTCCTGTAGGGTGGCTATGAGTTGGAATTGACTTGACAAATAGCAGTGGATTTTTGGTTTTTGTAAGAGATAGCAATATTCTCATATTTGCTTTTGCATTCAGTCTATAGCTATCTATGTTTGAATGATGTATATGAAGAAAATATGTCCTTGCGCAGATAAATAGTTGTCTACGGGAACAGTATTTTAATAGCCATTTCAAGTAATAGAAGAATTTTTTGTTTTGTATGAATGTTCACACTCTAGCATATTAAAATCCATTGGTTTCATATATTTGACTGAGCAAATAGGCAACTCTGGTCTAAAAGCAAGAGAAGAAGTTGGGAAGGGCATCAGCTGCATGATGGATACTTAGAACCCAGTGTGGAAAGGGGGATTGCAACCAATGTCACAAAACAATATGTGTATAAATTTCTGCATAATAAATTAACCCGAGATGTAAATTTTCACCTAAAGCACAATTAAAAAAGAAAAGAAAATTGTTTATCTTGTCCTTTGAATGTATCTTTTTAGTATGCATGCTTTTTTAATACCATGGTTTGACCATTCAAAAAAAATTATTAGTTCACTTCAGTTATGCAGCTCTTGCAAATGTTAACACATTTTATTATACACTATAAAAAAACCATATTAATATCACTGTCAATCTAATCAGAAGAGTCTTTACTTATTGATAAGCTTTCAAGATTACAGTAGCAGATTTGTGTTTTCCAGAATCCTCATTTTCTCTGGAGGGCTTGAATTTTTTAATTGGCAGCAAATATTGTTTTCCTTGAAGTGACAGGCTGATGCTGTTCATTTTTAAGACCATGTCTGCCAGATACTGAAGCTTGAGTGCTCAAAGTTTGCTGTCAGATGGTCTTTCAAATAAAAACAATACTAGTACACACACCATGAAAGAAGTGGCTAGTTCAGCTTGCAATTCAAACAACCATACAAATGATTTCCTTGACATGACCATTATATTTTAATATATAGCAAAGATGCCTAATTTGTACTTCCTGTTTCATCACCATAAAGGATATTTAAAAAACAACTTGAAAATAAAGTTGAAATTTAATTAAACTTGTACTAATTAATCAAGAAAACACTGGTGGTATAGTAGTTAAGTGCTACTTCTGCTAACCGTAACGTTGACAGTTCAAATCTGCCAGGCATTCCTTGGAAACTCTCTTGAGCTGTTCTGCTCTGTCTGTAAGGTCACTGAGTCAGAACTGACTTGATGGCAGTGAGTTTCATTTGAGTTTAATTCATGAAGGATATTCTTAAGTGAAATTGGCTTTTGCTTTTCTATTTGTTTTTCAGTGGCTATAATTTTGGTTTGATGCTAGTGACTAGAATCATGCTACAATCCAGTAGTTTAATCCACTGCGGCTTTGAAACTATCAGAGCAAATCTCATCGTGCTACTACCCAGTAGTTTAATCCACTATAGCTTTGTAGCTATCAGAGCAAATTTCATCACTGTGAAACTATCAAGCAACACCATGATACATCATTATGCATCACAAAATGCCAAGCCAAGTGCCATCGGTTGAATCAAATTCTTTGTGATGAGTGATGTTGTCTGTTGTCTAGTCACACCATCCTAATACTTCTTCAAAGGCTTCCTACCTTCTCTGTCCACTTTGTCTTTGCTCTCTGCTGACCTCAGTGAGCTATTCCACTCAGCAGTGAACAGTGCGAAAGCTGGATTCATGTTATATCTGTCTGAATCCCTGTGCCTGGCGCAGGGCTTAGTGATATTAAAAGAAAGAGTGCATAGATGAGTGCAGTGTGATGGATCACTTTTATGTGGCCTTTCTCATCACGATCTTGTAACTCTCACCCAAATTATTGGGTAGTACTATGTGAATAAGGCAGTCATGGCCCACTAAGTCGATCAGTCAGTTTTATCATCCTGCTAGACTTAAAATGAGCCATCCCAGAGGTGGGAGGAGAGAATGTCACCATCACCAAGGAAAAAGAGCCAGGATTAGAGCATGTCCTTTGGGCTCTGGATGCCTGTGCTGAGAAGCTCCAAGAACTAAGATGGGGAGAGAACTGTAATACTGAAGATAGTGAGAAACAGTGACAGAAAATCAGCAGTAGAAGGACTGGGTGGCTGGCTGGAGATGGTACAGCCCATAGAGGAAGAAAGCTGAGTGTGTTTGGACAGGAAGCGTGCTGGCAGAGTAGGATGCTTCTCGGCACTTGTTAGAGATAATTTTGCCAACTCAGGGAGCTAGAGCTGAGTGTCTCCCAGACAAGCCTACTGGTGAAGTGGGGTGGCTGTGGGCACTCATTAGCAGAGCTAAAAGATCTCTGTAATACTTATCAAAACAGGGTAGAGCCAAGGAGCCATAGAGGCACGCCTGTGAGCATAGCAGAAAAGAGGTTGTCCTAATGGAAGAACTGTATCTCGAGGGTACAGAACCCGAGTTATAAACTGTGACTTCACAATAAACCCCATAACTGTGAGTGTGGTCTGGGAGTTTTGTGTGGCCCTTGCAAAGAATTATCAAATTCAGTAGGAAATGAGAGAGAGCCATGGAAGAGATGGTTGATGTCTAATTGGCAAAAATGTCAGTGAGAGGAGGCATGTCTGATCTCTGCCTTGGGACTGTTGACCTTGCTTCTCTTTCTCCCTCATGAAATTAGAAATGCCATCATCACCTCATTTTTACAACGAGTGAGTAAATGCAAAAACAAACAGACTGATCAATCTGCTGTAGCCATGCTATATTTTTTCTGCTCCTCAAATAAGTAAAGTTTGCCCTATTTCGGGGCATTTTGGTTACCATTGTCCACATCGAGAGTGTTTTTTCTCCAGATATTCGAATCTCTAGCCCTTCTTGTTGTACAGTCTCACCTTAAACATCAGTCAGTCCCTAAACACACAAGTTCAAATAGACACCCATGTCTTGCTTTAAATCATTTCGTTCCATTTTTCTACAGAGCATGTGTCAATATCTAATATATTTTTGTTGTAGTGTCCCACATATGATAGGTATTTAGTAAATGGATAAAGAAGGCAATTCATTCAACTAATGTTTATTAGACGTCTACTATGTGAAGATCCCGGAAACCCTGGTGGTATAATGGATAAGTGCTACGGCTGCTTATCAGAAGTCGACAGCTGAAATCCACCAGGTGCTTCTTGGAAGCTCTGTGAGGCAGTTCTACTCTGTCTGTGGGGTCCCTATAGGTTGGAATTGACTCAATGGCAGTGGGTTGGGTTGGATTTTAGACGTATAGGCCTTGGAGGCTCGGTGATGCAGTGCTTAAGAGATAAGGTGAACCAGGGCTGCCAACCAAAAGATCAGGAATTTGAATTCAGCTGTCCCTCCTTGGAAACCCAATGGAACAGTTCTACTCTGGCCTCTAGGATCACTGTCAGTCAGAACCAACTCCACAGCAATGAGTTTTGGTCTGGCCTATGTAGGGTATTATTGATCTAGCCAAGCCAAGTGCCGTCAAGTCGGACGATCTAAAGAAACTTATACTATGACTCAAGGTAGCAAGATCTAACCAAAAACAACCAACGCGAAATAGTCTCTCTCATTAGTTACAATAAGAGGTCCATGCTGTGACGGTGAATCAGATGAGCTGTTATCTGGTTAGGGTCTTCAATGGTTTCCCTAAGGAAGTGTTGGTTGAACACAAGGCTGGCTAGACATTAACTTCTGAAGAGGAGGAAGATGTCCAGTACCTCTCCAAGGGAAAGTAGTGTACCTTGGTTTATTTAACTGCCGTCAACTTTGCCTCTTACTTCCCCAGTGACCTCATGCAATCTTTTCTATCTTTTAGAAAAGAAGCCGGAATCTAAAGACTTTCTCTCTTCCACTGTGATACCTAGTGCAATGCTGACGTGGAGAAGAAAATCAGCATATAAAAATTAGTAAATAATAGCAGGCTCTAAGATAGGATTTACACAGTTCTGGAGGTGGTAGTTTAGATGCATCATAGCTTTCCTGGGTATATAGCCACACCCATGTGATAGACATTTGCATATGTATAATTTTCTCCATGATTTATTTATTTTGAAATCAGCCCTCCTGTGTGCATATACCTTCAGATGGGGCTTTCCTCTGTACCACAGTCTCTCTCTCTTTTCCTTCATTAGCACCAAAACTCTCCAGACATTCTCTCCAACAAATCAATCTTTATTTCTTTGCCATTATCAGGCCCCTTCCATAAATCAGCCTTGCCCACTCAGGAGTTAACGTGACAGGGCCTCCAACAGTCCATTTCCTGCAAATGGTGCCTTTTTCCCCCCACAACTCATCACTGCCAGCTGTTTCTGGAGCACTGTAGTTCCCGCATTTTTGACAAGGGTCCCATCTGTAAAATCACTTCTTAATTTTTTCTTTTCCTTTCCTCTTCCTTGCTCCTGGCAGCTGCCCACAGAGCTGCACCCCAGGCGTTTATCCAGAGTGAACCCAGCACATGTCCACTGCTGACTCTTGGGTAATAAAAGCCAACTTTCAGTAAATCCTATCAGTAAAGAGACCCATAAATCTTGCTCTTGCCTTAAGCACATCAATTGTTATTCTCATGAATACCACAGGCAGGAGCCCCTGGCCTTGTGCACTAATTTTGGATCCAGTCACCAATTAGTCCTAATTAGCTGTGGGGGATGTCTTGGTGGAGGTTGTGTTTTAGCAGTTGGTGTCTTCTCAGCTGGAGGGTGAGTTAGGGCCCAACTCAGGGAGATGAGAATGAACTCAGGAGGGCTCTCTCATCAGCCTGTAGCTTTTGCCAGCAATGAAGGATCCATTTACTTATATGGCATAAAAGGTACATCATGATGAAAGGATTGATTACTGGTTTTTGTTTGTTTTTTTCCTTGCATTTAAGAGTTCATCATTAGTTCTCTTCTTGACAATGTAGTGGCTATTTTGTAAATGTTATAGTAGAGAAGACAGGAGTTTGGTAGATCTGCACTGGCATTTCAGTACTGGCAGCTCCTGAAGGCTCAGTTACTGCATTTGCTAATTAGCAATTATAAAGCCTACACTGGAAAAAGATCATACTTAATGGTCTGACTGAGATCAGAGGAGCCCCAGAAGATATCAAGGGGAACCCATGTGTGCAGAGATTGACTGCACCACCTGTAAACTAACAACAACCATTTAACTGAAACCTATGAGACCTGGAGCTCGATGGAGCATCTTGTTTTACTGGGTCCAACAGGTTTGCTGCCTTGGAGAAGTCTTACTACTCTTCTATAGCTTCTTTTAGTGGAAAGTTCCTTCTTTGACAGGTCCTCACTTTGCACATGTTTCTGCTTTCACAGACTTTGCTGTCTGCTTTATATGTGGTATTTGCTTTTTGTTAGCTGCTGTGAAGTTGGTACCTGAATCACAGCAAGCACATATACAATGCAACAAAATATCACATGGTCCTGTACTACCCCCATGATCAGTTCAGGATGGAACTGTTGTGATCCACAGGATTTCTGCTGGTTAATTCGATGGCCAGCCCTTTCTTCCTAGTCTATCTGACTCTATGATCTTTTCTAAAACCTGTTCAGCATTGTAGAAATTGACATGTCTCCAGTGACAGGTGGTGGCTGTGCCTGAGGTATATTATCTGGGAATCAAACCTGGTCCTCATGTATGGAAGGTGAAGAATATGATAGAGACAACTTGAGTGGGATATCGCTATATTCCATGTCTGAAAGGACATACACTTTGCCATCAACTTGACTTCAGCTCATAGTGACCCTGTAGGACAGAGTAGAACTGCCCTATTGGGTTTTCAAGGAGTGACTAATGGACTTAAATGGCTAACTTTTTGGTTTGCAGCCTGAGCTCTTAAAACAGATATGAAAAGCAGAACAAAATATATTTATGCTAAAAATGTGAGAAATTTGCCACATCATTTCTTTTAGTTTTTCTGCATTTTACAACATTTTCTTCTTCTCTTTTCCCCTGTTTCAGTACATGGAAAAGGAGAAGGCATAGGTATAAGACAGAGGAGGGCTGTCTAGATGGCACTGGACTTATATACCAAAACCCAAACCCACTGCCACTGAGTGGATTGACTCATGGCATCCCGTGGGTCAGAGTAGAACTGCCCCATAGAAGTTTCTAAGGAATGACTGGAGGATTAGAACCGTTAGCCATTTGGTTACCAGCCATAGCACTTATCCCCTGTACCAACAGAGTTTACAGACTCATGTAAGTGAAAGTATACTTAAATTACATTACAATTTGTTAAGACTGGGAGGTTATTGGTTACCATGATGTAGATCTATCAAACTTGGATTAATACAATATTATGAAGAGGCATTTGTTTCTGTTCTACAAAATATAGTTACATTGATAGATGAAGAGGAAATGTATCAAATAAAAACGTTAGTGTTACTAAGGATTGAAAACTATTAAGACTAATCATGCATGTTTTTAACAGGCAAATAGCACATTGGTTGTAAGAGCATCCTTGAAGACCTATCACGCTATGCTTTTTATCAGGTATCAGTTCCCCCACTCAGGCTTCAGGTCTACAGCGCTTGAGGAGATGTGATGCCAAGAATGAGGAAGACTAACCATGTATAACGGAGTCCATTCTTTGTGTTAGCAGAACTCATTTCCAGTGATATTTTCTTTATATGTATAAACAGAGCATGAGAAAAGAATTCATTAAACGTATTTCCATTTGTGGTGAAAAACAGATGCCTACACTTTTAATGCTATTTTGGGAAAACAAATAATTTGTGCCTTTTGATTAAATTGATTGTCATTTTGTACTTGGAACTGGTTTTCTTTTCTAATTGGCACTGCCTGAGACTTGCTCAAGGGCCCGAGGCGTTATTTAAGTGTAGAAATTTTAAGTGAGAGTGTAGTGATATTCAGCAATCCAGTTAACAGCAGGTCAATATGGTAAAATATTGGAAAGAAAACAGTAAATGTTAATTTCATTTCTTGTTGATTCAGCACCCTCTTTTCTGGTTTAATCTTATTACTTTTCTAATATCTTACTCAATTATATCTATATTTAAATGACTGTCTTAGAACACTCTAGAGAAACAGAACTGTTGGTGTTTCAGGTGTGATTGAGTTGGTTCTGACTCATAGCAATCCTATGCACAAGAAAACCAAACACCACTCTGTCTTGTGGGTGCCCACAATTGTTTTTATGCTTTAAGCACATTATTGCAGTCACTGTATCAATCCAACTTATTGACGATCTTCCTCTTTGTCAATGACCATGTACTTTATGAAGCAGAGAAACTGTGTTTCCATACTGGAAACCTGATGGTGTAGTGGTTTAAGTGCTATGTCTGCTAACTAAAAGGTCAGCAGTTCAAATCTGCCAGGTGCTCCTTGGAAACTCTATGGGGCAGGTCTATTCTGACTTACAGGGTCACTGTGATTTGGACCCAACTCAACAGCAGTGGGCTTGATTGGTTTGGTATGTTGTAGTTATTAGGTACCGTTGAGTCGGTTCTGACTCATAGGGACTCTATGAACAACAGAGCAAAACACTGCCTGGTCTTGTGCCATGTCCAAGGTTGCTTTTATGTTTAAGCCTATTCCTGTGGCCACTGTGTCAATCCATCTCATCTAGAGTCTTCCTCTTTTTCACTGACCCTCTACTCTACCAAGCCTG
The DNA here is from genome assembly GCA_028571685.1 of Heterohyrax brucei. NCBI lineage: Eukaryota > Metazoa > Chordata > Mammalia > Hyracoidea > Procaviidae > Heterohyrax > Heterohyrax brucei. The sequence goes on along the minus strand of CM053164.1, from coordinate 14,466,511 downwards.
ATGTCCTTCTCCAGGGACTGACCCTTCCTGACAACATGTCCAAAGTATGTAAGACACAGTCTTGCATTCTTTGCTTCCAAGGAGCGCTCTGGTTGTACTTCTTCCAGAATAGATCTGTTTGTTCTTTTGGTGGTCCATGGTACCTTCAACATTCGTCTCCAACACTACGATTAAATAGCATCAATTCTTCCCCTGTCTTCTTTGTTCATAGTCCAGCTTTCACATTCATATGATGTGATTGAAAATACCATGGTCTGGGTCAGTTTCATTTCAGTCTTCAAGATGGCATCTTTGTTTTTGAATACTGTAAAGAGGCCCTTTGCAGGAGATTTTCCCTGGTTTGGGTATATAGAGAGAGATTTACACAAGTGATTGGTAAGTTCAAACTTTGTAGGTCAAAGTTTGAATGGGCTGGAGACTCCTGCTGGCTTATGGACCTACAAAACCCATAGGTCAGGCTTGTTTCCCAAGATTTATAGGTCAGGTGATAGAGAGAGTGCAAAGTGAAGAGAGACAGTAAGTTCTGCCAAAATATCTATTTATTGTCTGGAGGCAGAACACACCCTAAAGCAAGCTCTGTTTTCAACTGATTGATGATTACGTTGTATTAAATTATGTTACAGAAGGTGATTACACTGCATTGTGCTAGATTACACTGTGAAACAACAATTAGACTAATGTTTGACCAAAGAACTGGAAATCATAGAATTGGGAAGTTGCTACATAAAATTAACCATCATGACAACCATGCATTTGGTACCTAGAGAGATTTTGGAAACCCTGGTATTGCAGTGGTTAAGCGCTACAACTGCTAATGAAAAGGTCAGCAGTTCAAATCTACCAGGCCTGTCTTGAAAACTCTATGGGGCAGTTCTACTCTATTTTATAGGGTCACTATGAGTTGGAATCACCTCTCTGACAATGCTTCTTTTTTGTTGGCTTTGTAGAGAGATTTGAGGGCCCTGGTGGTACAGTAGTTAAGAGCTATAGCTGTTAACCAAAATCTATCAGCCTCTCCTTGGAGTAATTCTACTGTGTCTTACTGGGCTGTTATGAATCAGAATCAGCTAGACAGCAACAGGTTTTTGATTGAGAGATATTTTAATACCAGTTGAATTTTCTGTGGCCAATAATGATTTTAAGTCTATGAATCACAAAACCAAAGCAGTTGCTATTAAGTCAATTTTGACTAGTGTGACCCCACATATGTCGTAGTGGAACTGTGTCCTATAGAGTTTTCTTATACTTGAAGACATACACTTATATCTTTATGTTTTGATTGTCTGTTGGTTTGTTTTTCAGTGGATGTGGTCTTTAGGAAATATATCACCAGGCCTTTCTTCTGAGGTACTTCGGAGTGGAATAAACTTCTAACCTTTTGGTCAGTGACTTACCATATTAGTGGTCTGCACATAAATGTTCTCACTGGATGCCATCAAGTCAGGGCTGACTCATAGCGAACCCATGCATGTAGAGTAGGATTGCTCGTAGCGTCGTCAAGGCTGTGTATGCTCTTTCAAAAGATCACCATGCGGGAGCTGCATATAAGTGGGTTTGCAAAATTGATTTGGATTGTATAATTTCACTTAATCCCCAAAAATAAATAAATAAAAGAAAGAATTTACAGGAAGATTTCTCATCCCTCTTCGTTAATGGAAGTACTAATGAGGTCTTCAATGATATCCTGGATGCCTGTCCACTGCTATCCTTTCATTCCCACACCAGGCACTAAAGTCAACATGTCCAGTGACTTCCCAGTACTTTACTTCAAAACTACTGTAAACATATAAATATCATGAGTATCACCATGCTTGTCTTCTGAGGTACCTCTGAGTGGGTTCAGACAACCGACCTTATCGCTAGTGGTCAGACACTTAATCATTTGCCTCACTCAGGGAGTCTTCAAGTACATAAAGAGACTGCATCATGTATAATTCTACCACAAATTGCAGTGAAAGCTGGAGAAACTTCCTTTTGTCGACATAGAAATCCTTTCAATTCTTCCAGTACCCAATAGCCAACCACCCCCCAAAAGATTTGATATCTACTTGTGAGCACACCACTGAGAGCTCATGTCATTAGCACCTTTGCTCTTCCATAAAAACTTATTATAGAGCATAAGCATGGTTAATAATAACCAAATGATGATACACCGTAGTCCATTTACTTAGATCATTGTTATATTCCAGCTACCTCTAACTTGTAAGTCCAGGAAAATTATATTCAGATTACTTTCTGTATTTAACATTAATTTATGTAAGTAAATTAATATTTAGTTCTGTGTTGGGTTGAAAAGAAGAAGGGAGAACACTTGGGCTCTTAATTCTGATTCAGGATATTTACATGCTTGCAGCAGTTTTGAAGTCAACTATTGGGGAGTCTCTGGATATGCGGAGTTTAGTACTTGGCATGAGAAGGAAAGGATAGCAGTGGGCACGTATCCTGGGCATCTTTGAAGACCTCATCAGTACCCTCGTTAATGAAAACAGATAGGAAAGCTGCTTGTAAATTCCTTTTTTAATGTTTTTTTTTTTTAATTGTGATTAAGTGAAATTATACAATCCAAATTGGTTTTTCATGCCCAACTATCTGCAGCTCCTTCTGCTGTCCCCACCTGGTGATACATGCTCCTCCTTTCCACTCCATACCTTCCAGTGTCACCTCAACAAGCCCATGTCCCCTCCCCCCCACCCTCTTCTGTCCTGTCTAGAAAAAGACCAGTAGGACCACCTCCTATAATTACATAGAACCATAAAGTACACACACCAATAGGTTTGCCAAATCTGGAAGAAGATGGTGAAATTATGAACAAAGAGATGTAGACAAATGGTTTGAAAGAAGGGGTTGGTAAACTGAGTCCAGATAGCACTGATAAAGAAGTAGAAAAGTTGTGTCGATCTATTTACCCTCTCCATGATGTGTTTGTTAAGAAAGTAGAAATGCCGAACAAGTCCAAGTTGAACTGACAACACTCATTCTAGACTCACTACTGGAGATAGAGGAGTCCTGAAAACATAGTAGTTAAGAACTCAGGCTGCTAATCACAAGGTCAACAGTTCAAATCCACCACTTCCTCCTCAGAAAGCCTCTGGAGCATTTCTGCTCTCTACAGAAGGTCACTATGAGTCAGAATCGACTTGATGGAGCACAGCAACAACAAAATTGGAAATAAGACAGGTGTTAATGTTAAACAAGCTGGTGGACGTGAATCACCAGTTTGAGAATCCATTAAAAAAAAGTTGAGCTTTTAATGATGACAAATAAGAAGGTCTTATTTGGGAGGCTGGGGCAGAAGTTTAGGAAAAATTTTTCAGTCTTGTTTAAACTCTATTTTTCAAATCTTATCTCACTGGGAAAAGGATCTTGTCCAAAGAAGATCACAGCCAGTGGCCTACACAGAGCCCTTTTATCTTAAGTTCTTGTTAGTATGGAGAAAGGAAGGATATATCACGTTCATCCTTTTTCTTAACTGACATAATTTATCACTTAACAATTACTTCATGAGTTTTCCTCTGATTTACATTTAAGGAAACAGACCCAGAGAGCTGATGTCTCTCTCTCAGGATAACAAAATGGAAAACAATTTGAGTTGGGACTCCAAGCTAACTTTTCTTTGTACTGAATTTGGGATTCCAGATCAGTCTGGCCATAGTTTGCAGGGAAGGATCCAAGCAGGCTGGCTGTTGATACCAAGGAGTTTTGTACACAGAAAGCAGGGACTCAGCCAAATGGACTAGATTCAAAATGAGTACCTGTCTTACTGTGGTGGCTTGGATGTTGCGGTGATGCTGGAAGCTATACCACAGGTGTTTCAAATATCAGCAGGGTGTCCCATGGTGGACAGGTTTTATCTCAGCTTGCAGAATAAGACAGATGAGGAAGAAGAAGCCAGTGCTCTACTTCTGAAAAAAATTAGCTAGTGAAAACCTTATGAATAGCAGTGAAAGATTGATGCGGTGCTGGAGAATCTTTCTTGGAAGGAGTGCAGCCAGCATGCTCATTGGAAGCAAGGATGGTGAGTCTCTGTCTCATATACTTTGGACATGTTACCAATTCCTGGAGAAGGACATTGTGGTTGGTAAAGTAGAGAGTCACTGCAAAAGAGGAATTTGTCTGTGAGATGGGCTCAAGCATAATGAAGACTGTGAAGACGATGCAGAACTGGGCAGGCTTTCCTTCTGTCACACGTAAGGTTGATAGCACCTAACAACAACACTAAAAACTAATGAAAGAGACTGTGACTCACTAAGAGATCTATTAAGTAGACCCAGAGGGCCAATAGGATCTGTCAGAGGGAAACAAGGATGCAGAGGTAGTTTCTGAGGAATTTCATGGAAATGGAAGGAGTTTGGCAAGTACAGGGAACAAGGAGAGGTTCTGTGTGATTAGATGAAACTGATGATAACCTAACTTCTAAGTAAAGAGCCAGCCAAGTGCCGTCGAGTCGGATCCAACTCATATAAGTATGCATTTAATTCATTTGTCTGTAAAATACTTACTGAACTCTCAAGCACTACATGAAACTCTAAATACAAGGATGGACAAAACATGGAGTTAACATTCTAGAGGAAACCCTGGTGGCATAGTGCTTACATCTACTAACCAAAAGGTTGGCAGTTCAAATTTGCCAGGAGCTCCTTGGAAACTCTATGGGGCAGTTCTACTAAGTCCTATCGAGTTGGTACATATCAGAATCAACTCAGTAACATTATAGTTTTATTGTTATTATTATTATCATCATCATTCTGGTGGAAAAGGCAGATATCAGATAAAGAATTGCATGGTTACAGGTGTGGTAAGTACCATGAAGACAGTGTCGCATATATTAAGAACAGCCTTGTCTGGGGTTTTGTCTAAAGTTTCTCGAGTGAAGTCATGTTTTACAAAGTAGAGCAGTGGTTCCTAAACTATTTCCCAGCATGGGCTACACAGAAAAGATCTTTTACTCAAATAGAGTAGCTTGATTCTTTTTCCCAACTAGCAGAAATAAAGTTAATGAATGGATAAAATTACCTCTCTTCTAGTTTTTCCTTCCATAATATATTTTTAATCATGGCACCTGCTACTACTTCTTTGTGCTACCAGATGACAAATGAATGAACAAGATGCAAATGGATATTAATGAAAGATTGTAAATAATGCACCATACTTACTTGGATAGTATATTTCTGGGCATCATTATTGTTTCTGTTTACCTGTTTTTGTATGCCAGTATACAACCTTGCCCTAGCTGAGATGATGGAACAAAAATATACTACGGCTAGGGCACTCTACAAAAAATGGCAAGAGGCATGTGAGTGAAAATAAGGAGTCATGCAAATGTTTTGTACAGGGAAGAAACAGGATAAAATATTATAACGTTCGCCCACTGCTTCTTACAGTGTAGGATTTTATTTGTGGTGCCTTCCTTGTTCTTTACTACAATACAACGTGGTAAATAAATATCAACATTTTCTCTGCTTTGAGATAATAAAAACTGAGATTTAGAATGTGGAGACTTAATCAGGTCACACCATCACCATGTGGCAGAGGGTTTGAGGCCAAGCATTCTAACTCTGAAGTTGTCCATTAAATTACTGAATTTGACCTCCAGAAACTCTGATTTAGAACGGCTCAGATGAATGCCGGACTAGCAATATTATTTTAGATGCTGGCACAAACCCTGTGTAGCTCACTTCTCAGTTCTATGTGAAAGAACTGACTTCTTTGGAAAACAACTTGTTCGCCCACCCTCCCATCCTGTTCTTCCTCATGACCTCTGCCTTCTTTTCCCCATTTTATTTGTTTTCCTTGGCTCCTAGTTTTGCCTTTCACATTATCCTTTGTGTGTGTGTGTGTGTGTGTGTGTGTGTGTGCATGTGTGTGCATGTGTGTACACCACTGCCTTCATGCCAGCTCTTCCCAGTCTCACCTTTGCTGCTGGAATGCTGCTGACCTGAGTGATTTTCTGGCAGACCCTTTGCAAACGCTATTCCTTCCAGCCCAGATTTCTGAATCCTCACCGTCGTCCATGTCCCCCATGGCAGTTAGAAGAAACTCAAGTCAGTTTGTACACTGCAGCTTTGTGCAAACTGGGTGGGGGTGGGGGTGGGGGTGGGGGTGGGGGGGTATTCCAAGAAATATGCAGCAGAGGTGGTTTAAGGGAATTGATTTCCAGATCTTTAACTTCCCTATTATTCTTGTCTAAAATTGACCTGCCCAACAATTTCTCTGGAGAGATGACTTTCTCTCTGAAACCCTCTTCCACGACTCCCTTCTCACATTTGAGAAGAGAAACGAAGCAGCCTCATCTATCCCAAATCTGACAGCCTGAAGAAGTAAAACCTGTGAGGAGCTTCACTGATCCTTCTGTAATATTGAGCACTAGTGACGCAACAGCTGAGAGTTGAGGTGAGCTACGGCTGCTGACCTAAAGGTTGGCAGTTCTAATCCAACATCTGCTCCTTGGACACTCTATAGGGCAGTTCTACTGTCTCCTATAGGGATATTATGAGTGGAAATCAACATTGATGGCAATGGGTTTGGTTTTCTTGTTTGTTTCTTCACTAGTAATGCTTCTACTAATAACTCTACTCAGCATACATTTTGAAATATGTAGGGCTTTACTGTCACGGCCAAAGCCAAGTACCATCAAGTCACAGATGTGTGCAAATATTAATAAGGCACTTGGCTTGGCTTGGCTGGTCTCATATCATATTTTTATTGAAACAAAGTAGGATGGAGTGACAATGAAAGTCTTTCAAGAATGAAAGTATGCCATATTATGATGATATGTTGTTCAAAAATGGAGAGAAAATACAAACCTAAGGGTAAAGAGAACTGAAAAGTATTTAATCGATAAGAAAGACCATGATAGTTAGTTGTTATAGCATCTGTAGTTCACTGGATACTTTTAAGAGATAACCATTTTATTTGAAAATATCAGTGTTTCCTATACATTAGAAACTGAATTATTTCCAGTATACAATGTAACAGCTTTTAAAGGTAACAAAATGTATATCACTGTATGTAGAATTAAAAGTGTTTTTACAGCATAAAATAGTAATATGTGTAAACAAACATTTACTGGTTAAAAACTCCCACACAGACAACTATACAATTAAGTTCATGAACTTGCCACCATGCCACCGTGAACATTGGGCATTCCAGAAAGAGTTCTAGAACTGCTATGAAGGGTGAACGAGGTGCTGGCGTCAGCACAGAGCTTCTGGAGGGGAGTACTTCGAAGGTGACAGTAGTGATATTCAGCAATGAGGTATGTGACACTCAGAACAATTAAATTCATGGACTTCATTGTTAGACTTCATATATCCAGCTATGGGTCAGTTCTCTTTATCTTGATTTTGCTTTAAAAATTTTTCCCAATAAAAATGAATCATTTTCTGCAAAGATTTAGGAGTGGAGCAGCCTTCTCACCAATAAACTACTTTTATTTGTCTTGATTTTGCGTTCAGTGTTCAACTTAAAAAATAATTTTGTAGAAAGAAGAGAATGGAAGTCATAAAACCCACTTCACTTAGTCATCAGTGGACTCATTATTTTCAAATTGTTAGTAAGAGGGGAAAGAATACCTGGGCCACAGTGTAAAATGATACCATGAAGGTGGCCCATAGAACGGTAAACTATGGCCAGTCAAGTGGCACTGGTGAGTCAGCTTTGGCCATATAGAAGCACAATGCTTTAGGGTCAGTTAAGTGTGGTCAGGGCACAGCATGGACCACTTTTCAGAAACAGGAGCAACAGAAAATTGACCACCATGTGCTCTCAGAAAGCAAGATTTATTTTCAAGTCATTTCGAAGGCAGACCCAAACCACTAGCCTCTCTCAGTCTCTCCCAGTCTCTCTCTCTCTCACACACAAACACACACACACACACACACACACACACACACACACACACACACACACACACACACACATACACGGACACATGACACATACACACAGTGTACTAGAGTCATCCGGGGGACCACAGAGAGCCAGAGAAAAAGAGAAAGGGAGATGATAAAACAGAAATACCAAAACAAACCAATACCCACCCCCGCCATCAGGTTGATTCTGACTCAGAATGAACCTATAGGTCAAAATAGAACTGCCTGATAGAGGTTCCAAGGGGTGCCTGGTAGATTCAAACTATCAACCTTTTTTGGTCAGCAGACATAGCACTTAACCACCATGCCACCAGGGTTAACAAAATAGAAGTGATTTGTCACTGATTAACTATGAGACCTTGACAAGTTAACATCTTGAAACCTACTTCAGAACATCTCCAAAATGGCAATAAAGACATGTGGTAGTCATGTGGATTAAATAAAACATGTATGCTAAGCTTGTCACATTACCCTAACACCTAGAAGCTGACTCAGAGACTGCTAGTTCCCTCTTTGCAGCCTCCAGACTGTGGGAGTGGAGAGAATGTATTCCCACGTGTAGGTAGAGCTTCCATTCATCGGTTAACAACAGTCCATTCACCATCTGTGAAGATAACAGAAATGACAGCAACCGCCTCTATTTTTATAAACAAATACTTGGTAGTAAATAGTCTCCATTCTCAGGTTTGCATGTGTTGTATATGTCTCAGAAGTGCTTTGCAACTGAAACATTCATAAGCTTTTCTTCCTCCTTCCCTCCCTCCCTCCATCTGTCCCTCCCTCTCTGGACCAAAAAAAAAAAAAAAAAACAAACAAACCCACTGCCTTTGAGTCAGGTCCAACTCATAGTGACCCTAGAGGTCTGAATACAACTGCCCCAACACTTTTCAGGGAGCCCTGGTGGATATGAACTGTTGACCCTTTGGTTAGCAGATGGTAGCACTTAACCCACTATGCCACCAGGATTTCCAAAAGGCCAGATTGATGAGTATAATTTCTTCATTTTCTTATAGAGAAAACACTAGAAATCAAGTATTAAATTCATCTTCCCAATGTTACTCATCTTGTTGTGATGTTAGGTGTCATGGAGTCAGTTCTGACTCATAGCAAATACACGCAAAACAGAATGAAGTGTTGTTCTGTCCTGTGCCACTCAAAACAGAAGGTATATTGGAGTTCATTCATGTAGCCACTGTGTCAGCTCATCTTATTGAGGGGTCTTCCTCTTTTTCACTGACCTTCTACTTTACCAACGATGATTTCTTTTTCCAAGGACTGATCTTTCCCAGTAACATGTCTGAAGCAAGCAAGGGAAAGACTCACTATCATTGTTTCTAGAGAGTATTCTGGCTGTACTCCTTCTAAGACAGATTGGTTGATTCTTCTGGCAGTCCATGGCTTATTCAACATTATTCATCAACCTTGTATTTCAAAGGTGTCAATTTTTCTTCAATCTTCCTTTCATTGTCTGGTTTTTGTACCTCTATAAAGAGACTGAAAATATCACGACTTGAATCGGAACATCTTATTCATCAAAATGAAATTTTGCTGTTAAAGATTTTAAAGTGATCTGTTGCAGTATATTCGCCCAATGAAATATGTTGTTTGATTTCCTAACTGCTGCTTCCATGGGTGTTAATTGTGGGTCAAAGTAAAATAAAATCCTTGACAGCTTCACACTTTTCCCTGGCTATCATGATGTTGCTTGCTGGTCCAACTGTGAGATTTTTTTTTCTCATGTATGTTGAGGTGTCATCCATACTGAAAGTTACAGTGTCATGCATTGAATTATGTCCCTCCCCAAAGATGTGTGTAGCCATTTGGCAAGAGCATCATTCCTGGTATCATACGATACTTCTCTATGTTGCCAATCCTGCCTCTATGATGTTCATTAGGGAAGATGGGCAGCACTTGAGTTGGCTGAGCAGGACTCAATGTGTAAGATGATACCGTGCCTTGAGAAAATGTCTTGGGATAAGAAGGGAAGGGAAGCAAACAGAGAGCTGAGGGCTTCATAGCATCAACAAAGCTGTGTGCAGAGCAGAACACTTCTCTTGGAAAGGATCCAGAGGTCCCTGCACCTCAGAACCTCCCAGTCCAGGGGAACATTGACTACAGGAGACTTCCTCTAGACTCAGCAGAGAAATATTTCACCTGGAGCTGATGCCCTCAATTTGAACTTATATCCCACTGGACTGTGGCTAAATAACATTTCCCTTTTAAAAGCCATCCCCTTGTGGACCCGACTCAACAGCAGTGGGTGGGTTGTGGTATCTGTCTCATGGCAGCACTAGATGAGTGAGACATACAGTCTTTGATCTTCTTCGGTAAGTTCTTTAAGACCTCTTTACTTTTTGGCTAACAAGATTGGGCTATCTGTGTATCACATGATGTTAATAAGTCTTCCTCCAATCCTGATGCCACTTTCTTGTTTAGCAACACATGATACACTACAATATGAGAAATTGACAGGTGGTGGTGTTACTCATTCACTAAGTAGAAAAACTAAGATTCAGTCCTCTACCTTTCTGTCTTTATAGTTCTTTCTGTTATATACTTCCCCCTACAGAATTCTCTATTACATAACAAAGCCGAACCAAGCCCGCTGCTGTTGAGTCATTTCTGCCTAATAGTAACCCCATAGGGCCGAGTAGAACTCCCCCTCTGAATTTCCAAGGAGCGCCTGGTGGGTTCACAGTGGCAGACTTTTTGGTTAGCAGCCACAGTACTCAACAGCCACAGCCATCTAGGTTTTCTCTCTAAATATAGCATACTATTTTAAGTGCTACAGCTGCTAACCAGATGGTCATCAGTTCAAATCCACTTGGAAACTCTATGCAATAGTTCTACTCTGTCCCATAGGGTTACTGTGAGTTGGAACAGGCTCAGCAGCAGTAGGTGTAAAATAAACAGCTAAAGGAAAAGAATGTGCTTTGCTTTTACCTCTCACTATTGGAACACTCCAAAGCCATACTCATTCCTTTATTAATTAATATGAATATTGATAAATTTATGAGAAAAAGGAGAATGACTGTTCCTACCCCCTAGAAATAAGAAAAAGCTAGCCAGAAACAATAACAACTACAAACAAAAAAACCCCCTCATTTGTATATGAGGGATGCTTCACAGAATTAGTCTCGAGGAGTGAAGAAAATATGAAGTTTTCATAGAACACTGCTTAGATAATTGGTTACTCATACTAAAAAAAAAAAATGGCATACCTATTAGCATCCATGCAAATCAATTCCAGATGAATGAAAATCTTCAATGAAAAAAAGGCAAAGTGCTAATATTTGTAGAAATATATCTTTATACTATCAAGGAATAAAAGCATATTTAGCTAAGAATTTTCAGTCAAAATACACAATAAAGAAATTAAAAAGGCAAGCTATAACTTGGGAAAAGTTCTGGTAACACATATAGCCTGTAAAGATTATTATCAAAATATATGTTCACAATTTCTATGGATCATAAAGAAATAGCCAAAAGTACAGCCATTTCTCGTAAAAGGAGTACACACAAATTATGAATAATTGTATGAAAATGTGCTCAATCTCATTGCCAAACCAAGTGCCATCGAGTCAATCTCATTACTAATCATGAAAATAGTAATTAGAATCTGAAGTGCATTAGCATTTAAAACCTAACAGTTTGAGGAAACATTATAGTTTGACAATATTAAATGTTCTGAGACAAGGACCAGTCTCTATACTTCCTATGGAAATGTAAACTAGATTACTTACCAGGTTTACAGAAAAATTGAAGATTCAAATACCTAAGATCCAGTAATATTACCTCTAAGTATGTATGTGTAAGTGCTGGATTCCAACTCACAGGGACCCTAAAGGACAGAGCAGAACTGACCATAGTTTCCAAGGAATGCTTGACAGATTTGGAACCTCTTTGTTAGCAGCCATAACACTTAATCATTATGCCACCAAGTTTTCCAAGAAACTTTGGGTCCTGTGAATATAGAAGATACATAAAAGACACATATATAAAAAATATGTATATTAAATATATAAATATTTAAAGAAATGTTATTTTAGTGATTAAAAGCTGAAAACAAACAAGCCAAGTGTCTCCCAGTTACCAGTTGCTGTCAAACTGATTTCAGTTCATAGAGTCCCTATAGAACAGAATAGAGCTGTCCTATTGGGTTTGCAAAGAGTGGTTGATGTATTCAAACTGCTGATGTTTTGGTTAGCAGCCATAGCACTTAACTACTGTGCTACCAGGGTCCCAAATACAAGATGGTTAAGTAAACTGTGGATTCTTCATATAATGGACTACAATCAAAAATGAAGGAGAAGCAACTACATTTGTGTTTATCAATATAGATGAATCTTGATAACACAGAACTTGGTAAAACAAATAAGAAAAGAATAATGCATGTAGCATATGATTCAAACATAAAGAACAAAAACAGAATTATTATTATGTGTGTATAACAAATTTAAAAGGAAAATAATAGAATGCTGAAATGCAAAATACAGGGTATAGTAAATATTTCAGGGTAAAAGAGAGAGGGGAAACTGGCAGGAAACACAGTGAAGGGATTCACAAGGTGCTGGCAATTGTCTGGTTCTTAAGGTGTATGATGACTTTAGTAGCACTGATTCTTCTAAAATTTTTCTTAAACCTTTAAATACGTTATATAGAGAGATAGACAGTACAGTTAAAGCATGTGATTAATACATGTGTGTTCACCAAAATACCTCAAGATTTTTGGAAACCTCTCCGACTCGACGGCACTTGGCTGGCTGGGCTAGCAGGAAGGCATCCCTGCTGAAATCTTGATTGGGATTTCTGACCTTCGGAACTGTAAGAGAGCTTGTGTTGTTTTAAGCTGCTAGATCAGTGTTATTTTGTTACAGCAGCAGCAGGACACTGATACACATCTATAGCTTGAGTTTTGCTCCAATTTTTTATGAAGCTCCACTTCATGCACATTCAGTTGATAAAACAGCAACAATTGTCCTTTCACTCATGGCATTCTCTTACTTAAAGTCTTGCAATGAAGTCTTCTGAGGGGAAATAAAAGAGGAGAAGATATAGAGGAAGAAGAGGAGGAGAAAACTTTTAGTCTGGCAAAACAGAATGCACTTTCCTAGCCACAAAATTACGAAGATTCTGTCTCTTCTGCCTGAAAACTCTTCTCTTAACGCTTGTAAGCTCCTAATTATCTATGAGGACTGCCAATTAAGTCCACAAACTCATCCTAGAAAAAGTGCTACATAACTCCTTGTTGAATATGACTATTGTCAACTTCAAAATGCTTCCCTTGAGAAGCTATGCACCAACGCCAGTGCCTAGTCTACCCTTAAAAGTAACTTTGGAACTCTTTTTTGGGAACGGCCATCAGAACCATCATCATATTACTGCTGGTGTCCTGAATGTCTTCTTTCAATATTTCCTTTAACTTCAGTTAAAGAAAAAAGTCATTGGGGGCCAGATCAGGTGAGTGGATAGGGTGTTCTGATACAGTGGTTTGTTTACTGGCTAAAAACTCCCTCACAGACAGTACTGAGTGAGCTGGTACATTATCATGGTGCAAGAGCCAGAGCTGTTGCCGAAAAGATCAAGTTGTTCTTGTCTAACTTTTTCATGCAGCCTTTTCAGCACTTTCAAATACTAAACTTGGTTAACTGTTTTTGTATTTGATACAAATTCATAATGAACAATCATTCTAATATCAAAAAAAGGTTAGCAACATCTTTTGACTCTTGATTTGGAGCAATGCAACATTTTGATCTTGGAGAACTGGCTGATTTCCGTGTGCACTTTGGTGCTTTATTTCGCAGTCGTATTGGCACACCCGTGTTTCATTACCAGTGATAACACAGGTCAAACCATAGTCTTGCCGCTCAAAACGTCTTGGCAAACTTTGACTCTCCTTTGCTTTTTGATCATTGTATGATAATGGCTCTGATGGCCATTCCAGAAAAAGTTTCCCAAAATTGCTCTGAAGGGTGGACTAGGCACTGTCAGTACTTAGCTTCCCAAGACCAGTACTTTAAATATTAACCATAGCGATATTCAGCAATGAAGTACGTGGTACTTTCTCTAGTATGAGTTCACACACTTAATTTTCAGACCTTATGTCTTCAGGGGGATTCCTGACTCTCTGATCTTAATGAGGTTCTCCTCACCCTCTGTCATGGATTGAACTATGTCCCCCCAAAAATGTATGTGTTGATTTGAAGTGGTTTGGCGGTCCAACATGGTGCCCTTCCTCCCATGTGTTGTGAATCCTGCCTCTGTGATATTATGATGAAGAATGGTTTGCAGTTGTGATAGTGAGGCAGGACCCAAGCTTGTGGAATATAAGGGAGAGAAGTGAGCTGAGGAAGTGGGGAACCTCGTACCACCGAGAGAGAAGCACCGAGAGCAGAGCACGTCCTTTGGACCCGAGGTTCCTGTGCCGAGATGCTCTCACTGGGTGTGGACTTAGCCTACCGGACTGTGATGAATTCTCTCACTGAATGGACTTACAATTTGTAAATGGATTTGCAGCTTACCGGACTGTCTCAATAAAGCTTCTCTACATGAAACCTTCCACTTGTGGTACTTTCTGTTAGAGCAGTACCCGGTGACTAGGACACCCTCTGAGCCTCAGAAAGTCCCAGTCCAGGGAAAGACTGACAACAAGGCCTGTCCTCCAGAGCCAACAGAGAAAGCCTGCCCCTGGAGCTGATGTCCTGAATTTGGACTTGCAGCCTGCTGACTGGGACGGAATAAAATTTCTCTTTTTAAAGCCTTCCACTTGTATTATCTGTGTTACAACAGCATGAGATGACTAAGACTTCCTGGTTAGTCGGCGGCTAGGAGCAGCCTGGAAGAAGCATGGTGTCTGCCTATACATCTATCTGCAGTGCATGTGCAAACAGACTGTGTCTCAAAATTCTAGGCAGCCGTAGGATTGCTAGGAATGAGACATATAGAGCCGCTGGTGTCAACCATTCCATGAGTGCTACATTCGTGTTTGATCCAGCCGGACACATGGGACGCTTACACAGTGCTGGAATGGTGAAAGCCTTAATTATTATTTACAGGGAGCAAACAGTAAACAGTAACAGTGGCTTCTCGAATGGGAATAACTTAACATTCTCCCAATTACGTACGTTCATTCTCATGTCACTGGATCAGCATGGTTACTGGTTTAGGTCAGATGCTGTTTTCTTCTCTCCTACTGCTTCTGCTTACTATCACACTGTCCAAAGAGCCTGCCCAGGTCCTGAGGCTTCTTGTCTTCTGCAGCTGGACCTTGCTTGTCAATGAGAAGACTTCTGCACAGGATCTTATGAGTGTCTGCTGCTGGGATCTTCGAGGCCTCTAATTCCAGCTCCTGTCATACTATGCAGAACGCTATCGTTCTCTGTCTTCCTGCCGTGGTACTTGGACTCTGGTGCTGGAGGACCCGCGGGGCTCCGACCATGCTGCTGAGGAGGTGGCACACGTGTGGCCTGGGGCACGTTCAGGCCTCTGTCCACCAGGAGCGAGTGCCACAACTCTTTAGTAACAGGAAACCTCCTGCTCGCAGTCTCCGAGCTGTCTTTCCATTGGCTGTATATATCTGTGAGTCAAGCAGCCTGCTGTCTCTTCCTGGTTCCTCCTTCCAAGAGCTTTGATTATGGATCTAAGTGAAATGAAATCCTTGACAATATCGACACTGTCTCTGTTTATCATGATTCTCGAAACTCTGGTGGTACAGTGGTTAAAGTTCAGTTACTAAACTGAAGGTCAACAGTTTGCATCCCCTGGCCTCTCCTTGGAAATGTTATGGGGCAGCTCTACTCTGTCCCATTTAGCTACTATTAGTTGGAATTGATTTGAAAGCAACAAGGCTTATATATATATATATGTGTGTGTGTGTGTACATATATATAATTTTATTATTGTTATTTTTTAATCATAATTTTTCTAATTCATCTGGTTGTGAGGATTTTTGCTTTCTTTATGTTGAGCTGTAATTTATTCTGAATGCTGTAGTGTTAATTTTCATCTTAAGTGCTTCAAGCCCTATTCACTTTTAGGAAGCAAGGTTGTGTTGTCTCCACATTACTGGTTGTTAATAAATCTTCCTCCAATCTTGATGCTGCATTCTCCTTCACATAGTTCAGCTTCTCAAGTTATTTGGTCTGTATACAGATTGAAAGAATATGGTGAAAAGATACAACCTGACACATACCTTTGTCAACACAACACAGGTGAAAATCTTTCATCTGTTCTCTCTTTTCAGTCAGGATCCATCTAACATTAGCGATGATATACCTTGTCCCATGTCCTTCTGAATTTCTGGCAATTCCTGTTGATGTACTATTATAACTGCTTTTGAATGAACTTCAGCAAAATTTTAGTTGCATGTGATATTAATGACATTGTTCAATAATGTCTGGATTTGGTTGGGTCTCTGTTAGTAACATTGGCTCTTGATCAGACGCTACATCCTAAAGTGGTTGAAGATCAACAATCCTTTTTGGGACAGTGACTCTGTGTGTTCTTTCCATCTTCTGTTGGTGCTTCCTGCCTAGTGCAATATTTTGCCCTTAGAATTCCTCAGTATCGTAGCAAGAGGTTTGAATCATTTCTTCAGTTCTTTCAGCTTGAGAAATGCTTAGCAATTTCTTTCTTTTTGGTTTTCTAACTCCAGGTCTTTGCATATTTCATTGCAATAGTTTGCCTTCTCCAGTCTTCTTTTGAGACATGTTCAGCTTTCTTGTTTCGTCACTTCCTCCTTTTGCTTTGGCTGCTTAAGTTCAAGAACTAGTTTCAGAGCAAAGTTGTACTTGCTACCTTGGCTAACCAGTGTTCAGCTGCCCTTAGTAAACGTCTATGGGTTCACCTGTCTTTGCAAACGAAACTTGTGTAGTTAGGAACATATAGTTGGTTAGAAGCAATCTACTACAAAATGGAAGGGCGAGGAGTGGAGGTGTCACTAGAAGGCATATTTAAGAACCTGCAATATCAACACACTGGCACGGAGAGGATTTCAGGGTCAGAAGTATCCTCCAAAAGTTTTAAGATAGCCTGGCATACACCATGACGTAATTTTGTTTTTAAGACAAGAGAAAAAAATGAAAACATGTGATATCCATTTTGTACATTAGAATCAAAAGCTTAATAGATTCAATAAAGCTATTGAAATACCTGTTTTTGATGATAACCAGGAAAGTACAATATCACTTTTGAAATGTCATGTGTCCTGGATAATAAATATTAAGAGATTGATTTAATAAAGGAAACTGCGCCAGTATGAACAATGGTTAGTTTTAGCTTATATCTCTAAGCCAGGTAATAAAATTTATCACTCTTAAATTTATGATTATGGTGTGGGTTTAATATATGAAACCAGATACTTGATTTGGATAGGATGATTTACAACAAAAGCATTCCATTACCCTTTATCACTTGTGGTCTTATAGATTTCTGCAGTATTTCATTGAATTTAAAACAATCTTCTAAATTCAAATGCTATCAATAGAATACATTGAAGAAGACTTAGCTTAGAATTAAATCATTTACCAAAACCTTTACTTAGTAAGAATAAAACAAAGACAATTTTCAGAAAAGAAAGGTTTAGAAATTTATTATATTAATAAAAATGCGAAAAGGAGATTGCAAATGAAGTGCTAAATGATTTGGATAATTCAGAAACAATTTTATTATGGATACTAGTCTCACGTACATTTACTTGCTCTTCATTAAATACACTTTGGAATAATATCTCTATTTTGATGTTTTGGAAAGACAAAATTCAGAGGACTGTGATTTTATATTTTATAAAAGAGACTAAAGGTACAATTTTTGCATGCTTGAGTGAAATGACTCAAATTTAGCATCCTTATTGAGGACGAGTCGAATCCGACTCGATGGCACTTGGCTTGGCTTTGCTATTGAGGATAAGTGAAGTAGCAGCCGTCATTAACAGGGTAATTCCTAAGCATATTTGAAACCTTGGTGGCATAGTGACTAAGTTCTATGGCTGCTAATCAGAAGCTCAGCAGTTTGAATCTGCCAGGTACTTCATTGGAAACTCTTAGAGGCAGCTTTACCCTGTCTTACAGGGTCTCTGTGAGTTGGAACTTGCTATGAGTTGGAATCAACTCAACGACAATGGGTTTGAGCAAACATCTTTACCTCTCTGTACTTCACTTTTCTTATATTTGCAACAAGTAGTAGCCATGGGCTTGGAACACTGTCGGGAATCTATAATGTGTGAAAGAATAAAACAAGTATATCATCTTCCTATGAACAGCTGATGTTTGACAAAGCCGCTAAGACATTAAACTGGGGTAAAAACAGTCTCTTCAACAAATGGTGCTGGCAAAATTGGATATCCTTCTGCAATAAATTGAAACAAGATCCATATCTTACACCTTATACAAAAACCAACTCAAACTGGATAAAAGACCTAAATATCAAATCCAAAATGATAAAGCTCATCCAAGAAAAAGTAGGAATAACAATGGAAGTTTTAATACACAACACAGACAGACTTCAAAATCTGTCAGAAAACCACAGACAACAGAAGAGAAAATAGATAAATGGGAACTATTAAGAATCAAACACTTTTGTTCATCCAAAGACTTTATTGATAGAATTAAAAGGCCACCTACAGAATGGGAAAAAATATTTGGCAACTATATGCCAGACCAATGCCTGATCCCCATAATCTATAAAGTACTACAAAATATCAATAAGAAAAAGATAAATCATCCAATTAGGCATTGGGCAAAGGAGATGGACAGCCACTTCACTAAAGAAGAGATCCAGGAAGCCAAAAAACAAATGAGGACACGTTCATGATCATTAGCTATTAAAGAAATTCAAATCAAAACTACAATGAAATGCTGTCTCACCCCAACAAGGTTGGCCATGATCCAAAAAACACAAAACAACAAATGCTGGAGAGGCTGTGGAGAAATTGGGACTCTCCTACACTGTTGGTGGGATTGCAAAATGGTGCGACCTCTTTGGAAAGCAATCTGGCGCTTCCTTAAATAGCTGTGTGTAGATATACCATTTCATCCAGCTTGGAATATATCCTACAGAATCAAGGCCATTCACACCAACTGATACATGCAAATGAAGATTTGTCACAGCACAGTCCACGATAGCAAAAAGATGGAATCAATCCAGATGCCTAACAACAGAGGAATGGATAAGTAAACTATGGTACGTATACTCAATGGAACACTATACAATGATAAAGAACAATGATGATTTTAGGAAGCATCTCATAACCTGGTTTCCACTGAAGGACAATACTTTGAGTGAAAGTAGTTAGTAACAAAAGGACAAATATTGTATGAGACCCTTATGATAAGAACTTAAAAATAGACTCATGCATAGAAGAAAAGATTCTTTGATGGCTGCAATGGTGGAGAGGGGGGAGGGTTTAGATTAGATAGTTGGTAGAAATTTGGTTGGGTGAAATTGGTGAC
The DNA here is from genome assembly GCA_028571685.1 of Heterohyrax brucei. Classification (NCBI taxonomy): domain Eukaryota; kingdom Metazoa; phylum Chordata; class Mammalia; order Hyracoidea; family Procaviidae; genus Heterohyrax; species Heterohyrax brucei. Next base: position 14,447,193 of record CM053164.1, on the reverse strand, counting down.
AGCACACGTTAGAAAGAAGCTCAGTATTAACTGGACTTCAACATAACATGATTACTCCTCCAATCTTAACTCAATATTGCAAGGACAGAGTAGCTGAGGTGGGGGACAGGGGACTATGCTCTCAGGGGAAATCGAGGCCAATTGGCACAACTAGAATTTTGCTAATGAGGTCTCTCTGCACTGTACATTGGTGAGTGGCATCTGGGGTCTTAAAAACTGCCAAGCTGCCATCTGAGCGTACAGCAAATGGTCCCAACTCAACAGGAACAGATGATCACCAAAGAACAAAACAACATAGGGAACAGAGAACCTGGAAGACAGAGAGACCCACGTGAGTAGATGACCACATCGACTTGTGACTGGAAGAACTGAATGGTGCCTGGCCACCACCAGTGATAGCCATGATAGAGCTCACAAAGTTGAGTCTAACTGGCAACACAAAAATAAAAAGGGGTGCACCCTGAGATATCCACTACAAGACCACAACTGATGGTCCAGGGGCCTTGGAGTTCCCCTGGGAGCATGGCTTCTGGGTCCCTGGTCCATAAATCATAATGCAAGTCAACTCTTGGACAGGAATTGATTGGACTTAGTGGCACGAAGTGACCATATCATGTATCCACTTTATGGTTCTGTGCATCTATAGGATGTTGTCCTGCTGACCTCTTACTGGAGGAAGGGGAGTGGGTGGAGAGGAAGGGATAGGAGATTGTTAGGAGGATAAGACACGCATGGAGCAGAGAGGAAGAATGTGCTGTCACCAGGCAGGGAGAGAGTGGGAGCTGTATATAGCTGAGCAGGCAAATTTATATGGGAATGTGTATTTTCTTTCAATAATAATAACAAAAAAAGTATATCACTTATATTTTTGGTGAGGTGCACTTTTGATCATAGCTCACATTTTTGTTCTCCTGAACTCAGCACTGGTGCTTCCACTACTTTAAAAAGTGAACACTAGACTCTGCACACAAGGTACAATTTTCTTTCATTTAGAGTCATTTTAAATATTTTCTTTCATCTTATTTTCCCATCTTCTGGGCACTGGAGTCATTCGTTGTTTCCCCTCGCAGGTCCTTAGCATGAACCTTTGACTCCTCAGCCTTGTTTCTCTAGCTCCGTTGTGGATCATGTGGCATGACTGTAACATTTCCACCTTCCTCTCCTGCTCTTATTCCATTTTATGTGTGGATCTTGGACTTGACTGAAGTCTCATAGCTCTCTTCTCTCACTGGACAACTCTGGGTTTGTTGCCACGGGCCCTGCTTCCTTTTTACATCTTTTAAAGCACTTCTTCTTGTATTCCATCCTTCATACAGCAGTTCCAGGGTCAGTTTCACTCAGTGTTCTCCTCAGAGTTCTTCCCTTGTCTTGGGTAGAGCCACTTTTGCCATGTTCTATCCTTTGTAGATTTATAATATTTCATGCAGTCTACTCAAATCTCTTTGCACTGGGCCTCCCATTCTTGGTCAACAAACACACTCCCAGGTAGACATTCTAGAGTCCATTTCCCACTGCTGTGCTGTAAATATTTAGATTTTCATTGTGTTTCTCAACATGGTTCTTCTCACTGAGGACTATTGTCTCAAACTTTCCAAGTCCATGCATCTCAACTTACTGTCTCTTTCTACACCATTCTCTCCATTGATTCTTTGCCTGCGATCTCATTCTGGCTCCCAGCCCTTAGACTCAATGTTTCAGAACTTCTTTTGGAATTTCCAATTCTTCTTTTTTTATTGCAATGTAGTTGTAACTCAGTTGTGCCCACCCTGACTATGAGAGTCCTGGTCATGGCCTACACACTTGGGCAACTTGCCTCCAAGAACAGTGATTACTCAACAAGAACTTGTTCACTCATAAACTCTCAGCAGCTTACCACACTCAACTACCATGCACAAACATTCACATAAGGAAGACCTGTGAATACCCATGGGTGATAATGGCAGGGTCCCTGGAATCCAATACAGAATTCCTAAGGAAACAGCACTTCTGTTTTCAGTCAAACTCAAAATTCTATGACTCCTCTTCCCATGTCTGAATTGAGAATTTGTACCTGATCTCTTCAATATTTGAGCCTCAAATTTCTGGAAAAGTATTTAGGTACCCTTAGTGATTTCATTACTGCACTTCTCTCCCTATTCGTCATCTAGCTGTTGTTAGATGCTGTCGAGTAGATGTTGATTCATAAGAACCCCATGTGACAGAGCTGGCCTGTAGTTTTTTTTTTTTTTTCCTGTCTTTCTTGGTTTTAATAGGGGATTTCTCTCACGAAGCACATGGCTAGATTCATATGCCAACCTTTCACTTAGCAACTAAGCTCTTAACTGTTATCCACTAGAGCTCCATGATCTCACCCTAGATCAAGTTGTATTCTAGCTACTGAAACTGTGAATCTTGTTTTTGTCTAGCACGGTGGCTTACACATCAGTGCCAAAGTGTGTCTTTGGTTTTCCTGAAGTGACTGATGAGCTAGAGTGCAAAATTTGGCATTACTCTGATCCTAATACCCTAATATCATGGGGCTCTTTAAATTCAAACAGAGACGTCCAAAGGCAATTGTCACCAATTCCTAGTCCATCTGGTTTGAGCTGATCCTTTTCAGTTTTGATTCAACTGGGCAGATGAAATCTCAGTGGTTTCAATAATGCATATTGGCAGGACCGGCCTGAGTGAGATGGAACAAACAGTCACCCATATGGTATGATTTCAGTGGTACTGGAGAGGGCCTAGTGCCTTGTGTTGCCTTACACTTTCCCTGGATGTCCATTATGGCTTTGTGTTTTTGAATACACACCTGAAGTTTCACCATGAGAGCTTCAGATCTTCAGATCATCAAACTGCATATCTCACTAGAATAATGTACAACATGGAGTTTTCTACTTTTCATATCATACCAAAAATAAAGAACCTACAGACATTTCATTTCTATTTATTTATACATTATCTCTTACCCATATGGATTCGATGAAATTATAATACATTATGGTAACAGCCAAGCCAGCCAAGTGCTGTTGAGTCAGATGTGAAATCAAACATTCAATAATGTAGAAAATGATGATGAAAGCAGGGAAGAGTAAAACAAATGGATAAAATTGATTCCTTAAAAAAAAGGCTTTTTGTTTTTTTTTGCTCAGCCAGTGCAGCTATAACAGAAATACCACAAGTGAGTGGCTTTAACAAAGATAAATTTATTCTCTCTGTCTTGAACAGGCTACAAGTTCAAAGTCATGATGTCAGCTCTGGATCAAGGCTTTAGTCTCTCTGTAGGCCCTGAAGGAAGGTCCTTGTCATCCATCTCCCCTGAGCTGAGAAGATCAGAGACCTTGGGTCCAAAAGATGCGGCCAAAGGATGTGGCATGGTCCTGGTGCTTCTTTCTTGTCATTACGAGGTCCCTATATCTCTCTGCTTATTTCTCACTCTTACATCTCAAGAGAGATTGGCTACAGACGCAATCTAATCTTGTAGATTTCATCGATATAACTGCCACTAAACCATCTCATTAACATAATAGTGATAGGACACACAAGAAAATCACATCAGATGACAAAACGATGGACACTTATATAGTACTAGGGATCACAGAATAGTGAAATTGACACCCGTATTTCGGGGGGATGTAAATCAATCCATGACACCTCTGGATGTTGCAATTTTAAAATTAAGAATCTTATTCAAAGATGAAAAAGAGTAAGAGGATTTAGAAATATATCTTCTCTTTGAATGGGAACCTAGGTTGTACAATGGTTAAGTTCTTAACCAGAGGTTAAGAAGTGGCCGTTAAACAAAATGTCAGCAGTTCCAATAAACCATCCACTCCTTGGAAACTCTATGGGGCAGTTCTACTCTATTCTATAGGCTTGCTCTGAGTCAGAATTAACTTGACTGCAATGGTTTTTCTTTTTTTTTTTTTTTTTTGGCATCTTTTGAGTTAAAATCCTGTGGCTGTTGAAAAGATTTTGAATCATAATAGCCCTTTAGGCTAGAGTAGAACTGCCCCATAGGGTTTCCAGGGCTTTAAATCTTTAGTGAAACAGACTGCAAATGTTTCTTATGTGGAGCAGCTGATACGTTCAAACTACTGACCTTTCAATGGCAGCTGAGGACTTTGAGGCTGTGAGACCCTAAATGTTGCTTAAAGTCCTATACACTTGTGCCTCATTTCTCCACTGTCTCTTTGTCTTCCATTTCTCACTTACAACAACAGTAGCAACTCTTTCTGACTATTCGGCGTGTTAGTGAGGGGCATTTGGGAGTAACAAACACTGAGGTGGGAGGCCAGAGTGATGCTGGCTGTGATGTGTCAGCTCGGTGGGGCCCAGTCTCTCAGTGGTTCTCAGTTACGTAATGATAGAATTTGGCAGCTATGCAATGATGTAGTCATCTTTCATTTTGTGATCTGACAAGGTTATCACCCCCCACTTTCATGTAACAGGAGTTTTTGTGTAATGACCTGATCTTTGCAACCTAACTATGTCAGTAAGTGAGGAGTGAGTATATTTAGTTTATGGTAAGGCAGACACTGAAGGACCCCTGGTGGCACGGGTAGCTAGTAAGTGCTGAGCTGTTAGCCAAAAGCTAGGTGGTTTGAACCCATCAGCCACTCTGTGGAAGAAACATATGACAGTCTGCTGCCATAAAAGATCACACTCTTTGAAATCCTATGGAGAAGTTCTACTCTGTCCTATGGAGTTGCTACAAATAAGAATAGACTAACTGGCACTAGATATTGTTGTTATTGGAGCCAATATCAAAGGTTAGATTAGTTTGTCTCCAAAGTTCTTCCTTGACATAATCCACCTGCTTTCAAAATTCAGGAGTAAAAGTCAAGTTTATCCCCTTTAAATTTTTCTTTGAAGTAAGGCTTGGATAACGCACTGCCTTGGAGTCATAGCTGACTCATAGGGATCTTAGAGGACAGAATAGAACTCCTCCAAAGAGTTTTCAAGGAGTGCCTAGCCAATTTTACTGCAAACTTTTGGTTAGCAGATGTAGCACTTACCCACAATGGCACCAGGTTTTCCATGCCTGCATATAGGTGTTTGTAAAAGGAGAAAAGCTAAGGTTGGGAGACATTTTTAATTTATATTCCTAAAAGGAAAGATAATCTTCCTTACACAGGTACTGCTAAGGAATTAATCTTGGTTTACCAAAACAAAGACAACTCCACCAATGTGGAAGAACATCCACTGCCATCAAGTCAATTCCAACTCATAGTGACCCCATAGGACAGAATACAGCTGCTCCATGGAGTGTCCACGGTGTACGTGGTGGATTCGAACTGTCAACCATCTGGTTAGCAGAGGTAGCACTTAACCATCAAGCCACCAAAGTTGGTATATTAAATTTGTATTGGGGCAGATTTATAATGTCGTGACATTAGTCACATTTATGCTGTCTGAATTTTTGTTTTAAAATGCCTCATTTAAATGCTAGCAGATTGGTTGGCATCGTGAATGTCTTTGATATGTAATCATAAAATGGTGTGACTTTTGAAAATGTGGTATATAAAACTGCTGTTACTCAGACTAATTTCGTGGTAGCATTTGATTGACAACAAGGACTTGTGCAAAAGTGCTGTCTGGTGAGAACTGGAGGGAGAGGGGAAAAGGGTTTCTATGTGATATGTTGTTATTTAGATGATATTTAAAATTTAAAACCCTTTTTGCTCATTGCACTCTGAAACCCAGAAAGTAGTTCATAGAAAGTAACTATCAGTATCCCTGCCAAATTCTTCCTTTAAATGTAGCTAAGTTTTTTTTTTCCATCGCTAAATTAATTTCCATTTTTTAGTATCAAAGCCACAACACTGAATGTTGTAATCTGGAGAAGGAAGGAATACAGATATCGTTCTTTCTCAAATAACCTATTTGTTTTGATGTTAAATACCAAAATGCCTACTGTGGCTTATCCTAGGACATGAGAAAAATACCTTTCACTCTCATTCTGTCATTTCTTTTCATGATTCTCAGTAGCTGGAAATCCTTTTAAGAGGAATTTCTGGGCTGGGGGACAGGGAAAGGAAAACGACTTCAGCAGAATATTTCCCTTTTGTTGGAAGATTTCAGAAAACTGTTTTGTGTCCTCAAAGGCTTCTCAGATGAAGAAGCACCCAGTTTTATTTTGCATTTGGTGTTGCTAGCTTCACAGGGATCAGCAATATTGGTATAGGGCACAGGCCACCCATCTATAGGTTTGGTTCACTTGCATCTTGTAAATGGATTCAGATCTTGTAGCTAGACTTGAATGTGCTTTGTATCATTGACATGACAACTTCCTTATTTGTTTTGCTTCATTTACTTGAATACAGTAGTCACTCGGTAAGGTGATGTCTACATAATTCACACTTTCTATTCCTCCTGGATTTAGGGGTTACAGATATTCATTTCAAAGTAACCTACAACCAAAATTGGCTATCTTTACAGAAAATGTACAAATAACCCCTGGGAGACAATTAGACTAAAAAATGAATATGACATTTGTCTTAGTTGTCTCGCTCTGCTTTAACAGAAATACCATAAGTGGATGGCTTTAAACAGAAAAATTTAATTGGTCACAGTCCAGTGGGCTGAAAGTCTAAGCTCTAGGGGAAAGCTGGCTCTCGACAAAGGTCTTTGTTGTCAGTTTGTCCCCTGGACTGTGAGTTTCTGATGTACAGGAACACTAAGTCCTTTCCATAAGATGTACTTAGCTCCTGGCACTGCTTCTTGGTGGCATAAGGTCCTCAAATCTCTCTCCTAACTTCTTTCTTTTGTATCTCAAGGACAACACAATCCTACACACTGAGTCCTGACCCACTAACAAAGCTCCCGCCTATGTACCCTCGTTAACATCATAGAGACAGGATTTACAGTATGTAGGAATATTACATAAGACTGGTAATCATGGCCTAGTATAATTGTTACACACATTTTATGGAGACACAGTAAAATCCATGACAACATTTAAGTGTTACCAGTATTCATCAGTGCAAGTATGTGTGTGTGTACACGTGTGGGCACATACAAGAATGTATGCACATTTCTAGTTAGGGTGACTTTTTTTCCTTTCTATGAAAAATTCTAAGAAGTTTAATGATAGCAATGATGTGTTATTTATTATTTATTTTCAGTTATGGGAAAAGAGTCATGTAAATACCAGGTAGGACATTTAAAAGGTAATTATGATAGATAAATAGACATCTTTTGTCCTTTTCCACAAAATGTCTAGGGACAGGCCTTTCTTAGGCTGTTTTCTAGATGAATAAAACCACTGAAGCATGTGTGTGTGTGTGTTTGCAGACACACACACACACACACACACACATACACACACAGAATTATTTCAGTGAAATTGTTCATGCAGTCGCAGAGGCTGGCATGTCCCAAATTCATGGGTCAAATGGCTAGCTACCAGTTTCTCCTGACTCAAGTAGTTCAATAGGCTGAAGAATGCAAACTTAACAGGCCTGCTGGCAGGCCCTGGCTCCCAGGGTAGAAGGTTCTGATGAATCTAAAATTCTTCAGGTCAGATGAATCTCAAAACCTGCAGGGTCATAGCACATGATTCAAGAACAGAAGTTCAATGCAGTGACCATATATTGTATGCACTTTATGGGCTGACCTCTTGCTGGAGGAAGGGGAGTGGGTGGAGAGGAGGGGAAAGGAGGCTGTTGGGAGGATGAGATGTGTATGGAGCAGAGAGGAATAGTGTGCTGTCACCGGACGGGGAGAGCAGTAGAAGCTGCATATCGGTGGGCATGTAAATTTATACGTGAATGTACATTTTCAATCAGGCATATTAAATAAAAAGAAAAAAAGAACAGAAGGTCAGAAAATGATGAGTCAGATGCAGGATCCAAAGAAAGTGAGGCTTGTAGAATGTCTCTGCACACTGTACGTGGGCTCTACTTCAGGGGAACTCCTCTTTCGTCTGATGTGCTGCTCATGTCAGATCACAAAAGGGAGGATGATTTCATAACATCTGCCAAGCCACTTAACCATCACAGCCCACCCCTTGTCAGGTTGGTTCTTGTACACATCTTAAACCATACATAATCTCTCAATCAAGACAATTGTAAAGTCTACTGGAACCTAACATAATACATCTAATGTGTGTACAACTGAAAAAACACACTAGCCCTGTTTATGTCTTACATTTTACGATGTTATGAAATAAAAGAAGGAACAAAACAAAGATATCTGTTACATAAGTATGTGGGGTGTGTGTATATATGTATGCGCACTCGGACACACAGAACAAGGAAGACATACTAAAAATAATTGTAGCATTTGCTGTTTTAAAATTTTTATTGGGCTTTAGATGAAGGTTTACAGAACAATGCAGTTTCTCATTAAACAGTATATATGATGTTTTATGATCTTGGCTAACAACTCGCAAGAGGTCACCATTCACTCTCCTTTCTCAACACTAGGTTCCCTGTTTCCAGGTTTCCAGTCCCCTCTTTCCTGTCAGTCCTTGCCCCTTGGCTAGTGTGCCCCTTAAGTTTCAAGATTCTTGTTTTTGCAACTGGCCATATGGTCACAACTGGTATTTAGAATTAACTTTTTCTACCACCAACTCTGTATTCCCTTTGCCCCCAGCAAGCACCTCAGCTAGTTGGGTTCTTTAGAAGGCTCCTGAAAGGTCTGGACCATTAGAAATGATGTCAGGGTTTGGTTACTGTAACTTTCTATTGACTTTAATCACAGGCATGGTAATACTAAGAAATGTTGAAGAGATCTCCTGTATTTCAGACATTTTTCTTTACCTCTATTATGTAATATTAACCCTATTTTTCCTTGGAAATCAGGACCAATCACATAACCCTGTAAGTTATCTCTTCTTTGCCTGTTGATCTAGGGGCTCAAGGAGCTCAAAGTGGCCTGGTGGCATTCTTAACTTCTAACTCAACAGAGTCAATGTTGTGTCTGTAGGTGGGAGTAGTCCTCCATTTAGAACTAAGATCCCCAGACTCACTAAGCACAGGATCATGGGGACAGGAAGTACAAAATTTACAAGTAAGTTAATAGTGTAATAGTGAGCAGTGCCACTCCCATTTCCACCCCTTGATTCCTGGACCAATGGATTCTAGCTATGGGAGAAACAGTACTATATATTGGACACAGGTTTAGAGCATATACAGCGTACTAGAGAGTATTGCTCCAACGAAGCAAGATTTTGTGACCTAGCTGGCAACATAATTGTGTCTTTAGAAAGCCGTTCCATCATTTTACCAAGTTAGCTGTTTCAGTATGATAGGTAACATAGTAAGATCCGTGAATATCATGAGCAAGGGTCCATTGTTGTACTTCATTTGTTGTGAAATGAGTTCCTTGTCCTGAGATAATGCTATGGAGAATAATATGATGGTGGATAAGGCATTCTGTAAATTCATGAGTGGTAATTTTAGCAGAAGCATTATGTGCAGGGAAGGTAGGTCTGTGTCCAGAGTGTTTATCCCAATAAGAACAACACTCTGCCCTTTCCATAATGGAAGTGGTCCAACGTAATCAATCTGCTACCAGGTTGCTGGCTGGCTGATCATCCCAAGGAACGGTGCCACGTCAGAGAATCACAGTTAAGTCTCTGTTGCTGGCAGATTGGGCACTTGGTGTTGGCTCTAGTCAGATGGCCTCAGAGAATGGAAGACTATGTTGTAGACTCGTGCATAACCTGTATCCCTGTCACTATGGCCACTTTGTTCAAGAGCTCATGGGTCAGTTATAGGACTGGCTGGAGACAGAGGCTAACTGGTATTCAAAAAACATATCGCTCTATCCTTTCAATTGTTAGATCCTCCTCTGCTGAGGTCATCCTTTAGTAAGCATTGACATAGGACATAAACACCTTTACATCTTTGCCCATTCAGAGAGTTTTGTCTGCACAACTCTCCTCATATCTCTTTGTCACCAATTTTCCAACTGCTCCTTCTAAATCCCTGGCCACCCAGCCAGACTGCTGAGGACAGGCGGTGAATTAGAATACAGTCTCACATCTGGCCAACTCTCCTCTGAAGTGAAATGAACAAGTAGGAATGACTATCAAAATTTCTTTGCTTGGAGTTTTTCCCCTTCACTATTGTTCTTCAGGGAGGTCCTGATAAGGGGTTGCAGTGCCGCCACTGTCCACTTGCCGCCACGCGTGAATATTTCACAGAACCATCTGTAAACTAGGCACCAGTTTTCTTTTGCTGAGTCAACTGTTCATAACGAACTTCCCATGAGGCCACAGGTACAGACTGGGAGACGGAAGCTGATGTGACACGGGTGGAGACCATGGGCAATGGGGCCACTTCCTCATGTAACTGACTTGCGCCTTCAGATCCCGCTGGAGCCCACTCTCATGTTCACTGTTTCCATTGACGTGAACTCCATCGTGCCTGTCCAATTTTATCCTTATGTGAGTCAGACAATACCCAGTTCATGATGGGCAGTTGAGGCCACATAATGAATCGGTACTTCATGTTTAAGTATTCAGTCCCTGCTAAGGCCCAGTAACAACTCAAGAGCTATTTATCAAAAAAGGAGAAGCTAGCCTGGGAAAACGGAAGAGCTGTGCACCCACATCATAAGGATCTATGCCGTAATTCACCAACAGGAGCCTGCCAAAGACCACAAACAGCATCTCTGCCTGCCATTGCCGCTGCCACTTTAAGAACCATTAAATGAGCCAGATCATATGGTCCAAAGGCACAGCGGTTGACATGGCACTCAAAACCTGTTGCAGAGCCTTCTCATTGTGGGCCTCACTCAAAACTAGCAGCCTCTTGAGTCACGTTATAACTATGCTGGTGTAGCACACTCAAGTGAGGGAGCAGATATAATGACTTATTTTTCCACTTAGGAAAGAATATCTTGACATTCCTCACATCACTGGAGCCCTAGAAATTTCACTGAGGTGGAAGTTGCCTAAATTTTTGTTGGATTAATTTCTTACTCTATAGCAAGCAAATGTGTTGCCAGTAAGTCTAGAGTCATTGATACTTCTTCCTTGCTGTCAGTGTAAAAACAATGTAACGGACCATGTGACATCTTGTAGAAGGGAAAAGTGATCAAGTTCCCTGGGGACTTAGTTATGACATAGGGCTGGGATGTTGAATGGTGAAGGTTTATTTCTGGCTTTTCCAGTTGAAAGGCCTTTCCTTTCTGGTATTTCACTGAAACCGTAATTGAGAAAAAAGGCTTGGAGCAGTTGAATAACTTCATGCCAGCTACAGGGTGATGTATTAATTTGCTGAAGCAATGAAAGTACATCTGGAACAACAGCTGGGATTGAAGTTACCACCCAATTGTTTACAATAATCCACCGTAATTCTCCAAGATCCCTTTATTTTCCATACAGACCAGGTAGGTGGGTTGAATGGAGATGCGGTGGGAATCACCATTCCTGTATCTTTGAAGTCCTTGGAGGTGGCAGTGATCTTTGCAATCCACCCAAGAAAGAAATATTTCCATTTGTTTACTATTTTCCTAGGTAGAAGAAGTTCTGCTTAGCTTGTCCTAGAACAATAGACTTTACTTCAAGTCAGGGACCCAGTTTGGGTGTTCTGCCTGTTGTTGAACATGTCCATTCCAATTATGCATCCTGGAATTGGAGAGATCACTACAGGACAGATTCAGGGACACACTGGGTACTTAGAGAGACATACTTTTGCTCAGACCATTTTTATAATCTGACCTCCATACACCCAGACTGATAGGTCATAATGACATTTTAGGTCACCTTAAATTAGTGGCATCTCAGAGCTAGTGTCCAGTAGTACAAGAAAAATCTCACTCATTATTTCCTTTTAGACAGTAAGGAGTCACTCTTATGAAAGGCCAAAGATCCCCTGGGTAAGGCTAAGAGAAAGATTAATAGTATAACTTTTTGGAAGTACATGAAGTCCTTCCTCAATCACACCTTCCTTCAAGGGGTTGTGGGTCTGTAAACTGGCTCAGATCTGGGAATTGACTAGAGATCTGTGACCCTCTTTCTTGGTGATTCGAGTTAGACTGCTATTCACTAGACTCAGAATTCTTCTGCTTGTGAAGATCAAGTAAATGTTCAGTAGATTTTTCATTTATTTCACTCCTAGGGACACTATGACTAGCCAATGTCATAAATCCATAGATGTCAAACTATTCTGATTATGCTTTGTCTCTGCTGTCCATGGAAGTAACCACACTCACCTTGTGTTTGTCAGGTAGGTACCGCCAGAAGGCCACTACCATCATAAGGTCTAGTCATCTCCACTGGAGTTAAGTGTCTTAATTCAGTTAGAGTAGTTTCCATTGTCAAATCTGACTTACATAAAATAACAGTCACAGTAATCTTAAAGGATACTGAGTTCTGTTCATATATTTGTGCCTCACTATTAGAGTTGTACCCTCTGGTTATGCCATGGATGGGTCTCTGGGTCCAAACCTTGGTAAATCTACTTTAACATGCCAGTTTCCCTAAGCCTTTGAATATCTTGTTCTATAGTATGTCCAGGCAGATCTAGGATTTCAACTTGATTTAGAGTAATCTAACACTTAATCCATGGTTCAGTGAACCAACTAAATAAATTATTAGATCTTTTTCTAACCTCTTGAGTGAAACATTGAATGAAGAATCTGTGTTTAGTGGATGCACATCAGTAAACTTAGACTGATCCAACTTTATGTTCCTTGCACCATTATCCTGCACTCTTAGCAGCCATTCCTACACATTCTTCCCATGTTTCTGTTTGTATATATTAGAAAAATCAAGTAGTTCTTTTGACATGTAGCATACTTTCTCTTGTGTCACACTACATACTTCACTTCATGGGGTTTGCTAGGGCTTAAGTCTAAACAGAAATCTAAGGAAAAATGGGTGGCAAGAGTGAGTCCTTAGAAATTTTAGCAATGTTTCATAAGGCATCTGCTTCAGGCAGTGCTTCAGAAAATGCTCCGGAGTTGCCCAGGTAATGTCTTAGACAAATAATCTTTCATCACAGCTGGATTAATCTTATCACCTCCATTTGAGTTTAAAGCTGGCACCATGTGGATCACTTTACTGGGGTGAGTGACTTAGTAGACAAAGCACTAAAAAAAAGCACAAATCTATTGCCACTGAGTTCCTTCTGACTCATTAACAATCCTGTAAAACAGTAGAAATTTCCCATGGAATTTCCAAGGATCACCTAGTGGTAGAGTCAAACTGCCCATCCTTTGGTTAGCAATCATAGCAGTTAAACACCACACTGTCAGGGTTTCATGGAATAATCTTTTCAGATGTGAATAAGAGAGCTGCTTCTGTAGGTTAGAGTGGTTCAGTGGAATTTAGGGGCTCAATGTCCTGCTATGTGCCCATATGTTCCCAGGTTTTAGACACCATTTCTGCCAATCATAGCCCACAGTTTAACTTTAAACACTATTTTAAGTTTGGATTTCATTTAGCAACTCTTAGGATAAGACTCTGGGTTTAGTTTTCCTCAGTATCAGCTCTTTTGCTATAAGAAGTAAGACTTGCTTCCAGGGTACAGTTTCTTTCAACTATGTTATAGCTGCCATCTATTGAGTACCTATAAGATCAAACATGTTAAAAATGTCATGGCCCTCAATCTTCTTAGTGATGACATATGATATTGTTGTCTTCTTCTTCTTCTTTTTTTTTTTTAAAAAAAAAAAAAAAAACTTAAGGGAAATGCCAGTACTCAGCATTAACTGCCTTCTTTGCTATCCTGCTGAATGACACTTTTAAGTGAACTTAAGTGTCACATGTTAGCGATAATCAACACCAGCCAATACACTGCACAGGGAGAACCTTTGAATGTGTAAGCATAGACTTTTGATGTTGCCTTTATCTTAATATTTTTATTAAACAAGAAACTTAGTTTGATTCTGAGACAATTCACCAGAGTATCAAGTTTCATTCTGCCTTAAAATTCTTTATCACCTCCATTTGAGTTTAAAGCTGACACCATGTGGATCACAGACTTGCAGGATATATTATACACAAGTTGTCTAAGTGAGATAGAGCTCATTTTGTTTAAATTACTGCTGCTGTGGCTTTCAAAGTTATAAGTACTGGTGACTTTTCTTTGTCATATTCTTTTCTATAGCAGTTAAATATAACCTTTCCTGAATTGCAGGCAATAACATAATTTTATCAGTCTTCTTTAGAAAGTATAAAGTAGACAAGTATAGTCACACCCTTGCTGCAAGGAAAATAACAGAAACTCACTGGAAAGGTTGGTCTAGAGCTCTGGGGTTATTTGTTCTTGAGTGTAGAAACCAGGAAGAGATGATGGGGGACAGGAAGTCAACTAAAGTATGCTTATAGATCTCAAATTAACTGCATTTGTAACCAGCTAGACAATTAGTGGGTTTTACCATTCCTAAATCAAGGCTTCGAATAGTTGTAGTAATTACTGAGGCTGTTACTGAGGAGCTTGTTCAGTGTGACAGGTGAGATGGTAAATGGTTGCACTAACTGCTGCCAGACTAAACTGCACTCTTACAGGTACTTGATCAAGCCAAAGAGCTCTGAGTTATAACACTTAGGTCTGAACTAAGAAGGCAGCCAAGTGCCAAGTGCCATCGAGTCGGATGTGACTACAACATTTCCAAACTTCATAAGGAAAATTAAAATTGATAGAAAAACTTCTCAAGTTAATCTACCAAACCAAAAGCACACATAGAAAGTTAAAAACTAGGGACACAAAACAAATCAAAAACTCGCTAACTTAAATGGAAGAATTCAGTCTCTGAAAATATCTTAAAGTAAAAATATGAAAATGAATTTATAATAAGAATGTTGAGGGTTGGACACTACCAAACTGAATTCTACAAAATATAAAATGAATTACACACATTACCAAGTGGAGTTTATCCAAGGAATAAGATCTTGGCTTAAAATTGGAATATCAACTACTGTACTATATGAAATTAATAGAACAAACAAAAAGGTATATGTATGAAAAGAATGTAACAAAACTATCTCTATTTGCTGATGATGTGATCTTGTTTAAGGAGCCCTGGTGGTACAGCTGTTAGTTCAACTGCTAACCAAAAGTTGGCAGTTCAGATCTGCAGCAATTTACTTCTGTAAAGTTTATAGTCAGGAAAATTGTGCAGGGCAGTTCTGCTCTGTCATGTGGAATTGCTGTGAGTCAGAATTGTCTCCACAGTACTTAACAACAGCAAAACTGACAACTTGAACACAGGAAATCCTAAGGATTCCAGTTTTTTTGTTTTTGTTTTTTTTTTTTAAAAGGACTATGAAAACCAATAAATAAGTTTGGTAAGTTGGCAGAGTAAAAGATCAACATACAGCAATTACTTGTATTTTTATTCACTAGGAACAAACAATTCAAAGATGAATTTAATAAATTAATTTCATTTATAATGATATCAAAATAACTAAATACTAAATATCAAAATAACTAAATAGGTAGCACGGCTAACCTAAGCAGCAGTTCAAATCCACCAGGCACTCCTTGAATACTCTGAGGGTCAATTTTACCCTGGCCTCTAGGGTCGCCATGAGTCGGATCCAACTCGACGGCACTTGGCTGTCAAATACTTAGAAGTAAATTTAAGAAATGCAAATTTACATTCTGAAAACTGTTAAACAGTGCAGAAAAAATGAAGAAGACCAAGATAAATGGAAAGACACACCATTTTTATGAATGAAAAGAAAAATATTGTTAAAATGGCAATATTTCCCATATTGACCTACATGTTCAGTTTAACCTCTATCAAAATCTGACGTGGCTTCTTTGTAGAAATTGACAAAGTGATGATAAAATTTGAATGGAAACATAAGAGACCCAGACTAGCCAAAACAACACTGGAAAAAAATAACAAAGTTGGGGAATTCACACTTTCAAATTTTAAAGTTTATTATAAAGCTACGGTAATCAAAGACAGTTTCATAGTGGCATAAGCGTAAACGTATTGATCAATGGAATAGAATTGTAAGTCCAAAAAACAAACCCTTGCGTGATTGTTAGGATTGTGTGTCAACTTGGCTGTGCCATGATTCTCAGTGTTTATGTGATCACTTCCATGATTACACCTGCTGTGAGTCCAATCAGTTTAAAGGATGTTTCCTTCAAGGTGTGGCCTACATCCTTACATAAGCAGATGTTCTAGCTTTTTGTTTGTTCTAGATAGTGTGGCTACCTTCTGTTCATCTGACTTCTGGCTCTTGGGACTTAAACTATCAGCTTATCTGTATATAGATCTTGGGCTTCATGTGTTTTCACAGCCTGAGAGTGGGAACCCTGCTCTCTGACCTGTCAATCATTGGTTCTCCAGCCTTTGCAGCTATCTGAATCAAGAGAAGCTTCTGTTTTGATCTACATAGATATTATTATTGTCAATATAATATATTAATAATGTATTATGTGACTTGAGGGCACTTGGCTTTATTGATATTAGTAACATCCATATTATGATATTAATAGTATATTATTAATATACCCTTGTCATAAATCTCTCTATATATTTATAAGTTTTACAGCATTTGTTCTTCAAAGAACCCAGCCTAAGGTACCTTGTATTTAGGATCAACTGATTTTCAACATGCTGTCTAGAAAATTCAATGGAGAAAGAAAAGACTTCTCAGTCGATGATACTAAAACAACTTACACACAGACAAAAGAACAAAGTTGAGCTCCTAAGTCATACATAAACATTAATTGAGGAAAGTGGGCCAAACTGGTAGAGTACTTAGATAATTCCTGTGATCTTTCTATTAACAAACACCAAATAACAATAATAATAAAAGATTATATATGACATTCTAAGAACCTTGACCATCAAAAGGAAAGTTCAGAAATTAGACTGAGCATCAAGGAAGGTAGTGTAGATCCAGAGATGCTTAGGACTGGGAAGATCTGACCCAGCTGGGTTTAACTGAAGGTGGCATGGTGAGTGGAACAGTGTCCTTTAGAGGTTATCCTCCTTAGCAGGAGAGACTGAGCAGTGGAGAACCCACTCACCCCTGCAGAACCAGTGAAAAATAGCATTTGATTATCATTCTACTATCAAAAGCTAACTAGATTGCATCTAACCTACTGTGTGCAGGTCTCAAGCTTCCATTTGGGATAAACTCTCCCTTTTCCCAGTGCTTCCTCCTCATTTCTCTGCACTGTGCCAGGCTCCATAGAATGACCCATTCCTTGGCCAGTGGTAGGATTCCTTATACATGCCTTCAACTGTTATCACATATTTGGATAGGCAACAATTTAACAAGCAGGAAGAAGGGAAGAAAAGTCTAATGAGCTTCTTGAGCTGGGAACTCAGGGAAGAAAACATTCCTTTGCCTAGGCTCAGTCATAAGAGGACATAACTTCATCAAAGACACTCAAAGATGTCTGTCAGCCCCCTGCACTTCTGAGCTGATGCAGCCAGATTCTTGTGCCTATACCAATCATCCCTCCACAAAAAAGGACAACAAGGGAGAGCCCCTGCCTCACAATTGGTGACTGACTACCTAGACTCTTGATCTGAATCCATATAACAAAAGTAACAGGACTCCTGGGTTCACTGCCTATTAACAGCTCAGAGCTTCAGAGGGGCCAATAACTAAAGTAGCACATATGACCAGCTTGTTTGATATTTCAGAACAAAGCCAAACAAAAAACTAGAGCACAGTAAGCAAACATAAATAAATGCAACTTACTTACGGCTCAGAGACAATAGTCAATACCAAATCATTTAAAGACACAGACGACAATGGATTCCAAAAACTTCCAAAACAAAGAATCAAGAAATTTTTCAGATGAAAAGAATTTCCTGGAATTATCAGATATAGAATACAAAAATATAATCTTTAGAACTCTTCAGGAGATCAGGGAGGAAGTGAGGCAAATGCAGCAGAGTATAATGACAAATTAAGCAGGCTACAAGAAAGAATACATAGACAATAAGTAGAAATACAGAAGATTAATGATAAAATCACCAAAGTAGATAACTCAAAGAAAGTCAAAGGAGTAGAATTGAGGCTATGGAAGCCTAAATTACTAAGACTGAAGATAAAGAATGTGGCACAAACATATTTGAAGAAAAATTAGATTAAAAAATTTTAAGACATGAATAAATACTAAGAATCATGCAGTATTTTATCAAGTGGAATAATCTACAAGTTAATGGAGCATCAGAATGGGAGAGAAATAACAGAAAATACAGTGAGAATTGTTGAAGAATTGTTGACAGAAAACTTACCTGATACCATGAAAGATGAGACGATATCTATCCAAAACTCCACACACAGTAGATCCTCAGAAAAGACACCAAGGTGTATTGTAATCAAGCTTGCTAAAATTAAAGATAAGGAGACAATTTTAAAAGTGGCACGAGATAAATGAAAAATAATTTACAAACAAGAGCCAAAAAGACTAAGTTCGGACTACTCAGCAGAAACCACACAGGTAAGAAGGCAATGGAATAATATATTCAAGCCTTGAAGGAAAAAAAAAATTGATAGCCAAGAAATAAATACCCAGCAAAACAGTCTTTCAAATATGACAGTGTTATTAGGAGATTTCCAGATAAACAGAAATTTGAAGAATATGCAAAAGAAAACCCAACCAAAACTACAAGAAATACAGGAAATTTTCAGTTAGAAAATTGATAAGACAGATAACAATCCAAGACTAGAATGCAGAATAGAACAACCAGATATCAATTGAGAGAGGGAAATCACAAAACCAATCACGGGCAAAACACTCAACAACAGAGATGTCATTACTTAAAAGATGACAACATTATAACAGAAAAGAAGGACTTAAAAATGTTTACAGATCTTTCATATGGATAGAAAGTCAAGGCAATATAAAAATTAATTCAACAGATTAAAACTATGATACTTTCAGAAGACAACAACAACAATAACAACAAATCTTTGTGACTTTGCATTAAGTAAAACCTAAGATAAACCACAAATAATGCAAATTTGTATAAATGTGACTTTATTAAAATTCAAAGCATTTTGCTGCAAAGAAAATTATCATAAAACAGAAACATAACCTACAGAGTGGAATAAAATATTTGCCAGTTAGATACCTGATAAGAGACCTTTGGTGGTGTTAGGTGCCATCTAGTTGGTGCCTACTTACAGAGACCTTATGTACAATAGAATGAAACACGGCCTGGTGCTGCTCCATAAGCACAGTTGTTATGTTGGAGCTCATTATTGCAGTCACTGTTTCAATCTATCCTACTGAGATTTTTCCTCTTTTGCACTTACCCTCTGCTTTACCAAGAATGGTGTCCCGCTCCAGGGACTGGTCCCTTATGATAACAGGTACAAAGTGTGTGAGGTGATGTCTCAGCATACTTGTTTCTAAGGAATATGCTAGCTATGCTTTTCCCCAGGCAGATTTGTTCATTCTTCTACCACTCCATGATACATTCAGCATTCTTTGCCAATGTCATAACTCAAAGGTATTGTTTTTTAATTTGGTCTTTTCTGTTCATGGCTTAACTTTTGAACTACTGTGAAGTAATTAAAAATGTCATGACTTGGGTTAGGTGTAACTTAGTCCTCATGGTGACATCTTTGATTTTTAACACTTTTGGTAGTTCTCTTGCAGCAGATTTTCCCAGTGCAAAATGTCATTTGCTTTCTTGGCTTTAATGACTGTGAGGATGGAGGATGGCCTGGCAGTGTTTTGCTCTGTTTTGTTCTGTTGTGCTTATGGACCCATATAAAATGAAATCCATCACAACTTCCATCTTTTCTTCCTTTTTCATGATGCTTATTGGTCACTATAAGCATTTTTGTTTTCTTTGTATTGATGTGCTGATGTGTAACTGTATATCGTAGGTTTTTAGTGAGTCTTCACCCAGTCTTGATACTGTGTTCTTCACATAGTTCAGCTTCTTGGATTATTTGGTCAGCATACAGGTTGAATAGGCATGGTGAATGGTGTCAAACCTGGTATACACTTTTCTTGACTTTAAGCCACAAAGTATCACCTTGTTCTGTTCAAACTACTGCCTCTTGGTATAAGTACAGGTTCCTCATAAGCACAACTCAGTATTCTGAAATTCCTATTTTCACAATGCTTTAAGTCATTCATAATGATCCATACAGCTAAATGCCCTTGCATAGCCAATAAAGCACAGGTAAATATCTTTCTGGCACTCTCTGCTTTCAGCCAAAATCTGTCTGACATTACTGGTAATTTTCCTCATTCCACATCCTCTTCTGAATCTGGCTTGAATTTTTAAAACTTCCCGTCAGTGTACTACTGCAGACTTTTTGAATTATTTTCAGCAAAACTTTTGCTTGCCTGAGATATTAGTGATATTATTTGATAATTTGTGGGTTCTGTTGGATCATCTTCCTTTGGAGTGGGAACAAATATGGATCCCTCGCATACTGTGGCTAGGTACCTGTCTTCCAAACCTCTTGTCATAGATGAGTGAGAGATTCCGATGTTGCTTCCATTTGTTGAAGTATCTCAACTGGTATTCCATCAATTCTTAAAGTCTGGTTTATTGCCTATGGCTTTGGTGCAGCTTGGATTTCTTCCTTCAGTACCATTAGTTCTTGATCATAGACTCTCTGCAGAAATGGCTTTTATCTAAACCAAACCAAAAAAAACCCAAACTCTTTGTTGTTGAGTCGATGTTCTCTCACAGTGACACTATAGCATAGAGTAGAACTGCTCTGTGGGGTTTCCAAAGAGTGGCTGGTGGATTCAAGCTACTAATCTGTTGGTTAGTAGCAGTAGATCCTCCTTACTGCACCGACATGGCTGTAACTTTACATGATATAAATTTCAAAGTCCTACAATTCAGTAGTAACAAGAAAATTAATCTGTGATGGAATGAATTGCTTTTATTTAACCTTTGTAGCTATGGTCTTGTAACTTCCACAAAATGATTGGCTGGGGCTATGCAAATTAAGTCCTTAAAACTGTTGCAGTGATTGCACAGTTGACTGTGCAAATAAGGTGAGTGCATCCTATTGGGAGGACTGGTCAATTCTGACATCTTAATAGGCTTCAAACAATCAATGCCACAGAGCTCAAGGGGAACCGACTACCATTAAGAAGATGTCTGGTGTCAAGTATGTCCTTTGGACCGAAGATCCACGGTCTTTGCACCAAGTATGTCCTAGACCCAAGAGAAAGGGTGAATAATTAGGACAGCGAGAGACTGTGGTAGGGAGACTGCTCAGCCAACGGCTCATGCAGCATAGTAAGGGCTGAGCTCCTTCAGGCAGCAGGCTTACAGGTGGAGTTAATAGGGCTGTAGAACTGGCCCTTGCAGGACAGAAGCTTGAGTGTGCACCGTGTAGACACTTCCTCAGAGGATCTTGTGCGGGGGTCTTCCTACCTTAGAGGGAAGCTTATTTCATAATCCATCTTTAAGAATCATACAGTCAGGTTTTCCCTTTTTAAAGTTGAAGAAGTATTAATAGAGAGGTGACTCACTCTAGGTCCCATGGCTGATCAGTCACTGAACTGTCTTCTAGGTTTGCCAGTCTCCTAATTCCTACCACGTGTTCTTTTTCTGTAGTGTGTTAGGTCTGCATACTGTGATCTGACTTCACTATTCATTTGACACTTATCCATTCAGCCCTTGATTGTTAGTATCATCAGGTGTCTGTCTCGCAATTGTGTTAGAGTATTCTTTATTCAAACCAGGGGTATCCTTTTTCCACTTTTCTAGAGAAAGAAGGGAATTTTCTTGCTATAAGGAACTACAAGAGAGTTTCTTGTTTTTCTCCAAGGTTTTGCCAGATGCAGATAGATTTTGATTTGATTCCCGGTATAGTACACAATCAGGGAAAGTATTTACTTTTTTAAAACCCCTGTCTTCTCCTCTGTAAAGTGGAGTATGGAAGACCCTATTTTACCTGTTTTCCTTTTGTAAGAAGTGAGATCTTACACCTGAAGTTTGTAGATCAGTTTATAGATCAGTGCCTGATGTTCTTTGAGTGCTAAATAACTGGCAAGAGAATCCGTTGCTGTCTTTTAATCTGTTTTATTCCTTTGCTCATCCAATATCTTTGATATAGAATATAATCCAGCTTCCATCCTATCTTTTGATTAAAACCTGTTTCTGTCTTCTGTCTTCTCCTCGTAGTTACAGTTAATTCTGCCTTTCTTACTACTCACACAATCTTTTTCGTGAACTTTTATAGTTCTTCATCTTTATTCTGTTTCCTCTTTATCAGTTTTTCTAAACCTGGTTTTAAGGGATTGAAGGTCAGAACATGTGAATAATTCATCTCAGTCTTACCTCAGTGTTTACCTGATATTTTACACCGAATAAATGTGAATTAAATTCCTGTGTAAGAACAGCACATTATAATTCATTTCTGTAGTCATCCATGAAATATTTATTGAACACCTACTTTGTGCTACATTTTGTACCATTGCTCAGCATGCAATTAATATCATGAAAGAATCCTGATGACTTGATTTTAAATAAATGAATGGAGGAAGGAATAATAAAGTCAGGTTTGGTAGGATCCTTTTGGTTGTTAAATAATCAAGCTTAATTCTTAGTTCAAAAAGTGATTTGGTTCAAGAGCCAAAGGCATGCAAACTTGACTTTCCACTTCCTCTAGCCACAGAGCCACCAGTGATGGAAGAACAAAGGAAGCACTCCGTGCTTCTCTGGAAGTAACAAAAAAATAGTCATTCTAAACATCTAGTTGTAGTTACTGTAAAGATCAGGGCAGTAAGAACTAGCAACATCCTTTACAATATTATATATTCTTCCTTACCATAGCCAAGAACCTCATTGTTCTTGGAAGTCTATTCAGAACATTTTATAAACATTAACTTGGTCTCCCTCTGTGAGCACTAAGTCCTCCTGGCTGGGAAGAAAATCCATAAATCACAAAAACAAACCAAGAAAATAAAAGAAAAGAGAAAGAAAAGACCCTTCTTTTCATGTTTTAAAACACCTTCTTGTATTTCGCCTCTGTGGTCTGTTTTCTGTTTTGTGTTCGTCCCTGGTGATAGGCCCAGGAGGATCTAATTTTATGATTTTTGCTAAGCCCTTTGTCAGCCATTCCAGTTTTGGCCAGGATATCAACATGATTTAAGTAGAGAATTAGTTGGGGGAGCATATCTTCAATGTATTTAAAGAACAAATAAGAAAGGAAGAAGCTTTATCAAAAGTAAAATCATTTTTAACTGCCAAAGGAAGTCTATGCAGAAAACACATTTTTTTTTCTTTTTTGTACATCTCCCATACAAACTCTTTTTCTCTGTTTATCTTACTTCCATTTTTTTGTTACATGACTTTCTCACAGCTTTTTATGATGGGCATATGTGTATATTTAAAATGTGCTAGCATGTACTTAAACACCCCAATGTGTTACATTGTGATATGCATTGAAAGCTTCTTTAAAATAGTTACAACAAAAGGCTAACTACTAAAAAAGCCCCAAATTCAGAAATAGCTAAGTCTTGTTGAATTAATGTAGTCTTCTGGCAGTCTGCAAGAAACATGCTAGGAAAATATTAATGCATGCAGATCTTCTCCCGTTGGCTGAATGTGTCTTTTCTTTTGTTCTATTGATTTACAGGTGCTGAAAATGAAGGACACATTTCAAGGCATACAATGGACAGTAGCACCCATGAGGAGGCTTTGTTTCAGAAAGCCTTTCTGGATTAAGTCTAGGTCAAATTCTTCCCCAATGCGTATGAATTGGGTTTGACAAACACAATGTGAGGTTGACCTTGGCCTTCTTTTGTCTTTGAATCCTTGTCATTCAAACTAAAAGTTCATTCCCAGTTCCTGAGATGAGGTCTAGGCAATGGCAGGGAACAGCGTGGCAAGTTGGAGAGGAAGACCCTTTGTCTACTTTTGTTAGGAAGTGAGAAGAAGAAATTAACTTCCTCGCTTGTAGAGCGCAAAGGATAATGATGACTTACATCAGAGTGTTGTTAAGAATCAGTAGCAAAGGACTGCACATACATTGAGAAATGCTTATTAATTAAATAGCAACAAACGTTGCTTGGAAACGAGCAATTTTTTTCTTGGTTGGCAGGACAATAGGGTCATTTTTTTTTTCCTTCCTCTTCTTCTCTTGGTTTTGTGACATTCACTGCCAGTCAGGAAACACTTGGCTCTTCCTTTTGTCAACTTATTTTCATAATTCCATGAAATACAAACCTCCGTCACTCGAGAAAACTCAGACCCATCATATGTAAAAGGAGGACTTACGATGCCCAGGATAAGAACTCAGAGCTCCGTGGTGACTGGAGAGCTGGCAGAGGCTAAGGAACCCGCCTCTGTGACTCACTGGTGATAGCCTTCTTTGCAAGGAGCAATCTACTCAGAATATTTCGCAGGCAAAATATCAAACATCTCTTACACGGGGACTGTGCAAAGGAAGCTCACAGCACATAGAGGTTTACTGTAGTACAGGCTTGGCTCCATTTGTCAGGTTTTAAGGAGATGAGAGGTACTACTGTAACAGTGCGACAATTTCCTTTACAGACAAAATCCAGACTCTAGCAGACACCTGTGATTTAGAAGGTGAGCCATAAGGTCTCTGAGTTGGAAAGGACTCAGCAGCAATGGTTTTGTTTGTTTGCTTGTTTTACTAGGGCACACCCTTTCCAGTAGAGGAAGTGTCAGTGTCCAGCCTGAAAAGCTTTGGGATAGAGTCCCACGTTCCTCTGCAGCAATGATATTTTTTTGTTGTTGCTCTCCTCACTTCCCTTTTTCATTGTCTGCCCCACTCTTGACTGATGACTACTTCCTGCCTGCTGAGTCAGCTCTTTGCTAGAATAAAGCCAGCATTTGTAGACTAGCCTCAGTCTTCTCTTATTTATGCCAGCCCTCTTCTTGTTTCATGTCACTTTCTCCTATTGTCCCTCTACTCTTCATTTCTTCTCATTTCTTCCTAACTATGCTCCTGGCCTCTGACCGCTGACTTCCCAATGCTGTCACACACGGTGGACCCACAGGTGTCAGAGTAGTACTGTGTTCTGTAGGGTTTTCAGTGGCCGCTTTTTTCAGAAGTAAATTGCCAGACCTTTCTTCTACACAGGTGTCTCTGTGTAGACCGAAACCTCTGAAGTTTCGGTTAGCAACAAGTGTGCTACCTGTTTCACCACCCAGGGCCTCAGGTCACTGGCCACCAGTTTTCTCCTTTTGACCATTGAGAGTCAGATTGATAGTGGCATAGTGATTAAATGCCACATCAACTAACCAAGAGGTAGGCAGTTCAAATTTGCCAGGCTTTTCTTGGAAACTCTATGGGGCTGTTCTACTCTGGCCTATAGGATCACTATGAGTTAGAATCAACTCAATGGCACTGGGTTTGGTTTAGGTTAGATGTTAGTATGAAAGCCAGGAAATCTAGTGGATTCAGTTTCACAGAACTATAAATATGATTCATCTGGGCAGGATACAGGATGGGGAAGTGGGCATGGTGAGGAAATTACTGGAAGACAAATTTTAGCATAACTGAAGGAAAACTGCACTCTCCATCATTTCCAAGGAGGCAGCAAGACGCAATGGAGAGAGCAGAGATTGAAGCATTAGATCTGTGTTCAAATCTGACAGATCAATTTCATAGATCTCTGAGCCTGAACCTCTTTATCGCTGTGTTATGATAGTAATATACCTCCCATGGTGCTGTAGTATAAAATAAAGACTCAAGTATAAAGCTTCAGATCCTTGCTAAATGTTCAGTAAGGGTTATTTTCTTCCTTCCTTCTTCAAGTCTTATGATGTTACATTTTTCAGAATGTTTGCCTGTTGGTTTATTTATTTGTTTTATTTTTCATGATATGTTTTATTGATTTGGACTACAATTGGGTTTTAACAAATTTTCTTTTTCTTTTCAGTCAGTCTTTCCTCCCCCCAAACAAATACATCATTAAGGGGGGAAAAATGCTCACTGGCTTTTGTGTGATGATTAATAAAAATAAAATATTCACATGGGGCTGAAGAAGGATTAATGGGGGCCTAGCACTGATCCACACTTGATTACCCATTATGCCTCCGTGCCAAAGATAAAGAGGGGCTAGGGAAATCCTTCTTCTTCCTTTGAAAGTTTATTAAAATGATGAATGACGTTCCGGTGGCAGTTGAGCAACTCTAAAATACTCTCTTGTGGACCAACTCCAACCCCCCGCTTGTTAGGGTACTCTCCGACTAGGAGAAACTATCTGGAGAACCACCCTGCGAGCATTCGCCTGGGCGTTATCCAGGGTTGTCAAGGTTACTAAAACCCCAGGAATTCTAGACGCAGAATATTCCAAAGCTACCACTGGCTATCTCATAAATATTAGGCATTTTGATACCTCTCCCTGCATGGATCATTTTCTTGGGACTGGTCTCAAGAGAAATGCTCCATATATTAATTTTCCTAATGGAACTCAGCAGTGACAAGGAATAATGAGGAGGCTTCATAATGGCCTCATTTTCCATCTGTCCCAGGCACCATCTCCTAGACTCACACTGCCTTCACAGGGCCAGCGAAAACTAGGAAACAGCATTCTTATCCAAAAGGAGAAAGACTTGGTTGAAAATTCCTTATTTTCAAAAGCACTGTTATAATGTACGTACATGCACCCAGGAAAATGACTAGGAGCCCAAGTCTTGCTGTATTTTGAATATATAACAGGCATCCTCTTCGTACTCTCTTCTGTGACATCCTGCTGACATTCTAAGCATTCAAATCAGAACTAGATAATTCACTGCTTAAAGAGGACATTTTGGTACACTTATCTGGAATCTTCTAATACATACCTCCTTTGAAGAAAGTTGAGGAGTTGTGTATAACTTTGTAATGCTGTTAAATAGCATCTCTAAGTATATTTTCTAATCTAACGCAAGATGATGGTAAAACCTGCCTACCCAGAATAGTGTGAGAATTGAAATGAGACAAGATATGCAAAAACGCCAGCCCAGGGCCTGGCTTAGTGTTTGTCATCAGTGTTTGGGCTGTACTTGCAGTATTGTAACAACAGGCGCTTCCTCACCTTCCTATATACACAGATGAACAAAACTAGTTTTTGAGAAGACCACCTGTACATCTCAAATGAGGGGCAATTTTTATCCATTAATATGATAAAAATTACATCATACTGAGTCATATTATATAGTGGGAGGTGGGTGGGTTTCGTAGGTGAAAACTGTTGTGAAGGAAACCGTTGGTCATCCAGGTCAAAGAGCAGTTTATAGGACACCCCTGGTGACTCACCTAGTGCCCTAGTGGTGCTGCGATTAAGAGCTGGGCTGCTAATCAAAACGTTGTTAGTTCAAATCCACCTTCTGCTCCTTGGAAGTCCTGTGGGCTGGTTCTACTCTGCCCTGTAGGATAACTATGGGTCTGTGCTGGCTCGGCAACAATGAGTTCTGGTTTTTTTGGACTCACCAGACTCAAAAATCAAGCTGTTGCTTTCAGTATTCAAAGGTGTCACCAGTTGGCCCAAATCATTTTCTTTTAAATTTCATTATGCTGTAGGTGAATTTTCACAACTCAAATTAGTTTTTCATTCAAAATGTATGCACACATTGTCTGTGACAGTGGTTGCAGTTGTTGCAGTGTGTCAGCACAGTTCCTGCAATGTCAGCACACTCTACCTTTCCCTTTATGCCTCAAGTTCCCTGCATCCATTCATCCAGTTCTGTTCCTTCTGCCTTCTTGCCTTTTGGGGGTGGTGGCAGATGGTCTTGTATACTTGGTTTGATACATTTGGTCTTGTATATGTGATTGAACTAAGAAGTATGACACTTCACATGCCTTGTGTGCTTCACAGACCTGTCTGATCTTGGGTTGAAAAGTGGACTTCAGGAGAGCCTTTCATTCAGAGTTAGCCAGGTGTCTAGTGTCTACAGTCTCAGGAGTTCCTCTAGTCTCTGTCAGACCATTAAGTCTGGTATTTGTGTGTGTGTGTGTGTGTGTGTGTGTGTGAATTTGAATTTTGCCCTAAATTTTTCTTCCACTCTGGCTCTGGTTCCTCTGTGGTTATCCTCGTCAGAGAGATTGGGGGTGGTAGCTGGGTACCATCTAGTTCTAGATTTAGGGTGGTAAAGGGTGTGATTCCTGTGCTTTATGAGTTCTTTGGACTAACATATTCCTTGTGTCTTTGATTTTCTTCATTATCCTTCACTTCAAAAGGGAAGAGATCAATTGATGCATCTTAGATAGCCACTGACAAGTTTTTAAGACTCCGGAAGCTATTCAACCAAAGCAGGATGCAGCACATTTTCTTTATGAGCTATATTACATCAATTGTCCCCTGAGACAATAGTACTTAGCCCCCAACTCCAGTGCCTAGGTCTCTCTAATGTTTGGAATTGTCTAGGAAACTTTGTGACTTTGCCTTGATCAAGTTGTGCTGCCACACTCTACATTGTGTGTTGTCTATCTCTTCACCAAATTTACCACTTGTCTACTCTCTTGTTAGCAATTTCCCCTCTTGATCCAAACCATTTTTACCTACAAACTGTGATTCAAATTCCTGATATCTTTGTACCATTACTGCATTTCTTACGTTTGAATCTACTCACACACCGATCTTCCATTTATGTATATCTATCTATCTATCTATCTATCTGCTCTATAAATATTCAGGATCCCACGTGAATATTTTTCCTCTATGAGCTACCATCATCACACATGAAAATGAACTCTCTGGACTGTAAACCAACTAAACCAAATCAAACCCAGTGCTGCTGAGTCAATTCCTACTCATAGGGACTTGATAGGACAGAGTAGAACTTCCTCATAGCGTTTCCAGGGAGTACTTGGCACACTGGAACTGCCAACCTTTAGGTCAGCAGCTGTAGCACCCAACCATCACACCATGAGGTAATTTCTTGTGTGCACACATGCTGCATTTATCCTAAAGTGCCTAGTACTGTGAATTACCTGTATAATCTTTTTTAAAAAAAATAATTTATTTTAATTGTTGTTGTTGAGCATATATACTGCAGAACATACACCAATTCAAAAATTTCTACATGGACAACTGTTTTAATAGACAGCAACCTCTTTCATCTGCTCCATCTAAAGACCTTCTTCATCATTACAAAGCCATGATGTGAGTGGTAAGGGATCAAAAATAAAACAGAGACTTTTGCAAACAAAAAAGCTGGGTACAAGTTGGAGCAGTCAGTCTGTTTGGAAGGACCATGAACCTTTCAAATTCCAGCTCCATCAGTGTAAAAGAAATATACGTTTTCTCCTTGAGACTGAATTCTCTCACATATAATAATGTAATTATATGTATTTTGCTGGATGATTGCAAAGATTATATAAGATAATGTGTATAAAGCACCTGACAACTGCTAGAGACAATGAAAGGTAGCTGTTATTATTCCACTTACTGAGGCATGGGGGTAGGAATTAGTTATTGTCAGATGTGTATTCTCTACTGGACATTTTATAGGTTAGCTCCTGAAATTATCTTCAGGGCCTCATTTTACAGATGAAAACCTTTTGTTCCATAAAAGTTAAGTAATATATCCCAAATCAACTCGTGCATCAACTTGACTAAGATAGAATCCGTCCTTGAATCTGGACATCACCTCCTTCTTCTTTGCCATTTAGCTTTTATGGGAAGTATTGTCATGTCCCTTGGTGGGTTAATGCGCTCAGTTGCTACCTGAGTGGCTAACATTTTGAGTACACCCAGAGGTACCTCTAAAGAAAGGCCCTGGTGATCTTGCAGAAAATCAGTCGATGAAACACTTGTGCAGTACAGTTCCACTCTCACACACATCAGGGAGACATAAGTTGGAATCATCTCCAGGGCAAGTGGTTGGCTTATTGTCTAGCTGAGAGCGAAAAGTGTGAAGGTCCTTCCCAGGAATGCACAAAAAGTCTTATACTAAACCAAGTGACTCATTTTGCCAATCACAAATGCTCAGGGATGCAGTATACAAGACTTTATTCCCGGCTAAAACAGAGGACTTCTTCTGTGCCACAAAGACTAACAGCAACCTGAACTGCAAACTGTGTGTGTATGGTGCGTGCTGGCACACTTTCTAGAGACTTCTAGTATTTTTGTTTAACTGTTTTAATTTTTCAATGAAGAAAGGCTAACACAGGAATAGCAAATTGTAACAACTTTTATTTTTTGTATTTACTAAATCAGTGTTTTCTCACAGAATGTTAGTCATGATATAAATCAACACTTTATTAAGAATTGAGGTTCACCTTGCATTAGAGAGAGGGTGATGGATGAACATGGCACAAGTGTAAGTCACATGAAGAGGGTTTATATCAGGTATCTTTGTAACTCTCTTGAAGTTAATATCAGAAGTTTAAAGTTAGCCCACTGAAAATCAGACATCATTCTGAAGCATGATTTGCAATAAAAGAAACACAGATTTTAAGTAAAAATTATCCCAGAGCCGTGTACAAACTGTTTGCGTTTATCAATAAATCACTAAAAGATCTTCTGTGGGTGCATTTATAATTTGCATGTCAGCCTTTAGCACTTATTCATTGTTGTCTAAATCAAATAATTCCATTCATCTGATCACATGTGAGCAGAGCCGTGACACCTCTGTTTCCAGTTAGAATCAGCAACGTGGCCTTGGCTGAGATACACTTCTCGGTAGCTTGCATCTCCTGTCCGATGACAGCCTGTTACTCTCTGTGCCCACGTTCTTCCCTCGAAGTTGTGAGACCCAGTGGGTGTACAGTGAAAAGACTGTGCTCTCTGAAAGAATTCAAAGTTCATTTGTGTATTTTCGCCTTTGGGAACTTTGTAGAGCAAGTGTTTTTGTGTTTCTGGAATTCTATTGTGAAAATTCTTTTCAAAAAAAACAAAGTCAATGGAAGCCCCAAATGTGTGATTTCTAACCTGAGCAGAAGGCTTGGCAAGCAATGCCATCTAAGAACAAAGCAGCCAGCATCCTCCCTCCAGAGACAAAACACAATTTATTTCTATGCCATGCTTAGTCCCCATCTGCTCAGAGACAAGGACTGACTCTCCCATATGCCTTACCATTGGGCTGCGCCTGCACAGGGGGAGTGACACCCCCCACAATGCGGAACTGGGTGTTAAGTAACTGTAGGCTGCTCTGATGGAAATAGCATATGGGCGCTAAGTGAATGAAAATAATGATTACCTTGATTATTTAGCTCTCTTTTTATTTTAATACAAATGAATATGACTAGTCCCTGATCACCTTTTAAAGATTTTGGTATATCAGGTATTAGTTTTTCTGAACAATCCTCGAACAATACTCATCATATTCATTGTTGAAATTAAATATTCATAGGAAAAAAAGTGCATGCCTCTAATTATGTTATATGGTCATATTTTCCACATAAACATAGGCACTTATTTCTACTAGTAGTTCCCAGAGCCAACACAATATGCAATTTGCTAGGCCACTTGGCAACTGAGAATGATTAAGACCCTGCTGTTTACAGTTAATACAGCGCATACGTTGAGTTTGAGGCCAGGAAGAGAAGTAGTGACAATTCTTAGCTGTTCTTTTGTTTGTGCAAAGTGGGTTTTATGTGTCATGGTGCCTAGATTCGTAGCATATTGTCACAAATATGAAAAGTGGAAACAGTATTTTATTTAATACTTGTTCCTTCTATTTTTAATTTTAATAGTTGGTTTCAAAAGTATGCTTTTAAGGGAAAAGTGTACATTTCAATTGGCTGGAAGATCTTGTAGTAATTCAAGACATGAGTTTGAGTCCTATATTGGCCTCAAAGTTACACTATATTCTGTGGGGGACAGCATCTGTAATCCTGGGTAGCTATACTGCAAATAATTGCCCTTGTCAGCATCAAGACACATTTATATTTAAACAGATGTACTAGAGTTGAAGCCAAAAGTCAAAGAATTTCGATATCATTTAAACATTTGTAGAAGGAATAAATGGGCAAAAATGGTTTTTTCTTCTGGATGAGAAATTAAACAGAACTTCAGAACGAGATTGTTAGAGAAGGAAACCATTTGCAATGGGAAGCAGAGTGATAACTTTAAAAACTGATGTATTCTAAAGGCACAAACTCCTATGAAGGGCATAGTCCGGGAGGTCTCTCAATCTTTTCCCGTACGTGGTAAGATCTTTAGGGCTTGATAATACAAACTTAATGGAGAGCCGATGGAGAGAATCCCTGGTTAGCTGACTTCTATGTACCTCCACAATAGGAAGGAAAAAAGACATTGTGTAATCAGGGAGACAATAGTATAGTCCCTTATACCATCCGTAGCAAGGGAGAATGAAGAAAACCAAAAACATCAGGCAATGATTAATCCAAAAAACAAATGGACAACAACTACCATGATCTCTGCCAGACTGAGCCCAGAACACCTAGATGGTGCCCAGCTACCACCACTGACTGTTTCGACAGGGCTTACTCTAGGGTCCTGGACAGAAGTGTAGAAAAAAATGTGGAAAAATTCCAACTCACAAAGAAAGACCAGACTTATTGGTCTGACAGAGACTGGAGAAATCCCAAATATATATTTGAATATGGTCCCCAAACCACAAATATATATATATTTGAGTACAGTCCCCAAACCACATATATATACATACGTATATATATATACATATATATACATACGTATATATATATACATATATATATATACACATACGTATATATATATTTGGGTATGGTCAATATTTATAATTTATTATGATCGATACAGACAAATGCCCTAGCATATTCGGTAAAACACAGGCTAATATCTTCCTGGCATTCTCTACTTTCAGTCAAGATCTATGTGACCTAGCAATGATGTTCATGGTTTCATGTCCTTTTCTGCATCTGCTTGAATTCCTGGCAGTTCCCAACTGATATACTGCCGTAGTAGCTTTTGAATGAACTTCATCAACATTTTGCTTGCATGTGTTATTAATGATATTGCTCAATAATTCCTCATTTGGTTGGAAGTTGGGATAAGTATGGATTTCTTTCAGTCTGTTGGACAGGTAGCTGTCTTCTAAATTTCTTGGCATATACTAGTGTGCACTTCCAGTGCTGCACACATTTGTTGAAACATCTCATTTCATCATTCCCAGATCCTTATTTTTTGCCAGTGCTTTCAGTGCAACTTGGACTTCTTCTTTCACTACTGTTTGTCCCTAATCATATGCTACCTCCTGAAATAGTTAAATGTTGATCAGTTCTTTTTGTGTATTCTTTCTGTCTTCTTTTGGTGCTTTCTGTATTGTTTAATACTTATTCAGTAGAATCCTTCATTATTACAACTTGAGGATTTTATTTTTTCTTCAGTTCTTTCAGTTTGAGAAATGTTGTGTCTGTTCCTCCCTTTTGACTTAACATCACAGAGGTCAGGATTTGCAGCGCGTATGATAAACAAATCACAAAACAGTGAAGAATCACACAGCACTGGCAATCATGGCCTAGCCAAGTTGACACACACTCTGGAAGGACAAGATTCAATCTGTAACAGAAAGAATTTATCACT
This sequence comes from Heterohyrax brucei, assembly GCA_028571685.1. NCBI lineage: Eukaryota > Metazoa > Chordata > Mammalia > Hyracoidea > Procaviidae > Heterohyrax > Heterohyrax brucei. The sequence continues at coordinate 14,413,852 of CM053164.1, read as the reverse complement.
CACCTGACTCAGTAATACTATGTTTTTAAAAATCAGACTTTAAGTGTGAATTTTTTATCCTTTTTGTTGTTGTTATAATGTTAAGTTTTTTAAATATCTTTTTAAGGGAATCAGGTGGTTTTCATTTGGGGGGCTTTGCTTCCTATGTAAGCCCTGGAGACATACAGTCTGTGGCTGGACAGATTTCATGTTGGTAGTCACCTAGTTAATGTGAGTCTTCTTATGGCCCCTGGCCCCTAGGGTCGCCATGAGTCGGATCTGACTTGACGGCACTTGGCTGGCTATGGAGCTGGGCACGAAGGACACCATCTCAGCCCAGGAGAGTGCCCCTGGCTGGGGTTTAGCAGGACTCCTACACTCACAGCTGCATTTAATGGTGTGGAAGTTTATGGTTTTGGACGCTAAAAGTCATTTTCCTCTTAGATACAGGAAATTTCAAGAGTTGCATTTTCTCCCATCCCCTTTCCATGTCTACTGTATTTTTCAAATACAAGAAACTGACTTCCATTAAATCAATTTCAAAATATGATTTTGAGTGAATTTTATGTCTCATTTTATTTAAAATCTATAAACAATTGCATTAATCTCTTGAAAAATGAAAACCCTAGTAGTCATGATTTATCTTCTGCCCTTATTAATAATTTTGCAATACATCTAACCTTGCACTCCTGCCCACTTTCTTTAGTGCTCCCAGGAAAAGGATTCTCTCTACTCAAATGTACCTCATTATTCCATCTTTCTCATGCCATCATTTCCTTTAGCTATTGCTTTTCCAATCTCCCATCTGGAATTTGACTTTACATCTTTCCACAATACTTAAATCTATTCATTAACGTGTCTTTTCATATTGCTACTGCCTTTCCTGAGGCTCTAATTTATGAGACTGAGTTCAGAAAATTCTTTAGATTACAGAAAGATTCTTCTTCCATAGAGGCATAATTTTCAAAACTGAAAAGAAACATGTATGTTAAAACAACATATATGTAGTATTACTTTTCTACAGTGGACACAGTAGACAACTAGGTTCACAGCACTCTAAAGTTGTAAGGTCTGAGGGATCATTTAAGCCAAGTACTTCACTTTACCTGGTGGGGTAGTGGTTAAGGGCTATAGCTGCTAACCAAACGTAGGCATTTCGAATCCTCCAAGGGCTCCTTTGAAACTCTGTGGGGCAGTTCTGCTCTGTCTGTAGGGTGGCTGTGAGTCAGAATTGACTTGATGCATGCACTCATGCATTTCACTTTACAGAGGAAAGAAAACTGAGGCTAATGACCACTGCTGTGTCCTGATGGGCTGGAGTAAATCTCTTGGAATTCTCTTTAAGATCCTTTTTATACTCATGCCATTTCTGTGCTGAAATCTTGCTACTTCCTTGGAATTTTACTTAGGAATCAAGGCACAAGTCCTTTCTATTTCTGGATCCTATAAAACTGGCTGCGGATTCAGTCACACTCCTTAGTTTCATTGTCTTTGTCAGAGTTCTCTAGATAAACAGAAGCAGTGAGATATACGTATGTGGAGAAAGACAGAGCGGGAGAAAGAGAGAGAGGTTCCAGGGTACGCTCATGACATTGTGCGAGGCTGAAGAGTTCAAAACCTTTAGGTCAGATGGCATGCCAGTTTGAGAACCAAGATTCACAGACAGGATGATGGGAAAAGCACAAGAATGGAGAGAGAAAAAGTTCTGTCTGTATATATACTTATGTTCTTGGGCAAACCACATTCTATGGAAACTCCCTTTCAATGAATTGATTGATTCCATTGTGGAAAATGGGTGCATTACATTGCATTAGACTATACCAAGGAATAGCAATGAGTTTAATGTTAGATCAAACTATTGGAAATCATAGCCTTATCAAGGTGACGCACCAAATTAACTATTACACTTGCACTGGTGAATATTCTCTCACCTTTTGTTGATATTTTTGGTTTTTGCCTTTGTTCCCTTTTTATTATTTCCAGTGTCCTAAATTTCTTCTCTTCCATTCACTTCTCCCATCTCCTGGTACTAAGCCAAAACCAAATCCACTGCTGCAGAGTGAATTTTGACTCAGTGAAGGAAGAATCCTTCTGTAATCTGAAGATTTTTCTGAAATCAGTGTAATAAATTAGATCCACAAAGAAAGACAGTAACAATATTTCTGATGTGATGCATGAGCAATACATGACATCACTGGATGGTGGAAGGAACTCAGTATTTCAAAGTAGTATTTTACTACTTGTAAAATGGGTTGACTTTTTCAGTTTTAGTACATGGCTGCTGACGTAGCAAATAGTGTTTTCAGTCATCTCATATGCATGTGAAAACTGGACAGTGAATAAGGAAGAAGAAAGAAGTACTGACCTTCAAACTATGGTGTTGGCAAAGAATAGTGAATGTATCGTGCATTGTCAGAGAAACAAACATCACTGTGTAGGAAGGTTTTCTTTTCATGGAAGATGGAAGTTGTGTTCATTATTCTCAGTCCAGGCTCTACAGCGATGTCTGTGGCATCCCAGAAAATAGAATTTGTCCTTATTAGAGAAAGAAATTGTTAATTCTATACATAAAGCTTTTATTTATTTTTCATTAGAGGCCAACAACAAAAACCTGGCTTACTGTAACAAAATGAGATGAGGAGAAAGAAAAAGAAAGAACATTCTGTGTCTGAATTGTGGAAAATGAGGTTATGATAAGAAATCACTGGTAGTGCTTTCTTTGGAAAGAACTGATTATATGTTCTTTAAGAAATGGGCTGTGCTCTCTTTGCCGCATCTACTGCGAGAGTGAAGACCTGTCTCAGCAACCAGACTGTTGACCTTCCAGAAAATGTGGACATCACTCTAAAGGGACACACAGTTATTGTGCAGGGCCCCAGAGGAGCCTTGCAGAGGGACTTCAACTATATCAATGTAGAACTCAGTCTCCTTGGAAAGGAAAAGCAGAGGCTTCATGTAGACAAATGGTGGGAAAATACAAAGGAACTGGCTACAGTTTGCACTATCTGTAGTGATGTACAGAACATCATCAAGGGTGTGACACTGGGCTTCCATTACAAGATGAGGTCTGTGTATGCTCACTTCCCCATCAACGTGGTCATTTAGGAAAATGGGTCATTTGTTGAAATCCAAAATTTCTTGGTTGAAAAATACAGCCACAGGGTTCAGATGAGGCCAGGCGTTGCTTGTTCAGTATCTCAAGCCCAGAAAGATTAATTAATTCTTGATGGAAATGACATTGAACTTGTATTAAAGTCAGCTGCTTTAATTCAGCAAGCCACAACAGTTAAAAACAAGGATATCCCAAAATTTCTGGATAAGATCTATGTCTCTGAGAAAGAAACTATTCAGCAGGCTGATGAGCAAGATCTAAGAGATGTCCAGCTACAGAAACAAGGCCAGAGGATTGCTAAGACTTGAGGGTGATATTTTAAGATGCAATAAAATTCCTTTTATTCAAAAAAAAGAGAAGAAAAGAAAAAAGAGAATGGACTGTGACTGTATATTTGCACCTCTAACCCTCACCCATCCAGAAAGCAGATGATGTAAGATGGTGTGGGATCCTAGGATATTTGGGTAGTTGAAGGGTCTTGCCTTTGGCTAGAGAACAGAAGTAACACAGGACATTGAATGGCAGTCACTCAGTGGAGACTAAAAAGACAAAATGAACAAACAACAAAAAACTTCATCTGGTTTCTGACTCTTATTACTGAAAATAATAAAAATTGTCACTGAAAATAATAAAAATTATCCTCAAAAAATCAAACCGCTTGCAGCTGAGTTGATTGACTCACAGCGACCTACTGCTGTTGAGTCAATTCCAACTCATAGCAAATTTATAAATAGAATAGAACTGCCTCCACAGAGTTGCCAAGGACTACCTGGCAGCTTTGAACTGCTCACCACTACCCTACTAGGGTTCCCGGCCCCATAGGATGGAATAGAACTAACCGCTCCACAGAGTTTCCAAGCAGCATTTGGCAGATTCCAATTGCCAACCTTTCTTTGGTTAGCTGATACAGCACTTAACCACGTGCCAATGTTTCAGGGACTCTTTAAATCCAGATTTTACAAAATGCAGAATGTATTCACTCTGTGAAGTGAGAATTAGACATATTTTATAACACGGTCCAACTGTCACAGTGTACGACTCAGAGCCACAAAGTGGAACTCTGCTGGGCACACTCAAGGGTCTCCCTCTACAGCTGGAAGAGAGATTAGACAAAGTTATATTCTTCTTCTGAGACTGTCCATATGCTGTGATCCTCTTAATGTAATCACAATGATTGACGGTTGTGACTGCTATATGATATACACCCAGTATTGCTTCTTCTTTCTTTCTGAACAGAACTGAAATTTTGTTTAGATATCCAGTCTTCTCTGAGTAGTTTTAAAAAGCCAACCTCATTCTCAGTGCCAGAAATCAACCCCGATGCATTTAAGTCAATTGGTTCACACCACTTTCAAGTGTTTCTGGTCCACGTAAGGGTATGCTGCCTAAATTGTCCAGTGTGACCAGAAGAAGGTACATTTCCTGCTTTTATCTTCTGTTGCTTGCGAATAAAGAAGTACATTGCTCTAGTTCAATCTGAAGATTATCTAGTGACTATGCTACGAATCAGCCTTTTCATTAAATTTGTTTATGAATACGTGGTGATGAATGGAGGGAATCTGAGTCTCCCAGGACATTGTGAAACAGTCAATCAGGTACTCTAAACTGTCCCCGTCTCTGTACTTCCAATCAAAAGAGATGATATGCTTTCTAATTATTTATGACAATGTAAGTTGTGATTTCTGTTACCTGTAACTGCTATATGCTGAAAATTTGCCTTTGTATTAGGATGTTAATACCAAGTATCTTTTTATATATTTACACAAAATTTAATCAATATATTCTTGCTTTAAGATGTCTTTAATTGCTGAAAAGGATTTCTCAGTAGTAAGTAACATTGACTGCTTAACACATACCGTTTAATACCACTGAAGATTCCCACCAGCAATAGTAGAGCCAGGTGTTCTAGTTCAAGCATTTCTAGTACTGTTGTGTATAACTTTTATTGTTTGCAATTTAGCCAAAATTTTGCTGACTGAAGAAATAAGTTATTGTAAAATTATATGTATTAGACACGTGGCATATCTGGGATAGACTTTCCCAGTAACAGTTTTTTAGAAAGTGTCAGTCCCAAACACGTCTGTTGCACACCATTTGTATGGGTGTCCTCCTCAGAAATATCTACACATTTCTCTGGAAATGTCTACACTACCAACCTGTAGCCAGAAAACAAAGTTTATGTACAGAAAATCTCAAAACTATCAGTCCCTGGAGAAGGACATTATGGTTGGTAAAGGTCAACGAACAAGAGGAAGACCCTCAAGGAGATGGATTGACACAGTGGCCGCAACAATGGGCTTAAGCATAAAGACAATTACGGACATGGTGCCGAATGGGGCAGAGTTTCATTCTGTCACTCACAGGGTCACTGTGAATCAGAATGGACTCCACGACTTCTAACAACAACGTCATTTTCTAAGAAGTGTCTTATAGTATGATATTGTCAACAACTAAACCAATATTTAAGCACATTCCATATTGTTTGTAAGTTGAAAGGTTAATTGAAGAGTTAATCAGGGTGGAAGTTTACCACTGCGAATGCCAGTGTCACCCTACTGGTGACATACTTGTAACTGGACTGTTCAGTGCAATTAGGGCTTGAAGAAAAGATTCTTTACTGTAATCCTAAAATAAAGCTCTAGACATGTTTAAGGTGCAAAATGGTGCTTGCCTCAGTTTAGTCTTTGATTCTTGTCACTATAATCTATCTATTTATCTATCTGTCTGTCTGTCTGTCTGTCTATCTACCTGTCTGTCTGTCTGTCTATCTCGTGATTAAGTCAAAGCAGACAACCCAAACTGATTTTGCATGCCTGCCTGTCTGCAGCTCCATCTGCTCTCCTCACCCAGCAGTTGTCACCACAATATTTTGATGTTCTTAGGGGTGGTCTTTGTTCTTCAGTCTTTCTTCACAAAACCATTTCTAAAATACATAATGGGCTGCATCACCTTATTACTTAGACTTTTCCAATCCTTAGTCTTCTCGTTGAAAATGAAGTTCAAACTCCCCAGCACAGCACGCAAGGCCATTCTTGGTTTCACCTCTACTTTTATATCCAGCCTCGTCACCCACGCACCATATGCTTCCACTTTGCTGACATTATTTGCCGGTTTCCTAACACACTGATGCTTCTGAGCGGTCAGTCACGTGGTTTTCCCTCTGCCTGTATTACCCTATTTACTTGTCCATCTGTCAACGTCTTGTCCTTTAAAGAAATCCTAATTATCATAAGTCTACCATTCATGCCCTGACTTCTTGTTACACCATCTACCCTAGGCAGAAGCAATCAATCCCCTCTCCTTTGAATGTAATGTGGTTTCTGCACTTGCCCCATGATCTTGTACTTGGCTTCTTACATATCTGTTTTTCCTGTTTGAATGGATCATTATCAATTGTCTCATCCATTAGACCTCCCAGAATCCTGTTACAGTCCGTAGGAGACTCAGTATGTGAGTTTTTTTGAATGAAGAAAATGGTGTTTAAACCACCTTGTTTCTAGAACATGTACAGAGTTCCCAACACGTGCCATGGTGGATGAAAAGATTTGTTTCCTTAGCTTATATTTAATTTCTTACTCTACGTGTACATATCGGGAAATCAATATATATTCATCCTATGAAAATACCCTGCAGATTTTAAACATCACCATCCATTAAAAATGGATAATCAGTGCTAATCAGTAAGGAATGCAGATGGTCAAATACACACCAAAATAATCTCTTTGATAACATCTTCCCCTCTACAAAAACAAAGCCGAACAAAACTCTGCATAGAGAAGAGCATGAGTGCAAAATTCTTTAAACAGCAAGAAGCAGACTAGTCTATATTCACCTCTCCAGTTCTGCAACAGCTCTTGATGTTCGTTTTCCAATCAGAAGTTGCTGAGCATTTGATCTGAGACAGCGACTGTGGTGGCTGCTGGGGTACAGAGATAATGAAGACTCAGATTGTGTTTTCAAGGTCACAGTCCAGTGGGGAGAAAGTGAGTCAAAACCAACTCCACTGCTGCCAGTCAATTCTAACTCATAGAGACCCTACTGAGCAAAGTAGAACTCCCCCATAGAGCTCCCAAGGAGCACCTGACAGATTTGAACTGACAACCTTTTGGTTAGCGGACTTAGTACTTAAGCACTACACCACCAGGGCTTCCAGGTGAGTCAAGCAACTAGTTACGTGCTACGTCAGCAGTAGGAGGTGTCAGAGCAGAGAGAGGCCGGGGAAGCCCCGCCCCCATCTCCCACGAGGAAACGTGTCTGCTAATTTGGAGCGCGCAGCCGGAGTTTCCAAAGAGAGGACCTGGTAGAAAGTCTAGTAAGTCTTGCAAAGGATGTGAGTCATGAGACGCCTTTTGTCCTGAGACCTTAGCTCTGTGTTCCCTTTTCCCATGGCACTACAGTATCTCCACTTGATACCAGGAATGATCATGGAGTACGTCTTAAGGAACTCAACTCTTCTGTATATATGCATTTCCACTTATTCTGTCATACAGTGATCTTTAAAACAGTTGTCATGAGCCCTCTCTAACTCATGACAACTCTGCACTCCATGAAGAATTCAGTGGCTGATTTTTCAGAAGTAGATCACCAAGCCTTTCTTCTGAGGAGGCACGAGGTGGCCTAGAACCTCCAACCTTATGGTTGAAGTTCAATGTGTTCATTGTTTGCACCCTCCAGGGACTTCAAGCATGTATTTACATACATGTAATACTTCATTAGTCCTTAAGAAGCTCTGTGAGTTAGGTACTGCAAGGAGATTGGGGTATAGGAAATTATAGGAATGCACCAAAAAGCATTCAGTTAGAAAGTTTGAACACACAAGTTCAGATCAGTTTCTCGGGGATGGTGAAAAAGAGGAAGATCCTCAATGAGAAGGAATGACACAGTGACTCCAGAGATGAGCTTAAACATAGCAACCACTGTGAGGATGGCTCAGGATTGCACAGTGTTACCTTGTGTTATATGTAGTGTCACTATAAGTCAGAATGGACTCAGTGTCAACTAACAGCCATCATGACAAGACTAAGATAGTTATTTCATGTATGTGTTCACTACAAACTCTAGGAAGGTACTTTTTTGAGCTTGATGGTGCTTAAAATACATGTATTGTTTCCTTTCACAAGTGTATATGCCTTTATTCCTTGACATGCTCATATATAATCAGCAACTCAACTTGAATAAGCTCAGAAAAATCATTTTCTCCAGCCCTTGCACATGTAGGAAAATTGTGTGAAATATATTTCTGTTTTCTGTAAATCTGTTTGGTTATCCACTGTAGACCGTAAAGTTGTTGATTTTGCTCTTCGCCTGGCAAAGTCTTGCAGTCTCTATTCTAGGTTTATTCACAATTCCCTTTTGCCCATTTCCTCTGCACTTAACCTTAAGGTCACTGTCCTGCAGCTTCTGATCCTCACTGGGTCTTCCTACGGAAGAGCAAAGCTGCTCTTCTTCCCTACATCCCCACTTCAGTTTGGATGGTAAGCTCATTCACTCTTAGCTATTTTCACTAAAACATGCCAGAGTCCTTCTAAGCTGCTTCTAGACTTCCACTTTCAGAGCTCACAAGCTAAACCCAGTTTTATTGTTCCCAATCTAGCCACCTGGAAACCCTGGTAGAGTAGTGGTTAAGTGCTATGACTGCTTACCAGAAGGTTGGCAGTTCAAATCTGCCAGGCACACCTTGGAGGCTCTGTGGAGCAGTTCTAGTCTGTCCTGTAGGGTTTCCATGAGTCAGAATGGACTTGACAATACTGTATTTGGTTTGGTTTTGGTACCTAGCCACCATTTTCTTAGTTCTGGGATGGCCTACACAGGGCCCTGGGCTTTCAGAATTGCCCAATGGATACCAGGTCAAGTGAACTGTGAGACCCAAAGAATGACTTTTCCCATAACAAAGAGTCTCAGAACAGTCTGCATCAAAAATAATCTAGGAATTCAACTAAAAACATGGATTCTACCCGAAAAATTTAGAAACTCATTTATCAACCTAAAAATAATCCTAAAGCCCAGGTAACATATAGCATTCAGTTACAAATATCACTTCATCTGACAATAAACTTTCACTATTATGGTTCAGGACTCTGAAGTGTTAAATTTTCCCAAGATTTCACAATTAGTGAGTGCTAATGCTACAACTGCTAACCAACAAAGTCAGCAGTTCAAATGCAATAGGTGCTCATTGGAAACTGTGTGGCAATTCTATTCTTTCTTATAGGATCACTATGAATCCAAATCAACTTAAAGGCAAAGGATTTTTTAGTTTGGATTAATAGCACTATGATTTTAACTTAGTTTAAAAGCTTCCTCTTCTATTTTAACTTAGGCTGTAAAATTCAGAAGCTTTACTACTTATAAATGCGTACTATAGGGCAAATTTAACCTAATCTTTATGCATTTATTCAAAAGATGATCTCTGTGGAAATATTAGTTCATCCCTAATAAGTTTATTCCTTTATTTATTATTATTATGATTGAATGAAAGTATACATTCCCATATAAATTTCATCCCCACCTGTATGCAGCTCCCACTGCTCTCCCTGCCTGGTGACAGCACACTCTTCTTCTTGACTCCATACATGTCTTATCCTCCCAACAATCTCCTATCCCTTCCTCTCCAGCTACTTTCCTTCCTCCAGTAGGAGATCAGCAGGACGACATCCTATAGATGCATAGAACCACAAAGTGCATACATGATATGATCACCCTGTGTCGCCAAGTCCTGTCCAAGGTTTGACCTCCATTATGATTTATGGACAGGGGCAGCATTAGGGCAAGGGGCCATGCTCCCAGGGGAACTCCAAGGCCCATGGACCATCAATTGTGATCTTTTAATGGTGATATCGGGGTGCAACCCTTTTTATGAGCTTCATTGCGGCTATCACTGGTGGTGGCCGGGTGCTATCTGGTTATTCTAGTCACAAGTTGATGTAGTCACCCACTCATGTGGGTCTCTGTCTTCTGAGTTCTCTTTCCCCCATGTTGTTTTGGTCCTTGGTGATCATCCATTCATGCTAAGTTGGGACCATTTGCTGTACCCTCAGATGACAGCTTGGAAGCTTTTAAGACCCCAGACACTAGTCACCAATGTGGGGAGCAGAGGGTTCTCTTAGCAAAACTCTGGTTGTGCCAACTGGCCTCCGTTTCCCCTGAAAGCATAGTCCATGGCCCCCACCCCAGCTACTCTGTCCTTGTAATGTTGGATTAAGATGGCAAGAGTAATTATGTTATGTTGAAATCCAGTTAATATTGCTCTTCTTTCTAATGTGTACTGTCCCATATTTCACCCAACCAAGTTTCTATCAACCATCTAATCTAAACCCTGCCCTCTTGCCCTCCTTGCATCCCCACCCTTGCAGCCCCTCAAAGAGTCTTTTCTTCTATGTCTGAGTTCTTATCGTAGGGGTCTCATATATTTATACTTTTGTCGCTAACTACCTTCATTCAACATAATGTCCTCGAGTTGAAACCAGGTTTTGAGATGTTTCCTGAAATCATCATTGTTCTTTATCAATGCATAGTGTTCCACTGAGTATACATACCATAGTTTACCTATCCATTCCTCTATTGTTGGGCATCTGGGTTGATTCCATCTTTTTGCTATCGTGGACTGTGCTGTGATAAACATTCGTGTGCATGTATCAGTTGGTGTGAATGGTCTTGATTCTGTAGGATATATTCGGAGCAATGGGGTTACTGGGTCACAGCCTAGATCCAGCTGTTTAAGGAAGTGCCAGATTGCTTTCCAAAGAGGTTGCACCATTTTGCTAATCTCACCAACAGTGTAGGAGAGTTCCGATTTCTCCACAGCCTCTCCAGCACTTGTTGCTTTGTGTTTTTTGGATCGTGGCCAACCTTGATGGGATGAGATGGTATCTCATTGTAGTTTTGATTTGAATTTCTTTAATAGCTAATGGTCATGAGCATGTCCTCATGTGTTTTTTGGCTGGCTGGATCTCCTCTTTAGTGAAATGTCTGTCCATCTCCTTTGCCCAATGTTTGATTGGATGATTTATCTTTTTCTTATTGATATTTAGTAGTACCTTACAGATTATGGAGGTCAGGTGTCAATCTGACATATAGTTGCCAAATATTTTTTCCCATTGTGTAGATGACCTTTTAATTCTATGAATAAAGTCTTTGGATGAGCAAAAGTAATTGATTCTTAACAGTTCCCATTTATCTATTTTCTCTTTTGTTGTTTGTGGTTTGTTTCACAGATTTTGGAGTCTATGTTGTGTATTAGAACTTCCATTGTTGCTCCTACTTGTTCTTGGATGAACTTTATCGTCTTAGATTTTATATTTAAGTCTTTTATCCAGTTTGAGTTTTTTTTTGTATAAGGTGTAAGATATGGATCTTGTTTCAATTTATTGCAGATGGATATCCAATTTTGCCAGCACCATTTGTTGAAGAGATTGTTTGTCTCCCAGTATGATGTCTTAGGACCTTTGTCAAATATCAGCTGTTCATGACAAGATGGTGTTGTCTCTAGGGTCTCAACTCTGTTTCATTGATCTTTCTTTCTCTTTTTGTACCAGTATCAGACTTTTGACTGCTGTGGCAGTGTAACAGGTTCTAAAGTTGGGTAGTGAGAGGCTTCCCAGTGTGTTCTTCTTCTTCAGTAGTGCTTTATTTATGTGTGGCCTCTTCCCTTTCCAAACAAAGTTGACAATTTGTTTCTCTGTCTCAATAAAATGTCACTGGAATTTGTATTGGGATTGCATTATGTAAGTAGATTGCTTTAGGCAAAATACACATTTTCACAATGTTAAGTCTTCTTATCCATGACCAGGGTAGGTTTCTCCATTTCTGTAATTCTGTGTTAGTTTCTTGTAGTAGAGACTTGTAATTCTTTTTGTAAAGGTCTGTTATTTCTCTGATTAGATTTATTCCTAGGTACTTTGTCTTCTTAGGGGCTATAGTAAGTATTGATTTGGTGATTTCTCTAATAAGTTTCTTTAGGTAACACTGTGTACTCAACTAAAGGAAAATAGAAATCTCTGGTATTAAATGCAGATATGGATCATCATTTGAAATCCTGGCAGTGCAGTGGTTAAGAGCCACATCTGCTGACCAAAAGGTTGACAGTTCAGATCTACCCTGTGCTCCATGGGAACTGTCTGGGGCAGTTTTACTCTGTCCTACAGGGTTGTTGTGAATTGGAATCCACTCGATGGTTTACGTTTTGTGGTTTATTGTTCTTATTTTTCTCTTCAAAGGCAAGGGATGTGTACACAAAAGAAAACAAACCCTCTGAAACCCTTGTTTCGTATGTTCTCCTTACCTCTGTCAACTTGAAGTGTATTTTTTAAAAGTTTTCTTTTTCTTTTTGGTTCTTTTCTATGTTTGATTATTTTTACTTGACTCCTATTTTAATTTGACTCCTTGGAAAGTCCCAGATGGAATGAAAAATAACTCACACGACTCTTCCTAGCCTCCAGGCTTGCTAAAACCACAAGGGAAAAAGCTGTTAAAATCGCTGTTGAGAAAGGAGGGCCATCTGCTGGAACCTGCACTCTCTCACCTTACAAATGGTTGGAGATAAGGCCGGGTAGGATTCCTTTCCTATCACTCTGGCTGCAGCTTCCAGAGCATCTGAGCCCTCACAACTCAGCACAGCTTTAGAATCAAAAGCAAAGGCTTAACTCTTCAATGGCCAGCAACATGGTGTTTATTTGTCTGCATTATTTAGAAGTGTACTGTAAGCATCCTGGAGAAATATACACTCTCAAGAGTTCTGTTGAGGGACGTTTGTTATTACTGATTCCTTCTCCCCCTTGAAAAGAAGAAGAACATTGGGAATCAGATTGAACATCAGAGAGAAAGGAGGGAGATAGAGCCGGGGAACACCTTATCTAAGTCACATTGTGGAAGGTACGTTTGATGGAGTCGTGAGTGGTGGAATGTTTCAGCTTTCAGGACCATAAAGATGGAGATTTATGGTCAGTCTGTTTATGGGATATCATATGTGGTAGCGTAGGATATCAAAGGAAGACATCTATAGGACTGCCACCCTTTTCAATGACAAACAGCTCTTCTCATACACAGTGTTATAATGGGGCACAGATGGAAACTTGCACTTTTCTGTTTTACTGTTTCTGTCCATTATACAGGCAATAAATATTGGCCAAATCAAGCGTAATTTCTAAGGTTCCATGTAACGTATTTTACCAGTATCAGCTGCTGTGCTTTATGGATCCCCTAGAGAAAGCCTCCCAGGTTCCTAGGTTTTATAAGCTATTTCCAAGAGACCTCACAAATAAAATGGATAGAGAGCATGGCCTCTGTTTTTTAATATCTATTCAGTGAATGCTCGACGGCACTTGGCTTTGGCTTAGTGAATGCTGCATTTGCTTGTTACCATGTGCACATTTAAACTGTTTTTTGGACAGATACTTGTCCTCTTCAAATTGATATGAATTTTTTTTCCTGTGTTTTAAATTATTTTTCAGGAGTTGTGAGACCTTTCACCTCTTGTCTGTAGCTGTGTGCACATTGGGTGAGAAGGAGCAGAGGGAAGGCCTGGTGTTGAGATGGTGTGGTTGCTTTATCTCCCAGGAATCTGACAAGGCCTTATCGAGTCTGAACACAGGAGAACTCTCCTTCTTAGGAAGAAATTAAAAGTATTATTTTCAGCCATTTAAGGCAATCCTTTGGTCAGAAGAAAGGAGAATGAAAAGGGACAAATAAATTAATTAGGTGTAACTTTGACCTAACTAACTCCTTGTCTTAGTCATCTGGTAATGCGCTAACAGAAATATAACAAGTAGATAGTTTCAAAAAAAGAAATTTCATTCTGACACAGCCCAGTAGGCTGCAAATCTAAATTCAGGGCATCAACTCCAGGTGAAGGCATTCTCTAATGACTCTAATGGTCTTTGTCATTAATTTTCCACTGGACTGGGAGTTTCTGAGGTGCAGGGACCCTAGGTCCTCTCCAAAGGGTGCCCTCTACTCATGGCACTGCTTTCTTAGTAGTATGAGGTCACTAAATCTCTCTACCAGCTTCTTTTCTTTTATATCCCAATAGATTGACTTGAGGCACAATACCGTCTAACAGACTGGGTCCTGCCCCCACCAACAGGACTGCCACCTATCCTCCTTCAGTAACATCATAGAAGCGGAATTTACAACATGGAGGAATATCACGCAATACCAGGAACCATGGCCTAGCTAAATTACAACTCACACTTTTGGGGGCGTGAAGCACAATTCAGTCCATGGCACTCTTCATCAAAGAACTGAACATTTGATGAATGTTTTCATGGGCAAAAAATATTGATTCTAATTGATTCTAATTCATAAAGACGTAGTTGTGGGGGTGGGTCGCAGTGGAACTGGGCTTTATAGGGTTTTCAGAGACTGATTTTTCACATACTTCTTGGTGGATCCAAGCCTCCAAATTTTCCGCTAGTAGCTGAGCACAGTGTCTTTTTGCACCTCTGTTTAAGTGGTAGAATTCTCACCTGTGTGGGAGAGCCAGAGTTTATTTCCAGCCAGTGCATCTCACGTGCAGCCACCACCAGTCTCTAAGAGGAGGCTGCCATAGTGATAAAGAGGTTTAAGCAGAGCTTCCAGACTGGAGACAAAGACTAGGAAGAAAGACCTGGTAATCTACTTGTAAAAATCAGCCAATGAAAATCCTGTGACTCACAGTGGCCCCTGTCTTAGTTATCTAGTGCTGCAATAACAGAAGCACCACAGGTGGATGACTTTAACAAACAGGTGTTTGTTCTCTCACAGTTTACAACATCATAGGCAAGGTACCATGTAGGGGTTGAACAAGTATTATCTAATTTATCCACAGTAAACCCATAAATTGGGTTTTAGTATTTCCCTTTTACAGAGTAAAAACTATGTCCTGATAATAATCTGAAATCACACAGCTAGCAGTGAAGAGCTAGTGAGTAGTGAAATAAGAGGTGTTTATACACACCTTTTTTCCCACTGTTGCCCAACATGCTCTGTTTCTGATAAACTAAGAAGCTTGAGTTGTGTGCCAGAGGTTTATCTTTATGACTTTAGATATGTTTTTGGAATTTATTGATCACACTGTTGCCTACATCTGGAAGACCTGTTTTGCTTAACTACTTTGAACAGCAGCTAAGAGCTTGGCTACTAATCAAAAGATCAGCAGTTTGAATTCACCAGCCACTCCTTTGAAACCCTGTAGGACAGCTCAACTTATCCTATAGAGTCAGCATGACTTGAAATTGACTCAGTGGCCATGGGTTTGGGTTTTGGGTCTTCCTAGTGGCCTCATGGAGACCCTGATAGCATAGCTGTTAAGTACTATGGCTGCTAACCAAAATGTCAGCAGTTCAAATCTGCCAGGCACTCCTTGGAAACTCTATGGAGCAGTTCTACTCTGTCCTATAGGGTCGCTATGAATCAGAATGGATTTGACAGAATTGGGTTTAGTTTTTTGGTTTTAGTGGGCTTATAGGGATCCACTTCCAGTGACCATAGCATCTCAGTGTGTTAAAATCAACTCTGGCATGGAGACTGTGAAAGGAGCCACCTGATTGACAGGAATAACTTCAATCTTCTAAAAGAGGAAGTGGCAAGGGGCAGGGGATGAGCAAGTCAAGTCTGTGTCCCCAGAGCTGCTGGTCTTAAGTTCTACAAGTGAGGATTTCCTGGATGGATTTTTAACACCTTTCCAAATGGTCCACACTTCCAACAAGTTGTTTTTATGTAGATACCAATTTAGATTTTATTTTCCTCAAGATATCAGAAGTGTGGGAAAAAGACATTGGCTTTCTTAAAGAAAGGTTCCTAACTTATCTTTCTTGTGGCTTCCAGCACATGGAATGGAAAGGACTTACTATTCTTTATGAAATTATTAGTTTCAAAAAGGCAACTGACTGACAGAGATCTTCATTTAGTAGATTTTTCCTTTGATAAATATAACTACAAAGAAAACAATTTAAAATTGATGAAATACATTTCTAAAGCCCCAAATGCCACAGTGGCATCTCTTCCCCCCACATGAAAAACACTAGGTTTTTGGTCTGTCCCTTTGATGGCCCAGGCCTGTGATGCATTCTTTACCAACTCTTCTATCTTTTCTGTCGCTCATCAGATGCTATGTTTTCTAACCGTATCAAAATGTTTCTCATTTTGTAAGCAACACATACTATGCCAATCCCCATTTTTAGTGCCTGGGTACGTTGATTCTTTGGGGAATGTTCTTCTTTTCCATCTAAATCTGGGAAACCGTGGTTCTCTAAGATTTGGTTCTAATGCCACCTCTTTCAGTACCTGGAGCAGTTGTATCTCACCTTCATTTTGTTGCCTTTTATGTTCTATTTGCCTTAGCTGTCTTTTGGTCTGCCTGCTTTCCCCCCGGAAGTGAGCTCCTTGAGTGTTACACCGATGCCATGTTATCCTTTGTCAAACACTCTCTCCTTCCTTCCCGTAGAGCCTAGAACATGTTGTAGTCAGTTGCTGCAGAGTCCAGTCCAATTCTTGGTGACCCCGTGTGTGCTGAGTAGAACTGTCCTATAGCGTGTTCAACGTTGTGACCTTTAAGAAACAGATTATCAGCTTGTCTTCTAAGAAACCTCTGAGTGGATTTGAACCAGCAAACTTAACTGTGCCACTCAAGGACTCCAGTGCCCAGTACTGGACTGCAGACTTGTAACAGGGACTCAATAAATGCCAGTGACATGAATGAATGCAACACGGTGGTAGATAACATCTGTTTCAAAACCATCCATCTTCCCTTTCTTGTGAGGTAAGTCCATCAGGTTTCTATTGGGACACTGAACAAGTGCATTGAAAGTGAAGAATTTTCATAATAATAATTTGTAACTAATATGGAAACTAGTGGCAAAGTGGTTAAGATCTAGGGTTGCTAACCAAAAGATCTGCAGATTGAACTCCTTGGAACCTCTATGCAACAGTTCTATTCTGTCCCCTGGAATCACTACACATCACATTGACTTGATAGCTGCAGACTGACTGGCTGGTTGGTCAGTTAGTTGGTTATACAGCTAAGATACATCACCAGTTTGTATGGCCCTTTCCAGATATTTGAAGATTTTGTTTTATTTTTTCTCCCTTTCCCTACCTATTTTATATTTTGGAATGTGTACTTCTGTGTGTTTTGTTTTCCTATGCAGGCTAAATCCTATTCTAAGTTATTATTTTTTTTTTTTTCTGGACTTTGAAAGCATATCCACATGTCAAGCTTTCTCACCTATGTGCTTTCTTTCTTGCCCTCTGTTCAATGACATCTGTTCAGGACATCATATTCAAATAATCATTACGAGCTTTAACTCCCTAAAGCATGCTATTGATCCCTACACACCTTCCCATTTTCTGTTTTTTATTTTTAATTTTATATTTAATTATTTTGATTTTAAATTATTCCATTCATGCTGACTTTGATAAAACCATTCAGAGCAGTCATTCTTAAATTCTTGTAGCAATCGCATAATTAAATTATCTCTCCTTGGTCTCAACAACTCCACCAAGTGATATTAATATATGTATTTTCATTCTTATGTGGCAGTTTGGAGTCCTGCTGACACAGAGGTTAAGAGCTATGGCTTCTAACCAGAAGGAGAGCAGTTCCCATTCACCAGTGGCTCTTTAGAAAGCCTACAGGCCAGTTCTACTTGGACCTATGGGGTCTCTGAGTCAGAATCCACTAGACAGCAGCGGTTTGGGTTTGGTTTTAGCAGTTGTCAGTTGAACAAAATTCCATGGGTAGTCTGTCACATAATGTAAAGCTGGGAAGTGACAGTGCTGTGACTCCATATCAGGTCGGCTGGTTCCAAAAACATGGTCTTCACATGGTACCACCTTCCTGTGCCTGAATGAATGGGTTTATTTTATTCTGTACAACTTCATGAATGTTTAGTTCTCTAAGTTCTTCAGCTGATGATATATTTCTAAATAATTTTTATTAGTTTACAGTTCAAGCTTTGGTTTTATTTGCAGCTTGGTTTTATTTACTTAATCCAGCGACTACAGGTAATTTATTTGGGTCCATGATTGGGTTCCATTCAAAACACTCATTTGAGCAGATCAAATTAAGGCCTTTATGAAATGATCAGAAAGAAGGACCAGCCAGATGCAGAAGAAGATGGAACTAGAATAAAAAACCACAGATTTAGAATGCAGAATTCTAATCTCAAACCTAAAGACAAAACCTGGTAAATAGGCTTTCCTGCCAGGTAAACTTGGTTTCCATCATCCTCACCTCATGCCAGTAGTGACCATTCTGTAGAACTGTTTTGCAGAAATCCTTTAAAGATTCTGTTAATGAGTGCCATCAAGTCCATCCTGAGTCATAGTGACTTTGTAGGGTAGAGTAGCCAGGCTGTCTCATATGGTTTCAGGGTACAGTGGGTGGATTTGAACTGCCTACTTTCTGGTTAGCAGCCATAGCTCCTAACCTCTATGCCACCAGGACTTCCATAACAGCCCTAGAATGTTACTACCCACCCCCCAAAATAAATAAAAATTAAAAAACCACTGTCAAGTCAATTCTGACTTGTAGTTACCCTATAGGACCAAGTAGAACTGCCCCAAAGAGTTTCCAAAGAGCACCTGGTGGATTTGAACTGCCAAACTTTTGGGTTAGCAGCTGTAGCACCTAACCACTATGCAACTAGAGTTTCCATAGAGGTGCTAGTATGGGCCTAATGCTCTATAAAGTCTTCATCTTGTCTAGCGTGATAAAACTCCATGACCTTTACAGCAATACCTTTGCTTATTCTCTAGGGCTGGTTTTCTTCGTTTCAAATAGCAGTATTAATACCTGCTTTATATTCATTTAAAGTCTTTTCTAAGGGTCAAATGAGATTATAGAGTTGAAATCACTTGAAAAATATCCAAATGTAAGATACTATGATTAATCACTTAGATGGCCATTTTAACTACATCCCAGGGGAACCCTGGGGAGAACCAAATTTGCTGATGTTTCATTTGAGATTTGCCGTTTGTTGCAGTTGTGACTGTGTTAAAAACCTGGTCTTTCTGTATATTTTTCTACATAAATACCTTGTAGATTCCCTGCCCATCCCCCCAATCTGTAATGATTTTTCAGTTCATTACATAACATAGGCATTTTTTCCTTTCATTACTCCATGACTTTGGCAATAAAATTGCATTTATCTTGTTGATTAACCTAGTTTTGTTATTTAACATTAAAATGGACATATGCTTGTTTATATACCTCATGCTCTGAGGATGTTGGCATAGACCTTATTTTGACACCTAGCTTACTGGTAAAACTGATCTATGTTTGAACATGCTTAAATAAAGCTCTCCTAACTAATGTGTGCATGCGTATATCGCTATAAGATTTTTTCCAACCTTCTGTGGAACTCTTATATGACAAAAAACTAATAAAACATTTGAAATTTAGACACAGATGTCTCTGTTAAAATGAGCTATGGATATCCCCTATGGATCTGAATGAGACCAATTCCCTGAAGACTTTACCCTAGCGGCTGTTGGATCATGATTACAGGACTGAAAAAAAAAAAAAAAGAGAAAATTGAAAGCAGTATGTAGGAAGAAAAAGAATCAGAACTACCAAATTATGCAGTCAGCCTAAATACAGTCAGATGTTAAGACACCATATGTAGGATATCACTCAATGCTTGACCTTGTCACCTTTCATAAAACACATAAAAATAAGTAAAAACAAATTCTGCCACTTAGATTCCAAGAATTTAGAAAGACAGTTTATTTGTTTTGGTTTGAATACAGTCTTGCCATCTCTTAAAATTTCTGCAAACTCCAGCAGGTTTACATGTATGCTCTTTTATTAGTGGTCTCCCAGTAGATCAAAACCTGACTGGCATTTTCTCTGGGAGTGGAGAACATATGTTGTCAGAATTAGAACCCATCCAAGCCTAGTGGTGTGGCCTTTTCGGATGGAACTTAAACCACTTGGTATGCAAGTTCTTTTGGCCGTGGCCAAACACGACTTCCTGTTTCTGAAGAGAAAGGCTTAAAAAGTCTCATAAAAAGACTCAAAGGGCTTCTTGGATATCAAAGGACCCTTAGAAAACATTGTTTGACGAGTTAAGTGTATGGAATAAGAAACACACGGAATTCATTTCCTTTAAAATGCACATGGGATTAAGAATTATGAAGAAAAAGACTTAGGAAAATACATTTCTGTTTTTATCAAACTTAAAATGCATAAAACATAGTTTGAATTACATTAAATATATACTTTGTTGCTAAAGTTGTCTCTTAAAATGTACAACTGTTTATACATAAATGAAAAAACACTGTTATTT
The DNA here is from genome assembly GCA_028571685.1 of Heterohyrax brucei. Classification (NCBI taxonomy): domain Eukaryota; kingdom Metazoa; phylum Chordata; class Mammalia; order Hyracoidea; family Procaviidae; genus Heterohyrax; species Heterohyrax brucei. The sequence continues at coordinate 14,393,497 of CM053164.1, read as the reverse complement.
TTAATAGTGAATCTATGAAAAACACTTGATTTTTAACATTAATAGTATAATTGTCACAACCAAATGTATAGTCAGTTTCAAAAAAGCCACCTTGAGAGGACATTCACTGCAAATATCCGGCACCACTTCATCCTCCTAACAGTACCATCAACTACAAAGCTGCATGGTATTGTTGTCCTGATGCTGTCTTCAGGGAAGTAGAAAACATTATTTCAAATAGCCTCAATCTTCATTTTATTGCTATATTTAGAAAGACTAAATTTCCTTCAGAGTAAAAGTGTAGTGTATACATTCAATGATAAATCTAGGCGTTGCAATTTTGCCTTCACGAAGTCAGATATGAGTTCCTAGTGCATATCTAAAAGTGGTTCTCTGTCAACAGTGATAGAGGAGATGCAAAAATATTTCAGCAATAGGTTTTTATCATTCTTAGAAGTGTTCAGACCCATCAGATAATTATTGCACAAGATGATGGCCATTTACACACATGTGTTTTAAAGGCTTTACTGTCATGTGAAAGTACATGAGCTAGCATAGGAAAGTTAAGAAGAAAAACCATCAAAACGTTTACAGTGGCAATTCCCAAATGGCAGGGTTATGGGTGACTTTTATTCTCTTTGGATCAATAGTTTTTCAGTTGTCTATTAGTCCATCAGTAATTGCTTGTAGGTATTTAAACTGACTCACAAAGCAAATAAGAAAAAAGAATCTGGTGTAATTATTAGTAGTAGTTGTTAGGTGCTAACTCTGCTAACCCAAAGAGCAGCAGTTCATATCCACCAAGTGCTACTTGGAAAGTCTATAGAGCAGTTCTACTCTGACCTATAGTGTTGCTATGAGTCAGAATTGTCTTCATGGCAGTGTTTTTTTTTTTTTTTTTTCTTTTTAATTAATTATTTCCATGGTATAAATAATACAACCCCAAACCAAATCAAGCCATTTCCTGTCAAGTCTATCCTGGCTTCTAGTGACCCTATAGGACAGAGAAGATCTGCATCATAGGCTTTCAAGACTTAAGTCTTGCAGCTACATCTTTCCTCTGCTATCATCTGGTGGGTTTGAACTGCGGATGTTTTAATTAGCAGCCAAGCACTTTAAGTGTAACACTGCAGGGAAGTTCTACCCAGTCCTGTAGGGTTTCTGTGAGTCAGAATCAACTGAAAAACATTGAGTTTGATTTTGTTTCAAGTAATACAAGTATGGATTTTTTGAGTTACCAACTTGATGTCACTGTATGCATTGTTGAGAAGAGATGCCTCTTATAAGCTTAGACTGTCTCCAGCACACACACTGTTGTTTTAAAGGATGTTTTACATAAAATGAAAATAAGAATATAAGACTTGTACATAAATATGTATCTTTTTTATTTTTTCAAATATATCTTTTTAAAGGGAAAAGAACTACCCTGAAATGTTAAAGATATGTGTAAACTTGAAGAGTCAAAGGACGTCTTTGCCAGGAAACAGACATATACTGGAGTCTTCCCTAGAAAATTAGGAAATGTGGTTATCCTACTTGCCCTTAGTATTTTGAGAATCCCTAGCCATGCATGACACGAAACCTGATCTTAGGTCATCAGTAAGGGGGTACCAAGCAATGAATCTTTGTCTTTTCATTTTAAGTTTGTTTGATAAGTATTAATCTCCTGATACCTAACTGAGTACTAAAGTGCACTTGACCCAGACCTTGCTTTTTTCAGTTGCCTCATATGCATGTGCAAGCTGGCTGGTGAATAAGGAAGAGTGAAGAATTCATGCCTTTGAAATGTGGTTCTGGTGAAAAATACTGAACATACCGTAAACTGCCAGAAGAATTAACAAACCTGTCTTGGAGGAAGCACACCCAGAATGCTCCTCAGAGGCAGTGATGGAGACTTCATCTCACATCCTTTGGGCATGTCGTCTGGAGGGACTAGCCCTTGGAAAAAGGCGTCATGCCTGGTAAAACAACTGTTAGCGAAAAACAGATGAAGAGTGTCGACAAGGTGGATTGACACAGTGGCTGCAACCACAGGCTGAAGCGTAGTGATGTGAGGATGGCATCGGACTGGGCAGCATTCCCTTCTGTTGTGCACAGGGCCACTTTGAGTGACAGCTGACTTGACAATGCCTAACAACAACAGCAATCAAGCTGGTATGTGCCAGACGTCGTAGTAGGTGATGGGAATACAGAGAATCATCTCAATCTGAATCTGTATAATGCAGTATAACTTAGTAAGTGAAATAATAAATACTTTTGTAAGGCCCTGAAGATTGTTAAGAAGTGTATGCCTTCAGAATTGAGAATAAGAAATGATGTGCATTTCCATGCTGTATTTGGACAGAGGAGGGCTAGGGACTGCTCTGTATCTCTCAGGTCGTCTTATAACTTGTGATTAATTCTCCATGGTTTAGTGAGAAGAAAGAACACACCCTGTATTCCAGGTCTGAAACATATTCCATCTGTGTGTTGAATCTGGGAAAACAGTACCACCTACTTTCTGCCTATATGAAATCTGTATAAATCCTACAACTCATTCAAGGATGTATTCAAATCTGTTATTTAAGTCTTAGTTAAATTCTCATGTTCTTGAAGCCTTTGCTGGTGGTAATCATGTTAATCAAAAGGGAAACCCTGGTGGCATAGCAGTGAAGATGTGTGTCTGCCAACCCAACTGTCAGCAGTTCAAATCCGCCAGATGTTCCTTGGAAACTCTATGGTGGTGGTTCTACTCTATCCTGTAGCATCACAACGTTTAAGCAATCAACTTGATGCCAAGGAATTTTAGAGAGATCATCAAAATAGTCTGTCTAGTGAATCCCTATAGTACTCACTGTTGCTGCTTAGTTTAAAGATTTTATGGGGTTAATATTCCCATACGCGTTTTAGTTTTCCAGTTCATTTGAAAATTAATAGCTCAGTGTAAAGATAGTTTCTAATCTAATATCTATCTTCACTTCTGAACTGCTGAGAGTAATGTTTTGTCCTTGCTGTTGTTGTGTACTGTCAAGTTGATTCTGGTTCATAACAACCCTATAAAGCCAGCATTGCCTTCAAGTTGATCCTGACTTACAACCCTATGGGACAGAGTAGAACTGTGCCAAGGGATTTTCAAGGAGTGGCTGGTGGATTTGAGCTGCTCACCTTTTGGTTAGCAGCCTGAGTTCTTAACCAATGCATCACTAGAACTCCAGCAACACAATCTGATACCCACTGCCATTGGGTTGATTCCTACTCATAGTGACCCTATAGGACAGAGTAGAACTGCCCAACAGAGTTTCTAAGGAGAGCCTGGCAGACTCAGACTGCTGACATTGTGGTTAGCAGATGTAGCACTTAACTGTACACCACCAGGGTTTCCAGCAACCCTGTAGTGATAGCTAATTAAAATCCTAATTTGTTAATGGACCGATTATCACTTTGGAAAATAAATTAACTACCATATAGGATAGTGAGTTCTTGTTAATACCCAGACTGTCTTAAGCAAGAAACTGAGTGAGTAAATTCTGGTCTAAGTCTATGTGATCAAGTAAAAAAAATTCTAACAAATGAGAGGGAAGTGAGAAATGTCATGTAGCTCAAAGGGAGCAAAGTCTTAGGCTACCATGTAAGACATGAATGTCAGTAAACTCAGAAGACTGGAGTCAAGATTACGTAGCTGTGCTTTGATTTGCGTGTTGTTTTAGTGAAAACATTTTGTACTACTCAACGGAACAGAACAAGGAGACACTGCATGGTTTAAAGTCAGGAAAGGTGCACATCAGGGTTGTATCCTTTCACCATACCTTTTCAATCTGTATGCTGAGCAAATAAACTGAAAAGGTAGATTCTACAAAGAAGAACAAGGCATCAGGACTGGAGGATGGCTTATTAACAACATGCGTTATGCAGATGAAACCACCTTACTTGCTGGAAGTGAAGATTAGAAACACTGACTGGTGAAGATGAAGGACCACAGTCTTCCATACGGTCTGCACCTCAGCATCTAGAAAGCTAAAATCCTCACAACTGGACCAGTCAGCAACATCATCATTTAAGTGGAGAAAGGATATAGGTTGTAAAGGATTTTGTTTTACTTCGGTCCACAATCAGTGCCCATGGAAGCAGCAGTCAAGAAATCAAAGGACACACTGCATTGGGAAAATCTGCTGCAAAAGGTCTCTTTAAAGCATTGAAAAGTAAAGAAGTTACCATGAAGACTGAAGTGTGCCTGACCCATCCATGACATTATCAATAACATCATATGAATGCAAAAGCTGGACAATGAACAAAGAAGGCAGAAGAAGAATTGATGTCTTTGAACTGTGGTGTTGGAGAAGAATGTTAAATGTACCCTGGATCACCCAAAGAACAAAGAGATCTGTTCTGGAGGAAGTATAACCAGAGTGCTCCTTGGAAGCAAGGTGGCAAGACTGCATCTTACCTACTTTGGACAGGTTGTCAGGAGGGATCAGTCCCTGGAGAAAGACATCATGCTGAGTGGAGGGTCAGCAAAAAAGTGGAAGACCCTTGATGATATGGGCTGATGCAGTGGCTGCAACCATGGGCTTAAGCATAAATATGATTGTGGGCATGGCATTAGACTAGGCGCTGTTTCATTCTGTTGTGCGTAGGGTCGCTATGACCCTATGGAATCAACTCAATGACACCTAGCAAAAGCAACACCTAATACACATTGAGAACTCATTAAATGCTAAACACTGAGAAAAGACAAATGCAAAAATGATCCAGTTGTTCAAGGTATTTGCACATCTGGAGTGAGAAGGGAAACTCTGGTGGCATAGTGGTTAAGTGTTATGGCTGCTATCCACCAAGTTCTCCCTGAAAACCCTGTAAGGTCTCTGTGAGTTGAAATCAACTCAGTATCAGTGGGTTTTTTGGCTTTGGAATGAGAAAAAAATCTGTGACACATTTTGGTTTACAAAGGAAAATGTTGTGAGCTAAAAAAAAAGATTCAGGGTGAGGACTAGGGAGGTTCAGAGCTGATATCTGCTCTGAGACTAACTGTGTCATCTGAGTTTGAATACAGAAATGTTGCTCTGTGGCATTAGCTCCCTCCTGTGCCCCATGAGGATGTCAAACTGTATCACTGGTCCCTATATGACCTTTGGTTACACTGTCTGGCTCAGCTCCTCTGGTAACCTGGTAACAGTAAAAATGTCACTTACGTTACTAAGCAACACTGCTTATGATGAAAATAGCCACTGATTAGTAAATTATATCTGAACTGAAAGGAACTACAACTGAACAATAAATGCCTGGTGGGTGTCATGCTTTGGGCTTTCTTAAGAACGGTGATCCTTTTAAGTGGTGTGTCCCCATACCTGCGAAACAGTGGCCTGAAGAAGATTTTGACATCTTTAGAGCTTAAGTTTTAATTCGGAAGCTTTTAATCCGGGCAACTCCAGCACCTACTGCATACGCAGCGTGTCTCCTGGCACATGTGTGGATTATTGCCTGAGGGCTACTGCAAGGACTCCTGCTGTTGACCAAGGGTGCCTAGTGAGACCCTGTGGTGAGCACCGATGTCCCTCCAATGTATTTCTGAGCAAACTGGTCTTGTAAATTAGAATGTTTACTTACTCTTAAGAGGACACATTGGTAATCATACTTCGTTGCTGAATGTCACTATGGTCACCTTTGAAGTACTCCCCTTGGGATGCTATGAACTGATTACGGTGCTTCGTCCAGTCCTCAAAGCAAGTTTGGGGCTCTTTCTGCAACAATCTTGGCACATAGTGGCAAGGGGGCAAGTTTACAAACTAAGTTTTGTAACTGTATATGAGGGACTCTTTAGCAAGTAACAAATAACTCTATTAGAGCACCCACCCCACTCACCTGATCTGGCCCCAAAGGCTTTTTTCTTTACCTGAAGATAAAGGAAATATTAAAAGGAAGACATTTTGATGATATTCAGGACATCGAGGGTAATGCAATGATGGCTCTGATGGCCATTCCAGTAAAAGAATTCTAAAACTGCTTTGAAGGGTTGACTAGGTCCTGGCATTGGTGCATCATGTCCCAAGGGGAGTACTTTGTAGGGGACCATAGCAATGAGGTATGCAGCACGTTTTCTAGGACGAGTTTGTGAATTTAATTGGCAGACCTGATAAAATACTAAACAGAGAATGGAGTTAGTACAGTGACTTTCTTAAAGTATTTTTGAATCAATAACTTTTTTCTATTGAATAAAGGCATCTATGCATGTGTTTTCAAATGTGCATACCCAAATGAAAAACCAAACCCACTGACGTGAGCTGAGTCTGACTCATAGTGACCCTACAGGACAGAGTAGAACCGCTTCATGGAGTTTCCAAGGAGCACTTGGTGGGTTTGAACTGCAGAGCTTTTTGTTGGCAGAAGTAGCACTTAACCACGTTGCCAGCAGGGTTTCCTCAAATGGGAATAGTAGCCACAAATTTAAGTATGTGGAAAATGACCATGGATTTCTTATAATTTTTATAGTTGCATACTTAGACAACATCAAATTATATGGCAGTCACATAAAAGATTTTGGCTTTGAAATAGATTCTTTTTTGCTGTCAATGTTTCTTCTAAGTGTAACAATCTGTGATTTTTTATACATATACTACCATATTATTGTAAGTACTATTAATATTAAACAAATCTTAACTAACATTTTTTTTTTAACCAAATGAAAATTCAAAAAATTCTTAGATTTCCATTCAAAAATGATTTCTCAAATGTTGGCTTATAAAAACTCAGTTAAACAAAAGCTGGCATTAATTATTTGTCTTTGACAAGAGGTGGTGATTTCAGCTGAATTAAAAGTAAGGTTTAAAAATTGAATTTATTTCACATTTAATATGATATTAATCCTTTTATATATTATATACTACTATGAATTTTCTTCCACTCCTTTCTTGTTTCTCATAGTCCCTTTACACAAAGCTCAAAGAGATGCTCTTTCATTGATTTTAGACCCCATGGAGACTGACCACGTGGTTAGAAAGGTAACCGGATCTCTAAATGCTTAGAGTTTTTTGATTTTTTTGATGAAAATTCTGTAATTGCACCCAGAAACATGCTAGAAGGCAGCGCAGACTAGAACATATCGGAGTAATAAGTACCATGTGACAATCATTTTTTTTGCTACAGCAGATGTTCTACCAGTACCATAATACATAACAAAATCAAGTGATCCACATTTCACCACATCTAGCAGATACTCAGCTAAACAGAAACACGGACAAAGAGTGAAAGGATTCTGTGCTACCACCAAAGACAGCCCTGATAGAGGACACAATGTAGAGTTCCTGACACAGCACGAGAAAAAGGGATGTGCAGATCTAGAACACTATTAAAAGACCAGACTTGATAGTCTGACAATCTGGAGGATTCTCTGAGCACCTGCTAGCCCAGAGCTGAAACCAGCACTGAAACCAGCACTTCAGACACAGAATGGACTGGACTTGGCAACACACTGATGCATGTGGTATGTGTACTTTAGGTTTAATATATATGGGAAGCTGTCCCACTGGTTTCTTTTTAAAGTGGAGAGGAGAGTGTGGAGAGGAGGGTGCAAGTGCTGGATGAGTGGACCCCGGCAGTAAAGAGTGAAAAAGGAGAGTGCGCTGTCACAGGGTGAGGAGAGCAGGGAGAGTTACCGGGGGGGGGGGGGGCCTTGGGCTTTTATGTGGAAAATTGACTTGGCTTGTAAACTTTCACTTAATCACAATAAAAAATTAAAGATAGAAAGATTGAAGGAATTCAGAAGTGAAAAGGAAAATCCAAGGACTTTAGGGAACCACACCAAAGACAACCAAACCAAAAAACTCCTTGCAGTTGAGTTGATTCTGACTCACAGTGACCTCAAAGCTAACCAACCCTTGCGTAACCAGAAGAAAAGAGTTGTCATCTAAAGGAACTTTGTCGTAAGAGTTCACAGTGTATTTCCTTCTCGGAGACATACATTACTACTAAAATACTACAGAGGCCAGTTAACGTAGGGGAAGAGAAAATTTCTTCCTTCCCAATGCAAATCCCAGCAAAATCATTCAGGACACGTGATACATTTAAAAACTGTCCAAAGTATCCAGGACTAGAAAATGAAAGAAAATGGAAGCGTGGAGGCATCAGAAAGAAAGGTGAAGCTATTATGATTTGAGACATGTAAGAAGAGTTTTTTGTGTGTGTGTGATAAATTCACATCCTTTGTTCAGTTTTACTCTCCACAGTTTTGGGGGGGCTGGTGGGAGCAAGCTACAAATTGATAAAGGATTTTGAAACACCTTGAATAGATCAGAGGAGCTTCAGATCTAAAAAAAAACAGTGGCCCTAATTATTTGAAAGTAGGGATTCAGTGACAGCACTGTTAGAATTTTTTTAAAATTATAATTGAATGAAAATGTACATTCCCATATAAATTTGCATGCTCACCTATATGCAGCTCCTACTGCTCTCATTGCCCGGTGACAGCACACTCTTCCTCTCTGCTCCATACATCTCCCATCCTCCCAACAGTCTCCTATCTCCTCTCCACCCACTTCCCTTCCTCCAGGATGAGGTCAGCACGATGACATCCTATAGATGCACAGAACTGTAAAGTGCCTACAAAATATGACCACTCTGTGTCACCAAGTCGAATCCACTGCTATCTGGAGAGTTGACCTTCATTATGGTTTATGGACAGGGACAGCATCAGGGCCAGGTGCCATGCTCCCAGAGAAACCCTGAAGCCCTTGGACCATCAATTGTGGTCTTTTACTGGAGATTTCAGGGTGCACCCCTATTTATGCTTATGTTGCCACTGAGACTAAAGTTTATGATCTCCATCATAGCTATCACTGGTGGTGGCCAGGGACCGTGTGGTTCTTCCTGTCACGAGTCGATGTAGACACCCACTCACGTGGGTCTCTCTGTCGTCTGGGTTCTCTTTCCCCCACGTCATTACGGACCAGGGTGACCATCTGTTCCTGCTGAGTTGGGACCACTTGCTGTCCCCTCAGATGGCAGCTTGGCAGCTTTTAAGACACCAGACACCACTCATCAATGTGGGGTGCAGAGAGATCTCACTAGCAAAACGCTAATTGTAACAATTGGCCTCGATTTTGCCTGAGAGCACAGTCCCTGGCCCCCTGCCCCAGCTACTCTGTCTTTGCAATATTGGGTTAAGATGGGAGGAGTACTCAAGTTGTGTTGAAGTCTATTTAATATTGATCTTCTTCCTAATGTATGCTATCACTGATTTCACCCAACCAAATTTCTAACAACTATCTAATCTAAACCCTTCCTTCTTTGCCCTCCCACCCTCCCAACCCTTGCAGCCATCAAAGAGTCTTTTCTTCCATGCGTGAGTCTGTTTTTAAGTTCTTATTGTAGGGGTCTCATACAATATTTTTCTTTTTGTTGCTGACTACCTTCATTCAACATAATGTCCTCCAGTTGAAACCAGGTTATGAGATGTTTCCTGAAATCATCGTTGTTCTTTATCATTGCCTAGTGTTCCATTGAGTATATATATCATAGTTTACCTATCCATTCCTCTGTTGTTGGGCATCTGGGTTGATTCCATCTTTTTGCTACCCTGGACTCTACTATGATAAACATTTGTGTGCATGTATCAGTTGGTGTGAATGGCCTTAATTCTGCAGGATATATTCCAAACAGTGGAATTACTGGGTCAAATGTATATCAATATCCAGTTTTTTAAAGGAGTGCCAGATTGCTTTTCAAAGAGGTTGTACCATTTTGCAATCCCACCAACACTATAGGAGAGTTCCAATTTCTCCACAGCCTCTCTAGCATTTGGGTTTTTTGGATCCTGGCCAACCTTGTTGGGATGAGACGATATCTCATTGTAGTTTTGATTTCAATTTCTTTAATAGCTAATGATCATGAGCATGTCTGCATGTGTTTTTTGACTGCCTGGATCTCCTCTTTAGAGAAGTATCTGTCTATTGCTTAATTGGATGATTTATCTTTTTCTTATTGATATTTTGTAGTCCTTATAGGTTATGGAGCTGAGGCATCAGTCTGACATACAGTTGCCAAATATTTTTTCTCATTCTGTAGGTGGCCTTTTAATTCTATTAATAAAGTCTTTGGGCAAGCAAAAGTGTTTGATTCTTAATAGTTCCCATTTGTCTATTTTCTCTTCTGTTGAGTGTGGTTTGTTTAACAGATGTTGAAGTCTGTCTATGTTGTGTATTAAAACTTTGATTGTTGTTTGTACTTTTTCTTGGATGAGCTTTATCGTTTTAGATTTGATATTTAGTTATTCTATCCACTTTGAGTTGGTTTTCATATAAGGTGTACGATATGGGTCTTGCTTCAATTTATTGCAGATAGATATCCAACTTTGCCAGCACCATTTGTTGAAGGGACTGTTTTTACCCCATTTTAATGTCTTAGGGCCTTTGTCAAATATCATCTGTTCATAGGCAGATGATGTCATCTCTGGGGTCTGGATTCTATTCCATTGATCTATCTTTCTCTTTTTGTACCAGTATCAGGCTGTTTTGACTGCTGTCGCAGTGTAATAGCTTCTAAAGTCAGGTAATGAGAGGCCTCCCAATGTGTTTTTCTTCTTTAGTAGTGCTTTGCTTATCCGGGGCTTGTTCCCTTTCCAGATAAAGTCGGTAATTTGTTTCTCCATCTCATTAAAAATTGTCACTGGGACTTGTATTGGGATTGCATTATATAAGTGGATTGCTTTGGGTAAAATAAACTGTTTCACAATGTTAAGTCTTCCTATTCATGAGCAGGGTAGGTTTCTCCATTTATGTAATTCTCTCTTAGTTTCTTCTAGGAAGGGCTTGTAGTTCTCTTTGTAATGGCCCGTTATTTCTCTGGTTAGGTTTATTCCTAGATACTTTATCTACTTAGGGGCTATAGTAAATGGTATTGACTTGATGATTTCTTCTTTAATAATCTCGTTGTTGGTATAAAGGAATCCTACTGATTTACTTATGTTTATCTTGTATCCTGAGACTGCTGAACTTCTCTATCAGTTTGAATGGTTTCCTTATGGATCCTTTGGGATTCTCTGCGTATAAAATCATATCATCTGCAAATAGAGAGATTTTTACTCCTTCTTTGCCAGTGCAGATGCCCTTTATTCCTTGGTCTTGTCTAATTGCTCTGGCTGGAACTTCTAGTACAATGTTGAATAGGAGAGGTGAGAGTGGGTATCCTTGTCTAGTTCCTGTTCTCAAGAGAAAGTCTTTCAGTCTCTCTCCTTTCAGGATGATGTAAGCAGCTGGCTTTGTGTAAATGGCCCTTATTTCATTGAGGAGTTTGCTGTTTATTCCTATTTTTCTGAGAGTTTTTAGTGTGAATGGGTGTTGGACTTTATCAAACGCCTTCTATGCATCAATAGACAAGATTAGGTAATTCTTGTCTTTTGTGGTATTTATGTGGTTGATCACATTAATTGTTTTTCTGATGTTGAACCAGCCTTGCATCCCTGGTATGAATCCAACTTGGTCCTGATGGATTTTTTTTTTTTTGATATGTTGTTGTATTCTATTGGCAAGCATTTTGTTGAAGATTTTTGCATCTAGATTCATGAGCGATATCGGCCTGTAGTTCTCATCTTTGGTTGAGTCTTTCCCTGGCTTTGTTATTGGGATTATGCTGACTTCATAGAATGAATTTTGGAGTATTCTATCCCTTTCTCTACTCTGAAATAGTCTCAGTAGTATTGGAGATAACTCTTCTCTAAAAGCTTGGTAGAATTCTATGGTGAAGCCATCTGGGCCCAGGCTTTTTCTGGTTGGCAGTTTTTTGATGACTTTTTCAATCTCTTCCTTTACGATGGTTTTATTAAGTTGTAGAAATTTTTGAACTAACAGCTACTACCAAAATATAAGGGAGAGAGTAAGAAAAGGGAAGAAAGAAGTGTAAAAGTGAGAGAAGAAGTATAAACAGCAAATTTAGGAAGAAAAGGACATCTGAAGGAGTGAGAGGACAACTGATGTAGTCACTGAAGAAGAGAGATACTTGTTAATGGATTGGAAATGAAAGGAAGGAACTAAGGAAAGGGAAGACAGGGAAGCTGAGTTAGGGAAGAGGAAGAAGAGGAGTAAAAAGACCTAGAAAACTGTGTATTTTAAATATTATACTGCTAGCAGTATGACAAAGACCTAATCATGAGATTGTTACAGGTCATTTCTGTACATAAAAGGGTCAGATCACAATTGAAGAGTCAACAAAGATTATCATTTTGCTAAAGAATGCCATTGACAAAATCATGAATCAGTTCCATTATGAAGTTTTTTGGGGGGAAAGAAGCCCCACAGATTTACTAGTTTTTTTTTTTTTTTTTTTTTAGATACTAGAATTCTGTTTCATTTCTTCAAGTACCATATGTTTTTCTTAGCAGGAATTTAGGCTCAGTAAACCCAGCTCATGAGAACACCCGTGACCAAAATTTTTTTATAACTACTCCTTTGCTATTTCTCTGTAAAATTGAAGATCAAGTTATATATTTACTAAGATTCCTCCTCCTTTGCACATAGCAGACGTCTATCCAATCGTTAGTCTAAATGCCTGTAAAATTATTGAAATCTTTTAGACTTAAGCATCAATAGTGTTTTCTTTCAAACATTGGGATCCTTGATTTTTCTTCCCCCTAAACAGGAAAGATACATACACAGAGAGGTGGCACATGAAAAGTCTCCTAAGGTGATCTCCAGGTTAGGGACAATGAAGCCACGTTCCTACCCACTGTAGTTGCTCTGAGTTGGTTCCAGTGAATAGCTGGAGTGGAGTGGAGGAGTCTTGATCCCATTGTCAGTGAACCCCAAGTGTTCTCTTCTGAACAATTACACAGTGAGAGGAAGGAGGGAGCGTGTGTGTCGTCGATGCCGAGGAGAGATTGCATAGAAAAGCTTCACGACACCATTCTTTAAAATTGAATATTTTGTGGAGTAGTAACGTGTGAAGAGGCTTCTTCATCATAAAAGTACACATTAGTTGGGAGATAATTATGAGTTCAGAACCCTCTCCAGTCAGTCACCATGCAACCCTCATCCAAGCCGTCTTCCAAAAGCAATTGAAAACTGTCAGTTAAGGATTCTCAAGAATGTTTGTCAGACGGTGTTTCAATATGCAGATCAGTACTGATGACCTGAAAACACACATCACGTCAAAGTCACATGGTGTCAAGCATCCATTTCTGTAAAATAGTTCTCGTGTGTGAGTTTAAACTTCAATAGACTATACCAGCCTTAAAGAAGTAGTCAAGGGATAGTGATTAAACAATATAGTTTCCCAAACTAGCTGTTTATATGACAGAAAGTGATAGTAGAGTGAGTTATTAAGCAAGCATTTTTTTTTTTAATTGAGGAAGTGCACATTTTAATAGTGTCTTCTGTAGCTGGAAAAGAAATCAGGGCATGAGCGTTGTGAAAGTGTTCTTTTAAATAATCACTTCCTCAATCTCAGTTCTTCGAGAACCCAGTGTGGATTTTTCATGATGACTGCCCAGATGGCCAGCTGAGGAAATGGAAGGATGCTGAAATATGTGTGTGGATTTCCTCCCCTTCTAGTCCTCCCATTCATCCGTATCTGCTCTGTGCCAAACAGAATCACGACTGAAACACCATCCATGCATGACTCCCTTCCCTCCCTGTGCCCCTCCTTCCATCTGGCCTGGGAAGTACTCTGACACATGTGTCGCCTTCTAGCCCTCCCCCCAAATTATGGCACCACCTGGCAGGATAGCTGAGCTGGCAGGAAATAGGCGAAGCCACGGACCACAGCCAGCCATCGGCACTCAATTCTCATTCTCTCTCTCTCTTTTTTCTTTCTTGCTTTCTTTGCTTCTAATTCCTTTCCTAGAGATTCTAAATGGAAGTGAACTAAAAGAAACAAGAGAGTTAATGCAAGGTTGGCAACATTAGTAAAGCCTTGAGACATTCCTCCTTTTAAACATATAGGTCATGATTTTTGGACTTTTGTTAAACTCTGTCTTGATGTCTGTTGCTGATGTTGGCTGCCACTGAGTGATGCCAACTATACAGATAGGACCATAGCGATTGGAGCTGGTTTCTACTGGCCAATTTTCAGAAGCTGGTTGCCAGTTCTTTCTACCTTGATTTATCTGTCCATGAAAAAGACTCTATGAAGACAATGATGAACTAATGAATTTCTGTGATAAAGTTAAAAAATAACTATAACCACAACCCACTGTACCTTTGCTCATATACTTGTCATGAACTAGCCACAAACATCATCCTTTTTATTCTTATTTAGCCAAATCACTGCATATAATTAGAAAATATTTTGTGGTCTATAGCGCTCTGGAAGAGGGCCAGAACCACCTACAGCTGTCTACACACGTCTCTCAGGACACCAGTCAACCAACCCAGCTGTGCAAACTGGGCATCTTCAAATTCTGAAGGGCGTGGTCCCCAACATCAGCCAGTCATTCTAGAAACGTGGGCTGCCATTCCTATGCTCAACGGGCTGAGCAATGAAGTAGGAAGGCCTGGTGGTGCACAGTGACCTTCCCCTTCACCTGAACCCCCTGTTTGGTTAAGTAGCCAATCACACTCCAGTGTTCCAGATTGGTTGGTTCTAATTTTTTTTTTCCTTACTCCATTTATCATGATGTTTACAGGTTCACTTGTCAGGACTTTTGGTTCTTTGATGTTGAAGTCCAAGAAAAAATTCCTCAACAGTTGGACCAGTGAACATCATGATAAATGGAGAAAGGAAAAAGCAAAGGATGTTAAATGGAAGCTGTTAAAAGGATTGATGTTGTCGAGGATTTCGTTTTACTTGGTTCTACAATCAATACTCATGGAAGCAGCAGTCAAGAAATCGAAAGACACATTGCATTGAGAAAATCTGCTGCAAAAGACTTCTTTAAAGTACTAAAAAGTAAAGATGTCACTTTGAGGGCTAAGGTACGCGTGACTGAAGCCAGGGCACTTTCAGTCTCACTATGTGCATGCAAAAGCTGGACAATGAATGAGGAAGACAGAAGAAGAAATGTCACCTTCAAACTGTGGTGTTGGAGAAGTCTAGTCAACAGACCACGGACTGCCAAAAGAATAAACAGATCTGTTCTGGAAGAGGTACAACCAGATTGTTCCCTGGAAGCAAGGACAGCCGGACTGCATATTATACTCTTTGGACACGTTGCCAGGTAGGATCAATCCCTGGGGAAGGACATTATGCTTGGCAGAGAGTCAGTAAAAAGGGGGAGGACCATCAGTGAGACAGACAGACACAGTGGCCACAACAATGGACTTAAGCGTACAGATGATTGTGAGCATGTCACAACCCAGCGCTGTTTTGCATAAGGTCACTACAAGTTGGAACTGACTCAGCAGCACCTAACAACAGTTTCTTTTTCCAGTGTAATTGTTGTTTGGCTTGTTGCATATTATTTACCATAGAGTTTCTTATCCTACCATTTTGTGTCTAGATATTTTCTTTATTTTTACTTTATTGTTGCATCACTGTCTTGTTATGACCTCATGGCCTCTAATAATTGATTCATATTCCTTTTGGTTCATCAACAAATATTTGCTGTTCATTAGCTTCTTTGACTAATGAGTTGGTAGTGTGTTTTGTTTAATATTTGTAAATATATAGATTTAAATACAATTATTCAAACAGGATAAAGAACATACAATTTAAAAAAGTCTTCTAAGCTCCAAAACGCTCTGTGCTGAGGCAATCTGTGGCCAGTTATTTGTGTGTTCTCTAGAAGTATTATATATGAGAGCATATGAGAGTATATATGTTTGTATGTATATTTCTTTATTAAAAAAATGCTAAAATTACTTTTACAGGTTTCACTAACCTCATATTTCTGTATTCTCATCAGAAGGAATCATGATCTTACATTTTTGATTCATCTTATATTTAATAGTTTTACCATATGTATGCACCTCTCAACAATACCTGTTTCTATTATGCTTGTTTTTTAGCTTTATAGATATTATTTTTATTCCTTTACATATTTTTAATAAATAAAACTTATACCCATTTTTAGTCTTCTTCTCTTAGCTGTGTTCATTGATTTTCAAAAGCATTTGAATTATTATCTGATCAGGGAACTCTCATATTTATGAAATGATGACAGACACAGGGTTAAATTTTGTAAGGAATTTTATCTAAAATAGTGTCACACAGAGTATCGTATAATTAAAGAAAAGTATTTTCCCCCTTTTCCTCTTAATACGTGGGAACCAAAAATTCTTAGACATTGATACTACTTTGAAAACCATACCGGTGGTATATAGGAACAAGAGCTGAAATTGAAGCTCGTTTTCTTATTAGCACAATGGGATGCAAGTACTGTTGCCACTGATGATCCCTTCATACCTACTGGAACTCCAGAGAGATGTATTATTCATGATAATAGTTTAATAATGATTCTAGTACAAAACTGAGTAGTCAGATGACTTTAGAACAAAATTAACAGCTTTATTTCTAATCATTCTAGTTAGTCCATTAGGTTACCGTTAAAATAGTGTAATGTTGATGGCCTAATATGCATGTCAACTATAAAAAATTAATTTTGATGTTTATTGTAAGGAAGTAATTGTTTAAGCATCAGTGTAGATTTGGGAGGATAAATTCTAAATTTGTGGTGCACACAATTCTGTATCAAAACAAATTCCATCTATGTAGAGTTGCTCGTTTTAATTCCTCTTGCAATCATTTGCTGTAACAGTGAAGTTGTGGGCAAGCAGTAAGTAACTTAAAGTTAGCAAGTTGGGGCCCTTTTGAAAATATAGTTAATAGGTACTTGTGTGTGCCTTAGAGTTGGGGAAAAGCTTGAGGCAGTGAAGCAGCTCTGTGAGAGGACACTTCTGTAGTTTGTGTCCACTCATGTTACCAAAATAGCATGACATTGAGCATTCAGTTTGCTTCATACTCCCCTGGAATCATAGAGGCCATCTATACGATATATATAAAAAGATTAAAACAATCTGATGAGATTTATTTATGTCAATATGGACATCTGTCTAATATCTGTTTGTTGGTTGGTTTGAATGTTTTATTTTAGTCATTTATGAATAGCAAAGCTTCTATGTGCCAGGAACTGTATTTGGCTCTGCAGCAACAGACAGGTCACAGTTGCTGTAACTCAAGAGTATGTGTTTATAAAGGTATGTGTTTATAAAGGAAGGGTGGGTTTGATGGAAAGGGAGTAGAATGGAGGCCTTGTAGCCAAAAACCTGAGAACTTCAATATAATTGGAATGCCTTTGTTCGCATACTTGATTTCTTCTTTTTGATCTATTTAGAAAGCATCATAAGAAATATTGGGAGGCAAATTGAGAGCAATCCTTTTATTGGTGGATAAAACAGCTTCTGTGTTTGTACAGACCCCCTCCCCAAAAACCCATTGCCATCAACTCTTGGTGGCTTAGTGGTTAGGTGCTATGGCTAACCAAAATATTGGTTGTTTGAATCCACAAGACGCTCCTTGGAAACTGTATGGAACAGTTCTATGCTGTCCTATAGGATCACAATGAATGTATTTGCGTATAACTTATAAAAATGAGTAATTAGAGGATATTGGCTAAAACACTGATTCATTAGTAAACAGAGGAAATACTACAATGTTGTTTAACATATGAAACATATGAATTTAACCCAGATTGTGCACTTTCACTCAATCACAATAAATAATTTTTTCTTAAATGGACAAAGTATATGCATAGACATTTTCCAAAAGAAAACAGACAAATGACCAATAAACTGACTTAAGTTCAGATTATTTAGACAGTGTGTGTAATACTGACACTACGGTTACAAGTCATTTAATGTCTAAGATACCTTCTGGAAATTTAAAATATAAAACTAAAAAATGCCATGTGAGTCCAAAATTCACATTTCTGAAACACATTGATATTTCCTACTTTTCCCAGCCTCCCAGCAAGCCTTCCTTAACAACTGTGTAGCTTTATGAAAACATCCTGCTGCTAGTGGATATCCCATGTCCAAAGAGAAATTACAGTTAGCTCAGACTTTTATAAAATATATGGGTCACCTCATTTCTTCAGAAGGCGTTTCTATTGATCCTAAATGGAAAGAAGCTATTTTGGTCTTCTATATATCCAAAACAAAGAAACAGCTATAGGGTTTCTAGAACTGGGAAGCAGTTTTTAAACCTGAATTCCTAATTTTTGTAATTGTTGCTGTTGATTCAACCATTACAGAAATATTTAAAAGCCTCTAGGCTGAATTTGGAAACCCAGGTGGCACAGTGATTGAGGGTTTGACTATTGACCAAAAGGTTGGCAATCTGAATTCACCAGATGGTCTTTAGAAACCCTATGGGACAGTTCTATTCTGTCCTATGGGAGTCACATGAGTTGAAATTGACTCAAGGGCAACAGACTGGGTTTGGTTTTTGGAAGCTGAATTCATTCCAAATTGTACCAGAAGATTGAGAAGCCAAAGTTCCATTAGAAGGAACTTTTATGAGCATGCATGCTCTAGACTTTCTTAGTTACAATCTAGATTCTCTCCTTATTTGTCCATGAAACATCTGGAAAAGACTTAGGTATACTAACTCAAAAACATGGAGGATGCCAAAGATCCGTAAGTTATTATACCCTGCAGTTGACCCTGAAGCCACAGAAACTGTCCCTGCCTTAGGACTGTGGCTGGTACCACTAAATTAGTGTGAACCACAGTAATCACATGGTGCTGGATACATTTTTACATGTCTACGTGCCCCATGAAAACCTTGGTGATGTCTTGGTTATGTGCCATAGCTGCTAACCAAAAGTTCAGTGGTTCAGTGGTTCAAATCCACCAGGTGCTCCTTAGAAACTCTGTGGGGAAGTTCTACCCTGTCCGATAGGGTCACTGTGCTTTGGCATCAACTCAACAGTATGTGCCCCATGCTGCATCTGCTTGGCTCACTTCTGCCTTGACACAATGTTTTTGTACCAGTAGCCTCACCTCTTGTGAAGTTGTCTCCTTGGCTGTGTCTACCGTTATATTATACTCCATGACTTATTTAAATCTGCTACTCTTTTCCTCAAATAATGACAACTCTCCTACATATGATTATCTAGACTTGACTAAGCAACTTTTAAATCCCTCAAAAAAGACTTTAAAGAGACCTCTGTAACTAATTCTGATATAGCTTTGTTGTGGCTAGCTCTTCTTTAAAATCTAACCCTGCTAGCTCTCGCTATCAAGCTGGATAAACTGCTACAACTTCTGCTGAAGTTCTGGAAAGTCATCCTTTCCCTGAAGCCACTTCAGCTCCACAAGCTGAACTAAGTGCTGTCAGTAGAGCTTGTGATCTGGGCATGCTACAGAAACAAAGAAGACTTTTAACATCTTTCAGAAATTCCACGAAAAATGCTGCTGTGGTAGTGGACCTTCTGGATGCTGTGTTGCTCCCCTCTGAAATTGCTGTGATAAAAATACAAGCTCACCAACAAAAAAAGGGTGATGAAATTCAAGGAAATAATCTTACTGATATGTGAGCCAAGCCAGCTGCCTTTCAAGTTATTTCTGTACCTGTGGTAAATAAAGCAAGGGACTTCCTAATGGTAGCTACATTTTCTTCATCTTTCACCTCAAATAGTATAAATATGTATTAGAAGTGATTTATAGATTTTCATATTGGGTACAAAACTTCCCTGACATTATGTTACTGCAGCCTTTACAGCAAAGAAACTTAAAAACATCATATCCACCTGGAAAACATCAAAAACTCTTTGTAGTGAACAGGGGAACTCACTCATTCCATCAGATAAGTCATCCAAGAATCGTGCCAAGCTTTTGTCATTTATCCAAGGCTGCATTGTCTTCATCATTCTGAGTCTTCTAGTCTAGAAGAAAGAACTTGAGGAGTAGTACAGACCTAAGTAGCCAAGCTTTGTGAAGCATTGCGTTCTTCCTAGACTGAAGTGCTTCCTTTACTTATCTTAAACCTGAGGTTCATACCATTTGAATGTTACAGACTTACACCCTATGAAATAATTACTGGACCACTCATGGTCCTGCCTACATGGCCTTCATTAGCACTGTTAAAAGTGAACTTGACAGTCTTCAATGCGCTATTCTAAAGGATAGGTTTCACAAGTCGGATAAACCTTTGCAAACAGAAATTAGACTTCTGAAGGCTGTCTAACATTGTCTAGCGAGAATGTATATATTTGAAAAGACACCAAATAAAAGACTTATTAGAAGTTTACTGGGAAGGGATCATACTTAGTGTTCATCAATTCATATGCAGCCAGGTTAAAGAGAATACAACCTTGGATCCATTTGTCGCTGTTAAGAAAGGCTGAGATTTCTTTTTTGATTAGAAAACACACCAGAGAATTGAAAGTTACATTTAAATGACTCTGTGGCTAAAGTTAGACAACGTACCAGGCAGACAGCTGACCAAGACCCTGGTCTAGGCCTGAGTCACAGGACAAGGCCTGGTTTCACCTCTTTGTGTTATCTTCTTTTTACCTTAGTTACGGTCACGCATGTACTAATATTTCTCTAGATGGAGCAAATGCTTATGCTCTTTATTTTAAAAGGTTTAATTGTTGGATATGTCATTGCTTTCCAAGCTCAGGTCATTCTGACCTTCCTTGGTAGGACTCTCACTACAGGGATCTGACTGAGTTGCTCTTCTCTGTGGCTATAAGAACAATGCGAAATAGTTCATCACTGCAGAAAATTACTATTTTCCATTGATAAATGGCCTCTTTTCAGATCTGAATGAAACCCAGGACATAACTTTTAATCATAACACAATCCTTCATTTACTAAATGAAGTCACCCAAGAAGAGCTAGCTGAAGAGTCTTTCAAACCCATAAATAATACTCTTCGTATTATAGGTCCATGCCAGCAACTATGGAACATATTTGTCTGGTTAATTCCCTGAGTGAGGAGGCTAAGTCAGGTTGCTTCCCTTTTCTAGGAACAATCCAACCATATCCATGTGAATAATCCTGCTGTCTCCAGGATTATTGTTCGATGGTTTTTGACATCTGAATGTGCAGCAGTTATAACCTTGCAAGATACTGATTCGGTCACTACTGACTGGCTATAACACTCAGGTGTCTATTGGGTAGACCATAACAACAACTTCTGGTTATACAGATTCAGCCTTTGACCCTGGCTTTGCCAGGCTGGTTTAGAAAATGCACTCAGGCCTGAGGTGGACTCAGGATTTATTTTAAATGAATTCTCATTACTCAACATTGCATCTGTAGAGTTCAATGGTCTCAGTCAGGATCCTACTGACTTGATCCCTTAGCAGCAATATTCATAAGTCAGATAGGACTTAAAGGTGTTGTGGTATGCAGAGAAATGTTAACTAAATATGTACAAATGGCTCCAAGTGACAGTGCCTGTGGACCTCAAGAGAGCAGTACTGAAATAGCAGAGATGAGCAAGTAGTCATTTGAAATAGAGTGACCTTCAACATTCTTACTGCAGTCCAAGGAAGTTCTGTGCCATCATCAAATCTGGCAGCAATGGTCATAGTGCTGACCCACCGGACCAAACCCATGGCCGCGGAGTCAATACCAACTCATCGTGACCCTCTAGGGCAGAGTATAGCTGCCTGATAGAGTTTCCGAGGTGCACCTGGTGAATTTGAGCTGCAGGCCTTTTGGTTAGCAGCCATAGCACTTAATCTCTCTGCCACCATGCTTTCATACTGCTGACAGTAGCACTGACATCACATTCTGTGTTAACTATATGCAATGCGTAGTGTGTCACCGTAATCGTTTCGTTCTCTCCTTAACTGATACTATGAGAAATTGGTTTTCCTCTTAAGGCGGATGGTTGCAAAAATTAACAGTTTATTTTCAAATTTTTATTTCCTTATGGTTTTTACTATTGTAATTATGAAGTGCTACTTTACTTTAGTTCAGTGCATTTTCTCCATGAAGCATTGTACTTCAAAACCAATTGACCCTTCGAATAAAATCATGCTGGTTTCTCAAGCTTCCACCAATGATTATGATGTTTAATCATCTCTCTTTTCCCTCTGTGGTACTTTCCATCATTCTGCCCTGACTGAGAAATGTTTCTTAAGTGTAGCCTTGAGCATGAGGATTCTCTTCACAAAATGTGTTCATTTTGAAGATGAGCCCTATAAGCTTAAAGAGATGAAGAAAATCATTTTTGTTTGTCAAGGCTCCTCAAGAAAACAAAATCCTTGAGAAGAAAGGCCACTGTATTAGATGTGATCAGCTCTCGTTAGCAGAGGCTTGATCAAAAGGGGAAAACATAAGAATGATGGGGCCAACATCTGTTTCCAAAAAGCAAAGGGGCATTTGTTCATGGGAAGAATGAGTCAAAATGTAAACAATTCGTTCCTGGGAAAAATGTGTTCACGACTATAATCATGTGTTATCGAAACAGGGGTGCCACTCAACTAGGTAGTAACTCACTGTTTGTTAGCCAGGTAGCCTACCTTTACATTTCAAAAGTCTTCAAGCTGAAGTTGACCTGATTTATAGTCAATAAATAATCTCCTACCTTTCCTTTATTCTTTATGTATATACATCCTTCTCTGCGCTTCAACACTGGAATGCTTTACACATTTCCTTAGTGCTGCCCATCTAGAGCTGTATTCTCAAGTTAGATAGGACTTAAAGACTCTGTGGTACACATAGCAATATTAATGAAATATATACAAAATTCTCCAAAAGACAGTGGCCATTGTCTTCAAGAGCTCAATACTGAAATAACAATGATATGCAAGTAATACTCTGAAATAGAGTGGCTCTTACCATCCTCGCTGAAGTGCAAGGAGGTTCTGTGCCAAAATAAAATGGGTGCTGTGCTCACATTGATCAATAAAACACTTTTTCTTTTAAACTTCTGTCAGAGTGTGAGATTTGCTTCTTTGACATGTTTCAAATGAGTGGCTTTAAAGAACGTAAGTTTATTTTCTCATTGTTCTGAAGGCTAAAAATCCAAACGAGGGTATCAGTCCTATAAATTCACGTTTTGCACATGGTGCCAGGCATTCCTTGGTTTAATGGCTGGTAGACAGTCCTAACAAGACATCTGTCTGCTCTTGTGTCTGACTGTCTGTTTCTAATTGGCTCATTTGATAACTCAAAAGTGATTAAGTTTAGAACACACTCTACACAGGTATGGTCTCATTAACATAACAAAGAATGCTCTACTTTCAAACAGGATTACATTTTTAAGTATAGACCTGTAAATTTCAACACATACTTTCTGTTGGAGGACATTAAATCCAAGTGGTATGTAGCATACACCCAGAGGTTTCAACATTTTATAACAATTATATAAACTCTATCATTGTACTATGTTGTTAGCTTCTTGAAAGAATCTTACTTAGTAAATGCTAATTAAATGTTATAAAGAAAGAGGGAAGGAGGGAAGGAGGGAGGCAGGGAAGAATGGTGGAAGGGAGGGAGGAAGGAAAGGAAGGAGGGAAAAATGGAAGGAGGGAGGGAGGAAGGGAAAAATTCTTGAGTTCTTTTATACTTATTCTCCTTAATTATGATCCTTTATAAACTCAATCACTATGTTACATCTCTTCCTACTATGGCATCTGTACTTTTGTCATCGCCTTCTCTGTGACCTAAGCACTGAAGCATGTTGTTGAAAAATGACATTTTTTTTCCATCACTGACTATCTGTATTGGTATAGTCTGCATTTGCAGTATTCGAAAACAGATTGGTCATGCATAAGGCAAGCATTTGCTGAGAGTTCATTAGTCGCAGATTCTCAAACTGTTAGGCTTTCTATTCGACACTGTCTCCCACAGATTTTGTGCCAAGGCACATTTTGTGTAAACATCAAACAGCTTAGGGAGTTATGGTAGAGTTCTGATAAACATTGCTTGGTTTCTTGGATATTTAAAATAACCGTACTTAATGGTTGATCCTGGGTCTGAGGCTTTGTCTGAAGGTAAGATTTATATGGTCCTGTCTAAGTCTTGCCAGTTCTAACCTGAAAAATATGTTGAAATTTGAACTCATGAACTGACTTAATGTTGCTTAAAGGGGCCAAAGACACTAAAAGTAATTGATAAGAGAAGCTAGAATTGTACTTTCAGAGGAAGATGCAATGTAATTTTTCTTTTACCCTTTCTCTAGTGCTTTATCGTCTTTCAAGTTCAAGATGATGTTTCACATAATCCAATGACCTCTTATCTCAAATTATGAGCTCTCCCTGATTTTTATCTCCCAGTGATTTTCCCTTTACTCAATTCCTATAGGTTTTGTATTCTATACTTGTCATTTAGTACTCAGAAGGTGGTACTACTTTTAATTTTTTATGTTATATTTTTTATATTTGTAGAGTTCTGACTTAAGTTTTGTGTTCTAGATAACTAACTTTGAGATGGAAAGATTTGTAAACAGGAAATTTAGGGGGACGCACTCAGGAACAGCATCATTAAGAAGGTAAAAAGGCAGGTTTAGGGAAGGAACTTTTGAATTGAAAGGAAGTTGCAGCAGAGACCTCAGCTCATCCTACAGGGTGTGCTGGAGCTGAGCTAGATCAAAAAGTTGTTTCGAGTAAAGGCAAAGGATCTAACTTCTGCACCAGTCATTGGATGCAGTCTGTAACTGTTTCAAGCTGTTGAGTTGGTTCCAGCTTATAGAAGCTTTATCATGGAGTAAAACTGCCAGATAGCATTTGCTAGGCTATAATCTTTAGGAGTCATTAATGTTAATTGTACCCAAACTATTTGTGCAATGATCTCTATATTCAGATGGGATATAGTCAAAGGTATACTTTGGCTATTGGGACTTGTTTTAATTCTTTTAGCTTCAACTTGAATTTGCATATGAGCCACTGATGGCCCCTGGCCTTGTTCTGACTGATGCCATTGAACTTCTCCAAAGTCTCTTTCCACGGATGTAGTCAGTTTGATTCCTGTGTATTCCGTTTGGTCTTGTCTCCATGTATAGTTGCTGTTTCTGTTCTTGTAAAAAGATAATCTCAATGAAAACGTTGTTGTTTTGTAAAAGAGTACCATGTGATATTAGGTGTCCTTTGTATCATCAAGCCACATTTTTATGCTACTGATGCTTCTTTCTTGTTTCCAGTTTTTGAAATCCAATCACCAGAAATTATCAATGCGTTTTCAGTGAGTATTTGGTCAGTTTCAGACTACAGAAGTTAGTAAAAATCTTAAATGACCTTAGTAGTTGGTATGCAAATTTGAATATTAGTGTTATTAGCTAGACTTCTTTGTAGGGGTATAGGTACAATCCTGTCACTGATGGCTTCATACCTCAGGGTAGGTCTTGAAATGTTCATTTTGACCATGAATGTGATGTCGTTTGTCTTTAGTTTGCCATTCTTGCCATAGGAGACCATAAATGTCAAATTCAGGATGGCCAGTATCAGTCCATTGTAGCTTACTGACACCAAAGGTCTCAATATTTGTGTGCTTCATTTCATTTTTGACATCCGTATTTTCCTAGGTTCATAATTCATACATTCCACATTCCAATCATTAACAGATGTTTGTAGCTGTCTCTTCTCATTCTGAATAGTGCCCCATCAGACTGAAGAGCTGTGGAATGATATCATACATGAAAAAAGCAAAATGTCATTAAGAAGATGGGAAAGAAAGAAAAGGTGAAAATGAACGTAAGAAAAAACTCTTACATGAACTCTGGGATGTAGAGTAGTTAAAATGAATGGAAGAAATAATAAAGTAAAGGGCTGGACAGAGGATTCAAAGGGTGGCTTGAGAAGACAAAGCAAAGTATTACAATGAAATGTCCAGACCTGAGGTAGAAAACTAAAGGGAAAAACAAGCTTGGAATTTCTCAGGCTGAAAGAACTGAAGAAAAAAACTCAAGCCTCCAATTACAATATTGAAGGAGTCTATATAGTTGTGTACAGTAGCAAATAAAATAGATGTTTGATACTCTTTTAATTGATGAGGGGAAATTATGATTTTGATCTTTGGATGTTATAGATATTCACCAGAAAAATAAAAGCAAGCCATAAGGTAATTAATGAAAGCAACAATAATTTAATATATCCAGTGAAAGTTAAAAGAGAACAAGAGAAACAAAATTAAGGTTTTACAATTATTTTTTCTTTTGAAATGAGATACCTGATATATATCTTACTATATCCCTGGCCCCTAGAGTTGCCATGAGTCGGATCCGAATCTATGGCACTTGGCTGGCTGGCATATCACGTAAGGAAAACCTGGTGGTGTAGTGGTTAAGTGCTTGGTTTGCTAACCAAAATGTCAGCAGTTTGTTTCCACCAGGAACTCCTTGGAAACTATATGGGACAGTTCTACTTTGTCCTGTGGGTCGCTATGAGTTGGAATCAAGCCAATGACAATTTTTTAAAATTTCAGTTAAAAAATATAAACAAATTAATGCACATAGTAAAAACAAGTCTCTAGTATTGGTTAAAAAAATCAAATATTTTGAAAAATGCTCGAAAATTAAAATGCATATCTTTAAGTAAATCATGAGGAGTCTGAGTGCAATGGGTAAGTACTCAGTTGTTAAATGAAAGATTGTTAGTTCAAAACTCACCATTAACTCCACAGCATGAAAAACCTGCTCCCATAAATATTTATAACCCAGGAAACTCTATGGGCCATTGTCCATGGCTGTTCCTATGGGACTGCTATCAGTCAAAACTGAGTCTGCAGTCAATGAAAATTGTAATATCCAAACCACAGTAAAATAAGAAATCTCAAAGGAAATTGGAAAATGATTTTAACTAATTAAAAATGTAAATAAAATATTTAAAAATTTGTGGATGCAAGTAATGCAGAGCTTCCAGGGAAATTGATAGATTGGAAACAAAGGAAGGTCTAGTCAGTATTCTAGAAACCCTGGTGGTATAGTGCGTAAGTACTATGGCTGCTAATCAAAGGATCAACAGTTCAAATTCTCCAGATGCTCCTTGGAAGCTCTATGGAGCAGTTCTACTCTACTGTATAGGTTGTTGTGAGCCAGAATCAACTCAATGGTGGTGGTTTTGGTTTTGGGTTAGTGAGTATTCTAAGATTCCTTTACATGAGACTAGAAATAGAAGATCAGAATACACTAATCCTTTTGCCCTAGGAAGAAGAATAATACAAAGATTTCTGCTCTTCATCACTTTTTTTGAAGTTTGTACTGGAACTCCTGACCAATACAATAAGGAAATAAAAAGGCAGAAATGATTGTAAAAAAAGGTGAAAACTACCCTTATTTGAAAATATCATGCTCATGCTTGTATAAAAATCTTAAGACATCTGAAAAACACAAGTAGTGTCTGGAACTAACATGCAATTTTTACTCGAGGTAGGATATAAGCCAAAATAAGATGAATTAATTTTATTTCTATATGCATGCGACATATAGTTGCAAAATGAAATTAAAAATAACCTTGACAAAAAAGATCAAAATGCTTAAAACACTTGGGAATAAATTTACAAAATGTGTACAAGATCTGTACATTGGAAACTAAAAACGTTTGATAAGAAAAACTAAATACGAGCTAAATAAATGAAGAGACACATTAAAATCTTGTATTTGGAGACTCAAAAGTATTCAGATGTTTGTTGTCTCCACGTTGATACAGATATTTAATGTGATCTAAATAAAATCTCAGCAGGCTTTTCTAACAAATATAGAATAATGCAACTCTTCTAAAAGTGACAAAACAATTTAGAAATAGTAAAACAAATTTGTAAGGGTTATACTGCCTAGTCTCAAAAATTCAACAATCAAGACAGCCTACTCTTAGCTTAAAGACAAAAGTGTAGCTCAATGAAGCAAAAAAAAAAAAAAAGAATTCAGAAAGCAATCCGTACATATATGGTTAAGTCGTTTTCAACAAACATTGAAACAGAAACAAGAGAGTGTTTTCAATATTTTATTGTCGAGTCAACAGGAAATAATGAATATTAACCACTTTATCATATTCTACATAGAACTTAACTTGCAATGAGTAATGCATTTGAATCAAAACATTTAAATGATTAAAACGTTTAGAAGAAAACATATGAAATCATTGTGACTGAAAGGTAAATGAACATTTTTTATGACACAGTATGAGCAATTAGAAAAAAAATTGGCTATGCTGTTGTTCTTGTTACATAGTGTTAAGTTGGTTCCTACTCACAGCGACCCTATGCACAGCACAATGACACACTGCCTGGTTCCGCACCGTGCCCACAGTCACTTTTATGCTTAAGCCCGTTGTTGCAACCATGGTGCCAGTTTATCTTGCTGAGGGTCTTCCTCGTTTTTGCCGTCACTCTACTTTATGGAGCATGATGTTCTTTCTCAGGGTCTGGGCCCTCCTGAGAACATGCCCAAAGTACATAAGATGCAGTCATGCCATCCTGGCTTCCAAGGGGCATTCCAGTTGCAGCTCTACTTCTTCTAGGATGGATCTGCTTGTTCTTATAGAAGTCTATGGTACATTCAGTAGTCTTCTTCCAGCAAAGGCATCTATTCTTCCTCTGTCTTTTTTATTCATCGTCCAGCTTTCACACGCAGGTGATGTGATTAAAAATACCCTGGCTTGAGATAGACTCACCTTAGCCTTCAAGGTGACATCTTTACTTTTCAACACTTTGAAGAGGTCATTTGACACAATTTTTCTCAGTGCAATGTGTCTTTTGATTTCCTGACTGCTGTTTCCGTGGGAGTTGATTGTGGATTCAGGTAAATGAAAATCCACGAGAATTTCATTTTTTCTTCATTTATCATGATGTGGCTTACTGGTCCAGTTGGGAGAATTTTTGTCCTCTTGATGTTGAGGTCTAATCCATAATGAAGGCTGTGGTCTTTGATCTTCATCAGTGAGTGTCTCAAATGCTCTTCACTTCCAGCAAGTAAGGTGGTATCACCAGCATAACACAGGTTGTTAATGAGTCTTCCTCCAATCCTGATGCCTCATTCTTCTGGATATAATCCAGCGTCTCAGATTATTTGCTCAGCATACAAGTTGAAAAGGTGTGGTAAAAGGTACAACCCTGATGCACATCTTCCTGACTTTAAACCATGAAGTGTTCATCTGTTCTGTTTCCACAACTGCCATTGATCCTTGTATAGATTCCTGAGTGTTCTGGAATTCCCATTCTCCACAACGTTATCCATAGTTTTTTATGATCCATACAGTTAAATATCTTTGCATAGTCAATAAAGCATAGGTAAACATCTTTCTGGTATTCTTTGTTTTCAGCCAAGATCCATCTGACTTCAGCAATAATACCACTGGTTCCACATCATCTTTTGGATTTGGTTGAACTTCTGGCAGTTCACTGTTAATATACTGCTGCTGTCACTTTTGAATGATTAAGAAAATTTTACTTACATGTGATGTTAATGATACTGTTCTATAATCTATAATTTGCACATTTGGTTGGATCACTTTTCTTAGGAATAGGCATACATATGGATCCCTTACAGGCAGTTGGCCACATAGCTTATCTTCCAAATTTCTTGGTACAGATGAGTGAAAACTTTCAACCCTGCATCCATTTGTTGAAATTTGATCATATCTAATATAACTTTTTTCTTTTTTTTTTTCTTACCATTTGAAGGATTCTGTTGAAATGAAAGTCCAGCTACAGATAGAAAATATTTGAAATTATATAGATATCCGGCAAAGGGCTTGTATCCAGAATATATAATTAAGAAGATGAAAAATATGTAATTAAGAAGATGGAAAAAAAGTCAAGATAATTTTCATAGATATTCAAAAAATAGAAAACATGAATGACCAAAAACACTTGGAAAAATATTCAACATTAAATGGCAATTAATAATACTTACTAAATATGTGGTAGTACAGTGGTTAAAGTGAAATGAAAAGTTGTGAGTTCACACCTCCAGCTCCTCGGTAAGAGAAAGATGTAGCAGTCTGCATTTGTAAAGGTTTACCTTCTTGGGTACTGTATGAGACAGTTTTGTTCTGTCCTATCTACCAGACACTTCTTGGAAACTCTATGGATAAGTTCTACTCTGCCCTAAAGGGTTGCTATGAGCTGGAATCAACTCAACAGCAGTTGGCTTGTTTTTTTTGGTATCAGGTCACTGTAAGTTAGAATCAGCTTCATGGAGACAAGTTACATACTTAGTAGAATGATTGAAATTGAGAAGACAGAAAATACAAAAAATAGGAGAATGTATAACTTGAATTCTCTCTACAAAAGGAAGTAAAAATGGCACAATCAGTTTGGAAAATATTGGTTTCTTGGTGAGTTACATAAACCCTCCAAAACTCATTGCTGCCATATTGATTCTGACTCATAGTGACCTATTGGACAGAGTCAAACAGCCCCATAGAGTTTCCAAGGAGTGCCTGCTGGATTTCAACTGCCAGCCCTTTGGTTAGTAGTCATAGCTCATAACTATTACACTGTCAGGGTTCCCTGAGTTAGCTAAACCCTTGCCATATGACCTCTTCAAAGTGATTATCTACCAAAGAAACCAAACTAAACCCAAACCATAGAGTTTGTTCTTACTCATAGCAACCCTATAGGACAGAGTAGAACTGCTCCATAGTGTTTCTAAGGAGTGCCTGGTGAATTAGAACTGCCAACCTTTTGGTCAGTAGGTGTAGCACTTAATCACTATGCCATTGGGATTTCCAGTTACCTACAGAAAATGAAAGTAAACATCTATACAAAAGTTTGTATGTCAATAATTTTGTCAATTTTATCTATGGTACCCATTAATTGGAAACAATCCTAATGACTATTGATATATAGTGATGAGCAAAATATGATATATTCATACAAGGAATGCTGCTTAATAAAACAAAAGAGTAAATTACCATTACACATAACAACATGGATATATCTCAAAATCATTATACGAAAAGAAAAAGACAAGACATAAAATGTAAATACTAAATAATTCCATTAAGTGAAATTCTGTACAGACAAATCTAGTTCACAGTGTTAGGTCAGTGGTTGCCTTTGGCTGCCTGGGGTTGGAAGGTCAGGGCATGTATCTACAAAGGTGCATGGGGGAACTATTTCAGAAATGGAAATGTATCTCAGTTGTGTTTACAAGAATGTATATATTTTTCGCAACTTGTCGCTGAATTATTCACTTACAAGAGATTCATTTTATGGTATAATTTTACCTTAATGATATCAGTGTATGTGTGTTTGTGTATAAAAAAAGTGCATGCATGTGAAGAGTGTACCTTTTATCAAAACTTCACAGGCACATAGAAAAACAACAGATAATCAAACCAAACCAAACACTTAAATTGAATTAAAAAAAGTTCAAGGGTGAAAATTGAAAATAGTATACATAGCTGATTCTAAATAAAAAATTAAGAAAACAAAAACAAAAATGTAATCCACTGTTATTAGGTTGATTCCGACTCCTAGTGACTCTGTAGGGCAGAGTAGAGCTGCCCCATAGAATTTCCAAGGAGCACCTGGTGCATTTGAACTGCTGACCTTTTGATCAGCAGCCATAGCACTTAACCGCTATGTAATCAGAGTTTCAAATACTATATATACCCAAATCTGAAGGAAATCCATTGCTGGACAGTTGGTTCTGATCCACAGGACACTACAGGACACAGCAAAACTGCCCATAATGTAAACTAGGCTGAAATCTTGATGGGAGCAGATAGCCAGGTCTTTTCTTCCACAGAGAAGCTGGTGGATTCTAACTTCCAACCTTTCGGTTAGCAGCTGATCCCCTAATCATTGTCCCACCAGTGTTCTTTTAGGATATTCTAGAATCTAAAAAATGTGTCAGTGCATTAATTACCCTTAAAAACATTAATGTCTTACATACATAACAAACTCTGCAGCATTGCTATGAGTCAGAATTGACTCTAAGGCAATGGGTTTATGGGTACAGCAAACAGCGCATTCAAAAGTTAAATATTCAAGAAGGCAGGGTGTCTTCTATGAATTTCACTATTCAAATATACTGTTGTAGGACCCAGGTACTTAAATAGAAATGAAAATTATTTTTGAGGAAGGATTTGTTTTAAAAGCATATGTACTTTGATATAACATTGTGTTACACACATTCTGTATTTTAGCACTTTGTAAGCATGTGTTTTCTGACAATCTGGTTATGGATAAGTTCGAAGCCAGTTTCATCTTCTGTCTTACAGGTGACAGTATTTAGTTCTTATGTCTATAAAGGTCCCTAATTTAAAAGTCACAGATCTTTACTTGATATTGTTATTAAATATTCTGAATCAGGCTCTCTTGGGATACACTGTGAAAAACACATTTAAAAAATTTTTAAGTCCATCATTTTTTCTTTTTCTTATTTTACTAATCTGTTACATTTTTATTTGCTGATACATCTAAATTTATTTAGCTTTTTTAGCTTATCATATCAATTATTTGTATATGACTTTTCTTATCTCCCATCATATTTCTAAATCTTTGTTATGATTTTCTCTCTCTTTTTTTTTTTTACCATTTACTTTTTCCAAGACTGTCTAATACATTTTTTTTTTATGCTTTCATCAATGTATTTCATCTTTTTCTAACATGGTCTTTATCTTGCTTTATTTTTCTGGCTCTTTTCTTTCCTGATCTTTGCAAATGCATTTGTTTCTTTTCCTAAAATCTTCTTTATTTTATATTTGAGTCCTTACATCTTTGATGTTACTTCTGACTTTACAGATGGGAGTATTTCATTCCATTGTTTGAGGCTATAAGATTTTCATTTGCCACACGGTAATATGTTTTTCTTTGCGTACTATTGTTCATTCCTGTATTATTTTACATTTTTCTTTTAGTATGCGTTTAATAATTAAACAGGAATCAGAACAATATCCTCTTTGACAATTGTTTGCCTTTGAATTGAGGTAATTCTCCCTGCAAACAATATGCGAGACTATAATGACGGTGGAGGGCGGACGTACTAGAAAATACCCGGATGTGGAATTAGTCGTGAACAAACATTTAAGTTCAAACATTTTCTTGCATCTTTTATTTATCTCTTCCAAAGAGTATCATATCACACAGTAGGTAGTATTTCAGCACTGACGGGTCTATCTGCAGGGAGTGGGCTCCCTGTTAACAGTACAAATCCAGTCCTTGATGAAGAACAAATACAAGTGATCGTTTTCAAATAAACAAATTAGAGATATCTTTACAAGAATTGTAAAGACAAAACTTTTCATAAAATTGGATGGCCTCATTAACCAGAATTGGGATCTTGCATGTCAGAAGGGCTAAGAGCACCGCTGAAGGTTTTTAGTCTTCTGGGCTTTGAATTATGTCTTTTTAAATACTCTCAAAAGAAGAAATAAAACCTTCTGAACAGATGTGAATAGTCTCTAGCTGCTAAAAGAGGAAGGCTTGAGGAAGGCATCGCATATTATTTTAACACCAATTCATATGCTGTAATCTCAAAGAAAGCCTGCTGAATTGCAATTCAGTGCCCTTTCAACTGTATATTCCAATAAAAAATTATAGCCTCCCAATAGACATCAAGTAAACACTTCCATCTAGAAGAAAAGAAACACACTTCAAATGGGAAGAATGAGGATGTTGTCATGACAACTATGAACAGAGTTTTATTAGATGGTTGAATTTAATGCCGTGCAGAGCTCCTGGGCTCGGTGGTCTTATCGAAATTCTGCAAACCTATTTGGTGTTTCAAGCTTTTAAAATTGTAGGAAACATGACTGCTATGATCCTCAAAGTTTGACCTAATTAGACACACACCTTTTTACCTTAAACCTGTCTTGTTTCTAAACTGGTAACTGTCAATATAAATAAAGTAGCCTCTGGATTGTCAGAGTACACTATGCAACCTGAATAGCCTGTATGAGCCTTGAACTTCATACACTTTATTAACAGTATGTATTTAGTGCTGAAAGAACACTGACCAAGGACCTAGAGTTTATGGACTTGCATGATAGAATCAGATCAGAATTTTCTTGAGAAATTTAGATGATCAGAATCTGTTTTCTTTAGCCCAAATTAATCTCTTCTATAGTTGAAATCACATTGTAAGTCAGTCTTTGTATGTATATGGAAACCCTGGTGGTTTAGTGGTTAAGTGCTACAGCTGCTAACCAAAGTGTTGGCAGTTTGAGTCTACCAGGTGCTCCTCGGAAACTGTGAGGTGATTCTACTCTGTTCTATAGTGTTGCTCTGAGTTGGAAACAACTTACTGGCTTTTTTTTTTTTTTTTTTTTTGGCTTTTATGTATTCATACACAGTACTTGACCAGAAAAGTTTTTGTCAAACCTTTTATCAGTCCCACTTGTTTAAATTTCTTTTTGTTAATTTTTTATCATTGTTTTGAAGACAGTTTTACATTAGGAAAAAAGAAATATTTTCTAAACCTGCCACGTAACCCATAACTGATTAGCTTTAGAGGACAAAAAATCTTCCAATCAGAAAATTCTGATTATCCACAAAGACCTTCTACAATAATAACCTTCACCCCAAAAAGCCCTGCCACCCCCCAAAAGCCATGATCCAGTCAGTTCTGACTCATAGTCACTGTACAACTGTCCCATAGGGTTTCCAAGGAACAGCTGGTAGATTTGAACTGCTGAACTTTTGGTTAGCAGCTTAACTCTTAACCGTCATAATACCATGCACATTTATTTAGCATTTACTGTTGGGTAGTTAGTGCAAATCATCTCACTTAGCTACAGAATGCTATCATGAATGAGCACGTAGGCAATCTAAGGTATTTTAAGTGCCTAGTACAATCCATGGAGTATGGTAAGCCCTCAGTACCCAATTTCTGAAGGAACAAATCACATCCTTGTTTTATCTGAGTTGCAGAATTGAGACTTAGACTCAGATACCCTAATTTCAGAGGACTACTTTCATTCACTGTGTTATATTATTATCCGTACACTGTCATTTAATTGTATAGGGTTGCTATGGGTCAGAATCAGCTTGAAAGCCACAAGTTTTTTGGTTATTATTTAATTATGTTTTTTAATTATTTGTATTAGTGTAAATTGTTACTTGTGTTTCTTCTCTACTGATCTGAAACCGTTTAGCAGATCGAGCCAGTTCCATGCCTATCTGCTTCCCCTACATCATAGATATGAAGTGTCTACTTTCAGTAGATGGAATTAGATATAATGGGAAAAACAAAAACAAAGCGTGAGTTTTGGACTCTGATCAAAATTGAATTCCATCCTGGGCACCTACTAATATCACCCTTTTAAGAGGAGTTACTAAACTACTCTGTGCCACATTTTTCATATTTACAGAATTGGGGATAATGGTATACCTTGCAGGTGGCTGTAAAGTTGTGAACTTTAAGAAATGACACCTGAAAAGTGTATAGCAATGTGCCTGTCACATAGTAGTTATTTGGAAATGGTATGTGCTACTGTAGTTATTAACAATAAATGTTTGTTAGGTTTGGAATGATTGAACTGTGTCATAAGTTGGTAGACTGCCTCCTTATATGCTGAATAGAAGTTTACAGTGCAGAATCTCTTTCAGAAACATGATTTGTATCATAGCAGTCTTCTAGACCATGGATTTTGCCTATATTTTGCTTTCTAGCAACACATGAAAATTGAGACTGTCTCCATCAGTTCTTTCTACAACTCTTTCACCTGACAAAATGGTGAGCCTACAATCATTTGTCAGGTAAAAAAAATCTGCTACTTTTGATATGGTCTGTTTTTCATTTTCCTGGTGGTTAGGGCCTAAAAGTATTCAGTCTTTGCTAAAGAGGAAGACCCTCAATGAGATAGATTTGCATAGTGACTGCAAGAATGGGCTCAAATGATTGGCGTATGAGGTCTGATACTTCAGTCAGCGAACTTGTCACCATGCACTTACGTTGTCAGTAGTGCTTAAGCAACTTGGTAAAGTTTCATAACTTTGTTATATCAGTGTCTTAAAGCTGTGTTCATGTCAATGTGTGGCAGTGTCTTGCTGAGTGGTGTTCGTCATTGCCATTTCATGTTTTGTGTGCCATCACAAGAATGTCAGAGCTTCAATTAGAGCAATGAGCAAACATTAAACTTCTTGTTAAGCTTGGCAAGAGTGGAAGTGAAATTGGGGACATATTAGTCCAAGTTAATGGGGATAATGCCGTGAAGAAAATGGTATTGTACAAACAGATTAAACATTTTTCTGAGGGAAGAGAAAACATTAAGAGAGGTCAGTAATGAGCAGAACTGATGAAAACATGCAAAAATTCATCAGACTGTGCATCAAAATCATCGGCTGTGAGGAGCATAGCAAACCAAGTAAACACTGATTGAGAAACATTAAGGAAAATCTTCACTGAAAATCTTGACATGAGAAACATGTGTGCAAAAATGGTCCTGAAGGAGTTTACCAATGAACCAAAGCAAACGGGAGTTAAAGTTTGTCAAGACCTTTTTGAGAAGCAAGATGATGTTTTGGGCCGTGTTATCACTGGTGAAGAAACATGGGTGTACCAATACAACCCTGAAGCAAAGCATCAAAGTGTACAATGAAAGTCAGCCAGTTCTCCAGGATCAAAAATTTTCTGTCAGTCCAAACCAAGAGTCAAAACAGTGTTGTTAACCTGTTATGACATTAGAGGGATGGTTCATTATGAATTGGTACCACATGGGCAGTTAACCAAGTTTACTATTTGAAAGTGCTGAAAAGGCTGCAAGAAAAAGATGAAAACGACCTGAACTTTTCACCATTTCATGGTGCTTGCACTATGACAATGTACCAACTCACATGGCATTGTCTGTGAGGGAGTTTTTAACCACTAAACAAATATCTGTTTTGGAACAGGCTCCCTGCTCACCTGATCTGGCCCCCAGCGACTTTTTCCTTTACCCAAAGATAAAGGAAATATTCAAAGGGAGACATTTTGATGACATTCAGGACATCAAGGATAATATGACAACAGATCTGTTGGCCATTCCAGAAAAAGAATTCCAAAATTGCTTTGGAAGGTAGACTAGGCACTGCTGTCAGTGCATGGCTTCCCAAGTGAAATACTTCAAAGGTGACTGTAGAGATATTTAGCAAAGAAGTATATAGCACTTTTTCCAGAATGAGCTTGAAGACTTAACTGTAAGATGTTGTTGGACCAAGCAGTGTTTTCTTCTGTTTTACGCAGGATTATGTGTCATAACTGATGTGAGGGAATCTAATAGCAACAATGTCAAAAATGTGGCCTAAAAACTAAGAATTGAGAACTTATTCTCTATCTTCATTTGCCTCCCAATTTGTCATAGCCTCAAATTTGCACTACTAAGTGCCTCAAAAAAGACTAGTCTGTGTTTTGGAATGTGTCTCCTATTGTAACTTTGAAATCCAAGAAATTAAGCTCTGTGAGCATAGAGTGCACAAAAGGTGTTGTCAATCTTTTAGTCAGTTCACAGGCATCTTAAATAAGAAATATACATCTCCGTTTACCAGGATACTTTCCATTTATACGTGTTGCCCTAGTATAAGTATTAAAAGAATGCAGCTTCACTCATGGGATTGTCCCAGCTTAGATGACAAATTTTATGATCACTTTACAAATAGATCTGACTCATGGCGACCCTAAGGGCCAGAGTGGAACTGACCCCAGAGTATTCAAGGATCCCACTCAATGGCACTTGGCTGGCTTACAAATAGAACACTCTCTGTCTTCACATGCACGTCTCGTTAGCATCTCATTTTTAAGTGATCCAGTGCATTCCTTTTTGAAGACTAATCTCAACTGAATATAATCAACATGGAATGTACATTGGCAAGTTTCTTGCCTCACATTCCTATGGTACAAAGAAAATGGCAAAGATAGATGGGGACGATCACTGCTGGGTAATTCTAGTAAACTGAGATTTGAATATTCTGACTTTTTCAACCTTCCATTGATCAGCACACTTTGCTACCCATCTTTGAAGCTCGACATGACTTACAAGTATTGTCTCTTAAGATCCAAGACCACCACTTGTCTGTCACTTTGTATGCTCTGGTGACTTGAATGCTGCTATCATGCTAGAAGCTATGCCAATGGTATTTCAAATACCAGCACAGTTGTCCATGGCTGATAAGTTTCTGCGGAGCTTCCAGTTAAGACAGACTAGGAAGGAACACCTACAGTCTACTTCCGAAAATTAGTCAACAAAAACCTTATGGGTTCTGATGGAAAATTGTCCAATAGAGTGCTAAAAAAAATGAGCTTCCTAGATTGGAAGGTACTAAAAGTACATAGCTGCCAAATAAGGGGCTGGACCATACCAATGATGGCACACATACCGCAAGATTGGGA
The DNA here is from genome assembly GCA_028571685.1 of Heterohyrax brucei. NCBI lineage: Eukaryota > Metazoa > Chordata > Mammalia > Hyracoidea > Procaviidae > Heterohyrax > Heterohyrax brucei. The sequence goes on along the minus strand of CM053164.1, from coordinate 14,355,406 downwards.
GATGTTTCCTTTATCATGTCTGAGGTTTAAGCAATAGAGAACAATGAACTAGAGCTCATGCAGTGGCAACTAATGAAAACAGAGGAGTTCTAAGATCTAGGCCAGATAGTGGTCTCTTCAAAAAAAAAGAAAAAAACAAAAAGCCCAAACATGTTGCTTGTAAATCAATTCCAACTCATAGTGACCCTACAGGACAGAGTAGAACAACCCCATAGGGTTTTTAAGGAGTACCTGGTGGATTCAAACTGCCGATGTTTGAGGTTAGCAGCCTGAACTCTTAATCATTGCTCCCTCAGGGCTCCAATGCTTTCTTGTGGACTTTAAATTTCCTGATTACCATATTCAAGAAATAGAGAATATTGAGTCCATGCTTTTCCCCGATTTACATCTATTTGGGGATACATGTACATTACCACAGTGTTGGTATCTTTCTCTTACAGAGCAGACTGTCAGGGGAAAATCTGGGATTTTGCAGAGATGGGTGCTAGAAACCTATAGGTGCAGGAGGAAGAAACAATGTGGGAAACAACAAAGACATGCTAAGGTTTAAAATGATGAGAGGAGTAAGACTGTCTAGTAAATTCATTGTTGGGCAGAAGTTGGTACTGAAGTCAAGGAATGGAGTTCAGAGTATTTTCACTGGGAAGATAAGAACAAATTAGAGCTAGTCAGGATAGAAACAAGAATAAAGGGGCTTTAGGAAATATTTATATCTTGCGTTTTAGTCTACCAAGGGCATAGTTAAATGCTGGTGGTATAGTGGTTAAGGGCCACAGCTGCTAACCAGAAGGTTGGCAGTTCAAACGCTCCAGGTGCTCCTTGGAAACTTTATGGGGCAGTTCTTCTCTGTCTTACATGGTTGCTATGAGTTAGAATTAACTCTAAGGCAATGTCTTTTTGTTGTTGTTGTTGTTGCTGCTGTTTGTTTGTTTGTTTGTTTGAGAGTATAATTCACGAGTAGGTGGGATAGGTCCTTTATGGGCAAGAAAACAAAACCAATTAAAAACTGTTGCTGTCCAGTTGGTGGAATGGTACAAAAGGGCAAAAAGGGGAAACTTAAGGCCGGTATACAGGGATGTGTGACAAAACGTCTATCCTGTGCTAAATACAAGTGGGTCTTAGAACAAAAATTCTTGGAAATGTATGAACTCCCAACAAAATGAGTTTCAGAGACATTATTCTTTTCAGTTCGCTTATCCTTGAAGCAGGCTGGATCCATTGTACACTGAGAGGAGTTTGATTGTAATGATTTACTTTTGAGATCCAAGGTAACTCAGCCAATGCAATTCTTCTTTTGTCTTGCTGATTTTTTTTCTCTCACGCAATGATTTGCCAGATTCTCCAGCTATTCTTGTCTTTCTTTACAGTGAGACTTCTCATATTACCTTTATTACTTTCTTGATCTTCCACAGTGAACCCCTCCTGCTACCAAAATCGGAGCATCTCTGTGTTTACAGTAATGCACTGAGTTTTATTCATTCCAAGGTAATATAGCCCAGGAGAAACTCTCTGTATCACATAAGCACTATCTGGCAATTCTGCCATCAGAGAGGGGAAAAGTGGAGGCCTGTTATCTGGAAAGTCTGAAAACAATCCTATCTGTTTGGATTTAAAAGGCAGCTGGTTTACAGGGATACCTTTTCCCAGGAAGAGCTATTTACCCTTTTCTGAAAGTACAGAGCACGTAGATCTTTTAGAGCCTGACCCAGTGATCAAAAACACAATACAGCACTGTCTTATAGCCACTGACATTAAGGAATGATCAAATTAAGAAGACTCCCAAAATTTAATGAAGTAGCTCTGATTAAAGTACATCTGTGTCCTCTACTTTCTGTTCAAATAAGATTTATTTGAAACTCGGATACGTACTGGCCTCGTTTCGGGCACTCATATATATGCATTTTATAGAATTTCTGATCATTAAGAAAATGTGAGTCATCCTTTACATTTAAGTAATTTGAGTTTTCTGCTGGTTAGTAGTTAGAAAGAGGATTCGAAGACAGCCGTAACATTTCTGTTAAAAAATAATTCTGATATTTTTCCTCTGTTATACTTTTTTAGACATTCAGTAACTTTCAAGCATTTAGAATGTTCACATTAAAGGATCTTAACATCCTTCAAAGGAAAATTTAAAAAGTTGAAATATATTTGATGAATATAGGTTCTACATATCAGAAGATATACAGTTTTTCACTTCACCTTGGATTACTCATTACACAGGTTACCATCAAGTAGATTCTGACTCATAGCAACCACATAGGACAGAGTAGAACTGCCCCATAGAATTTCCAACGAGTAGCCAGTATGGATTTGAACTGCCAGCTTTTCGGTTAGCCGGCTTAACCACTGCACCATCAAAGCTCCTTATATTAGATTAGAACCTATGATAAGAAGTTTACACTTCTTCTGAAGTACTTGCTGTGACTTCCATTTCATTTTTCTCCCACGATTTATAAGCATCTATCATGAGAAGACTCGACGGCACTTGGCTTGGCTTTATCATGAGAAGGGCCTTTCCTTCTGCTGACTCTTCCTTCCAGCTCGTCACTTCTTTTTGTTAATCACCGAAAGTCTCCAGACTTCACTTCACACAAAAATTACTCATTACTTCTTAATAAACTCCTTGCAATACAGTCTGTAATGTCATCATCAAGGTCACCTCAGTGTGCGACTCCCTGACCGTTATATTTTGCCCAAACGGTCCTTTGGAGATGCACAAGTAGGTGGTGTCTGCCTCCTGCCAGGGTCCTGACAACAAAAGAGATGCCGCTTCAAATAGCTTTGCTTAAATGTCATGATTTTTTGATAATATCCTTCCTATTTTTTCTTTAAGCTTTTTTTTGTTCGGTTTGGTTTGCTTCTTGCAATCCTGTTCCCGTTCTCTGCAGCGAGAACCAGATCTCACCAAACTACGCCACTTTGGGCATTTCCCAGTTTTTGGAACAACTAATAACTACAAGTCTATTGCTGGTAAATATTAACCCCATCCTTAGCATCTCTCAAGAGGGGTGTTAACTTAATATCTCCAAATATGTACTGATAATTTCTACCAACTGTGTCTTTACATCTCCTACTCTATCAATTTCTCTACACGTAAACATTCACAAACACACACACACACAACATATCCTACAGACATGGCTATCTGCTGGGGTTGTATTACACTCATATTAGCTTAAATGTTCACTTTTTGAAATTATATTTATTTCTTTCACATGCATAGTTATTTAAATTATACAGAACACATCACATCCCATTTATTCCCACTAAGACCAGTGTTTCTAATCTGACTTACCTTTCCCACACCTCTTAAGCTTCTAATATTTTGTTATGATTGTTTCACTTCAGCAAACAGAAAAAAGATTACATGTTTTATTTTAAAAATACTAGTATTACATCGTGACAAGAGCTTCTAAAACACGTCATAACAGTTTAAGAGTGGAATTCTACTCATCAGCCTCATGTCTTTCTTGGGATTCTCATCTATGCTTACCTCCTGTATCAGAGATGACTCCAGGTCTTCCAAAAGAAGGGACACATTTTAGTTTGTCCCTGCACTCAGATGAGCCCTCGTATCCGTCCCTACTGTGTGCACGTGTGCATTGACATATGAACGTCAGTGCTATTTTGTTCTAGCAACCACCTTGTTCTGGCATCAGGAACCCACATCAGGCATATCAATCATACTATCCAGCCATTAGCCATCAGTGTGTTCCCATTTAATACAACATTAATTGTACTATCAACATTTTCCCCTAACAAAAATTCCTTATAACTTTTGGTGTGCATGTAGGGGACAAGTATTACCTGAGTTATTTTAGTTTAGGTAACAATAAAGGCTCTTTCCAGTCTTCCTTCAATCCACCATTAGTTAGTACTCTCCACATGCCCTCATAATGCTGTTTGTCTAGTCAAAAGAGTATACGCAGTATTCCCTACACTAATGTTGGCTGTGTTATGTTGTTTGCTTTTCCTGCCTCCCAGCTTCTGATTGTCTGTTCCCTTACACTAGGAACAATGTCTCTAATCTGCTTTCTTGAACAGATTCAAGACCAAATTGGAATGCCATTGCCCTGTGAAATTCCCTTTACCCCATTCAGAAACAATCTCACCCTTCTATAAGTTATAACTTTGACATTTGCTACTCTTGGGGTATTTATCACACATAAAATTAGTTCATATTTCTTAATGTGTGTATGGTATCTTTCCTAATGTTCGCAAACTCCTCAGACAATAGAATCTTCACATTGATCTTTGAACCATTCAGTGTTCCTCAAATACCCACCTGGTCCCAGTGAGTGTTTATTAAGTGATATGATATGACTCAGCAGCAGAGGGAAAAGGGATACAAGAAGACCACAGCAGAGGAGGAAATCAAGAGAAAACGGAGGTTAGTTGTTTGGCACTGGGATAGTTATCTGAGAGGAAAGGGTGCACCTGAGACACGGTAAATGAAACCGAATGTAGACCAAAAAAAAGAATAGTGTGACTCTAAGATTCTACACCTTGTACTAGGCTTGCAGATGGTTGTATTTGAAGAAGTGACATTTGGGAAAACTGAAAACTTTTCTAGGGCAAGTGTTCTAGTTTTTAATATAAATTCTGAATCATTTGAGGGATATTCAAGATCAAAGTCTTAGAGTGAAAGAAAAAAATATGATGTTAGATACTAAATTAGAATTCAGATCTGATGTTGTGAACTAGAGAGTTCTATTGGAAGTTAAAAAGCTAGAATTCCAGAATCTAGATGCTTGGGTCTGTGATTCAATAATAACTTTGTTCTTTCTCTTGAGACCCCATGTTCAAATTTTTAACATCTTGGATCTTTTTATTTATTCTGTCCAAACCATGCCTAATTTATGCATGCTTCTGTTAGTCACTTGCTTTATCCCCTGTCTGTTGACAACTCTCTGAACCTACAGGGTTTTATAATGAAAGACTGGGAGATGTGAAGTCTCAAGTCTGTACATGCTGACTTGATCGCAGTTCAGCTCTGCAATGCTTAGGATATGCAGGAGCCTAATTGCCATTTGTATTTCAGCTCTCCCAGAAATGCTATGACATTATGTAAAGCTCTGCTATTGCTATGAGCACTATCCATCTTATATAAAAGCCAGCCTTTCCTATTACAGTGTGAGTTTCTTCTGCTTTAACTTCGTATCTCTACCATGCCTACAGATGAGAAAGCCAGGCAGGTAACACATGGGACACATGGGAAAGTGTTGGTTCATTTGTGACTTAATGTGATTTGTAGAATCCCTGGTGATATAGTGGTTAAAATCTTGACTTCTAATGAATGAAACAGTCAACAGTTAAAATCCAGCAGCTACTACTTGGAAATGCTATGGGACTGTTCTACTTTGTCCTGTAGTATTGCTATGAGTCCAAATTGACTTTTTTTTTCCCCTTAAATTATTTGGTTGCCTATAGGGCAAGCTGTGGGAAGTAAAATGATGTTTATTCAGTGGCATTTAATCATCTCCTACAAGCTAAATGTGAACAAATCTTGGAAATAAGTCACCTCCGCATGTCAGCTTATGTAAGTGTAGTAAGGACTAATGACGGGTGGAGCTTCGTGTTGAATGGAGATACCTGTGAGGTGTTCAGGTGGATCTGCACAGTTCACAGCTGAAAACATAGATTCAGCCCAGAGATACAGACCTGGGAGCCAACAAGGTGTTAGTAGAATGTGAAAGTATGTGAAAAAATGATAATCAATTATAGACCAAATCATAAAAGTATCAACGATGCCAAAGCTGAAAACCTGTGAGATTTTACACATTTAAGGAAAAAGTCATGGAAGAGAAAGAGAAGAAGCATAGAAGGAGAGACACAAGTAGTTACTAAAGTGAAAGTCAATAAAGAAAAGAATTTCTGGAAAGAACCTACCACCAGTGTCAAGTACCACATAGATATGTAGAATCCAGACTAAAATCCAACCCTTATATTTGAGAAAATAATGTTTACAAAGTTTTTTTTGTTTTTCAATTGAGGAAAGGGGCAGAAGGCTACTTAAAACAGGATGGGAAACTTTTAATTGGGAAAATCTCTGTGAAACTGACCCCTAAATGAAAAGATTCGGGAAATCCACAATATGGAGAATGCATGCTAGGATATGTTAGGGCTTTGGGGAGAAGGCCCTGATGTGAAGGATATCTAGGAAACATAAGAGCCCGGGAGAGCTCGATGAATCTTAATCGAACAGATCTGTGGGCGCCAAAACAAAGTCAGCACCACAAGAGGAAGGCCAGGAAGTGTAACAGGACACCAGGTGGGTGAAACCTGGGATTGTCCTGACATGTGAAAGCAGATGAGAATGACCCTCACATGTAGAACTCAGGCCACATTACTGCAGAGGGACTTGAAGAATTAACTCCATTGTAAAATGAAAAGATCAAGCAACTTAAAGTGAGAAAGGAGATACAACACGGGAAAGATAGCTGAGCTAGTAGGAAAACATTCTCAATACATGGGCAAAAGAAGAGTGCAGGCTGATAAGGGATGCTGCTGAAAGGGAAGATTTTTTTTTTTTTTTTTGGCTTAATGTTGTTGTTTTAATTTGAATTCTCTTTAAGAAAAAAAAAAAGTCTAATACAGATCTGGTAACCAGGCTGAATGCCACCTGTAACCAGGTTAAGATGGAAAGCTGATCTAAAATAAATGAAGAAAAGAAGAGTGATTTGAAAGCATGGCAATGTAATCTAAATATACAAACATCTTCCAAGCTGCAGAGTGTGATAGTGTGTACCCAAAGTTCTCAAGTAATTCCACTGCAGATTATGCTTCCAGGTTTGGGGCATGCTATGCAGACTAGTCAGTGTGGATAAAGTATAAAATAAAATAAAAATAAAAACAAGGGGGAAAAAAGCTACCTCAATCAAGTTGATTCCAGCTCATCCAACTCATAGTGACCCTACAGGACAAAGTAGAACTGCTCCCTAGAGTTTCCAAGGAGCGCCTAGCAGATTCAAACTACTGATCACTTGGGTAGCATAGTGGTTAAGTGTTATGGCTGCTAACCAGAAGGTTGGCAGTTAAAATGTACCAGGATCTTCTTGGAAACTCTAGGGGAAAGTTCTTCTCTGTCTATGGAGTCACCGTGAGTCAGCATTGACTCAATAGTAGTGAGTTTGGATAAAATATAACAGAGGCTAAATTAGTCTAAGGCAATGAGTCCCCTTGACAGAGTTAGGGGTGACCATGAAGTTCTTTTGTGGGGAAGAGGTTGGGAGATGAAGGGGTTATAGTCTAGAAGACTATACAAGAAAAAATAAGAATAACACAGAATATCACAGAAATATTTATTTGCTAACCATTTGGGGGAGAAGGGTATCAGAGTGGGCATAAGATACAAGTGTTTTCATACAGGTAGTTGCAGTGTCTTCTGCTGGGAAAATGGAAATAATAAATGTGGAAAAATGGAAAGCACAGAGGATTAAAACGGCCAAGGCTGAGATAAGTTGTAACAGACAAGTCCATATGATACCTCTGGTAGTCTCAGGGAGAAATCGTCTGCCATTGAAAGTAGTTTGTTGACCACTGTTGACTGGAGCAGACAGCTGTAAATTCACGGATGCTGCTTTTGTTTGTTTTACTCTTAATGTATACTGTTTGGAAGCCAGGTGATACAGTCAGCCAGTTATCATATATTTTAGCATTCAGGAAGAAAAAAGGACAATAAATAAAAACAACAAGGCATTTAGTGAGCCTTAAAAAAAACTGAGAAACAAACAAATTCTACTTGATGTCTGTCAGAGGAAATCTCATTAAGAAGAGTTTTGAATTCAAATGGACTTCCAAAGTATGTAATGATATTTATTTTTCAAAAGAAAGCCAAATTCAACCATCTCCATCAGGGCAGAAATAATATGGCACTAGGAGAATTCATGAGATGCCTGTTTTGATGTCTAAGAATGTTCCTTTTCATTGTCTGTAGTTTCTTTTTTCCAACACTAATAAATCCCAATCTTAGCCTAGAAGGGTACTTCAAACAACCCTAATTGTTCCCAGATATTTTTCAAGGTATTTTTCAAAGAGGTCAGATGGAATTTGTGTTTCACCTCACTTTACCTTGCTTGTGTTTGAGGACATTGTCCATGATGATTGTAATATTAGCAAGAGCAGAGAAAGCCATCTTAACCTTCTTCATTTAGAATTCTTACTTACATTATCTACCACCTCTTCATTTTCTATAATTTCAATAAGTCTTCTTAAGTCCAATTTAGAGGAGCATACAAAAAGAATTGCTGTGTGAATCTAGTCTTTTGAATTAACAGGATAAATTACCTACATTGTAGAATAAAGCCTAAATAATGATCAGATCCTAGCATGCCATTCAACTCGTAACCTAAACAGTAGGAAGGTGACTTGAGATAAGTAATTAGTCTTCAGGAAGCTAACAGTGTCAATCCTGTTCCTAAAATACCAGTTTATGGCTCTGGGCTGAGTGGGTCAGTTAAAATTGTTCCAGGTCCCAAACTTGCCCACACCCAACACAAGCAAGTCAATTTTAACTCTAAGAGACCCTATAGGACAGAGCAGAACTGTCTCGTCAGGTTTCCAAGACTGTAAATCTGTACGGAAGTGGAGTGCCACATCGTCCTCCTGTGGAAAGACTGGTGAGTTTGCAACACTGATGTTTTGTTGACAGCTGAGTTGGACGTAAGACCACGTGACTGCTCTTCTCCTAGGGAACTAACCACCCTGGAGGAATTTCAATACTGCATCATGTGACCTATGTCCACCAGTTGTCACCACAGAGTCCTGTCCACCACTCATAGAAATGACCTGGTAAATCTCTATGAGACCTTGTATTTACTGATTCTAATTACTGACTTTTCATTACTTTTATAACTACCATGGAAGTTTGACAGAATTCCAATAAGTAAAAGTTGAGGAAATACAGTGTATATTTGACAAATAAGGTGCTATTTAAAGGCATAGTCATGTGAATAAATAGCTGAAAATATTGCTTATATTATGTAATTCAACAATTGGTAAGTCAATTGGTGCCCAATAAGAAGGTATTTGGAAGTTCCAACACCTGTACCTGTAAATGTGATCTTTTTTGTAAATAGGATCTGTGGAGGTATAATTAGTTAAGATAAAAAGGATGATCCTACTCCAATGTAACTGATATCCTTATAAATAGAGGAGACAATACACTGGCATAGAGAGGAGACAGTCGTGTGACGATGAAACAGAGGTCGCAACTATGCTACCACACCTCAGGAAACACCTGGAGCTACAAGAAGCTGAAGAAGACCAGGAGGGATATTCCCTAGAGCCTTTGCGGAGAGGATAGCCCTGCTGACACCCTAATTTCATACGTTTAGCCTACAGAGCTGTGAGAGCATAAGTTAATGTTACTTTAAGCCATTTATTTAATCATATTTTATTACAGTAGTACCTGGGTGTTAATATAAGTTCCTAAATGTGTACATGACAAATTTTTTAGTTTCTTCTCTATATGTCACTTGTTCTATGTTGTATTATCAAGGGGGGCAAGACTCAAAAAGGAGAAATTATTTTAAAAAAATTGAATGCATTGTGTAACAAGTTAGTTTTCCTTGAAAATTGGAAAATAATGATGTTTACTGCTTTCATTAGGTCTTTCTTTCCTAAAGTGCATTAAGTTTGATAATTTTATAAATGAGATTATTGAGTAAAGAATTCAGAAAAATCAGTATTTGGAACAGTCTAGTAGTTAAAAAGATAATGACCTTGTAATTGTCATCACTGTTTCAAAAAAATATCTCTTTCTTCATTTACTTTACATCGAGAGCAAATGAAAGAGAAATGTAGGATGGATAAGTCATGAATTGTTCTTCGTTTTATGTTTCATTGCATGATTCCTTGGGAAACAAAACCAGCTATTTTCAATGCAATAGGGAGGGATATTTTTTCAATTCAATGTAAAATGATTTTTTTTTTTCCTCCAAGAAAGGCTCATCTTTTCATTTTCTACCTTCAAGGCTGTAGAAAAGAAGGGGCAATAGATTCGCTTCTCCCTATAATTTTTAGCTGGAGAACAACTGAAAGTGAGAACACCATTAAACCAGTGAGAACTTGATAAAGAGTAAAAATCCATGTTTTGTTAGCATCTGCCTCCAAAAACTATCTCAAGTGTTTTCCAATAGCCAGACCTCCAGCTGTTAATGCATGTATGGTCTGCAAAAGGAGAAGACAAGACTCATTGGAAGAGCCAACTGGCTGCAGTATTTCTACTGGTAAACTGTTTTCCGAATCTCCATATATTGACAGTAAATCTTTTTGAAGGGAGACAGAGTGAATGGAATATTTTCTACAATTAATAGGAATCCATTGTGTGTTTTTAGTCTTGTGAAACAAACACCTCAAGCTACTTTTGCCTCATTTGCCATTTAATAAATCCCAGTAGTTAGGACAATAATATATAATACTGCCTTTATCATTAGTTTGTTTCATTTTAATGAGGAATAGTTTGGATGTATGCTGTCCGGCCTTTCTGCAGAGATACTCCTGACTATACTCAAATCTCCAGCTTATCAACTATCAGGCCAGTATGTTAACTGTGTGCAACTACTAAGGACTTTCTTCTTTTCTAAAAGACTGACAAAATTCACCAATAATACCTTCCATACCTGGGTTTTTCTTTGGTGGAATGTTTGTACCTCTATTTCAATTACTTTAGTATAATTAAGATTATTCATGTTATCTAATTTTTAGATGATCTTTGATGATTTGTGTCTTTCCAGGAGTGTGTCCAGTTTGTAATGTCATTTACAAGCTTTATTTTAAAAGTTGTGAATACTATACATACTTCCCAACCTTCCTTATTTCCTGTTGATGTGCTTGATAAGTGGATGGTGTCTTTACATCAAGTGAGTTTGAATTGATAATCATCTGATAGGACTTAACATTTTAAATTAGAGAAAACTTTCTATCCCTTTCATGCCATTTATCCTTTTGAAAATCTACCCATTGTTGTCGTTAGGTACCGTTCACTCAATTCTGACTCATAGTGATCCTATATACAACAGAATGAAACAATGTGTGATCCTGTACAATCTTCACATTCATTGCTATGTTTGAACCCAATATTGTGGCTACTGGTCAATCAATCCTGTCATAGATCTTCCTCTTTTTCACTGAACCTCTATTTCACAAAGTATGATTTTCTTCTCCTGAGATTTGTCCCTTCTGGCAACATGTCTGAATTCTATGAAACGAATCTCACCATATTTGCTTCGAAGGAGCATTTGGCTATACTTCTTCCAAGACACATTTGTTTGTTCTTCTGGCAGTCCATGGTATATTTAATATTCTTTGCCAATACTGCAATTCAAAGCAATCAATCATTGGGTCTTCTTTATCCATTGTACAACTTTGCATGTATATTAGTTGATTGAAAATACCATGGCTTAGGTCAGGCACAACTTAATCCTCAAGTGATATCTATGCTTTTTAATGCTTTAAAGAGCTCTTTTGCAGTAGATTTGCCCACTGCAATATGAAGTCTGACAATTAAGTTCATGAACTTGCCACCATGCACTTATGTTGACAGCACTGTGCAAACAACTAGGTAAGGTTTCATAACCTTGGTATATCTGTGTCTCATAGCTGTGTTCATGTCAATGTGTGGTGGTGTCTTGCTGATTGGCATTTATTATTGTTGTAGCCTGCTGTCACAAGAATGTTGAGCTTGCATTAGAGCAATGAACAAACATTGAATTTCTTATTAAACTTGGCAAGAGTGAAAGTGAAATCAGGCACATGTTTTTCCAGGTACTGGGGATAATATCATGAAGAAAACGGCAGTGTACAAATGGATTAAATCTTTTGCTGAGGGTAGAGAAAGCATCACTGATGAGCAGAGGTCATAGCATCCAGTAACAAGCAGAACTGACGAAAACACTGCAAAACTTTGTTGAATTGTGCATCAAATTGTCAGCTGACTGTGAGAAGCATAGCAGACCAAGTAAACATTGATAGAGAAACAGTTAGGAAAATCTTCACTGAAAATCTTGGCATGAGAAGAATGTGTGCAAAGATGGTACTGAAGGATCTCAACTGATGAACAAAAGTAAAGGAGAGTTGAAATTCACAAGACCTTTGAGGAGGCAGGATGATGTTTGGGGCTGTGTTGTCACTGGTGATAAAACATGAGTGTACCAATATGATTCTGAGACAAAGCACCAAAGCACGCAATGGAAGTCAGACAGTTCTCATTGACCAAAAAGTTTTGTCAGTTCAAATCAAGAGTCAAGATGATATTGCTAACCTTTCTTGATATCAGAGGGATTGCTCATTATGAATTTGTGCCAACTGGAAAAACAGTTAATCAAATTTACTACTTACAAGTGCTGAAAAGTCTGTGTGAAAAAATAAGATGAAAATGACGTGAATGACAAAAAAAGTTAGACAAAAACGACTTGGTCTTTTCAGGAAAAACTCATGGCTCTTGCATCATAACAATGCACCAGCTCACATGGCAGTCTGTGAGGGAGTTTTTAGCCAGTAAAAAAGTAACTGTATTGGAACATCTTCCCCACTCACCTGATGTGGCCCTCAGTGACTTTTTTCTTTACCCAAAGATAAAGGAAATATTTAAAAGGAGACATTTGGATGACATTCAGGAGATCAAGGGTACTATGACAACAGCTGTAATGGCCATTCCCAAAAAGAGTTCCAAAATTGCTTTGAAGGATGGAGTAGATGTCCACCACCATCAGTGCATAACTTCCCAACGGGAGTACTTTAAATGTCACCATAGCAGTATTCAGCAATGACGTATGTAGCACTTTTTCTAGGATGAGTTCACAAACTTAACTGGCAGGCCTTATATGGCATTTGATTTCTTGAGTGCTGCTTCCATGTGGGTTGATTATGGAATGAATAAAATGAAATCCGTGACAGCTTCAGTCGTCTCTCTTTTTCGTGATGTTGTTCATCAGTCCAGTTGTGTAGATTTTTGCTTCTTTTTGCTGAGGTGAATCCTATAGTCTTCCATGTTCTTCTGTAAGTATTTCTAGTTGTCTCCACTTTCAGCAAGCAAGGTTCTTTCTTATAAATGAAGTTTTTAAACTTACTACTAATTAATAAAGCAAGTTAGAAGATGTAACCACAAAATAAGTTAATGAAGAATTGTGAAACATTAAAAAACTGTTAATGCTATTGCCTATTACCATATTCTTGTAGGTCTGCTTCTTGGATTATTTGTTTATTGTACTAACTGAATAAGCATGTATTAGTTTCTTGTTTTGTTCAAACTGCCTCTTGATCTATGTATGGATTCCACTTAACACAGGATAGTGGAATTTCCATTCTTCAAGGTGTTATTCATATTGTATTATGATTCAGAGTTGGATGCTTTTGAAGTGTCAATAAAACACAGGTAAACATCTTTCTGACATTCTCTGCTTTCAGTCAAAATCCATTCAACATCAGCAATGATATCCCTCTTGCTATTTTGTCTTCTGAATGTGGCTTGCATTCATGATGGCTGCCTGTCTATATACTTCTTCAAACAAATTAATTATCTTTAGGAAAATCTTACTTGTGTGTGATTGTAATCATATTGTTCAATCATTTCAGCATATCCTGTTGATTTTTTTTCTTTGAAACAGGTAGAAATATGGACCTTCCTGTCCCTTGGACAAGTAGGGATGTTTTCCAAAATTCTTGGCATTGACAAGTGGGGAACTTTCAGGACTGCATCCATTTGTTAAAACATCTCAGTTGGTATTCCTTCAATTCCTAGAGCCTTATTTATAGTCAATGCCTTCAGCACATCTTGGACTTCAATACCATTGGTTCTTGATCACCTGCTACCTTCTGAAATGGTTGAACTTAGCAAATTGTTTTGAGTACACTGACTTTGTGTATCCCTTTCATCTTCCTTTGATGCTTCCCAAGTCAATCAGTGTCTTACCAATAGAATCTTTCAATATTTCAGCTCTGGTTTTAATTTTTCCTTCCATTTGTTCAACCTGAGAAATGTCAAGTGCAATCATCCATTCTGGTTTTCTAACATCATATCTTTTCACATTTGATTATAATAATTTACTTTGCCTTCTTGAGCAAACCTTTAAAATTCTCTATTCAGTTCTCTATCATGTCTTCCATTTTCTTTAGCTACTCTATACTCGAGGACAAGCTTTACAGCCTCTGACTTCCACTTTGGTCTTGTCTTTGGGTCCTGAACTTTTAATGACCTTTTGCTTTCTTTATGTATGATGTCCTTGATGTCATCTGAGAACTTGTCTGGTCTTCAATCATTAGCATTCAGTGTATAAAACATATCCTTGAAATGGTCTTTAAATCCAGATGAGATATACTCAAAGTCATACTTTGGCTTTCAGGAACTCATTTTCATTTTCTTCAACTTCAACTTGAACTTGCATATGAGCAATTCCTGGTCTATTCCACAGTTGACCCTTGAATTTGTTCTAATGATGCTGAGCTTCTTCATCATCTCTTTCAACAGATGTAGTTGATTTTATCCCTGTGTATTTTCTAGAAAGATCCATGGGATAGTCACCTTTGATGTGTTACAAAATGTTATTTGCAATGAATAAGCTTTTAGTCTGGCAAAAGTATGTCATATGTTTTCTGGCTGTTTCTAAGGCCTTATTTTCCAGCTACAGATTCTTTGTTTCCAACTTTCAAATTCCAATCACAAGTAATTATTAATGCATCTTGATTGCATGTTTGATCAATTTCACATGGCAAAAGCTGGTAAAAAATCTTCAGTGTCCTCATCTTTGGCATTAGTGGTTGATTCATAAATTTGAATAATAGCTACAGTTACTGGTCTTATAAGTGTATGAATATTACCCTATCACTCACAACATTGCACTTCAGGATAGATGGTGAAATATTCTTTTTTGTGATGAATGCAATGCCACTTCAGCCCTCTAATGACTAGGATATTGATTTTTATGTGTTCCATTTCATTTTTGATGACTTCCAATTGTCCTAGATTCATACTTTGTTCATTCCATGTTCTGATTATTAATGGAAGTTTGTGGCTGTCTTCTCACTTTGAGTCTTGCCACATTAGCAAAGATCTTGAAAGCTTTACTCACATCGTTAAAGTCAACCCTACTTTGAGGAGGCAGCTCTTCCTGAGTTGTATTTTAATTTTCTTCCATCTGGAATGATTTACCTTCTGGCATTGTGTCAGATAATGTTTTGCTGTTATTCATAAGGCATTCACTGGGCAATCTTAAGTTGACCACCAGATCCTTCTCCCTAGTCATTTTAGTCTGGAAAGTCCATAAGTCCATTGAAATCTGTCCACCAAGGGTGACACTGCAGGTATTTGAAAGACTGATAGCACGTCTATCAGGCATAGCAATAAGCAAGTCACTACAGTACAACAAACTGATGGATGAGTCCCAGAAAAAAACAACCTAATTCTACTGAAATATCTGAAATGTTATCTTTAAAGCTTAATAAGTTGTATATTTTTAGTTCAGTGCTCAAAACTTAGGTTATCCCTTCTTTTTTAATAGGATCAATTAGAAGTGTTGATTGTTTCTTTCATTTCATTTTAAGATAAGCCAGGCAGAGACCAGAGGGAGGCAAGCATAATGCCTAGGGCATGTAATTGAAGAAGATATTCGCTCTCTAGTTTCTGCAAGTACAAGACCGGCCCTTGCAGAAATCTAAGAAGGATTGCCTCTGTATGATTCGTTCCCTAGGTACCTCACTTACCTCATCTAGTCCAGACTCTTAAATTTATGAATTCTTTCAGTGCTCTAGAAATGCAAAATCCTTTTTCAGTATTTTATTAGAAATCTTTTATGTATTATTTTGAAGCAAGTATACAGATAGCCTTCCCTGCCTTTCAACCGAGCTCTCTAAATCCCTCTCTATGGCAAAAGAGGAACTCTGCTTTAAAAATTGTATACAGACCTTATAACCCTAAAAAATGTGGCAGTTGCCAATTTTGTCATTCCACTTCTCATCTTCCACTGCAGAAAATTATATTTGTGAAGACATAGTTACTTATCTTCTTTGCTCTATTTAGGATTTTTTTCTGGAATGAATTAATTTAACAGAATGCATTCTAATTTTTTTTTTTAATTATGACTGAGTGAAAATGTACATTCCCATATAAATTTACATACCCACCTATGTGCAGCTTCCACTGCTTTCCCTGCCTAGTGACATGAGAAGAAATATAAGAATGCAAGCAATTAATTGTTTTAGGAACAGATTGAAATAATTTCTTCTCTATTTTTTAATTATTAGTAGGTTCTGTTTTCTTTAACTATTTTTGTAATAAATTGTTTTAAACCAGTTCACAGGTGATTGCAACACGCGGTGCAGTAAGACTGATGGTTGCTGCTCTAATGTGTGCTTTATATTACACATTATTTTACACTAAAGCCATTGCCAGGATTTAGAATTTTGATTAGCAGTTCCAGGAAGATAGGAGCTTTCCGCCAGTTGGTGAACCAGAGAGAACAGTGCCACCATTTCTCATCAGACATCAGTTCCTCAGTGTCAGTGGGCCACACGACTTCTATTATCTGCCCTTAAGATGACCCCTTTTAATGGTTTAACAAGATATTAAGCAAGGCCATTCTCTGGAGCTGTAAAGGATTGCTGCTTTGTTTCGAACATGCTGCTGGCTTTCCATAGTTTTCACTGAATCTGCATCCAGACAATGCTCGTTCTAAGTCCTGCTTTGCTATCTGTGTGGCTTCTCTTTTGCTATTTCTTCATATTCTTGTCTTATTAACTTACAGAGTTGTATATTACCTTAGTGTCTCAGTAAAAACCCTTTGTCATTGAGTTCATTTCTACCTACGGTAACCCTACAAGACATAGTAGAATTGCCCCATAGGGTTTCCAGGAGGGGGGCCTGATGTATTCCAACTGCTGACCTTTTAGATTATAGCTGAACTCTTAACAACTCTGCCAACGGGACTCCGTAACAAAACACCAACTATATATATGAATATATACGAATGTAGGTATGAATATATCTGTATGTGTGTGTGTGTGTGTGTGTGTGCGTGCGTGCGTGTATGTGTGTGCATTTCAGCCTTAGAAATTTAGGAATGATCTTGGTGGAACCCGGATGCTATTTTCTTTTTTTCCCTCTGCCTTGCACTTACATTTTCAATGCTTTATTTACAAATTTTGGACATGTGACCCATTACTGATAATGAGTATATTCAAAAATTGCTTAATATTTAATCTAATCAAATATTAAAATTAAATATTTAATCTATATTATTTTACTGTAATACTTTCTTTTTCTTTATTACTGAAGATGTAAGAGCTTAAAATGTTGGAATCTATTCTCTGTTAAAAAGCTTACAAATTTGCCACAAACATCTACCATGTGTTAGACAATTTTTATGTTTAGTTTTTACAACATCTAATTAGGTGACATGAGTCTTGTTTTTCAAATGAGAATTTTTTTTTTATTTGAATAACAAGTTTAAGGAAGGACAAGTAACTTGTCCAATGTTGTACACTGAATATGTGGAAGAACCAGTATTTAAATGTAAGTTTCTCTTGCTCCCAAATTTGTTTGCTTTACCAAACCCTTCAGCTCCGTCCAGGGCTTTCTGGGGGAGAGAACAGGGTTCTCAAACTTCGCTGGTCTGTTCTACCCCTAAAGTAAGTTTCTCATAAGCGAGGTTTTTACAGTTACTGATAATTAATTAAGCAACTTAGAAGATACAACCACAAAAAAGAAAGAAAGAATTAAGGAACATTAAAAAAAAGTCAGTACCTTTGCTTATTACCAATATCACTACTGATGTTATTGTCATTTCATCGTCCCTGACTCTTACTTCACTGACATCCCTGGGGCCTTGCTTTCCTCCATAGCACCAAACTTGGAGTTTACTGAATCCTCATCCTTCCGTAGATAACTGGCTTCTTTCATTCTGTGTATAAATATGGAGTTACTTACACTAAACTTTTGTAAGAACTCAAATTCTCTCCCAAGAATGAGACATAGAATACTAGAGTTTCTTTTAGTTATGCCCTTAGTCTTTTGTAGTTCTTGATAATATAGTCATTAAAATAACCTGAAGATTTTGATCAGAAGGCAATCTAAAGAGGACCAGATACAGACCAAAGTTACTCGTTGCTCTGGTGAGACCTAAAATCTCAGAAAGGCTTGGCATGAATTCCACTTCTTGTTCAGCCATCCTCTTCTATGCACGACCATCTGGCAATTCCAATCCTGAATTATTAAGGTCAGAGAAGTATGGTCCTATTTCATTTCTATGCACAGTCTTTGCCTGACTAGGCGGCTCAATTAATTACTGGATCCAAATTGGGTTGGGATTTGCTTTGTAAACTGCTTAGCAGTTTAACTGGGTTGTAGAAGAAGACTCAATATGACAACAGATGACCTTCCTAAAGGTTTATTTCCCTCCCAACTGCTCGTATTGCCATTAATTTCAGGAGTCATTCAGAATGAGCCATTTATTAGCTTCCTAAATGCATTTACTACATGGCAGATGTCCATCGCACAGCAGACCGCTTCTTGCCTTTCACTGACCCCATCAACAGATGCAACTACCTGGATCCATCACCCACAAACCTCTGACCACAGAGCGAAGTGTGTTTGGCATACTAGACTCAAAGGAGAAAAGAGGTCATCACCAAGATATAGGCAAAGGTGACAATTTTATACAACAAAGTTACAACTATGACAAAAAATCTTTTTCTGGGTTGTATTTAGAAATATGTTATTTTCCCAAATCTCCAAGTGTGTTTAATGCATTCAGAATCTTTTTGATTATATCAAAATTGGTAAGAAATGAATGTAATGAAGCTATTTTTGCTTAAATGATTTGCAAGTCTTTTTTTTCTTCATCTGCATGGTGAGATAATGATAATGTCCTGGCAGCTGGTCATTCCAGCTAAAATGTAAGTTAATCTTAAAATGATTTCTACATTTGAACATGATACTATGTTTATAAAGAAAATACTTAGCCTATTGATACTTGTCCTCTACTATGTACCTGAACTCCTTCAGCTTCACAGGAATCCATAAAAAGAAAAGGCAAATGACTCATTTTTTCCTTCACTTAGGCTTTTCTATATGCAAGTGATAACACATCCATAGCTCAAACAGATTTGCCAAAAAATTTTAATCGACAATGACATAAAACCAGACCAAACCAAATACCATCAAGTTGATTCCAACTCAGAGTAACCCTACAGGACAGAGCAGAACTTCCCCATAGAGTTTCCAAGGAGCACCTGGAAGATCAGAACCCAAAAGTTAGCAGACCTAGCCCTTAACCACTACATCGACAGAGTTTCCAACAACGGCACAAATATCCCTCAAACAATTTAAAATTATTTGAAGGATATTTTAAAGTTATTTGAGGGACAATGACATAAATATCCCCAAAATAATTTTAAGAAGATATATATACAACAGTTCAACACTCTTTGAATGGGTCAAAACTAGTTATACATCATAAAATATTTATTATAAAGTAAATATAAGTGAATTAATAAACTCCAAAATATTGGTAAAAGATAATCTGGGAGTAAAGACTGAAATGTTTTATTTGTACTTCCCTCATTGCTTTATTTTTATGCTAAGAATCATAAATGTTGTGAAATATGCATTTATTTTGCAGAAATACTAATACAATGAAAGTAACAAAGTAGGCATCGGTGCCTAGAAATACTCACAGAACATCAACAAAACGTGTGTGGTAGTAAACACAGACGCACCATTGCAAGTGTTAAATGAGATACTTGAGTGCTGTGCTGACCACTCACAAAGATATTTGTCTCGCGCATGCTGGCTCTTCTAAAATATTCCCGGGTTCATGATCATATGTTTTTTGGATGATGTGGGGTAACATTGAATTCAGTAGTTAACTGTAATAAGCCTCATTAGGCTATTTCTAAATTCCACAGTGGAAGGGCTCACAAGATTGGCATATGCACACAGTACTTAGTCACAGCTTCTTAACAGTAATGGTGAAAAAAATTGGAGACATTAAAATACAAAAATTTTTCAGATATGTATATGCTAACACGGATTTTCTTTTTTTCAGTTGCAATAAGAAATCATCTAAAGATCACGAACATGTTGAGACAAGTAAAACTGATGTTGCCTTCTGTGGAGATGTTTAAGCCAAAGAAAATAACCTTAAGACAATGGTACAGTAGGAAGAGACCTAGTAAACCCACATAATCCTTGTGAACTTCCGTTTACCTATCGGTACAATGGAGGGAATGATAAGGTTGTGGAAGCATATATTCATGTGTGAGTGTGTGTATATATGTAATACGGATCCAACTTGACGACACTTGTCTGGCATATGTACTCACACATAGGTGTACACATACATGTACATATATCATCTAAAACCAAACCTGCTGCCATTGAGACAATACTGACTCACAGTGACGGTACAGGACAGAGTAAAATAGACCCATAGGATTTTGAAGGAGCAGCTGGTGGGTTCAACCTACTGACCTTTTGGTTAGTAAATATAGCACTTAACCATCATGGCAACATACATGCATGCACACTCATATTTGTGGGGGTGTGCATGTGTGTGTGTGTAAGAAAAGGTCTCGCCATTGGACCAGTAAGCAGCATTATGATACATGGAAAAATACTGAAGTCATCGAGGATTTCATTGTACTTAGATTCACAACCTACAGCCATGGAAGCATCGGTCCAGAAATCAAAAGGGAAATCTGCTACATAAGACCTCTTTGATGTGTTAAAAGTACAAAGATGTCACCTTGAAGATTAAGGTGCAACTGACCAAAGCCATGGTGTTTTAAATCACCTCGTATGCATGTGAGAGCTGGGTACTGATGAATAAGGAAGACTACAGAAAAACTGATGCCTTTGAACTGCAGTTTTGGTGACAAATATTGAATATATCATTGACTGCCAAAGGAAAGCATGAATCTGTCTTGGAAGAAGTCAAACTAGAATGTTACTGAGAAATTAGAATGTCAAGATTTCATTTTACCTTCTTTGGACATGTTATCAGAAGAAACTAGACTTTGGAGGACATCATACTTCATAAGGTAAAGGGTCATTGATAAAGAGGAAGAACCTTCACAAGATGGATTAACAAAGTAGCTGCAACAATCAGCTGAACTGTAACAAAAATTATGAAGATAAACACAGGACTGGGCATTGTCTCATCCTTGTTTATGGGCACACACACATTAGTATACATACAGCCTAGAGTTTTGCTGATGCCTAGTGGACCATCGACTATGCTAATGACAAAAAATTACCTATGTAAAGCAATTCTTATCCTTTTTTCCCTAACTCTGGTCAGTAAAGAGAGTTAAAGCACGACTTCTTAGATTTGATTTCCTCTCTTGCACTCCAATGAGGCTTCTGAGATGTGGTCCTTTTGACAATGTAAAGCATAATCAGTGAAAAAGGGAGAGTGGAAGAAGAACAGAGGCAGAAAGCCTAAGAGTGAAAGATTTTTGGGAGTGTTAGGTCCTGAAAATTCTGAGAAGGTGGCTACAGTGTATGAGAGCTGACCAGGTAGAAGACTCAAGCTGCACTGCTGTTTGCTATTTATATTCTTCATCATGTTTGTGAACAGTAAGTAAAAGACACTTTATTTAAATATTGGTTTTTGGGTTCTTGGTATGTATTCTTCAGAATTCATCCTACTTCAATACTGATTTATGCAGATCATAACATTACTCACATTAAAATATATATGATCATTATAATCTCAAAGAATTTAACTGTACTTCTGCCTACTGGCACTTACTGTGTAGACCTTTTTCATTCAGTCTTCATACTCAAATCTTTCTTATCATCTAAAGTCAACATTCTATGTTTTCCATGACACTCTCTGCCACTCATCTAAGTGGTATAAATATTTTCCAAAAACTCCCTTTGAATTTTATCTTTGTTTCTGGTCAGACACCTTGCAAGCAGATTCCGAGGAGGAGATTTAGGAGCATGCAATTAATTAAAAAAACAGCGGGAAAAATGAAGTGAGGGAGATGGGACAGGGCCAAGACTGGAGCAAAGGAACTATGTGTTTTCAACAAGATTCCACCTCCTACCTGATCACACTGAGGCTTCTAGAACACAACCTGAATCAGAGTTGGTCTAACGTTAGGTAAGTAAGTCATCTATTTGAGTTTTCGCAGCAGTTGGTTATTGACTGTGGGCTTTGCATATTACCTTCTGGGCAAGACACTAAGTCTTGCATTCTTGAGCAAAGCAGGCAGCATTGAGTCATTCATAGTCAAAATTCACACCAATCCAGTGAAGAGGACCTGGATAGGGCATCATAGAACTCACTGCAGTAGCCGTCTGACGGTCTTCACTTTTCACATGCATCATGGCAATTAATATCCCTATTATTATTCTACTAGGTTATGATTTCCTTGCAGATGAAGTAAGTGAAATATTTAATCTTTGTATATCTTAAAATATCTAATCCAGTTCTTTGTATATAATGGTACTAGAATGAACTTTGGAATTGTTTGTACAGACTTCCTTTCTAACTAAGTGGAAACAAAATAGGGTTCCAATTCATTCTATCTGAATATTGAATAGATGGTTGACATTCATGGGGAAACTCCCTGAAAGTTCAGAAATAAATTTACTAACACTGATATCACCTGAATTACCAAGGACTGTAAGTATCAAGAAATAAAGGAGAATTAAGGAAGGTACGCATCAACTAGGTTTACTCAATTGCTGTGTGGCTTGCTCCTGGGCTAGTAGCTTACAGTGTAAGTTTATACTGTAATAGTACATTTTTACAGATTACCTTCCTTGATGGTACCAAGAGTCTAAACTAGTAACATCATTATCTGTGAATGTCATATATTTGGTAGGCAGATTTACTGAATAAATAAATAATAATAAGATTGCAGAATGTATAAATACATGTTAAATAAATACTTGGAAACCAAAAATATATCAAACATGTTGCTGTTGAGTCAGTTCTGAATCATAGCAACTCCATGTATTGCACATTATAAATTGTTCCACTGGGTTCTCTTGACTATAATCTTTACAGAAGAAGATAGCAAAGAGACATGGGAAAGAACAATAACAATAAAAGTGGGAAGAAAATCTGACAATAACTGTGTTATCCAACCTTTCCTTAATTATCTGACCCAGTCCCACTACTTTCAGTGTTACTTGTGTTCTGACTCCCAGGTTTCAGTAGATAGCTTAGAGTGCTGAACTAGCCAAGTGCCAAGTGCTGTGAACTACACTATCTATTAATCATTTGAAACATAACTTTCTCCAAATTAAACTCTTGCGCTTTCCCCCAAATAGTCAAGCTGCAGCTTCCTTCACCCCACTTCACATTTCTAGGAAATTGTAATTTGTTAATTTCTTTTTCTTTAATTGTGATTGAGTGAAAGCACACAATCCAAGTTAAATTTGCATGCTTGCCTGTCTGTAGCTCCTTGTGCTCTCCTTGCCTGAGACAACACAAAGACTTCTTTCTGTTATATACATGTCATATCCTCTTAACAACCTCCTGTTTCCTCCTCTCCACTCTCTCCTCTTTCCTTTAGCAAGAAGCCAGAAGGACAGCATCCTGTGTATGCATAGAACCGTAAGTACACACACTATATTGTCACATCATGTCCCCAAGTCCAATTCATTCCTGTCAGAAGAGCGGACCACAATAATGATTTCTGGTCAGGGGCAGCAGCAGGTCTAGAGGCCATGTTTCCAGGGGAACTTTGGACCATCAGTTGTGGTCTCTCAGGGGAGCTCTTAAGCTGCACCCCTCTTTTTCTCGTGTTGCCACTGGAACTTAACATTGTGTGCCCCATTATGGCCATCTTTGGTGATGGCCAGGCACCATCTGGTTCTTCTGGTCACCTGTTGACATAATCATCCATTCATATGTGTCCTTCTGTCTTCTGGACTCCTTTTCTCTCATGTCTTTGTTATCCTTGTCAATTTCTTAGGTCGCAGAACCTTGGAATCATCCTTATCACTTGCCTTTATTTTACATCACCTATTCAATTTCTGTGAAAGTTCTGTTGGCTTTATCTTCAAAGTACGCTCAGACTCTGACAACCACCGCTGTTGTCTCTGTAGTTCAATCCACCACAACTCCCTTGGATGACGGTAACACCTCCCTTCTCTTCTTCATTTCTACTTTTGATCAACTTCTACAGTATTTTCAAAACAATAGCCAGAGCTATCTTGTTAAAATTAAAGTCATAGTATGTCATAACTCTCTCAAATATACATTTTTGAGTAAATGTATATTTGCTCCATTTATTAATTTACTTGTATCTTCATTTAGTCATTCTATATTAGTTTATTGACCACTTTCTTTGTTGCTGTTAGTTGCTGTCTAGTCATTCCCAACTCAAGGCAACTCCCTTAAGGCAGAACCAACCACTGCTTGGTCCTACGATGTGTTCATGATCCTTGGTAAGCTTGAGTCCACCTTTGTTGCAGCTACTGTGTATTTTGTGTGCCTTCTAATTCAGCAGGCTTATCTTCCAGCACTATATTGGACAACATTCTCTTGTGACTCATAGAACTGTCCTTCACTGATTCTTGAAAATAAATCACCGAGTCTTTTTTCCTAATCTTAGGATGGGGGATCCACTGAAGTATGTCCATGGAGAGAGTCAGTAGTTCACATAACTTTGGAAATAGCATTACATAACGTTAATTTCTCTTTTTACAAAGGTGATAAAAAGGTACATGAACACAGTTCATTTGTTAACTTAGCAGCAAGAAAGACAAGGTGTACACCCACAGAGATGAATCAGTTACTTCAAATGGCTAAAGGAACTTAAATTGTCGTATACATGTGGAAGGAGAAAGGGCTGAGCTGCCTGCTTGCAAAAGTAAAGTAGTATTGTCAGCAAACTCTAGGCTTGAAGAAAAAGTGGAAAAAAACAATTTTAGAAGACACGTTCAAATGAAAATAAGAGAGTCTGCTTCTCTACTTGACTTACAAGTGACAAGTACTTGGTCCTCTGGCAACCCAAAGGAAAAAGATTATTTTATGAAGAGTTTAAGAATGCTGTACTTTAATTCATTTGGATTATTTCAGCTCAAATCAAATTTTAAAAGTAAAACTATATACACTTGAACATCATATAGACTTTTCAGTAAGGATATGTATACAGTTATTTGTTAATTCATTTGCTCAGATAACTATTGAATTCTTACTCTATTCCTGGTTCATTCTGAACACAGATGATAGTAAACAAGAGAGAGATGCTCCTTTTATTAAGGAGAGTACTTTATTGTGGACTGTAGTGGCAAATCTTTTAAGCCCTGATTGCTCAACTGGTTAAGTGCTCCGCTGCTAAGATTGACAGTATGAACCCATCCATGGCTCCTTAGGAGAAAGACTTCATGATCTGCTTCCATAAAGTTTCTAACCAAGAAAAACTTCTGGGGCTGTTCTACTGTGTCATATGGGCTCACCATAAGTCAAAATCAACTCAATAGCACCTAGCAACAACAGCAGCTGATGAAATTTGGTATCATAGATTGATTATAATTGAAGTAAATATGATTTGTTCACTGTAGCAATTTATGCAGCAAGGTTAAGCTTTAAGATCCATAAGTTGACTAGTGTCTTCCACATTGGATGGCACAGCTCTGTGACTTTTAGAGCTACACGTATTTTCCACCACCTTGTACACCTCTCCTTTCCTTAAACCATCTTGTTCTGTCTCCCAGACTTAAGTCACTACCTGTCTTTCTTTGATGTCTCAAAAAAAATTCCTCCAAATTTGCTGTGAAGACTGTGGGGGATTTGCAAGACTTTTGACTAGAGATGGGAAAAAAAGCAAACTGAGGGGAAGAACCAGTCAAGAGGTCAACAAGGCTGTATAATGTCAAGGATCTGAGAACAACAAGAGGAGAAAGCCCTGTGAAAATTAAACTGTGATATAAGTGAGCTAAAAGTATGCGGGAATTAGAGTGGCTAACCCAAAGAAGGAGTCACTTGAGGAAAGAAAATTTATGTCAGCTACCAAAGTGCTTGGCTAGACTTGATAGTGAACGTGTGTGGAGATGAGTCAAGATCAAGGTGAAAGAGTCTCATGGTGCATGAGAAGGGGTGAGAAATGGAAGAGGCCAGGTGGGCTGCGTGGTTACATGGGGCATGCATCAGTAAAGGTGGCTTTTACCTTTCCCACAAAATAGTTAATTTTGCCAGAATATATGCAACGTCTCTTGCACATTTTCCACTCAAACTGGTTTATGGTGTGAGACATAGTTTCATCACTTCTTTCAAATGAAAGAATGGTGAAAGCAAGCAGAGTCGCAGGACTGCTGAGTGGCAAGAACACTTCTTTACATGTGCAGCGTGCATGTGCCTAAAGAGATATAACAGCAATTATGTCTCATTATAAGTAGGAGCATATCCAAGAAGAAACACGAAGAACAATGAAATACCATCAATGTCTGAATAGAAGAAAAGGAATGGCAGGAAGCAATGACATCATTTAAAGTGTTTGAAGAGACTATATTCAGTCCTGAAAAAGTACAGTAGGAACTTCAAAAGCCATAATCAACCTGTCACATATTTAAGCACTTGAAGATGTGACACAAGATGAGTGTCCTCTATTGATCCATGGGGACTGCCTTCGTCCACGTCACCATCCAATGAAGTGTATGTAGGGGATGGTGTAGAGACTGACTTTCACACGGGCCCATCCCAAGTCCCCTTATTGCTCCTTTCCCAAGCAAGTGATGTAACAAGTTTTGGCTCGGAGTTTTCAAAATTAACAAAAGAGGCATCTGTTATACAGAACTTGATTTCCTGCCTGCAGACATCCCTTTTCATCAAATCAAAGACACAAGAATCCAGCCTCAGTCTTTTTCATGTTTTCAATTTTCCCAGCTTTTGCTCTTTCTGGGATTCTGGGTGGCTGGCTTATTGCTAGTGCCATCTACCTCCTTGGCTTGGGCATGGGTGACATTCTTGGTCATCAGGTTTAGTGGAGTCCACCTGATACATCCGTGCTGGCTAGGGCCATCAGGGGACATGGAGCAACTCTCCAGGGAAGAGGAGAATCAGCTAGCTGGGCTTTTGGCCAAGAGCCTGAGGGTGGGGTTGGGGGAAAATAGTGTTCTTTCTTGTCACTTGGATTTTGGTGGTTGTAGACGTGACCATCTTAAATCATTGAGACCCCATCACTGAGAATTATTTCATTGCAGCCCAGCATGAAGAATACACAGGGCACTGCTGAGAAAGCAGATGGAGAGAGCTGGCTCGGAGCCACCTGACACAGCTGGATGGGAGCCCATGCTAGTTAGATGTGTCTTCCCTCTAGCCCACACCCAGCCCCCTGGAAGCTCTGTGAAGACCTTCTAGGAGATGAACGGCTGGGAGAAAGAAGGTGGTGTGAAAATTCTCCCCCATTTGATATAGATCTCACTGCTCCAAAATGAAAGACTGCAGTCAGATGTCATCACAGATCACAAGTGGATGTATTAACATCTGAGGAGATGTGTTTCAGCAATATATTGTAATTAACATGAGTGAATTCTCATTTGTCCAAAGGATATTTGTTTCTTTCTTTTTTTTTATTTATCTGAAGGAGTAGAAAAGGGAAAAATCCAGAGCCTGTACTCAGAAAAATTGGAGAAATGTGTCATTTATGTGGAAAACTGGAGTGAAAGAGGATGGAATAAGAGTGCAACCCTGGGAAATAGGTTATCTAGAAGTTAGGAAGTAAAGAAAATGTAAGTAATTAACCTTGACTACCTACTATGGGCTAGACACTGCATCAGGGACATTTACACATCTTAATTGCTTAGTTTTCCCCAATATATTTTCAGATAGATATGGTTATCTCTATTTTACAGATTTGGAATTCAAGACTAAGAGGCTAAGTAAATGTCTAATGTAACAAGGCTAATAAGAGATGAACACATCGTGTTTTTACACAGGTAACACACATCTACATCGGTTTGTCAATCACAGCTTCCCCCATAAGGTTATTTTCATAAGTACTGCTATGCCTAGTTTTTTCTTATGTGTTGCAAAAAGAAAAAAAAAATTAGCATAGCCTGCTTGTGACAAAGTCTTGCAGGGGGAGGGTGCAGGTGACAAACATGAACGGCACATGTCATTTGAATAAAAATACTATATTCGAAACAAGTCTGTCTGAATCTACCTCGTACAAATATAGAAAAGCAGGCTGAGCTGCAGACTTATACGTGTGCCTTTCCTAAGTCTTTGATTATTTCTAAGCATCCTCCAAACCTCAGTTTACATGGCTCTTCCTTCAACAGACCTTCCATAACGTCCTTGAAAATACCCAAACCACAGTATTTTCAATCGCCTCGTTTGCACATGAAAACTAGACAATGAATAAGGATGATTAAAAAAAAAAAAAAAAGAGAGAGATGCTTTTAGGTTGTAGTGTTGGCAGAGAGTATCAACCGTACCACGGTGTGCCAAGAGAACAAACAGATTTATCTTGGAAGAGGTACTATCAGAAGGGTCGTTAGAAGCAAAGATGGTGAGACTACATCTTGCATACTTGGGAAATGTTTTCAGGAGAGATCAGCTCCTGGAGAAGGACGTCATGCTTGGTAAAGTAAAGGGTCAGCAAAAAACAGAAAGACCTAAAGTGACATAGACACAGTGGCTGCAACAACGGTCTCAGGGCACAGGACCCAGCAGTTTCCTCCTGTGGCGCATAGTATCACTACGAGTCAAAACACACTCAACGGATTCTGACAACGATAACGACTCCCTTGAATGTCTTCTTCCTATTTGTCGTTGTGGTTCAGAATTTTCTATTCAGTTCTGTGACTATTTTGTTTCACATTTGTTGTCAACGGTAGCTTTTTGATTACTCTTATATTCTTAGTCCCCAGTACATAACAAATAAGGACTGACAGACACAAGAGATGATGGTAGGATAGCCTTGATGATCGGGAGCATGCTGTTTGTCTTAAATGTACTCCTGTATATTTCCAAAACTGCCTGTGACTTCTAGATGAGTCATGCTTCTACTACTCAGAGGAAAAAAAAAAAAAAATCTAGCATTCGTATTGACTGGGAATCTCCCCTGAAATGTCGTTTCAGCTGAGTAGACTGAGGATAATCTTACTCATTTTCTTTGTAAATCATTTTTTATTTAAGTCCGGCTGTCCTCAGTAGTCTCACCTTGTTTTATTGAGCCTGATTATAATATGCTTTGGTGTATTTCTTTTGGGATCTATCTTGAGTGGGGTCTGATGAGCCTCCTGAATATCTCCTGAGATATCTAAAGTGCATTTTATCTGTAAAACATTCAGTAGGCTGAAATCTTCGTTCATCTTTATTCTTCACTGAGCATCAAGTCACCTATGCTCAGTTGTTAGTAGTAAACTGTATATGAAAAATGTAGTTGGGCAATCTGTTACATTATTTGCACAATAGAATTGTGGTGGACATAAATGTTAATAAATAACAATGTAATATTATTAGTGATCACTTATTCTTGCAAAATGATAAATTACGTAGCAGCCTTTAAATTCTCGAATGCAATATTCTGTTAAATTGGAACCATCAAGAGCGTATTCTATTCATAGCAGACTCTCAATATTTATACTTTTGACAGGTTCAATCATCTCATTCTGACTCAGTGATTAAAGGAGATTTTAAGTTATATGGTCAGGTTAACTCCTTGTGAATTGCTGAGGATACCATAATTTTTTTTTCCCAAGAAACAGTATCCAAGCCCCACCATGTTCATGAAGGCTTTGAAATATATGTGAATTTAACTCCTACAGCTTCTCAGAGGTGCCAACAGAGGCCCTCACTCATACATGGTATAACAAGAATTTGCCAAATGAGCACGTTTCACTGATTTTCACAATCTAGAGCTTTATTTTGGGGTCACAGAACAATTTTGCATGCTCCTATGTTCCAATCAAAGTTGACTGGTGACTTAGCACCAATGAATGGTTTTTTTGTCTCTGTTTGAAATTTTGGAGGGAGAAGATCTACAGGCTTTTCAGCACTTATCACTTGCTATTTATTTTAGTTCTTGTTTTACTTACTCTGTTTAACAACATGGAGATACAAGATGTGTTACACAAACTATCCCTCATGCTGCAGTTAAATAAACAAACTTAGAGTCATCAAAGTCTAGGGAAACAGCAAAGTAAGGATTTGAATCAGGACCTACCCTACAGAAATCAAGATCTATGCTCATTCCATTGTATATCTGGCTGTATCTATTCAATGCAAAGTATACATTCTGTTATTCTTTCTCCTTTGGTAGGATCACATATAACTTTTGAATTAAAATGCACACACGCACACACACATATATATACGTATATATGCATATATATGTATATATATACATATATACATACATATCCAAGTGCCGTCGAGTTGGATTCGACTCATGGCGACCCTAGGGGCCAGGGTAGGACTGACCCCCAGAGTATTCAAGGAGCACCTTGTGGAACATACATATACATATATATATATATATCCATATATATATATACACACCAAACTTCTGTTTTATATTTGGGGAAACTGGTGAACAGTCAGGATTCAATCTCTTCTTTCAAGAAGGTTTAAGAGATTAAAAACCTCAGATCTACTTAACAGTCAATTGAAAAAGTAAAGTTATGAATGATGGGCTTGGGCTTTGTTTCTTGAGTACAACATTCTTCTGAAACTGAACCCTTCTCCTGACCGTGGAAGACCATCTCGGCCAAGGCACTTAAAGTACGTTTTCCAAAGCAGTTACAGTAGAACTTGTCTTCTGAATCTTGGTCCTGCTTTGCAGTGTGGTAGAGTTTCTCCTCTTTTGTTAAGCCCACCAACCCTCTGGATTTTGCCTCCTTGGGTTTTCAGTAAACTCACTGCTTCCTCGTCTAGTTTTGTTCCCCTTGGGGGAACCTCTGGGAAGATGCAGTGCAAATTCCATCTGCCACCTTGTGGCTGCCTCAGAAATTGCTCCATCCTGGAAGTCTAGGGCCTGGAAGACAGCTGCTGCAAGTTTGCTTCGGTTTTGTCTTGTTTTATACTATTCTTGTTTCCTATT
The DNA here is from genome assembly GCA_028571685.1 of Heterohyrax brucei. Taxonomy (NCBI): domain Eukaryota; kingdom Metazoa; phylum Chordata; class Mammalia; order Hyracoidea; family Procaviidae; genus Heterohyrax; species Heterohyrax brucei. The sequence continues at coordinate 14,324,401 of CM053164.1, read as the reverse complement.
TTCCTTCAGGCGGGCAGCATTTTCACCAGCTTCCTCTGCTTTTAGACAGTCCCAATGTCTAGGTTAACACTGGTTGAGGTGGTCAGTTTATTGGGAAAACTGGGTTTAAGGGCACACTCTTCACTTTTCTGATCCCTACCATTACCCATACTACTGTCGGTATGATTTCATCATAAAACAAAATACAAACCTATTGCCACTGAGTCAATTCCGACTCATTAAAAAAACCTATAGGATAGAGAGGAATCATGCCATAGGGTTTTCAAGGAGCATGTGTTGGCTTTGAACTGCTAACATTTGGTTAGCAGCTATAGCTATAGCTGCTAACTGTTATACAAAAACCAAAGCAAACTCAATGCTGTCAATTTTGACTCACAACAGCCCTATAGGACAGAGTGAAACTTCCCCACAGCGTTCCCAAGGACTGCCTGGTAGATTTGAACTTCTGACCCTTTTGATTAGTAGCCATCACTCTTAACCACTACACCGCCAGGCTTTCCAACTACCATACCAAGCCCATAGACAAATGTGAATTCACCTGTAAGACCAAAATATATTCTTATAGCTAGGTTTAAAAATGGAACCTTTTGGAAAATACAAACGTAGAAAAGAACATTATTTTAAAGGAATTTCTCAGTCTTCACAGTTGAGATTCATCCAATGCAATAAGTGACCACTGCTGATATTGAGAGAGATTTCTTCCACATTCCTCAAAGCTAGTAGTTAACAAATGTGACCATATATGGAGATCTTTTGGGGAGCAGCACATGGTTTTCACTCCCAAAGATTGTGAATTAGGTGTTCTAGAATATGGTTCTCATACAGACATTTGTCAGACCTCTGTAGATAATTCTTGTGGGCCGCCAAATTGAAGAATCATTGTTAATGTACAATCTACAACAAGATAAAAACAAAATCCTACTCTAAGAGGCAAAATTGGTCACCTGGACACATCCTCATTTAAGGGAAGGCTAATTAAGTCAAAGATTTGGAACAACAAGATTGAAACAACAACTGTTAATCTCGGGTTAAACCTGAGGTTTTTAACTAATTGTACCTACTGACTTCAAACACTTCTAATTCACACAGAATTTAGAACTAGTATTTTTGTATCTATGGAAATGTATTTCCAGTGAAATCAGTCTGATGGGCTACAGGTAGAAAAAATAAAAGAAGAAAATGGCAAGTAGGTACTGGTATTTAAACTCATGAAAGGTATACAAAATACATATACCTAAAATATATTTGCACCTTTACAAGGTCCTTGGAAAGCTCGATGGCTTAGTGTTTAAGTGCTACAGCTGCTAACCAAAAGGTTAGCAGTTCAAACCCACCAGGCACTCCTAGGAAACTGTGAGGCAGTTCTACTCTGTCTGAGGGTCGTTATGAGCTGGAATCAACTTGACAGCAGTGGGTTTGGTTTTCGGTTTTGTAAGGTCTTTGAAGAAGCTCTAGGGACACAGTGGCTGCACGTGTGCTTTCTGAGAGGTCAGTGATTTGAGCCCACCGGCTGTTCCTCGGGGAGAAGATGCGGAATGTGTCCCCATAAAGACTGCAGCCTTGGAAACCCGGTGAGACAGTTTGGCTCTGTCGTATTGAGTTGCTACAGTAACAATTGACTAGAAGGCACATAATGACAACAGCAACATACTTTTTGAACACTTACCAGCCTTGTAATCTTTTAAGGCCTCCCAAATATTTGACTTTTTACTTTCTTGTACCTGTGTCTCACTGAACAAAATAAACTAAAATTTAAAAATGGTGCTAACGTTTAAAGATAGATAGGTAAATACAAAGTTTTATGTATTGACAAATACAAATTTGAGTGCTACTTGCTCTTTTGGGAGACATCCAAGAAATAAAGATAATAAATGTAATGAAAAAATATACAGAGAGATATGTATGTCCTTATGTACGTTAATTCATTTAATAAAAGGAGTGAAGCCGAAAATAATCCCCAGAAGTGTTTTTGAAACCAGAGAATAGTCTAACTTAACTAGCAAAGAATGTTTGCCTTGAGTCCGGTGTCATTTTAAAGAACTATCTATATGGGACACAATGAACAACAGTACCAGGGAAGGGTAGATAAGCAGCTGAGAGGACAGTATATTTATCTTAATAATAAAAGCAATAATTTGGAGAAGGAATGTGGGAATGGTTGGAGAACTTGAAGAATGCCATCTATGTCACAGAGTTGTACATGTAGAAGTTGTTGAATTGATATATGTTTTACTGTTATATTTTCTGCAACAAAAAAATGAAATACATAGTTTTGTAAAAATGGGCTTAACATGACTTGCAATATTGAAGTCATGTAAAGTGAGAAAATTAAATTTACTGGGCACCTGAATGTTCTAGACACAGTGGTGACTTGTGTTAATTATTTTATTAAAGTTTTATATGAAACCTTTGAAGAAAGTGTCCTAACTCTGCCTCATGGAACAGGGAACTGAGTCCCAGAGAGACGAGGTGACTTGCAGAACACCACACAGTCACAACGAAGCAAAGATTTCTTGAACTATGACACTCACACTACTTTCTCTGTTAAATTTGAATACTGGAAGACAAGGAACTGAAGAAAGAGTGTCCCTGCAATTTCCCAATTCTCACAGATTTGTGGGTACAAAGCTGCTCCATATTGGATGTGTGACCTTTATCCTGTGAATCCAAACCTCATGAAAATCAGATTCCTTGGCTGGAATGGGAAGTAAATCACTAAAATTTTATTTTCCACCTCAGCTACACAGTCTCAGAAAAGAGGCACGCTAAGCCCCCCTGAGTGAGCAGGAAACACAGTCGGTAGGCTGGTGGTCAACTTCTTCCTTTTCGGCTAGGCATACGAGGTCCGACAGTTCAGTCCATGAACTTAACTCTTCTAAGTGCTCCACAACTCATTGCTGAACATCACTATAGTCACCTTTGAAGTATTCCCCTTGGGAGGCTATGCACTGAGGCCAGGGCCTATTCCACCCTTCAAAGCAATTTTGGAACTCTTTCTGGAAAGGCCGTTGCTCATGGTGGCAACCTTGCAAGTTCACAAACCAAATTGTCTAGTTGTCTGTGAGGGAGTATTTTTCGCCAGTAAATAACTGTATTTTAACACCCTCCCAACTCACCTGATCAGACCCCGATGACTTGTTCTCTTTATCTGAAGACGAATGATTAAAAGGAAGACATTTTGATGACATTCAGGACATCAAAGGTAATATGATGACAGCTCTGATGGCCATTCCAGAAGAAGAGCTCCCAAATTGCCTTGAAGGGTGGGCTGAGCGCTGGTGTCAGTGCACAGCTTCCCTGGCGGGGTACTTCGAAGGTGGCCGTAGTGACATTCAGCAATGAGGTATGTAGGACTCTTTCTAGGATGAGTTCGCAAACGTAGGCGGCAGACGTCGTATTTTGCTGTAAACGTGCACGTGGCATTATTGTTTCAATCTGTGAAAAGCTGACTGTCCTGGCAGGTGAGCGATTTATCTGCGCCACTCAGATATTTCTTCCTCTATTTTCATGCAGAATTGGAGGGAGCACAAGAAGAGAAGTCGATAGTCTGTGGCAACCCTTTTATTGAGCTGACATTGTGGTTGCCTCTTTCCTACCTTACGTCCTATTAACATAGCTGCCTCTTCTCCAGCCGTGGCCCCCAGCGTTACACTTGCACATGGCTTGAACCAGGAGACCCACAGTTTTACCCTCTAAGTTTCTCATTAATAATAATAACACTAAGTGCAGCATGTTACCATGAAGGAAATGGACAATTGAACCTGGTGAACAAAAAAAGTTTTAAAAGGAAGATTAAGAAAATAACATATTGACAAGTAACTACGGGCTGTGGGTGGATTGTGCTCCACTCCGGGGGCGCTGATCTCTCACGTGGGGGAAAAGGGTAGGACATCAGGAGTCTGGCTAAGATATGAGGAGAGGAGACTCAGGGAGAATTCTGAGTGCTGCTCACTGGACAAACAATCAAAAGCTGTTCTAACAAGTCCAATTTTATTTTTCCTAGCAATTTCCTCCTATGCTCCTTAAACCTTCAAGTTGAAGTTCAAATAGCTTAGCCCACATTTTCTTATTTCTTCTAGTCTTTTAGTGTCTTCTCTTGGCAGTCTTGGCATGCTTTACTCTGGCAAGAAAGACACATTCTAAATATAAAAAGCAGTGTTCTTGCAATTTGAGTGTTCTATAAGTTCTATCATGAACAAAGTGATAAAACCAATGATCAACGTTTGCACCTGTGCAATGTGCTTCCCCTGCCCCGCCAGCATCAAGCAATGCTAGGTTTATTCTTGACTGAAGTCTGAGCAGGTTTGTCCTCTGGATGTCACCAAGTGGTGAAAGCCAGAGCTGTTTTGCTCCTGTTGTACGTTCTACACGGGCAGCAGTGGCATCTGCTTCTTAGAGAGCAGTGACTTTGGTGGATGGACACTCCAAATACAAAAATTTTGTAACTTGCGATAGAATAATCCAGTTTCTAGGGTTATGCAATTCCCTCTATTTCTTTCTTTCTTTTTTTTTTTGAAATCTTGCTAATGCTTATTTTTTCAAAATCTAGTATAATCGTAAGGAGCTTCAGTGGTGCAGGGGTTAAGCACTCTATTGCTAACCAAAAGGCTGGCAGTTTGAAGCCACTAGCTGCTCTGTGGAAGAAAGATGTACAGTCTATTTCCGTAAAGATTTACAACCTTGAAAACCCTATGGACAGTTGTACTACATCCTATAGGGTTACTATGAATCAGAATTGACTTAACTGTAAACAGGTTTTTGGTGTAACTGTAATTTCTCTTTTAGAAGTCTTTGCCTTCCATGTCCTACTGGGCAGGTTCCAACTCTATGTTTTCTCTGCTACAGAACTCACCTACTGCAGAAAAACTACTGGGTTCCTTGTTAGTTTTCCCGTAGTCTGAAACTATTTGCGAGGACTTTTCCTGTGCCTGGAAAACTCTGACACTTTGAAATCATTCAGTAAAATGTTTATTGAAAAGAATTGTCTTGGGTTTTACTTGTTTAGTTACAATTAAAAATGAATCTTAACAAGAATTTAAAAGATATTTTGGAAACATTCACTGCTTTCCTGTGTTAATAATATTGTTACATTGCCCAATTCTCTGTACTGTGTAAGACTATCTGTGTACTATTTTGACTTTAGGTGTTGGAATATTTAATTTGCCCGTGGTAAAAGCTATGAGATTTGAGTTGAGAAACAGGTTTTCGAAAGAAAGTAGCCTGGAACCATCAGTGCCTGAGAGTTAGTCTGGTGATTGTGTTATTTTGTCCTTTGAGAGGAGTTTGCAACTTACAGACTCAGGGGATTTACTCAGGCTGACTACCTCCTTCACGAGGGGTAGGGAGTGACAATCTTCTCTGATGAGCGCTGTCTCCAATCTCTTGAACTAAATGCTAGTAAGAAGATGAGAAATCACAGTGTTGAACAAAAGGCATTGAATTTTTCTAGACTGTAAAAAATAGTAAGACTTAGTAAAAAAGGAAATCAAATAATTGTGGTCAAAGGGAGATTACAAAGGCAAATTTATTTAAATTTCTGATCTTCTTAAAACTTCATTGGAGTTGAAGAAAAGTCAGGGTTATATAACATTGGCTTTTTTCTTAGTTGCGTTGTCTGCCTAAACTGCCCTTAACAAGATCATTTTTTATACATGAAATTTTGCAACTCATTACCCTTAATTACATCCTTTAAAAGACATCCATTGAAACTGCAGAGTGAACAATGTAGAATAGAAAATACTTAACTTTCTTCTGTTACTGTTAATTTCTGAGTCCTATTCTTAAGTCTGAGTTCAGCATTTATCTCTTTCTTTTTCTTGGCTTCCCAAATAAAATGTTCTATTCTCATCAAAACTTCAGAGACTTTTCTTTTGGAGAACAAGGTGGAAGCACATGATTTGAATGAACACAGAAGAAATATTTTTCTTTCTTTCACAGCTTTCGACCTTATATCGCTTAACACATTCTACCGTATTATGTTACCACACCTCATTCATTTTCACTATAAGATTCCTAGGGAGAGAGGCATTGCAGATTATCATTAAATGTTTCCTAATATTAGAATGCTTTTCCTGTTTGGGTATCATATTTTCTTCTTTCAGCTTCCACCAGGTCAGCTACTTCGTAAAGCAATGCCCCTGCAGTTAGTATGTCTAGTCTTTTTCCGTGTCAGTCTAGCAAATATTTGAGGATAATTACATGATACACCTGAGAACTTTTTAAAACTATTTCTTCCCCTCTGCCACTTTCTGCAACCCTAAAATTTAAATTATCCTGGTTGCTCATTTCTGAGCAAGCTCCTGTGTGTGTGTGTGTGTGTGTGTGTGTGTGTATTGCAAATATCTTAGTAAGTAGAATTAACAATTGCATGCAGTACTTCCAGGGTTATTAGTTCAGTTAACATAAATGTAACTGCTGCAGCTGTCCTTCTAAATATAATTCTTCTATTATTAGAAACCCTGGTGGTGTAGTGGTTAAGAGTTTGATCGCTAATCAAAATGTCCTTGGAAACCTTATGAAGCATTTCTACACTGTCCTACAGGGTTATAGTGAGACCAAACTGAGTCAAGGACAATGGGTCTTCCTTCCCTCCCTCCTTCCTTCCTTCCCTCCTTCCCTCCTTCCTTCCTTCCTTCCTTCCTTCCTTCCTTCCTTCCTTCCTTCCTTCCTTCCTTCCTTCCTTCCTTCCCTCCTTCCCTCCTTCCCTCCTTCCCTCCTTCCCTCCTTCCCTCCTTCCCTCCTTCCCTCCTTCCCTCCTTCCCTCCTTCCCTCCTTCCCTCCTTCCCTCCTTCCCTCCTTCCCTCCTTCCCTCCTTCCCTCCTTCCCTCCTTCCCTCCTTCCCTCCTTCCCTCCTTCCCTCCTTCCCTCCTCCCTTCCTCCCTTCCTCCCTCCCTTCCTTCCTCCCTCCCTTCCTCCCTCCCTCCCTCCCTCCCTCCCTCCCTCCCTCCCTCCCTCCCTCCCTCCCTCCCTCCCTTCGTCTCTTCCCTCTTTCTTCTAGTACTATTACCTACACGTATCTGTCCACTTTCAGAATAACATCACTGTTTTAAATCAAAATAATTTTTTTTTTCAATGAACATGCATGAGAGTTTTCACAAATTCCTTTTCCCATCTAGGTCACCATGATCTTGTTTTTGTACTTTTATGAGTGGGGGACACTTAAGTATGGAACTTAACATTTTATAGAGATGCAGGTATAAATATAGACATACACAGACATAAAGGTGTATACACACACATACACATTCTTACAATGGCACACACAAACATGCAACAGCAATAATGAATGCCATTAAGCAAGATACTGCCACACATTGACATGAACACAGCTGCAAGACACTGATATACAAAGGTTATGAAACCCTTTGAATTGTTTGTACAGCGCTGTCAACGTTAAGCGCACAGTGGCAAGTTCATGAACTTAATTGTCAGACATCGTATAACCAAAACCAAACCCAGTGCCGTTGAGAGGATTCCAACTCATAGGGACCCTATAGGGCAGAGTAGAAATGCTTCATATAGTTACCAAGGAGTGCCTGGTGGATTTGAACTGTTGACCTATGGTTAGTAGACACAGCATTAACCACTGTATATATACCCATAAAAAGCAAATCCATTGCTGTCAAGTCGATTCCAGTTCATACTGACCCTATGTGACAGAGAAGAACTGCCTCATAGAGTTCCCATGCAACTCATGGTAGATCTGAACTGCCGACCTTTTGATTAGCAGCTGTAGCACCTGACTGTTAAACCACTAGGCTTCTAGTAGATTCCGACCGGTAAGTGAGTTCTGATTCACAGGGATCGCATGAACATCAGTCCATAAAATGGCCGAGTCCTGTGCCACCATCACAAGTGCTGCTATGCTGGAGCCTATTGGTGTAGCTACCGCGTCATTCCATCCTATTCAGGGTCTTTTTTGCTGACTTTTCCACTTGACCAAGCATGCTGTTCTTTTTCAGGAACTGATCCCTCCTGACAACACGTTCCAAGTGTGTGAGATGTAGTCTCCCCATCCTTGCTTCCAAGGAGCATTGAGGTTGTACTTCTTTCAAGACAGCTTTGCTCATTGTTGTGAGAGTTCATGATATATTCAATATTATTTTCTAATACCACAATTCAAAGGAGTCTACTCTTTGGTCTTTCTTATTCACTGTGTGGCTTTCCCAAGCATATGAGGTGATTGAAAACACCATGGCTTGGGTCAGACACACTTTAGTCCTCAAGGCCACATCTTTGCTTTTCAGCACTTTAAAGAGGTCTGACACAGCCAATTTGCCCAGTGTAATGCAGCTTTTGATTTCTTGACTTCTCTTTCCATGGATGTTGATTGTAGAGCCAAGTAAAATGAAATCCCTGACAGTATCAATCTTTACGTATATGAGTAATAGCTAATATTTTGTGTTACTATGTAATAGGCACTTCAGTGTATTAACTCATCTAATCCTCAAAACCACATTATCATGCAGAACTAATAAGGGTAGTAAAGTTTAGGAAGATAAGCTCACTCATGGAGTAAATGTTAGAGACTGGGTTTGACCTTAGGAAATTTGCCTCTAAATCCTAGGCCTATAAGAACTTCTTCACAACCATCTCTTCTGCTTGATGATGTCTTCTAGATTCCACTTATGCTCAACTTTCAACCTTTATTCCATACGATTTATTGTTCTTAGTTTCCTAATGATACTGGAACAGAAATACCACACGTGGTTTGTCAAGAACAGAAATTTATCTTCTCACGGTTTAGGAGGTTAGAAATTCAGACTCAGGCAAGTAGCTACAAAGGAAATGTGTTGTGGAAGAGCCTTGTCTCAGCTTCCGAAACCCGAGGGTTCCTTTGTTCCTTGGCCATCCTGTTTGTCATCCATCCTTCCACATTTAGGCTCCCTTGTCTCTGTGTTTAGTCTCTTCCTTTTAACTCAAAAGTGATAAGGTTTAAGACAAAGCTGGCTCTGATATGACCTCATTAACATAACAAAGGAAGAGCTGTTTCCAAACAGGATGACCTGCGTGGGTATAGGAGTTAGAATTCCAACATTTATTATGGTGGAATGCAATTCAATCCATAACACGCAGACTATCAGAAATGGCTAGTGAAGTCAGACTTGTATGACAAAGTGACAAAGCTATGTAAAATGTGTTCTCTACCTAAAACTATGCCAATAGGAGGAAACCAGGAGCCCTCCTATCTCCCTCTCCAATGAATTTGGTGGAACTCTATGTTGAAAATCCTGTGGTTGAAACCTCCCAAAACTGTTATGACCCTGTTGGTGAGAAGTTTGTTTTCCAAAACAAAAGATCTAAGCCAAGAACTTCCTTTTGCTGTTGATTGAGTCTGGGTTCACTAGAGGAGCAAAAACCATTGACATATTCATGTACATACATAAAGAGAGATGAAAGAGAGAGATTTACTTCAAAGACATGTTACACAAATGCAGGAACTTCAAAGTGCCACCTTATAGGCCAGGCAACAGATGGATGCCTCTGCTGATGCTCATCCTTTGATTTATCCTTTCACTGTGGTAACACAAAAAATAATCTTTGAGTAGTAAGTTCACCATCGCCTAGAGATCACGTGAGAACATTCCTCACAACCATCTTTCTCTCCCTCTTATATGCTTCTCTTAGTTATCTAGTGTTACTGTGATAGAAAAATCACAAGTGAATGGCTTTAACAAAGAGAAACTTATTCTCTAACAGTCAAGTAGGCTAGAAGTCCAAATTCAGGGCATTGGTTCTAGGGTAAGGCTTTCTTTCTTTGTTGTCTCTTGAGGAAAGTCCTTGGGATGCATTAGTCCTGTGTTGGTCTGGGATCATCTCAGCCGAGAAACATCAGGACCATGAGACACTCTTCTCATGGCATTGTTTTCTTGGTGGTATGAGATCCATCTTTCTGCTTTCTTCCCTTTCCTTTTGATCTCTTGAGAGACAAAAGGTGGTACAGGCCACACTCTGTGGAGATTATCTTTACCTTATATCAAGATGGAACCTGGATAAGGCTGTCACAACCTCACCCTAGTCCTCTTCCACATAATATAACCTTATTTCATTTACCAAAGGCAAAGAATTAGTATTGACAACACAGGAAAATCAGTCACAAAATGGAGGACAACCACTTAATACTAGATAGTGTGGCCTACCAAATGGATAGGCACATTTTTCAGAGGACATCATTCAACCCATGACAGAGCTTTAAGTCAACATTTACAGTTCAAGTTAGTTTCTCATACAAACATCTATGTTTACATTTGTTATGTGACCCTAGTTGCTCTCCCTACAATGTGATAGCAAACTCCTGTTTTCCATCCCAAGCTTTTTGTGCCCGTTCAACCAGCCTTCATTCATTTCCGCTTTCTTATTTCACCTTTGAATAAGAATTCTTCATTTAGTCTCATGTATCTACTTGAGATAAGAAACATACTCTTCACAAATATCATTTTATGTCTTATAGTCCAGTCTAATCTTTGAAGCGTTGGCTTCAGGGATGGTTTTAGTTTGGGGCTAACAGAGAGTCCAGAGACCATGTCTTCTAGGGTCCCTTCAGCCTGAGTCAGACCATTAAGTCTGGCCTTTTTACTAGAATTTGAGTTCTTCACCCCACTATTCTCCTGCTCTGTCAATGACTCTTTTGTATTCTCGGTTAGAGTGGATATTTGTGATGACCGAGTAACAGTTAGTTCTACTGGTCTCAGGCCTATAGAGTGTCTGGTTTATGTGGAACTTGGTGCCTCTTGGTCTCATATTTGCCTTGTATCTTTGATAGTTTTCATTTTCCATTGCTTCAGAAGAGTTGGGACCAATTGATGTGTCTTAGGCAACCACTTTCTACCTTTTAAGATCCCAAATGCCACTCACCAAAGTGGGATGGAGAACATTTTCTTAATAAATGTCTATGCCAATTGACCTAGATGTCCCCTGAATCCACAGCCTCCAAGATATCACCCCAGGTACTCTGTTCCTCAAAGTGTTTGACTGTATTCAGTAAATGTCTTAGCTTCTGGTTTAGTCCAGTTGTATTGATTCCGCTGTACTGTGTACCATGCTTTCCTTCACCTAAAATGATTCTTGTCTACTACCTAGTTAATGAATACCCATCTCCCTTCTCCACTCTTGTAATCATCAAAGAACATTTTCTTCCATGTTTAAACCTTTTCTTGAGTTCTTATAATAGTGGTTTTACATAACATTTGTCTTTGTGAGACTGATTGATTTCACTCAGCATCATGCTTTCCAGATTCTTCCATGTTGCAACCTGATATTGCGAGTCATCATTGCTCTGTATTGTTGCATAGTATTCCATTGTGTGCATACACCACAATGTGCTTTTCCTTTCATCTGTTGATAGACACCTACATTATTCCCATCTTTTTGCTATTGGGAACCGAGGTGCTGTGAACATGGGTGTGCATATATTTACTCATGTGAGTACTCCTAATTTTCTAAGATACAATCCAAACAGTAGGATGACTGGAAAGTAGTTATTTCTATTTCTAGCTTTGTAAGGAAGTGCCAGATCAATTTCCAAATGATTATAACATTTTACATTCTCACCAGCAGCTTACACGTGTTCCTGTCTTGCCATCACCTTTCCAATATTTATTATTTTGTGTTTTTTGGATTCATGTTAGCCTTGTTAGGGTGAGATATTATCTTATTGCAATTTTGATTTGCATTTGTCTAATGACTAACAATGGTGAGAATTTCTTCATGTATCTGTTTGCTTCCTAAATGTCTTCTTTGGTGAAATGCCTGTTCATAAACTTTGTCCATTTTTATAAGTTATTTGTGTTTTCTTATTGGTGTTTTACATCATCTTATAGATTTTAGAGGTTAGATGCTGAATGAATTTGACATAGTCAAAATTCATTTCCCCATCTGTAGACTGACTTTTTAGTCTTTTGATTAAGTCTTTGAAGCAGCGTAAGTGTTTGATATTTAGAAATTCTCAGTTACTTTCGTGTATCTTCTGGTGTTTGTACATGGTTAATAACATTTTGGATTCAGTTTATGCCATGTATTAGAGATTCTAGTGTTTTCTCTGTTTCTTCTTCCACAGTCTCTATTGTTTCAGGTTTTATAGTCAGGTCTTTAATCCATTTTGATTTAGTTTTTATGTATGGCGAGAGGGATAGGTCTTGTTTCAGTGTTTGGCAAATGCATTTCTAGTCATTAAAGAGACTGTCTTTCCCCAGTTAAAGAACTTTGGGCCTTTGTCAAATATCAGCTGCTCACAGCTGGGTGAATTTATACTTAGGTTATCAGTTCTGTTACAGTGGTCTCTGTATCTGTTGTTGAGCCAGTACCAGGCTGTTTTGACTACTGTGATGTTGTAATAGAGTCTAAAATCAGCTAATGTGAGGCCTCCCACTTTGCTATTTTTCTTCAGTAATGCTTTACTTATCCAGGGCTTCTTTGTTTTTGATACGAAGTTGTTTCTTTCTCCATCTCATTTAAAAACACCATTAGAATTGAGATTGGGAATGCATTGTGTCTATAGATCACTTTGGGTATAATAGATGTTTTCACAGTGTTGCGTCCTATTCATGAACAATGTATGTCCTGCCACTTACGTGGGTCTCTTGGTTTCATGACATAGTGACTTGAAGTTTTCTTTGTATAGGTCTTTTACAATTCTGGTTAGGTTTATTCCTAATTATTTTATCTTCTTAGGAGCTGTTGTAAATTGTGTTGGCTTAAGCATTTCTCTTTGATGTTTTCTTCGTTGGTATGGAGAAAACCAGAGTTTCTTTTGTATGTTTACCTTGTGCCTTGATACTTAGCTAAAATCTGTTAATTCCAGTAGTGTTCTTGCAGATTCTTTAGAGTTTTCTGTGTATAAGACTGTGCCATCTGCAAATATATATATACTTTTACTTATTCCTTATCAATGTAGATATCTTTTATTTGTTTCTCTAGCCTAATTCCTCTGCCTAGGGCCTTCAGAACAATGCTGAATAAGAGTGATAAGAAAGGACATGCGTGTCTGGTTTCTGTTCTCAAAGGAAATGCTTTCAGTCTCTCTCCATTTAGCATGATGTTGGCTGTTGACTTTGTATAAATGCCCTTTAGTACGCTGAGGAATTTCTCTTCTATTCCTATTTTACTGAGAGTTTTTATCATGAGCCCTTGTTGAAATTTGTCAAATGCCTTTTCTGTGTCAGTTGATGGGCTCATCCAGTTCTTGTCTTTTGTTTTATTTATGTGATTGATTACACTGATTGTTTTTTCTAATGTTGAACAATTCCTGAATACCTGGTATGATGTCAGTTGGTCATGGTGAGTTATTTATTTATTTATTTGATACATTATTGAATTCTATTGGAACTAGCCCTTTTCCAATCCTATCCACAGTTAAATGTCCTTTCTTACGGTGTGTGAGTAGATATGTATATATATGAATACGTGTATGAGTTTGGTAAGGAAGACGCTAGCAAGAAAAGGAATCAGGAGTTGACTGATTGTATCTATGTATCTTATGTGTGCAAAGGAAGAAAACCTGAAGATTAGGCAGAAAGAATTTTTGTGATGATCATAGCCTAGATTTTGGAGGTATCCTATGAAAAATAACTAGGCTGTATTGAGAGCTCTACAGTGAGTAATCACCCAGTCATGTTTATGAACTCACATGACTTCTATGGAACATGTGGTGAGGATATTTGAAGCATTATCAGACACCTGGAGATTTTCAATTCCTCATTTCTTGCTTGAGTGATTTATTAACAGTTCTGCTAATGCTGATAGAACGTAAGCCCAAGTTATAGCTGTAGATGGGATTGAATGCTACGGTCTACGCTATTCACAGCTCAGAATATCTGCAACCTAGTGGTTCATTTTTGAATCATCAGCTCCATCTTTGTGTTAAATTAACAATTTAACAGCTGCTTTCATCAAAGTTCTTTTGTGTCTATCAACGTGATACTATCTTCTTTTTTTTTTTTTTCCTTAAATGCAATTTCCAAGATCATTTCTGGGTCTTTTTAGTCCCAGATTACTGATTTGCATGTTTTCTCAATTTGTATACAAATGTTCAGGCATTTATATAGCATCTACTGTGCATGAAACAGTCTCTACAGCTCTGGAGAATAATTTGATCCATCTTATCATGCACTTACTTAAATTTCTTTTTTATTAAGGACAGATGATGAACAAATTCAGTAAAACATGAGTGAGTGTAGGTATACTGATCTTTGACTAAGAAATATTCTAAATAAAAAAAATCAGCTAATACACTATTTTCACGTAATGCCAACAATAATAACACTGAAAATCAAGTCAAACTTGTTATAGAACACATAATTATTTTTTTCACCACTCAAGTCTCTGAAATCTTTTTATCTTTATATAAAATTAAGTTTAAAGCAACACTACATTTTTTAAACCAAACAAACAACCCATTACTGTTGAGTAGGTTCTAACTCATGGGATAATCCAGTCTGAATACTTTGAAATCAAAATATAAGGACTCCCAATTAAGTTTGCAAACTCACCAGAGAACAAGTGCTATGTATTTCATCACTGAATATCACTACAGTCACCTTTGAAGTCCTCCCCTTGGGAAGCTATACACTGACGCCAGCGCCTAATTCACCTTTTAAAGCAATTTGGGAACTCTTTTTCTGGAGTGGCCCTCAGAGCTCTTGCCTTATTGTCTTTGATGTCCTCAGTGTCATCTAAATGTCTTCTTTTCAGTATTTCCTTTATCTTTGGGCAAAGAAAAAAATCACTAGGGGCTGGATCAGATAAGTAGGTCAAGTGTTCCAATACAGTTATTTGTTTAATGGCTAAAAGCTCCCTCACAGACAGCTATATAATTAACTTCTTTTACTTGCCACCTTGTCGTCGTGCACAATGGCCATTCTAGAAAGAATTCCAAAATTACTTTGAAAGGTGGACTAGGTGCTGGCATCACTGCATAGCTTCCTAAGGGTATACTTAGACGGTGATGGTAGTGATATTCAGCAGTGAGGTATGTGGCACTTAGAACAATCAAGTTCGTGGACTTCCTTGTCGGACACCCTGTAGTATTAAAATGATAACCCCTCTAGATCTTCACAAACCATTTTTGGTAGTTTCTTGGCCAAAGTCACTTGAATTGGTTGATAAAAGTTCTTCTGTTGGCCACTAGATTTACCCTAAAACCCAGGTTTGCCATATTAGAATGACTTCACTGAAGACAATCAGTATCATCCTTTAATACACGTTGGGAAGAGGAGGAGTGTCACAGGATACTCTCCAAAGTGTCACTCTAGACCCCCTTAGCTATCTCGATAACAAGAACTGTTATTAGAACTCATGGGACCAGAACTTGTAGGATAGAAGATGTGGTGACACAAGAATATTCCCAGGAAACTCCATGAGGGATTAATTGTAGACCAAGGGGGAAGACCCCACAAATCAAGTCCAAAGCGTTAAAGGTTGAGTTGGAGCAGAATATCAGAATCAAGAGTTCTGTGACAGTGGAGACACACTTGGAATGAGATGAGGAGCAAAGAAAATGAGAGTTTCAGGGTTACTAGCCCAAATAGCCTTTGACCAATCATAGTTTGACATCAGCCACTAATGTAAGTAGAAGCATGATCATCTAGCCCTGGAGACAGGAATTCAACTGCTCCCATAAGCTAACTTAGATGAGTATTTCCTTTACGAGACTTTTGTTTGACTTACCCTTCATCTTCTCTCTATATTCACAACTTCCCCTCTTTATTTCTGATGAAAATCAACTTTGATTAGTCACTTAAATGTATTATTCATTTTTTCTGAGACAAAAAGGAACTGCAAAATCTAAAAATAAATATCTACATTTTTCTCTTTTTTCTTTTTTAAAACATATAAGGCCTGGGTTTCTTTTTTCTTTTTTCTTCACTTCAGGATTCAGTTAAGGAAGTAGCCTCTGTTTGGGAGCTGCCATTCTCAGTGTCAAACTCATTGCCATAGAGTTAGTTCTGATTCGTAGTGATCCTACAGGATGGGGAAGAACTGCCCCATACAGTTCCCACTGAGCATGTGGTGGATTCAAACTGCTGACTTTTTGGTTACTGGCTGTAGCACCTAACCACTACACCACCAGGGCTTCCATAAGTAGGTTACCGGGCCTTTCTACTGAGTTGCTTCTGAGATGGACCTTTTCTTTATTCTGATTAAATGAAGTTTACAGTCTAAGTCAGTTTACCACATAAAACTCCAAGCACTGACCTCTCTATAACTGTCTACTCTCTTCACTCTGTGAGAGCACACTTTTCTCTTCTACTCCTTACTTCCAGGATCCACTCAACCAACACTTGTCTCCTCCTCTCCACCTCCCCTCTCTCCCTCTCTATATTAAACCATATACTAAACATACATAATGTATATTAAACCATAAAAGTTACATTTTATATTAAACCACATGTATATTAAATATGTACATAAAATCAAAAAGTACACACACAACCTGCATCATTCTGCATCCTCAAGTCCAGTCTGTTCTTTATCTGAAGTTTTGGCTTCAACACCAGTTTCAACTCTGGCCTAGCAGCAAGTCTAGAGGCCATGTTATCACGGAACCTTTCAGGTTGTCAGATCAGCAAAGCTGATCTTTTAATAGGGTACTAGATCTGCTCACCTCTTTCTCTCATGCTATGTCAGGGTATCTATATCTAAGGTGGACTTGAACCTGCAATCTTTGGGTTAGCAGCGAGGTGTGTTAAACATTTGCTGTATCCGTGGACTCTCTCAATGTAAAGAGGAGAGAGACAGTTAACAGAATACCCCCCCCAAAAAACCAAACCCACTGTTGAGTTGATTCCATCTCATAGGACCCTGTAGCTCAGAGTAGAACAGGCCTATAGAGTTTCCAAGGAGCTCCTGGAGGATTTGAACTGCTGACCTTTTGGTTAGTAGCCATAGCACTTAACTGCTGTACCAGCAGAGTTTCCTGACAAAATACAATGACCCTTAAAACTTCTATTGGAGTGGGTCATGTCTTATCATATGCCACTGGCCACAGTAAGTGACATGAAAATGGCTGTCAATTGGACAAAGATAGAAACTCTTTGCAAAGCAGGCTTTGCAAATTCTATAAAAGTAATATATAAGAAAGGGGAGTGAACAGTTGGGAACTTTATAAAGCCACTTAATATACGGTTTTCAATATAGTCTCCTTTATAAACATCTTTACCTCTCTTTTCTTTTATCCTTCCATTCATTTACTTGTGGAAACATCAATCTTGGACAGATCCAAATAGATTCTTTCCTCTTCCATTATCTGTGATGGTGAATACCACTGTGGAGCATTTAAAAAAAAAAAAAAAAGGCAGAAAATTCTCATGATCGAGAGTCTTAAATTTTCAACAGGTTTGAGATCTTTCTTTTTTCTCTAATAAGCTTATTTTCTCTACTTTCTGTATTAGTTATTTTTATAACTTCTTTTTTCTTGCAAAACCCATTATCTATCATGCTTCTCCAGACTCCACACACCAACATGACTTCAACGGATGGTATTGTCTCACTCTTAATGAAGGAAACAAAAATCAGGTAGTTCTCTGCTCTTGCTGCGATCAACTCTGAATTCATCTGAAAGTCTTCTTCTTCTGTCTTTTATGAGGGAAAGATTGTCTTTCCTTCCACCAAAAGCAGTTTCTGTTACAGGAGTTCTGAACTTTATTCCCCTTCTACTTTTTTAAGGAAAACTGGTGACTTAACGGTTATCTCCTGTGGTTGCTAACCAAAAGTTTCACAGTTCAAATCCACCAGGTGCTCTTTGGAAGCTCTGTGAGGCAGTTTTATTTGGTCCTATAGGGTTACTATGAGTCATTGTCAATTTGATGGTGATGAGTCTGGAGTTTTTTCTCTTAATTTTTTGAGAAAGTCATTCATTTGGTTATCTCTACTGTGTCTTTTATCATTTTTCTTCCTTCCATCCCTGATCATCCCACTGAGAAATAACAATATATTTTTCTATTCTTATCCCAGTTCACAAAATTGCACCGTATCACTCTTTTGGAAGTTATAGTCTTACACCTTGTTTTCAACAGCAACTCACCATGTTGTGTGTTTTCTTGTCCTTCTCGGGCTCCTTTTCTTTCCTGTCCTCCCCTCTGCTGAGCTTTGTAATGTTGGAGCTGGCCTACTCTGTTAGTTTTGCACACACTTTCTCTCTCTGGGCCACCTCATTCGTCCCCATTACTTTTCATACCAGATATATGTAAATGCTATCCAATTCTTATCTATATATCAGGCATCTCTTCAACCCCAAAATTCACACTTTTGATATCTTGACTTTGTGCCTTATACGTGCCTAACCTTTACTTCTCAACTACACTCTTGATTTTCTGGTTCTCTGCAATTATGATCGAATTATCCCATCACTACAACTTTTCTCATACTGAGAGATAACACCTCTATCCAAATACTGAAGTAGAAGTTGGAGCCATCTGTTATTTCCTCTGCTTTCCTTCTCTCCTCTCCAACTAAACATCATGCATTCTTAGATAATAGCATCTGATGAACTGTCACCCAATTACTTATTTTTTTCTCTTTTTCTGTCACCACTGTTCTTGTTCAAATCACTTTCCAAGCTAGGTAACTCCTTGTCTGTTGTCATTTCTTCTGCATTTACCCTCTCATTCTGTAATGATCTATTTGATCATTCTGTAGAAGTCCTTCAGCTTCTTTCATTACTATGACCTTATAATATTACCAAGTCAAAAATTCTTAGCACTGAATTCAGGGTGACCCAAATTCACCCCATAGTGCATCCTGCTCCTCTTGCCAGATGCTAGCCATATGTCTCAGGACTTTTAGTGAAGCAAGCACTTAATCACCTCAGGCTCTTTGTTCCTTCTGCTTGGAACACTCTTTCCCACATCTTTCATAGGGTTAGTCTTCTCATCCTTATAGCTTACATTAAATGCTGCATCTTCAGTAATGTCTTCACTGACTGCTTAAGAAAGATACCTCAGCAATTTTTTCTCAGAGCTATCAGTTTTAAAAAAGTTTTAAAAACTACATATCATTTTTTTTGTAGTATTGCTTAATATCTGTCTTCCTTACTGGATTATTTTATTTTCATATGATAATGAGCATGTGTCTTTTGTTTATTGTGCTACACCTAGCCCAAAGAACACTGCAATATATTTAGTAGACAATATACAAATACTGGTACTTTAGGTGGATGAGAATTTGTTCTAGGTTATTATTGTTGATGATGCCATTAAGTCAATTTTCAACTCATGCACACTCAATGTGACAGAGCAGAAATGTCCCATGACAATTTCTAGGCTGCCGTCTCTCTGGGAACAGATCACCAGGTCTTCTCTACTACAGAGCTGCTGGGTGGGTTCAGAAGGCAACCTTTTGTTTAGCAGCTGAATGCTTCATCATTGTGCCAATAGAGCTTCTTTTGCTTGAGCTAACCCACTGCCATTGAGCTAATTCTGACTCATAGTGACCCTATAGGGCAGAGTAGGACTGCTCCACAGAGTTTTCAAGGAGCATCCGGCAGAGTGGAACTGTTGACTTCTTAGTTAGCAGATGTAGGACTTAACCACTACACTAAGTGGGCTTCCTTGTTCTAGCTAGCAATGCTTTAATTGAATTATGTCACACATTTCACAAATCTCCACACAGGCCAGAAAATCAGGCTTATAATATTCACAGCAAGGAACAAGTTGACCAGAGAGAACTTGGTCAATAAAAAAATTCTCAACAAAATCTGAAGAAACTGTTTTATTATCCTCTTCCGTACATAGTTGATAATGTTATAGCACACATTACATTGTTTTACTAATTTTATGCTACCAGTATTTTCACAGAAGTTTGATAGTTTATGAAAAGTTTGATTATACAAAGTTGTTGTTAATGCCATCTAAAGTGCCTTCCAATAAAGGGGTCCTATCTTTGAATTCAAATAAAACGAATTGTCTAAATGGTACAATTTAATTGTTTTCTTGCTTTGAAGTACATTTGATGGCATTATGTGTAGAAAAGAACTTCAAATAATGACTACTGTGACACCTTCCAAATGGGGCCAAAAGTGTGAGGTGTGACAATTAAGTCCATGAACTTAATTGTTCTGTGTGCTGTATACTTTATTGCTGAATATCGCTACGGTCACCTTCGAAGTACTCCCCTTGGGAAGCTATGCACTGATTAACAGTGCCTAAATACAGACTAATCGTAGTAAACTTTTTTTTTTTTTAACATGACTGAGTGAAAATGTACATTCCCGTATAAATTTACATGCCTGCCTATACGCAGCTTCCACTGCTGTCCCTGTCCGGTGACTGCACACTATTCCTCTCTGCTCCATACATGTCTCATCCTCCCAACAGACTTCTTTCCGCCCCTGTCCACCCACTCTCCTTCCTCCAGCCAGAGGTCAGCAGGATGATATCCTATAGATGTATAGAACCATAAAGTGCAATCAATATATGGTCACTCTGCATTGCCAAGTCCAATCCATTCCTGTCCAAAGAGTGGATCTTTGTTATAATTTATGGGTAAGGGCAGCATCAGAGCTGGGGCCCATGCACTCAGGGGAACCCTGAAACCACTGGACCATCAATTGAGGTCTTTTAGTGGAGATCTCAGGATGCACCCGTTTTTATTCTTGTGATGCCAGTGAGACTCAACCTAGGGAGCTCCATCGTGGCTATCACTGGTGGTGGCCGGGCACCATTCGGTTCTTCTGGTCCCAAGTCGATGAAGGCACCCACTCTTGTGGGTCTCTCTGTCTTCTAGGTTGTCTTTACTGCATGTCATTTTGGTCCTCTGTGAGCATCAGCTCCTGCTGAGTTGGGACCATTTGCTGTGTCCTCAGATGGCAGCTTGGCAGCTTTTAAGACCCCAGACACCACTCACCAATGTGGGGTGCAGAGAGCTCTCTTAGCAAAACGCTAGTTGTGCCAATTGGCCTCAATTTTGCCTAAGAGAATGGTCCCCTGCCCCCTGCCCCAGCTACTCTATCCTTGCAATATTGGGTTAAGATGGAAGGAGTACTCAAGTTATGCTGAAGTCCACTTAATGTTGTTCTTGTTTCTAATGTGTGCTATCACCGCTTTCTCCCAATCAGATTTCTAGCAACTATCTAAACTAAACTCTCCTCCCCTCACCATCCCTCCCTCCCTCCCCTCCCTTGCAGCTGTCAAAGAGTCTTTTCTTCTATACACAAGTCTGTTTTTGAGATCTTATCATAGAGGTCGCATACAGTATTTGTCCCTTTGTCACTGACTACTTTCACTCAACATGTCTTCCAGTTGAAACCAGGTTAGGAGATGTTTCCAGGAATCATCGTTATTCTTTATCATTGTGTAGTGCTCCACTGAGTATAGGTACCATAGTTTCCCTATCCATTCTTCTGTTGTTGGGCATCTGGGTTGATTCC
This sequence comes from Heterohyrax brucei, assembly GCA_028571685.1. NCBI lineage: Eukaryota > Metazoa > Chordata > Mammalia > Hyracoidea > Procaviidae > Heterohyrax > Heterohyrax brucei. The sequence continues at coordinate 14,303,040 of CM053164.1, read as the reverse complement.
ATCTTTTTGCTATCATGGACTGTGCTGCGATAAACATTCTGGTGCATGTGTCCGTTGGTGTGAAAGGCCTTGATTCTGTAGGATATATTCCAAGTAGTGGAATTACTGGGTCAAATGATATATCGATATCCATTTTTTTAAGGAAGTGCCAGATTGCTTTCCAAAGAGGCTGGACCATTTTGCAACCCCACCAACAGTGTAGGAGGGTTTCACTTTATCCACAGCCTCTCCAGCATTTGTTGTTTTGTGTTTTCTGGATCATGGCCAATCTTGTTGGGGTGAGATGGTATCTCATTGTCGTCTTGATTTGAATTTCTTTAATAGCTAAAGATTGTGGACATGTCCACATCTGTTTTTTTGGCTGCCTGGATCTCCTCTTTAGTGAAATGTCTGTCCATCTCCTTTGCCCATCGCTTAATTGGATGGTTCATCTTCTTATTATTGATATTTTGTAGTATCTTATAGATTATGGAGATCAGGCATCGATCTGACATAGAGTTGCCAAATATTTTTTCCCATTCTGTGGGTATTCTTTTGATTCTATTAATGAAGTCTTTGGATGAGCAGAAGTGTTTGATTCTTAATAGTTCCCATTTATCTATTTTCTCTTCTGTTGATTGTGGTTTCTTTGACAGATTTTGGAGTCTGTCCTCATTGTGTATTAAAACTTCCATTGTTGTTCCTACCTTTTCTTGGATGAGCTTTATTGTTTTAGGTTTGATATTTAGGCCTTTTATCCAGCTGAAGTTGGTTTTTGTGTAAGGTGTAAGATACGGATCTTGATTCAGTTTATTGCGGATGGATAACCAATTTTGCCAGCACCATTTGTTGAAGAGACCGTTTTTACCCCAGTTTAATGTCTTAAGGCCTTTGTCGAATATCAGCTATTCATAGGCAGATGGTGTCATCTCTGAGGTCTCAGTTCTGTTCCATTGATCCATCTGTCTGTTCTTGTACCAGTACCAGGCTGTTTTGACCACTGTGGCAGTGTAGTATGTTCTAAGGTCGGGTAATGAGGGGCCTCCCAGTGTGTTCTTCTTCTTTAGTAGTACCTTACTTATCCGGGGCTTCTTCCCTTTCCTAACAAAATTGGTAATTTGTTTCTCGATCTCATTAAAAAATGATGCCGGAACTTGTATTGGGATTGCATTATATAAATTAATTGCTTTGGGTAAAATAGACATTTTCACAATGTTAACTCTTCCTATCCACGAGCGGGTAGGTTTTTCCATTTATCTAAGTCTCTCTTAATTTCTTGTAGCAAGTGCTTGTAGTGCTCTTTGTAAAGGTCTGTTGTTTCTCTGGTTAGATTAATTCCTAGGTACTTTATCTTCTTAGGGGCTATCGTAAATGGTATTGATTTGATAATTTCTTCCTTAACAGTCTCGTTGTTGGTATAAAGGAATCCTACTGATTTACTTATGTTTATCTTGTATCCTGAGACTTTGCTGAACTCTTCTATCAGTTTGAGTAGCTTACTTATAGATTCCTTGGGGTTCTCTGCATATACAATCATATCATCTGCAAACAGGGAGATTTTAACTTCCTCTTTGCCAATGCAGATGCCCTTTATTTCTTGGTCTTGTCTAATTGCTCTGGGTAGAACATCTAGCACAATGTTGAATAGGAGAGGTGAGAGTGGGCATCCTTGTCTAGTTCCTGATCTCAAGGGAAAGTCTTTCAGTCTCTTTCCATTCAGGATGATGTGGGCAAATGGCTTTGTATAAATGTGTTTATTGTGTTGAGGAATTTGCCATCTATGCCCATTTTGCTAAGAGTTTTTAGCATGAATGGGTGTTGGACTTTATCAAATGCCTTTTCTGCATCAATGGACAAAATCAGGTGATCCTTGTCTTTTGTGTTATATATCTGGTTAATCACATTGATTGTTTTCCTGATGTTGAACCAGCCTTGCATCCCTGATATGAATCCTACTTGGTAATGATGGATTATTTTCTTGATATGTTGTTCTATTCTATTGGCAAGAATTTTGTTGAAGATTTTTGCATCTAGATTCATGAGTGATATTGGTCTGTAGTTTTCTTTCTTTGTTGGGTCTTTCATAGTGAACATGTAATGTGTGTTAAATTTACCTTAAGCACTTTTTAAGTTCTGGTATAAATGTGAACTTCTCTGAAATGTAGAATTTTAAGATAATTTTAACACCCTGTTGGCACAGTGGTTAAATGCTACAGCTTCTAACCAAAGGATCAGTGGTTGAAATTTACCAGGCACTCTTTCAAAACTCCATGGGACCATTCTACTCTGTCCTATGTCGTTGCTGTGAGTCAGCATTGACTCAGTGGTAGTGGGTTTTTATCAAGGAGTAAATGAGTTACAGGTTCTTTTCTTTGAAACAGGTTTGAGTTTGATGAGGGAAGAAAGTCAGTCCAGTGTTGGGTTTATAAATAAGGAACATCAAACGGAAAGAACAGAAAATGGTTTAATAATAGTAATTACAATAGTGAAGATACAAACAAAAGCAGAGGCTAAAGAAAGACTTCTCTCGTTTTCCAACTTGATGAGTCCCAAACAGCATTTTGTTTCAGCAAACCACACATTAATTCTTCTTTCTAAAGCACTTGGCTTGGCTGGCAAAGATTGTTTGGCAATAACGAACTTTGCCAGTAAAAAGTGCAAAGTTAAGAGTCGGGGGTGGGTTAGCCAGTAAGCAAAGTATACCCTAGCTTACAGGAAGCAAAGTATTCATGGTCTTAATTACGTTTGCTTATTAATCTCTAATGGATATCCTGGTGCTATACTCATTAAGTACTACTTCTGATCCAACTTGACGGCACTTGGCACTTGGCTGGCTGATAACCAAAAGATCGGCGGTTCAGATCTGCCAGGTGGTTCTTGGAAACACTACGGGGCAGGTCTATGCAGACCTATAAGGTCACTGTGAGTCAGAATAGACTCAAACACCGTGGATTTTTTCAATCTCTAGTGCATAACCTGACATGAGTGTCAGCACATCTTTAATGTGGTGAAAACCAGATAAAACTACACTACAGATTAATAAGTGCAAGCTTACCTTGCTTATTTGATAATCAGTCCTTCACTGCTAAGGGTGCTTTCTGGCTACTCGCAGAAGATCTTGAATAAAGAATGTAATATCAAAGCTCTGCACATGCAGAAATATCTCTAGAGATGGCTCTATGGTCACAAATCTCTCTTATGATATTCAAATTGGCAAAAGACCACCTCATACCAAATGAAAATTATTAGCCTATGAATAAACCTGTTGCTGACAGGCTATGGAATGCTGGAAAGAGTGCCAGAGTCCAAGTCACCAGAGCTGTGTCTGGTCTGTGTTACCTGAGAAAGCAATTTAATCACTTTGAGCTTCAGTTTTCATATCTGTAAGGAGGATGTGAGAATATCGGCTTTGCTTTGTGGCTGTTATTTTATTTCATTAAAATAGCTGACATATTCAAATGCTCAGAGTAGTTTCGATTAGAATTGGGGCAGCAATTTGGAATTCTCTGCTTAATTCTGAAGTCAAAGTTGCATTGATAACAGTTGTGATTTTCTTATTTGTTTCTCCAATATGAAACACATTTATAACTTTATTTTATAGAATCAGGATGCTAAATGTTTTGTCCTTTTGTCTTAGACTGTTTTTGCATCTCATTTTCATAAGTGATCTGTAGATTGTACGGGACTGGTGCTTGTTTCATCTACTGCTAATGAACATTGTTGCCTAGATATCTGATAGATTCCACATCTAACTGGAAACCATTTGGAGTTCATGGGCATATGAAATAGATCACAAAATACTAAAAACTCAAGGGAATAAACAAATATGCTACCAAGTTCAAATTAGTTTTCGTCTTTCTTTATTATGCCCCTTCTGATTGTCATGGCAATTGTGTGAAATGTGAACTGTTAAAGCAAAGACCAACACCAAAGCCCACGGCCATCAATTCAGTTCCAACTCACAGCCACCCTATAGGACAGAGAAGAAGTGTACCATAAACTGTGATCTTTATGGGACCAGACTGCCACACCTTTTTCCTTTCGAGTGGCTGGTGGGTTCAACTGCCAAACTTTTAACTTACAGCCAAGCACTTCATCACTGCATCTCTAAACTAACTAACTAACCAACAACCCATTGCTGTTGAGTTGATTCCAACTCCCAGAGAACCTACCGAATGGAGTAGAACTGTGGCATAGGATTTCTAAGGAACAGTTGTTGGATTTGAACTGTCAAGTTTTTGGTTAGTAGCTGAATTGTTAATCTCGGCACCAGCTGGGCTCCACTATGCCACTAGTGTTCTTTAAAATGAAGGCAGAGGACCACAGGTAGAAGAGGTTCATGAAATACTGCAATCAGAGAATATATTTTTTGTGACACATAAAACGTTTGGCCCCAAATGCATCTCCTTGACTGAAGGCTCATTTTTATGAATCAGCAGGTGTTATGGTCAAATAAATTCTGTGACATTTTTATCATTTTTACCTTGTTATGGAACTCCAAAGGCCATGCTGACTCCAAAGGTGTGCGCTGGTAAATATAACCTCACACACTGAAGGCGCTCTGCAGTGTTACTTGAATGCCAACAAGTAGCGCATTTGTATCAAATTTTCAGCACACAAATTCTCGGGGAACACATTCTACACATAAAACAGGTTAAGAGGAAAGGCTGCTTAATTAATAGAACATTAGAGAAAATGGAGTTCAATGATTTTTAAAGGACACTTGTCAAATGAATGGATGCATTTTCAAGGATATCTACAAGCCATCAGTCACTGATGGCATACGTTCTTCTTTTTAGTGCACTCTATAGCTTGATCTGGTTGCTCAATGGTTAAGAGTTCAGCTGCTAATTGAAAGCTTAGCGGTTCAAATCCACCAGGAGCTTCTTGGAAATAATATTTGTAGCAGTTGTACTCTGCCCTATAGAGTCACTATGAGTCAAAATTGACTTGATAGCAAGGGGTTTAATTTTTTAAATTGTGATTATGTGAAAGTATACAATCCAAATGAATTTTGCATTCCCACCTATCTGCAGTTCCTTCTGCTCTCCTTGCCCTGTGAAGCACACTCCTGCTTTTCATTCTATACTTGTCGTATCCTCTTCACAATCTCCTGTCCCCTCCTCTCCACACTCTTCTCTCCCATCTAGAAAGACACCAGTAGGACAGCATCCTATAAACGCAAAGAACCATAAAGAGTAAACACACCATATGATCACATTGTATCCCCAAGTCCAGTCCATTTTTGTCCAAAGACCTCAGTGGTGTTTTCTGCATGAGAGTGGCAGCAGGTCAAGAGATCACACTCCCAGGAGACTGCCCCAGGATATCAGGCCATCAGTTGTGGTCTTTTAGTAGAGTTCCTACGCTGCACCCCTCTTTTTCGCAAGTTACCGCGGGGACTCAACATTGTAAGACCCATCACAGATGTCTTTGGTAGTTGCCAAGCACCATCTGGTTCTTCTGGTCACGTGTTGATGCAGTCTCCCAATCACATGGGTCCTTTTGTCCCTTGGGCTGTTTTTTCCTTGTGTCTTTGTTATTCTAGATGATCATCTGTTCTGGATGAGTTGTGACAATTTGGTGTTCCTCAGACAGCAGCTTGTTAGCTGTTAGATGACACTCACCAATATGGGGTGCTGAAGACTCCCTTAGCAATAGGCTAGTTATGCCAACTGGCCTTGATGTCCCCTGGGAGCAGGGCCCCCAGACTCCCGCCACTGCTACTCTATCCTTGCAATATCGGCTTGAGGTTACAAGTTTTCAGTTTATGATGAAGTCCAGTTAAGTTGATCTACTTTCTGCTGTGTGCTGTCACTGCTTTCATCTAACCAAATTTCCATCAACTCTACAACTTATGACCAACCCTCTCCCTCCCTCCCCACCTTTGTAGCCTTCAAAGAGTCTTGCCTCCTCTTTATAAGTCTATTTTTAAGTCCTTATAGTAACAGTTTCATACAATATTTATCCTTTTGCTGCTGACTGATTTCACTCAGCGTAGGATCTTCCAGTTGGAACCAGCTTACGAGAAGCTTCCTAAAATCATCATTGTTTTTTATCATTGCGTAGTGTTCCATTGAGTACATGCATCATAGCTTGCTTATCCATTCATCTGTTGATAGGCATCTAGGTTGATTCCACCTTTTTGCTATTGTGGACTGTCCCGCAATAAACATTCGTGTGCATGTTATCCGTTCATGTAACAGCCTTTGTGTCTGTAGGATATATTCTGAACAGTGAGATTACTGGATCAAATTGTATGTCTATTTCCAACATTTTAAGGAAGTGCCAAATTGCTTCCCAAAGAGGTTGTACCATTTTGCAATCCCACCAGCAACGTAAGAGAGTTCTGATCTCTCCACAGCCTCTCCAGCATTTGTTGTTTTATGTTTTTTGAATTATGGCCAACCTTGTTGGAGTGCGATGATACCTCGTTGTAGTTTTGATTTGATTTCTCTGGTAGCTAATGATCATGAGCATTTCCTCATGCGTCTTTTGGCTGCGTGGATCTCCTCTGTGGTTTCATTTTTTTTCTTTAAATGGCTTTTTAGGTGATTACACATACAAATTTAGCACATTTTTTTCCATCTAATCCTAGATTTATTTTTTTAAAAGCAAAATAAATAACTAAAAAGCAAGACTCTAAGAGGCCTAGAGATCTATCAAAGGATTATTCCTTTCACCATTTATTCTCTGCTTGAAACAGAAGAGCGGTGTGTTCAGTTATTCTCACTTCAATTTCAGCCTTCAACTTGTATGGTTTCAGTTCTCTTTCCTCTGGTGAAATGAATCTCTCAGAATCTAAACAACATAGATGTTTCACTTTGTAATCACTGAGAGAGAGGTGGTGGACTCAGGATTTTTCCTAGCACTGGATGATTTGCACAAAAGGGATGGATGGGTGAAATTTCTAATCCTTTTGTAAGTTCTCCTAAAGACAGAAGTGATAGACCATGATGAAGTTTAGTTAGTCTATGATGAACTGCAGTTTGATTACCTGATTTTGTGTACGTTCAACACATAGGTTCTACTCTGCTTTCCATTGACTATAAACAGTGAGTTGACACAATGTTGGGCAGATAATGTCTCACAGAAGCTTCGCAAGAGTTACACATGCTGCTTGCTGGAGGATGTGAAGATAACCTTTAGTAAATGTATACACAGAGCTTAGTGTAATTCTCTTTAGTTTAGATTGAAAACTGTTAATTTCTTGAAAGAGGAAAATGTCATTAATGTATCTAGTAAAGGCCAAGACATTTTAGACTTGTAAAGGGTAATTTGATAATGGCTATTCTAGCACAACGGTCTTGTGAAAATCACAGTTTTCATTTTTTATTGATATTTCACAACTTCAACCTTAGGCCTTCCTCTGTGAGGTTTAAGCTCCAGTGTTACTTAGCCATTCTTTACTATAGTTTGAAGTTTATGGGAAATTTTAGCCACAGTAACAGGTGGGCTTCAAAATCAGTCTTGTTTTCCTAAGCTCCTTGGTCTTGGAGAGCCTCCAACTTGCTCTCACAGTCCATGGACTTGGCTTCCACATTGATTTTCTGGCTTTTTTACTGGGTTCACCAAATCATAGGGTTTTTCCCCCCCATATTTGAATTTCTTTATCTAGATTTCTTCTTTTTATAAACGGATTTACTTTCAGTATTTATGAGCTGTCTATTAATTTGAATATCATCTTCTTCCAGTATATTCTTAGGCCTACCTCACTAATTGGAATAGATTCAATTATAGTTGTAGACACACTGGTTAGACCCCACCTCCAGAAAAAGCTTGCTGTCCAGTTTCAATGAGTGATCTAAGCTATTCTCTGCCGTCTGCTCCTTAAGTGTGACCACAGCTGTGAAGAGACACCTTGTCTGGGGTTACACATCTCCCCCAGGCAGCCCACAACCAGTAACCGAACAAAGTGAGGATATGTAGAACATATGTAGAACAGTAATTTCTTCAGAGCTTCCTTAGGTGCTGACTAAGTTTTACTTCTTTCTCTGCCCAGCTCTGCCTCTTTCTCTTTCTTTTCATAGGTGCTGATCCCTAATAGGAGTCTTATACATCAAACTCTGTCCCAGAGTCTGCTTCTAGAAAACTTGACTTGTAAAACTGAAATCAAATTGCCATCGAGTCAATGCCAACTCATGGCGACCCTATAGGAGAGAGGAGAACTACTCCACTGGGTTTCTAGAGAGCAACTAGTGGATTCTTATTGCAGACTTTTTGGTTAGCAGCCAGGCTCTTAACTGCTGCACCATAGGGGCTCCAAGATTGAGATAGAGCTCTTCCAATATTGATTCTTTGTTTCAGCTAGGCCTACGATTATTCCTCTCTTGACATTCAAAATACTACTAGGCTTACTTCCACAAAAGGTAAGCATGAACAACCCATCCTGATTTCTTCTCTCTCCAGCCCTGAGATTCCTCTATAACCTCCAGATGCAGGCGTTACCTCAGGCCACTAACTGCGGATGGGCAAGCAGCAAGCTCACAGTCCCTCCCAACCGGACTGGCAAGCCTCACGGTCCAACGACTAAGATAATTTCTACAGAGTCTGAAAGACATTTATTCATCTTATTTTGCTCTTACCTTCTGAAATAAGATGTATTTTTTTTTTTTTTAAGGATTCCTAATGTCACAGTGATTAAGAACTTGGCTGCTAACAAAAAGGCCAGCAGTACAAATACACCAGATGCTCCTCGGAAACCTTAGGAGGCAGTTCTACTTTGCCCTATAGTGTCACTAGGAGTTAAAATTGAGCAAATGATAATGAACTTTTTTTTTTAAGAAAGCTAAAAAGGAAATGTTTATTTTTTGTTCACCCAAAGAAAATTCTATCTTTTCCTTGTTGCCCTAAACAGTGTTTTCCAGGCACTATTTCTCAGCCACGTGGCTGGGATCTTGGCTCCACCACATGTCACCAGAGTGACTACAATGTCTTAGTTTCTTCATCTTTGAAGTTAAATAACGATAACACCTACCTTACCTCCTTGGAAAGCTGATATGTGAGGAAATATTTGAGATTAAAAAAAATGCATAGAAAATATTTTACAATCTGAGATGTCTTGCAATTGTGAGGCAGTGTGATGACGATGATGGTGACTTGATAATTATTTTGTAGCTGATGGTTGGAAGCTATTGGAAGCTGCGTCACCTGTTCCAGTTCCATTCGTGGCTGGTGGCTGACATTTACGAGATGTCTGTGACAGGGTGCAGCTTTGGGCTCTGGGCTAGCCCGGGCTTAAATGGCTCCTATGATGATTGATCTTCTGACCTCGCTCTCATTAACTTCATCCTCTGGTGAATGGAGCAAACTTGGTATAAGGCTTCCTTTGTTAGCTCCTTTTTTGTCGTATTTCTGAGGATCAGAATCACTAAGGCCCCGGTTTGTATATAGTGTGAAGCATATGTCCTTTACCAGGCAGTTTTGAGGGGGTACAAAAAGTTCACTATTTTAAATAAACTCACAGCGTGATAGAAAAATGTAGAAAGCATCAGGCTTTGTAAATGACAAAAACAGGCAATAAAAATAAAAACTATGGTATTTGAAAAATCTGAAAGGCATAAAATAAGGTGATCTCACATCTAATCCCATAAAAAGAAGAGGATTACGCCAATCTCAGTGGTCTAGTAGAAAATTTATATTTTAAGGGATAATGTTTGTACTCTTCTTCACCAAGATCAAATTTTCTGAAATTGCTGAGTTTAATGCAGCAACGTAATGACACTTTTGTTTTAACTGAGCCCCGCTGGTGTAGGTTTTAAGTGCTATAGCTGCAAACCGGAAGGTCAGGAGTTCAAATCCACCAGGCACTCCTTGGAAACTATATGGGGGAGTTCTACCCTGACCTCTAGGGTCACTAAGAGTTGGAATCGACTTATTAGCAGTGGGTTTAGTTTTGGTTGTTAACCAGTACAAGGGAAATGAGGAAAGGGCATAGGGAGTGGTGGTTTCTCCTGGTTTTGTACCAGTGTAATATTCTCTTAAACTAACACACAAAAAACCTCAGAAACCAAACCTAGTATCGCTGAGTCGATTCCAACTCATAGTGACCCTATAGGTCAGAGTAGAACTGCTCCTCAGAGTTTCCAAGGAGCACCTGGTGGATTTGAACTGCCGACTTTTGATCAGCCCCTGTAGCACTAAGCCGCCACACCATCAGGATTTCCAAACTAATACACAGGAAGCACCTATTCTGCTGATACCCTAGGGACACAGCCGTGAACTCATTCATGCATTTCCCCCCAGATAGTATCCGGTATCAGTTTTCCAGAGAGGAGGGTATGTGCAGGCGTGCTAGGAAGGGTAACTCAATCGCCCTGCACTTTTGGGTACTTCACTGTTCACAAGAGGGACACAGGGCAATTTTAGAAAGGCATGATTAAAAGAGCCATGAAAAAGAAAAATTTTTATCTCAGTGTGCAGGAGCCACCGTTGGGAGTTTCATTTCCTCATGGAAAATATTTGGAAGGACTCTCTGGGAGGTATAAACAGCTGGGAGGCTTGGCTGCTGACAGCAAGATGTGAGGCTTGTGTCAACTCAGAGGTGCCTTGGAAGAAAGACCTGATTACAACTTCTGAAAAATCAGCTGCTGAAATCTTTCTGGAGCTTGGTGCTGCCCTGACACGGGATGACCATGAATCGAGGACGACTTGATGAGAACCGGTGATCCTTAGAGAAGGCCACGTTCTTCCTGCGCCCTCTCTCCTCTTTTGCCCTTACTGTCTGCTGGGTTCAGGGCTGTGCAATGAGAAGGTCTCACTCCTTCAGTGCCAGTACGATATGCGTGTTTCTGCTATCACAGTGCTTTTTAAGTTCCTGTGGTAAAAACTCAGCTCTTTGCAAGCTTCAGTCTGTTACTACTTTTAATAAACAATCTACTGTATAGACACTAGTTTTGTAAAATATCATCATCAGAAAATATTAAGCCAAACTTACTGTTCCTGAATCAATTGTAACACATAATGACTCTATAAATAAAATATTAAACCCACTGCTATTGAGTCTGGTGTGACTTACAGTGATCTTAGCAGTCAGGGTAGAACTGCCCCACAGTTTCCAAGTAACTGCTGGTGGATTTGAACTGCCAAACTTTCAGTTAATAGGTGTCGCACTTAACCCACTACACCACCAGAGTTTCCAAATAAAAGCGCTGTTTTTGTTCTATCTATCTGTCTGTCTATCTGTCTGTCTTTCTGTCGGTCGGTCATCCGGTCGGTCGGTCGGTCGGTCATCCGGTCGGTCGGTCGGTCGGCCGTCCGGTCGGTCGGTCGGTCTGTCTGTCTGTCTGTCTGTCTGTCTGTCTATCATCTATGTATCTATCGCCTATCTATCTATCTATCATTCTGTCTGTCTGTCTGTCTATCTATCTATCTGTTAGATTCAATAGATCAGAATTATTCTGTCAGTTTTCAATTTCTAGTTCCCGTCACTGATATCTAGTCATGGTCAATTCAAAAACTGCCTCTGGTCCTCCTTTGATCCTTAGGACTGCAGGGTTTAGTCAGCATGTCTCCTGTATTTAGTGTTTTTCCTCTTTCTTTCTGGCAACCATGTTTTTTAGCAGTTTAACAGTTTGTTCAATGGAAGACGAAGGAAGATAGGCTAGATAGTGAAGAGCACTTAGGGACAGTAATAAAAACCGTGAATCATGTAACTTACCAGAGGAGTGAAGGTTCTGGAAGAAGAGACTGCTTACAGGCCTAAGAGAAACACATAGGAAACACACTGCAGAAGCTCTAATGTCAGGGTGATGTTGTATCTGCTCTGAATTTGGAATTTAAACGTCACTCTTCTGGCAATTCGTTATGTCCTTGTGATGGTTAAGATTGTATTTCAACTTGCCTGGGCAATGATTCTCAGTGGTTTGGCAGTCATGATGTAGTTTACAGTTATGCAATGATGTCATCATCTCCATAATGAAATCTGGTATAATCACTTGCACGATGAGAGCTGCTATGAGCAGCCAATCAGTCGAAAGGGAGTTTTCTTGGAGGTGTGGCCTGCATCCAATATATGTATAAACTTTCTGGCAAATCTTGCTGGGATATCCTTGCTCTGGGCTATGCATCTGGCTTCTCATCATCTGAATTCCACTTCTTGAGAACTGATGCAGAAGCTTGCTGTCTCAGCTTTCTATATAGTTTCCTTACCCTTTGAAGATTTATGAGTCAGGGGAAGACTCCTGATTCATAAAATTGGGACTTCCCAATCCCTATCACCATGTGAGCCATTTCCTAGATATAAGTATCTCTCTGTACACACACACATGCCCTTTCACTGATTTTGCTCTTCTAGAGAACTCAGCCTAAGATAGCATTCTTACAAAGACTATGGGAAAACACAAATAAGTAAAAAGGAGAACTCCATATAAGGATACTATAAAGAGACAAAACGTTTGGAGAATTATTCCATGAAGTTTAAAATAATTGATAACCTATTAAATACACAGAAACCCTGGTGGCGTAGTGATTAAGTGCTATGTCTGCTAACCTGAAGGTCAGCAGTTGAAATCCTCCAGGTGCTCCTTAGAAACCCTATGGGGCAGTTCTGCCTTGACATACATGGTCACTATGAGTCAGACCCAACTCATTGGCAGTGGGTTGGGTTATGGACTACATACTACCTTTCCACTTCTTCATTTAAAACCATGACATAAGCTTTGCCCCATGCTATTAGTGTATCTTTAAAATAACTAGTGTTGCCTACAATTATGAATCAAAAATTGCTTAACTGTTACATCATCTTGTAACATATAGATAATTTCCAATATATTCACCAGTATAAATAGAACAATGAAATGATGCATTTTTGTGTTTCTAGATTTTTACTTATTTCACAGACCTGTTGGTTCTTCTTATACCTTATTTTGCTAAACTCAAGCTCAAGCATTTTTACCTAAGTGAAAACAAATGTTTTCTATATTGATGCATTTAATTCCATGTGTAGTAAAATACCACTATTGGTTCATCATACTGCTGTCTATTGTTTTCTCTCAAAGACAAATGTTCTTAAATCTTAGCACCCATATTTAAAATTATTTTCAGTATGTGTATTGTAAAAATAGTTTTATACTAGGTACTGCTTGGTGTAGTAAGAAGAGAATCAATAAAAGAAAACTAGGATAAAACTCAAGGTCTCACATTTCTGACTGATCATAGACATTTGTTTAACCTCTTTAAGACATTTTACTTTGTCTTTTCTCTGTAATATTACTTTGCAATAGAGTCCTCCATTCTGGGTTTGTTTTGTTTTCTGCTGACCTGAAATACTCAGCACTTGATGTCTGTGGCATTGTCTATGCAGTAGCACATATGACTGCACCAGCATTTTCCAGCATATTAATTTTCTATGAGTGGGATGATAAAAGGTAAAGAGGGTGGTAGAACCTGAAAGTTTCATATATTTCCCTGCACACACACATTGGTCAGACTCAGCCATAAAGTCATATTTAGTTCTTAAACAGAAGCTGTCATTTAGCTATATGCATATTGGGAGACAACTTGACGTGTCTAACACAGTCAGTGCCTTAAGCCACTCAAATATCTATGCTCACTCTTCTTTCCCCTAAAGGATGCCCAGTTACTCAGTGCATCCAGCTCAAATTCCAGCAGTCCTGATGATGGGCAGTCCTCTGCATTGGGTTAGATGTGGTTCCTGAGAGTTTATATGGCTGTAAACTACAAGTTATCTGCTATCCCAAGTCTGACACACCATGGTGCACGAGGAAAGGTGGCACCCTTGGGTGGCACAAAATGTTAACATGCTTAGCTGCTAACCAAAATGTTGGACATTCAAGTCTACCCAGAGGCACCTTGAAATAATTGCCTGGGAAACTGCTTTCAAAAATTAGCTGTTGAAAACCCTTTGGGATGTAATTAAACTCTAACACATGTGCAATCGACACAAGTTGGTATGATATGGAGAGAGGGATAGCCACAATATTAAATATCATTTAGGAAAGAAAATACCAAGAAAGACACATAGCAGTCACTTTTCATAGCCATAACCAAATTATACTGGGTCACTATTGTAAAAGGTTAGCAGGACTAGTACTGAAGGAATCTCCTAGGTAAACCCATCTGCCAGCTGTTGAGATTTCTCTGGTAGGAGCTAATTTATAGTTCACCTGTGTTGCACCAGTTCTGTCCTTAAAACAAAACAAAACATACAACAACAAAAACAAAACACTGCCTTCCTGCTGACTCAGACTCATAGGATCCCCACACACAGTAGAACTCCTGGAGAGGAGCACCTGAAGGACTGGAACAGCCAGCCCTGCAGTCAGCAGCCGTAGCACTTAACCACTACTCCATCAGGGTTTCCAGTCCTGTCCTTGTGGGGGGTTTCTTTTCCATGATTCTCTCATTAACGAATATCTCTTCTGAAGAGAGGGTAGTGCCTTGCAGGAAGGATAGCTTGACAGCTTGGTGGTGACCTTAGGAATCAAATACAAGAGTCTGAAAGTTGAGTTTCATGATTTCTCTGAAACATTATTTTCTGAAAAACACACGAGGCTGTTGGATTATTATATTCTCCTTGAATACTCCAGAGGGTAGTTCTACTCTGGCCTCTAGAGTCGCCATGAGTCGGTTCCAACTTGACAGCACTTAGCTTTGGCTTTGGCTTTGGTAGGTTTCACGTGCAAGTAATGACAGCCAAACCTCTTCACTAGATCTAGTTGCATGTTTTCAGTGGAAAGATTGCCTTCTTTTATTTATTGGTGTCTGAAGTCTGCCCACTCAATTTCTCATAACTAAAGAATGATTACCTTGAGACTGTTTTCTTATAACTAAGGGACGATTACCTTGAGGCCATTACCTTGAGGAAATCTTTCAACATATTTTATGCATTGTATTTTTATCTCTGCATGCAGATTGTTTAGATTGAACATGAATTCATCTCTTTTCTTATACAGCTGAACAATAATAGCCAACATTAGCCAACACCCGTGAACTACTGAGTCATGGCTGTTGTGGTTATTCTTTCTTGATGCTCTGAATTCCTCACTTACATCTTCCATTTTGTGGTACAAGATGGTCATCCCAGATCTTGCGAGCACTTACTTTAGGAAGCAGGAAGAAAGAGAAGGAGGGCATGTTCACTCCTTTTAAGGCATAACCCAGAACTCACACACACTACTTCCATTCTCACTGGGATCAATTATAACTCAGTGATGTGACCACATTTAGTAGTAAGATTGGAAATGCTGGTGGTGTACTGGTTAAAGTGTTACAGCTGCTAACTGACAGAAGGCAGTTCATATTCACCAGGTGCTCCTTGGAAACTCTATAGGGAAGTTCTCCTCTATCTTACAGGGTCGCTATGGGTCAGCGTCAACTTGACGGCAGTGGATTTAGTAGAAAGATTGCTGGGAAAGACAATTTTTCCCAAGGTAGCCATGTGCCCAGAGAAAAATGATTTCACTATGCAAGAAGAAAAGAATGAATTTGGATGGCATAGTCGGTAGTCTCTGTCACAAACAGGCACTTGGAACTAGGTTTTAAAGTATGTTTTTAAAAAGAAAACAAAGAGAGAGATGATCAGACAGGGCACTGCAAAGTCTACTTGACTAACAGCCAGAATGCCTTGGTTCAAATCTCAACTCTGTTCCCAGGCACATCAGCTTGGGCAAATAATTTTCCTTTCTGGTGTGTTTTATTCATCTGAATGATAAATGACTGGCTAGATTGGGGTTTTTAATTTCTAGAGCACAGGCAGAGTTGATTTAGCATAATTCTTAAGGGCCCTAAGAGTTTTGGAACAGTAAATGGTGACTGCAGATTGGCTTCAGTTTATGGTCACCAGCTGGATTAACCTGTAACAAGACATGTAGCTTGTCCTTTGAAGCTTTGGAATCAGGCATTGACTTCTCCTCTCGAGCGGTGAAAGCTCAAGATGGCATCTTCTTCCAATAGAAGGCTGTTTCATGTACACCAAAAATCTGTCATTTAGTGCAACCATCTTCATGAAGCATCTGGTCTAGGTCTTTTGGATAACTTGCTGCAACTTCTATATCTGAACTTGCTGCTTCACCTTGAACTTTTATGTTATGGAGATAATTCTTGCCTTAAACCTCATGAATTAGTTCTGCCAGCTTCAAATTTTTCTCCTGCAGCTTCCTCAACTCTCAGCCTTCATACAAGTGAACTGATTTAGAGCCTGGCTCTGGATTTGGCGTTGGTTTAAGGGAATGCTACGGCTAGTTTGATCTTCTATCCAGACCACTAAAGCTTTCTACACATCAACAATAAAGTTGTTTTGCTTTCTTATCATTCATGTGTTTATTGCACTAGCATTTCAGCTTCCTTTAAGAACTTCTCCTTTGCATTCACAGCTTGGCTACTGTTTGGCACAAAAATCCTAGCTTTTGGCTTATCTCAGCTTTCCACAAGCTTTTCTCACTAAACTTAATCCTGACTTTTGATAGTGAGAGATGTGTGACTCATCCTTTCACTTGAACACTTAGAAGCCATTCTAGGGTTATTAATTGACCCAACTTTAATACTGTCCTGTCTCAGGTATGCCCAAGGAGAGGGAGAGAAACCCGGCTGGCATTGTGGTTAAGTGCCACATCTGTTAACCAAAACGTCAGCAGTTCAAGTCTGCCAGGCTCTCTTTGGAAATTCTATGAGGCAGTTCTACTCTGACCTGTAAGGTCACTATGAGTTTGGAATCATCTCACTGGCAATTGTTGGCTTTGACTCAAGGAGACGGAGAAAAATAGTGAAGGATGTGGTCAGTGGAACAATTAGAACATACACAGCATTTATTGATCATATAGCCATCTCACGTGTCATACGTGGGACATTTAATGGTATATGGTGAATGAGCGTGGGCTTCAGCTCACAGTCACCAGCCTGTCCTTCGAAGCTTTGAAACCCGGCATTGACGTCTCCTCTTCAGCTGTGAAAGCTCAAGAAGGCATTGTCTTCCCATAGAAGGCTATCTCCTCTACACTGAAAATCTGTTGTTTAGTACAGCCACCCGCAGACCATCTTCCATCTTCATGGCACCCCAAAACAATTACAATACTACCTTGAAAGATCACTTATCACACATCACCAGAGCAGATATAACAATAGTGAAAATATTTGAAATATTGAGATAATTACCAAAATGTGATGCAGAAACATTAGGTGAGCTCATGCTGTTCGCAAAAAAGTGATACCAGCAGACTTGCTTGACTTGGGCTTGCCACAAATCTTCAATTTTTTTTTTTTTTAATATCTATGCAGCTCAACCAAACGAAGTGCTTTAAAGGAAGCTGTGCCCACACTCCCGAGGTTCCTTCCTGCTCTAAGATTTTGTGATGCTGAAGTACATCATCCTTGTATTACCACCCTTCAACATCTATTTAACCATTTATTACAGCAATTTATAGTCTACCATCCCCGAAACTGGACACCGTGGTGTCGTAT
This sequence comes from Heterohyrax brucei, assembly GCA_028571685.1. Classification (NCBI taxonomy): domain Eukaryota; kingdom Metazoa; phylum Chordata; class Mammalia; order Hyracoidea; family Procaviidae; genus Heterohyrax; species Heterohyrax brucei. The sequence continues at coordinate 14,285,643 of CM053164.1, read as the reverse complement.
TGGGTAGGAGCTATGGCTGCTAACCAAAACGTCTGCAGTTGAAATCCACCAGGTGCTCCTTGGAAATTACGTGGTGCAGTTCTACTGTGCCTTACAGGGTGGTTATTCTAGAAATTGAGTTAGGGAAGCTTACAAAAAAGACCTCTAAATAGGACTAAAAGAAGAATAGATACTGAAATAGAAGATCAAGACTGAAGAACCTCTTACCATGAATTAGTCTAGGGGTTTTGTTGGTCTGTCAGCTAGTTAACAAGCTTGGCTCTGGGAAAAACAGGGACATTTAAGTTGGGAGGAAATGGTTTAAGCCATAGGAGACCTCTCACCATGGGTGGTGGCAGAAGGAGCGTGGATGTGAAGGAGTTGTCACAAAAGCCTCCCCAGGCAGTAGAGAGCAGGGGCTCCTGCAGAGTTTGCTGAAAAGAAGCAAAGCAGGGCAGACCGCAGAAGGACAGCAGACTTCCAGCCTGGTTGACAATTTCGCTTAGGGCTGGCTTTGTGTGTGTGTAAATCATTCAGATAATTGCTGTAATTCTGTGCTTAGCTTGGCTGCTAAGACCCTGGGACCATGAATATTCATGGTATCTATCCATACTCCACTATTACTTAAATTTTCTAGACAGCTTTCATGCTGAGAGTGCCAGCATGTTTGTGCTGGGGCTGGTGATGCTAACGATTTCTCGTCTGTGTCTAAGCAGGCTGAGTGGAGCCAAGGGACATTCCCCTGTGCTCACCCAGCCAGGTGACGAGAGAAAAAGGCACTCTTGGATAAACTGATCCTGCTTCCCCGGAGGTTTTAGTCATCTTTATTTCATATTTTATTCATCGTTTGTTGAGCACGATGCCAGATGCTGAAGTGGGTGCTCGCCTTCTGGTGAGCACGACAGTGAACCTGACTTCAAATGTGAGCATGGCTTGGTCAGCACAGTGGCTTGTCTATAGACAGCCACAGAAGAAGGATAAATGGTGAAGGAGACTGAGGTCAGGGTCACGTAGAGATTAGAGGAAGTACAGAATTGAGACTTGGTAGTTCATGAAATCAAGTATTGAAAGGGATGGCTTCCCATGGGATTCAAAACACAAGCTGAGCCTTAACTTTATATCACATAAAAACAAATACACAGAAAAACCCAAAATAAATCCATTGTTGTCAATTTTGACTCATAGACATCCTGTACCACAGAATTCCTGCAAAAAACACAAGTTTTTAGAATAAGAACTGAAAAATCATCAATAGATAGTGTTTCATAATCCATGTTTTTCTTCTTAAATTTACATGTAAGCAAGCATTTGAATTAAAACTTGCAATAAGTGAAAAAGTTCCCAGGTAGAGGGGGTGGATGTTGAGAAATGTGATCTCAGCTGATGCAACAGTAAGGGCTGGTCAGAGGGATGAGAGGAGCAAAGCCTAGGCATGAAGGAAAAAGAAGCTGTTGGGGAGGGTGACAGTGAATGAGGTGTGAGGACCAGACAACAGTGCTTCGTAAGTTTGTCTGAGGTCTAAGGAGTTGTACTTGTCCTGAGGGTAAGATATCACCACCAATGTGTGTTCAGATCAAAAGCCAAACCAAAGCTACTGCTGTCAGGTTGATTCCAACTCATAGTTACGCTATAGGTCAAAATAGAACTGCCCCAAAGAGTTTCCAATGGGCACCTGGTAGAGTTGAACTGCTGACCTTTTGATTAGCAGACATAGCACTTCACCACTAGCCACTAAGGTTTCATGTGTCTTCAAGAGAAATCAAAAATACCAACCCCCTTGACTTTGAGTCATTTCAGGCTCATGGTGACTTTGTGGACAGCATTGCAAGCTTGATGCCCAGTAAGTAGAAATGCTCCATAGCATTTTCTTGCCTATAGCCCTTCTGGAAGGAGATCACAAGGCCTTTCTTCTGTACCAGCTCTGGGTTGATTCCAACCTCCAATCTACAGTTTGTTGTTGTTAGTTGCCTTCCAGTCAATTTCAACTCATGGCAGCTACACTTTTAGTCCAGAGCAAACCATTTGCACCACCCAAGTGCTTTTTTAAAAGAGAGGCAAGGTGGATCAGAAAATCAGTCTAAGGAATGAATGGAAGTAGAAGGCAGTAGTGTCTTTAAGCTGAGTCTTCAGTGGTGGCTGTGAAACCACGACCAGATCCATGTTGAGTTGGAGCTGGCCATATATGGACACAAAAATATGTACTCATTGTTAGTGTTGCATTAAGTGGACTCTCTAAGCATGGCTTCTTTGTTACATTCCCCCAAAGACCTTAAGCCAAGCCAAATGCCACTGAGTTGGATCCAACTCACGTCGACCCTAGGGGCCAGGGTAGAACTGACCCCCAGAGAGTATTCAAGGACCTTAAAAACCCGTAAATAAACAAACTCATTGCTGCCGAGTCAAACCAAACCCTATAGGACAGAGTAGAACTGTCCAATAAGATTTTCAAGGAGTGTCTGGTGGATTCAAACTGCCAACCCTTTGGTTAGCAGCGGCAGCATGTAACAACTATGCACCAGGGTTTCCATACTGAAAACACACTCCATCAAATAAATAAAAGACAAAAAATGTAGCAACTAAAGGGATCCTACCCACTGCTGTTGAGTTGAGTCCAACTCATAGTGACCCTAGAGACAAAGCAGAACTGCCTCATAGAGTTTCCAAAGAGTGCCTGATGTATTCAAACTGCCAACCTCTTGGTTAGCAGCTGCAGCTCTTAACCTCCACAGCACCAGTTTCTTAAAAACCTTTAGCACCTTGCAATTCACCACAGAGTCCATTTGGTCTATAGAACTTAAATCCCAGGACTAAAAGTCCTACCAAGTAAAAATTGTATATCCATTCAATCCACAATTTAAATTATTCCAAAAAGACAATCTCCACCATGGGTTTTCATTTTTGTTGGACTACTCAGGTGCTTTTGGTCATATGTCAGTTGACAGCACTACATTTAATTAAGACATTTTCTGAAAAATCTAATAAATGAAGGAATTACAGCTCAATTGGCTGCTAGAGTCAATTCCTGTATAAATATGTAAGCATAGTTGTTTGCATAGCAATGAACTTTTAGGAAAAGCCAAGTGCTGTCAAGTCGGATCCAACGCATGGTGACCCTAGACATGTGTAGTAAATTAAGAGTTGATTCTAGGGAGTAAGTGTGCAGTAAGAGAAGCTGAGTTTTATTTATGATTTATTTTACATAGTCTGTATTATTTAATTGGAAACCCTGGTGGTGTAATGATTAAGAGCTAAATCTGCTAAACAAAAGGTAGGCAGTTCAAATCTACCGGGTAGTCCTTGGAAACTCTATTCTGTCCTGTAGGGTCACCGTGAGTCAAAATTGATTTGACAGCAACAGGTTTTATTTTATTTTTTAATTGCTAACAAGGAAAATATGCATTTACAATAAAATGATAATAATATATTAATTTAAAGTTGTTTTTTTTGTTTTTTAATCTAGAAAAGATATATATTTTGACAGTTTTTTTTCAAGGGAAAGGTCTACAGGGCATCGTGCCTGATTAGAAATAGGGACTGAGATAAGGGAAGGGACACAAGGGTGACCACAGGAATTTTGGCTCTCATGGCAGTGTCATTTGCAGATAGAGAACATCAGAGGAGGACAAGGCAGGCAGTGGAAAATGAAGTAGAGATTCTAATAAGTTGTTGGGTCTCTTCATTTGGATGTCAGAAGAAAGCACACACGGTAGATTTTAATTTAAGAGTGACCCTATGTGGGACAAGGTCCTGTAGATCTTTCCCTCAAAACAGCAGTCAAAATGAAGTACATCTTTTCTGGATTTAAAGAAACCAACCAAACAAACAAACAAGCCAGCCAAGTGCCGCCGAGATTGACATTATTTTATTGTAAATGTATGTTTTCCTTATTAAACAATTAAAAAAAAGCAAAAAACAAAACAAAACAAAAAAACTCTGCTACTTTCAAGTCAATGGGAGAGAAAGCAAACAGCCACGGGAAGAGTAAATGTGGGTGAACCAGAGGACCTGGCCTTGAGACTTAAGAAGCAGTGATACTGAAAAACCAATGAGAAGTGATTAACTGGTTTGGGAAATATAAAAATAAAAAATAAAAAAAAAATTACATTAGGGAACAGCATTTAAAGCAAGGGCTGTGATTCAGAGTGGATGAATTGTTGGGTGAGCTGAATCTGAGCTTCCTCCCTGTCTGCGCCAGTCACTGCACAGTTGCGTGTGAAGGAACCTGGAGCATCCTGTAGTAAGAAGCCTTCCCTACAGAGATAATTGTAAAGCATGCTCGCTGGATCTCCACTTGCAGTGATTTAGATTGAAAATTAGAGCATGTCAAAGTGTCCCTTGGTCTTTTTTGCCTGGGTGCCTAAGTGTTTCTGTTCCAGACTGGGTTCAGGAGGGACAGAGACGAGACGATAGGGTTGACAAGGAAAAGGATATTTTTACTTGAAAAGTTGAAAGCATCCCCACAAATGCTGTGCTGCTGTAATATCCTTATGAGAGATTGCAACAGAAAGTCTGGGAGGTGTTATTCTTCACTTTACTGCAGACCACCCACAGCTTTTCGACCTTGAGTCCAGTGCCTCTGCAGAGGTACTCAGGGAAAAATGGTATTCAGTGAAGTGCAGTGGTAGCCCAGGAGGAGTGGTAGCTCCCGACATGGAAGTGGACTTGATGCCCCAAAGGGAGAGTTACGCCCATCTGGGGCAAAAGGATAAAGAGGAACTGACGATGACCTAGGAAGCGCTACCCAGTGGGTGAGAACCTCAGCAGAAGCAGCAGGACAACCACCGGATGCACAGGATGGCTAACGGTTCAATCCTGAAAAGCCTGGGTCACAAGTGCTTAGAAGATGGCTGTGCACCTCTATAAAAATTTGGGGGAAATTCTACTAAAATTTACTGATTTATAAATCATACATACAATACAAATTTTTATGTGTATTAGCCAAGCCAAGCCAAGTGCCGTCGAGTCGGATCTGAGTACTGGATGAAGAAGGGAAAAAAGTGTTTATGCACAACTCAAATTCATGTAAAAAATCAGACTTTGTAGTCTGAGAGATACTGGAGAAACCCCTGAAACTAAGGTGCCCTGGATGCTCTGTTGACCCAGAGCTAAAACCATTCCTGAAGTCTACTTTTCAGACAAAGATTAGACAGGATTGCGAAACAATGATAACACATAACACAAGTGACGTGTGTGCATCTTAGTTCAGTCAGATACATGAGACCAAATGGATGCCTCCTGTCCAGGGGCAGGACGATGTGAAGGCAGCAAGAATAGACACAGGACACACGGAACCTGTGGTGGAGAGTGGGAGGAAGCTGCGAGAGCAACTAATACACACAAAAAATGTGTATAATTTTTGGTATGAGAAATTAACTTGAGCTGTTAACTTTCACCTAAGGCACAAAACTAAATACACATGTGCATTTCTTAAAAAAGACTGATGTTAATTATCTATTAGCAAAAAGTATTTGTGTAAATCTGTGGGCTTCCTGTGTCATGACACTTCTTTCTTTAAAAAGGGTGTTAGTATAAGTCAGATGATCAAATTCTTTTTTTTCTTTTTTCTTTGCTAAATACACAGCGACAACAAAGAGGATCTTGTAAGTTTAGGGTATTAATACTATAAATTAAAGGGCAGCAAACTATAGGCCTTTGATTCAAATCAGCCGACTGCCTGGGACAAAGTGACTCTGCTCAGTTTATGCACTGTCTGTGATTGATTTCAAAGTATAGTTCAGTGGTTATGACACAGCCCAGTGGCCTGCAAAGCCTGTAATATTCACCACCCAGCTTTTTAACGGACTTACTTTTTTCTTTCATTGGAAGCCAAAGATCATCCTTTAATTTGTCTGTTTGTTAAGTGTGTGTTTAACTTTTAGCAGCCACGCCTCGAGAGTTAGAAAGACCACACTAACAGAAGAAGAACTGATGCCTTTGAATTGGTGGTATTGGAGAAGAATGTTGAATGACCATAGACTGCCAAAAGAACAAACAGATCTTGTTCTGGAAGAAATGCAATCAGAGCGCTCCTTGGAAGCAAAGATGGCGAGACTGTGTCTTACCTACTTTGGACATGTTGTCGGGATGGATTAGTCTCTGGAGAAGGACATCATGCTTGGTAGAGTGGAGGTCAGCAAAAAAGATGAAGACCCTCAACAAGACGGATTGATAAAGTGACTGCAACAATGGGCTTAAGCATAAAATCCATTGTGGACATGGTGTGAGACTGGGCACTGTTAAGTTCTGTAATGCATATGTCACTGTGAGTTGGAACTGACTCAGTGGCATCTAACAACAGCAACCTCCTGTGTTCAGAAGCAACTGCTTCCCCCACGACTTCCACGTTCTAAACAGCCTAAACCAGTGCTTGTTTCTCCACTTCTTCCAGCAAATATAAATCTCATCAGTATTATAAAAACTATTCCGGTTTACACTGGCCTCCCACTCTGCATGTCAACAAAGCATAAAATATTCAGTAAATTGTTCCCATTTGCCAAGGTGGTCGTCAGTGACTGGGAAGCCTCTTACACAGCACAGATGCCTAGTTCACAATCGGTTTCATGTAGTGCACTTTTCCAAGGCTCATTTCTCTTCCTTCTAGTAGACTTCCCCACTGAGCACAAAATTCCACAGAGCTCTACCTCTTGAGGGAGGTGAATCATTAAAAATGATCAGTGCTTGTTAAGATTGCCAGTTTCTGGGACTAACCCCGGATCTCCTGAATCTCTGGAAGGGAACCCCAAAACTTGGAACACAGAATGAAACAAAATAAAAAAATCTGGAGACTCTGTAGGTCTCTAATCCATACTTTAAGAAAGACTGATCCATAGAATCATTCTTTCAGCCACAAAGCTTCACAGCTCTGTGAACACTTGGCTTAGTTTGAATTTCATTTCTCAAATCACTCTCTATGCTTCTATTTCTCTTCAAAACTGCAGAGTATTTAAGCAGTGTGAGACTCAAGTGCTGAAAAGGGTTTATACCGGTTGAAATTTGTGTTATTATATTTGTTTCATACATTTAATTCCCGTTGAGACTTTATACGCGGGCAGCTGGAGCCTTCCACCAGGTGCTGTGCCTCACAAATTGCTGACATCTTTCCTCTCTGTTAGCTGCTAAGGCACAGCTGCACCACAACCGACAAATCCACCACCTACATTTCACCTTCCGTGTGCCTGGGTGACCACCACTGAAGATTTGGGAAAGACCAGATTGGAAGAGGATTTGCAGTCCTGGGCTCCAGGCAAAAATTCTTTGAAGCTTGTCTAACAGAAGTATGTGAATATTGGTTTTTTCTAGATTAGACACATTTCAATTTTGGAAATTGTTTCTTGGGAGAGATACGAAGCAATGCAAAAGTTTAACAATTCATAAACATTTGTTAGAAAACTGTTGAGGTTTATGTAAGAGTGGAGTTGCCGTCTCCACATAGCTGTGCCTCTTGGGTCTTTTAAGACTGTTGAAACCCCAGCACAAAGATGACCAACCCGAGATTTTTCTATAGTGTCTGACCCACTGAGTTAATTGTTTCCCATTTAGATCTCATTGCTTTAGTACTTCTAGTATTAATCTAACTTACAAGGATGAGCTAATTTTCAGTCTATAAAATGTCAGATTCAACAGATGGGGGTTTCTGAGATGAAGACATGATCCCAGCTTTCAAGGAGCAGACTGTGGAGAACAAGTTCTTCAGGTACAACAAAGAGATCATCAGTGTATTCAGTGTGAGAAGGGAGCCCATTTCAATACCCTCCCAGGCTTGCAAAGCAGAGATGAGGGACCACCTATATCTTTGACTTTTGTTTCTACATTGGCCTTTGTCACCTCTCCTAGTCAAGAACATGTGCTCCACACATGCTGTATTAAATTGAGCTGAACTCCACTTTACCCTTATTCTTTTAAAGGATCAGATAACCGTCATAAAAAGAAATCTAAGTGTGCCCTCAGAAAAATAGCTGTCGTAGGTAATCTTTTCATCCGTGATTCTCGGTGTCAAAAATATGTTTAGCTGCCTTTAAACTCCTGTTCAGTTTCAGGCAAAAATGGGAAGGGACTTCAGTCTGATTTATAAAGGGAATACCATCCTCTCCACAGCCAGCTGCCACGCTTTCACGATACCACAGCAGCCTAGCACCTCTGAGAAGATGCACTTGTATTGCAGTCTGTGCTGCCTTCCAGAACTCTCCTTTCATTTCCAGAGTTCCCCTTCACTATTGACTTATGCTGTGTTCAACTTTTCCAGAACTCATTTGATAAATAGTCAAGGAAGATGATACATTGATAATAGAAACTGTAATTAGAAAAATACAGTCTCTCCAGATAATAGATTTGCATTTTGATAGGAGCCTTTTGGGAACAAAAATTTCTTTGCAAACAAATGGCGGGGTGGGGGGATCAAGTTCAGAAAACTAAGACAAATGTTTTTAGCTGGTCATGCTTTGGATACCCAGTTTTACATCAAAGCTGCTTGTTCCTTTTAAGATTGAAACTACCTTAACACATGGTCTTTGAGGCAGAAGTAAGAATTTTTTTTAAATTGAGCTCATCCTTTTAAGACAACATCCATAGATTTTACCTCAAGGACTATCCCTACTTATAGGGCAGAATTCAATCCCCAAATAAAAATAATATAATCTCAAAAATGTTTAAGTCGTAATCCTATTAATCAAATCATGTTTTCCTATTATCTTGTGAAAAAATTTTAGCAATAATTTCATTCAGAAAAAAAATCTCGCTCAGCAAGTGTTTTAAAATATAATGAGAACAAAGTGACTTAAAGTAAAAAAAATAATATACACTAGAGCTAATAAGGAAACCGTGGTGGCATAGCGGTTAAATGCTGTGTCTTCTAACCGAATGACTGGCAGTTCAAATCCTCCAGGTGCTCCTTGGAAACTCTGTGTGGCAGTTCTACTCTGTCCTTTAGGCTTGCTATAGTCAGAATTGACTTGACTGCAGTGGTTTTATTCTTTTCCCCCAGTGCTAATTAAAAAAATCCACTCTCTTTCTTTGACAAACATCTTCCCTGGTGCCATGACATGCTTCGGCTTTTAAAACTGGAAGAGATTCAAGGAACCGAATTATTGTAGGTGACAAACCACACATTGGTAGAAGTAAAATGGGTATCCTAAAGAAACACTGGACTAGAACCCAGATCTCCTGAACTTACGCTTCAAACCAGAAGCTCTTTGTAAGGCAAGAAAATATTCTGAATGAGTAGAGGTAAGCCGCAGTGAAGAGAAGGTATTGGGCAGAAGGGAGCAGAAATAAGGGATATAGAACTTCCAGACTCTGGCTGTGGGCCTGCAGTTTACCAGCTCTCATGCCTTAGAAATAACATAACCCCTCAATGCTTCAGTTTCCTTCTCTATAAACTGGATTTGCTTTATGTTAATATTTAGGTAGCATTTCCATCCCTGCTCCAAATGTCATAGATGTGGAAACAACTACCACCCCTAGTGTCATTGTTCTTATCTATTATTAATTAAGACTTGCTGAACCCAGAGAGCATTGTTGCTCCTCTCAGAGAAGGGCAAAGCTCTTAGGAGGCACCGTCCCTTTTATCCACCTACATCCCTTTCGAGACTAGTGGTGGCCAGGGATTATCAATCTCATTTTACAGATGGAGAAACCGGAGCAGCAGCCTTTCCACTTGACCGTGCTGACTCATCAGCCTTGTCAACGCACGGTACAGTGCCTTCAGGCCTAAAGAAGGGCGAGGAGCACAGAAGCCGAAGAGGAGACAGTGCCAACCACAGCCTGGCTTTTTTTCCCCCTTCTTCTTTTATGAATGCTTCAGAATTGTTTCATTTGTCTAAGTTCTGCTGACTCTAGCACTGCTTAATTCAGGAAGCACTGAGAAGTTTGCTTTTGTGTATCATACATTGAATCAAAACTGATTACTGATGTCTGAAAGAATGACGCCCAAGATCCTAGTGTAGACACAGGATCTTTACCGAACAAGAATTCACTGGGCTAGTGGGTAGATAATAGTAATGATATTTTCTGCTCTAAATAGCAAGGAAATTGATTCAGAGAGTATTTATCTATGGCAAGCTTGTCCTTGCCTACCTGCAAATTGAAACCAAATGTTGCACTTATGAAAGTGAGTATACAGTTTTAGTTAAAAAAAAAAAAAAAGAAAAACAAAAAACGCTATTTACAATGACTGACATTTTCTCCTCGCCCGGTGCACCTATGTGGCTTCTCACATTGGGCTTATGAACCAGGCAGAGCAGAGAGCATCACTCTTGTTTGACGGGTCAGAGGGCAAAGGATCGGAGTGGTCAAAAGATTCCTTTCAAGATTATGGTGCATGAGTTAATGTCAGACACAGACTCTAAATTCCCAGGCCTCAGTGATGCTTTAGGTTTTCCCACAGATTAAGCTGCTTCAGCATTGATCATTTCCTATATGAAGACCCTGTAATGGCTTCTGAACACACCCAATGTCCTGTGCCATTTGATGCACTCAGTGAAACGATGCTCTTGCCGAGTGTGTGTGCATGTGTGTGTGTGCCCTCGTGTGTGTGTGTGTGTGTATGTGTGTGCCCACATCCATTTGATTTCTCTCTCCAAATGCTCATCAGAAAATCAGAGAGAAGGGGATATCCTCTCACCTTTTCAAATTGCATTTTGAACACTTGGTAATCAAGATTTAAATGAGTTTGAGGAGGTTTGGTTAGTCTCTGATGGGACACTTTCCACGTCATAAATCCTCAACACACCATTCATCATAGGCTGGAGCTGCTAGCCAGAAGGAATGCCCGTGTGAGTCATTCACAGCGCTGAATCATCAGCGGCTCCTTAGAGCGGATGGCCTCTGCGTATTGGGAGTGAGGACTCTCGTTAGCCCGTAAGTGGGCCACTGGTATTGATCTGCTGTACAGTCCAGCTGGTCGGCAATGAACTCTTGCCTTCATTCCAGAGCTTCCCCAGTCTCTTCCATTTACCCAGACCCCTAGATACTGGAGAGCAGTGCCACCCCAAAGAGAGTACAAAACTCAACATTTCCTATCTCTGGGTTTAATTAGCGTTTCTATTCGTTATATGCTGTACATCCTATTTTCATTTCTATTTATTTCCTTATTTCCAAGGAAAAATCAGTTTGAGACCTTGCCGATACAGCAGAACTCAAGGAGACCGTCATAGGCAGATTCAGTTCTGGGGAAATATAGAAAAGACCGATTATCATGGAAATTCTCAGTTTGCATTTTGCTTTCCTCCTAAGTCCTAATACCAGGAAGCGAATGCAATCGCCTGAAAGAAGTCCCTTCTCTCTAGTGATAAGGCTATATGCCTCCAGGGTGGCTAGATTATATATTTTCACCGCTCATCTGAAATGGTCTCTCTCCCCTTCTTGGTACCCTCTGGAGGAGGGGACATTTTGTTTCCTGGGGAAGCCACCCAGCCATAAAATCTGTCCAGCAGAAGGATCTATTATGGGTGTTTCTTGATTTCTCCTGGTGAAGGACTCCCTCAGCCTCATCTCCAGCCTGCAGACTGAGAGACTGGGAGATCCCTGCAAAAGCACACAGTGTCTCTCCTGCAGCTGGGGACTGATAAATCCGGGGGACAGCGGGTCATGGCATTTAGGCATGTGTGTTCCATACCTCTCCCAGTCTGCTCTTTAATCATCTCGGTATTAACAATGGATTCTAAAGAGCATTCCCAAAGGGAGTGTGTTGTATACATTTCTTTCCCTGCTTTGAAGAAAGTCATATCATTATTGTATCCAGTCTCTCCCAAGCAGCCGAGCCAACAGGAGGGGAACCGCCGCGATTCTCGACTTGAGCAGACTACCCACAGCTGCGAGGTTAATGACGGCTCTCTCTCCTTCTTTTTCTCTCTCTTTAAAATCTCAGCTTTAGAAATAAAAGATAAGAAATTCTTTAGCGTAATTATAGACTGCTGAGCCCTTATGGTAATAATAAAGAAAAACATCTGACTGATTTACAGCAGGAAGAGGAGTGACAGTAGCGATGCAGATTGAAAAAAAAAAATAATTAAAATCAGCTTTGCCGCTATCTTGACTGAGCTGTCAGTCAGCCTCGGAGAGAAAAGAAATGCTAATGAAATATTAATATGCTGCCTCAGACTTTAGAGAACAGCGTTTTGTTCCCAAGTACTGTTCCAGTTTGTCAGTCAAAGGGGTCAGGTGTGAAAGAGGCGGGAACCAGGGCGGTGAAGAGGCAAGGCAGAACCATGTGGCCCAGACCACTGGGCCTCAGAAGGGATTTGCTGGGGCATTAAGGCAGACGACACCGGCGACAGGTTCTCTCCTGACAGCCTCAGTCACCAGCTGGGGAGATCCTAGTGGGGGGTGAAGGCTTTCTCTTTCCTTTCCTCTTCTTTCTTTTTTCCTAGGCTAACCACAGGCCGTGTCAGCCCAGCCTCATGACACAATCAGAACCAGTTTCATCCCATCTGTAAGCAGTTGCCAAGCCTGAAGCCACCAGCCAATTTCAAAATCTCAGGGAAATTTTACCTCATAGGCCGTCTTCAGACCAGACAGGGTCTCTACAGAGTGTTTTGTTTCATCATATCTGTCCCCTCAGAGTGGGGTAACAACATGAAAGACGCAGCTTGGAAATGATGTCTGTGTACGCGTGTGTGTATGGGGGGTGTGTGTGTGTGCGTGTGTGTGTGTACGTGTGTGTGTACACTGCATGAGTTGTAGACATTCATGGGCATTTTGTGTACGCTCGGCTGAACTCTCTCAGGTATGCAAACGTTCCCCAGTGGCCTGCAACACACCATATAAGGAGTGGTTTGGGGAAACACTTCACTGTCTGAGAGCTTCTGGAATGTGGAGTCTAATGATTTAAGTAGACACAAAAGAGATGAATTCATAGGCATCAAGACACTGGTCAAGAGGCACCCCTGTGGCGCCCCTAGCCCAGAATGCACACAGGCCTTGAGCAGCTTTGCTGTATGTGTTCCTTTCTGCTACGGCTCTCTGGAAGTTAGGATTCCAAGGAGAGGCAGTGGGGAAACAACCACAGATAGGTAAAGCTCAGGATTAAGGTGGGTTTTCTGGAGCGAGGTGGTAGAGGGGAAGACCTCTGAAGAAAGAGACCTGTGATTCCCAGTTGAGTCCTGACACTGATGTGAGCCGACTGTGGGACTCTGGACAAGTAACATAAACTCTCTGACTTCATTTCCTGTAACCGAGAAGTGACAAAGGACTGGGATTTCTGAGGTTCCCTTTGGGTCCACAATCTGAATAGAGGGCATTAAAAAAGAGTCCTAGGATAAGGTTCAGGGTCCTTTTTGCCTGAGCTGTGGTCTCTGGCTTTTACAACACAACTACCTTGTCCTCTGTGATTCAAATCTTCAAAATATTAGCTGTAAGGAAAACATTTTTTTTCAGAAAAAAAAGTAAGAGAAACAGAAGGACAGGTATTTTATTTCTCAGAGGGTTAACAGGTGCAAGGAACTCAAGGCTATTTAAATTATATTTCATTTCTGTGAGATAGATATTATCACCCTTAGTTGCAAACGAGGTGTGCTCTGCCAGGATTTCCAAACCAGCAAAGGACAGAAGGCTAAGACTCTCACCCAAGTCTGTAGCTCTAATGTCTGTAGTCTACTGGTTTCAGGCTGAAGTCAGAACTATTGAGGTGGTAAAATAGTCATCCATTCCCATGAATGTTCTTATTTAATCCCAAATCAGTGCTACAAATCTCAGCAAAGTTCTGAACTGTCTCAGGGCAGCCCATAAAGGTCATGGTCAAGTTTGAGCTTCTCTGATCAACCCTCTTACTGCCACTGCCTTTCGCTCTCTGGCTCTAGTCACACGAAGACAAGATCCAGGGAGAACTAAGGACGATGACTGAACAGATATAGCTCTGAGTTTTAATGCTAGAGCTTAGACATGGTATTCCTTTGAGCTAATCATATGTTCTCTCTGGGCCTTGTTTATTGTCTGTGAAATGGGACAACAGTAGTTAACTCTTTAGATATTTGTGAGTGTTCAATAAAAATAAGAACATAAAATAAAAATAGAGCACTTCCAAGTTAATACAATATCAATATCAAAAAGAAACAAACCCAAAACTAACATTTATTGAGCACACACAATGTGTCAGCCAAATACAATACATTGAGGGAAAATGGTTAATAAAACACTGTTCTTGCCCTCTAGAAACCAATATTAAGAGTTTCCAATATTTATACATGACTCTAAACACTCAGGTGAGTCTGTTTCATTTTGCTGAAGCATGAATTTGAATCACACTTGTGAGACTGGTGCTAATCATTTAAATCTGGAATCTCCAAACATTTTTGCTTCTAATGCATAAACTGGTTCACTCTTTTCTCCACATAGTCTTTTGTCAGTCTATATAAAAGATTAGTAAATTCAATTTGTTTTTTAATTTGTTAGATGAAAATAAGTGTGTGTAATCTAAAAACAAACCCACTACTGTCGAGTTGAAACTAACTCATAGCAACCCTACAGTATGGAATAGAATGGCCCCAACGTTTTGGTTAGCAGCCATAGCACTTAAGCCTATGCCACCAGAGTTTCTAAGTGTGTATTGAAATTCTACTATTTCCTTCCAACCTTAATCAACTTGTGCATGCCATTTTAAAATACATTCAGCTAGTGAGAAAATCTGACTGTGCAACATGTGTATTTCAACATGTAGTTTTATGTTCATCTTCATCATTAATGATATAAAAGATTGTTCCTTTGTGTTAAATGACTTAAAAAATATGCATCAATGCTAATGGAAAAAAGGAGATGAATGTAAAGTGGTTTTAAAAAGTAATAACTCTTAACTCCTCCTCGAAAATGAATTACTGCTAATAGCTAACATCCATCGAGTACTTTAACCCAAACACAGAATGATTGCTTTGAGCAAATATTTAATAAGTATTCACAACAATTTGGATGTTGTACTGGATTTCTTTCATGCCTGTATGCATCTAGTCCTCCCAACAATCGTGTGAACTATGTGCTGTTACTCGGTAACATTGCTGAAATAAGCCCCATTTTAGAGATGCAATAAACTGAGGCAGAGGATGAGATTAAACATATGTCTACTAAGTACTTACAATGACATAATTTTGGATAAATCATCTTGAATGTGGCACAGTCACAACTCAATTGCATTTATGAATGTACTGTAAGTTCTCAAAGAGGGAGAGCTAAGCACTTTGTAAATAACTTCTGCAAGCACTCCAAATTGATAGTGCCCTCAAAGACCCTGGCGTAGGGTCATGAGGAAGACAAGAAAGCATCATCTTGGCTGTTGGGTCATCTGATGTCTCTGTGTTTTAGTTTTGAACATCAGGAAAGCAGAAATAATATTACGTGGATTTTATCAAGCACAGACACTTGATTTTTTAAATATAATGACTGAAGAGTAGCTAAACTCTGAAATCAAGCCATTTGAAAGTGTGAATGGCTACAAAACAAGTATTTATTGAGTACTATCCTATGGCTAGCAATGAGGGCAAGAAGAGAACATAAGAAAAATATATGACCCTGGGAGTACTTGCTAACTCTCATTATCTCATTGAAGGAGGAAGACTTAACATGTACAGCAATTAGAGAACGACTCCTTAATCAGCCTCTGAAATCAGCACACCAGACAGTAATCACTATAGGGCTTCCAGTAACAACACTTCTGTTATCTCAGACAAGTACAGGAAATGTGGGAAAAAATGACATTTCTGTGGTGTCAGACACGTGTCCCCTGTTGAGCTGATTCCGACTCGTGGAAAAAAAAAATCATTGCTGCTGAGTCGATTCTGACACACAGTGACCTTACAGGACAGGGTAGAACTGTCCCCTATAATTTCTAAGGAGCTTCTGGTGGATTTGAGCTGCTGACCTTTTGGTCGGCAGCTGTTTTAACACTTAGGCACTACTCCACCAGCCTTTCCAATTCCTACTTCTAGTGACCCTATAAGATAAGTAGAACTGCCCCACAGAATTTCCAAGGTTCTAATCTTCAGAGAAGCAGGCCGCTGCGTCTTTGTTCTGTAGAGCTTCTGGCGGATTTCACCTGCCAACGTTTTGGTTAACAGCTGTCTCAACCATTGTACTAACTAGGTGTCCTGGTGTGAGCCATAGGAAGTTCAGGAGCTCACCTCTCCCCTTTAATTTCTGCTGTGTGGGGGGATTCAGTTTACCTCTTTGAGCCTTAGTTTCCTCATCTCTAAAACAGTATAATCAAGAAAAAGCAACACTGCTGTTGGGTCAATTCCAACCCGTAGAGAACCTATAGGACAGAGTAGCACTGCCCCATATGGTTTCCACAGAGCACCTAGTGGATTCGAACTGCCGACTTTTTGATTAGCAGCCTTAACTCTTAACCACTGCCACCAGTGTGTCCAAAGAAATGTGATAGGTATCATTATATCAAAAGGGTGTTGTAAGAATTTGATAAAATGAAATATGAAAGTGCAGTGTCTGCAACACAGCATATGTATACTAGCAAATTTGATTCCCTTCTCTTCTCTAGACTAAGCAAAAAATACTGGTGAACATTGAACTGGCATTTGTGGACGTTGCATTTCTTATAGAAGTCAACTCTGCAGGATTTATGGGATTTCTGGGTGTTGAGGAGGGAGATGGGGTAAGACACAGGGAGTGAATCAGATATTTCATGGGGACAACAGAATCATGACCTCAGACAGTTTCTGAAGTTACAGCCCATAATGCTGTTTGAGCTTGTCATGGTACCCAGGGGTTCCTAGTTTATTTTAATGGAAGCCTCCCTTGAGAACAAATCTCAAAATGACTCTTTAGGTATGGATTAGACTGTTGATTGTATTTCCTCTGCCTTTATCTAACTCTCATGACAGTGTTCTTAAAACATATGGGAGACTCACATAATCATAAGTCAAGATTAATTTGTGCCATAGAATTAGTTTCTCAATGCCAAGGAGTTTAAAAATGACAGTCCAGTTCTCTACCTGTTACTCTGTGCTTGAAACCCACACTATTATTCCTTCTCAGATTTCCATCACATCATGCTCTCAGGGGACATCAAGACCAATTGGTATAACTAGCTTCTTGCTTAGAGAGTCTTTGGCACTCCATATTAGTGAGTGACATCTGGGTCTTAAAAGCTAGCAAGCTGCCGTTGAGGTACACCAAATGGTCCCAACTCATCTGGAACATATGATCACCAAGAACAATAAAGATACAAGGAAAAAAGATCACAGGAGACAGAAGGACCCATGTGAATGGGTGACTGTATCAACATGTGACCAGAAGAACCAGATGGTGCCTGGCCACCAACGAAGACACCCGTGATGGGGCATACATTTTGACACCCAGTGACAACACAGGAAAAAGAGGGGTTTACCTCAAAAACTCCCCTAAAAAACTACAATTCATGGTCCAGCAGCCCTGAGGTTCCCCTGGGAACATGCTTTCTAGACCTGCTACTGCCCCTGACCAGAAAACATTATTGAGGTCAGCTCTTTGCACAGGAATGGACTAGATGAGGGGACACAGTGTGACCATAAGTTGTGTGTACTTTAAGGGTCTATGCATCTACAGGATGCTGTCATACCTGCCTCTTACTAGAAGGGAGAGAAGAAGGTGGAGAGGAGGGGACAGGAGACTGTTAAGTGGATACAACATATATAGAATGAAAAGGAGGTGTGTGCTGTCACCAGTTAAGGAGAGTAGGAATTGCAGACAACTAGGCATGCAAATTTAACTTGGATTGTATACTTTCACTAATTCACAATAAAACATTTTAAAAAAAAAGATCCCAATCAATCATTCAACTTCACAAACCATTGTAACCTTTCACCACATTTACTCAGTTTGTATGCTGAGCAAATAATCAGAGAAGCTGGGCTATACAAAGGTGAACAAGGCATCAGGATTGGAGGGAGTGTCGTTAACGATCTGCAATATGCAGATGACACAACTTCGTTTGCTAAAAGTGAAGAGGATTTGAAACACATAATGATGATGATCAAAAACTATAGCCTCCAATGTATATTACACCTCTACATGAGAAAACAAAACTCTTCATAATGTAATCGGAGGCTGAAAAGCACCAGGGGAGACCTAAGACCATGGGCCTGAGAGGCATTATTTCAGATCCGCCATCCCCAACTCTTAAAGAAAATCTCCATCACTTCCCCACTCCACAAGCCCCAGTTGGCTATGTTAGAGTGTGGGATCTCAGTGACACCACCATTGATTAGTAAACTATAGGGATGAATAGCACTTCTTCTCTTGATAATTGGGCTCTAACCAATGAGAGAAGAACTAAGCAGGAGGCCAGGGGAAGACAGGAAAACTACTTGTCTCTGAACAAGTCGGATCCGACTCAATGGCACTTGGCTTGTCTGGCTGAGCATTCTGTTTTCAGATTGCTGGCCATATGACGTCTAACACCACTTTGTTTTCCTTGACGGCCAGTGACGGCCTGCGAGATTGTGAAGCAGGTGGCATGCTTATCACCTGGATGACCTAGAGAGATCAAAGGACCGAAGGAAACTAGCTGTGTCCTCGAGCCTCCCTTGAGCCCCTACTCTGGCCTGTAGCCTCTTCCTTTGAAAACCCTGACCTTGTCTGACAAAGGCAGACAGGCTCTGAGGATGAGAAGGCCCCCTGTCTGTTCGCATGCCAGCTTGCAAATAAACCTTTGATTACTTTTACCCTAGCAGCTTGTCACAGAGATTGGCTTTGCAGGAGGTGGTATGAACCCTGAGTTTTGTCTGGTAACAACATCTGAACTGGTAAACAACATTATGATAAGTAGATAAAAGACTGAAGGCATCAAGGATTTCATTTAACATGGATCCACAGTCAATGCCCTGAAAGTAGTGGCAGAAAACAAATGATACACTGCACTAGGAAAATCTGCTACAAACCACCTCCCACATTGCTGTCAATTCTGGCTTATAGCCACCCTGTATGACAGAGTAGAACTGTCCCACAGAGCTTCCAAGGAGAGCCCAGAGGATTCAAACTGCTGATCTTTTCAATAGCAGATGTAGCATTTAACAACTATGCGACCAGACCCCTTTAAACTGTTAAAAGCAAAGATGTCACTTTAAAAACATAGGTCCTCTCGACAAAACCATGATGATTTTCAGTAGTTTTATATTCTTGAGAAAGCTGGGTGATAAATAAGGAAGCCTGAAGAATAACTGAAGTTTTGTATTATGGCATTGGTGAAGAATATTGAATATAGAATGCACTGCTAGAAGAACAAACAGATCTGTCTTAGAAAGAGCACAACCAGAATGTTCTTTTTTAGTAAGGATGACAAGACTCGATCTCACGTACTTTGGACATGTTATTAGGAGAAATCAGTCTTTGGGAAGGACATCATGCTTAGTAAAGTAGACATCAGCAAAAAAGGAAGACCCTTAAGGAGACAGACTGATGCAGGGACTGTAACCATGGGTTTGAACAAGGCAATGACTGTGAGAACAGTAGAGGACCAGGCAGTGTTTTGTTCTGTTGTCCATAAAGTTGTCATCAGAACTGACTCAACAGCATGTAACAACAACAACCACCATCCACATACAAAACCCTGTTTTGGCTGCCAGGCACTCCTTTGAAACTACATGGGGCAGTTTTAATCTGTCCTGTAGGGTTGCTATGAGTCGGAATTGACTTGACAGTGATGAGGTTTACTCCAAGTGTTCCTTCCTGGCTGATCTCCTTAGAAGTCCAGCCATCTTCCCATACAATAGTCAGGCCTTGACACTTTAGCTCTCCAAATTTCCTCTTAATCTTAGCATATTGCTTTTCAGTGCATATTTCTGTTATTTTTCTCTTTTGCATCCTCCCCACTCAACTTCTTTAGGAACCCAACACAAAATCTTCCACGAGCCTGAGCTTTCTGAGAAGCAGGAGCAGGGGGTGTCTCTCTGCTTGCGTTTTGCACCCAGGTGGCAACCCCAAAGCTACGTGAAACCAGGGAGCACGTGGAGTTTTCTTATTCCTGGAAAATAGGGAGAGGGAACACAGTAGAAAGAGCACAAATGAGTGTCACAATAAATTAAATTGCTTCAAGTGGTGTACTTTGAGAAACATCATTTATTCAGTATAAACTTCACGATACAAGACAAGCCTATGACTAAATGTTGTTAACAGTACCTTCTTAAAGGAGCGTGTCTCTGTGATTTTTAGAACTTCTTTTAAATGTTAAACCTATCTAGTCTTCTAGCCAAGATTCTGAAGTCCCTGAGTGGCTTGTATGCCTAAGGGCTGGACTACTGACCAAAAGACTGTAGGTTTCAACCCACATAGAGGAACCTGGAAAGAGAAGCTTGGGAATTTCCTTCTGAAATGTCACAGCCTTAAAAACCCTGTGGAGCAGTTCTACACTTCACACATGGAGTCACCACGAGACAGAATCAATTTGATGGCAACTACAGCAGTCAGAATTCTGTGCCAATAATCCTGCAGATTGTTAATGTCATGCATAACGTATACACATGAAGTTATGGCACTGAATGGATTAGAGATTAGGAACATTAGAGTTAGAAAAACATTATAGTTTATGAAAGCTATTATTAGCTAGATAAAGAAACGGAAGCTTCAAAAGGAGGCATGAGGTACTTGTGCTTTCACAGCCATGGTTACAAGCCTCTAGTGGTTCTCAAATGGTGTCCCCATAGAGGTGCTCAGAAGGAATCTGGTGGTACTACCAGATTTTCATCAGTATTTGATAAGGATTCAGTCCACATCACCTGTCTTCATGTATGGCATGGTGTCTCCTATGACTTCATCCACAGCAGACTATTCACCTGAGACCTGTCCTGAACTTATTTCACCTAGCACATTTTGCCAGTCAAACGCTAAAACAATGACAACCATAACAAGAACAGCAACAATGACAGGTTATTTGGGTATTTCTACATAGTTGTAGAGAAGAAGAAGAAGGGAAAGAGGAGAAAGAAAATACGGATAGAATACCAAGAGCTCTTCACGCTTCTACTTCTCCACCTTGCTCTTCCAGAGCATATTCTCTCAGAAGTCCAAAAAATGCTTTTGAAGGACATAATTCTACCATTTTACTTAGAGAAAAATCACAGTGCACACCATAGTGTTTAGGTTGCCCCGAGCTAGGTATCCACACGTCTCTGGACTCATTTCTCATCGCCCTGTGGTTGTCTAACACCACAGCTCCAAGTATCACCACTCCAGCCAGTCTTGTCCTCTTCTGAAACACTCTAAGCTTGTTGTCATGGGACCATCTTTGCTCTTTTTCCTTCATCTTCCTAAAATTCTCATCTCTCAGAACTCACCATGTCTATTTGTCTATTGTTTCAAGTCTCTGCTTAGCTGCACCTGTTTAAGAAGATCTCCCTCAGCACTTTATTCAGAATAGTAGGGACACACTCACTCACTCCCCTCATCCCAACAGAAAACTCAACATGACCACTTTCCTGGATTCCCTTTACAGTGCTTTACTTTTCTGTTCAGAGTTTATCATCTAACTAATGACTTACCAATGTATGTATTCATTGTCTCTTTCTTCTATTATATGTAAGCCACATGAAAGCAGGAGTCTCTTTTGCTTACCATTTTGTCCCCAGCACTGACAACAGTGCCTGCACATATTGCATATTCAGGAATATTTACTAGATAAGTGAATAAATGAGTGTGTATAAATTTGTAATATTTGCTAATGTTATCTGTATATAACTGCTTAAATTCAGACATTATGTGGAGTGTACAGGGCTTGCTGTACTAGATGCTGCGTAGATCACCCTGTATCTCATTTGATCCTGAAGGCAACCCTGTGTGGTATGTATCTACAGGACAGCTAAAACGTAGAACTTCAATAAGAGGAGTTACACTAATCTGTACACTCTGCCATAAAAGATTCAGCCTCTATCCGTTATACACGAAAGGGGCACGATAAGACATAGTCAACATAATGCAAGCTAGAATTATAAGGCTTTTGATAAAGTCCTTCAGTTGCTTTAAGTACAAAAGGAAGCCAATCTTGATTTTTTGAGTGTCCATTTAAACTAAGCATCATAAAAACCATGGACTGCATCCTGGCTGGCCTGCTTTCCAGCGATGTGACAAAAACGCTATTGAAACCAACCAACCAACCAAACACAATAAATACAACATCGAAAAACAAAACAGGGAAGAAAGTGGAGTAGAGGACTAATGGAAGCGGAGCCTGTGAAGGCAAACTATTCTGAGTTTAAACTCTTGCTTCACAGTGAGGGAGCTTCAGCAGCTTCTAACTTGCACTGTACCTTGTTTCCTTATCAAAGAAATGCAGATATGCCACAGTGTGTTGCATTTTCCGAGATGGCGACATGTCCTTTCTGCCACATTTTTCTTACAACATGAAGCTTACACTTCTCCATTAGGTACATATTTAATGGCATATCAGCGAGCGAACCTTCAAACAATTTCACTGCTCAGCCTTCCCTTGCATCAAGTGGAGCTGGTATGCGCAGTTTTGCTGAGTTCTGTCTACATCAAAAACTCATTAATAAAATTTTTAAATACCATCATTATTTAAAGCCATTAAGCTTTAGGATTTGGGTGATACAAATGGTAAACTTAACTGCTAATCCCAAGGTTGGAGTTGGAAGCACCTTGAAAGAAGGACTTGGTGGTCTGCTCCTGCCAAGTCGCAGCTTTAAAAACCCTATGGAGTACATTATTATCTTCTACACATAGAGTCACTGTGTGTCACAAGTAACTCATTGGCAAAGGTTAGTATCTAGCATGGGGTTGACACGAGTTCGAGGTAAACTCCAGGACTGTCAACAACAGTCTTGCAGACTAAGTAAAATGAACTACAAAAGCCTCTACAATCCTGCAATGATGGGACAATTAGCATTAACCATACTCTGCTCAGAGCAGGAAGAGCTTGTTAGGTATCAATGGTGACTCAGCTACGCCATGTGGCTGTCGTTAGGTGCCAATGAGTCAGTTCCAAATTATACCAACTCCACGTGCAACCAAATGAAACACTGCTCAGTCCTGTGCCGTCTTCACAGTTTCCTGTCCTTGAGTGCATTGTTACAGCCCCTGTGTCAATCCACTTCTTTAAAGCTCTTCCTCCTGTTCTCCTATGCACTTGACCAAGCGTGATGTCCTTCTCCAGGCAGGCTATGGCAGCATTACATCTGAATCTGAGGCTACTCGGTTCCTGTTAGAAACTTGTTATACACGTGACACAGGAAGTCTGTGAGTCAAAATGGGAGAGACAACGTTTTGACAACGCTTGTTGCAACCTCTTCAGTCTCTAGAGTTTGATTTTTTAATTTCACCACCAGTTTCCTAGTTTTAATGCTATACGGCAATGCTACAACACTATAATCTTAAAGAGTTGAAACTAAAACAGAGAGGAAAGAAAAATAACAAACAACAAAAATTAAGTTGTTTACTGGAGGCATTCACAACAAAGATTTTATGGGGCTGGAGACCAGCAATGCCTTTTGAAGCAGTATTTATCTTTTGACTTTTCTGTAGCCTGAGTTCATTTGAGATTGGCCTAATTTCTTTGAAGGCCCTGGGCCTAGGGACCTGTGCTAATTTCTGTAACTGCCCTAATTTCCGATCTGCTATTCTACTTGTCTGCTTGTCTACTTGCTGCTATTCTGCTTGTCTACTTTGAATACTAAGCCAAATATAAACTTAAAAAACAAACAAACAAAAGTGATTTTGTTGATAATTGGAACACAGAGCTTCATGAACCTTAATGCCCTGGAGGTAAAGCTCACTACCTCGTTCTCTCCGGTTGGGTTAATTTTCCACTCTCCTACTACAACTTTGATAAACTGGAGAAGTTCAGAATTTAAATAACCTAATTAAGGCATGTGTTTAGTGTCTCTGCCAACCCAAGGCAAGCCCAAAGCTGAGGAAGTTTTTCTTTAATCATAGAAAAGCTGTGTCGGGAGAGAGCTGCCCCTTTAAGACGGTGTGTCAGGTGCCCAGTCTGGCCTCACTGGGAGTGGGAGAGGATCCTTGGATACAGAAGAGACTGCTCACATCATAGCACAGGCAGGGCTGCAAAGTCAGGCTGTGAGGAGATGCAAGGCTGTCAGGTGGCTGAAGACTCCTTGCTGCCTCTGCTGATTACTCAGGGAACACTTTCCAACAATAGTCAAGGTCAAGATGATCTTCCATAATATTCTGACTTGTAGCAGAGGATCCCTGGTGGTGCAATGGTTAAGGCTCTTGGACGTTAAGCAAGAGGTTGGTAGTTCTAACCTCATTTGCTATTCCCTGAGGAGAAAGATGTGGCAGACTGCTTCTTAAGGATTTACAGCTTTGGTAACCCTAAGAGTCAGTTCTACTCAGTCTTATATAGGTGTTACCAAGAGTTGGAATCAATTCTACAACAGTGAGTTTGGGTTTGATTTTAGCCTTATCATAGCTGAGAGATGTGGACAGTGTGTGCTATGATGGGTTGGAACTCAGAGAACTGCTTTGTCCCCTGGGTCATAGTGTCCCAAATAGCTAGTCTGTCAACCACCAGTGCTGATGAAGTTCCTAGCATGGGTGTGTGATTTGAGTTTGCATTCTCCCAAGACCACAAGCCAACTCCAGAAACTTCATACAGTTGTGGAGAATGTGAAGACAAATATCGCAGTCACCCAGTTGTTCACTAATCTTTCAAAATTGCTACGTCTGAATTCAAGAAGAAAAATTTTCAAAATAAGTATCCAAATAGGAACTCAGATGGGATAGAAACCCTTTTCAGAAAATGTGCTTGGAGGGTGGATGAGGACCTGAAGATACAAGTGAGCATTTTTCTGCATTTGAAATGTGTTTCTTCTCTCATGTGATATTTGTCTTACTGAAAAATCTTATGTTCTTCAAAATTATACAATAGCCTAGAATGTACCTGCTGTGTCTTGACACACAAAATTAATGTAACTTCCAAAGAGCTAAGCACAAAAACAAAACAAAGCAAAAAAACCTACGGATAAATAAAAACCAACCCCAATGATCCCACTAAAAATGCTACCAGTTACATCTCCACTGGTATCTCAACTGGACCATACCAGCTGTTGACTTCTTGTTGCTGTCACGTCTAGGAATCTGTTGAAGCTTTCTGTTGGTTTGCTTTTTGAGATACCGTTAAGCACCTTCATTTTTAACACAGATAATTTTCAACAAAATTAAAACTATGATTCAGGATATAACCTTCTTTACTATTTTTAAACCCAGTGGTATTTAGAGAGCTGAACAACAGAGACGACAAGGCAGTACTTGAAGCTGCTCAATCAAAGACTACTTGCATGAGACAAAAACAATTCTATTTTCAAGTTATTTTTTTGCAAAGTCTTCACATATTGCTAAGGCTTTCTTTTTAATTTGAAGCTTGCATCCCAGTATTCAAACATTTAGTTGATTCTGAACCAACTAATTGGAAGCTTGCATCCCATTATTCAAACATTTAGTTGATTTTGAACCAACTTATGTTGTGGGAAGTAATGTACAATGAAGAAATACTTGTTGTACTAACAATGAGTATCTTTTGTTATTTAAACCCAAATGGTATGGTGGTTAAGCCTTATGCTGTGGCTGCTGACCAAAAGGTTGGTAGCTGGAATGCACCAAGTAGACTTTGGAAAATCTGTGGGACAGTTCTACTCTGTCTATTTTATTGTACTAACTTACTTATTCTTTTTTTTTCTTATTTACTTGTCATTTACTTATTCTTTTTAAGTCTCCTTTGACATTTGCACTATCCTTCAGAGTCTCACCAACCAGAAAGAGTACTGGGTACTTGACTATCGGTAGCTTGATTTGAGATGTGCTGCAAAGAAAAAAAACACACACCAGAATTGAAAGATTTGATATTAAACATAGCATCAGATATTTCATTAGTAATTTTATTTTGCTGATCACACTGATAAAAGCAAAATGTCAGACCTGTCGGGTTAAGTAAAATGTATTATTAAAATTAATATATCTTGCTTTTTACTTTTTTAATATGGCTGCTAGAAAATTATAAAATGCACGTATGGCTTGCATTGTATGTCTAATGGGCAGAACTGGGTCAGACCCGAAGCTTCTAGAGTGCAGGGATTACGATCTATCAATCTTAACAACTGCGGTACCCACCACATTGCATGGCACAGAGTTGGCCCTTAAATGTTGATGCTTGCCGAAGGAATGAGGTGCATCTAACTCGAAACTAATGTTCTTCCAGCTGTTCCAGGTGGCCTTTCACAGCAGCTTTGAAGGGAAAGCCTAGGCTGGGGATGAGCTGAGCAAAATAATCCAGAGAACAAGGAAGCTGAGTTCCTTTGTCAATGTGGGTCAGGCTCTGGGGCTGAGGGCATGGTGGTAACGGATGCAGAGAGATTCTAGAGGGCGGAAGATGATCATGCCTTTCCTAAACTTTTGCAGAAAGTGACTTTGGAATCCCACACATTTCCTAGTGTCAATTATTAAACCATAATTTGATTCTTGAACATTTAGGAGAAAATATACACATGTGTTTGTGAATGTGTGCATGTTCACACACACAGACACACATACACAAATTTGTTCTCAAGCCAATTCTAACTGATGGAGACTCCCTATGGTTCAGATTACAGCTGTATGCCATAGGGCTTTCTTGGCTGTATGACTATGAGAACAGATCACCAGATCTTTTTCCCATAGTGTTGTTGGGTAAGTTGAAATTGCCTACCTTTCAGTTAGCACCCAACTGTAAACTGTTTATGCCAAAATTTGCCTTTCAGTTACATGCAATTCTTTGCATGAAGTGACCTCAGGCAATATAATAAGTGACCAACAGGTAGTGAATATAAAGCAACAACAAACAATGTTATACAATATGGTCTCTAGGTGAGTAATTGACTAGCAGGATGTCTGACTTTGACTTTGCTCCATCATCATTACTTAACTTTGAGTACCTGTCTCACTCACAGAGCTACAGTTTTCTCATCTGTAAAGTGCCCCATGGTGCTTTCTTAGCTTTAATCCTTACATCTAGGCTGGTAGTTCCTAACTGGGTCTCCGAGCTCTTAGCACCAATGTAAAAGTGATAAAGAAAAAGTAATTCATTGTGTGTGTGTGTGTGTGTGTGTGTGTGTGTGTGTGTGTGTGTATGTATTAAAATTAATGATAAGAATTCCTAACTGGTACAAATAATTAAGTTCCCAACTACCAGCCAAAGGTTGCCAGTTCAAGTCCACTCAGAGGCAACAGGAAAGAAAGGTCTGACAGTCTGCTTCCAAAAGTTCATAGACTGGAATACCCTATGGGTTCATTCTTCTCTGCACACACAGGATCACTTTGAGACACAATCGTCTCAGCAGCCGCTGTTTTCTATCTGGTTTATTTGATAGAAAAATTCTTCCAAATATGACTTACACGGGGAGAAGAGAGAAAGAATTTGTACTGGTGGAATTACATGTCTTACTATTCTTCTAATTTTTAAGTCAGCTGACTAAAGAGACAGAAGTTACTTGCCCCAAATCACACTTACAATTGATTAACGCCACAGGTGGGCCAGACTCCTCCTCTCAGCTGCTCCTGCGCTGTCACCCATCTAATGACTTTCCTCCCATGTGTCTCTCTGGATGCCTGCAGAACGTTGCCGTATAGCATCTTACATACCAAAAAAAAAAAAAAAAAAAAGACAAACTTACTGCCTTTGACTCGGGTCCGACTCATAGCAACCCTAGAGGTCAGAATAGAACTGTGCCATAGAGTTTCCAAGGAGTGCCTGGCAGATTTGAATTGCCAACCTTCTGGTTAACAGATGTAGCACTCAACCCACTATGCCACCAGGGTTTCTGCGTCTTAGACAGATGATCATTTTCTCTTACCACATTTGCTTATAGGATATCATCCAATAAAAAATGCACTACTGTGTGTGATTTTATGTAAGGTTAATACCACTACTTGGCTTTGTTTCTCATCAGAGCATGAAAACAAGACAGTGTGGAAACTGTAAATCAAGGAAGAGGCAGTGTAACTGTTTCTGTATAGGCAAATTAGGAAACGCAGGGGCATTTATGAAAGGGGGTGGAGAGAAGGAAGGGAAAATAAACTAGGCAGAAAATGTAGGGTAAGAGTAATTGGGGGTTTGTTTATAACATAAATTGCATAATGACGGCATGTTCTGAACGTCTCTGCCATGCCCTGACTGCAAAATTTGCTCTGGTATCCACCGTGCACTTGTTTTTCCTTTGATTCTCCTGATCTTCAAATTGCATTTAATAGTCACACTTTAGTTATGCTACCAGGTGAAATAAGAGGAAAAAAAAGTTATTCTTTCTGTTACCTTTTTGAAGCCTGTCATCTGTGAGTTTATCAGAAAGAATACATGCACTTAGAACTATTTCGGTGACAAACTTTCACATGGAAACAAATTTTTTTTTAATTTTTATATTTATTAATTACAGTAAATGAATAAAACTTCTAACATCCATCAATTATCTCACACATGAAAAACCATTCCCACTTCAGCCTTTGTAGCCAACACAGTTATTTTCTTTTGCAGATAATTCTGTCTTTAAGTCCTTAAAAGGACTTAAAGGACAATATTTGTCCTTTTGACACTGATTTCACTCAGCATGATAGCTTCCAACTGACACCATGTTATGAGGTGTTTTCTAAAACCTACATTATTTTTTATCAGAGCATAGTCTTTCACTGAGTATGTGTACCATAGTTTGTTTATCCATTCATCTGTTGATGGACATTTGGGTTGATTCCATCTTTTAGCTATTGTGGACTGTGCTGCAACAAATATTCATGTACATGTGTCTGTTCATGTGACAATGTTTGTTTCTGAAGGATAAATTCCAAGCAGTAGAATTACAGAATCAAATAGCATATCTATTGCCAACTTTTCAAGAAAGCGCTAGATTGCTTTCCAGAGATGTTTTACCAACTTGCAATCACACTAGCAATGTAGGAGAGTTCCAGTCTCTCCACAGCCTCTCCACCATTTGTTGTTCTGTGTTTTGTGGATCACAGCCAACCTTATTGGGTGAGACAATATCTCAGTGTAGTTTTGATTTGGATTTCTCAGACAGCTAATGATCGTGAGCATATCCTCATATGCCTTTTGGCTGTCTGGATGTCCTCTCTAGTGAAGCGTCTACTCATCTCCTTCACCCATTGTTCAGATGGGTTATTTACCTTTTCCTTGTTGATATTTTAGAGAACCTTGTAGATTATGGAGATCAGATGATGGCCCAATATGTAGCTGCCAAATATTTTTTCCCATTCTGTAGGTGGTCTTTTAACTCTTATAAGTCTTTGGATGAATGAAAGTGTTTGATTCTTAGTAGTTCCCATTCATCTACTTTCTCTTCTGTTAATCATGCTTTGTTTGTCAGATTTTGAAGTCTATCTAAGCTGTGTGTTAGAATATCCATCGTTGATCCTATTTTTTCTTTTATTATTTTTATTATTTTCAGTTTGATATTTAGGTCCTTGATCCATTTAGATTTAGTTTTTATGTGAGGTGTGAGATATGGGTCTCGGAAAACACATTTTTCATTCATTATTCTAATCAATAACTAACTTCCTAGATGCCAACAGAACATGTATTCTATACAGAGCAATAGTGTGCAATCATTAGAATCGCAGGATCTGAAATTAGACTGCCTTGATGGAGCCACAGTGCTTTCAAGCTGTCAAAATGAAGGAAAGTGACCTAATGCTTCAGTCACCCGGTGACTGGGTGGTTCTCCTCCATACTAAGGTGGCTATGAATTGGAATCAATTTGACAACAGTAGGTATTTCTTTATTTATTTATTTGGTTTGACAAAGGGCTAAGCTATAAAGACTTGTGTCCCTGGGTGTATTAGGGATGACACAAAATGGTAAAGGTCCTCTCGATAAAAGGGATAGACCGTGAATAAATCCTGCTTTAAGATACACAGTTGGCCTTGCAGAGAGTAAGGAGTAATTCTGTGCCTACTTTCCCTCTGAAGGTGGGAAAAAAGAACACAGAATATATAGCTTTAGACTCTGTGAAGCAGTACTGTGCAATTAGCAACCAGAAAAAGGGGAAGAGATTGCCCTGAAGACAATTGCCAGTATCACAAAGCAGATTGGGAAGCTAAATCTTGGATCACTAGTTTGATAGAGATGCCAAATTTGTGGATCTTACATTAACTCTGGGCAGTGGTGTTGCTAAGGGGGGCACAAAGAGTGCAGGCTGCACCAAGTGACACCATCAAACGGAGTGACACCCAAATGGCTTTCCATGAAATATCTGTAGAGTTATTTAGCCCCAAAGATCTTTTTCATAAACTCAGTTAACATGCATCAATATGTATACAAGGCTAAAATTCTGTGCTAATTTACTTTTTGACTTTTCCAGTGCACACTGGTCACAGCTGTCATTGTCGCCCAACTGCAACGACTTCAAGTCGCGAGGTTTTGGCTGCATACAGCACCAACATAGACTGTTGTTTTGGTTACTCCTGGTGGTTCACAGTTGCTGATTTTGTCAATTTTTCAGTGTGTTAGCTGTATTCTTGTGGTAAGTAGGATTTATAAATATGTTTGAAGGACTTTTTGAGAATGACTTAGCTATTAAGGGAAAAGAAAGAGTGCTATATATGAATTATGATTTATAATTAACAATAGTATGAAAACCCTTACTAAGGATTTTATGTGGCCTGGTTTGGGAGAAATTCCAATGGGAAGAGGGTGACACTAATTATAGTGGTATCATGGGTCTAGATCCCTAGAAGCAGGGTGCAGGATTTCTGGTTCAGTATCACCATCTAATGCAAATACATATATATACATATATATATACATATATATATATATATGTATATTGGCAAGAAGCCATTCTTAATCGAAGCCCACACAGTTTCTGGGGATTTTGCTTAATCAGATACAAGCTTACACTGTGAAACCACCAAACATCCAAAGAAATTAGCAACAGTGGTTGATATTGCCACTAGCTCTACATCACAAAGTTAACAGATACTGGAATTCATAAGATTCCACAAACCAAACAAATCTTTTGCCCTCAAGTCGATTTCAACTCATAGCACCCCTCTAGGACAGGGTAGAAGAGCCCCAGAGAGTTTCCAAGGCTATAATCTTTAAGGAGGCACTGTCACATCTTTCTCCAGTGGGGCCACTGGTAGATTCGAGCCACTAAACTTTCTTTCAATTATCAGTGCTTAAACATTGGTCACCCAGAGCTTCCTAAATTATAAGCTAGCTAACATAATATAATTATATATGAAATGCTTAAAAATATTAAAAGGCAATCACAAAAGCAAACAAAAAGCTATCAATAAGGGTCAGGCGGGAATTCCTACCTTCAGCCATAATGTCATATCTGTTATCAAATTTTTCTTCTCCCGTTATAAACAACTATCAACTGAGAAAAACATAAATGAAGCACTTGTTTTCAGGTGTTTGATAGTAGGACTGTGGATGTCCAAGAGCGAAAAACCATGTAGGATGAGCCCTATATTCATCCTAACTTTCTGCCTAGCAGCACTCATCTGACCGCGGCATAGGGAGCAGTCATCTAAGCAGAACAGAGAGAGACCTCACTGAACTAAAGATGTGGAGATCCGACTTCACAGCTAGAGGGTGTCAAGCAAGGCGTAGATATGAGGTGACTGTTTTGATACAGATAGAAGTCTTCATCGTGTTCCCTTATAGAGATTTGCATGAACTGAATAGTACACAGTCAATACTCTTTTTCCATGAGGAGATTTATAAAATATTTTAAGTTCAATCAAGACTGAACTTACCCCCTAAAACAGACAGAAAAATAAAAAGAGAGAAAAGAAAGAAGGAAAGACAGAGAGAGAGAGAGAAAGAGAGAGAGAGAAATCTTGATACTACACTCTCATGTAGTCCACCTTTGTGGATTATTTGTTAAACTTTCAGACTGAATTCATAAGATGAAAGAATATAACTGTGCCACATGTTTCCCAGTTCACAGCCACACAATATCTCTTTGTTCTGTTCAAATAAATAGATGCATATACTATTATTTTTTAAAATCTTAGAAAATATAAATGAATTTCTAAAAAACATCATTTCTTAAAACTGACATGATAACAGAAAATTTGAATATTTCTTGTCTGAGAATGTGACTTGAACTAAAATACATTCTTATTTAAAAAAATTCAGACATAGTAGCTTTGCTTTGTAAATTCATTCAAAGAATTAAAGAAGAAATTGTACAACTCTGATGCAAACTCAGAAAAATAGAAGGGGCTAGAACATTTTGTAACTTGTTGTAAGAGAATATTGTAACCTACACACTGAAATTGTCCGAAGTTCGGGAAGAAAATTACAAACCAACATCCATTATGAATGTACACAGCAATAATTTTGAAATACTATCTAATCAAAACCAATAATACAGTAAAAAGACAATACATCTTGGCTGGCTTCATTTATTCTAAGAACAGAGCAATTTCACTCTGGTAAATCAGCTAATATAATTTACTGCAAAGGAGAAAAAATTGGATCATTTCAATTGATACACAAAATGCACTTGAAAATATTCAAATGTGCATTAATCATTATTTTAAAAGTCTCAGAAAACTAGGAATACAAAGGACATTTCTTGATGGACATTTCTTGACGTGATAAAGAACATAAACAAACAAAAACAACAAAATTCAAGCCGTTAATACTATACTTAATGAAATACTGAAATGATCTCCTAACATATGGAACAAGGGGAGTATTTTCTCTTCCATATCTTTCATGAAACTCTATATACAAAGGCCTATATAGCATAAAATCCTGGTGGTGTAGTGGTTAAGTGCTATGGCTGTTAAGGTCAGCAGTTCAAATCCACCAGGCTGTCCTTGGAAACTTCATGGGCTTTATGGGGCAGTTTTACTGTGTCATACAGGTGCTGAGTCAGGATTGACTCGACAGCATTTTTTTTGTTTTTTCTTTTAATAACACAAAAAAATGTAAGAAAATCAATTAGGAAGGAGTAAAACTTTATTCATAGAAACCGTAATTGTTTACATAGAAAGTTCTATGGAATCAACAAAGCTGTATAAAACTAATGGTAGAATTTTAATAGCTCATGTTGCACAAGATCATTATGCTTTAAAAAACCAATCATTTCTACATACCAGAAGCAACTTACAAAGTGAATTTAAATACTACTTAAAACAGAATGAAAAGCATAAATAATACGTTTAACAAAAGACACATGTAAGTCTTCTTAAAAAATACATAAAAACAGCTGACACAAAGAACACCTAAAAGAATGTAGAGATATACCCTGTCCATGAATGAGAAGGCTCAGTATTGTTAAAATTTTATTTTCATTTAAAGGACCCTATACAGAAGTCTCGCAAATCAACACTAAAAGGCCAGGAAACAAAACGTATGTAAAGCAAAAGACTTGAACAGAATCTTCATGTAAGAAAATATGTTAATGATCATAAGCCAATGATACTCAATATTAAACCACAATATGCTAACATTTTGCTTGCACCAGAGTGGCTGAAATAAAATAAATATCGACAAGGATGTGAAGCAAACACAATCTTCATATACCGACTTACTAGTAAGCATCTAATACTGTATGAATACTTTGGCTAACTTTTTGGTAGTTCCTTCGACCGCACTTGGCTTGGCTTTTTATAAAGTTAAATACACATTTACTTTACAACACAGCAAATCCACTCATGGGTATTTATAAAAGAGACATGGAAATATTTATACAAAAAAAAAAAAAATGGCTTATACAAGAAGGCTCCGAATCACCTTTTTCATAATATCCCTCTGTAGGAAACAATCCAAATGTTGATCAAAGAGAGAATGGATGACTCAAATGCAATGTGTTTACACAAAGGAATGTTAAAAAATACTAACCTGTTATCGTCAAGTCGATTCCAACTCATAGCTGTTCTGTAGGGCAGATAAAACTGCCCCATAGCATTTTTAAGGAGTTTCTGATGAATTCTAACAGCAGGCCTTTTGATCAGTAGCTGTAATTCTTAACCACTATGCCACCAAGATTTCCAGTGTAATATTAATTATTAATTAAAATGTATACATTGCTGCTCTATAAAAC
Source organism: Heterohyrax brucei (assembly GCA_028571685.1). Classification (NCBI taxonomy): domain Eukaryota; kingdom Metazoa; phylum Chordata; class Mammalia; order Hyracoidea; family Procaviidae; genus Heterohyrax; species Heterohyrax brucei. Next base: position 14,251,675 of record CM053164.1, on the reverse strand, counting down.
GACATAGATGAATCTCAAAAATATTATGTTAATGTCCACAGAAATAAAATTAACCCAGATCTTAAGAAATTATTCAGAAAACTCTGTAGATAAACAAGGAGATGGGAGATAAGCAAATGCTTAAAAAGAGATTAAAAGATATAGAGAAACAAATGATACAAGAATTCCAAACGTGCTTAAAAAGAACAAAGAGAGTGAATGAAGAAACATTTCAAGAAGAATGATGAGGATTTTCCAATACTGTTGGAAGACTTGAATCAATAGATGGGGAAAGCACCACACATACTGTGTCCAATGGATAATCCACCCTCACTAGACCCATTGGGGCCAAACTCCAAGATTCTAGCAAGACAATAAAATTCTAAAAAATGATTCAGAAAATGAATATAGATTATCAATGAAAGGACTAACAGACTTCCTAACTCAAAAAGTGAAATTAAAAAAAAACTCACTAAAATAACATTTTTAAATGCTGAGAAAAAAAATTCAATATAAGATTGTATATTAAAAATACATTTCAGTGAGAAAAGGAAAAACCGATAATTTCTTAACAGACTCATAGAGTTTAACACAGTGCTTCTCAGACATCGGCACGCAGCAGCATCACTTGGAGACCAGATCAGCTTCCTGGATCCTTGGAAGCTGGGGCAGTTCTACTCTAATCTCTAGGGTCACTATGAGCTGGACCTGACTTGGTGGCAGTGGGAACCTTAGAAAGATTCACAGTTGGTTTAATGCCCTGTTGAGACAATTTCAAGCCTCTTGAAATTCTTTTTTTTTTCTTTAATTTATTTTATTTTGTTGTAGTTGTTATTGAAAAATATACATAGCAGAACATACACCAACAATTTCCACGTGCACCATTGTTGTTCAATCATTCTGGGCTTCTTTTTCAGAATTATTCCTCCTCTATGAACATAAACTCACTGCCTTTTTAAGTGTACCATCTAATCTTTCAGTCTGCTGTTCATTTTTGATCAAGGTGTTCACATTTTTTATTTTGCACTGAGCCCCACCAATGGCTTAGCCAGTCTTGACTCATAAACTATCTGTGATGGGGTGAACTCAAAGGACATCCAGCCAATGACCTCATTTATCAGATAAGGAGACTGAGGCCCAGATGGAGAAAGACAGAGGAGAAGGTCATGCGGTGTATTAGCTAGAGACTACAGAAATAACGTCACAGCCACCATTTTCTGACAAGTGGAAATTGTCATTGCTATTTCACTATCAGGAAACTGAGCTCAGAAACACCAGACAAGATTCAGACAGTCTGCGGGGCAAGGGCTGGGTCAGACGATGCTGGCTGAAGCAACTCTGTATCCCTCTGACCAAGTGAAAAAGGTTTCTGCTGCCCAAGAATTAGACCTGGGCTTTCAGAGAGATAGAAAGAACAGGGCAAAGGCGAGTGTTTTCTATCATGAGTGTTGGGAGTGTGTTGCATCTAGGACTCTGTTGTTCTTATCCCCAGAGTCCACCATATGTCATCTCATTCACTGGTAGCTGTCTTCTGATTTCAAGGTCAGTGAGGTTACTGAATCAATGAAAAGGAAATCTGCTGGTTTCCCAGGTGATGCTTACGCCTTTTGTCTCCACTGGCGACATCTTTTGACCTGCTCACAGACAACGCTTTGTGATGGCAAAGGCAACTAGACATCCAAGACCTTGTTTAATTCTCATGACATTTCTGTGAAGTGACAGTGGAGTGGTGTCTGTCTCCATTTCACACAAGAGGAAACAGCTTGAGAGAGGTCATGTTTCCCAAGGTCAAGCATGAGAGCATAGATCTAAGTATGGGTCGTATATGCCTCCTGGGCTGGACGCTCTTGTGGCTCCTGGAAAGGAAGGTAGTTTTCTAAATTGTTCTCTTTCTTCAGCTCCTGCTGGCACTAGTGGTGTCCACACAGCAACTCACCAATGGATGTGGCGTTTCAGGATTTGAGCTCCTTTGCTTCTGAGATTTTTTCGTGAACTCTTAACACCAAATTGAGATAATGAAGCGGAGACAGCAGACACCGAAAAAGGGAGGGAATTCAAGGATCTTAAAGACACCTTTGTCACCTTTATCACTTTGACTTGAGTTGTCCTGCCTGAAGAGGGGTCAGTTGGGACTGTCTTGGCTAGTTCAAGACTCACGTGGGAGGCTTCTAGAGCTAAGATTAAGATTTGATTCTACCAAAAAACTTCAGGGAAATTAGCTAGGTAAAAGAGAGGTCACATACAACGCAGGCTTTAAATCTGAGGTCAGATTCCCTGTTAAACATCACAGTGCACCCAGCTTATCTGTATCTACCTTTCTAATGTGTGCTCAGTAAAACATTGGTTCTGAGAGATGTTGATCGTTGTTATGGGGCCAGAAAGATGTGCTCTAGGGTAGCAGGTATGGAAAACTGAGTTGCCTGTCCGTGGAAACTCCCACTCTGAATGACTAATCTTAGAGTTATATTACCTAAATAAAGGGTTAGAGACGGCAGTCCCCACAGAGGCAAGTCTTTAACATCCTAAAAAAAATATAAACAAATATTGAAATTAAGGATATTTGAGCATATAAAATATTCTGACTGGGAGAATACCTTCAGAAGCTGTATACCTGACAAGAACCTAACAAGCAGTAAATATATATATATATATACACATAATTTCACAACAAAAAGACAAATAAGTTAATCGGAAAATGAGAAAAATACTTGAATAAACTTTTCACCAAAAGACAACATTGTAATGGTTATCAAATACATGAAGAGATGTTCAATTGTCATTAGCCATCAGAGGGGTATAAATAAATAAACAGAAAATAAGAGATGTTGGCAAAGATGTAGGGAAATAGGAAACTTTATTCATTGTTGTGAGGATGCAAAATGGTACAACTGTTGTGGGAAAAAAATGTGGCAAATACCCCCAAAACTAAAAATAGAACTACCTTAAGAAATGAATTCTGTCAAGTTGATTCTGACTCAAAGAAATCTTCTAAGATAGAGAAGCACTGTCCCATAGAGTTTCCAAGGAGCATTTCATGGATTCCAACAGCCCCCCTTTTCCAGAATTACCATATAAGTTGGCAATTCCTCTTATAGATGTATACCCCAAAACACGAAAATAGGCATTATATACTGGTGCCCATCGCAGCACTATTTCCAATAGTCAGAAGGTAGAAACATCCTAAACGTCCATTAACGAATCAGTAGATTGTATGTGTGTGTATGATACATATACCCAATGGGAAAGTCCCCAGCCCGTACAAGAAATGAAGCTTTACCATGTGCTACAATATGAGATTGAAGACATTTTTGCCAAGTGAAATAAAACAACCACAAAAGGATGTATACTGCATGGCCTCAGTTATACAAAAAGACAAGAACCAACACGTGTGTGGAGACCAAAGTTTACTACTGGTTATCAGGGTAGGGAAGGAGAGAGAAAGAATAGGTTATTGACTGTGGAATGTTGAGTTTTGGTTTCTGTCAATGAAAAAAATTACATTGATAAATGCAAATTCAAGGTGAAACTGAAGAAAATCGAAACGAGCCCACGAGAGCCAAAGTATGACCATGTAAGTATATCCTCCCTGAATTTACAGACCAACTCAGGACTAGATTTGAAGTGTTTCATACTAACAGTGAAGCCCCAGACAATTGGTTTGATAACACCAACGGAATAATACATGCAAAAAGCAAAAGTCGTTTAAAAGACTGGAAAGAAAGACAAGAACAAAGTGAATGCCAGGAGAGACTCTGCAACTTGCTCCAGAAGGTAGAGTAGCTAAAATGAACAGAAGAAATGATAAAATAAAAGAGCTGAACAGAAAATTTCAAAAGATGACTCTAAAAGACAAAGTAAAGTATTAAATGAAATGTGAAAATACAGGAGATGGAAAATCGAGAAGAAGAACACACTTCAGTGTTTCTCAAGCCGAAAGAACTGAAAGGTCTCTGTTAAGCGCCGATTGTGGAAATGGCACAGGATGAGGCTATGCTTTTTTCTGTTGCAAGTGAGCTCACTCTGTGACTTAGAAGTGACAGGATGGCCTCTGCCATCAGTAGGTAGGTATCTAATGTGTTCTGACTCATAATATCCTGATGTATGCAGAGTAGAACTGCAATCCATAAAGCTTTTCTTTTAATTTTTAAAATTTTTTGGTGAAGATACACAGCAGGACTCACAGTGTTTCAATAAAAATTTACATGTACATTTCAGTGACATTATTTACATTTTTTAAGTTGCACAGAAAGAGGAAAACTAAATAATTCACTCATGAAATTTACATTTAAATGAGCTAAAGATATTTAAAGTACACCATGGAAAGACTTATAATTCTATTATATATCCATTTGGGCAATTTTGTAGTCACTTAACTAGAGTGAAACTAAATGAGGGAAATTCAATGTCACTTTAGTAGACAAAAATACTGCTATGTTTCTAGATCAATACATGATAGTTAAATAGCAATAACACAAATGCTAATACTGTCGGGAAATAGAATGAAAACAAGCTGCTAATAAGACACACATTCATATAGTGTATATTTAGAAAATGCTTCCCTAAGTGTAATGAGCATTGGTTGCACAGTGATTAATCACTCCATTGCCAACAGGGCAGGTCAACAGTTCAAACCCACCAGTCGGATCTGACTCAACGGCACTTGGCTTTGGCAGTTGTTCTGTGGGGGAAAGATTTGGCAGCCAGCTTCCTGAAAGGTTACAGAGTTGGAAACCTATAGAGGCAGTTCTACTTTATCTTACATGGCAGTGAATTTTTTATCCACAGCTCATAATCCTGTCTTTTTTTCTGAAATAGCATGTAACTACTTAAATAACAGCAACAAGACCTCAACAAAAATATCAAAATTATTTTACAAGACGACAAAATTCTGTCTGTGTTTCTGGAGTGTTGTCAGTGAACTTATTACCAATGATAGAAAATAAAGGTAATTATACTACCTAGAAAAAGAATGAAATGAGAGCAATTAACTCATGTTGCGTTTAGTAATCTCCAGGTATCAAAGAACCGCAATTCCATCTCGTTATGAGTTACTGTACAATCACTTAGAATCTAAAGCCAAGCCAAGTGCCGTCGAGTCAGATCCAACTCATAAAAGAAAAGACAATTAGTAGAGAGAGAAGAACAACATCTGTCAGTGTTTCTGGATCTTCGGGAGTAGACACTTGGGATGGTGAGACTGAACTGAAGGTGATTCACTTCTGTATTCGCATCTTGTGAGCAATGCTTAGTACGGAGCCATTTCTTGTGACCAGGCAAGTGCCTCAGTGGAAAAATTCCTAGGTGACATCCCACTTTTCAGAGCAGGAAGAACACATATTCCTCTTATCACGAGCTGCTCTCTGGGACGTCTCTGGAATATTTTACTGATGTCTGACAGAGTCTGAGCTAGTGGAATATACTATTCAGGCGGGAAGATCAAGCCAAAATAAGATCTTAAGCCTTTTTTTTTTTTTTTTAGCAGAAGATTCCCCAGGACAAGCTCTCTTGCTCTCGTGGAGAAGTTGCTGTATTAGGATCGAGTTGACCTGATGGAGACTGGTGTGGGGTTGGCATCCTGTCGGCATCCAGTCGGCTCTGGCTGCGAGACCCTGAATCCCCACATAATCACAGCCCAAGGCTCCTTCTTCCTTAGTGTTTGGTCTCACAAAGACTCACTGGTGGTCTTCTCAGGTCTCTGCTGAATATCGTATTTGTAAAAGGAACATATGGATACTTTCCTAAACTTTTAAAATTTTCCTGAATAGTTTTTTTTTTTTTGGTCTGGTATATGTGTTTTCTTAAGTCATTGAGATATCTCTCAGCCAACAGAGCACTCAACCCATTATGATAATCTTTTCTGTCATGAGAAATGAGCTGGCTTTGATAATAGCCAGTGATTCACATGTTTCTGAAAGCATTTTGGCTTATACCTTATCGATACACAGCTTTTCTGTATGGCTTGTTGATGTTGTTATGTACTTGGGGAAATTTTTCAACCCTTAGAGTGAATGTTCTCTTAATTGGACATTTGGTGAAAATATCTTCCTTTCTTCCTTCCTTCCTTCCCGCCTGTCTTCCCTCCTTCTTCCCGCCTTCCTTGCTGCCTTCCTTCCTTCCTGCCTTCCTGCCTTCCTTCCTGCCTTCCTCCCTTCCTGCCTGCTTGCCTGCCTTATCTCTCTGTCTCTTCCTTTGTTTCTTGCTGCATTTCAGGGAGATTTGAAGTTACCCTGAAGCTGTTTCTTCTTGCTTTCTAACTGTGTGTGCATTTTCTGACTGCAGTGAATCTTTCTTGGTTTGGAAATCTTTCATGTGATTGTAGTAGTCTTACTTTCTTCAGTAATTTAGTATAAATTAGGTCTATTCATAAAAAATTTTTAAATACGTATTTAGTTCAATTGAATCAATTTCTTTGAAAATTTTGTTTTATTCATTTTCTATCCTGTCTCCCTTTTCTGAAGCATCTATTATATCCATTTCCAAGTTCTCACTGTCCATGTTGTCTTTCCGAAGAATAGCAAAACAACCTCTCATCTTTGGCAAGCCTTCAGCCAGAGGCTTGTTGTAAATTTCTTTTGAATTTTATTTCACTTTTTTGCATAATAACTTCAATCACTCTCCTCTTGTACCATTCATCTTCTTATAAAAGCAGAATTAGACTTCCCTGACCATCACAATTTTTCTCCAAAGAGTCTTTTGGTCTGAAGTGTTCTTCATCTGACTAATGGATTTTATACTTGAAAACTGGATGTGTACTGATGCAACTTGTAAAAATACTAGAGTTTTATTGTAATGTTATCCATCAGCTCAACTTATTCTGAAAGTTGAGATATGCCTTAAAGTCATTTTGGGGAAAAAAAAAGTCTATTTTAAGGACAAAAGAAGAGTTGGGGCTTTCTAACTCATTCTTGATGGCCTCCAGTTTTCTTATTTGGACAATTTTCTCTCTGGTCTGGTTTGCATGAATATTGACTCAAGTTCCTCACATGTTTTCAACAAAGACAAAGGTTCTCAAAAAAATACCCTATTGTCTTCCTTTTGTAAGAATCGACACTGAAGCTGACTTTGTTTCTGCTTGAGTGAATTGGTTCTTGATAATTAGAAATATGAGTATTACTGTCAACACTACCATCTACTATAAGAATCTGAGACTGGTTTAAGGTCTTCTATCAGCATTATTATCATCTGGCCCAGAAGCTTCCAGAATAATGCAACACAGAGTCACATGGCCCTCAGCTGAGCAGCTTAGAGGCTACTAGAGTCATTTCATGTTGCCAGAACCTTTCTAGACCCAATAGACTTCAGACATCAGCAGTAAGCATTCTTTGCAGAAAGAAACTAGTGCCTGGCTACTGGAGCAGATCTCAGTGGAGGAAGGTGAGTTGGATGCAGTAAATCCTGTCTGATGCTCATTCTTCTGGTGAATAAACTTCTCTTTGAGGCATTGGATAGTTGTACTTGCTTAAAAAGATCACAGAAAACTCCTAACTCTCAGCATCTTCTGTTATTTTTGTCTTGATGACATTGACTGTGTGTGAGAGAAATGCAGGAGTGGCTATGGAAGATCTTACAAAAGGTTTCAACTTAATTCACTAATCACACCATTAAAAACTAAAGAGCATGACAAAATAGAGCTCCCAGTGTTCAAGGTTTTAAGCATTTAGGCAACAAAATTATAATGCCAAATTTTATAATCAAACGTATAAAATAAATCTGCCAAACCAAGTGTCATTGAGTTAAAATTAATATAAATAAATGATTGAATCAATTTTAGAAAAGGAAGCAAGACAAATCTTCCTTACCAAAGAATTCCAAATATAAAGGCTGCCTTAACAGGAAGTCACACAGGGCCCTGACTTTAGAAGGCCTAACATTTAGTGCAAAGCTCTGAAAATTAAAGAACTAAAGAATCTTGAAAAGGGTTCACCTGTTTGCATTTTGCAGTGGGTCCACAAATCAGTTTACCTTCTTGAAGATTCTAATAAAACTAGATGCTGTAAGCACCCCTAAAGATCCTGTTTGGTTTTGGATTGATCCCAAGACCCAAGTCCAAGCCCACTCTGATCACGTCAATTCGAACTCATGGTAATCCTACTGGACAGAGCAGAACTGCTCCATCGGGTTTCCAAGGAGCACCTGGTGAATTTGAACTGCCAACCTTTTGGTTAGCAGCCACAGCACTGGACCACTACGCTGCCAGGTTTACCAGTTTGGCATCAGGGATGGAAAATCTGTGTGTCTGTGAGTCTTCAGACAGTGTTGATGCTATAGGCTCATGGACTAGTCTAGAAGAAGCACAATTCCAAAGGAGAGTTTTCAGTAAAACAGAAAATACAGTCCCAGAAATAAAGGCACAAGATGTAAGAAGAGATCAGCATTAAAGAAATGGAGTAAACGTTGGTATGGAACAATAAAAAAGGTACACTATAATAACACTATGTACAAAGACTGCCAAATAAGTTTGTGAACTCATCCTAGAAAAAGTGCTACATACCTTATTGCTGAATATCACTATGGTCACCTTCGAAGTACTCCACTTGGGAAGCCATGCAATCATGCCAGTGCCTAGTCCACCTTTTGAAGCAATTTTGGAACTTTTTTCTTGGAATGGCTCTCAGAGCAGTTGTTGTAGTGCCCTTGATGATCTGCATGTCATTAAAATTTCCTTTCATCATTCCCCTTGTCTTCAGGCAAAGAAAAAAGTCATTGAAGGCCAAATTTGGTGAATAGGTAGGGTGTTTCAATGCAGTTATTTGTTTACTGGCTAAAGCCTCCCTCACAGACGACTATGCAATGAAGTTGACAAACTTTCCACTGTGTCATTGTGCACAATGGGCACTTCAGAAAGAGTTCCAAAATTGCTCTGAAGGGTGGACAAGACGTTGGCATCAGCACATAGCTTACCAAGCAGAGTACTTCAAAGGTGCCCATAATGATATTCGGCAATGAGGAATATAGCTCGTAGAACAATTAGGTTGGCAGACTTTATTATAGGACCTCATTTGATGTTCGAAACCAGAATAAACTATGAAAAATTGCATTCTAACAAATTGGGGAACCTAGATGAAATGGACAAAGTTTCAGAAATATACTGCACACCTAAACTAACACAAACTGAGTTTAAAAAAAAATCTGAACATATTCCAAACAAGAAAAAAGTACTAAAGGTATAATTAAAAACAAATAAACAACAACAACAACACAAACCCTAACCTGGATGGCTTTACTGGAGAATTCTACCGAACAATAAGAGAAAAGCTGACACCATTACGATTTAAACTGTTTCAGAACATAGAAAAGGAAGGAATACTCCCAGATTCCTTCTGTGAAGCCAGCATAACCCTGATACCAAAACCAGCCAAAGACATCTTCAAGTAAAGGAAAAGGAAGAAAAAATAAAGTTACAGATCAATATCTGTTATAAATATAGATGCAAAATTTCTCAACAAAATTCTAGCCAACAGAAGAATTCAGCAGCATATCAAACAAATAGCACACCACAATCAAGTGGGACTGATGTCAGGTATGCAAAAATGGGTCAACATTAGAAGATCAATCAATGTAATCCACCACATAAGTAGAACAAAAGAACGGAATCACATGATCACCTAAACTGACACAGAAAGGCTTTTGATAAAGTCCAGCACCGTTCCAGATTAAAACTCTCAACAGCATAGTGATAGAAGGGAAATTCCTCAACATAATAAAGAACGTCTATACAGATCCAACAGCCCAAATCATTTTCAGTGAAGAGAGCCTGAAAGTGTTTCCCGTGACAATCAGAACAAGGATGTCCTTTATCACCACTCCTCTTTTACGTCGTGCTGAAAGTTTCAGTTACAAAGAGAGGAAGGCAAAATAGAGGGACTACAAATTGGAAAAGATGAAGTAAAACTACTCATATTTTCAGATAATACAATATTATACATAGAGAACCCCAAGGATTCCACAACAAAACTAATGAAACTGACAGATTTAGCACAGTAGCAAGACTGAAGATAAATATACAAAAATGAGTTGAAGTCTAATACACTGACAAAGAAAACTCTGAAAAGAAAATCAGGAGAACAGTACCATTTATAATAGTACCTTAAAAGAAAAAAATACTTAGTAATAAATCAAATGGGATATAAACAACCTACAAAGAGAAAATTACATGACACTATCAGAAGAAACCAAAGACACTTACCTAAATGGAAAAACCTATCATGCTCCTGGATGAGAAGACACAACACCGAGAAAACGATAGTTCTACTCAAAGACATCCACAGACACGATGTAATCCTAATCCCAATACCCACAGCATTCTTTTATGAGACGGAAAAACCAATCGCCAACTATATGTGGAAAAGAAGGAGTTCCCAAATAAAGTACTATTAAAAAAAGAAAAAAGTAGGAGGGCTCACACTACCCTGTCTCAGAAGCTATTCTAGAGCTACACTAGTCAAAACAGGCTGGTACTGACAGGATGACAGGCACATAAACCAATGGAACCAAATACAGAACAGGCAGATGCAAATCCATCTACCTGTGATCAGCTGATCTTTGACCAAGGACCAAAGTCCGTTAAACGGGAAAGAGAGAGTCCTCTTAAGAAACAATGTTGGCAAAACGGGATGCCCACTCGTAAAAAATGAAACAAGACACATACCGCGTACCATATGCATGTGAGGTCTGACAATTAAGTTCGCAACTGTGTGCTTACGTTGGCAGCACTGTACAAACAACTCATTAAGATTTCATAGCCTTGGTATATCAACGTCTCTTGGTAGTGTCTTGCTGAGTGGCACTCACTCTCGTTGCTGCATGTTTGTGGGCACCATCACAAGAACATTGGAGCCTGAATTAAAGCAATGAACAAATATTCAATTTCTTGTTAAACTTGGCAAGAGTGGAGGTAAAATGAGGGACATGTTAGTCTCAGTTCATGGGCACGATTCTACGAAGAAAACGGCAGTGTACAAATGTATCAAACATTTTTTCTGAGAGGAGAGGAAGTGTCACTGATGAAGAGAGGTCAGAGGAGCCAGTAATCGGTAAAACTGACAAAAGCACTGCAAAAATTCACCAAGCTGCAGGTCAAAATCATCCACTGACTGTGAGAAGCACAGCAGACCAGGTAAATATCGATAGAGAAACAGGAAAATCTTAACTGAAAATTGTGGCATGAGAAAGGCGTGTGCAAAAACGGTCCCAAAGGAGCTCACTGATGAAAAAAAGCAAAGGAGAGCTGAAGATTTCCAAGACATTTTGTCGAGGTGAGACAATGTTTGGGGCCATGTTATCACCGGTGATGAAACGCAAATGTACCAGTATGACCCTGAAACAAAGCACCCAAGTGCACAGTGGAGGTCAGCCAATTAATTTTCTATGATCAAGAAAGTTCTGTCAGTCTAAATCAAGCGTCGAAGTCACGTTGCTGACTTTTTTTGGTATCAGAGGGGCTGTTCATTAGAAATCTGTAGCAACTGCATACTCGGTTAAACAAGTATTTGGAAGTGCTGAAAAGGCTGCATGAAAAGCTAGGTGAAAACAGCCTGAACTTTTGCGAACAACTCATGGCTCTTGTGTCACGACAGTGCACCGGCTCACACAGCACTGCCTGGGAGGGAGTTTTTTTAGCCAGTAAACAAATAAGTGTTTTGAGATACTCTTGCTGTTCACCTGAACTGACCCCCTGTAACTTCTTTCTTTACCCAAAGACCAAGGAAATACTGAAAGGAAAACATTTTGTTGACATTCAGTACATCGAGGGCTATGCAACGACAGCTCTGATAGCTATTCCAGAAAAAGAACTCCAAGTTTCTCTGTAGGGCAGCCTAGGCACTGGCGTGGGTGCATAGGTCCCCAAGGGGAGTGCTTTAAAGTTGACCTCAGTGATATCCAATAAAAGGATACGTAGCAATTTTTCTACATTCCCTAACTTATTGTCAGAGCTTGTAAACTCACACAAAATGGATCAAAGATCTAAATATAAAACCTAAAGCAATCAAGATCATGGAATAAAAAACAGGGAAATGTTCAGTAACTTAATGAATGGCCAGCCAAGCCAAGTACCGTCGAGTCGGATCCGACTCCTGGCATAAATACAATATACACCATAACTAACAATGCACAGATACCAGAAGACAAACTAGGTGACTGTGAGTTCTGATACCTTTAGACATTTACGTCCACCAAAAAACTTTACCAAAAGAACAAAAAGGGGACTTAAAAAATGGGAAAGAAATTTTGCCTGTGACATATCCAAGATTATAAGACTGTAATCTCTAAGACCTGTAGAATACTTCAACACATCAATAACAAAAAGTCAAGAAATCCAATTAAAAATTGGGTGATGATATGAACAGACACTTTACCAATGAGGACATTCCCAAATCTAACAGGCATATGAGGAAATGCTTGTGATTACTAGCTATTAGTGAAATGCAAATCAAAACCACAACTAGATACAATGTTACTGGTAAAATAACAAAACAAAACAAACCCATGGAAAAATAACAAATATTGGAGAGCTTACCATGAGATTTTAACTTTCATACACTGCTTAGACTGCTGATGGTAATGTAAAATGATACAATTATTTTGGAAAATCACATGACACCTCCTTGAAAAGCTAGAAACAGAACTATTATACCATATAATCCAGTAATTCTATTCCTAGGATTATCTCCCAGGGAAATAAGAACAGTCACAAATAGACATATGCACACTCATCCATGTTCACAGCAACTCTTCACTTTCACCTAAAGCACAATGATTTTTTGAAGGACAGAATAAAAATACAGGGCAATAAAGGACGCTACGTGAGGATGACAGCAATAAGACTGCTTCAGGGTTCTTTTTAAGGGTTTCATAAATGTATAAAATGCTAAGTGAAGAATAAACAGCTGTTTTTCTGGACTAGTAACTGCAACAAATCCGAGGACTGCCAATTGAGTCATCCTAGAAGAAGTGCTGCATACTTCATGGCTGAATATCACTGCAATCAACTTTGAAGTACTCCCCTTAGGAAGCTGTGCACTGAACCTGGCACTCAGTTCACCCTTCAAAGCAATTGTGGAACTCTTTCCCTGGCATAGCCATCAGAGCTGTTGTCGTATTACCCTTGGTGTCCTGAATGCTTCCTTTCATTATTTCCCTTCTGGGTAAAGAAAAAAGTCACTGGGGGCCAGATCAGGTGAGCAGGGAGAGTGTTCCAAAACAGTTACTTGTTTCCCAGCTAAAAACTCCCTCACAGACAGCTATACAAGTAAGTTTGCAAACTTGCCACTGTGCCACCATGCACAATGGCCATTCCAGAAGGTGTTCCAAAATTGCATTGAAGGGTAGAGTGGGCACTGCATCAGTGCAGACCTTCCCAAAGGGAGTAATTCAAAGATGACCATAGTGATATTCATCTTAGAACAATTCAGTTTGTGGACTTGGTTGTTAGACCTTGTAAATATAGAGTATATAAATATAAAGAAGCAAAGGTGTGGGAGGTGAGCCCAAGCTTGTTGCCACTGAGTTGATTGCAAGTCCTGGCAATCCTAAAGGACAGAGGAGAGTTGCTCCACGGTTTCCAAGGAGTAACCTTTTGGTTAGTGGATGTAGTTTCTAACCACTGCACCATCCGGCTTTTTATGGAAGCTGTGAAATATGGAAAATTCTGCACTAAGCAAATACCAACAAAATGAATTGGGTTTTTCTTTTTTTTTTTTTAAATTGGAGCAAGTGAAGCTTGTTGCTCATATTAAATGCCATAGAGTCAGTTCTGACTCGTGGAGATCTCATGCACAACAGAAGAAAAACTACCAGATCCTGCCCCAGCCTCATGATCTTTGCTATGTTTGACCCAGTTGTTGCAGCCACTGTGTCAGTCCATCGTATCGAAGATCTTCCTCTTTTCACTGACCCTCTCCTTTACCAAGCATAATAAACTTTTCCAGGGACTGATCTCTCCTGACAACATGTCCAAAGTGCAGATGACCTGGTCTTGCCATCTTGGCTGCTTAGAAACATTCTACTTGTACAAACTTTAAGACAAAAACATTATTAAGCATGCAGCAGATAACTATATCATACTAGCAATTCACTCAATTTGAAAATACAGCGATTCTGTTCTTGACTGCACTTCCAAAAAGAGTCCAAAATGTAGAAATAAGAAATATACAAGAGCATTAAGTGTTCTACATATACAGAACCGTATTGGGAGAGTTTTCATTCATAGTCAATATGTCGGTGAGTTAAACAAATCAAATATGAAGATATGAAGAAACTAGTTATCAGCCTTGAATTAAGGAACCTGTGTGGGACTCTGAAAACCCTGGTGACGTAGTGGTTAAGTGCTACATCTGCTAACCCGTTCGAATCCACCAGGTGCTCCTTGAAAACTCTGTGGGGCAGTTCTACTCTCTTCTGCAGGGTTGCTGTGAGTCAGGATCGACTCTGCGGTAGTGGATTTGGTTTTTGGTCTTATGTAGAACTCTACATCCCTGAACAGAACACATGAACAAATACTGTTTGGGGGTACACACACATATATAAATAGTGTAAAAATCATAGAGAATAAAGTCCCAAGGTTCAGGACACAGGGCACCTCAAAAAGAAGGCAGTGGCATGCAAAATAAGAGGAACACACAAATAAATGCCTAAGTATGGCAGATGTTCTTGTTTTGAATTAGTGTGGTGGATTATGGGAATGAGTATTCAAAAGAAAAGCAGCAGAAAAATTCAAGGTATTCAGCAAGTAAGATGTCTATGAGCTTTGGGAGAAAGGCCAGGAGGAAGCCCGGGTGTCTGGATTGGGTAACTGGGTAGACAGAGGTTCCTAAGAGGCTGAGTTTTGCCAGGGGTCGATTTGCAGGAGATAGCAAACAAGCTTGGGAGGCCCTCTGGGTGTGACAGGGCTTCCAGAATGTTGACCAGAGTGTGATGTGGAGAGTCCTAGAGCTAGAGAGCCCGGGGGATAAGCTGCCTTGGAAACAGAAAAACGTTTTCTTTGTCTATACAGATAGGAATTACTAAAGAAAGGATGGAAAAGTGTAATAGTTAGAAATAAACGGAGAAGGCAACTGCTAGCATCTCCAAGCCTAAATGTTCCCACCACCCTACCCACCACACTGTCCCCAAACCCTCTGTGTGTCCAGGTAGAATCTTTTTAATAGGTGTTTTTAGTGTTTTATAGATGGTAGTTCTGATGAAACCACCATTTTAAATAATTTAGCACCTCACTTGAATATTTCTGAAAGAGCTTTCTAGTCATTAAAGGAAAAGGAAGTGATACGGGGAAGGTTTCCTGTTTTAAAATAGCTGTTCACTCCGAAATAAGAATTCTCTTCATGTTTACTGAGTGATTTGTGTTAAGAAAATTTGAAATAGGTTAAACAAAGAATCCAAGTGAGTGAAATATCAAAATACATTAAGACAAATCAAGCAAAGAAGAAAACAAGTGACTCATTAAGCCAAAGGAGGATTATTGGCTTGATGGAGTAAATGAGAGAGACTAGTAGTGATTTAAAAGCAACATGTGAAGATTAAAGCTCAAAGCACTTGCATAACAATATTCATTAATGTCAAAAACAGATTCCAAATTATAAGAGGCTAATGTTTTAACTGTCTTGGAAACAACCCCTCCTCCTTGTAAATCATCTCAACTCTTTCATACTTGATTGCCCAGTGAGAGGCACTGACTCTCTAATAAAATTCTGATTAAGAAAAGAATTTCCTCCTGCCGGAAAGAAAGAAGTGTGCTTAATCTGGAACATGGCTGGCCCTATGAGTCACAGATAAGGCAGGCAAAAGGGAGTTCTACAGGTGAAAAGGAAATCCCAGTGCTACTATGTCTGTTGATCAGAAGGCTATCCCATAGGCTTAGCTGTTAAGTGCTGTGTCTGCTAGCCAAAAGGTCAGCAGTTCAACTTCACCAAGCACTCCCTGGTAACTCTATGGGGCAGTTTTACTCTGTCTTATAGGATCGCTATGAGTCAGACACTGCGGCAGGGGGTAATGCTGAAAAAATAGGTGCCATTATTTGTTTTTAGGGTCGCTTATTTAATTCTCTCAACTTCACAGATCAATTAAAGTCAAAACAAAGCAAACAAAAACATTATTGTCCAGTCAATTCTAACTCATAGTGACCCTGTAAGACAGAGTAGAAATGCCCCATAAGATTTCCAAATAACTGCTGGTAGATTGGAACTGCCTTCCTTTGGGTTAGCAGCTGGGCTCTTAACCACCATGACACCAGAATCTCTCATAGACAGATGAGGATAGAGACAAAATAATCAAACTTGTTGCTGTCGAGTTGATGGCAACTCGTGGATATCCTTAAAGACAGACTAGAACTGCCCCATAGGGTTTTTACCAAGTGCACTTGGTAGATTCAACTCAAGAGCTTTTGGTTAGCAGCCATAACTCTTAACCACTATGCCACCATGATTTCTCAGGGATGATTGCTGTCTATTTTATAAAGTCAGTCAAAATGCTGATTAGAAGTGAGGATCAAGAGATATAATCTGGAATATTTTGAACAGGTCATCAGGAGAGACCAGTGAGGAGAAAGAGAACACATGATATGTGGTAGAGAAGGGGCGAGTCAGGAAAAGTGAGGGAAGCCCTCTGTGAGTTGGCTCAGTACAGTGGCTGCAACAACGGGCTTCAAACCGACCAAACCTTGTGGGCCTGGCACGGAACTGGGCAATGTTTCCTTACGTTACGTATCCAAGGTTCTTATAAGACAGCGCTGACTCGTAGGTACCTAACAACATTGTATAACAAAGAAAAAGGAAGCTCAGAAAAGTTGAATCAAGAACCAGTGAGTAAAAGAAAGAGCTAGAAGTGGAAGCAGGTCCTGGAGTTTTCTCTTCAAGCTCTTTACATATTGGGTGAGTTTTCTAAGACTAAAATTGAGCTAGGTGAGAATCAAGCCGTCGGCAGGATACTGATGACGAGTGAATGTGATGAAGCCCTTGGCTTAGGGTAACACGCAGATGGAATCCTGGAGGAACTTTGTTCACGCTAAATTGTCGGAGAACATAGAGTCCAAGTTGTCTCCAGCGAATTCCAGTTTTTATTCTTTGTTCTTGACTCAGAGAAGGGACGTGTTTCTCTAGCTCCCGAAGCTGCCATGGGTGAGGAATCTGTCCGCGCCCCTGGGTGGTGAGGCTCCTTAGCCACCCGCAGGCGGCCCCGAGGGATATCAGAGTTGCTTCACACACATGCAGCCTCGGCTGCTTTTCACTCCTGGTGCCAGGCGTGTCTCACACTTGTGCTTCCCCACACCCACAGCTCTGTCTATGAAATCTGCCGATGAAAATTCATGCCTCCAGGTGCTGCATAGATTATTCATGAAGCCTTTGCAACTGTCGCCATGGGAGCCAATTGGCTGCGGTGTTTTTAGCATATTAATGCCCTACACTGATTTAGTGCGGGGTGGGGATGCCACCTGGATTGCCAGTCACTGGGCCCGGATCAACTTTTCCATTTGCAGAATATGTTGTTTGCTATTTCTTTCCAGGCTGGCTCCGCAGTCGTATTTATCTAATTGACTAATCCAAGTAAGCTCCCGGACCTCTGGGAGCCTCAGAGGGCTCCAGCCTTCCTGGATGGCCTCTCCGGGTGGGTCAGTCTCAGGTCACAGCCCTCCTCCTTCCTTCCGTCTCACCGCAGGCTCTGCTGCCCAGGCACGGCGCCCGAGCTGTTAGACATGACATCAGAGCGGCTGAGTAACCAAGACCAGATTCAGCGTAGTGCCCGCAATGCACTGGATGGCAGTAGGAGCCGAGGAGATGCCAGGGCGAGACAGGGAAGAGAGCCCTTAAAAAGCTTTTAGCCACTCTTCCCCAATTGGTCTCAGAAGGCTGAATACTAATGTACATGAGTGATTATTAAGAAATGACTGAGAAATCACATAGTTCTGCACAAACAAGCTCTCAGTCCTGTGGGAATGGCTGAGCTATGCACAGCGAATTCCTATATCAGGACGGCAGTGATACCTGCCACACTGCGGGAACTAAGGGACACCATCAGAGCCCAGGGAAAGGAGAAAGAAGACTACCTAGAGAGGTCAAGACAGCGGAGACAGTGCACTAGGAGACAGAGAAGTGTAGATGCTTCTAGAAAGAGGAGAAAGGGCTAGCCCCAAAGCACAGGAAACGTACTCTACCGCATGGGTAACCCAGCAGTGGTGGTGCAGAGGGAGAGTTCTCTCCTCCTATGCAGGACACCTGGGTTTGTTTCCCAGTTAGAGAACGTGAAGTGAAGCCCCCTCTCCTCTGTCAGTGGACTCTTGTGTGTCACCCTGATACTGAACAGGTTTCAGTGGAACTTTCAGACGAAGAGAGATGAAGCAGAAAGGCCTGGAGATCTACTTTTGAAAAACAATCCTTGAAAATCCCATGGAACATAGTGATTCAATCTACAAATGAGGGGAGTGGTACAGAATGTGGCAAGAATTTGTTCCACCGAACACGAGGTCTTTGTTTGCCGGAAGCCAATTCAAAGGCAGTTCAGGACAATCTGGGTGAGGGAGAGATGCGCACTGCGGTGAAGGTTAGGGTACAAAATGGGAAGGGAGGATGGCGTTGGTGGGATCACATTTGGCTGTCTTTTCTTTAAGGCTGAAGTAAGGTGCTGACATAGTATTCGTTCAATGAGTGGTAAAGATGCAACAATTTTGAGTAAAAAGAAATGCTCAAATTTGTTTTTTAGGAAGGTGAGAGGCTGCAGGAAGTAATTTGGGTAGCTCACCCCAGGCAATGTCATCAGTGCGAATTTCCTTTCCTCTCAGCAGCTACACCACATCTGGTACCCTATACACTATACCAAAAGTCCTGGATCTTCCTGTCTACACTGGGCGACTCAGAAGGGAGAGGCAGGCAGCACCCTGCTGTGTTGTTTGGCAGTGCATGGAGCAACCGATGTGGCAGTGGCTTAGTTAGGATTCACAATGTCCTCAAACTCCAAGAGGAGTACATGAACCGGGCAAGGAAAAAACAAATACGCCCATCACTAGTGTGGGCTATAATCAATGAGTCTGTATGCAACTTTCATGGGCTTGGCATTAGTCATGCCCTTTGATACCCAGCCTCAAGAGTGTGATGGGGACCTCTGTCAATGAGGAGACAAAAGAGACTCCTTTCTTTACAAAGACCTGTTGAAATCTCTGGTAACCTTACAAATCCAAAGGGAGCATTTAGTGGAAAAGGAAAGTGAAACAGGACTGGTGCTTGTTACACCACCCTATTATTTTTTAAAAGTATTTTACAGGAAATAAATAGATATATGCAAACAAGATAAAATTGTTGTCATGCTTTTTTGATCATGTTAAGAACAGAATGTTTGTTGGACGTGTTGTATTGGAGAAAACTAAATGGCATGGCTCGTGGACGTCAAGCATGTGACTCTGCCAGGGAGGAATGACTTGGCTACACCTTCTGTATCGTGCCTTTACATGCATTTCACACTGTTGTTCTTTTTGTCCAGTAGGAACTTCATGGAAGTGACAGTATGGATTTAGCAGTGTTCCAGGCTGCCTCAGTTCTGTTTTGAACCTGCTCAGGCATGATTACTGCATAGGATACAAATTTAAGATTTGAGATTAGTGAATAGTGGTGCAAACATATCAATGAAATTATTTCTAATACATATAAGTGGGTCAGGTGCGCAAATGTGATGATGCGGTGTCTGAGAAGGGATGAGCTCAGACTAGTTGAACTGAAAATAAGATCATGAATGTTAGATTTTTAATGCATTCAAGAGATAAATAAACTTGTCCCAGACTTTTACACAGCAGCCTTGGTGGTGCGGTGGTTAACAGCTCAGCTGCTTACTGAGAGGTTGACAGCAATTTAAATACACCAGCAGCTCTATGGAAGCCCTATGAGGCAGTTCTACTCTCTTCTATATGTTCTCTACAAGCTGGAGTCGATTAAATGAAAATGGAGTTTCACTTTTTATTTGACTGTGTAGTCGAATTTTTTATTTTTATTCCCTGTGTAGCATAATTATTAAGCACTCAATTGCTAACCACCAAAAGGTTAGCAGCCAGTGGATGATTTTTTTTTTTTTTTGAAACCTTCATTGCTTACAAGAAGCGAACAGTTAATACCTAAACAGGTGAAGTGGCCATGGAGACCATGAGGCATGGCTGTGAAAACAAAGTCACCACCTGAGTCCTTTCCATTGCAACTGAGTGGATTCTTTTCCTTGCAACAAGTGGGTCCTTTCCACCGTCAGGCAAGGTGTATGCAGCGAGTTTGGCATGCATGGTTACTTCTCACTAGAATCAAAAGAAATAAGATGGCATGAAAGATAGAAAGGATATGCATTGGAGAATCATTACATCTTTCTCTGAATTCTAAATAATTATAAACTCCCACCTTTAGTAGCCTCATCCAAATAACCTGCAGTCTATGAAATCCAGTTTAGGCTGTTGGCCAGAGGCCTTTCTATAAAACTCACAATATGGTGGGTGTGAAAAACATCAGAGAATGTGAAACAGAGATACATGAGGTCCAAAAATTAAGTTGCAAACTTAATTGTTGTAAGTGCTACATACCTCATTGTTCATGAATATCACTATGATCACCTTTAAAGTACTCCTCTTGGGAAGCTATACACTTATGTCAGTGGCTAGTCCACCCTTCAAAGTCATTCTGTAACTCTTTGTGGACCACTTCACACCATGGCACAGAGACACACTTTTGCAAACTTAGTTGTATAGTTGCCTGTAAAGGAGTTTTTAGCCAGTAAACAAATAACTGTGTTGGAACACCCTCTCTATTCACCTGATTTGGCCCCCAGTGTTTTTTTTTTTTTTTTTTTTTTTTATTTACCCAAAGAGAAAGGAAATATTGAAAGGAAGACTTTTTGATAACATTCAGGGTAATGTGAAGACAGCTCTGATGGCCATTCCAGAAAGAGTTCCAAAACTGCTTTGAAGGGTCATCTAGGCACTGGCATCGGTGCATAACTACCTAAGGGGAGTTCTTAGATGGAGACCATAGTGATATTCAGCAATGAGACATGTAGCACTTTTTCTGGGAAGACTTTGTGAACTTAACTGACAGTTCTCCTATTACACGTATTTTACCGCTGAGGGTAGATCATGAAGCAAAGCCTTTAAACCAATGGAACAAAAAAATCAAATGTCTAAAATTGCTAAAGCTGCAACTCTGCTATTTCTTATTTTAGACAGGACACATTCTTCAAAAGCGCAACCTCAGTAATCTGTTCTCACCGTCGCCTCCTTTTACCCTTCATTTTTCAGGACTAATCTTCGTTGAACTCTGTTTTATATCTCCACTTCCTTTATGTAGAGTGAGATTTGACCATTATTTTAATAAAGCAATTTGAAGCACAGAGAGGCACAAAGGTGCTATGTATAAGGTAAATATATACGTATGTAATTAGATGGCTGCAAAATTATATAGGATGGTGTTGAAAGAAGCCAAAGGGTTCAAAATTGAAATGGAAGCCTGGTAAATAACCCATTATGCCCAAAGAAATCCTGATTGCTCATTCACAGCTGCAATTTACATGAACCCTTGTTCATTAAAGAATGAATGGCTGCTAATTGGCAGCATTGCCAAAGCAAAGTTCAGATGATAGAATAAAAAAAATCAAAAATCGTCTCAAATCAAAAATCTCCCAGCTGTCCCAGATGACTGTACTGCAAAGTCTTTAATATACTAGAGACCCTATTTTTAAAGCTTACTATCTAAAAGATCTAAAGTACCCAGAGGAGGTGGGGAAAGATGCAGATTGCAGAAATCAAAATTGAATAATAAAAATGAAAATGAGAGAATCAATCTGTTTGTTAAAGGTTTTCTTTTGAGCCTCCTCCCAACTCCTTTTTTTTTTTCTTTTTAGCAGAAGCAGCTACTTGAACATGGTTTAAGGACATGCTCGAAGCATTGAGTTGATTCTGACTCAAAGTGAAAAAAAAACTCAAACCCACTTTAGGTCAAGTCAATACTGACTCATAGTGACCCTATAGATGAGAATAAAACTGCCCCATAGAGTTTCCAAGGAGCACCTGGTGCATTTGAACTGCTGACTTTTTGGTTAGCAGACAGTACTTAACCACTATGTAGCCAGGGTTATACAGAATTTATATGAAAAAGTACAGCTACCTTATAGGTTTATAGGGTTTATAGATAATGGATCTGAAAAACAGTCCTAGTTCCTTGGAAATATTATGAACAGTTCTTCTCTGTCCTCCAGTGTTGGAAATAACTGTTTTTCTTTTTTGGTTGATCTTGTTAAAGATTTAAATCAGGGAGTGATGGTGAAATGGGTGAGTAAGACATGATTCTTGCCCTTAAGAAACCAGCAGCCAAGGTAGGAAAGCTGACTCATCATTGAAGCAGAGGTTGATTAAGTGCTGAAAGAGAAAGGATGTGAAAATCCCCAACCCTGAGTGATTCATACTCTTTGGCTTTGAGTCTAGAATCTTGGCACGGGAGAACTTCAAGCTGAAGGGCAGTATCAGGATGATTAAGATCAACTACTTCTTTTGACCGATGAGGAAACTGAAGGCCACAAAGCCTCTGCAACTTGCCCAAAGTTACACAGTTAGTCAGTATCAAAGCTAGGACCTCATCGCTGGCTTATGGTTCTTAGATATTTGTATAGATGTCTGAAAATTCTTCATTCAAAGTTTAAAAGGGTATACACTCCCAGACCAGACTCACATCTCCAGACACAGACTCGCATCTCCTCCACACAACCGGCAAGGGGGCAATCAGCTTAAAATAACGAGCTTCTAGAAATCAGTAAGACAAACAGAAATACCACGGAGCTACAGAAAACAATTATTTTCAAGGAAATATGAACTGTGATATAATTTGTTGTTGTTACTGCTAGCCAGCTTTGAATCACTCCACTTGTCTTCTCATGACAGTCCTGGGCCCAGTGACAAGATACACTGCCTGATCCTACACCGTCCCCATGAATGACTGCAGATTGAAATGTTGTCATCTATAAGACTTTCATGGGCTATCTTTTGCAAGTACATGGCCAGGCCTTTCCTCCTACTTGACCTTAGTCTAGAAGCTCTGCTGAAGCTTGTTCAGCATCAAGAGAGACTGAAGCCTCCACCAGCAGATGGGTAAGAGCACATGAGTTCCATTGGCCCGAAAATCAGTCCTGGGTCTCCTGCACGGAAGGCAAGCTTTCTACCCCTAACTGCCACTGTCCTCATGGAGCACCATTTATTCATTACAAACTTGGGAAAAGCAAAAGTAAACAATACTAATCAATGGGGCAAAGCTGAGCCGAGAACAGGCACTCTTAAAACTGACTTGTGCAAACATTCTTCACCAGATTTTTCTACAGGTGAGTATGAAATGTATATAAAAGAAAGTTAAGAAATACTCTCTTAAGAAACATGTTTTATAAAAAGGAAATGTAGTTCTTATGTCTTTTCCAAAAAAAATAATCAGATATGTGTACAAAAATGTTTATGATATTGTAAACTGAAAGCAACTAATGATGTCCATAAATGAAGACCAATGAACAAGATTATTGAAATATACAGTGTATGACTCTGGGTTATTTAATTACAGTGTTACTGTGCAATGGTATCAGATTATGATTAAGTGTGTGAGCTCAGGAGTCTAACAGTGCTCCAGTCTTCCATAATTTACTGGTTAGGGTATCTGGGACAAGATACTTAATCTTTCCCTTTTCCGTTTCCTCATTTGTAAGAAGGAGAAAATAATATTACCTGCTTCCAAAGATTTCTGTGAAGACTGGCTGGCATCCCTTTCATGCAAAACATATAGAGTGAAATTTGCTACACTGTATATTCAAAATTATTATTATTATTAAGTTTATTATTATCAGGAAGCCTCCAAGAATGGTGTTGTCAGACTGTATTTTATTTTCAATATTTTTCAATGAATAAATGCCTGAGGATTATAGACCAATCTATAAAAATGATTACTTCCTTTTAGTCTTATGCATACTTTATTTTTACATATAATTAACATGTACTACCTCTGCTAACCAAAAGTTCATCAGCTCAAATCTGCCAGGTTCTCCTTGAAAACTCTAGGGGACAGTTCTCTGAACTCCAGGGTCACCATGAGTCAGACTCAACTCAATGGCAATGGGTTTTGGCGGTATCTACGTAATAAATTAGATTTCGAAAACCTCACAATTTTTTTTTCTTTTAACTTTCTATGCAGTAAACAGGACTGTAAGTCTGTAATATAGTAATATGTGTGCAGTGTAGTTGTGAGTCCCAGAGTTGTGCAAATGGTTAACCCATTGAACTACTAACCAAAATGTAGAAGATTTGAGTCTATCCAGAAATGTTTTAGAAGAAAGTTCTGGTAATATACTTTCAAAAAAATATATATCCTCCACTGGATACTTTGGAAAGCATATTCTACTCTCGCTCACACGGCGGCCTCATGAGTTGGAGCCCACTTGATGTCAAGTGGTATGTAGTAAAGACCTACCGCTCCAAACTAGCCCAAAACTACACAGCCGTTAAGTCAGTTCTGACTCATAGTGACCCTATACGATGAAGTAGAACTGACCTAAGGAGTTTTCAAACAATGCCTGGTGGATTGGAACTGCTGTCCTTGTAGTTAGCAGCTGTAGCACTTGAACAGTAGGCCACCGAGATTTCCAAATAAGCAAAGCCAGTGTCCTTACTTCGATTCCGACTCATAGTGACCCTACAGGTCAGAATATAACTGCCTCATAGAGTTTCTATAGAGCACTTGGTAGATTTGAACAGCTGACCTTTTGGTTAGTAGACGTAGCACTTAAGTATGATTCCACTAGGTTTTCCTCCTACCACTCTAGTGGGATATAAATAAGCAAAGAATTTGCTGAATGCTTACTTATTGTAAATCCTGTGTAACATATCTAAATCACAATTTTATCATACAAAAAATGATATAATGATTATTCAGTTTGGAGGTTTTTTGTAAATGAGATAAGATAATCTATGAAAAAAAATTTGAGTATCAAATGGGAAAAATGTGAAACATAATTTTAAATTCTCATAGAACTCAGACTTTCTGGAGTCACTGATGCTGGATGAACCCACTAACAATTCTGAGATCATCTTTAAATCTTAAACTCTTTTTTTATTATTATTATGATTGAATGAAAATGTACATTCCCATGTAAGTTTGCATGCTCACCTATATGCAGCTCCTGTGGCTCTCCCTGCCAGGCGATAGTACACACTTCTCCTTTCTGCTTCATACATGCCCTATCCTCCTCCCGACTGTCTCCTATGCCCTCCTCTCCCCCATCTCTCCTTCCTCCAGCAAGAGGTCAGCAGGATGACATCCTATAGATGCATAGAACCATAAAATTCCCACAAGATACGGTCACTCTGTGTTACCAAGTCCAATCTATTACTGTCCAAAAAGTTGACCTTCATTATGATTTATGGACAGCGGCAGCATCAGGGCCAGGGGCCATGCTCCCAGGGGAACCCCAAAGCCCCTAAACCATCAACTGTTGTCTTTTATTGGAAATCTCAGGTTGCATCCCTTTTTATTCTCTTGTTGCCAGTGAGACTAAACTTTGTGAACTCCACCGTGGCTATCACTGGTGGTGGCTGGGCACCATCTGGTTCTTCTGATCATGAGTCAGGTCTCTTTGTCTTCTGGATTCTCTTTTCCCCATGTCATTCCTCAGTGATGAACGGTTCTTGTTGTGTTGGGGCAATTTGTTGTACCCTCAGATGGCAGCTTGGCAGCTATTAAGACCCAGACACCACTCACCGATGAGGGTTGCAGAGAGTCCCCATTAGCAAAGTGCTAGCTGTGCCAATTGGCTTCAGTTTTGCCTGAGAGCATGGTCCCCAGCCCCCACCCCAGCTACTATGTCCTTGCAACATTGGGTTAGGATGGGAGGAGTACTTAAATTGTGTTGAAGTCTAGTTATTGTTGATCTTCTTTCTAATGTGTGCTGTCACCGATTTCACCCAACCAAATTTCTATTAACTATCTAATCTAAACCCTCCTGACCTCACCTTCCCTCCCTTCCAACCCTTGCAGCCCTCAAAGAGTCTTTTCTTCTATGTATGTGTCTGTTTTTAATTATCATAGGGGTCTCATAGAACATTTGTCCTTTTGTCACTGACTACTTTCACTCAGCATAATGTTCTCCTGTTGAAATCAGGTTAGGAGATAGTTCTTGTTATCACCATTGTTCTTTGTCACTGCAGAGTGTTCCACTGAGTGTGTATACTACAGTTTACTCATCCATTCCTCTGTGGCTGAGCATCTGGGTTGATTCCCTCTTTTTGCTATTGTGGACTGTGCTGTGATGAACGTTCATGTGCATGTATCCGTTGGTGTGAATGGCCTTGATTCTGTAGGATGTATTCCAAGCCGTGGAATTACAGGGTCAAATGATATATCTAGATGCGGCTTTCTAAGGGAGTGCCAGATTGCTTTCCAAAGAGTTTGCACTGTTTTACAATCTCATCAACAGTGTAAGAGAATTCCAGTCTCCCCACAGCCTCTCCAGCATTTGTTGTCTTACATTTTTTGGATCATGGCCAAACTTGTTGGGGTGAGACGGTATCTCATGGTCGTTTTGATTTGAATTTCTTTAATAGCTAATGATCATGAGCATATCCACATGTGTTTTTTGGCTGCCTGGATCTCCTCTTTAGAGAAATGTCTATCCATCTGCTTTGCCCATTGCTTAATTGGATGATTTGTGTTTTTTTTTAATTGATGTTTTGTAGTACCTTATAGATTATGGAGATCAGGTGTTGGTCTGACAGAGAGTTGCCAAATAGTATTTCCCATTCTGTAGGTGGCCTTTTAATTCTATTAATAAAGTCTTTGGATGAGCAAAAGTAGTTGATTCTTATTAGTTCCCATTTATCTATTTTCTCTTCTGATGATTATGATTTGTTTGACAGATTTTGAAGTCTGACTACATTGTGTATTAAACCTTCCATTGTTGTTCCTACCTTTTCTTGGATGAGCTTTATAATTTTAGATTTGATATTTAGGTCTTTTACCCAGTTTGATTTGGTTTTTGTATAAGGTGTAAGATATAGGTCTTGTTTTAATTTAGTGCAAGTGGATATCCAATTTTGCCATCATCGTTTGTTGAAGAGATTGTTTTTACGTCAGGTTAATGTCTTAGGGCCTTTGTCGAATATCAACTGTTCATAGGCAGATAATGTCATTTCTGGGGTCTCAATTCTGTTCCACTGATCTATCTGTTTTTGTACCAGTAGCAGGCTGTTTTGACTACTGTGGCAGCGTAACAGTTTTTAAGGTCAGGTGATGAGAGGCCTCCCAGTGTGTTCTTCTTCTTTGATAATGCTTTACTTACCCGGGTCTTCTTCCCTTTCCAGACAAAGTTGGTAATTTGTTCCTCCATCTCTTTAAAAAATGTCACTGGAACTTGTATTGGGATTACATTATATAAGTAGATGGCTTTGGGTAAAATAAACATTTTCACAATGTTAAGTCTTTCTATCCATGAGTGGGGTAGGTTTCTCCATTTCTGTAAGTCTACTTTAGTTTCTTGTAGTAAGGGTTTGCAGTTCTCTTTGTAAAGGTCTGCTATTTCTCACGTTAGATTTTTCCTAGATACTTTATCTTCTCAGGGGCTGTAGTAAATGGTATTGACTTGGTAATTTCTTCCTTCATAATCTTGTTGTTGGTATAAAGGAATTCTACTGATTTACTTATTTTTATCTTGTATCCTGAGACTTTGCTGAACTCTTCTATCAGTTTGAGTAGTTTCCATACAGATTCTTCAAGATTTTCTGCATATACAATCACATCATCTGCAAATAGGGAAATTTTTAGTTTTTCTTTTCCAATACAGATGCCCTTTATTCCTTGGTCTTTTCTAATTACTCTAGCTGGGACTTCTAGTACAATGTTGAATAGGAGAGGTGAGAGTGGGCATCCTTTGCTAGTTTCTGTTCTCAAGGGAAACTGTTTCAGTCTCTCTCCATTCAGGATGGCATAGGATGGCATAGGCTTTGTGTAGATGGCCCTTATTGCACTGAGGAATTGGCCATCTATTTCTATTTTACTGAGAGTTTTTTTAGCATGAATGGGTATTGGACTTTATCAAATGCCTTTTCTGCATCAATAGATAAGATCAGGTGATTCTTGTCTTTTGTGATATTTATGTGGTTTATCACATTACTTGTTTTTCTGATGTTGAACCAGTCTTGCATCCCTGGTATGAATCCAACTTGGTCATGACAGATTATTTGTTTGATATGTTGTTGGCAAGAATTTTGTTGAAGATTTTTGCATGTAGATTCATGAGTGGTATCGGTCTATAGTTCTCCTTTTTGATTGGGTCTTTACCTGACTTTGATGTCAGGTTTATGCTGGCTTCATAGAATGAATTTGGGAGTATTCCATCCCTTTCTATACTGTGAAATAGTCTTAGTAGTATTGGAGGTAACTCTTCTCTAAAAGCTGGTAGAATTCTGTGGTGAAGCCATCTGGGCCCAGGCTTTTTTTTTTGGTTGGCAGTTTTTTGATGACTTTTTCAATCTCTTCCTTTGTGATGAGTTTGTTAAGTTGATCTGCTTCACCTTGTGATAATTTGGGTAGATGGTACGAATCAAGGAATTTGTCCACTTCCTCTAGGTTTTCAAATTTGTTAGAATATAGTCTTTTATAGTATTCAGCTATGATATTTTTGATTTCTACTGGATCTGTGGTGACAACTCCCCTTGCATTTCTTATTTGGGTTATGCATTTCCTTTCCTGTTTTTCTTTAGTAAGTTTAGCCAAGGGTTTGCCAATTTTGTTGATTTTTTAAAAAAAACAGCTTTTGGTCTTTTCGATTATCTCAATTGTTCTTCTATTCTCTAATTTGCTCAGTTCTACTCTAATCTTTATGATCTGTTTTCTTCTGGTGTCTGAGGGGTTCCTCTGTTGTTCTCACTCTAGTTGTTCAAGCTGTAAGGTCAGTTCTTTGGTTTGGTTTCTTTCTTTTTTCCAGATGTGTGCATTTATAAAGATAATCTGACCTCTGAGCACTGCTTTAGCTGTATCCCATAGGTTCTGGTAGGAAGCGTTTTCATTCTCATTGGAATCCATAAATTTCTTTATTTCATCCTTGATTTCTTCTATAACTCACTGTTTTTTGAGCAAGGTGTTTTTCGGTTTCCATGAGTTCCACCTTCTGTCTATGTTTTTTCTTCTATTGATTTTGACTTTTACGGCTTTATGACTTGAGAAGATGGTTTTTATCAATTTAACGGTATGGATTTTGTTGAAAATTGCTTTGTCTCCTAACTCACAGTCTATTCTGGAGAATGTTCCACATGCACTGGAGAAGAAGGTGTAGTTGCCTGCTGATGGATAGAAAGTTCTGTAAACGTGGATCAGGTCTAGTTGGTTAATTGTGGCAATAATGTCTTCTGTGTCTTTAGTGATCTTTTTTCTAAATGATCTGTCCAATATCGAGAGTGGAGAGTTGAAGTCACCTACTATTTTTGTGGAGTGATCTATCTCCTTTTTAAGTGTACTCAGTGTTTCTTTGATGTGTTTAGGTGCTCTAATGTTAGGTGCATAAATATTTAATATTGTTAAGTCTTGCCTGTGTATTGAAACTTTCAGCAATAAATAGTGTCCATCCTTGTCCACAATGGGGGATTTTACATTAAAATCAATTTTATCTGAGATTAGAATTGCCATGCCTGCACTTCTTTGTTCATTGTTAGCTTGACATATATTCTTCCATCCTTTAATTTTCAGTTTGTTCCTATCTTTAAGTCTAAGGTGAGTTTCTTGTAGGCAATATATAGATGGGTCATGTCTTTTGATCCATGATGTCACTCGATGTCTCTTTCCTGGACATTCAGTCCATTCACATTCAATGTAATTATTGATAGGTATGGTTTCCATGCTGCCATTGTGATATGTTTATTTTTGTGTTGATGTTTTCTCTGTTGTTCTTATTAATCTGTTCTGTGACCTTCTTGTTTGTGAGTTGATTTTGCACATTTTTCAGGGTTTGTTTTGTGGTTGTTGAGACTCCTGGTTACATTTCTTGATGCGGTGTGTTGCTTCTTTATTGTGCTTTACAGCTACCTCTATGATCCCACTTAATATATCATATATAAACCCAATTTTGATTGCTACCAGTCTTGTCAACTTCCCATCGGGAAGGACTACAATGGCTGTAGTGCATCCCTGTTTTTAGTATGAGGATACCGTAGTTCACATGATATGATCACTAGATCATTTCTTTCACTATTATAGCTTTGACTGTGTTTTGAGACTTCCCTAGCTGAATAGTACAGCTTTGGCTGTGTTTGGAGCCTTCCCTAACTGAGTAGGATTCTGGATAACATGTCCTTCTAAAATATAAAGTTAGCGGTTTTGTTTTTTCAAGCCAAGAGTTTCTTTCGGTATTTCTTGTAGCTCTGGTTTTGTTTACAAAGTCTCTGAATTTCTGTTTATCTGTAAATGTCTTAATTTCATTTTCATATTTGAAATATTTTGCAGGATATGTAATTCTTGGTTAGAAGTTCTCCTTCAAGGCTTTGAATGTGTCTTGCCACTGTCTCTGTGCCAGCATCGTTTCTGCTGAGAAATCTGACAGAAGCCTACAGGGTTTCCCAGTGAATATTAGCTTTGCTTTGAGTGACCACATAGGACAAGGTAGTTTCCTACTCGATAAGCTTACAGAGACAGACTGCCATATCTTTCTCCCACAGAGTGGCTGGTGGTTAGCAACCAAGCAGTTAACTACCGTGTAACCAGAACTTGATGATGATAAATGATAGACAGATAGATAGACAGAAAGACAGATAAGTAGGTAAAAAGCATGATAGATAAATAGGTAAATAGCTTGAAAGGTATGTTGATAGCTTGACAGATAGAGACAGACAGATAGATAGTGGATAGATAGCTTGATAGGAAGGTAGATAGTTTGATAGGTAGATTGATAGGCAAGGACATAGACGGGCACACAAAGGTAGGCTTGCAGACAGACAGACAGTTACACATATAGTTATGAGGATTTAGGGAATGGGTAGAATTTAGGTTTATTCTAAAGCAAATACAGCAAAATTTTGATCATAGAATCTAGATGGAGTATGTGTGTGTGTGTGTGTGTGCACGCGCGCGTGCTTGCGTGCACATTGTACAACTCTTAATTTTCCTATATGGAATGTATGAATGTTTTCATAGATAATGCTGGGAAAAAATCCTATAAAAATACATAAGTCCCTCATTATCAACCCTGAAGGTATGGAGGCAGCTGTGCTATGATGAGCAGCACAGCTGTATGTGCTGCACTGGACCACTTTGGATGTACCCTCATGCCGTTGATGTGCCATTAGGGTGATCCTTCTGCCTAGTAAAAGTTGCAATAACTATATCTAAAGACTATCATTTTAGTAAATATGAGATGTTAAAGGAATAGGCTTCAATTTTAATTGAACAAATGAAACTATTGTTTCAAAGACTTTGTTTTCTTCTTTTCCCCTTGATAAACTGATCATTATTACCGTTCAGCTAACCTTTGAATAAAACTTTTTTTCTGCTTGGGGTATTTTAATGTTTCAAGGGAAACTGATTCTGGCAATTGCCGTAAGAACGTGGAGCAGTTCACCTGAGAGAGAATTACCTACCTGGCACCATGGTGCTCATCTTTCTTTAGACAAATTCTTGGGAATGTGTTGTGAGCAGGGTGGCTCTTCTCTTACTTAAGAGTTGACCACACACCAACGAGAAATGCACTTTTTTAAATATCCTTCACTACTTCACCCACATATGTACACATATACTAGTTTCATGGTTATTTTAACTATGCCAGCTTCACCTTTGGCTGACCACTGTAGTTGATGTGTTAAGAAGTAAATCATCAAATCTTGTTATTCTACATTCTGGAAAAGGGCATGACTCAGCATATAACTATATAACTTATGTAGGATCCACTTATGGTAGTGTAAAAGCAACCTGGATGTGATCACTAGTCTAGAAATGCATACAAGATCTGGAGGTCATACACTGCTCATGCTTTCCAACCTGACTCTCATTTGGTAATTAGCTGACTTAAAAGAGATCTAATGTGGCTTTTCTGTGGCTTTTTGGACTGGAATGTGCACAGCAGAGTGGAGTGACTCATTCTTTTGATTGTGATTGTCATCATGTGTTTAAAGAAAAATCAAATGTTCTTATCAAAGGAAAACAGAAGAGTTAAGAATTAATGTAAGATGTTTGTCCTCTTCTCCATCTCCCCCCAAAAGCATACTTTGTCTTGAAAACTTATCTGTCATTCAAGAAATGTGAAACTTTATTAATTCAAAATGTTCTTGAAAACATTGCTATCATTCAAAAATAAGGCTTTTAATCTTTTTTTTTTTTTAATGATAGATGGTTTATGCTTAGCAGAGTTTCCAAAGAGTGCCTGCTATATTTGAACTGCAGCCATAGCACTTAATCACTAGGCCATTAAGAATTCTTAGTGAAAATCATGATGAGGAAATTATATTC
The DNA here is from genome assembly GCA_028571685.1 of Heterohyrax brucei. Lineage (NCBI taxonomy): Eukaryota > Metazoa > Chordata > Mammalia > Hyracoidea > Procaviidae > Heterohyrax > Heterohyrax brucei. Next base: position 14,219,234 of record CM053164.1, on the reverse strand, counting down.
CATGTTGGTAAAAGAGTTAAAAATTCTTACAAATAGTCTTTTACTAGGTACATTGATAAAATGACAAATTGTACATATCATAAAAGTTTATAAAGGAAACCAAATAAAGACATCAAGAAATGCTAAGATCCAAAGACCAGGAAAACAATGATCCAACTACGTTTCCATTGTCTATTTCCTTCCAATCACTCGTCTTCTGCATTTGTTGAATTTTGCTTTGTATCAGGTAGATTTTGGTGCAGAGACATCATAAAAGACAGAGGAGTTCAGTTACTTATCCTTTTGATGAGTGAGATTATCCAGGTCGAAAAAATATTTTGTGTTGAAATCTTTGTTTCCTGCTGAGTGACAAACCCAATAAAAGCACAACATTTACTTTTCGTTTTTATTTATTCTCAAGTGGAGAAAATCCATTTGGGTATTTTCAACTGAGATTCACAATATGATGGTGATATGATCAACTTGACCATCTCATTGATATCTACAGTGCTGCTGATACCTCTTTGCATTTGTTCTTGATTCACTGCATTCTTGTGATGTTTTCCTAAATACATTTTCTTTTTTTCCTTTATGAATAGGAGTGAAATCTCTAAATTATTAACTATGTTCAATGTTACCTTTTTTTAAAAAAAAAATTACAAATTTACAGAGATGGTGTCTTTAGAAACCTATATTTTCATGAAAGATGATACAGTATCTTGAGTAAAAAAACTGAAATGATGTACGAGGAAGATGATTGGCTGCTATTCCTGCAATGTGTCAGGACTCTGCACTTTCGCTCTGTGTTTCCCATTTCCATTCATCTGGTTCTCCTCTTGCTTCCTGCCTTCTTGTCTTTGATTTTAGGTGGGTGTTACCCAGTTGGTGTCTTATGCTTCAATGATCTAATGAACATATTTGTCATGGGTGTTTTTGTTTGTTTTATAGGTCTGTCTAATATTTGACTGAAAGGAGAAGTTTGGGAGTGGCTTTAGTTCTGTGTTAGAAAGGCACTTAGAGGCCATAGATAATTTGTTCTTAAACTTAGTATATGTAATTACAAGGCGCATCTACATTAAAAATCAAAACAGTCTTCCCCCCAAATCAGAATGACTGTAAGTACTATATATGTGTTTTAATCAATACCAATATCAAAACTTCTAAGCATTAGGTAGAAAAGACTTGCTAGTATCTTAACAGTTTTACTCTTAAATTATCAGCTAGAAGACAGATAGGTATGTCATTCAAAGAATTCTGATACTGAAGTAAGAAAACACATTAATATATATCATCCTCATCCTGTAGGAAACTCCAAGTTGAGACCATTCAGAAAACTTAAAAGGCAAAATTTTCACATATTTCATCATTGGCTTGAAACTGAATTGGAGTGTAGTCAAAACTTAATAGTGCTTAAAAATTGATTTAGACTACATGGGATTCTAACAGTGATGTGCTTTACATTAATATACTATGGAGTGTTTGGTCCAACATTATATAACAGGCCTAGAAGTTTCTTCAAAAGGGCAACTATAAAACTAATTGTGGGTATATATTAAAATATTTGTCATTGTAGTTAGGTGTCTTCAAGTTATTTCAGATTCACAACAATCCTCCGCACAACATAGTGCAACACTTTCTGGTCCTGCTCCATTCTCGTCACCGATGCTGTGCTTGAGTCCACAATTGGCAGCCACTGTATCAACCCATTTCATCTAGAGTCTTCTTTTTCTCTGACCCTCTACTTTACCAAACTTGATGTCCTTTTCCAGGGACTGGTCTCTCCTGATAACAAGTCCAAAGGACATGAGAAAAAGTCTCACCATGCATGCTTCTAAGGAGCAGTCTGTACTTCTTCCAAGACAGAATTATTCCTTCTTCTGGCAGTTTATAGTATATTAAATATTCTTCACCAACACTATGATACAAATTCATCAGTTCTTCTTCATTGTCCACATTTCACATACATATGAAGCAATCAAAAATGCCATAGCTTGAGTTAGGGACATCTTAGTCCTCAAAGCAACATCTTTGCTTTTTGACACATTAAAGAGGTCTTTCACAGCAGATTTGCCAAACACAATGCGCTGTTCAACTTTTTGACTGTTGCTTCCACAGATATTGATTGTGGATTTATACAAACTGAAATTTTTTAGAACTTCAATATTTTCTTTGTTTAATATGACGTGGCTCATTCATCCTGTTGCAAGCATTTTTTGCTATTGTTGTTTAGTGTTGTGGTGTAATCATACTAAAGGCTGAAGTCTTTGATTTTCATCCATAAATACTTCAAGTCCTCTTCATTTTGAAGAAGCAAATTTGTGGAATATGGAATGTCCATACATAGTTTTATTGTGGGAGGAGAGAACAGTGAGATTGGTAGCATGGGTGTTTCTCTTACTTGATGGTTCTTATGCTTCCTGGACCTGCATTAAGTTTTGGAAAACCCTTATCTATTATCTCTTCAAATACTTTTTTTCTTTCTTTGATTACAGTTAAACCTACAACAGATCATTTCATATTTCCCCACACCTCTTGGATGCTTTGTTCTGTTTTATTTTGCTTTCCGTCTCCCCTCTTGTTTTTTTCTTTATTCTTTGTGTTTCAGTTTGGATCATTTCTATTGACATGTTTTCATTTTTACTGTTTCCTTATCTCCAGCTTTAGTTTTTTCTTTTAGCTTTATCTCAGAGAATTTCTCTATTCATGGCCTCAGTGATTAATGTTATATGTCAGCTTGGCGAGGCCATGATTCTCTGTGGTTTGGCAGTCTTTATGTAATAATCCTCCATTTTTTGATCTGATGTGAGCAGCCCGTCAGTTTACTAGGGAGTTTCCCTGGGGCTGGGGCTGGCATCCGACATATATAGATACTCTAGCAAAGCTCACCATTTCTCAACCCTGCATCCACCTCCTGTTTCTCTGGCCTCCACGTCTTGGAATAAGAGACAGATGTCTGCCATCTGACTTGCAGGACTCTTTCCAAGTCAGATGACTTTTATGAATAGTTTTCAAAATTCCCCAGAGTTTCTACTTTACTTGGATGCTTCATGAGAGGTAGCTTTATTTTCAAATGAATTTAGTATAATTTTGCACATTATTTGACTCAGAGATATAACAAAAAACATTGACCAAATAATAGCACCCCCCCAGAACTCAATCTGGTGGAATAGTATTTCTTTGAAGATTAGTATTTAATTGGTTCTGTTACCCATTAGTAGCAGCAATGCTATCCTGTCTGCTTGTTCTGTGACTTGTGAAAACGACATTGAGAAAATGAAAATTAGTACACAGAATCCGATAAAAATTTAAAACATCTCAAATAATACAACCTACCTAAAATGTGCAATATCACTTAAGTTCAGTGAAGTATCCTCTTTTATTACCGTCATTGTCTCCCTCAAGAATCCCATTCAAATAACATTTTAACTACCAGGACCCAGAAATCCATTGATCTTGCCACTTTTTGACCATTCTTCACCTTCTTTAGGTCTTTATTTCTGACTTATCCAACTTAGTTTCTAAGGTCCATCACTAACGTCTCTTTCTTATGCCACCTTTTTTGCATTACTTTTCCTGGCAATGCCAGAATCTTGGTAAAGTGCCTCTGTGTGCACTCAGCCTGCACCATGCAGATGAGGGATTAAGAGAAACACATTGCTGAGAAGATGTTAAATTAATTATGTCTAATTTAAGTGAATTCCTAGCGCTATCACTGATTATTGCTGTAAATTTCCTAACTCATTCTCTCTTTCATTCTTCTAGACATCTAAATCAAACATTTTCCTTTCTTCCTAAACCTCAAATACTATGTCCTCATTCTCACGCTCAGCTGATGATTTTGTTTTCTGCATCACTGCGAAAATCTAAGGAAGCAGGAACAAGTTCCCACGTATACACCCTTCCTTCCCCAGCACACCTGTGTTTATATGCTTTCCTTAGGTTCTATTACTTTGGATGTCTGTGCTCCTAAAGGCAATTTTCCATTTCCACACAAGATCACAGCTTTCTCTCCTACTTAGTGTTGTCTTTTCCATAATTCTCTCTTTTCTCTTCTGTGTCATTAATTTTTCCCTTACTGGCTCTCATTTTTAAAATAACAATATAGTTCTACTGGCAACATACCTTATTCCTCTTGTTTTTCTACACACGTGTTTCTTTAGTTTTCGTTAATTCTTCCTCCAATAGCATGAAAATGTTAGACAGCTGAGGATATTATCTGTTTTGACCACTAATGTTCTGCATCTTGAAGAGTCCTTAGAACACCACAGGAATTTCACAAAAATTGAAAGATATTTAAAATAGTGTGAAGTCACATTTCAAATCTAAATATACAGCCGGTTTTACAATCTTTACAGAGCTATGCTAGAAAAATCTACCATAACAGATGTTATTGCAGGCATTGAACATATGCTAACTTATTTTGAATAATTAATTTAATTATTTTCACAGATCTAGTATTTTCAATATTCGATGTCCAAAGGTATCCGATTAATTTCTAATGACAAAGTCAAATAGTGTATACTCCTTCAGGTTGATCAATACACTGAAACACACACTGAAGTTCAAAGCATTTTTATTTCTTGGTAGCACATTATCATTCTAAAAACAAAATCAGGAAAGGTATACATCACTGTTGCATCTTTTCATGATACTTTTCCAATCTGTATGCTGAACAAATAACCCAGGAAGTTGAACTATAAGAAAAACATAGTGGCATCAAGATTGGAGGAAAATCATTAAGGACCTGGTTATGTAGATGACACAATCTTGGCTGCTGGAAGTAAAGAGAACTTGAAGCACTTACTGATGAAGATTAAAGACCACAGATTTCAACACGGATTACATCTCAACGTAAAGAAAGCAAACGTCATCACAACTGGATGAATAAGCAACACCATGCTAAACAGAGAAAAAAAAACTGAAGTTGTTAAAGCCTTCATTTTACTTTGACACACAATCAGTACCCATGAAAACATCAGTCAGTAAATCATGCTACGTATTGCATTGGGCAAATATGCTGCAGAACATCTTTTTAATGTATTCAAAGTGAAGATGTCACTTTAAGGACTGAGGTGTGCCTGACCCAAACCATAATATTTTTAATCAATGAATTGTGAAGACTGAAGAAGAACTGATGTATTTGAATTATGGTGTTGGTGAAGCATATTGACTATTCCATGGAGAACAAGAAGAAAAACCAAATCTGCCTTGGAAGAAGTACAGCCAAAGTGTTCCTCAGACGTGGACATGTTATCAGGAGTGTCCAGTCCCAGGGGACATCGTGCTTGTTAAAGTAGAGGGTCAGCAAGAAAGAAGGAGACCTTCGATGTAATGGATTGACATAGTGGCTGCAGTACGGGCTCAAACGTAGCAACAGTCATGAAGGTGGTGCAGGACTAGGCAATACTGCCTTCTGTTGTTCATAGCGTTGCTGTGAGATGGGATGGACTCAGAGACATCTAGCAACAATGACAGCAGTATTATCTTCATTAACCTGACCAGTTTATCACAGCGTATTTCTTGCTCATCTCTCTAGATGTTATTTTTGAGGGATTTCTATGTGCCAAACAGAAAAGTTGAGAGAAATCACCAGTGATGGTGGAAAGCATGACTTTCTCTAGATGATCACCGTCCAAGGAAAGAGACAAACGTATATAGATATATATTTATAACTCCTTCTGATGGTACAATGGAGGCATAAAAAAAATGATAACAGGAATTATCTTGGCGAATTAGAGAAGATGGTACACAAGATCTGGAGTTTAAATAATACAGGACTTTTGTTATCAAAAAACACCAATTAGGACATTCAGGAGATTGGAAGAGCTTACACAAGGCAAGAAAGTACTTGTGATGGTGATTTGATGCAAATGCTGTTTAACTATGGAAAATGAGGAGAAAGGGAAACTCAAAGAATTTGAATATGACAAACAAGGTAAGTTTAGGGAATTGAAGTTTTTATTCTCCTAACATATAGAATGTGTCTAGTAAATAACTGCTGAGTAAATTAATAAATAAGCAAGCAAAGGTTTCTATCCCCATTCAAATACACGTAAAGAGAAGGATGTGGACACAAAAATAATAATTGTGTAAAATGTGCATATATGCTCCATCTCCTTAGGACAAAGGGGAATAAAAAAGGTTATACTTGGGGTTAAGAAATTAAATTTAAAGAGAATATTTAGGAGAAAGATCTATGTAAAAGGTGGAAATGTCTTAAGTAAAAATTAGAAATGTCACTACTGGAGGAATTAAGAACAAAACATAAAAATAGGCACATTTTAAACAAAATAAAGATACATTTCGTGTGTAAAATGTATTTTTGTAAATTGAGGAAAAGCCCTTCTCAGAATGTAAAAAGAAAGAATGACAGATCTCACAAAGGAAGCCAGGGGTAAGTTTTTCTTTGTCAGTTTTACAAAGCAATACGATACAGTGTTAAAAAAAACTATTAACGGAAAATATCAACTAATAATTGCTTAAAGTGCATACTACTGTTATATGTTATAAAAGCAGCGTGTTGTGGTTGTTTTGCAATCCCTTGAGTGTAATTAGATCAGTATATTTCTCTACGTTTAAGGATCAATCATTATAGATTTCTCTGGACCTTCATGTCATTCTTCCCATCTCCTGTTAGCAACACACATTTGTGTAATACCTTCAGCTTTCCTTCTTTGCAATTCAAAATTTATACCCTAATGATTACAGTTTTTTCTTCCTGTTTTCATCCACATTGAAGACCTAAACTATTCCCTTCCCTGCAAATAATAGCATCCATGAGCTCTTTTTAATCTTTATTCTAATTGAGGTCATTGTGTCCTCTTACCAAACAGAAGCATAATTTTCTTTTCCTGTCATCATGTGAGCTTGAAAGCTCTGTCATTATTTGCCTTTATTCTTCTCTTCCCAAGTAGTTGTTACAGTTTAGTCATTCTTTCTTAAATATCTCCATAAATGGTCACCCCCTTACCCTCAGTGCTTCACAAATGACTAGTTGGAATGACCTCATCAGTACCCTTCCTTCTTCTCATGTTCTTTTCCTAACCATGCTCCTAGGTTCCTAGTATAGACCTCCCAATGCATATCTTTGATCAGTTACATCTCTGCTTACAATCTCCTAAAACGCCCATAATAAAGTTCAGGATCTATTAGTAAGACTTGTTTATAATGGCTAACAGTTTTTGAACACTCTGTTTAGAGCAGCCCCGTTGTTTGGTCAAATACCTCTGGAGATGTTACTGTGAAAGTGTTTTGTCTGTGTGATTAATATACAATAAGCTGACTCTAAAGGAGATTAGCCTTGGTCATGTGAGTGTGCTTTATTCAATTTGCTGAAGGCCTGAAGGAAAAAGAACTGAGGTAGCTGAGAGAAACAGTTCTACCTCAAGACTGTAATGACATAAAATGTCCAGCTGGTATTTCCAGCCTGCTTTCTGACATATAGATTTTTTTATTTATCAGTTCCCACAGTCAAAGAGGACCCTACCCAATATACTATTCAACAGCCCATTTTATCATAATTCTCATTTTGCCCATGATTAATCTTTGGCAAAGTTGCATAAACTCTTTATGACCAGAAATGTAGTACATTGGGAGTGGGGACACAGGGCTGTATCTCTCAGGAAGCTGCTCTTGGTGAGAACATTTGACATATTCCCTATCATTTCAAAGCTGTCCCAATCATGTGAACAAGAAAGAATGACTCAAAAAAAATAGAGTAATATGATATGTTGCATACTTTACTACATTATATTGCTTTATATTATTGCATTTCATCAAGTGCTCTTTGATGAGAATAAGTTGACGGTACTATTTCACAGCTGAAGAATGAAGTTCAGCAAAATCATGTCTTGCTCAAATTTTATTCTTAATGGTATAGCTGGGGCACTAACTTCTCTTCTGAGACTCCAAATCTCTGCCTGTTTCTACAACAGTGTCTCAAGAATTATCAACCAGACATACACAGTTTTACTTACTAAAACTTAGTGCTTTCAATTATTTTATTCTCTTCTACCATGCTTCTATTTCTGTCCATCTATCCATGTTTTCAAAGGCTCCTATGAGGCACCACCATGTTTACGAATGATTCTACAATCCTAGAAGTGAAATTAAGTCTTCACCTACTTGGGCTTCACAAAGAACTGTGCATTCAACTGTGAGAATTTAGCATCTCCTACAATTTATTCTAGTGCCATAAGTGCATGCTTTATGCATTTTAAAAATGTTTAAAGTAGTATTTTGCAAGCACTGAGAGGATTGCATATAGTTAAGAGTGTGTACATTAAGTCATCTACCTGGACTTGAATATCTACTCTTCCATTTATTACATTAATTCCCTTAAATGAGCTATTTAGGCTCTCTGGGCTTCATCTTTCTCAGATGACAAATACCAGGAAATCTGATATTACCTCAAAACAGAAATCATAAGTTTAACTCAAGGAAACATTGTAAGAAGTAAGAACCGACTTGATAGTTCCACTATTGTGTCCCATGATTCGTTGGCTTAGAAAAAGTCCTTATAACACAGTTGAAGCATCAGTCACCTAGAGAAAAATTTTTGAATTAATGGATTCTGAGACATAAATAAAGACAAACTACACCATATTACATGTCTCTGGATAAAAAAGCCTGTATATTTTTTTTTCCACTGTGTTAACCTACTATCTTCTACAGTGCTAGGCAAATAGTAGAGATGCAGTAAACGCTCAGGGGATGAATTCCAACTAATGCATTATCTAAATGAATACTTGCAATTCTTGCATTATTTTATTTTCCATTTTGCAGATGGAGAATATGACCAGATGGGTTAAGAAAAAGCTAGTAAATGATAAAACTGACTTTGAGTCACCCGTACAAGTACCCACAGGCAAGCAGGATGTCCACAAGGCTGAGGAGACAGATCCAGACCTCATAATCAGCTTATTTTATATGCAACATGAATAGGTTTTATTCTGAATTTCATAGAGAACTAGTGAAGAGATTTAATTTCTCAAGTGAGGTGGCATTATTTGTATTAGAAAATTAGCTCTTCTTTCATTGTAATCAACCATTGCTTTTGAGTTGACTCTGATTCACGTTGACTCTCTAGGACAGAGTAGAACTCTCTCTTAGGGTTTCTAAAGAGTGACCAATGAATTTAAACTGTTGACATTTTGGTTAGCAGCTGAGTTTTTAACCGTTGTTCAACCAGGCTTCCAAAGGATAGAGTAAATTCCCTCAAAACTAAGTTGATTGTGATAGAGTCAGTGCCGACTCAGAGTGACCCTGTAGGACAGAGTAGAGCTGTCCCCTCAGGGTTTCTGAGAGCTAGATGATGAATTCGAACCATTTACCTGTTGTATGCAGATGAGCCCTTAACCACTGCACCACCAAGATCCAAGGACAGACTGTTGTTATGTGCTGTCTAGTCCGTTCCAGCTCATAGCAACCTTATGAACAACAGAACAAAACACTGCCCAGTCTTGCGGCTTGCGCCACAGCCACAATCATTTTCATACTTAAACCCATTGTTCCGGCCACTGTGTCAATCCCTCTCCTCAAGAAGGGTAGACTAGTAGGGACAAATCAGAGGCATTTTCCTGAATTTAATGTTGTTCTTTAGTCATATAAACTGAAATGTTTCCAAAGGAAAACGCTGAGTATGTTTGGCTTTTTGGACTTAAAAATAACATACTTGAAATTCAAGCCATTTACCCTCTTCTAGGGCATTCCTCCTTTTTTTTTTATTTTAATTGAGAAACATTAAATATCATTCTTAAGGGTAAAGTGGAAAAGCTTCATTCATATGAACAAATCTTGTATGTTGACACTGAGGAGTAAATAGAATGGAATTAATGATGTTCCAAGGATTCTTCATCTTTGGGACATATCACACCAAGCTGTAGATGCACGCGTGACGCGTGGTGTATACTTTTCATTTTCAACATCCAAGGATGTTTCTGTTTCTAGTGTTGTGGTGTCTGTCACAGACCTGTCACAGTAATTCAGACAGTAGCTATTCACAGCCAAATTTTCTCAGGTTCGTGAGCACCATTTTTCACAGCTACATTTTATGTCTCTTTCATCAGACCCTCATAGAGCACTGCTGCAATTACCAAGTGTGTTTTTATGATGGCCACATCTGAGCATGCGATATTTGCATCATCTTATAGCACCTGGTCTCAAAAAAATCAGAGAACAGGTCGTGCAAAAATGATATGACCAAGAAGAGAGTCGAATGCTCAGGGTTGGAGGGGGGAACCCTGACAGAAAAGACTGAATGTTTAGGAAGCTGCAACTCTCAGTTACAGGGTTGTTTCACCTTTAAAAAGTGATAGTGAAAAGTTAATGAATGGATGGCCCTCATGAATGAGGCACATTGTTGACACGAAGGCCCGTACACTGAACAAGTGCTGAGAAACGGATGCAGTGAGAGTGTCGTAGGATATGTGGCCTGTGAGAAAGGAAGTGTTTCTCAAGATCCCGGCATGTGTCAAGACCCCAGTAGACTTCTCTGACAACTGAGATCAAGTTTTCTGATGTATCTCATGTTCCTCAGAGTTTGAGAAAGGTACAAAAGCTCTTCTTGTTTTTCACTATGGTTTATAATTTCTTTTGCTTCCTACTTTAAAAATTCTGCGGTGCTACAGCTGCTAACCAAGAGGTTGGCAGTTCAAATCCTTGGAAACTCCATGAGGTAGTTCTACTCCACCCTATAGGGTTGTTATGAGTCAGACTTGACCTGACAGCTGAGGGTTGCTTCGGTTTTGAAGCCTGTGCCCCTCTGTGCTGTGGTCACTCACTAGTCTCTCAGATGCTGTCTTCTTTCACTGAGATTGTGGTGCTTGGCAAACTGGGTTTCCTTCCAAGTCAATCCCTGTAATGTTCCTTGATGGCTTTGTTGGCTACGTAAATGACCTTCAAACTTCTCTTCCCCAGTGAACCCACCTCGGCCATACACACTCATGGCCACTTTGTGAATCTTATTAGGTCTAAACTAAACCACTACTTACCACAAATCTTACACTTTCAGCTCATTATCCTTATATTCTTACTTATACACGACACAAAGAACTTTATTATGACTTATTTGTCACAATAAAATACTTGAAATATTTCGGTAAATCATGATATATCCTTTTGGAGCATTAACATATAAATGACCATCCTGACAAGGATCACAACAGAGGGTCCCTGACAGAGCAGGAGAAACATGCAGAGCAGAATCCAAATTACCTAAAAAGACCAGACTTAACCATCTGTCAGAATAGAGGAATGTCTGATACCACGGTCTCTAGGTGCGCTGTGAACCCAGAACTGAAACCACCCTCAAAGTCCCTTGAGACAAAGATTAGATAGGACTATAAAACAAAAAATAGTATACATGAGGAACATGTTTCTTAGTGCAGTCAAACACATAAGACCAAATTAGTGGCTTCTGTCTGAAATCAGAAAACCCTGGTAGCATGGTGGTTAAGTGCTACGTCTGCTAAGCAAAAAGGTCAGCAGTTGGAATCCCCCAGGCACTCCTTGGAAACTCCATGCAGCAGTTCTACTCTGTTCTACAGGGTTTTTATGAGTCAGAATTGACTTGACACCATTGGATTTGGTTTATTTTGTAGTCCCAAACCAGGATCCAAGCCAAGTGCCATTGAGTCCCAGGATGAGAAGGCAGAAAGTGGCAGGAACACAGGGAACCCCAGGATGGGAAGGGGGAGCATCCTGCCACAGTTTGGGGATTCCAACCAATGCCACAAAACAGTAAGTGTATAAATTTATGAATGAGAAATTATCTCGAGCTATAAAATTTTCACCTACAGGAGAATAATATATATATACAATATTCCATTTTTAAATAGATAAGTGGAAAAATAAAGTGCTACATTTTTCAATGTTAGATATCAAAATTTTAATATGGTAACAATGAGTAATGTGTATCCAGAAGAAAGTGATGGGAGTACAGAAAAGACCAAGAATACTTACATCTGGGTTTTGTAACTTTCATTCTGTTTCAGAGTTATGAGCTGCATTTAACAATTTACAATGAGTGTGTGTTTTCAAAGAAGGAGCCATGTGAATTAAGCAATTTGAATTCTGTAAGCAGACCTTTGCAGGCCGTTATGTCCAAGATCTCAGCTGAAGACAAATACTACAACCACTTCCCTAGGAAGCTGTCAGACCGAGTATGAAACTACTACACAATCAGATGCCATTTGATGTTATACGATAAATAAAATTGATCTTTGTTTTGAAGCACTAGCTTTGTGTAATTAAGAAGAAAACAATTGTTAGAAGCTAAAATACACATCTACCTATGTATTTACATATTATGTGTACACACACACACACACACACAGGCACACACACAAATGCATGTTTGCATTATTCCTTTCCACAATTGAAATTTGATTATTTTGAAAGTATAGTGGAATGGCATAAATTCTCTTTTAAAAGATATGTAAGATATGTGGATTTTGGTCCACTGGTTAAAGCTGAGACTGGTCACCTGATCTGGTTCCAATTTATTTGCGAAGAGCTTTCATTGTAAATAGTGCCATTAACACAGAAAATGGTCAGCAGATGTTTCCTGTTTATGTAGCTGCCCCCTGACAATTATATGCCCAATTCCATCAAGCAATCCTAGGCAGCATTTGCAAATTGGAGGAGGGGATGCTTCATAATAGAGTTGGAATCTTCTCATATCCAGTAGACCAAGTTTCCTTCATTGGACACTTCAGGAGATGTTTCAGAACTGCTTAACTATTCCTACTCTAGGGCTAAAAAAGAAACCACAGTATTCTCATTTTGGAATTACGTTACCATTTTAAATTCACATTAAAAATATAAAACAAGTAATAACCGATTCTTTGGAAAAAAAAACTCTATTAGTTTTTGAATATTCATGTGAATAAAACAGCGTGCAAATGACTGTTAAATCAGTGATAGCAGGAAATGGTATGAATAGAATAGACACCGACAGGAGGGTGAAGGTGGAATAAAAAGAATGGAAGAGTCTAAGTGAAAAAGTGAAGCCAACAGAAGCCTGAATTTTATCATTGTTTAATCAGAAATTTCATTAAGTGCTACATCTGCTAACCAAAAAGTCAGCAGTTCAAACCTACCAAGTGCTTCTTAGAAACTCTACGGGGCAGATCTACTCTGACCTCTAGGGCCACTGTGAGTCAGACCTGACTCGACGGCAGCAGGTTCATCAGAAATTTCTGATGCCAAGTTCTGGTTGATCACATGTCTGTTGCAAGTACCTAAATATATCCTATCTGGCACATTTACATGTGTATTACCCATTCTTTTAGTCTGTGAGCATTCGCGGAGAGCATCCTATGTACAATTGTTTTGTTGTTCTTGTTGCTAGGGAATCACGGATTAAGGCAAATCCCCTGCAACTCAGGAAGGTGAAGAGGAAGATACGGAAATACCTATACCACATGGCCTATGGATACAATGTAAGAGTATAATGCATGCAAAAATAAGTTAAAATATAAAAATAAAGAAAAAATAAAGTGATGGCGAGGTAACCTGATCAAGAATATTGTCCCAAGGGAAATCAGTTAAATATTGAACTAAGTTCTTAAAACACAAAATGACATTCTGGGGAAAGGGACAAGTGTTGCAAAAGTTGGCAAGTGATGCAGGGTCTTTGGCTGCTCAGGAAGATGCATGTTGTTGGACTGAACACTGGAGAAAGGCAATCAGGTACAGTGGTCCAGAGGGCAGACCCTGAAACCAGTCTGCCTGGGATAGCATCTCAGTTCCTCCACTTCTGAGTTCTATGAGCCAGGGAAACTTACTTAATTTTCTACGACTCTGTTTCTTTTTCTAAAAAATGATGATAGTAATAATTCCCACTACAAAGGGTTACTGCAAGAGTCATTTAATATAATGAAGGTCTTAAATCACAACATATTTTTGTTTTTCTTACTAAGGCAGGGAACATTGAGAGATGAGGCTTATCTTAAATTTATTCTCTAGAAAACCAAAAGTACAGAACTTAACACAGACCCAATGGGAAATGACTCATGCAAGTGAGAAGACTGGTAATTCCCAAATCCATGGTCAGGCATCAGGCTGGAGGCTTCTCCTGACTTACGTAGCTGTAGGGACTGACAAACTCAAGGTCAGTAGGTCAGACAGCAGGTCACTGCCTGATGGGCTGCAGAAGAGGATGAATTCAAGATTGGGAGGCAACACCACAGGTTGTTGGCTTTAGTTCCCAGAACCAGAGGTCCGGTGATGACAAGCTGGATACAAGATCCAGAGCCAGCAAGCTTTGCCATAACATCCATATGTACTGGATGCAGGCCACATTTCTGAGGAAACCCTCCTCTCAGTTGATTGGCTGGTCACATCAGATCATATCCCAGAGGATGACTACATCATCGTTTAACTGCCAAATTGCACCATCATGTAACTGCCAAATGACATCATTAGTATGTAACTTTCAAACTGCTGAGAATCATGGCCCAGCAAAGCAGATTTGTATCCTTAACCATTGTAACGCTCAAGAGAAAGATAGGAACAAATAATGAAGGATTTTGAATGTTATCATGATGATTTTGAATTTTTCTCCTTAAATAATGGGCACCAGTTAAGATAATTTAAGAAAAATGTGAACAGATTTGTGTTTTTGAAAGATTATACTGTACATGTTACCCAGAATCAATTTAACTTTGGCAATGCTCCTTTTGATTTTCAGATAACAGCACAGCATTACAAAATTTGGATGATATTTTTATTTCCACCACTTGTCACGTGATGATGAATAAGTCCACTCTCCACAGGGCATGCTAGATGTCACTGGGATCTGCAAATTCAAAAATTGTATAAACAGAAATAATGTAGCCTGAGAAACAGGAAAGCAAAGGAGACTTTACCCACTGAATCTTTATTTTCTTTTCTTAGGGAGGTGCATTATATATGACCCTATTTATACTGCTATGAAGTAGGTATTGCTGACTTTGTTTTGTACTGACATTCTCGCAGGTATTGTGATACTTAAGCATGTGGGTTCTGCAGCTAGATACTTAGAGTCAAATCCCAACTCTGCTACTCAGAGATAGTGGACAAGTTCCCAGGTCTCTTATTACCGTGATTTCCTCATATATGGTAGAAGAGTCATAATCATACCTATTTCACATGGTGGGCCATGAGGAGGGTACAAGTTGATAGGTAGTTAGGGTGGTTGCTTTTCACGTGGCATCATGTAACATTAAAACCAAAAATCCCTGTAAACTGAGTGCTGTTCACTCAATTCTGACTCATAGCAACCCTATAGAGACAGAGTAGAACTACTTCGTAGAGTTTCCAGGGAGCACCTGGCTGCCTTGAGCTGCTGACCTTTTCGTTAGCAGACGTAGCACTTAGTTATCATGCCACCAGGGTTTCCAGTGCCCTCATTGCTGTTACCAGGTAGGAACTGTGACCTAGGAAGACTAGGTAAGATGCTGAAGTTTCCTCAGGTTATAGGTACCAGTGCTAAGACTTGAATTCAGGCCTACTTTGAAAGTCCGTACTCCTTCTTCTCCTGCTCTGTGCTCAGATGTATAGAAAAATCATTAAAAATAGATCACCACTGACTGCTTTTCTGATTCCCAAATAATTGACAAAAGAAAAATGAGTGAAATTGCAGTCGGAGGGGTAACTAGGTAAAGTATGGAGATGATCTTTCTGATAGAGACGGTTTCATATGGTAACGGGTTGCTACAAATAGCTGAGTCCTTCTCTAGTGATGTTTTAAGACAAGGAGATGAACAACTGCCTTGTGATTTTTTTAAACAAAAAAAGATAAAATCAGAAAATAAATCAGCCCTTCTGCATGAGAGTGATCAGAAAGTAAAAATGAAAAAGAAAATTGTCATTGAGTCGATTGTGCCTCATAGTGACCCTACGGACTGAGTTTCCAAGCAGCAACTGGTAGATTTGAACTGACTACCTTTTGGTTAGCAACTTAGCTGTTGTACCACCAGGGTTTCCATAGTGACCCTAGGAAGACTTGCACTGAAGTCTAATTAAAGGTTGATACTTTGACAGTCTGTGGGGCTCTCTTTTGCAAGCCTGATAAAATGAACAGGAGTAGATAGAAGCTTTTGGAGGGGTTTTCAATGAAGAGAGGAAAGTGGATACTCTTGTTTAAATGTTTTGGAAGAAAAAAGAAATTTGGACAGTTTCTCCTAGGTATAAAAATTGGTTACTTTCCCAAGAATAATGATCGACATCATAAAAAAATTCTTAAATATCAGAATGTAAAATCTAAATATAAAAATAAATATGAATAATTCTTCCTATGTATAAAAATCGCTTATTTTCCAGAGAATAATGGTCAAAATGGTGGAAAAACAATCTTAAATATCAAAGTATAACACAATCATATTTAGCTTTGTTTTCCTTTGCCCACCTCTTCCATCTCCACCTCTCTTCCCTCAACCCACACCCCTCCAAGATGTGCGCACACACGTGAGCCTCACACACACACACACAAACCAATAATTATCACCAGCAAGCTAATTTGTTCCTTAATTGAAAGCTTGAAGGTCAGGGGGACCCAAAACAAATGCACCAAATGTGCAGGAAAAGACTAAATGCTGATCAGTGCTTTCAGTGACAAAAGCTCAGGTTCTGGCTAAATGAACTTGGGGTTTTTATGAGACAGAGGCAAATCAAGCCAGGCATTTGCCGCAAAGTGAGTGTCTTCGTTCTGAAAAGCTTCAAAGGTGAGTATTAGGTGCTTAAAAAACTTCTTTGTTCTCTTCTAAGAAAATAATTATGGCACAATTTATCCTAATTCAGATTTTAAGCCTTAATTAGAGATGTGCAATCTTACCTTCTAATAAAATATATAATTTTCTGCAGTGCCTGCCTGCATTCACTCATTCTTCTTCCTAAATTACAGCAAATTGCTCCAATTTTAGTTGCTTGTAGTGTGCAT
Source organism: Heterohyrax brucei (assembly GCA_028571685.1). Classification (NCBI taxonomy): domain Eukaryota; kingdom Metazoa; phylum Chordata; class Mammalia; order Hyracoidea; family Procaviidae; genus Heterohyrax; species Heterohyrax brucei. The sequence continues at coordinate 14,202,334 of CM053164.1, read as the reverse complement.
TTAGGACACTCAGAAGGCTGGCTGCTCTTCCACCGATGTGTGTTGTACAGTCACTAGCAGCAAACGTCATTTTAATCAAGAGCAATGATTTCTGCCGTTTGGCAGGACCATTGACAGAAGAATGTGTTGCCGTAGATGGAGCCAGGAGGGCAGCTGTCTCACGGATGCTTCCTGGTTGACAGTTCTAGAACTGGATGGTTTGCCAGCAAGGTCCTAGAGATTTTCTTTGTTTATGAACTCTAGTTAGGCAAACAGGTTTTTTGTTTTTTTTTAATAATACAGTTATTTAATTTGACTTTCAGTCAATGAATTTTGGAGTACTCATCAAGAGTAGGGAGCCCTGGTGGAACAATAGTTAAGAGATATGGCTGATAAAAAAGGATTGGTAGTTCAAATCCATCAGCTGCTCTTTGGAAATTCTATGGGACTCTTCTCTGTCTTACAAGGTCCCCTTGAGTTACAACTGACTGGACAGTGATGGGTTTTTTGTTGTTGTTTGTTCTGTTCAAGAAAGAACTGAGGGGTGGATGAAGACATTAAGATACTATCCACGTTCATCAGGTGATGTTAAGAGGAGAAACGGTGTATTAAGTGGAGGGTGATTCATACTACTATGCTAAGAGCTTAGCATGCATTAGCTCATTTATTTAACTATAACAAATTCATATAACAGGTGCTATTATTATCATGTCCATTTTACAGATGAGGAAAAAGACTTAGCTAATAGCTGGTAAGTGGCACACCTGGAATTTAACTTGCAAGTCTAGGCTTAGAATCTGTAGAGAGAAGGACTAGATGATAAACAATTTCTGGAAAATCAAATGATAACTTGTAGTGGAACTGAAACTAAATCCAGATTTTTCTAATTTAAAAGTTTTACTTGATTTTCTGCAACAAATGTGGATTCATAATTGAATACTGTTATTTCATTGTTATTGTTACATAGATACTATAGAATTTTCAATTGCTTCATCATACTCATACACACATAAAAGCATAAAAAGGAATGCGGAAAACTGAAGAAGGATTGATTATTTGAATTATGCTATTGGTGAAAATTTTTATATACCATAGACTGCTAGAAGAATGAAGATACCTGTCTTGAAAGAAGCACAACCAGAGTGTTTCCTGAAAGCTAGGAGAATTTGTCTCACATACTTCGGACGTTGTAAGGGGATCGGTCTCTGGAGAAGGGCTTCATGTTTGGTCAAGCAGCGTCCATGAAATAGATGAAGACCCTCCGATGGGAAGAGTGACACAGTGGCTGCAACAATGGGCTCAAACACAGCCAGAGTTGTGAGGATGGTACAGGACGAGGCAGCGTTTCCTTCTGTTGCACGTAGGATCTCTGTGCAACGGAATCAACTGGAGAGCATGTAACAAGAACAACACATAACATGGCAGATGTCATTTACTTACGTAAACTTACTAGGGTTTACAAGCCTAACAATCCAGTGGATCCTTTCCCACCTTACAAAAGTGTTAATATTGCATGTAACATAGATTATAATACATTTAGTTGGTTCAAAATTCCAAAAGGTATGAAATTATCCATATGAAGATTTTCCTTCTCTCTTGTCTAGCCATCTCCAGTCACCCTGTATCTCTGTCTGCAGAACAACTCCGTCATCCCTGCCTCATGCATTCATCTGTGATATGATATATACAGTTGAACAAACAAGCATATATATTTCTTCTCATTTTCATACGAACGGTGGACTACTGCACACACTGTTTGAGACTATGCTTATTTCAATGGCCAGTAGACCTAGTAGATCTTTCAGTAATTACATGTAAATAGCTACTTCATTTCTTCTTTTAAGGCTTCATAATTTTCTGTTTTGTGAATGGAACATAATTTATCTTAAAAAATGATCTATAGGATTTTCACAGACTCATTCTCAGAAGCAGATTGCCAGGTCTTTTCTCCTGGTGTCTCTTAGACTGGAAGCTCTGTGGAAACTTGTCCACCATGGATGACCTGCCAGTATTTGAAACACTGGTGGCACAGATTCCAGCATCACGGCAACACTTAAGTCTTCACGGTATCACTCAACAGAGATCAACAACACTTAAGAAGTATCTGTTGATGATGTTTAGCATGTTTCTATTATTTTACCATTAGAAAAATAATGCAATAAATAACATTTCACATGTATCATTTCATGTGTATGAAAATACATCCAGAATTAATTCCCCAAGATGAAAATGCTGGGTTAAGTTGTCTTATAATAATGACAACCATAAAACCCCAAATGCACTGCCATCAAGTAGATTTGAACCGCAGTCACCCTGTAAGACAGAGTAGAGCTGTTCAACAGAGTTTTCAAGGAGTGTCTGGTCGATTCTGTTAACTGTAAGGTTACCAGATGTAGTGCTTAACCACTCTGCCACCAGAGTTTCCCAGAATGCTGATAGAAAGTACCAATTTACCCTCTGCAAAACTCATGCCAGTCCACCCTTCCACTAGTCAGATGAGAAAGCTCCTCCTTTCCTGTAACCCTAGGAGACCCATTACATGCAACTTGATGTTCTCTGCCAGTTTAAGAGACGAAAGTGGCATCCAAGTAGTTTAAATCTGCTTTCTTTTATTATGAGGATTGAAACATCTCTTTATATGATAAAAGTCATTGCTTTTCCTTTCTTTTGAACTATTTACTTGTCTTTGTCTGAGTTCTCTACAGAAAGAAAAGCAGTAAAGCATATATAAATATATATACAGAGAGAAATTTATATCAAGGAAATGGCTCATGCAGTTATAGAGGACCAGGACACGCTGCCTGGTCCTCTGCCTTGCATATTGAATTGTATCAAAATGATTACATACCTTTCACGATTTTGTTCTTCTTTTAAGGGCTGCTGTCATGGACTGACAAAGTGGATTAAGTGCTACGTCTGCTAACTGAAACGTCGGCAGTTCAAATCCACCAGGTGCTCCTTGGAAACTCTATGGGGCAGTTCTTCTCTGACTTCTACGGTTGTTATGAATCAAACTTGACTTGACAGGAGTGTGTGGATCGTGGACTGAATTGTGTCCTCCAAAAAAATGTGTATAGCGATTTGTCTAGGTAGTGAGTGCTGGTGTTGTGTTATGGTCTTCTATGTTGTAAACCCTGCTTCTAGGATTTTATTGTGGGAGAATGGGCAGCAGTTGGGTTGGTGGGAATTCCACATGTAAGACTGTATTGTACCTTGAGTCAATCTCTTGAGATATAAAGAAAAGGGAAGTAAACAGAGAGCTGGGAGCTCATCCCACCAAGAAAACTGTATCAGGAGCACAGCCCGTCCTTTGGAGAGGACCTAGGCTGACTAAACTCGGAAATTTCCAATCCGAGAAAAGATTGAGGACAAGGACCTTCCTCCAAAGCCAGCAAACAAATACTTCCCCTGGGGCTAATGCCCGATTTTGGACTTGCAGCTTACCAGACTGTGACAGAATAAAATTTCTCTTTGTTTAAGTCATCTATTTGCAGTATTTTTGCTACAGCAGGCCCAGATGAGTAAGATAGTCATGTATTTCATTTACATATTTTCTAACATCAAACCGTCCTTCATTCCTGTAATAAAACCCTGAGGTCATCTTTCAGCTTGATGTTTACTCTTTTTTGTTGTTTTCGCTGAGATGACATACTCTTTAGAGCACCATTCATAAAGAGGCTTATTCTGTAGTCCTCTCTTTCCTCTCGTACGATATGTAGGTGTGATGATTAGCATACTTGGTTCAAAGTACATTGGTAAACATCTTCCCTCATGCCTCTCAAAACCTGAAGTAGTACTAGAAATACCAACTACTGAAATGTTTGGTGCGATGGCCACATTAAACTGTATTGACCTGATGCTCTCTGGAAGAATGGATCTTTAAAAAAATGTTACTATAGTTTCTATGATATTTGTTCTACTTCCATTTCACAATCTCTTATAAAGACTATTTTAGTAAGTTTTAGTTTTCTTAAAAAATCTATATCATTCATATTTTAATGTTCATTTGCACAGAGCTGAGCAAAACATTCACACATACTTCTAAAATATTTTTTACGTGTCTGATTTCTTATCTTTTTACTTTCTTTCTTTTTTCCTTCTTTAATTAGAAAAGCTAATAGTTTAGGTTTTTGTTCCAGTAATCTGTTTTAATAGATTTTTTCTTTATTTAAATTCACTGATTCCCTAGTCTGCATTGATGACTTTCTCTTGTATTCTTTGTGGAGAAAAGAGATTTTTTTTTTTACCTCTTGTGCTGGAAATATGGTTAATTAATTTGTGTTCTTTGACATTCTATTGCTTGCCTTTAACTCTATAAAATTCTCACAGGGTATTACTGTGTCTGTGACCCACACACACTAAAAGGCAGTGTGTATACTACTGTTAGAATCCAGATGTTTTACAAATTCAATTAGATTTTCTTTCTGATTAAGGAGTGCCAGAAGCAAGAGCTTTATTATTCTCTGGCTTTGCCATCTATTTCTGTTTTTATGGTATTGTAGTCAGAATATTTTGAAGTTGACATTCATTTCAACTCTTTATATTGCAAATTTGCATATGAGCATGTGCGCCAAGTGTGTATGTATGCTTATGTGCCTATAATTGGGTTAGTTTTTGTAAATATTCTATGTTACTTTAAGTATACTTTTTTCTGTTATATTTTTTATATAGGCTTTGATATGTTTATCAGATCTATGTCTTTTACTTAGATATGCCATATTTTTTATCTTTTTATTTGACAAAAATATATAATAGAAATCTCTGCCTTCTAGTACTGTTTCTTTCTTTTTTTAAAATCTCCTGTGATTTGGGAGAGTGAATATTGATGAGGAACTATTATATAGCTATCCAACAAGCTTTATTTTGTAACTGCAACCTTCACTTAATGAAGACAATATTTGTTCTTATACTATGATTTGGTTACCCAGATAGCATAGTGGTTAAGTGCCACAGCTGTTAGCCAAAAAGTCAGCAGTTTGAATCTGTAAGGCACTCCTTAGAAACTCTGTGGAAGAGTTCTCCTCTGTCCCAAAAAGTTGCTATGAGTCAGAATCTACTTGACAGCAGTGGGGTTTTTTTGTTTGTTTGTTTCTATCATAATTTAGAAGTTCACTGATGTATTACCTGAATTCAAACTTTTCTAATATTAACATAATAATACTATTTTTATTTTCTTTATGCAACTTTCCCTATTTTCATGTTTTCTAATACCCATAATTGTTTAGCAGGGCTTCATACATATACATTAAATTGAAATTTTGCTTAGTGACTTAATATGGAGTGTATTAGCTTGTTTCAAATCAGTGATCTTAGCTTGTTAATTACAAAGCTTATCACTATTGACTTACATAAATAGTTTTAATTATGTCATTATTGTATGTCATACTTTTTGTTTTTAAAAATATGATGTTTTCTTATCATCTACATTGAGGAAACAAATAAAAAGTTTTCTCTGTTAAACCCAGAAGACAAAGAAACCCACGAGAGTGGGTGACTACATTGATGTGTGACCAGAAGAACTGGATGGTGCCCGGCCACCACTGGTGATAGCCGTGATGGGCCTCACAAAGTCGAGTCTCACTGGCAGCACAAGAATAAAAAGTGGTGCACCCTGAGTTCTCCACTAAAATACCACAATCGAGGGTCCACGGGCCTTGGGTTTCCCCTGGGAGCATGGCCCCTGGCCCTGATACTGGCCCTATACATAAGTCATCATGGACGTCAACTCTTCAGACAGGAATGGATTGGACTTGGGGACACAGAGTGATCCTATCATGTGTGCACTTCATGGTTTCGTGTATCTACAAGGTTGTCATCCCACTGACCTCTTACTGGTGGTGGGGGAGAGGATGGAGAGGAGCAGATAAGTGATTGTGAGGAGGATATGACATGTACAGAACAGAAAGGAGTGTGCTGTCACCAGGCAGGGAGAGCAGGGGGAGCTGCAGATAGGCGGGCATGCAATTTTATATGGGATTGTACATTTTCACTCAATCATAATAATAATAAAAAAATAAAAATGCTTCCTCTGCTGCATTTTGCACGGTATTTTTCTTATTCCTACAGTTAAACCTTCAAGACCCAGAGCCAGATGTTGTTGTCGATTGTTTCTGTTTTATAGCTATTTCTGTTGCTGTTGTTGAATACCATCAAGTTGATTTTCTACCTAGGGCAAGCTCCTAAGGCTGACAAAAATGGCCCCATAAGGTTTTCTTGACTTTCATTACATAGGAGATCACCAGGTCTTTCTTCTGCATAACTACTGGCTGGTTTTGAGGCATTAACTTCTTGGTTAGTAGCTCAGTGCTTAACTAGTGTTTTACCAGAGCTCCAACCATATAAATATTTAAAATAAACCCAACATGCATCTGACAAGTTGATTCCAACTTACAGTCATCCCATAGGATAGAGGAGAACTGTCCCATAGAATTTCCAAGGAGGACCTGGTAGATTTGAACTGTTGATTCTTTGGTTAGCAGCCGTAGAGCTTAACTACTGCCACACTGGAGTTTCCTATGAATATTTAAAAATTAAGTAACTAAGATTAAAAATATATTTTCTCTGCAGAACTAAACACTTTTCAAATGATCAGTTGCCCCGCGTTCCTAGAGGCTGCTATTTTGACGGCACAGCCACAGAGAGTTTCTGCCAGCAAGGAGAGTTCTACTGGATACTAAGGATAATCCTTAAAACAATTTTTCCCACTTTCCTCATGTCCATCGACCCTGTCCAACTTTGTATTTTCAACACAGTGAATTCCGTAACTTTCATTCTTATTTCCTCTTTGTGTCAGGTTAGAGTTTCATATTCAGTACCTATTTCCAAGTGTGATTAGGAGAATGTTTTATTTTAACTTTTTTTCCCTATGTGTAGAAAACTGAATTACTTGAATCATGAAGAATGAGGAAGTGAACAACAGAGTGACTACAACCTGAGAGGCCAACACACTTGTTACCTGTTAGGACGACATGAATTGGTTAAGAGCTACAGGTGATAACCAAAAAGTGGTCACTCTGAATCCACCAGCTGCTCCTTGGAAACCCCAAGAGGCAGCTCCACTCTGTCCTATGGAGTTGTTATAAGTGGGATTCTACTCTACCCCAATGGACTGTTTGTTTTTTTTATTTTTGTTGAAATGTGTTAAAATCTCAGGCTGTAAATAGGACACACCATATAATCTGAGATTTTACTCTACTGTTAACATGAAAGAATCTGTCAAAGTGAGCTTTATTTGCCAGATATTTATTAGATATTCATTACGGGACTGCACTGTGTAAGGTATAACAATGAATGAGCTTGACTGTATGCTGAAAATACTCTGACTTGTCAATGAAACTAATATTTAATGTGTAAATTTACCCCTTAGGGTTTTTCTTAAAGTTTGGTCAGTTTGTAGAAAAACAACATATCTCCATCAGCTTGTAATGGTGAAGCTTGATCTTTACAAATGAAGAAAGACTAAGCAGCTTTTTTTATTTTATTTTATTTTTTAATTTGGCTTTTGCATTTGGAACAGAAATTCTGAAAACTTTTCCAATCTTGTTATAAGCTACCAAAAACGGTCATGACATTGTAGTGCCTTTTCCCTTTTTATATAATATTTACATGGTCTTTGTATGAAGCTTTCATTTCCTGGAAAATTTGGGCTTAATTTCAAGGAGTTACCAAGATTTCCTGAAGAAAGTATGCTGCCTTGTGTTTCTGGGAAATAAACAGAGTATTTAAATCAACCTCCAGGAGAAGTAATGAGTACAGGGGAAGTTTTCATAGGCCAGTCTATTCCCCAGCCAGGAAGAGAGATGGTCAGTGTACCGAATACAGAACTCAGTTACAGATTTCTCCTTGAGAAACTAAATTCCGTGTGCATTGTAGTCAAGATAAGGTCTGCCATCTGTTAAAAAAAAAAAAACTTACTGTAAGTGACTGTAACTCATTCTGCAGTTATTTCTTATCAGCCTGTAATATAGATTTTCTAGCTTTATTTAATAGATGAAGAAACTGAGGCTCACAGATACTAAATGACTTACTCCAGGTCACACAATTTGATCTTAACTTATCTTTCTATTTCCAGTCCATATTCTCGCTTACATACTCTCTACCTGTCTGATGCTGCCAAACACACTTTCAGTCCTCTGTTCTCCTCTTCTTGGTGCTATCTCTTCGAAAGCAGTAGACAAGACAGTCGCAGTCTCTCATCTGTTTTTCCATAATCTACTAGGGTCACCATGAGTTGGATCCTACTCGACGGCACTTGGCTTGGCTTATTTATATTCAAAGATTTAGTGACAGGGAACCTTGAAATAAATTCAAAGGACCTAGGTCTCAGTTACACCTCTGCTACTGTCTGTGACAACTTGCATCAATCACTTTACTGAGCATCAGTCTCTTTTATCTGTAAAGTGGAGACATTGAACTTCAGGAACTCACATATTTCTTAGAGCTTGTGCCATCCTCCGAGTCTGTAATGCTACGTTACTTAATCCCACAAAGCCTTGGCTCTGAAACTGGATAATCTAAATCAAAACTCTATCACTGTGTCATTTCTAACTCTCGACAACCCTACAGGACACAGTAGAACTGTCCTATGTAGTTGGAATCAACTCAGTGCCAGCTTCTTTTTTTTTTCTCCTGGTTTGTCCCTGTGTAACTAAGTCTTCAAGGCACTCAAAAGTGACTTTGAGTGGTTTGGATAACTGTACCATAATAGGCCAGCAACACATATTTTGGGGCTGGGGTTCATTTTTGCAGTTCTCAGCTCATACCATAAGCTCCCCAAGGTGTATTTATATTTCAGTGAGTTTTTATAGTGTAATGTTATATGTCTTGCTAGAATTAATATTTGTAGATCAGGAAACAGAAGAAGGTTGAGACACTTTGGGCATATGAATGCACAGACAACAAAGACAGAATCTAGAGTAATAGTTTTATTATCAAATAGTTTTATCAAATTATTATCAAATAGTTTTATTATAAAAAAATAATGAATTTATTATTTTAAAAAAAAATTGCTGCCATTGAGTCAATTCCAATTCATAGCGATGCTATAGGACAGAGTAGAACTGCCACATAGCGTTTCCAAGGAGTGATTGGTGGTTTCAACTGCTGACTTTCTCATTAGGAGGTGTAGCTCTTAACCACTGCAGCATTGGGGCTCCAAATTTAATAAATTTCCTTAAAATTTAAACGTAAGACATCACTTCCCTAATTTCTAGGATATATCATGCTCATATACATTCAATAACATAAAACCTGATTAGATTTACCTGTGCCAATATTTCCAGTGCTGATAGAATATGAGATTTTAGATTTTATCATACGGTGTTTATCCTCAGAGAGACCATAGGACTGTGGCAGAGGCAGATGTTTACACAACTTTCCATAATACAAGGTACTAAGTAAAATATTAGCAACATGTGTAAAGTAGTTGGAGGAACATTTAGGAGATGCTGGTAACTCAATGTGAAGTCTTCCATGTGTTTCTTTGATGGAGGTGTTGTCTCCAGGCTCTATTTTTTCAAATCTGCTAGTCCATTGCATATTTTTTTTTCCTAGGTCCCATTGCTCTATATTTCATTTTTTGTTCTTTGTACATTTCTATGTATGAAGAGGAAGCACAAGAACTTAACGTGTTACAGAGGGAGAACTTAATAGATTCTCACTTTCTCAGCCTTCCTTAAGATTTGGAACAAGTGTGTCCCTAGGCTCTACCAGTCATGCGGTCATACTGACTGTAACAGCAGATGAAGTGATTAGCACAGGTACGTCAGCAGTAGAGTTGGAGATAACCATTGTATTAAAATTACAGTCCAGGTGTGTGGGTGCTAACAGTGGAAAATGAGTCAGATGGGGCACTTCAAGTTCCTCTGGGTGCTGGGTCTGGTGTATGGTTCTTAACCTCATAGTTTAAGACTGATGCTTTGGATCACTCATCAGTTCTCTGACCTACTGCTCCTTTAATAAACTCGTTTACTGCTTCAGTCAGCACAGTCATCTTCAATTTCTGAAAAACAAAAATCTAAAGTAAAACACTTCAGTAAATCTTTATCTTCTGTGCCTCAGAGCTTGTAATGTGGGATTTATAGTACTCACACATTTGTTTAAGGATCAAAAGACGTCATTTTATGACAGGGCTTTCAATATCATCAGTTGCTATGTTAATGGAAGAAATTGTATTTTGTCTTTTTTAGTTTGATGTTGTTTGCTTTTTCTTTTAGGATGTTAGTTTTTCCTTGGTTATTATTTGCAGTCAGGCTCTGAATTTCAGCTAATTTAGGGTATTTGACTTGAACAAGGTGCTTTAAAATGAGGCCTCTTCTCAGCAGCTGCATGAAGACGTTGAAGTTTCCCGAGAGAAATTCTACATTTGGTTGCTCATCCAAATCCTGTCTCAGTCCTCTAAGCTGGGAAGGAAATGAGAAAGCTTTGTTGGGGATTCCCTGGGGGGCTTGGAGGAGACAGGCTCAGAGGTATGTGGGAGAAGAAATAAGAAAGAACACTAACTGATGTAGCATTTGCTGAGCACATATTATATTCCAGACACTGTGGTGGGCATTTTGCATATGTGATTTTATCTAAGGCTCTGTCTGACTGTAATATCCATATGAGAAGGCCTTGACTACTTAAGTTCTAAACAACTCCTCCCCCCACCCCCCAAAAGCCAAACCCACTACTGACCATCAAGTTCATTTCAACTTATAATGACCCTATAGGACAAAGTAGAACTGCCCCATAGAGTTTCCAGCAAGTGTCTGGTGTATTTGAACTGCCACCCTTTGGGTTAGTAGCCATAGCACTTAGCCACTATACCACCAGGGTTTGCATTTAAGTCCTAGCAACTATCAAACACTTATTGGTATATTGAGTAATCCCAACCAACGCCACTGCTGTAGAGTAATAGAGTAGGATAGGATCCCAGGATACGAATTCCAACCACCAATTCCAGACACTTTAAAGACAAAGAAAGCTTCCCAAGGTCTTGAAAATGGAACCAAAACAAAAAACCAAACCCACTGCTGTCCAGTCTGGTCCAACTGATAGTGACCCGAGCGGTCAGAGTAGAACTGCCCCATAAAGTCTCCAAGGAGTGCCTGGTAGATTTGAACTGCTGACCTTTTGGTTAGCAGGCATAGCACTTAACCCCCTACTTGAAAATGAAAAGCGAGACTGAAACCAAAGCTTGCTTCACTGGAAATTTTTGTTGTTGGTTGGTGCTATCAAGTCGATGTCTACTCACAGCAGCCCTATTGGACAGAATCGAACTGCCCCATCAGTTTTTTAGGAAACAACCAGTAGGTTCAAACTACCTACATTTGTTTCGTTAGCAACTATATAGCTTACTATTGTAGCTCTTGATCACTGTACCACCACAACTCCCTAATTAGAAAACCCAATGTTTTTCACACAAACCTGTAACATCAGTCAGAAGAGACATGAAGAGGAGAGCTCCTTGTGGAAGAAGAAAACCCTGTGTCGCCTGACGGTTAAGTGCTGTCTGCTAATCAAAAGTTTGCCAGTTTGGATCTGCAGGCGCTCCTTGGAGACTCTGTGGAGCAGTTCTACTCTGTTAAATAGGGTTGCTAAGACTTGGAATTGACTCAATGGCAGTGTTTTGTTGTTGTTGTTTATTTGGGGAGAGATATATGTGGAGGACAAGAGAAAAAGAAGAGGTACAGAGTGACCTCAGAAGATGGGTCTAGCGATCTGCTTCCCAAAGGTGATAACTTGGGAACCCTACAGAGCAGTTCTCCTTTGCACCCATGGGGTCACCATCAGTCAGATTTGACTCGACAGTAATTAACAATTACAACAACCATTGTCTTCTTTGTACTCAAAACACACAGTTTGAAGGCAATGCTCACAGATGCAAATCTTTTCCAATTGTTATGTGTTAAACGGAGGCTGGGAAATGAATGAAGCCCCTGGGACCTGCCCCCAACCTGACACTGTGCTCGCCCCTCTTGGCCTAGCGCCAACTCATCGGGTTTTTATGTCTCTCCTATGCCTTGTTGGGAGGTCATTTCATGCATTTATGCTTCTCTGCCTGAAAAATTTCTTTCAGGATTTGTGCTGTGAGTTTATTTTTTGTCCTTCCTATTCATTCCTGCTTTGTTCTTTTATCTTCTCTGGGTAGAGGCAAGATTATTGAACAGCTACTCACAGCACTTAATAATTTATGTAATTCCATTAGATTCCTTCTTGAACTGCTTTCAACGTGTTTACTTTTGCTGTAACCCAGTATATGTTATTCTGCAAGGCTGTATTTTTGGACTTTGTCTCAGATGGACAACTGCTCATTGCCGTTATTTAGCAGAACTAGCCTCAAACCTTAGTCAGCCTTCAGAGAGCTCAAGGTCTCCCAGATCTAGTGGCTGAGAGGACTGCTTCCAGGACATTTCGGTGTAGTCAACAGAATTTGCTAAGGGACAGTGCTGTGAAAAGCACACTACTGTTCTGGAAAGATCTGGGATTCAGTCTGGTTCAGTTACATCACAGCTGAAGAAAGAGACCCAAAATACTGACTGTTGAGCCCGAGAGCTAAGCAAACCCATGATTCTGTGGCCGTATCTTTCAGCTACATCATCAGCTACCTTACGTACAACATCAAATAACATTGTAGACAGGGACACCCTGCCCCTAAAGCACGAGGAAACTGAACTGAAAAAAATGAAGGTAGGAAACCTAGAGAGAAAGCTTTTGTAACTACTTCTTTAAAAAAAGTATTCTAAGATAAGCAAAACATAACTTGACTAAAAATTTAATACATGCCATATATGCGACGATTACTGTTATTGCTATGGCATTTAATAAAGAGAATTGCTACCATTTACTGAACACCTATTTTGAATTAGATTATGCACCTGGTAAATGACATCCATTAACTTATTAACATAGCCATAGCTGTATAAAGGCAGTGAGTTAGGTGGGCTATGTTAGGTTGAGCTGCAGAAACAATACCACAAAGTTCCAGTGGTTTCTCACAGCAAGTTTATTTCACAAAAACGTCATGAGAAATGGATTCCGATGTCTCTCTGACACCGTAACGGAAGTCCCGATAGCCAAAGCCAAGTGCCACCAAGTCGGAAAGCCTTACACATTTCCAACCCTGTGAAAAATTAAATGGAAGTTCAAAAACGTGTGGAATAAGAAAAAAAATGTACGGAATTTATAATAATTAGAAAGTCAGCTCAAGCAGGACTGGCCGTGAAGGTAATAACCTTGTCTCATTATTTTAGTAAGGCATTATGACTCGCTGATGTTGATATGGTGTTTGGAGTCCTAGAATTTTCGCTTTAAACTCTAGCTTTTTCTCTCAAGATTTTCACAATAGTGAGGAATTTAGTTGATGTTTTTGAACTTTAGTTTTCTTACTTGTAAGCTGAGATAATCGAGTCTACTTTATTTTTTTCAGAATAAAAACTAAAGATTACGACTTCATAAAGCAATGAGCAACGTGATCGGAGATCCTCTGTCACCCATCGCCCTCCCATTATGTGCAATTCATTGTGACAGACAGTTTTTGCACGTTCCTTTGTATTGCACTTGCAGCATCTCTGTAAGGTACTATTTCCATTTCACACTTAAGGAAATGGAGATTGTAAAAAAATGTGAGTGACTGGTGAAGGTCACATAGCTTAGAGATGGCAAAGCTGAAATCTGAACCCACATCCAGATGCTTTGTTCTTCTCACTGCTTGACACTGCTCAGATATCACACTTGGTAGTTTTGCTTTGATGGAAGGTTCATTCTTTGGAGTGCTCATCGGACTAGTGTTAATTATTCCAAAATTTTCAAAGTTCAAACAAAATCTAATAATCATCTGCAGACACATTGCTTTTCATTTTGAGATGTTGGTTAACTCCTTAACTATCTAGAACCAGACACCATGAAGGCTTAAGATCTTTTCCTTTTGCTTCATGCGAGTTTTCACTCTTCCACCATAATGAAACAGTGGAGAGAGAATGTCACCTTTTCCGCAAGAGTTATATGATGAAAGACCCATGAAGCTAGCTGGATAATATAAGCAGGTTTGGTCATTGTGATTCCAGAGTCTCAGTCCACTATTTTGAACCCTTCTGGGAAATGTTATCAGTAGGCTAAAGAGAGCAAAGCCCCCTTTTCTGAGAACAACCTAGACACATGGCATAACAAGGATATGCAGATAGACAGAACAGTTAGCAGTTGCTGCTGTAGCGCTGGCTTATTTCCACTTTATGGCTTCATATGAAGCTAAAATATCATGCTGGGGACATATGCTTACCGGCTCTGCACTTACTGCCTGCAGCTATGGACTCCTGTATTCTAATGGTAATTTCACAATCTGTTCCTTGACAGCTCAGGGGGCCAAATGATACGCATGCTACTGACAGGAACATCACTTTCATGAGACATTTACTTCTCTGCACCTGACTGTTGGAGTCATGGTAGAGAGAGTCAATACACCATGAAATAGAATTAGGCTGAGGATGCAAAGAACCGAATGGTAGCTTGTCTTTCAAAGTAAAATCCATTTTATACCCAGCAGAGCTATGTTAAAGACACTTTCCTATAGGGGTTAAGCTCTCTAAATTCAAAGGTGAGGACATTAGGAATAACTTTCTTTTTTACTTTTAGTGATCCTGGAGGAATTCAGTGCTAGAAATGTATGTTTTTGGAAGACCCAAGTTGTACTCTCTCTCTTCGTTGGAGTGACTTGAAATCCAGTATTCTGCAATGAAAATGAAAGTAGATAAGAAATCAGAAAATGTGGTTTCAAGACCTGCGATAAGAACTTTCTGACGTTCCGTATGCTGATAGTATTCTAACTTCTTTCTAGTTCATGAATGTTCTGTCAACTGTAGCATCATTTAAACAAAAGTATTTAAGGAATATTACAGAATATATCTATAAACACACACACACAGTTGTTGTTAAGTGCCATCAAATTGGTTCCAACTCATCGCGACCCTTATGCGCAATCAAATGAAACACTGCCTGGACTTGTGCCGTTCTCAGAATGGTTGTTATGCTTAAGCCCCTTGTTGCAGTCGCCGTGTCAATCCATCTCACCGAGAGTGACGAGGAAGTCTGAATTATCAAAGAATGGTTTTATAGTCAGTACCGTTTGGAACCTGGGCCAGTGGTTTCCTTGAAAATACAATTCTCTCAGAAGCTTAGTAGGCTTCTTGGTTCTAGCCAGTTTCATGTATTGGATTTCAAATCCAAAAATGAGTTCCTAAGCATCGTTTTCAGACCACTTTAACTTTTTTCCTTTCTTTCCTCAGACTCTGTCTTCCATTTTATGATAGCTAACTTGAGAATGCTAGAAACAAGTGCGTGGCCATAACAATATTTTTTTTAATCTGATATTATTCTCTTTATTAAGTCCCTCAGTTAAACTAAGACCTTTTTGTATTGTTTTGTTTTTGTTGCTCAAATCTATTTTTAATGTTACTGTTTTATTTATGGGGCCTTGAAGCTCTCAGCTTTCCTAACAATTAAAAGCTGAAGATTTTGACTCTCTAGTCACACTGTGGATACCCTGGTGGCATCGTGGTTAAGTGCTATGTCTGCTAATCAAAGGTGAGTTTTTCAGATCCACCAGGCACTCCTTGGAAACTCTATGGGGGTGGTTTTATTCTGTCCTATAGAGTCGCCATGAGTCACAATCAACTGGACACCAGTAGGTTCGGCAAGCAAAAGCTCATTTGTACTAACATTCTGCTCTTTCCCTGTCTCATTTTTTAGAGCGGGAATGTCTGGCTCTTTGGCCAAAGGTACAGACAGGTGCACTGAAGAAGAGCTATAACCAAGGCTTCTCTGCAAATGCAGAACGTTGTCATGGTACCCGTTTCTATGCCATTCCAGTTACCAAGACTGAAAAGAGAAGGAGAAAAATCACTATTTGTATGAGGCCACTTGTTAGCACAGTCCTAGGTCATAATGGCACTGCATGGAGGCAATTATAAGAAAAAGCAAAGGATCTAACTTTAGGCTACCTGGAAAAAAAAAAAGTAATAATTGATGTTGAGTCAATTCTGACTCACAGGGACTTCAGGTTAAAAAACAAAACAAAACAAAACAAAAATGTTGCTCTCTCTTCTGCACCTCATATTGGTGACTGGCATCTGGGATCTTAAAAGCTAGCAAACTGACATCTGAGGTTCACCAAATGGTTCCAACTCAGCCAATACAGATGATCACCAAGGACAACAATGACATGAGGGATAAAGAACCCAGAAGACAGAAAGATCCGTGTGAACTGGTGACTATATCAACATGCGGCCAGAAGGCCCAGATGGTGCCTGGCCATGACCAACGACAGCCATGATGGGGCTCACAGTGTTGAGTCCCGGTAGCGGCACAAGAAAAAAAATAGGAGTACACCCTAAGAACTCCACTAAAAGACTGTAATTAATAGTCTGAAGGCCTGCAGTTTACCCTGGGAGCACGACCCCTGGACCTGATGCTGCCCCAATCACACATCATTACTGGGGCCAATTCTTCAGGGAGGAATGGATTGGACTTGGGGACACAGAATGACCATATCGTGTGTGTACTTTTTGGTTCTATGCATCTATAGGATGTCATCCTACTGGCCTCTTACTAGAGGGGAGTGGAGAAGGTGGAAAGGAGGGGACAGGAAATGGTTAAGGGGACAGGAGATGGTTAAGAGGACGTGACATGTATAGAACAGAAAGAAGGAGTGTGCTGTCATTGGGCAAGGAGAGTGAAAGGAGCTGCAGACAGGCAGGCATGCAGATTTAAAATAGATTGTACTTTTTCACTCAACCACAATAAAAAAAAAAAAAAAAAAACTAAAGAAAAAAAAACAACTAAGAAAAAGTTGCTCTCAAGTGGATTCTGACCCAAGGCAACCCAACAGAATAGAGGAGAAGTGACCCATAGGTTTTCCAAGGAGGAACTTATGGATGATTAAGTGCTAGCCTCTCCGTTAGTACCCAGACTTAGCCATAGCATCATTAGGGCTCCGACCCAGGTTAAGTTATTTCAAAATTGCCTGTTCTGCTTGGGTGGCTGACGCTCAGCAAATCAGAAACTTGATGACTTCATTTACTACTGGTGTGCTGATCGAGAGCATATTAAGAAGGCTTATGAAGAGAAAGAAAATTCAGTGGAAATTAAGGAGACACAAGGAGGGATTAGTAAACCCTAGGGGCATTTGGTTAAGTGCTGTGTATACACCTACAGGCACCTTTCTACGCTCACATGGAACCATCTCACATACATCCCAAGGGAATCAACCCAAAGCCCCGTTGGGTTGTTGGGTACAACTCGAAGTCTGGCCCAGCAGCTGCCTTCATCTCAGTATTGTCTTCATTGGTTGGACAACACCAGGTGCTCCCTGAAAAGTCCATGAAGCAGTCTACCCTGTCCTACCGGGTTGTTGAAGGTTAGAGTAGACTCAATGGCAGCAGCTTGGGCGGACTGGAGAAAAGAGTAAAGGGTTCTATGTCAGGAGACTCCATTAGACTAGACTTTGGGGCTAAATTTTCAGCTTACAGGTTCCCTGGTCACACGAATATTATCAGTTCTAACAGAAAACAGTTTAGTGAAAACTTAGAGTTTATTATTCTCAGGGATTTATTTATTTGCTTGTTTGTTTAATTCAATGACTTGGAATGCAACTGATAAACTTTCTTGCCATTTCATGGAGAGTATATTTTTTTCTGGTCTATTCTTTCACTGAGGGTAACATCCTTCAGAAGTTTTGCCTTTTAGGTTACCTGTCCAATCCCACAACTCACAGAGGCCAAAGTCTTTAGTCCACTGGAGTGGGACAGCCCAAGCCCTCAGACTCCTCAGATTGCTGGCCTATTGGTCTGCCTTCTGGGAAACAGCAGCAGCAACTCACACTCTTGGGATTCTAGTTTACAGCAACTTAAATTATTTCTGATCCATGGCAATTTTTTTTTCCTTACAAATTATGAAATGCATTTTAAAGACTTTAGGTATAAATATACTGGCATGCCTGTATTTGTGGATCAGGGTACAGAATATGGAAATGTTTCAATTTTTGATAAAATTGAATGGTATTGAACTTGTCAGATAGTGAAAATTAAAGCAAATACTTGGTTGAAATTATTTGTCTCACACTAAAATATATACTGACAGTTTAAGATCTAAAGATATCCAAAAACTCTTTTCTAGAATAAGATAGAAAATAATATTCTGCTGGATACCAAGACTTCTTATGAAACTATAGCAATCAAGATAGAGATATTTTAGTACAGAGACTGACAAAAAAACATTAGGAGCAAAACAGAAAATCCTGAAAGAAGTCCATACAAATATGGACACTTTGTTTATGACAGAATGGCTTTGTGTTGGGAAAGGAAAGTCTTTTCAATAAATGGTGCTGGATGAATTTGATATCAATATGGAAGTGATATTTGCATCTAACCTCACACAATATTAAAAAATTGAAATGAAGCTTGGAAGTAAAAAGAAGGGCAATACACTTCTGTTAAATAACATTGGAAAATATCTTAAACATATTTTTGATTTAGAGATATGCAAAACATACTTGACTGGATTTCAAAAGCAATACACATAAAGTCTATAAATTGCATTTAAGATTTAAAGCTTCTTTTCTCAAATACAATATTAAGAGAGTAAAAAGTATCACAGAGAGAAGGATTTCTGAAGTACATATAACTAATCAGGGCTCATATTCAGACATATGAAGGTCCTTTGCAAATAAAAAGAAATAATAAAAAGACAGGGAAATCTGAGTAAAATGGCCCCTGGACACTCTTCTTGGCTCAGTAGTGAAGTCATTCCTAGGGTTCACCTTTCAGTCAAAGATGAGGCTAAAGGGTCGTACTAGCCCAGGAGGAAAGAATAGAACACATAAGGGGACAGGAAAGCAGGTAATACGGAACCCGAGGGGGAGAAGGGAGAGTGCTTACATGCCATGAAGTTGTGAACCAGTGTCCTAAAACATGCGTACTATTTAATGCAAAGCTAGTTTGTTCTGTACACCTTCATCTAGTAAAAACCCCAAACCCATTGTTGTCAAGTTGGTTCTGATTAACAGTGACCCTATAAACCAGAGTAGGACTGTCCCACAGTGTTTCCAAGGAACACCTGGTAGATTTGAACTACTGACCTTCTGGTTAGCAGAAGCACTGTAAAATCGTGGCAGGGGGAAAAAAAAAAGATCCCACCCAAAGTTGGTCAAGATACTAATGCAATCACTCATAAAGAAAATATCCAAAGGCTGGATAAGCATCTTAACCTGAGCTTGAGATTCAGTCTATCAGCAATCAAAGAAATGCAAATTAAAACTGAAAGATAGATACAAGCACATGTTTGTCATGGGCTGAATTGTGTGTCCCCTAAAATATGTGAAGTAATTTGGCTGGGCCAGGATTCCCTGTATTCTGTCATTGCCCTCCATTTTGTGCTTCTCTGATGCTGTAAATCCTAATTCCTGCCTGTGGTTAACAGTTTGGATTACGTCAGAGAGGATTAGAGTGGGACTGTAAATCCTTTCGTAGGATCACCCCTCTGCTGCACAGTAAAGAGAGTTTCCCTGGAGTATGGCTTACACCACCCCTTTATCCTTTCATCATACAAGAGGTGAAAGGAAAGGGAAGCAAGCAGAAATCTGGAAACCTCACACCATCAAGAAAACAGTACTGGGAGAAGTGTAGGTCCTTCAGGGCTGAGGTTCCTGAGACACGATAAACCCTGAACAAAGACACAAGGACTTTCCTCCAGAGCTAACAAGAGGGGAAGCCTTCCCGTGAAGCAGACATCCTGAATTTGGACTTGTAGACTACTGTGTAAGAATAGACTTTTCCTTTTCAAAGCCATCCATTTGTGGCATTTCTGTTAGAGCAGCACTAGATGAATAAAATACTGTTTACATCCAAAATTTAAAAGCCAACACCTCCCTGTCTGAATGTAGAGTTGTAAAAATGTATAATAAACCCTGAAGGAAGGAGAAATTGATACAACTGCTTTGAAAACTGCATTGGACTTTTTTTTTTTTTTTTTTTTTTTTGGTGCTTACCTGTGTTTTAGTAACAATAGTTATGCTGCTGGAATGCCATATGACACTGTACCTGAAGCCAAGAAATTCTTGGATAGACCAGAAGCTAGGAGACAGGCATGGAACTGATCCGCCTACAGATCTCAGAAGGAATGAACATGGCCGTCAATCTAATGCTGAAAATCAATTGCTGTTTTCTTAAGCCACCTGTTTGTGCTAGTTTGTTACTATAGCCTGAATATGGAAAAGCGACAGACAGAGATATAGAGACAGACACATATGTACACTCATATTTTAAAAGGCTTGCAAGGGTCTAGTACCTAGAAACAGACTGATATCAACAGTAAACTCCAAGATATATTCTAGTACAATAACTGGTCTTTAAGATAACAAACAAACAAGAAACTCTGCAGAAGCTTCAGTCCGAAACAAAAAGGCAAATCACTGCCAAGGTCAAGAGATGAGACAGACACCAACTTCTCTGAAATAATAACACAGCAAATTCAAGGAAATCGAAAACAGAAAGTGCAAAGTAAGCAGTGTTTAATATATCAAGAGAAATAGTTCTGAACATGCAGAGACTCAGAAAATACTGTACACTAATCATCTTTCTTGGGAATCCACTAAAGGAGAAGTATTACCAAACCTAGTGAAAACAAACAAACAAAAAAACTAAACCCACTGCTGCCGAGTCAATTTTGACTCACAGCACGCCTATAGGACAGAGCAGAACTGCCCCATAGCTCCTAAGGAGTGCCTGGCAGGTTTGAACTCACTACATTTTGGTTAGCAGGTGTAGCACTTAATTATTATGCCATCAGGGTTTCTAAACCTTGTGAAGACTGAGGAAAGCCAACATGATTCACGGTGAGCTGTCCATATATTTCACCCCAGAGCTAACAATAAAACAAGGGTGAGCTCACAGATGGAGGACTAATACGTAAGCCTAAGTGTCAACAAAGTTTAAATAGTGCAGTTGAGAAAGAAATGAGAGGAGTTAGAATATCATTGACCGTGTTTACAAAATAGATGAGAGTCAAAGGACGGTGTTTGATGCTGGTGAAACAGAATTCAATGATTAAAGAAATAAAAATTAGGAGATTAAGGCCCCTTTAAATGGCATAAATGCGAAGGTAACACTAGAAGAAAAATACCTCCCTGAATATCAAAATATTACTTTTAAATACCAAAGATACCCTAAATAGAGAAAGAAATTCCCGGAAAATAATAATAACAGTATCTATGAGTATAAAGAACAATTATGTGACAAAGTAGAGAGTAAACTTATCAAATTATGTTAATGAAAATGAATGGACTTAACTCACTTATTAAAAGAAAAAACTGAATTCATAATGCAACACCCAACTGTGTGCTGTGTACACAAGATGCATCAGAAACGTGTGTGCCTAACACACAACGATGGGCGATATTACACCACATGGGGGAAAAACAGGGATTGCAGCACTGATACATACCAGGTGAAGATGTATTCAAGGTAAAGCGATGTGACGTAGGTAACTTTTTCTCAAAAGGTTTGAGAGAAGGCCAAAGAAAGAGAGAATGATACAAAATTATCAATCAAAATATTAAGAAACAGTGGATCTGAATTTTCTTGAAGTTTTCTAGTGTTGCAAAAGCTAATGTATAACTATACTCCTGATTTTCATACAAACACATTTTTTCAATGGTAAAGCCTCACAATATTTTTCCTATGTGTAAGCCTCTGTACGTATCTCCTAGAATTCTCAAAATTAACTTCAAATTTAATGAAAGGAAAGATTGTTTTAGACTCTAGCTTCGTACCTATGTGCTCAGCCTTCACTTGCTACTCCCAATTTAACCCTTGAGTTGCAATAGTGCGTGCTTCTACAGGGAAAATATTAAAAGATAGAGGAAGCATCAGTAGAAGATGGACAGTTGTTATAATGAAAAGTCGTTATGCCACAAATAATTGGTCTCTGTTCAACCATTTCAAGAGGTAGCATGTGATTAGGAAGTGACAGTAATGAAGGAAGAAATCAAAGCTGTGTTGAAGGCATTGGCAGAAAAAAAAAAAAGCCTCAAGGACTTGACGGGACATCAATCGAGATGTGTCAAAAATGGTTCCAGTGCTTGAAGTGCTCACTAATGTATCCCAAGAAATTTGGAGGATAGCTACCTGGCCAACTGACTGGAAGAGATACATATTTATGGCTAGTCCTAAGAAAAGTGATCCAACCAAATGCGGAAATAATCATTAATATCACATACAAGTAAACTGTTGCTAAATATCATTCAAAAATGGCTACAGCAGTATATGGCCAGGGAACTTCCAGAAATCGAAGGCTGGATTCAGAAGAAGATACAGAACCAGAGATATTATTGCTGATGTCAGATAGATCTTGACTGAAATCAGAGAATACCAGCTAGATGTTTACTTGTGTTTTATTGACTACGCAATGGCATTCGACTGTGTGGATCATCACACATTAGGGATAACACTGCAGAGAATGGGAATTCCAGAGACTTAATTGTGTTCATGAGGAATCTGTACATGAGTCAAGAAGCATTCATTGCAACAGAACAAGGGGGCACTTGATGCTTGAGTCAGGAAAATTGTGCATCAGAGTTGTATCCTTTCACAATAACAGTGGAAGCTGGACTATATGAAGAACAGAATATAAGGACTGGAGTAAGACTCATTAATTTAAGATTAGAATACAGGCTATTTAAACTATAGCAGGAACCTCAGTGTTGGAGGGTTGGAATAGCCTAAACTCTAGAGTCCTGAGTAAATTGTGCACGCTTTAAATTGCCACAATATCAGACAACTTGACTAGTTTCACTGAACTTAAGTTTCGTCTTCTGTAAGGTACATGCAATAATATATTTTCTCATTTTAAATGGGTACCAATTCTATGCTAATATCTGTTCCTGGATCTTAGAGTATAGCAATAAACAGAACAGAAAACGTATCTGTCTAATAGAAAACAAGAATAAATCGTGTGTGTGTGTACAAATTACTGACTAATGCTATCAGAGAAACAGTGAAAAGGAAGGAAAAGTACCGCAGTGCAGCAGCAGTAGGACGGAGATGGCTTTTAAACTGGCTGCTGGGGAAATGCGTTCAGATACAGATATTGTGATGACGTTTGAGAAGACACCGGGACAGCATGAGTGCCTGATCCTGAGAGATACGAAGCCTGACAATTAAGTCTGCAAAATAAATTGTCTAAGTGCTACGTGACTCACTGCTGAATATCACCATGATCACCTTCGAAGTACTCCCTGTGGGATACCCCAGACTAGTCCACCTTCAAAGCAATTTTGGAACTCTTTCTGGAATGGCCATTGCACATGGTGGCACAATAGCAAGTCTGCAATCTTAATTGTATAGTCATCCGTGAGGGAGTTTTTAGCCAGTGCACAAGTAACTGCACAGAAACAGTCTCCCTACTCACCTAATGTGGCTCCCGATAACCTTTTTCTTTACCCAAAGATAAAAGAAGTACAGAAAGGAAGACGTTTGCATGACATTCAGTTCATCAAGGTTAATATGATGACAGTTCTGATGGCCGTTCCAGAAAAAGAGTTCCAAAATTGCTCTGAAGGGTGGACTACGCACTGGTGTTGGTGCGTAGCTTCCCAAGAGGAGTGCTTTGAAGGTGACCATAGTGATATTTAGCAATGAGGTACGTAATATTTTCCAAGAATGAGTATGAGAACTTAACTCATTGTGCTACTATATGGTATAAAAACATTTCAAGAAGAAGGAGCAAGTGCCTAGATAAATAAGATATTGTTATTGTTAGGTGCCATTGTCTCAGTTCCAACTCATTCTGATCACGATCTACAACAGAAAGAAACACTGCCTGGTCCTGCGCCGTCCTCCCAGTCACTGTTAACCTGAAGCTCGTGGTTGCAGTGGGCGCTTCAATCCATCTTATTGTGGGTCTTCCTCTGTTGTGCTGACCCTCTGCTTTACTAAGCAGGACAGAGAGACTAATCCTTTCTGACAGCATGACCAAAGAGTATGAGAGGTACTCTCAACATCCTTACATCTAAAGAACACTGTAGCTGTATTCCTTCCAAGACAGATCTGTTCATTCTCTTGGCAGTCCACGGTGAATTCAATGTTCTTCTCCAACACCAGAATTCGAAGATGTGACATAAAGAAGATAATGCATGTAAATTTATATAGTGTCTGGAATATAACCAAGCACTAGATGTTTTTCTTTCTATGTATTCTTTATATAAAAGAAATTTGGGCAATTGAATGAATTAAATGTATAACACACCTGATAAATGTTCAAACAGTGTCATTTCTCTTTTATTTGTAATATACACCCAATGCGTATTCGTGGTGGTCCTTAAGGCTACCCTCAGGGCAATCCTTCCATTGTGTGTTTTGATCACGGAAAGTAAATGAAAGTATGGTAGTGGGACAGTTAAGATCTTGGATGCAATTTTTTTTCTTTCTTCTTTAACTTTGCATTCATAGTGTATTTCTTTGAGTCCATCCTCTTAAAAGCTAACATGGCATTTTAAAGAACTGTAGTTGTGCAGTTCCTTAAATATTAGCAACACAGACACTTTCAGTGTGCAGAACACTTGTAGTGTAAAGCCCGTTGCTTGAACTATTTGAGTGTGTCCAGAAGATATAAATATTGCTAGGCAGCACTCAGTTTGTTCTGGGAAATAAGAGCCTGATATATGGGGCAGCTGCTACTAATAAACCACATCCCTGCCTCCCCTTCTGCCTGGGGCCTCAGGAGAAAGGAGAGGTGAGATTGTGGCCTCCTTCCCCTCAGGGAAGGAGCCTTTCAGCTGTTGGTTTGCTGAACAACAGCAGAGGAAAGATTGACCAGCTGGCTGAAGACAAGATCCTTTTTTTTTTCTCTCTCTGTGCCCTTCCTCTTGGGAAAGGGTCTAAAATAGAAATTCAGAGGAGAGAATCAGGTCTCCCCAGCAGTAATGAACTATGCCTGGAAGTTGAGAAAGGAAGGTGATATACCCTCATGAGACCAGCACTGGCGCAGTGAGGAAACTTGAACTACAGGTTTGACTCTGATACATGAGGAAGTCACTGCCCTTCTCTCTGCTCAGGTTTTGCCATCAATAAATTAGAAATCATTTGTCCAATCTCTAAAATCCCTTCTAGTTCAGAGAAATCTGTCTTCCTGGGCTGCTTTAAAAAGAAAATGGGATAACGAACATGAAAATATTATGACAAATAAATTTTATATGAATCTGTAACAACATTTACCGCACTTTCTCTTTTGCCTCTATGTTTTTGAACATTTTTCTCATGACCCAATTATTCTTTATAGAGAGAATATTTAAGATCCTAATAAGGTGACTTTAGAAGACTTTGGCTAAGCATTTTTTTGTTAATCTCTCGTTGATGACTTCAGTTTAGCGTTGTTGCCTTTTCAAATTTTTTTAAAAACAAAGATAACCACATCTACACCGAGCTAATGTAGTATCTGATGAAAAAGGAGAAAGAGTTCTTGGAAGAAAGGACTGGATTGAGAAATACACTCATGTGGTATTAAATCCCCACTGGACCTCTAACTATATAACCTTTTGCTAATTTCTTAAAAGCCAAGCCAATAGCTGTCGAGTAAACTTTGTATTTTTACTGTATCTACAAAATTGTAATAAATAATATAAAATTGAGGCAAATTATGTAATCCCAGGGCCTGGAGTATAGAATTTTCAATGCCTTCTTCTCTCCATCGTCTGTTATAAACTGCAATTCCAATGTGCATATAATTTGTAATAATTGATTTTTTCCACCCATATCTTACTGGCAAGAAAATAGTCCCCTGTGATATGTTTGCTCTTCTGTGTTTCAACCCCACGATCATTGCCATTATAAAAAGATAGCTGCAAACGCATCAGTGAGCATCTTCCTGAATGTTGGTCTTTGTTTTTGTTGCTGTGCCCCTTTCCTCATTTTGCCAAGTGACAAAGCCACTGTAATCCATTGGTGTCTCAAGTTCAGTGCAACTTCTCCGAACTGCACACTTGTGTTTCTAAAATGATTCAGTATATCAAGGGGCATAAAATGCTCCATATCTATCTTTGGCGTTTATATTTATATTTATACACACACACACACACACACACACACACACACACATATATAAGTATAAATCAGTCGGATCTGACTTGACGGCACTTGGCTGGCATATATACACACACATATTTAATTTTTTTATTGTACTTCAGGTGCAGATTCACAGAACAAATTAGCTTTTCATTAAACAGTTGATGCACATGTAATATTGGTTAACAAATCCACAACACGTCAATACTCTCCTTTCTCGACCTCAGGTTCCCCATTACCAACTTTCCTTTCCCATCCTGCCTTCTAGTACTTGTCCCTGGGCAGGTGTGTCACTTGACTGTCATTTCATTTGATGGGACTGTCTAATCTTTGGCTAAAGTGTCACCCTTAGGAGTCACTCCGTTGCTGAGCTGACAGGGTATCCAGGGGCTATACCCTTGGAGTTTCCCCAGTTTCTGCCAGGCTAGTAAGTCTGGTCTTTTTTGTGAGATAGAATTTTGTTCTGCAATGTTTTTCAACCCTGTCTAGCCACTGTACAGCGACCCCTGTTGGAGCAGTCAGTGGTGGCAGCCGGATGCCATCTAGATGTGGTAATTGTGGTCCATTACTCCTTTAGACTAGTTTTTCCCTCATATCTTTTGTTTTCTTCATTCTTCCTTGCTCCCAACAATGTGAGAACAGTGAAGCATCTTAGATGGCTACGTACAGTCTTTTAATACACAGTCACTACTCACCAAAGTAGAATGTAGAAGATTTTCTTTATAGATTACAAGGTATGAAATTTAAGTCCATGAACTTAATTGTTCTAAGTGCAACATATCTCATTGCCGAATACCACTATGGTCACCTTCAAAGTTCTCCCCTTGGGAAGCTGTGCACCAACGCCAGAGCCTAGTCCACTACTGGAACCTTGTCTGGAGCAGCTGTTGTGCACTGTGGCACAGTGGCACGGTGGCAAGTTCACAAACTTAATTGTGTAATTGTGAGGGTGTTTTTAGCCAGTAAACAAATAACTGTATTGGCATATCTTCCAACGTCATCTGATCTGCCCCCCAATAACTTTTTTCTTACCAGAAGATAAAGAAAATATTGTCAGGAAGGCATTTAGATGACATTCAGCACATCAAGGATAATATGACAGCTCTGATGGCTGTTACAGAAAAATAGTTGCAAAATTCCTTTGAAGGGTGGACTAGACACTGGCTTTGATGCATAGCTTCCCAGCAGAAGCATTTTGAAGGTGACCATAGTAATATTCATCAATGAGAAATGTAGAACTTGATGAGTTTGCAAATTTAATTGTCACCCCTCCTATGCTATTCCAGTTGGAGTTAGATACTCCTTGAGACCAACCATGGTACCCACTACCCTCAGCCCAGTAATTTTGTCCCCCAGGGAGTCTGAATGTGACTATGGAACTTCCACGACCTTGCCTGTACGAGTTATGCAAGCTTCCTCAGTATTATGTACTGTCCCACACTCTACCAAGGTTAACACTTACCTATTGCCTGGTTAGCGTTTTTCCATCCGCGTATCTCTCTTCTCTCATAACCATCAAAGATTGTTTCTTTTTGTGTGTCTGCCTTTTCACGAGTTTTTATAGTAGTCATCTAATACAATATTTGTCCTTTGTAACTGACTTACTTCATCCAACAATATGCCCTTCAGATTTATTCATGTTACAAGCCACTTTGCAGATTCTTCACTGTTCTTTTTTTTTTATTTTTATTTTTATTTAACATAACTGAGTGAAAATGTACATTCACGTATAAATCTACATGCCCACCTATATGCAGCTTCTGCTGCTCTCCCTGTCTGGTGACAGCACACTACTCCTCTCTGCTTCATACATGTCTCATCCTCCCAACAGTCTCCTTTCCCTCCTCTCCACCCACTCCCCTTCCTCCAGCCAGAGGTCAGCAAGATGATATCCCGTAGATGTATAGAACCACAAAGTGCTTCCAATATATGGTCACTCTGCATTGCCAAGTCCAATCCAATCCTGTCCAAAGAGTGGACCTTTGTTATAATTTATGGGAAAGGGCAGCATTGGAACCAGAGGCCATGCTCTCAGAGGAACCCCCAAACCGCTGGACCAACAATTGAGGTCTTCTAGTGGAGATCTCATGATGCACCCCTTTTTATTCTTGTGTTGCCAGTGAGACTCCTCTCTGTGAGCTCCATCGTGGCTATCACTGGTGGTGGCTGGGCACCATCTGGTTCTTCCGGTCCCAAGTCGATGCAGGCACCCACTCTTGTGGGTCTCTCTGTCTTCTAGGTTGTCTTTACCCCATGTAATTTTGGTCCTCGGTGAGCATCCATTCCTGCTGAGTTGGGACCATTTGCTGTGTCCTCAGATGGCAGCTTGGCAGCTTTTAAGACCCCAGATGCCACTCACCAATGTGGGGTGCAGAGAGCTCTCTTAGCAAAACGCTAGTTGTGCCAATTGGCCTGGAATTCGCCTAAGAACATGGTCCCCCACCCCCTGCCCCAGCTACTCTATCCTTGCAGTATTGAGTTAAGATGGAAGGACTACTCAAGTTATGCTGAAGTCTACTTAATGTTGTTCTTGTTTCTAATGTGTGCTATCACCACGTTCTCCCAACTAGATTTCTAGTAACTATCTAAATTAAACCCTCCCCCCTTTCCCCTCCCTCCCTCCCCTCCCTTGCAGCTGTCAAAGAGTCTTTTCTTCTATACACAAGTCTGTTTTTGAGCTCTTATCGTAGAGGTCTCATACAGTATTTGTCCCTTTGTCGCTGACTACTTTCACTCAACATAATGTCTTCCAGTTGAAACCAGATTAGGAGATGTTTCCTGGAATCATTGTTATTCTTTATCATTGCGTAGTGCTCCACTGAGTATATGTACCGTAGTTTACCTATCCATTCTTCTACTGTTGGGCATCTGGGTTGATTCCATCTTTTGCTATTGTGGACTGTGCTGCAGTAAACATTCTGGTGCATGTGTCCATTGATGTGAAAGGCCTTGAATCTGTAGGACATATTCCAAGTGGTGGAATTACTGGGTCAAATGGTATATAGATATCCATTTTTTTAAGGAAGTGCCAGATTGCCTTCCAAAGAGGCTGGACCATTTTGCAACTCCACCAACAGTGTAGGAGGGTTCCACTTTCTCCACAGCCTCTCCAGCATTTGTTGTTTTGTGTTTTCTGGATCATGGCCAATCTTGTTGGGGTGAGATGGTATCTCATTGTTGTCTTGATTTGAATTTCTTTAACAACTAAAGATCGTGAACATGTCCGCATGTGTTTTTTGGCTGCCTAGATCTCCTCTTTAGTGAAGTGTCTGTCCTTCTCCTTTGCCCATCGCTTAATTGGATGGTTTATCTTCTTCTTATTGATATTTTGTAGTATCTTATGGATTATGGAGATCAGGCGTTGGTCTGACATAGAGTTGCCAAATATTTTTTCCCATTCTGTGGGTGTCCTTTTAATTCTATTAATAAAGTCTTTGGATGAGCAAAAGTGTTTGATTCTAAATAGTTCCCATTTATCTACTTTCT
The DNA here is from genome assembly GCA_028571685.1 of Heterohyrax brucei. NCBI lineage: Eukaryota > Metazoa > Chordata > Mammalia > Hyracoidea > Procaviidae > Heterohyrax > Heterohyrax brucei. Next base: position 14,172,782 of record CM053164.1, on the reverse strand, counting down.
CTTCTGTTGATTGAGGTTTCTTTGACAGATTTTGGAGTCTGTCCTCATTGTGTATTAAAACTTCCATTGTTGTTCCTACCTCTTCTTGGATGAGCTTTAGATTCTTCACTGTTCTTTATCACCACCTAGTACTCCTCTTTGTGTTGCGTACCATAGTGTACTTGTCCATTAATTTGTTGGTGGAAACCTATGTTATTTCTATCTTTTTTGCTATCATGAACAGTGCTGTAACAAGCATTGGTGTGCATGTGTCTCCTTGTGTAACAGCTCTTACTTATCTAGAATATATTCCTACAACTGAAATTGCTGGATCACGTGTTATTTCTGTTTCTAGCTTTCTAAAGAACAACCATATTGTTTTCCAAAATGGTTGTACCACTTGGCAGTGTGTAAGAGTTCCAATCTCCCTGTAACCTCACTAACATTTACTGTTCTTTATTTTTTTGATTTCTGCCAGTAATACAGGGGTGAGATGGTGTCTCACAACTATTTGATTTGCATTCCTGTAAAGCCTAGTGATCGCGAGCATTTCTTCATGGCTTCCATTAGTTTCTTGAAGGCCTTCTTTGGTGAAGTTTCTGTTTATTTCCTTTGTCCATTTTTTAATTGAATTATTTGCCTTTATGTTGTAAAGGTATTGGTTTCTTCTGTAGATTTTACACATAAGACCTTTGTTGCATTTGTAATAACCAATTTTTTCCCCAGTCTGTGGGTTTTCTTTTTGTGCCTTTAATAAAGTCTTTTGATGGGCCTAAGTATTTCATCTTTAGAAGATCTCATTTATCTAGCTCATCTTCTGGAGTTTAATGCGTTGTTAGTTATGGTTTGTGTATTATTAATGCCAGGTGTTACGGCCTCTAGCACTGATTTTTTCCTTTTTTCTTCTATAATATATTTCTATGATATAAACCCATTAACTAGGAAAATCATACTATATAAACCCCCGGACTATGATTTTCCTAGTTCAACGGTTTATATTTCAGTCATTGATGAATTTTGAATTAGTTTGTGTGTATGGTATGAGGCGCAGATTCCATTTCACTTTTTTTTTTTTTTTTTTGAGGATGAAGATTGAATTTTGCCAGCACCATCTGTTAAAAAAACTGTGTTTTTCCCATTTGATGGACTTTGGGCCCTTGTCAAAGATCAGGTATCCATAGATGGATGAATTTACATTTGGGTTCTCAGTTTTATTCCATTGGTCAACTTATCTTTCAGTGAACAACAACCAGGCTATTTTGACTGCCATAACTGTGTAACAGATTATGAGGTCAGGTGATGAAAGTCCTACTTTATTCTCCTTCTTCAGTAGTGCTTTATTTATCTGGGATCTCTTCCCTTTTATATAAACTTAATGATTAGTTTTTCCATGTCTTCATAGAATATTATTGGTATTAGGATTGGGAATGTAATGTATTTGTACATCACTTTGATTAGTAAAATTGACATTTTTACAACACTGAATCTACCTATCCATGATCATGGTATGTTTTTCCATTTATGTAGATCTCTTGTTTTCTTGCACTAGTGCTTTGTAGTTTCTTTGTGTAGGTCTTTTACATTCCTGGTTAGGTTTGTTCCTAAGTGTTTTATTTTTCAAGAGCTATTATAAATGACATTGTTTTCCTGATTTCCTTTTTGTTGTTCTCTTTATTGGTGCATAGGAATCCAACTGATTTTCTTTCTGTATGTTTATCATGTATCCTGCATATTTGCTGAATCTTTCTATCAATTACAGTCATTTTCTTGTGGAGTCTTCTGAGTTTTGTAAGTGTAGTATCATATCATCTGCAAATAGGGGAGGTTAACTTCTTCGTTATCCGCTTGCTTTATTGCTCTAATTAGGACTTCTGGCACAGTGTTAAATAGGGGTGGTGAAAAAGGGCGTCTTTGTTCTTGTTCTCAAGGAGAATGTTTTCAGTGTCTCCAGCAAGACATGGCAGCATGGATATAGAAGCAATTCTCTAGCCGAGGCACGCTTCACAGCCTGTTAAGAAGAAACAGAGATGGTACATGGAGCCATGTGCTCTATGGAAAGAAGGATGAGGAGGTGAGAGGGGGGAAAGAAACCAAAAGAAGCCATAAAGAGTAATAACAGCAATCAGGAAATGGCACTGAAGAAGCCAGCTAGTTTGGGCAGGGCCCAGGTGTTGTGAAGCTGGTGCCTCCCAGGCTGCAATCTCTTGGCCTATTGGGAAGCGGCAGAGGCTGAACAGGAGGAAGAAGACTAAGGGATGGGAAAGTATTTGTCACTAGCTACCAAGTGCTCTGCATCCTGCTGCAAGCTCCATGAAATTGTGTTCCTGCACTTCCTGTCCATCAGTCTCCAATGGAAGTCCAAGGTGATGAATGCGTGCTAGGTTAACTGATAGGGGAACTTCCCTAGTATCTCTTCACCTTCTCTTTTCTGTGTCAGTTTCTTATTCCATTTGTGGCTTGGTTGAGTTCTTCATCTCTTCATTTGATGAATAGAGTTTCAGGACTGATGTTTGCCTCCGTTTTATTTAGTTTCTCAAGTCTTTGCTGTGTATGGACAGCACGGTGCTCCAGTCTGTAGTGTGGTGCTGGCTTCTCTTCCCTATCTTCTGCTTTTAATTTGTATTTTAATTCATCACTATTTAGGTCAATATGTTTTTTGTGAGTTTGTTTCTTATTTTTATTTAAGCAAAATCCTGGAGTTTGGGGGAAGCGAATATTAATAGAGGGAAAAAAAGGACGTTGTGTGTGTGATACATTTTATTTTCTGAGTGAATTGAGTAATCTTTGGGAAAAGCATGACCTCAGTCTCTTCATGCTCTCACAGAATCAGCTTGGAAGGTTTATTTTTAGAATACTTGTAGGAGTAGGCAAAGATGGACTTCTTGATGGCAGGCAACAGTAGGAAGAGATTACAAAGAAGTGAAAATAAAAATCATGCTTCCTGGGGATTAATGACGGAGATAAAGTCTTTGAGTTGCTTTTTAGAAGGCTCCTTTTGTATTGAGATTTTTAAAAGGATAATAATAATGCTTTATTTTAAATAATCAACAGTTCATTTGACAAAATAGTAATCATTTTGTAGGGAGATTTGGAATGAAAGAATCTCACAATAAATATATGACAACTATTAGCAATGGGATCCCCATTAACACGGCTGAATAATTCTAAGGTAGCAAAGTTTCTTTCAAAAGCTTTATTTTTCACTCTCAGTGCATTTAACTTGTGTAATTCTGCCATATCTTCTGCATAAATCTGAAAAATATCCTACTATTTTGCCTCAAAGACTCTAACAGTAACTTTGTCACCTAATTGTGGGTGTGTTGGGACACACTATGTTTATGCTTCGAAGGAAACTGACACCCGGTTTCTACTCTTGGAATTTTTTTTATTTGGTAATCATCACCATTCTTTATTTTCTCTACTTTTCCTGGGGTCTGAACAGGAAAGAAGTCTTGAAATTCCAACCTAGGTAAGCTTCAATGACTTCCACGGTGAGTAGGACTCTTTAAGGAAAAGCAATTTCCGCAGGTCCTAAAATGATCTCTCTTAGGAGATGAAAGCAGCACCTAAGGACGGGTGGGAAGGAGTGAAGAAAAAATGAAGAAGGCTGGAGATTTTATATCAACAGAGCGAAGGGACAAATATTTAGGAAAATAACCTCAACAGCTTCTAGGAATGACCACAATAGCACTCTCTCTCATAAACCAACTTTTCCTTTCCATGGTCTTCTTCTCATGGTACCAACCTGGAAAAGCACAAACTTTGATGACTCCAGAACTCTTCGCACGCAGAAGCACTCAGCACTCAGTGGCTACCTTAATATTATTACTGTCATCACTAAAATATAACTATTGTGGAAATCAGAATGGCTAGTAAACCACTGACAATGGAAGACAACTTACAATTATAAGCAAGAGGACTTAGTTGGCTGATCTAATGTTTTTCATCTCAGTCCATAATAGCCTGATATCCTGATAGACAGAGTCCAAATATCCTTATTTCAGAGACTAGAAGTCACACATCTGTGGACCATGGCATCTTTTCCACAGTCAGCCTGAGAGGCGTAGCCGATAATTGATACCGTTCTCTAGATTTCCCTATAGATGTAATTCCTGTCCTAATGATACATTTTTTTTCTATAGATACACAAAAATATCAATGAAGTTGCATTCATGTTTAGACTTTCATCTTTAAGTAACTTTGTATGGCCCTGCCTGGTCCATTATTTACTGATTTATAGTTTATTTCCCAAAGGACAGCCTTGTGTCTGAGTCATTTGCTGTACCCTTATACTGGTTGCAGAAACCTCAGACCAGCTACCAATTTACCAGTTTCTTCTTAGGAACAGCTTCAAAGCTGTGCTCAGGCCAGCCGTGGTTGCTCCCTCTGGGGCAAGGTAGAACCCCCAGACCTGTTTCCCCCTCTCCGTCTTCCAGCTGCTCCACCGGGTAACACTTGGGTCAAGCTGACAGATTTTCTGAGAAGTTCTGTTCAGTGAACTTTCCATGACCTACCTTCTGTCACTGCGAATGCTCTGAGGAGTCTTTATCCAACCAAAATTTACACTTGAAATCAATCTTGCTGCATCACACTATCTTGGGAAAAGGAGAAAAAAATGTGAAATGGTGAATAAAGAGTGACATGTTATATGCACAACTCAACCACTCTGTATATATACAACTGATACATATATAGCTTAAGAGGTTATGGTATCTCTTAAGGTCATTGAGGTTTGCAAGACAAATTACTTAAAAGACTAGGCAAGAAAGCAACTGACTTCAAGGGAGTAGCTCCATGATGCCAGTTTCTACTCAGTAATTTTTCTACAGAGACTTATTTATCAGCTGATGGGTAAACATGACTTTGATGAGGTGGCACGTTTATGTGAAGGGATGTGGCCTTCAAGAACCAGAAGATTTTAGTGTCATAAAGGCAAAGGAAAAAAAATATTTTAAGGAGTATAAATATCTTTCAATAGATGTTATCAGGATTCTTCTTTTCATACCCCAGAGAAAATTCATCTGCTCTAGAAAATATGTTTGATTTTCCTTTAATAGAACAGAAACCCTGGTGGAGTAGCAGTTAAGTGCTACATCTGCAAACCAAAGGGTCCTCAATTCAAATCCACCAGGCACTCCTTGGAAACTCCACGGGGTGGTTCTACTCTGACTTATAGGCTCTCTTTGAGTTGGAATCAACTTGACAGCAGTGAGTTTTTTGTTTGTTTGTTTTTTGATTTTTAATAGAATAGAGGAAACCTTGTGATATTGTGGTTAAAGGTAATACCTGAATTTCCAATCAGAAGAATTTATTTGACTTTAGTTTCTCAGTTACATGCTGAGTAACTGTTAACTAGTTGCTTAACTTCTCCAAATCTCACCTTTTTTTTTTAAATAATAATCACAAATTATCTGACAAGGCTCTCATAAACCCAATTAGGTAACATAGATTTAAGTATTGTGTTTTGATGTTTTCATACACATATGTATCTGTATATTTACCATCAATCATAAGTGAGCAGCTGGTCGATTGGAACTGTCAATTTTTTGGTTAGCAGCCAAGCTCTTACTGTGCTACCAGGGCTCCACGTATGTATGAATTTACCATCAATCAGAAGTGAGATCCTTATGTTCAGGCACATTGTTGGCATAGCTGATACTTAATAAATGCATGCCTAATTAGTGCATGAGCAAACTAATCTTGTTCCTTAAGTTTTCTTCAAAAAGGTGTACTTCAGATACAGAAAGCACATGTATTTTTTAAATATACTTCTCAGCTACGCTGATAAATTGCAAGGAAAGAGGAAAGCAGCTATTATTACAGTTGTTACACCGGCATTTCTATAAAGTAATCTGCCCATAATTGTGGTCTGTCTTCCTATTTTTTACTGTCCTCTTTTTCAGCTGAGGTGGAAATCATGCAGTGTGTCTCCGTAACTGATGTGGACAAGTCACAGACAGACGGTAGCTTGGTTCAGAAGATATTTTTTACTTTCTGGAGAGAAATAGCCTAATCTGAAACACTAACTAATCCTGGTCAGCCTAACTTTCCAGCTTTCTCCTTCATGTCTTGTTTTCAAGGTTTTGTAACTTATTTTTACATTCCACTTGTAATCTAGCTCTTTCTTCTATCTCTCTCTCTGTCCATGTAATCTGTTTGTCTGTCTGTCCACTCATCCATCTGTCCATCTATCTGTCCATCTGTCTGTTCAGCTGTCCATCTGTCCACCCATCTGTCTATCGGAACTATATACCTACCTATGTACCTACCTACCTGCTTATCTATCTCTTTCTTTCTTTCTCTCTCTCTCTCTCTCATCTATCTCTCTGTCTCTCTCTCATCTATCTCTCTGTCTCTCTCTCATCTATCTATCTATCTGTCTGTCTGTCTGTCTGTCTGTCTGTCTGTCTGTCTGTCTGTCTATCTGTCTATCATCTATCATCTATCTATCTATCTATCTATCTATCTATCTATCTATCTATCTATCTATCTATCTATCTATCTATCTATCTATCTATCTATCTATCTATCTATCTATCTATCTATCTATCTATCTATCTATCTATCTATCTATCTATCTATCTATCTATCTATCTATCTATCTATCTATCTATCTATCTATCTATCTATCATCTATCTATCATCTATCTGTCCATCTCCTGTCTGTCCGCCCAACCACCAGTCCATTTGTCCATCTGCCCATCCATCCATCTTCTGTGTATCTGCATCTCTATACCTTTTTATCTATTAATCAACCTTACTTTTCTAACTGGACTGTAAAGCTCAAAAATATAATTCATGTTCTCCTCAAAAGCTATCCCCAAATTTTGAACTTCCTCACTACATCATATGACATATTTATTAAATATCTGTTCAGTGAGTGAGTATGTGAATGCCAAAATAAGAGAGAACTTGTAGTAACTTTATGTTTCCTGTTTTTCAGAGTCATTTACTGTATACTCTAAACCTAATATGACAGATGGCAGTGTTTGTATACCAGTGTTGCTTCTACTTTTGTTTCAAACAAAATGAAGAGATTCAAAGAATAGAATTATACATGAAAGTAAACAGCCATTCGAAAACCAAACTAAATCCCCCACCATCGAGTTAGGTCTGACTCCTTGCGACCCTAGACGTCGGAGTAGAACTGGCCCATAGAGTTTCCAAGGAGTGCCTGGGGGGATCTGAACTGGCCATCTTTTAGTTAGCAGAGGTAACACTCACCCCACTACACCACCGGGGTTTCCAAATAGCCATTACTCTTAATTTATTCCTTTTCTGGTCAGGTATAAAGTTCAGAACATTTAAGAATTCATAGCCATAAATTCCCCCAGCTGTAACTACAGCCCATTGCTCTGGTCTAGAATCATTTCACCTTTTTTTTGACATGCTGCGAGGATCAAGATTTATGGCCTTTTTTTTATTTTTAACTTTTAGGATTAGGTCCCATAAACATGATGCCTCTAGGGTTACCCAACTCAACGGCACTTGGCTTAGCTTATCTGACAACAGAAAGTCTTTCAAAGATTCCTTGTTTTTGGCAGAGTGCGAAACATCCCACAGTACAGCAGTTTGCCTGTCAGGAATCTCTGAACCTGCTCACTGCCTATTTGAACTGCCTTCAAGTAATTTAGTGAAGGTATTATATGTCTTTTCATTTCTGTGATTTGAAAAACACCTTTTTTAAAGTCTGTAATTTGAAAAAGAGTGTGCAATTTCATTTTGTTTCATCTTTAAAAAATGTGCATACATACACACACACACACACACGTCATGGATTGAATTGTGCCCACCAAAAAATATGTATAGAAGATTGCATGAGTTGTGATTACCAGTATTGTGTGATTGCCCTCCATCCTGTGATTTTCCTATGCTGTGTGTTAAAGACGATTAGGCAGGGGCTGTAGGTCCCCTCCTAAGGTACCTTCCCTGCTCCACTGTAAAGGGAATTTCCCTGGAGTGTGGCTTTACCACCCTGTACCCTTTTATCCTATGAGAAACAAAAGGAAAGAGAAGCAAGCAGACAGTTGGGATCCTCACACCATCAAGAAAACAGCACTAGGAGTTAGGCGTGTCCTTTAGACGTGAGTTTCCTGTGCCAAGAAGCTCCCTGACCAAAGACTATGACAACACAAGAACTGTCCTCTAAAGCCAGCGAGGGGAAAAGCCTACCCCTGGAGTGGACATTCTGAATTTGGATTTGTAGCCTCCCAGACTGGTAAGAATAAACTTTTCTTTGTGAAGCCATCCGCTTATGGTATTTCTACTAGAGCAGTACCGGATGACTAACAGCCAAAAGCCAAGTGTCCCCCAGACAACTAAAACTATATATGTGTGTGTGTGTATTAAATATATATGTATTATTATATAATATATAATAAAATATAATATATGATATATTAATATAGTACATATATTATATACAAACATGTATATACATGCATACATATATAAATACATACATACACATATACATACATATTATGTATATACACACAATATGTACAATATGTGTGCATACAATACCATGAGTCGGATCTGACTCAATGGCACTTGGCTTGGCATACATGTATGTGTATATATGTGATATATACACAAATGTGTGTGTATGTATACACACACACATATAATATACACCTATATGTCTGTGTATGTACATACAAATATATGTATGTGTGTATACAATATATACATATTGTACATAATGAATATGTTAATATTGTATATATGTATCTATACATATGTCATATATATACACCCATAAATGTGTGTATAGAGACACACGTACATAGATATATACACCTGTATGTATGTGTATATACACACACATATACATATACATACATACATATATATACCTGTGTGTGTGTATATACCTATACATACACACACACCCGTATATATGCATATATATGTATATATATATATATATATATAAAACCTTAATTGAGATGTATTCCACTACAGGTCATCCTGTGTAGTACTTGAAGTGAACATTTAATAAAATTCTTCAGATTTGGGTTTTCCAACCTTAGATGGGTGAGGATGCCCAACTGTAATACATTGCATTACATTTTAAGTAGACAAACTAACATTTTCATAACATTAGTTTATGTAGTCTGAAGTAGGAAGAGTAGGTTATAAATAGATAAATAATGCTCAGAGAGGTTAGGTGACTTTACTGAGATCACAGAGCTATTGGCAGAACAGGTGCCGAAGTGAAGCGTTAGTCTGTGTTATTTTCAGATCGCTCCCCTGAAATGCATTAACCACATTTTACTCTCTGTGACTCTAGAGAGAAACAGCAGAGGTGTTTCTATGCCAGCTCTAGGTATACATGAGACTAGGATATACTGTGTGCCTATAAGTTTCAGATACCACCCATGCCAAACAATACATTTGTTTCTGTAGTTATAGTAATCCTAGAGGGCTTTTGTTACATACAAGTATATTACTTCTATCAAAAAGCTCTGTGTAAAAGGAACGATAAGGAGAAGCTGGGTACCTTGTTAGTAGAACAATGATACCATCGTGAAGCTGTACGGAGGAGTGAACTAAGTAATTAATGTTCACCCCAAAAGGTCAAGTACGTATGGAGGGCAAACTACCTGCTACTCACTGCTACCCGAAATATGGATATAGTGGTAAAACTGAAAAGACTCCTGTCAACATGTCTCAATGGAAAGACATGAAGTGTAGAAAGCAATATGAATGCTATTTGTTACTATTATCTTCTCATTTTATGCCGAACTCTTATTTCAATATTTTGCAGTGAAAACTAGACTATGAACTTGCTAGCACACCTTGGTTCCAATAAACTCTTTCATTACTTCCCTGCTTGATATAAGTTCATATATTTAAATTCATTGGCCCCCAACATCCTTGTGTCTCAAATGAGGAGTCTGTGATCCTTTATTTCTAAGGTCTTTCTGTTTTGACGTCTGATGCTCCCTTTGTACTCAGAAGTAGAGACTATTTCAGAGAGCAAGTGGCTCTAATGTTCTGAGCTATCAGCGCTATAGCAGAAGGCAGAGGAAGGCCCAGTGAAGGAGTTTTTCCTCAGAAACTGGCACCATGACCATTCTTTACTTTCTGCTCATGGTTCCCCTTGCCTTCCAGGGCAGGGTCAGAGGTGAAACTTCCCCTGGAAGCTTGTTCTTATGTTTTCTCCAACAAGAGTCACAAAAGTGATAAAGGGATAGGGAAATGGGACCCTGGGGGAACTTCAGGGGAGATGGATTATTTAGCCTGGAGAAAGAAAAGCTGAGGGGTGACTTCATAAAACTCTCAAACTTTATAGCAGGTTAAAAAGCAAAAGTTTTTAAACCATAAAAGAGATTGGTTATGAGTTGAAGACATAGGAAGTAAGCTTTAGGAGGCTAATTGTGAACTTTCTGAGCGATAAGGGCATGGCGAGATGTCTTGCACTGAGTGCACTCTGGAAATTCAGCATGGAGCTTCCAGCTGGGAGTATGTCATGGGCATAAACTGAGTCCAGCCACGTCTTCTGCACTGTGCTCAGCTCAGAAGGGCCAGCTCACTTCTCACCTCTAAGTTATTGTTCATCTCTACAGAACACCTTGAGGTATCTAATACCAAAATATTTTATGCCTTGCTTTTTCCTCAACCCCAACCAATGATAAATCAACAAACATTTAGTAAATGATTTATGTTAATCTTCATGTTTTTTCATCTTCTGAAAAAGATTTGTGATGCCCTAATCTGTAAAACAAAGATTAGAATGCATTGCCACACTAGTTTATAGGATGATCTTGGTGGCATAGTGGTTAAGTGCTACAGCTGCTAACCAAAAGGTTGACAGTTCAAATCCACCAGGCACTCCTTGGAAACTATATGGGGCAGTTCTACTTTGAAGTACAGGGTTGCTATGAAACAGAATCAACTTAATAACAATGGATTTATGGGTATAAAGTGAAAAAAATTCTGCATGATTTCACAGCATCTTACAAAAGTCTTTTATCAAATAGAGGGAGAGAGATGGTGGGCTGCCACCAGCCCATGCCAGCTCACAAGAATCAATAGTTAGACATTCAGGAAGTATATGTGGCACTTACTAAAACATTAACGACCTGAAGTTTTGAATTTTTGCCTTCTCTGTGGGATACCCAATCCCTATTACCAGTCAGCATTTCTCAAGCATGGTCATCATCACTGGAGGCTTGCACATTGGTATGATGCCAAAAAGATCTACCAGGCTCTCCATGGAAACCCTATGGAACATTTTTACTCTGTCCTATAGGGTAGCAATGAGTCAGAGTCAACTTGAAGGCAGTGAGTTTTTTGGTATAGAGTCACTGTGAAATGTAATTGACTTGATGGCCATGGATTTGGTTTGGTTTTGGTTTCGAGATAAAGAAAGTCTGAATGGATCATTGTTGTGTCTGTTGTTCTAGGAAGAGACCAGAAGTTCAGTGCTCTTGGCCCTCACAGATGGTATCACAATCAAGTCTAGTAAGTCTTCAAGAGAATTGAATCCATTTGCATTGTAAAGACTCATAGCTAGGATGTATTAGCCACAGTACTCCTCAGGATCAGAGGGGAGACTTCAGGATTATCTACAGTGATGCAATGAATAAAAGAAGTTAAAGTCAGTGAGGGAACAAGTGGTTGATAAGAACTAAGAGAAAAGTTGCCATATTCAAAATTATTCATTAAGAATTGGGGGTTTGTCTGGCTAAATCATTCAGTAGAACTTCTAGGCAAAAGTAGGAACCTCTCTGTTGGCAGAAAGGACAGTTCATCAAGGACACTGAATTTAGATTAACTCATTCAATGTTATTGTTGTGTGTGCTTTAGACAGTAAACATTTGCTAAGCATCTGGGGTTACAATATGAACAAAACATTTATAAATTTTTGTGCACTGAATATAAGACTGAAGACACTACTCAGATGTATGCTTTCTGAAAACAAGAACCTTATCCATCCTTTACTGGAACCATGATGGTGCAGTGGTTAAGAGCTTATCTACTAATTAAAAAAGTTTGAAATCTGAGTCCACCTGTAGTTCCTTGAGAACCCTGTGGGGTATTTCTCTGCTTTATAAGGTCAATGTAAGTTGGAATCAATTCAATGGCAAGAAGCTTGGGTTTTGGGCTTTGATAATGTATGGTTGGGTGGTGGTAAGTATTCAGTCCATACTTACTAAATGAGTCATAAAGCGGTAGTGAGCAAGTCATCACTCGCCTTTAGGAACTAAATGTTTCCTGCTTTACAATTCAAAGAAAACCATGGAGGCATAGTGGTTAAGTGATATTTCTGCTAACTGAAAGGTTGGCAGTTCGAATCTACCAGGTACTTCTTGGAAACTATATGGGAGAGTTCTACTCTGACTTATAATGGAATCAACCCCCTGGCAGTAGACAAATGGATACAATTTGGAAAGCAGAGGTGCAGTGAAAAGACTTTGAAGTCATTTGGACTTTTGGGAAAACCTGCTTAAAGTTTTAGGTGTATATAAGTTGTTCACCATTTCAGAGATTAATTTTCATGCAAAATATAAATAGTAAGTATGTTTAAAAACTCTTATACATATAAATTAGAAAGTACTTGGCCTGTATAATGCTTAATAAATATGAATTTTCTTCTTTTTTCCTATGGCAGGGAAGATTTTACTTACTAGTGTAGAAGAGTGTTACTTGGTTCCAGACACAGGAAAATTAGAATCACAGATACCCCAGATCATTACAAATATCTGTGAGAAGATGATGCAACCAGAAACATACCCATGACAACTGCTCCTGTATTTTTATTTACTGATTTGTTTGTACAATGAGGAAAAAGTGTGCCAAACAAAGTTGCACTTTGTGAAATCATGAATCAATACTAAAAAGTTACAAATATTTTAGTAAATATGAGGAATAGAATGTGACTCACCATGATTCAGGAATGGCAAGATTTATCTACGGAGATCTGTGTGCAAGGGGGAAGAAGAAACTAAAACCAAACCCATGCCGTAGAGTCAACTCCGACTCATAGTGACCCTATGAGACAGAGTAGAACCGCCCCATTTAGTTTCCGAGGAGCACCTGTTGGATTCAAACCATCAACCTGTTGGTTAGCAGATGTAGCTCTCTTCCACTAAGATGCCAGGGCTTCCAAGTAGAAAAGGTCACGCGAATAAATACTCTGCTCTGTCCTCATGATCTTGATCAAGCCATTTAGTAGTTAGCGGAATACACCATGAGTAGTAGCACTGTAGTTTTGTCTTTTTAAAGAATCTTACCACTATTTCTTGTTTCACAATTTAATAGATGGCTGATATGATTATAATTCTGTAGTTATCTAACGCCGTTGTTACTAATTTATTTCCCAGTGGTGTACAGTCTCTCTATTCCACAATCACATATAAAACTTGTGCCTTGGGGCAGGCATCTTGCTGAGCTCAAAGAATGCACAGATTTTTACAGAACAATCCCTGTGCTTCTGCCTAGTGAGGCAGAGAGACATGGAATCAATCTCTCTTACCCAGTGATCCAGTGGCAAGACATACCATGAAGTGCTAGGAGAACTGACAGAGGAACACACACACACACACACGAAAAAAAAAAAAAGAAAAAAAGAAATCAAAACAACAACAACAAAAACTTTTAGGGTGTTGGAAATGGAAATAACATTGAACTAAGACAGAAAGCACATCAGACTGAGAAAGCAGCAAGCTCCTTGGAGGAAAGTGCAACAAGTGCAGAGGCGTGGCAAACGAAACAAACATGTTGGTGGAAGGCTATTTTGTGGCAGGCATGAAGACGGGGTACAGTGGCAAGAAGAGCTCGCAGAATAGGAGGTCTGATGCTACCTGTGTGTCTGTGGAGCATTCTAGAGCTGGATAAGATCTCACGGGTTCCACCTTGGCCTTTCCTCAAACTTGAAAGATTTTGGTGCTATCTCTAGAAAGAAAAGCCCTGCCTAGAAAACAAGCTGCTTGTCCTATTTGTGAATTCTGCCAGGGCTTCACATCTTAATAATTCACATAGCCATATTCTGAATTACTTTCGGGGATTTGAGGCCTGACAAGACCTCTTCTTACACAAGGAGAGAGAGCTGGGGTCTAGAAAGTCTACTAGAAACGATGTTTTTAAATGCTTGATACATTTCGTGTAAGTAGAGATGACTCCATCTCAACTACTAACAATAATAAAATTACAGCTGTATTTATAACCACAGCAGCACTAGGCTGTCAGCCTGATGATGACGTATGAGTGCAATACATTACTTGAGTGAGGCATACACCGATGTATTTGTCAAAAGACATAAAAAATACCACAGAAACAGGTTAAATTAATTAAGAAGAAAGGGTCAGGAGGGAGAGGAACTCCAAATGAAAATATAAATATACGAAGTTATTGCGTTTTTTATACTTGTGGGCCCTTCCAAAGGCGTTCAAAACTAAAGCTCATCAACCTAACTTCTTAGGGACTCAACTTATCTGTCATTTTCAATAAAACAGTTGAAGGGGCCACTGTTGATTTCTTTCTGATGCTCATCCCAATGGAGATGTATATTGTGTTACTAGCTTAAAATTAACTTAGAAAAGTAGTAATGAGGCAAGATAGCATATTATAACAGGCTGTAAACTCAGCAGACAGGCAGACTTCAGTTGAGTTTTCGGCAATGACAAAGGAAAGTTTATTTAACTTTTTTGATCCTCATTTTCCTCCTGTAAAAATCAGGATAACAACCCCTACAGCACAGAACTGTTATAAAGTTTAAATGAGATAAAATGGGGACATATCAGCATAGTGCATGCATATGGTGAGTGTTCAATAAATAAACCCTTTGCCATCAAGTCAGTTCTGATTCTTAGCAGCCTTACAGAGTAGAACTTCCCCATAAAGTTTCCAAGGAGTGCCTGCTGAATTTGAACTGTCAACCTTTGGTTAAGTCTTTGCCACGAGGATTTCCCTATTCAATAAATAGCAGCTTTTATAAACACTATGTTAAATGTGAAAATGCATTTCTCAACAGAAACCTAGATAACATACACAGACATTTCTTACAAGGTGATCAGATATCAGTCATCATTAGTTGGCTTTTTCCATTTATAACAAAACATAAAAAGATACAGTAATCTATACCAAGATGACTATCAGTTAACTTTCAAAAATATTTTTTTTTTTTTAAAAAAAGCGGTAAATAACCTATAGCATTTTAGAATCAAGAGGATTTTGCCCACCCTACTTCTCTGTTTTGGAAGCAGCTATTAGTGAAAATTTAGAGTGATATAGAAATATGGAAGGACTTGAAATTGAGAGACCTAGACTTGAGACTTTGTTCTGTCACTTCTTATGTGACCTTTGAACATTTTTCAGCTGCTTCAAATTTTCTTTTCTACAGCCACAAAATAGGAATGGTAACATTTGCTTATTTGTAATGTTGTAGTGGCTTAACAAGGTAATGCTATCATTTACGATTAGTGTAGTCATTTATGTCATTTACGTTAATGTACCTCCTGTTCAAGCCAAGTGAGATGAGGTAGCCTTGGAAACAACGCTGTAAATCAGACCAGAAAAAAGAGCATGAGTCTGGGGGAGGATGAGTCAGTCAAGTAATTAGTCCAAGCCCAACAGAGAGAAAATAATTGATGATCCTTGGTGAATTTCTAGGGTAATGTCAGAGGATAGAGCATATGGATAAACTAGAATCAGACCCTTAAGGAAAACATCCAACAGCTGATCATAACCTAAGAATTGACCAAATTTAAGGGTCAATTTAAGGGCTATAAGACCCATACACAACCAGTTAAGAAAAGAGGGCCCAGGACACAGAAGATGTAATAACTTGTTATACTTTCTAGACTCATTCTTCCAAGACTACCTAAGCATTAAGCTGCACCCCTTGGTTAACTCTTTTATCTTTTATAACACCACATCCTGAAGACCTGCTATGCGTAAGGCTATAAATATCGTCAGAACTCTAACCCCTATGTGACACACAGCAAGTATTGAGTTTGGGCTATTGGCTACCATGGTGAGTGCTTTCACTTGTTAAGGCACAATACTGGGCATTGTTGGAAAGTTGGTTTCCACATTTCAAGAAAATTATGTTGTGTCTTCTTGTTTGGGTGCTCGGACTAGAATAAAGTTTATGCACCCAGTTATCTGTTGAGGGAACAATATCCCAAGGTCAACAGCAATCTCAGAGCAGTATCCATTGAGAAATCACTCTTATTTATTTCATGCTACTGCCTCCATGCTAGAAGCTCCAATTACCAAACTCCATTCCAGGTGCAGTACTGACATTTATCTTTCTATACACTCTCTTGTGATATTTTGAAACAGAGATCATTTCTACTCAAACACTTAAAGCCCGTGTTCTGTGTGACACTTGATGATAAGATTTCACTTGCCTTTATTAGGTTTACCATATTCAGACGCTGTATGAAAGAACCATTGTTTTACTGAGTTAGAAAAACAAATGAAGTCTTTGAGTGGCGGATGACTTTGATAAGAAATTCTATTTATAGATGCATAGGGAGTTGGTATTTTTGATGTCTGTTTAACTGAAATTATTTAGCCAAAGACTGCTTCAGCTTGCCTTGAAGTTCAACCAACTGCAAAGGCAGACATTGACTTTTTAGTTTAGTGCAGTTTTTCTGCTCTGTTTGTTAAGTGGGGTCTGAGTTTGCGGTAGGACAATTTAAGGCATGAACTCTCCATAGGCAATATCCCTCAAGTGTGCATTGAGGATTTCAGCATGGATTCCTGTGTCAGTTGAAAATCAAACCTTTCTTTGTAGAAAATAAATTGCTAGCTCGTTGGGAAGATTTTAATGAAAGAACCCAACCCAAGGTTGATCAACAATGAGATTTCACTGTCACTCTAAATTCTTTTGTTGAGCTGTTTGCCTGGCGATGAGTTGACCTCAATTAAGGAATTAGAGACAAGAAAAGAAAGAAAGAATGAGCAAAACAAAACCTCAAAACTAAAATTAACATCTTTTGAATGCCTGCTTTAAACCAGGTTTGGTGTTTCACCCCATACATAGATACTTATTTTGTTTTCTCAGCAAACTCCTGAAGTAAGCTTCATTATCCCTCTTTTACAGATGATGCAGCTGAAGTTCCAATAGATCAAGTTGCTTGTGCAAAGTCCATAAGGTAACAGAATTACGATGTGAATTTCATACTCCCTGAGTCCAAAAGCTGTGCATTTTCTATAACCTCTGCTAAACTTCGTGGTTTTTGTGGCCCACTTTCATTGTGTACTGTTGTACATGAGGATAAGCAGTCTTGAGAGACACTAATAGCCTTGAGTCATGATGTTTCTTGACTATACAAGTATAGACTGTCAAATGAAACAGTCATGTGTGGGTTTTCAGAATTTTTTTAACACGCTAAGACAAAACAACTGTACTTATGGATGACTAAATTTAATGCTTATACAAATAAAAATATCTTATGGAGTATTGTTTCTTTTAAAAATTAGTACAACTAACTGTGGAAATGCATTTGTAAGACAAATGGAAAAACAAAACTAATTATATATGGGTACTGTGCTCTAGTTGATAAAATTGTTACTCACTAGAGCACAGGGATATGGGTTAACAATTCTAATATTTCTATGTATATACATGGGAATAAAAAGATTGAATAAATAAATTGAAGATGGCCAAAGATAGGTTGCTTACTTTTGAACAAGGCAAGAAGGCTAGAATGTTCCATGTGACGATTGATTGGAGTTGGAGACATCAGGCAAACTCACAAATTTAACTACAGATTGTTACATATGGAAACATTTATAGTTATGTCATATGTGCATATATAACCCTCTGGCCAGCTGAGAGGACATAGAAAAACTGATACCTGGTAGCAATAAGTACACTAGCACCCCTACTCTTGATTTCCAATACCATTCTCAAATAAAAGGAACCACAATTTTTTTAAATAAAATGTCTGATTCTAAGATTGAAACAAAAGTTATACAAAATAAGCTTAGAGTGTTTAATAGCACCAGGCTATAGAAAGAAAAAAAGTCAGAGAATAAATGACAGTACATGTCTACAGACACGGGAAGCTCTCAGTGCCAAAGCAGATCAATTTGTGCAGCAAAATATATAAAGTGGTAATCAATTATAACTAAATTTATAAGGTAAGTATCAATGAGTGCACACTTTTAAAAACAAATGACTGAACAAATAAATTAAGGAGAATGGATAAATACCCCCATGCAGAAGAATTCCAAATAATGTGCATAGGTGTACTTCTCTCAGTGAGGAAGAGTATCACTTCTCACTCCTTAAGGATGAGCTGTGCAGCCTGACTTGCTTCCAAAGAGTGCAGCACAGACTGGAGCAGATAAGAGTCATTTTCCAGTGGAGAAACTTGACAAACGCTACCTCCCCAGTGGAGTGAAGCTTAACAGTAACAAGTCGCCCTTCATAGGTTGTAGTGACAATGGCACTTTACCTCTGTAGTCTTTCTTCACAAAACCTAGAAACTCAGCAAACACATGTCATTTGATGCACATTCTACAGATGCCTAACCAAACCAAAAACCGGACCCACTGCCTTCAGGTTGATGCCAACTCACAGCAGCCCTGTAGGACAGAGCAGAACTGTTCCATAGAGTTTCAAGGAGCACCTGGTGGATTCCAACTGCCGACGTTTTGGTTAGCAGCTGTAGTACTTAACCACCACGCCACAAGTATTTTCAGATACCTGACCAGTGCTCCTCAAAATTTGTTGAAGTCATCAAAGAAGAAAGGTCTGAGAAACTGTCACATCCAAGGGGGACCTAAAGAGTCATAATGACTATGTAACATGATGTCATGATGAGATCCTGAAACAAACAAAAAAAAAGACAGTAGACAAAAGTTAAGACAATCTCAATCAAGTACAGGCTGTCTTTAATAATAATGAATTCATACTGGTCTGCCATCTGTGAAAAAGATATCCTGCTAATATAAAATGTAAGACTAAAGGTAAAAATTAAAGGGAAAACAGAGTGTGGTATATAGTGAAATTCTTCACAACTGTTCCAAACTGCTGAAATTAATACAAAAGTGCATTTAAAAAAATCAATGAACCTTTTAAAACTCCTAAAAGATTAAATGACTAATTACATTATAACTCAGGATTACTATGCTTTAAAAAAAAAAATAATACAATAAGATTTATGGGAAAGAAGCAGATAGAAGCTGTATTGGAAGGCCAGAGAAGGGAAGCTAAGACTGCTGAGTGGCTGCAGGGGGCACCTGTAACCCTGCTCCCTCCCCTGATCAATAACACAAAGTCTCTGTTTGCTGCTGGCCACAGATTTTTGACTACCGTTCAGAGCTCTCTGCCTGGTGCTCTGAAAAGCAAAGGATAGGCTACAAAGTCCTTTAGCAGTAAAGTGCTCTGGGAACTGGAACAGAGAAGGTCACATGACATGTGTGGCCATGTGACATCTCCCATGGGAAACGACATAGGGCCTTTCCAGGTGTCACAAGTCATCAAGACAATTTTTTTTTGACAGACAGTCTATGACTATATGTTTTAGTGAAGTCTAAATATCTGTACAGTCAAAAAGTAACTTCCTTTTTTTGGCATACTGTTAAGTGAAGTCTAGTTTATGGGTTAGAACTGATGTCAGCTGGGGTAGGTATCACTAGATTACTCTAAGGGTCCCTGGTGGCACAGCAGTTCAGTATTGGGCTGCTAGGTGGATGGGTGGTGGTTGGAACCCACCAGCAGCTCCCTGGGACAAAGATGTGGCAGTCTCTTTCTGTGAAGACCATACCTCGGAAACCCTGCAGGGTAGTTTCACGGTGTCTTATAGGGTCGTTATGAGTGCGAGTGGATATCTGACTAATATCACACTTTCAGAACTACATGTTTTACTTCCATACACTTATATTATTTTTTTATGAAAAGTTTCATGTCATTTAACAAGACATATGAAAGGATATCAGAAGAAAGTAAAGACCAAAAAACGTGAAGGGCAAAAGATACTAGGAAAGTTGTAGAGGAAATGATTTTTATGTTAAAAGATTATTGCACGAACATCTGCTGTTGGCTAAAAATAGGCAGACAACAGTATATCCCAGATTTCCTAGCAATCAGTATGTGGGGAAAAGAGCAGGTGCCAAACCTGTTGCTGTCGAGTCGATTCCACTCACAGAGAACCTACAGGGCACAGCAGAACTGCCCCTGAGGGTTTCCAAAGAGCCGGTTGTGGACTCAACTACCAACACACAGGTCAGCAGCCAGACTCCATCACAAGGGCTCCATCAACACACAGATGGCGTGCTAATCGGAAGGCGGGTGCTCTGATTCCACCTTGGAAACCCGATGGCACTCTTCTGTAGGGTCACTATGAGTCAGAATTGACTGGACAATGATAGGCTTTGTTTTTTTTGGTCTTTACGAATGTAACATTGTCAGTGTTTGTGAGGTAAACATGAATTATTTGCAAGTCAGTACAAGGAGGAGACAGTTGGTATGCTGATAACATTCTGCTTCTTCCTGACCTGGATACTGGTGACACCGGTGCATAATTTGTAAAAAATCACCAAGCTGTGCAAAATCGGTTACATGAAATTTTCTATATTCTACATCAGAAAATTTCTAATGAATAGAAAGGATCCAAGTTGAGAAGAAGAGTTGTAGAGGAAAATAAAAAAGAGTAAGATTGTGGTGAAAAAGAATGTTTGATAAGGTAGATGGGGTAGAATATTAAGAGACAAAAACAAGCAAACAACAAACAGTCCTTAGATACTTTCACCAGGAAATTCCTTTGAAAAATGAACCAAACTGTCTGCAACTAAGTAGATTCCAACTCACAGCAACCCTTTAGGACAGGATGGAACTGCTAATAAGGTTGCCAAAACTGTCATCTTTCAGAAGAAGACTGTTACATCTTTTTCCTGAAGAACAGCTGATGAGTTTGAACTGCCAACATTTAGGTAAACAGCAGGGTGCATAACAATTGTTCCGATAGTGCCCTTTTTTTAAAAGAGGACACTATCAATTTGGATGAAGAACGTACACTGTATCTACCACTCGTTCCTGGTGATTTAAAACAAATTCACCACTATGTTGTCTGGGGATGCTTCTTGGTGAAATTTAACAACATTATGCCCAGGACTTACTTGTTGAAAGTCTAAGAAAGAGAGCTTCAGAATGCTGCTCTGTGACTTTACACATGTATAGGTTACCTCTCTCCTGGTCTATAGCAACAACCTCCTTTTTTTTGTCTGGGTCTGTTCTTGTCCCACTACAGTCCACTTTCCTGACAGTGATCAAAAATTTCACTCTTGGTGTTTGGGGTCTTAAAAGCTAGCAAACTGCCATCTGAGGAACAAAAAATTGCCCAACTCAGGTGGAACCGGTGAGCCCCAAAGACAACAATGACATGAGGGAAAAAGAGCCCAGAAGACAGCAAGACCCAGGTGAATGGGTGACTGTATCCGTATGTGACCAGAAGAACCTGATGGTGCCTGGCTACCACCAACGACAGTCATGATGGGGCTCACAAAGTTGAGTCCCAGTGGCAACACAAGAAATAAAGGGGTGCACCCTCGTAACTCCACTAAAAGACTGCCATTGATGGTCAAAGGCCTGAGAGTTCCCCTGGGAGCATGGCCTCTAGACCTGATGCTGACCCTGATCATAGACGGTTACTGCAGTCAACTCCTCAGATAGGAATGGATTGGACTTGAGGACACAGAATGAGCATATTGTGTGTGCACTTCATGGTTCTATGCGCCAACGGGATGCCATCCTACTGGCCTCTTACTAGAGAGAAACAGAGAGAGTGGAGAGGAGGGGACAGGAAATTGTTAAGAGGATATGACATGTATAGAATGGAAAAGAGGAGTGTGCTGTCACGGGGCAAGGAGAGCAGAAGGTAGCTGCAGATACGTGAGCATGCAAAGTTGAATTGTACTGTAAACTTTCATCTTTAAAAAGCAAAAAATCACTCCTGATACTGGTCCCATGGCCTCTAAGGTCTGTGTTAGCCATCTTTGGCCACCTTTCTACCATCTTGCCTCGTGCCAACCTTCTCTGCCACCATGCCTGGATCATTCTAAACTTCTTCCTTTCTTTCACAGACAGTAGCTTCTTTAGCATCTTATCTTTTGCTGGCTTTGCACTTTTCGTTCCCTCTGCTTGCAATACTCTTCTTTGCCTCTTCAATTCTCGCTCTCCTTTTAAACATCCAAGTCTCAACCTAAAGATTATCTCTTCAAAAACCTTCCTGATAATTCTTCTCCTAATTGTCCCACTCCATCTCCACTCTCATTTAATTTTCTTCACCACATTATTGATATTTGAAGTTACTATATTTTTGCATATGTAATGCTTTATTTTCCCAGATAGAATAAGCGTTTTTTAAAGACAGAAATGAGATGATCATTTGTCTTTGTACCCTAAGGGTTGTAAAACATGGCTGGCATATGGCAGAGACTAAAAAAATATTAGTTGCCTATGGAAGAATCGAGCTATTGAAGAGGTTGTAAGTGATCATATATATTAATGGGGAAATCCTGCTGGCATAGTAGTTAAATGATACAGCTGCTAACCGAAAGGTCAGTGGTTCAAATCTACCAGATGCTCCTTGGAAACTCTGCGGGGCAGTTCTGTTCTTTCCTATGGTTGTACTCTGGCGATATGTGTGGGAATCGACTTGACGCCAGTGTTTTTTGTTGTTGTTGTTTGTTTGTTAAATGTATTACTGTATAGAGCATATTAGACACTGTGGTGGCATAATTGTCTGCTAACCAACAGGTTGGCAGTTCAAATCCACCAGGTGCTCCTTGGAAACACTGTGGAGCAGTTCTAGCCTAACTGATAGGGTCGCCATGAGTTGGACCCGACTCAACGGCAGTGGGTTTGGTTTGGTTTTGGCAGGGTGGCTATTCTCAGTGTTGGATGCTTAAAATACTAGTAATTCTTTAGTGACATTGTTGAATCATTATTAAGTGAATAAAAACTTTCTGTAATTGTTGCTGGAAATTTTTTCAAGTTTCCACCGCCAGCCAGCCAAGTGCCGTCGGGTCGGATCTGACTCATGGCGACCCTAGGGGCCAGGGTAGGACTGACCCCCAGAGTATTCAAGGAGCGCCTGGTGGATTTGAACTCCGACCTTGTGGTTAGCAGTGGTAGCTTGACCAAAAATTCTTTCTATACCTGAGCATCTATGATTTTATTCTGGAGCTCATATTTAAAATCATAATTTTATATACTCCATTTATTTTCTCTGAGTTACAAACACCCTATATCTTCATCTCCTTTTCTGTATCCTGTTGTAGCTGTTAAGACTGTTTGAATCGCTTCTGATTCTTAAAGATTCTATGCACACAGGAAGGAAATACTTCCCTATCCCGTGTCGTTCTCACAATTGTTGCTATGCTTGAACACCCCGTCACTGCCGCTGTGTCAGTCCATCTCATGAGGACCCCCCTCTTTTTTGCTGACCCTCTGCTTCACCAAACATGATATCCTTCTCCAGAGACTGATCTCTCCTTGTAACATGCCTGGAGTATGTCAGATACCGTCTCACCATCCTTGCTTCTAAGGCTCATTCTGGTTGCACTTCCTCCCAGACAGATTTTTTGTTCTTTTGGCAGCCCATCGTCTATTCAATATTTTTTGCCAACATCGCACTTCAAAGGGTCCTGCTAAATTCTCCCCCTCTTACATCCCATACTAGCCCAGTATTTCTTCTCTTGCACTGTTTATCAATCATCACCTATATTGGAATCTTGGTTTAATTGTTCTTACGTTTTACTAGCTTTTTGACTCCTTGAAAACATAAAAAAATAATATTTGGATTATAAGAGACACTTGCTAAACCCTTGATGAATGAAGTTCCAGGCTACTTCCTAAAATACTTAGGCCTAAAGTCACAACTGTTTCAGAAAACAGAATATTGCTAACTTTGCTATCTGAGAAATAAATGATTCTGGTTGATTGGAAAGGCAATTAAATAAAATGCAGAAGAATGCAAGGCCAAATTGTTAGGGATATACAAAACGCTGAATTTTTACTTATTTTTATTTTTTCATAGCCCAGCAAAACTATAATCATTTACCTTACTGGAAAATCCAATTTAGTTTAGACTCTAAACTTTAAAGTTACTATGTATTAAATCAGTACACAAATGACTTAGTTGTTAACAGTCAACTTTTCTTTGTGAATCCATAGAACTACCTTTGTGCTACTTTATTGCACAAATACATTTGAAAATAATGCAATATCCATTTAAAGAAGATTGAACAGAAGGGTCATTTTAGTTTGAATACATGAGTGATTAGCTCTTTAAAATAAATATCCATTAAATAATACTAATGTGTGCATGAATCTTATTGAAGCACTTTTAAGCAAGCATAGTTAATGAGTTGAACATTATTATTCTTGGGGAAAAGAATCACAACTGTGCAGCCAAAGACCTATTTCTGTGAGTGTAAGCTGTTATAATATGACTATATTCCCAGGGAGTGTATACTTTTTTGTGAGGTTTCCTTTTAAGCAATGATTTTAAAAATTAAAAGATCAGATAGCAAAGATTAAAATTAGCGATCTTATTTCTGGATATTCTGCAACTGCATAATCTCTTTGAACTTCAGATGATCACTTTTCATTTGCAGTTAATGATATCTATATAGTTTATCACAAATAAAATGAGGTGATGATTGTGAAACAATGAAAAATTAAAGATGCAATCATCTTTCTTTGTATTACCATAATGGAAAAACATTTTATAGTTACCTCAGTCTTGGACATAACTTAGGTCATAACAGCTAGTTTTGAAACAGTTGTGGGAATTAGGAATTTGAGTATTGACCACACTACCTCACAAAATCCAGGAGTCAGGGAAAGAGTTGTAAGCATTGGTATTGTTGGCTCATTTGTGTAGACCTTATTTTTCTCACAGGAAACAGAGATGCCTTATACTTCTGCAATATGGAGAAGCAGAAGAACTCTGGCAATTTCTTCTATTAAGCACATAAAAAACAAAACCAAACTCATTGCCAGGGAGTCCATTCTGACTCATAGAAAACCTATACGACTGAGTAGAACTGCTCCACAGAGTTTCGAAGGAGCACCTGGAAGGTTTGAACTGCTGATCTTTTGGTTAGCAGCTATAGTACTCAACCACCCAACAACCAGGGTTTCCTGTTAGCCGCACAGAGTCCCCCAAATCATGTCCTACTTAAGGGTTTGTTGATCAATTGTTACTTCTCAAGAACATATGGCAGAGTTTCACAGGACTGCAGAATGGAATCAGATGCAATTTGATTTGGCAAAAATTTTGCCCAAGACTAGGTTCAGTCTTTGACATCGGAATTCCTGTCTCCTCTTCCTGCATCCTTCTCCAACCCCCACCACACGCCCACGCCCACTGGACTTCAGTAACACCAATCTGCCATCCTCCAAACATCACATTCTCATGTTTACCTCTGTGTACTTACTTATGTCGTTCCTTCTGCTTAGAATGTCCTTCCTGTTCTTTTCACCTAGAAAATCCATAGTTCTTCCTCAAGATTAGCGTAAATGGCATTTGGGTTTTTTAATAAATTTCCAAGGATCCCTGGTAGCACAGTAGTTAAGGGCTACAGCTGCTAACCAAAGATGAGCAGTTCAAATCCAGCAGCCTCAACTTGGAATTTTTATGGGGTAATTTTACTCTGTATCGTGGGGTTGCTGAGTCAGAATTGACTTGATGGAATTTTTGTTGTTATTGTTTATTCCCTTTAAACTTCCGGCACTGTCAAGTTTCAGCTAATTAGTTCTACTCATACTTTAAAAATTAAAACATTTATTTCACTCTACAACCTCTTAGGGTTTTTCTCTTGTCATAAAAATACAAGTAATCTAGTTTCTATCTAAGGCAATCTTTTCCTGTTTTTCTGTATCCTCTCCTCTCTCTATAGTCAGTAAATGACTCTATCAGTGTCTTTCATCTTTGCTTTATTATTAACGCCTCAGTCTTTGCTAAATAATTCCCACTATCATTACTTGATCTTATACATGTTACTATTACATTATTTTCCTAAAATGCTAAACTCCTTTGATACCACAGCTTTCTAAAAGAGTGATTTCACTTATCCTTTTTACCCCCTTCCTAACAGAATTCTTCGTCTTTCTCCTTCCAACATATTATGTTTTTCTGATCTACTTCCTTCACATATTTTTGCCACCATTTTAAAGAAACATTTCTTATCAAAGATACCAGTGATTCTCATCTTCTTAATTTCACTTGTTAATTAGCCATTTCTTATCTTACATGACTACTTCATAGGTTTTGATCCAACTGACCGCTTCATCTTTTCCCAATACCTTTTTCACTCTGTTTGTGACATCAAATTCTCCTCATTTTCCCGTTTTCCATTTCTTTCGCTAACGCTGCGTCTCTGCTGAAGCCCACTGTATACAATCAGCCCAGATCTCTCTCCTTTTACGTTCTCTCTTTTCTACCTCTGCTATTTCCTGTGGCAAGCTGATGTTTTCTCATCACTCTGAATATAATTTGTATTCTACTGTCTCCCAAATTTATTTCTCTAATCTTGGCTACTCCTATAAGCTGTCCCAGATATCAGCTGCTTACTCACTAGCTCTATTTTTTGGTTCAATAGACATCTCATAGACTCTAGTGTGCTATCTATACAACTTCATTTCAAAGTATGAAGCATTGTATTATCCTCATACTTAAATGTTCCAATGATTTTTTTGCTAGAGTTAAAATAAAATTCAGTCTTCATCATAACTCACCTAACCTTTAATGAATTAGCCACTGACAATATCTCTTGCTTTTATTTACCCAAATCTGGCCACATTGAATTTCTTTATTTAGAGATCAAAATACTTAAAGCATTATCTATTTCTGTTTTCACTCTGGTGTTTGTTTTATTTTGTGTAAACTCCAACTAGAAAACACTTTCCCCAGATAGATACAAGATGGACTTTCTGTAAGTCTTAATTCACCAGCTACCTCTTTGAAGAGTTCTACCCTGACACTAACCTGAAGTCAACCACTCAATTCACCCTCAAATGCACTACCTATTTTTCTTTTTCTGTAATATTTATTTTTTTAAATATGTATCTTTAGTCTAGTACACACATGTTGCTCTTTTCCTTCTTCTGACATGTAATCTTCATGAACTATTTTTTATATTCATGAACATTTTTTATATTCCAAACTATAACCTAGCACATAGGATAGTGCCAGACACATAGAATACATTCAAATAAATACTTAATGAATATAAGGATGAGCACATGATTTTATGTCCCAAATAAAATTTTTGTCTGTAAATATTGATTGAATTTCATTGGGAACTGGTCCTGTGTTTGGAGTCTGGTATTCAGATGAAAACTCAAGGGCCTCATTTCCAAGGATCTTTATCAGAAGCTGAGTTGTGAATTTCTACAGTGCTATGTGGTGACAACCGTGGGAAACTAACGCAAACTGTACTTAGGCAGAGAAGAACCAAGATTAAACCAGAACTTGAACAAGAAGTCTATCGGCCGAGGAAAGGGAGGTAGGAGACCTATGACCAGGACATGGATAAGTGAGCTCACTGTGCATGTGGTGCAGTACTTTTGGTATGAAGCTGGACTATTAAGTTTTAAGAGAAGAATGCAACAATGTAAGAGAGTGAGAATTAGCGGGTGATTGTCAAAAGAAAAAAATCCTATTAGTTTCTGTTCTAATTTATTATTATTATTATTATTATTTAATGCAGAAAGATGTTTTGGTCTGCTTCCTTAGACATTTATAGCCCGGGAAACTCTATAGAGTCAACATGAGTCAGAATCGACTCAATGCCAGAGGAAACATACTCCCACCCACCCATACCCACCCACACCCACTCACATACTCATGTTTAGTTTTAAGACAAGCCCTTTTCTATTCTACTGTATTTTTAATTGCATTTTAATATTTAAATTGGGGTTTCTAGGAATGCATCATTCAAGATGGAAATCAGCCAGAAAGTCATCGTGGAGGCCTTTTCAACAACAAACACATCTGCAGTTTGAAGTGCACCCTGAAGATGGCCTTCTCTTTTCCCCCTTTCGTGTTAACCACCCAGCTTTCTGTGTACTGCTCAGAAGTAAGCTGCCCAGAATTCATCAGTGTTTGCAGGAAGCATGCATTTAAAAAGTTCAAGGAGAAGGACAAGATGAATGATAAGGCACTCACTTTTTTGCAGAAAAACCATCCAGAGAAAATCATGTCAGCACCAAGCACTGAAGCCGAAAATGATATGCAGTTATAAACCTGGGAACTTAACCTAGTCCCTACCTTCCAAAGCCTGCACACACAAAGAAACTCTATTCTTTGATTGATGCTTAAGCAGAGTCACCTTCATTCTGACCAGTTGGCTTTCTAAAACCTCTGTCCCTGTAACCAGAGCCGGTTCAATTATGCTCCATCAAAAAAACAGATAGCAGGAAGGTCAGGTTCAGGGAGGGGGCTATAATTTTAGAAGCACTTCCTGTTATGAGTCTGACTTTTGATCTCTTGTGATCTCACAGGTCAGTGAATTTAAGTGAATGCTATGCATGAGCCACTCTCTCTAGTGGAATCAAGCATAGAATATGATCAGACATTTAAAGGATTTTTTTTTCCCCTTTTAACCATGAAGATTATTTCCCCAGTCGTTTTTACTCTGAAATATTTAGCTTGGGCAAAATTTGTCAGCAATACATATGCAGTGGAACTAAAATTTATAGCACAACTTAATCATTTCGTATAACATTATGCTACCCCATCAGAGAATTGTGTTCAGATGCTCTGACTTAAGAAAACATTTCACTCAGATGCCTCATTTGAAACATGAGAAAACAAATGAAAGGAAAGCACAACACTTTCCTAAATCAAATTACTAACTAATGACAGAGGTAGGATTAAAACCCAGGCTATGTTACTTTCAAAATAAGCACTTTTTCCATTCTTCTGCTATGTAGACTTTGATACTTTGTCTAGTCAATCATACATTATTCAGATTTGGATACTATGTTTATTAATCACAAAAACTTGAGGACAGATGAGATATAGACTTTTATAATTGAACTGAAGTGAGTTAGAAACAGGAGGCCCACAATTTAGTTCTATAGTTAAGAATTTTTTTCCCATGTAAGTAAAATATAAGGTATCGCCTGCCAAGGCAGTTTCCACATTATATTTCTGAGTTGCGAACTAATGTTTTAAACTTCTAGTGTCTGTTCCTCATCTTACAGATTTTGAACCAAAAATTTTTGAATAAGAATCAGGAGTTCCTTTTTTCAATATTATTTGCTCTTCTAACAAGCAGCCGTGTTAGAAGTCTCCATTAAATTGTCCTTCAAGTCTAATTCAGATCTGATATTCTATGATGTTCTATCAATATTTTCCAAAGTCTGTTTCACCAGGAATAATTATATAATCAAGGCTGAGAAGCAGCCTTCAAGACCTGGGTCAGGACTTCTGTTACAAAATGAGTTCCTTTATGTAGCTTTTGTACTTGGTTCTTTCGAAAAACAGCTTTAGTTTTCTACTCCACGGGGGTTACTGCTTTTGTCCAGATTGATTAACATTTCTTGAGCAAGCTGTAAACAACTTGACTTTTGGTCTGGCCCTGAGTTGCAGCCTGCCCTGTGGATGGTATGAACCTTGCAGGGATGGGTCAATATATTTATGCAAATTAAGTGACTATGAGCTATGCAAATGAGGTTGCTATGTAAATGAAGTGTCTGTGGTCTAGTCCAAGAATATTGGTCAGTTTTGGGCCTCCACTGGGCAGAGGCATGTCTTGAAATTGATAAGGGAGTTTGCATATATATA
This sequence comes from Heterohyrax brucei, assembly GCA_028571685.1. NCBI lineage: Eukaryota > Metazoa > Chordata > Mammalia > Hyracoidea > Procaviidae > Heterohyrax > Heterohyrax brucei. The sequence goes on along the minus strand of CM053164.1, from coordinate 14,143,035 downwards.
TACATATATATATTGCATATATATACATATATATATTGCATATATATAAACATATATATTGCATATATATACATATATATTGCATATATATACATATATATTGCATATATATATTGCATATATATATACATATATATTGCATATATATATACACATATATATTTCATATATATATACATATATATTTCATATATATATACATATATATATTGCATATATATACATATATATGTATATGTATATGCATATGTATATATACCAAACTATACAGCTAGCCTCACAGGGATTTTTCAGAGACAGAGAAGCAGAAAGAGAAGCAGCAGGAAGAAAGAAAAAGTAGAAAGAAGGAAGGCGGCAAGGAACCTTCTAAACAATCTGTAACACAGGTCAGTATCTCTAACACTGAAGAAAGTGACAGGCCCCGAATGCGGAACGCAGGAGAGCTGGCGGTGACTGACCGCTGGACCAAGAAGCTCCTGTCTTGAGATGCGGAGAGGAACCTGTCCTCAGGAGGTCAAGCGGCGGCCTGCCCGGTGGAGAGTTGTGAGAGAGCTGTCCTGCACTAAGCATGGAGACTTCACCTACATGTTTCCTGGTCCAGATCCTGAGTTCCATACTCCTGCGTTGTAGTCTTTTAGTTTCTTAATAAACTACTTAATTGTAATGACAGTTTGTGAGTTCTCTGAGACCTTGCGGTAAATTGCCAAACCCAAATGGGAATCGTAGAATGCTGAGAGGAGGAACGTGTGTGGCATCAGATGTGGAGCGGGACAGAAGCTTGGAAAATGTTGAAATCTGGGATGCATTTGACTTCTGCCTCATAGGGATTGCCTTGGCATTCTTGCTGGCTCTTGTATTTGAAATTATTTGACTTCTCTTTTGAAGCCTGAGATCACATATTTATACATTTGAGGCTTTAAGAAGTCTACAGTAACTTAGAACTTGTTTACTCCATATTTCTTGAATGTGAAAGAACCTGAAACCTTTTTTTTTTTTTTTTAAAGTAACAGCTCTTCCTAACATCTTAGGAGCGATGATTTATGAAACATTCTGTGAAAACAAATTTTAAGTTATTAAGACAAAAAGATATTACCAGCAACATGGTAGTTCTAAGAAAGAAATTCTCTGATGGCTTAAAAGCTGGCTAGGCAACTGAATAACTTGTTGGAGGTGTTCCTTTTAATCATTTAAAAATAATATTTCTCCTAAGATGAAATTGTGTATGATGTTAGGAACTGAGTCACAATTAGATATGGATATCTGAGGCATTAGGGCTTCTAATGTGAGTTGTCCCATCCTCTGTTTTCATCGTGAGGTTTTTTTTTAAATATATAGTAAAGAGAAAGTAGATATTTTTTAAAAACTTTCTTTAGATACTGAGAGTTTTACAAATGAGCAGTCTCTCCTTCCTTTCTGAGTTTTGCTTCTGTTTTGAAGCTTACCTTGTTTGGTTTTCTGACTCCAGATGAAAAATTAACTTGAAATAAACACTCCAAGATGGTCACAAAGCCCTTCTTGTGCAAGCTTCCATCTGCCACTGATGGGCTTTGATTGTGGAGGCCGACTTGTATAGGAGGCATTTAGGGTCAGGCACAGAATCACCCGCCTCCTCTACTTTAACTTAAATTCAACTTTTCTGCTTGGAGATAAAACACACTTTTCAGATTTGGTTACTTGCTCTCTGAAAGAATTTCATTTGTCCTCATGGAATTTTTAACCTTTGAAAATGTTTTTAACTTCACTTGTCCTTCCTTTAATATTGTAAATGTCTTTAAAAGAAGTGAAGTTTGTGTGCTGAAATTCAGTAAAAGTAGAAAGTGCTAAATTATTAGATTACTAGAGAACTTATCACAAGAACGGGTCTTAAAAAAAAGAGAACGTTTTGAATACTGCTGTTCTACCCTTGACCTTCACATCTGCTTCCAGCCTGAGGATTCTTTCTAGTCTCTTCTGTAGTGTTCAGATCCATCCATCACTCCATTCAGTGGCAACTGGCTGATTCCTTGTCTGTGTCTTTTCACTTATTTCTGATAAAGGTTTCAATAGCAAGGACACAAAGGGAAATATTTTCATCCCTCCTCCCTCTGTGTCCTTCTCCGTTACCTCCCTCTCTTTTTTCTTTCTGTTCTTTCTCCCTTCCATTCTTATTTTGCTTCTTTTCCTTGATTTTTTCAATAACTCATCAATAAATCTTACTGTACACTTCTTATGTACCAGATATTGTATTGGTAGTTCAGGACACAGACATAACAGACCAAAAAGTATTGTCATGAAAACATTAGAACCTTAGTGCTAAGTTGGAAAGATCATCACTGATTTTGTGCCAGATACTGCATTGGTAGTTTAGGACACAGACATAACAGACCAAAAAGTATTGTCATGAAAACATTAGAACCTTAGTGTTAAGTTGGAAAGATCATCACTGATTTTTAAACAAGAGAATATGTGCCATGAGAGACACACACAGCAGATACTGTGAATTTAAAGATGTAGGGTCCATATTGGGGAAGTTGAGAGACTAGGTAGCATCCAGGGAGGGTACCCAAGACAAGCATCTGGCAAAGTCCTGAAGTACAATGGGAAATCTGTAGATGTAAACATAAAGATAAAATCATTCCAGACAGATGACAAAATAAGTATGATGGCCCAAAGATATGAAATGGCTTTAGGAGAACTGAAAGTCAGTTAATGATGATGAAATATAGTGAGATCATGGGACAGAGACAAAACGTTGTATTGGAAAGGACCAGTCTAAGAATGACTTTAGGGGCTTGGTTGAAAAGCCTGAACTTTATGTGACAGACAGTAGAGAAAGATGTATTTTTAATATCTGAACACAGTCTGGAAAACAATTACATTCCAGAAAGTGATACACCCCCCCAACCCCACTGCCACCAAATTGACTCTGATTCATAGCAACCCTATAGGACAGAGTAGAACTGACCTATAGAGTTTTCAAAGAGTGCCTGATAGTTGTAAACTGCCAGTCTTTTGATTGACAGCTGTAGCATTTAACCATTGTACCACCAATACCTAAATATTTGTGCCATTATTAAGTTGCTATAAAAGTTGTAGAGTATGAATTATAATGACCATAAATAGAAAGGTTATCTTATATGCTATATGTACAAACGTATACACACACATACTGATATATGATGGATTTTATATGTTAATATGTGAGTCAAACAAATGAAACCATACAAAGTCTGACAAGTATGCAAACTCATCCTAGAAGTGCTACATAGCTCATGGCTGAATGTCACTGCCCTCAGTTTTGAAGTGCTACCTTTGGGAAGCTATGTACCTATGCCAACATCTCTTTTTGAACTCTTTTTCTGGAATGGCCATCAGAGCTGTCGTCATATTACCTTTGATGTCCTGAGTATCATTCAAGTGTCTTCCTTTCAATGTTTCTTTTATCTCTGAGTAAAGAAAACAGTCATTGGAGGCCAGATCAGGTGAGTAGGGAGAGTCCAATACAGTTATTTATTTACTGGCTAAAATCTCCCTCACAGGCAACTATACAATTAAGTTTGCAAACTTGCCACTGTGCCAGTTTGCAATGGCTGTTTCGGAAACAGTTCCCAAATTGCTTTGAAGAGTGAGCTAGGTTCTAGCGTTGGTGCATAGCTTCCTAAGTGGGGTTAGAAGGTGACTGTGGTGATATTCAGCAATCAAGTATGTAGCTCTTAGAACAATTAAGTTCATGGACTTAACTGTTGAACTTGTATGTCACATGCACTGGTTAGCACTGGGAGCAATAGCCTGTGAGAAGTCAGAGAAACAGAAACAGAATTGTCTAAACTAACTGTATTTAACTTTATGTTGTCTTTTCACTTTCTATATTTGGTGGTTTTGTAAACATTTCTAGGCTTTATTTAGTAATTCATAACTTTCCAAAAGCAAGAGAAATATTTTAATTAAGAACAACGTTTTTCTTTATAACATTAAAATTCTTCAAATGTTCACTTTTCATATTCCTGCTTCCTGTAGGGTTGCCGTGACTTGGACCCAACTCCACTGCAAAGGGTTTTTTTGAGCTTCCTCTATGACATTTAAACTTTTTTTCTTTTTTTGAGGTCTCTTTTTTGATTTTGTTTCTAAGTAAGTAAATTTTCTGGTTCAGGGCTTTTGACAATGCCAAAAGGAAAAAAAAATCAATTAAAATCACAGTGGTAACAAGAGGAGACTTTCGACAAAAAACATTCTCTTATTTTCCTTCATGAGAAAGCATATTGAGGGCCTTGGCCAAACTCATCTGCATGTGATAGAAAGATCCAAGCACTGTAAACTGTCCACTCAGTTGGCTATCTGCCAGCCTTCTGGGATTCAGAGGCCTCTACTTGGAAGTTCAAAGATCAACTTGAGCCATCTGTAAAGCTGACTTTGAATCTCCCTCAGGGAAACACTTTGAGGTTGATCTTGTGGCTTGACTCCAAATAAGAGACAAATGGAAAGCTTTTCCAAAAGTCTCACCTTGTATTAAAATCTTGGGGAGTGCCACAGATCCAAGGAGGGGAGCCCCTGCTCCCTGAGGTTAAAAGAAGCAGGAGGGTGATAGACTCTTGCAGGTGACTAAAGAGAAAAGAGAGCGAGACCTAGCTCTACATGGTTTCCTTTCATAAAGCCCAGGAAAGGGGACCGGGGCTGTGTCACATCGTGCTTACTTTGCCTAATGATGTAATGACTGAAGCATTTCTCTGAGTGAATGCCCATTCCACATACTCAGAACCCATCCGGAGCCTTGTGAAAAATACAGCGTCAAAAAGCTTTACTTGAATATACAAGATCTGCCAGGTAATTTTGCGAACTCATCCTAGAAAAATTGTTGTATATCTCACTGCTTAATATCACCATGGTCACCTTTGAAGGACTCCCTTTGGGGAGCTCTGCACTGACACCAGTGCCTAGTCCACCCTTCAAAGCAATTTTGGGACTCTATCTGGAATGGCCGTCAGAGTTGTCTTCATATTACTCTTGATGTCCTGAAAGTCATCAAAAGTTCTTCCTTTCAATATTTCCTACATCTTTGAGTAAATGAAAGTCACCAGGGGCCAGATCAGGTGAGTAGGGAGAGTGTTTCGATACAGTTATTTGTTTACTTGTTAAAACTTCCCTCAGAGACAATTATGCTACTAAGTTTGTTGACCTTGCCACCGTGCCACCGTGTATAGTGTCCATTTCATAAAAAGTTCCAAAATTGCTTTGAAGGGTAGACGAGGCACTGGCATTTACACACAGCTTCCCAAGGGGAGGACTTGGAAGTTGACCACAGTGATATTCAGTAGCACATAGCGCAATCAATTTCACGGACTTAATTGTCAGGCTCGGTATGGTTAACATTTTTGAACTTCCTATGATCATAAAGGAAGGCTGTTTAATTCTTACAAAAATAAATATGGACATGTAAGGAGATTTTTTCACAGAAGTTGCCATAAATTAAGAAGGAGATATGAGGATGTAAAGAGGCAGGAACACTGCCATGGAAGTCAAGATACCTTCATGGTCTTCCTTGTTCTTGCTCTCACTTGTCAGTGAACTTGAAACAGTCCTTTCTGTGAGCCACACGGTTTTGACAGCACCTAGAAAAGCACTGGAGTAGACAATTGTTAATGTCTTTTTCTTTTTTAAATTTTTTATACGTGTGGTGCATTGTGGAAACACTAGTTGCCTAATGGTTAGATACTATAGCTACTAACCAAAAAGTTGGCAGTTCAAATCTACCCGGTGCTCCTTGGAAACCACAAGGGGCAGTTCTAGTCTGTCCTATGGGGTTTCTGTAAGTCAGGATCAACTGGATTTGGGGTTTTTTGTTGTGCATTGCTAATCATTTTTAAAAACAGAAAAGCATGTCATTGACATGTTATTCAATATTCGTGATTGAATTTGTAGATTTGCACTTTGAACTTCATATTGAAATATGCATTATTTCCTATGACTTCCTCCTTCCTTTGAACTACCCTTAAAAAACACACACAAAAAAATGTTGGTAATGGAGCAGAGATACATCCATTATTTAAAGTCTCATTTCCTGAAATCTTTTCCAGTCTTTTGGAACATGCTTGGAATTTACACATAAGTATCCTTAGTCGGCTGAAAGGCTTAAACATTTCCTAAAGAAATATTTTAATACTTTCTAGAAATGCTGGTGTGTGTTTTAAAATGTTGATATTATACGACTATTTGTTTTTTTCTTTTGTACCTAAGTAAGGTTAATGCAGACGCATACAAAAGGAGAAATTAGCAAGTTCATTGGTCACTGATATATTTGTTGGCTTAAGAAAGTCTGTATGCTTATATCACAATACCCTTCCAAAAAATCCATACTAACTGTCATTGAGTTTGTTCCAACTCATAGAAACGCTATAGACAGAGCAGAGCTGCCCCATAGAATTTCCAAGGAACTCCTGGTGGATTTGAATTGCTGACTTTCTGGTAAGAGCCCTAACACTTAACCAGGGTTTAGGTTTTAGGAAAATATAGGCCAAGCATTGATCCTTGACTGAAAATGTTAACTAAGAGACGGAATAAAGAGAACATTTGTTATTAGGAAATCTAAGGAGATGCTTATTGATGAAAAACTAACAAAAGGCGTACAGAATTTAACTTTGGTTAAAAATAATAATAACAAACTGAAGCCTAACTAAAGAAAAGAGCCCGATTGCACAGTGGTTAAGAGGTTTGCCATCAGTCAAAAGGTCAGCAGTTCAAATCTACCAGCAGCTGCTTAGAAACTGGTATTTGTCATCATAGCTCAGTGGCTGAATGGCTGCTCGGTAACTCTGTTTTTAACTTTGACATTGACATTAGAAGTTCTGAGACACTGACATTAAAATATGTAGAAAAGGAGAATTGTTTTCACTGAAACCCATCACTTCATTAGGTTTTTTATAAGAAAATTACTGAAAAACCTGAGTAGTCTGAAGGATTAATAGTGGCTTTCTTCCTAGTGTATCAACTTTCTCCTGGGGTGTAACTTCCAAGTAGGCCATAAAGACACACTAAATTCTTGGGTCACAAGTGTAAGGCTGTGTTAAGTAAGGAAGAATCAGACTTGAACATAAATTAACAAGGTTATGACCCAGTTAAAGCTTTCCCACAGTTGAAACGCTTAAAATTGCATTTTGCCTTCCTCTGTATTTTTGAAAATCAATAAGAATTAATACTAATATTTCAGCCATGAATAAGGAGGAAGGTGGCAGCATGTTCATATTCAGAAAGCATGCTGAGTGTGCAGCGTTGGCCGTGCAAAAATGATCAAGACCCCTGTAAGTTCTGGAAAGCAGAGTCTCCATGCCCAGCAATCAGAGGCGGCCAAGAATCACCATTTTCCTAGGCTTTTCTCCAAATGTATCACGAAACAACAGCAAAGTCTGTGGAAAGGACTTCCTGTTTCAGCCAGATCAATGCTAAAAAAGCGTAAGTCTCCTTTTAGTAGAGATTCATTTCTGATTGCTTTGCAATGTGTTTACTCCTTTCTTTTTAAAGGAAGTTAAATGATTTTTTGAAGCACCATTTAAAGAGGAAAAAATTAAGACCAAATCCCCAACTAGCTGTTGGAGCAGGTGAGACCTTTTTTTCCTCTATAGTGTGTAGCACAAAAACTGATGGTGTTGTGACTGGCTACGTGCTACAGCTGCTAACCAAAAAGTCAGCACTTCACATCTACCAGGTGCTTCTTAGAAACTCTAAGGGGCAATTCTACTCTGTCTTATAGGGTCGCTATGAATCAGAATCGACTCATTGGCAGCAGGTTTGTTTGGCTGGTTTTCTAGTCTGTAGTAGGTGACAGAAAGCCAGATCACTCAAGAGTGAAGAAGAAATAATTACGAAAAAGCCCCTTCCTTTGCAGTTCACACCACCTTTGGTTTCTGAAGAGAAAAAAATTAAAGGGAGACAATGTGTCTCTGCTCTCACTACCTAAGCAAGTCAGGCAGCACTTCTGTGGTTTGCCTGATGGTATTTTCGTTGTCTCTCTTCCTCTCATTTCTCCAGTCACACTTCCAGAGTCCACCTCAAATGTTCCCACCCAATCTACCATTTAGGGTCAATCATGCTCTCAAAGGTTCCCATAGTTCTCTGTTTGTAACTGTTACTTATAGGTGCGGTATGTCTTTGCCGCAGCTGAACATATCAGAGAGATGTGAATAATCCTCACTTTTATTTTATCTAGGGTCCATGTCTTTCTCATCTCCGGACTACCAGAGCTTAGTTGCAAACAAAGCATTAGAAAGTAACAAGAACTAAACAAAGCAAAACCAACTTTATTTGTGCATTCATTCATTCATCTATAATTTACTTTCTTTTTGACTGTGTGTGAAAAGTTATGTTCAAGCAAGCAGAGTGTTGGTGTTTGAATATAGTATAGTCAGATCCAGTCTCTCATTTGACATGAAATTTTTGTTCAGGATTCAACTCTTTGACTCTTGGATAAATTCTAGTCTCTCAGGGAACACTGCCAGGAAGAATTTCTCCACATTCATCGCAAATGCAAAATTGGAGTCGTGAAGAATTACAAGTGCTGGTTGTCTGTTATTGCTGCTAATAACAAATCTTGAAGTTTTCTGGGTAAAGTCAACATTGGCCTATGAGCAGAAGTCATTGATATTCTCATTAATGACTTTCATTTTGCCATATCATACATAAAATAGTTATATATATATATGCATATATACTCCAAACTAAATACCACTATTGAGTTGATTCTGACTCATAGAGACCCTATAGGACAGAGTAGAACTGCCCCATAGAGTTTCCAAAGAGCTCCAGGTAGATTTGAACTGTTGGCCTTTTAGTTAGCAGATATAACATTATAATAACCACACCACCAGGATTTCCAAAATGTAAATATAAACACTTACTATTTTTTTAGATATATGGACGTATAAGAAAGGATTCAGTAATAATAATAACACCAGTTTTCTGTATTCAAAACCCAAATTTTAGAACAACTGGAATACTATTACCTCCCGTGCATTGCTTCTCATTGGGTTTCACTTTTTTAAAACCATTAGAACTAAACAATAACTTCCGTTTCTAGTATTTCTTAACATAACCATGGATATTTGTCTAAACATACATGTACCCCTGCTGCCTGACTCAAAGGCACTTGGCTTTTTTGGCTTGCCTGTGAATGCATATAATTTCAACAATTCTTATTTAAAATTTATATATATGCAATAGATGACACGTGTTTTCCACTGATGCACGCTCTTCTCTCAACATTATGTATTTGAAAATTATCCACGATTATGCTTGTATTATGCAGTTGATAGTGACCTACAGTTGACTGTTGACTCATGGTCAGCCTGTGTATAGAAACAACCTGCTGCCATCTGGTTGATTCCAACTATTAGCATCAGCAGACCTGTAGGACAGAGCAGGACTGACCCGTAGGGTATCCAAGCAGCAGCCAGTAGACTCCAACTGCCATCTTTTGTTATCAGCCAAGCTTTTAACCAATGTGCCACCAGGGTTCCATTTGCTGTATGCCAAGCCAAGTGCCGTCGAGTCGGATCCGTATGCTTTTGGTTAAATCCTAGAGTGCTTAAATTCTTGTTTTTGATAATTGTTTCAGTTCTGTCACCGTTTTTTTTTTAAAATTTATTTTTAGAGACTTTGTCAACTGTCTCATTCATCCTGCTAGAAACTCAGTTATTAACTTTTGTAAACAATAATTTTTTTGTATTGCTATGCTTATTTGAAGGATTACAAGGAACTCAGCATTAATAGAGCAATAGATGACTAAAACTTAAGGTGGAGAAGTAGACAGCAATCCTAATCAGGGAGAATCTATAAATAACACAGTGGAGGAAGAGTTTTATCATGGAAACTAAGGACAATCATTAAAACATTTGCAGTAGGCTAACAACACAGTCAAATTTGTATTTTATGGAATTTTCATCCTAGTGAAAGTCTGTAAATACCAAGGCTCTTGTAAAAATCAACTTCCAGTCAAAAACAATAACTAAAGTATAAATCAAATAAAAAAGGTCAAAGTAAGTTTATTTACACAGATCTTAAAGATTCTAGAAGACACTACATGTGAGAAAAACTGAATCAGAAATACTTTAGCCTTTGAACTTTATAACATCTGACACTTTCTTTTTAGAGATTTACAAAGTATTGTGTAGTCAACTTAGTGAAATGTTGTCTCTGTCTTCAGTGTCATAGAGGTAACTTTTCACATGCAGTTTGGACATAGAAATAAAACAGCACTGGATACAGGCTTACTTAAACCTTAGGAGTTATTTTTGTCACGTGTGCTTTTCTCTTCTATAGATAGCTTAATCCACGTTAGCTCAAATCCGTGTGTCCTGTCCTCCAGTACCTGAAAGGTGAGCTGACTGCCACACACACCTGCAAAGTTTAATGACCACAGGCATGGTTAATGCAACAGATAGCAGAACTGAAAATACTTCTGGAATCTCAGCTTTAGAGTTCTTAAGACACAGACCCAGGTGACCATTTCTTTAAGTGCTATCTCAGCATCTTTTGTATCATCTTTCCATGAAAACCATATATTTTATACCCAGTAGAAACCATGAGAAGACAAGTACATCCATTCTTCTTCTTTTTTTTTAATTTTTGGTCTTGGAACCATAACTTATAATAGTTTCCAAAAAGGTAATAATTGTAGCTAATATTTGAAGGAGACTATTTATTTTCAAATACATTTTCATTTGTACTCTGACAAATCTTGTAAAAGGTTATTATTATCCCTATATACATTTTTTTTTGGAAACTTGGCATATCTATAATTATCTTTATTCTACCCTTATGCTTGGTTGATAGTTTGACTGGATACTGGTTTGTTTTGTCCTTTTTTGCTATATAATCCAAGTCATCTCTCTGCAAGTCTGTCTACTTTCTTCACCGTGTGCCAGCGCACTCTTCCTTTTCCCTCTTTGCTTCTAGTATCCTGTTAATAAACACACACCTCTCCTATCCTCTACATCCTCTCCTCTCCCCTCTGGAAAGAAACCACTAAGACAGCCTCCTACAAATGATTAAAACCACAAAGTATACTCACAACATGGTCACTCCATGTCCCCTAGTCCAGCCCGTTCTTTGAAGTACAGTCCTCAGTACTGGTTTTGGGTCTGTAGCCCTATATACATATGTTTACAATGAGAAATCTGAATATCTAAATTAATATCACAGGGCTAGTTCAAGGCAAGGCTAAGGAATAAGTTTAGTTCTGTATAACATCAAAGTTTATGCTGAAAAGAATTTAGAAAGTGTATCGTCTGATTACAATGTTTGTAGACACAGTATTAGGCAGGGAGAAAGTCCCATGTTGTAACTGTGATATTATTTTATCCAGGGAGACAATAAAATTTAGAAAGGAAAAGAAAAATATTTATCTTTTCTTTCTCTTTATAAAACAGTAGGTTGGAATGATATTATGTTAAACAACTCAGAAAATCTCTAACCCCCAAATCCTTTATTTATAAAACTCAACTCTGTTATTGACAACTAGAACAATAATAAATCTAAATCACTTTGAGTCAAATTAGACAAGACGCAACATGCTTAGTGCCAAGAGAATAGAATAAGCACTAAAAACATTACTTTTCCTTCAAAAGGTTCAAGCAACAAACCTTTCCTTTTTAGGTTATTTTAAAGATTCTAACTGCAACTTTTACTATAAACAGTAATAAAATAATTCTAACTAATTTTTCCAATATAACATGAAGATATTTTAATGGTTTATTAATACTCAGAATTCTCACATTCTTACATCATTTCTCCAACCTTTCTCATTTACTATTTTGCATTGTAATTATGTGGATATAAGTATCATTTCTGACTTTTGTCTATTAGAATGTAGATACAAGCTATATATATATATATATATGCATACATATATGCAAACATATGCTCCTGTGTATAATAGATATAGACTCTATAGGCATACTTTTGATGGAGATATGGATATGGAAATAACCATAAAAGCATAATGCTTTCAAGTATTGGGGCTTCAAAAATATTTAGTTATTTTTAAAACTTTTGAGTACTTATAGTATTTTCAGACACAGTTTTAAACACAGTTTGTATGATACGAATAAACCAGCTCTGGTACACACAGCCAAAACTCAGATGCAGGAGAAAAGACAGCAGACAAAATAATTTCATAAAAGTAAAACATAGAGCTACAAAAGAGAGGAACAAGAGGATTAGTGGTAAGAATGGTCTACTTTAGATGGTATGGTCAGGGAAGACCTTTCTGATAGATGTTGTTTAGGCAGAAGCCTGAATCACAAGAAAAAGCCAGCCAAGTGAGAATTCAGGCAAATATCTATTTAGATGGAAAGCAGGCCAGAAGAGTATTAAAGTTGAAGACCTAAGAGCTTTTCATATAAGAAAACCTTTCATCATCATGTGACTAATGGTTTTTATAAAAGCTGAAATTATGACGCTGAATGACCAAACCAATTTCAGTACATGGCTGTGAAATCTGTGACTATTGGGTCATCCTTGACTCCTGTATTCTATGTGAGAATATGCTATGTATGAAATGAATAAATAAAATACATAAGCACCAGGCCATGAATGCATTGACCACTGACTTTCCCCTTCCTATTTCCAGGGGAACTATAAGACCATGCCATTTTCATTACTTATGACAAGTCCTAAGGATGCACGATATGTGAAGACTTGCTGCTTGTCTATATCAACTTTCCTGCTTGGGGCACAATGTATTAAAAAGAGACTTTGATTGGGTTGGAATATTTAAGAATACCATGATGGTATACTTCAATGTCCTATATTGGTCACACAGGCAACTGTGCTTACTGAGGAACTTAATTGTGTGCCTGAGGATCCTGTACGTAGATCAAGAGGTAAACGTCCAAACAGAACAAGGAAATAATGTGTTGTTTAAAATCAAGAAAGATGTGTGTGTCAGTGTTGCATCCTTTTGCTATAACTATTCAATCTGTGTGCTAAGCAAGTAACCCAAGAATCTGGACTGTATGAAGAAGAACAGGGCATCAGGATTGGACAAAGACTCATTAACCAATTTTAAGCAGATGGCACAACTTTGACTGTTGAAGGCGAAGTGGACTTAACACACTTTCCCCAGTACTTCCCCCTCCCTTCTCTGCTCCACACCAGGTGTTAAACACTGATGCACTACGTGGGCCAGAAGTGAGACATCTGACATCAGTGGCTAGAGCTATTCCCCAGACTTGGAGAAGGAAATAAAAGGAGGGGAAGAAAAAAAATTCTGTGGGCTCTTCTGAGTCGGCAACTCCCCCTGACATTCTCAGCACGCTCACAACACTGACTACTCAGAGACGGGGCACCTGAATTTTTAAGACTCCAATAATTACACTAGTTCAGACCAGACCATTTGGGTGCTCAAAGACTAAATTGAAATTATATAAATATATAAATTAGTCTTTAAATAAGTCTGTGTAAGTTAGAACACAATAACCATCATATGATGAAAGTGGTACGTTATGGATGGAATCTGAACAGATCCAATGAACTCAAATGTGCTACCTGAACAAGAGGCCTAACTATTTCTGCTGCACCTCACCTATAACTTTTTTTTTTGAACCAATACCACTTCTTCAACTGAAAAACAAATGGGTCCTTTTCATAGATGAATCATCTGAAGATGGACTGCTACCGCAAAACCACCACAATCCTGCTGGATTTGAAGGCAGCAGGGAAATCTACCCTATGCGCAGATCTGTAAGCAATTTATGGCTGAATCACTCTGTATGAAGGAAGTAAGGTGTGAGGTGGACACGGACTCTTGGTAAATGAAGAATGACTTGGGTGGTTGAACAAATGACAAGGAAGATACTTAATTTGAAGAAACAAGTCTACGATAAAGGGTGTGAAGTATGCATGTTTTTGCATTTCACAAAAATGTCCACCAGAATGCCCATAGAGTAGTATTTGTGATAACTTAACTCAACATATTTCAGCAATTTCTTATCTAGGCTTCACAATGCTTTCCTACTTGGTCTATAAGCGGGATGGCCATAGTGGCAAAGATGGAAATCTTGCATAGACCCGACAGCATTACTACCTCTCAACAAGGTTAATCTAGTTACTGCCCAAGCCGAAAGCCCAGTCTGTCTCTATAATGGCCAGCCCTATGTCTGACCAGGTTACCACTTGGCAAGAAGTAAATTTCTTTGGACTTCATCTATCCTGTGGAGGAAGTGGTTCATTTCAATCTGAAATGACATTTGCCAATTACACTAGCAAGAGCAGAGACAGTAGCTTATTATATTAATCTTCTCATATTAAGATTTTTGTAAAGCAACTTGCTATCACTTTGATGGCTGTCTGTCAGACTGGATTTAATGCAGGACACTAGCAAAGGGAATTAAAAAAGAAAAAGAAGAGATGGTTCTGGCTCTGATTTTCATCCAGCTGCTGCCTCAACAACCAGTCTTGGTCAGGCGTGGCGCTACACCCCCTGACCTTAACTTTACCACTGTTGCGTGTTTGCTGAGTCCTTTAAGGAGAGACATCTCTACCCGTGAATGAACTGTCTGGAGGCTTGAGGGAGTCAACAATGCTTGACCCACATTGCAGGGAACGATAAAGAAATACTTGTTTTCACATTCAAATTCTCTGAAATCACTCCTCGAGCTAAATCATCTGCATACAAGAACTTATGCCCAGTTCTGCTTTCTGAAGAAATACAGGAAAGATCATATCTATTAATATTTCAAAGTACCAATGAGTACTTTGAAAAGTTGTAAGGTTAAAAGACCTTCTCAGGGTCTTACAGGTAAGAAATAGTGCAACCAGGATTTGCATTTGTGTCTATCATGTTTATATCACCACTTGTAGTATCTCATAGTTAATATAAAAATATTGCTTTGGAAACAATTGTAAATGATCTCTTCAGGAATGTTTCAGAATGAAAAAAATTGTATCCAAATTTCTGCTATTTATTCTATAATTTTAAATATTTTAATCTTGAGTTTGGAATTTCACTGCATTAAAAGTACTAAGTATAATATTGATCTGCTACGCAAACAAGGAGTGATGAAACACGATCTGAGTATTGAATCAAGCAAGTTGGCTTTGAATTCCACTTTCTTTACTCACTAAATCCTGGGTACGTTATTTCCTTTCTCTAAAACTTTGTTTCGTTAGTAACAAAATGAACATAATAATTTTCCATGGGGGTTGCTTTGAGTTGGAATTGAATGAATGACACGCAACAAGAGGAAGGCATAGAAACTCTGGCAGTGTAGTGGTTAGGTGCTATAGTCTGCTAACCAGAAAGTCAACAGTTCACATGTGCCGGGTGCACCTTGGAAACTCTATGGAGCAGTTCTACTCTGTCCTATAGGGTCCTTATGATTAGCTATCGACTCAACGACAACAGGTTTGATTTTGCAAACCCTGGTGGCATGGTGGGTTAAGTGCTACAGCTGCTAACCAAAAGGCTAGCCGTTCAAATCCACCAGGTGCTGCTTTGAAACTCTGTGGGCCACTTTTACTCTGACCTCCAGGGTCACTATGAATTGGACCCAGCTCGATGGCAGTGCTTATTTGTTTGGTTTTTTTTAACAAGAGCAAGTGAAGATTCACACTTCACATGAACTGAATACATTTAACAGCTTTACCCCAACACCAAAATTTTTATTGCCTACTACAGGATACAGTTTTATCTTTGGCTCTAATTTTGAGCCATAGCAGGGCCTCTTTTTCTGGTGTCAAACAAAATGGGGGACTCAAGTTCCTGTGAAGGTTGAATTTTCTGAATATCAGGATGGTCTGGGCCGAAGAATTGTCAAGTGGCACATCAAAATTCAGTAAAGAAATTTCTTTAAATGAATGCAGTGATAAAATGGATTAACAGTAGAGAGTCCAGGATGCACTGTGACTCCTTCCTATTCCCTACCTTCTAAAACCAACATAGAACACTATGAAGGGTAATGGAATAGCTGTTGGATTACTAAGAGTTTGCAGCTGGAATTATGGCAGCTTGGAGGTGTATGGCGAAAAGCCTGATGTCAAATTAACATGGGTTAACAGTCACTGTGCTACAAACTTTAAATACATTCTTACAAAGTCCCTGTGACCGGAATCACTATCACTAAATAACAGATTGACGTATTATCGGGAGGGACAGTTCCTTGGTGGAGGACAATGGCTTGGTGAAGTAGAGGACTGAGGAAGTGACTGCAATGACATGCTCAAGTATTGCGAAGACTGTGAGGACAGTGCAGACCTGGGCAGTATTTCATTCTGTTGTACGCAGGTTCACTCAAGGTTGAAGTCAACTTAACTGCACCTAACAACGACAAAATAAATAAATAAATAAATAAATACAACAGGAGCTTGGGAAAAATATAAAAATAAAAATATGAAAAACCAAGGGTGCAATTTAGATATTAAGAGAGCCATGATTTCACCCCGTAATGAATTCATGTCTTCTTACAGCACACTGACTCCAGATGCAAGCTGCACAGAGTTGGCCAGTACTATAGAAGGCTAAATCTCAGGCTACTCCATGATACAGAGCTGGGACTGGATGGAGACAGGGAGGCAGACCTCTCTGCCTGTACGTAGAAAACATGTTCGTGCCCAGAGCAGTTTGCCATTCTAACTGAAATCACATGGAACTCCATTAATCTTTTGTTTGCCTCCTGTGTTCCCAGCTGATTTGAACATCTGCCTGCAAGGCACAGCTCTAATTAGTGTAAATACACTGTGCTGAAATTAAATAAATATCAAAACACATTTCTGCTTCCACCATCTCACTCTTCTCTCATTACCTTAGCTGGAATCATAATGGTTCAAGTGCAGCAAATCCCAATAGTTCTCTTATATAGTTTTTTTTCTGTTAGCGAAACCAATATCCAAGCAATCGTAATGCAGCTTCTCTGTAGGTCATCAGTTATAAAAGAGATGAGAAGCTGTGGACAAAGCACAAACATAGAAAAAATAAATGTTATAAAGCAAGGATTCCAAGTTACAGCAAAAGCATTTTTTTGAATTCTGGACTTCTCTATTCCTTTGGCAGAATCCCTGAGTAATACAGGTGGTTAAAGCTCTTGGGTGATAACCAAAAGATTGGCAGATGGGGACCATCCAAGTGAACCATGAAAGAAAGGCCTGGCTATCTTCTGCCACTGAAAATCCTATGAAGTACAGTTCTAGTCTGACGCGTGTAGGGTCACTGTAAGTCAGAATCGACTCAACAGCATTTGGTGGTCCTACTTTTCCACCACTGGCTTGGTTGTCAGTTGTCATAATGTGATGGCTTTTACAAGGTCTAGCAATTAAGCCTATGTCCTTAATCTTTCCAATCATTACATGACTCATTGCTGAATATCACTACAATCACCTTCAAAGCACTCCCCTTGAGAAGCTATGCACTGATGCCAGCGCCTAGTACACCATTCAAAGCAAGTTTGGAACTCTTTTTCTGGAATGGCTATTATACACAGTGGCATGATGGCAAGTTTACCAACTTAATTGTATAGTTGTCGGTGAGGGAGTTTTTTAGCCAGTAAACAAATAACTGTATCGGAACACCCTCCTTACTCACTGATCTGCCTCGTAATGACTTTTTCTTTATCTGAAGATAAAGGAAATATTGAAAAGAGGACATTTTGATGACATTCAGGACATTAAGGGTAATATGAGGACGGCTCTGATGGCCATTCCAGAAAAAGAGTTCCAAACTGGCTTTGAAGGGTGGAATGGACTCTAGCATCGGTGCACAGCTTCCCAAGGGGAGTACTTCGAAGGTAACCATAGTGATATTCAGCAATGAGGTATGTAGCACTTTTTCTAGAATGAGCACATGATCTTAACTGGCAGTGCCCATGTAACTCAGGAGTCTGTGGTAAAGCAAAGTTTCAGAATGCTAATTCTTAAATTTAACACCAAAACCATAATTCATAAAGGGAAAATTGATCAGTTGAACTTCATCAAAGTGAAAACTTTCATTCTGTTGTAGATTGTGTGAAGGGGATTTAAAGTAAAAATAGTTCTAAGTTAGAAGGAAATACTTGTAAGCCCTATATCTTACAAACAATTTCTTAAAAAAAGTTTTAAAAAAGAAAGAATCCCTAAACTGGTGGCAAGACTAATGCAGTGTCCCTTCCCTTGACCCAGCTCAGTGCAGCCTGAGCAGTTTCCCAATGGATGTGTCCCATGTGCTCTGTAGTGGGAGAGGCCTGCAGGAGGGCTGTCACCTGGAGGCTGACTCTCCCACAAAGGCTGAAAGACCAGGTTTCAAAGCCAATTGAAAGCAGGAGCCTAATTGTACAGAAACCTAAAGCAGGGACCTCCCTGAATTTCTGAGTGCACAAAACCAACATAAAGCTGAAAATCCTCCCAACGCTGAGGCCACAGTTCAGACTCGGGTCAAATTCTCCATTTGTCAGGCCTGCCCTTGCCCTGTCCTCTAGGTGACTAGCCAAGACAGCCATAGGCTTGCTTTTTTCCTTCTCGGGGAGTTCTATTAGTTCTTTGCAGATAAATCCTAAGCAAAAATGTTCTTGGTAATTTACCTCCTGTCATATGTGGATCCTACCCCAACCTTACATACACGGTCTGCAGGAGAAAGACTTGAAAATGCTACTGTAGAAGAGGTTGTATTTTAAGATGTGAGTAAAGATGACATTGGAGATTTATAGACTTCCATGCCAGTAAATGGGAGTGGGCTTCAGGGAGCCGATATTGATGAAGACGGATGGTTATGGCTTAAGCCTCCCTGGTTTGGTGGTTAATGCAATGCTGACCACTCAGCAAAGCACAGACGCTTGGGGACAGGCATAGGTCTTGTTTATGACTTAAAAGTCAAGGACACTGCTGGGTCTGAAGCGTGAACAGAACTGTGGGTAATACCCACGTATGGCAGAAGAAACGGGAATCGTTTAGGCTGGGACAAGGGTTCTTCTCTCTCCTCTTATTACTCTTTCAGCTTCCTAAATGTTCTATAATAAATAAAGAATCCTCTAAAAATACATAATGTTTTGTTATACATATTTTTGATTTTAAAAGCAACATAACTTGACTGTAGAAACCCTAAGGAACAACTTGAACTGCTGTCGCTGTTAGCTGTTGAGTCGGTTCCAAGTCCTCGGGACGCTGTACACAAGAGCAGGAAGCACTCCCTGTTCCTGAGCTATTTTCACGATCTCTGCTACGCGTGGGAAACCGTGATGGCATGGTGGGTTAAGTGCTACATCTGCTAACCAAAAGGTCTGCTGTTCAAATCTGTCAGGTGGTTCTTGGAAGCTTTATGGGGCAGTTCTACTCTGGGGTCTAGAGGAGCTATGCGTCAGACTCGACTCAGCAGAAGTAGGTTTGGTTTTTGCAGTCAACTGTGTCAATTCATCTCACTGAGGGCCTTTCTGTTTTTCATAGACTCTCTACTTTATGAAGTGTGATGTTCTTCTTTAGGAACTGGTCCTTCATTATAACACATCTAAAGTACCTGAGCTGTCTCTTCATCTTTGCTTCTAAGGAACATTCTGGTTGTTTGTCCAAAAGAGATTTGTTTGTTCTTCTAGCAGTCCATATATATTTGATATTCTTAACAAACACGTGATTTAAACATGTCAGTTCTTCTGTCTTCCTTATTCATTATCCAGCTTTCACATGGATAGTAAACCGAAAAAAAAAAAAAAAAGCCAAAGCTACTGCTGTCAAGTTGATTCAGAGCCATAGCAACCCTATAGAAAGAGTAAAACTTCCCCATAGAGTTTCCAAGGAGTACCCAGTAGGTTTGAGTACCGACCCTTGGCCAGCATCTGTAGCACTTAACCACTGCACCACCCATAGTATGTTAGGTGATTGAAAATGATATAGCTTGGGTCAGGTGTACTTTAGTCCTCAAGGTGGCATCTTGGCTTTTTTATCAGCTTGAAAAAGAATCATAAAAATCCAAAATTTTATCATTAATAATCATTGCTTTTTACTTTCCACTCTTATGCAAACATGCACATTTACACATGTATTGGGAGACAGCTTCTATCACAAAAATGAAATCATATTTTTGATGTCTCACTGCATCTTATGTACCTTACATGTCATTAACTATGACAGAAGGTATAGTTTATGAAGTTTGTTCAGGATGAAGTTTCATTTTTAATTGCTGTAGAACTAGAAGTCTTTTGAAAGAGAATCACCAAGGTGACTTATTTTCACATTACAGGGTCATTGGCTGATATAATGTCTTGCTCATCAGGTTTTCGCAGACTAGAAGCAAGATTGTGACAGGGAACAGGATGTCTGGTATGAGGAAAGGACTGTGGGGAGCCTGGAGAGAAGAGGAAAATGTACATATCCTAAGAAGAGCTTGTTACATTAGAAGCCTCTGGATGTTATAACCCACTAGACTTTATAATCCACTGGACTTTGTAACCCACTGGACATTATGCAGCCTGTATCTTCATGCACAAACACAGAACTATGTGAAAAATTCTGTGGAAGATGGAGAACTTAGCCTGGTAACTAATCAAAGTGCAAATTCCAATAAACATGGGTATTTTTGAAAATATTTCACTTTAGATTTAAATTTATTCATTTTTTAATTTTTAATTTCAAACTTGCTTTTCCATTGTCAGCTGAGTAACATGGTTTCCACAACCACAAGCCATTTGTGTTTGCTGTGTGCACAGAGCTGTGCTCTGAGATGGGGCCAAAGAAGAAGACACTCAGCTCCTGCCCTAAAAGGCCTTACCCTGCTCCCTTCTGGCGAACTTGTCCTTGACTGGGTTTGCAATGACATGGGGTAAAGATAACCCAGAAGATAGACAGACCCACATGAGTGGGTGCCTATATCAACTTGAGACCGCAAGAACCGGATGGTGCCCGGCCACCACCAGTGATAGCCGTGGTGGAGCTCACTAAGTTGAGTCTCACTGGCAACACAAGAATAAAAAGGGGTGCATCCTGAGATCTCCACTGAAAGACCCTAATTGATGGTCCAGCAGTTTCGGGGTTCCACTGGGAGCACGGCCCCTGGCCCTGATGCTGTCCTTGCCCATAAATCATAACGAAGGTTCACTCTTCGGATGCGAATGGATTGGACTTGGCAATGCAGAGTGACCACATATTGGATGCACTTTATGGATCTATGCATCTATAGGATATCATCCTGCTGACCTCTGGCTGGAGGAATGAGAGTGGGTGGAGAGGAGGGAAAAGGAGGCTGTTGGGAGGATGAGACATGTATGGAGCAGAGCGGAATGGTGTGCTGTCACCAGACAGGGAGAGCAGTGGAAGCTGCATATAGGTGGGCATGTAAATTTATACGGGAATGTACATTTTCACTCAGCCATATTAAATAAAAAAAAAATAAATAAAGAGAAAAAAATGGTAAGAGAAACCCTGACATAGGTGACACTTTCCTATTTTTGAAGTGCAAATATTCCACCACTGATACACAAAAATGATTTTTTTTGCTTGTACTCAAATTAGATTTGCCTGATAAACTTTGTCATGGTTGGAATTGTGTCCCCCCAAAAATGTGTGCAGCCGTGTGGCTGGGATATGGTTCCCATTATCTTGGGACTGTCCTCCATTGTGTGGTTTTGCTAACCTGTATGTTAAAGGATTAGGGTGGAGCTGTGAATTCCTGTGGGAGAAGTTTCCCTGGAGTATGGCTTGCCCCACCCTTAATGCTTTTAGCTTGCAAGGAATAAAAGGAAAAAGAAACAAAGGACAATTTGAGAACCTCACTACCATCAAGCAAGCAGCACGGGGAGCGGAGCGTGTCCTTCAGACCAGAGGTTCTTGCGTGAGGACGCTCCCTGGACAAAGACTGATGCAATACGGGACTTTCCTCCAGAGCCGACAAGGGGAAAGTCTTTCCCTGGAGCAGACACCCTGAATATGGACTTGCAACCCACTGGACTGTGTAAGAATAAATCTTTCTTTGTTAAAGCCATCCACTCTGTGGTATTTCTGTTAGAGCAGCCTAGCTGACTAAAACAAACTTTAAAGTTTTTTTTTTTAGGGGAAAAATAAAAAGCCTCCAAAGTTTTGAAATCAATAATCTACCGACAGAGTGCCCCAGAGAAATGTGATTGCAACAATTAGAATGTGCATCAGTACTGGCCAGAGGAAAATATTTCCAGACGGTAATTTAATAATTAAGAAACACAGTAGGTAGCATAGATAATTGTTGCTTTACCTTCAAGTTTTAGAATATGACTTTTGCTGGTGTATGATGTCATGTAAAAATAAAAAGAAATTAATAGATACAGATAAAATCTGTGTTTTATCAGATTCTCTGCAAAAAAGAAATTCTACGAGGCAATTCTCAGTTGTCCTACAAAGTCACTGTAAGTCAGAACTGACAATGAGTTTCCAAGCTTCTTTTGTGCAAAAAGAAACCATATCTCGGTGTAGGCAACAGTGCTGTCCTAAGCACGTGCTCACAGTTCATCAGACTCAACAGAGCCTAGAAAAGCATCCAGCTACCATGGCACCCTTATTGAAAATAAGATTTAAAAGACCGTTTTATACATTTGGCAGTTTTAGAGTTGAAGGTTTTGTTTTGTTTTGTTTTTTATATCATACTGGAGCTGCCTTTCAAAGTCTCTTTCATGTATATATGCGTACATATATTGATTCACACATACTTACATATAAACATTTATCTAGCATATATATGTATGTGTATATATGTATATTTATAAGTATATTGAAAAACTTGATGTGTATTGCTTAAGTGCTATCACTGCTAACTAAAAAGTCAGCAGTTCAAATCTGCCAGGCACTCCTTGGAAACTCTATGGGGCAGTTTTACCCTGTCCAATAGGGTCACTATGAGTTGGGATCAACCTGATGGCAACAGGCTTTTTTACATGTGTATATGAGGACTGACAGTTAAGTTCATAGTAGAAAAAATGTTAACATCATATCTCATTTCTGAATATCACTACAGCCACGTTCAAAACACTTTGGGAAGCTGTGCACCAACGCCAGCACCTAGTCCACCCTTCAAAGCAATTTTGGAACTCTTTTTTCTGGGATGACCACCAGAGCTGTTCTCGTATTATCTTTGATGTCCTGAATGTCATCAAAATGTCTTCCGTTCACTATTTCCTGTATACTCATATAAAGAAAAAAATCATCAGGGGACCAGCTCAGGTGAGTAGGGAGGGTGTTCCAATAAACAGTTATTTGCTTACTGACTAAACTTGTCTCTGTGTCACCGTACACAACGACCATTTCATAAAGAGTTCCAAAATTGCTTTGAAGGGTGGAGAAGGTGCTGGCATTGGAGCGTAGCTTCCCAAGGGAAGTGACCATGGTGATATTCAGCAGTGAAGTATGTAGCACTTAGAACAGTTAAGTTAATGGACTTAATTGTCAGATCTCATACGCATAATCTTCCCTAGTTTTTGCAAACATTCACACTCATGCAGTTCAATCATCCAATGCAGTAACAAAGCTATGTGCCCCTGCTTCTATGGATAGAAATTTCAAAGAGTAATGGTTTTTGTGGCTTTTTTTTTTTTGCCTTGCAGCCTGGTTGGCAGTACAAATGATTGAATACGTATCAAATATTCAAGATGACCTTTATGAATCTGGTATTTGAAGAGGTATTAGACTTACTCCAATGCATAGTGAATTTGTTCTGTATAGTTACCTTTTCTGGAACATGATTTGCCCTTTAGTACATAAGCTAACCTATATTTTATTATTCCATGTTATAATGGCTTTCTGCTGTGTTTGTTTGCTAAACACCCTAAATCACTACAATTGTTTTTACCCTAAAGAATTTTAAGTACATTCTTTTTATGATGTGATAATTCATTCATCCAGCTAACAAATATTTATCAAACTTCCACCGGGGGCAAGACAAAATGCTACCATTTATTCTAATCAAATTTACTGCAAAAAAGCTCTATCCTTATGAATTTAGCCTACAGAAGAAACAATCAGTATAAACAAAGCACTGTGACGCCAGGTAGAAGATAATGTAAAGAGATACATGAAGTCTCTGTGTGTAACAAAAAGCAAACATATCACTAACAGAGAGAATCGTGCAAGGATTTCTAGAGGAGCAAGGTTGTTCCAGGGTCAGTAGGTCTGGTAAATGCATATACGAGAGAATAGTCAAGGTGGAACTTTCTATGTGAATAAGAGCAGTGAATAAGCAATGTATTTGTTTAGACATCAATTCACCTTTCTTGAAACACGTCTTATTTCTCGAATCACACTTCTATTTTTTTATTTTTGGAATTTTTATTGTAATTAAGTGAAAGTTTACAATCCAAGTCAACTTGGCACGTAATACCATGAATACACCCCTCTCTGCAGCTCTGTCTGCTCTCCACAACATACGACACCACATTCCTCCTTCCTACCCTGTGCTTCAAATATCCATTCGAACAACACTTGTCCCCTCTTCTACTTCCTCCCCTCTCCTCCCTGACAAGGAACCAGGTAGACAGCCTCCTCATACGTACATGGTAAGCCTTATACGTACACACAGTGCCTGGATCTCTCTGTGCCACCTAGTCTAGTCCAGTCTATGTCTGAATTGTTGGCTTCAGCTCTGGGCTAGCAGCAAGTCCAGGAGCTGTGTTCTCAGGGGACCCTCTAGGACGGCAGACCGTCAAGTCTGGTCTTGTAACAGAGTTTTCAATCTGCACTCCCCTTTTTCTCGTGCTTTCTCAGAGAGTATACATTGTATCCCCTGTCAGAACACTTTTTGGTGGTGGCCAGGCACCATCTAATTCTTCTGGTCTCATGTTAATGTAATCTCGCAATCATATGGACCCTTCTGTTTCCTGGGCTCATATTTTCTTCACGTCCTTGATGCTCTTGGTTTTCTTCTGCTCCAGGTCACACTGCTAATTTTAGGAGACTGAAGAGCCTAACAGTTAAATTCACAGTGCAAGAGACTTCTTTGATTTTCATTCTTTCCTTCCTGTTTGCTAGATCAGTTAACCTCAGGCTGCTCTCTGTTGTCTTAGTTTTATTGCCTCTGCATTGCAAATGATGTTAATGCTATCCATCTCGCATATTCGGCAAATCCTAAATAACTCATAGTGACTTGAAGGCAGGGTGCATAAGTTTGGATTTGAGGCTGAGGGACTAGGACAAAGAGGGAGCTGACTTCTAATTGTGAATGAGACTGAGTGGTAGAGTAAAGGTAATATTTATAGGTCATTAACTCTTTATTGAATTTTCTAGTAATTCTTGGGGAAACATGGGCCAAAGTCATTCATATAGCTGGGATTACATTTCTTATCAGGATATATGTAGCTCACAATGTTACCTTTTTCTCACTGCTTCCAAATCACAGAGGACTCAATAGAAAGATGTTTGTGAACAAGGTGCTCTGAAGAGCTGATATTTGAAGTTAAATCGTTGTGACATCTATGACAAATAAATGATCCACAAGTATATAAAAATATATTAATTATTAATATTTTTTCCATAACATTTAAAATTCAACACTATTAGATACATAGCTAGCTGTTGTCAACTCTGACTCATGACTGAATTATATTCAGTAGAATTTCTTCATTATGGCCAGAGTGTTTGAGTCCATTATTGCGGTTATTGCGCTAATCCATGGGTCTTGGTCACACTTGTTGGACTTCTGTTTCTCCACAGATTGATCCTTCCTGATGACAACGCCAAGGCAATGAAGTAGACATTGTTTTGTTGTGATCTCTGAGGTTTTTGTCGACTAATTTTTAGAAATAGACATTCAGGTCTTTCTTCCTAGTCTGTCTTAGTCTGGAAGCTCAGCTAGAATCTGTTCCCCATGAGTGACACTGCTAGTATTTGGATACTGGGGTAACTTGCAACATCAGCTACATGCAAGCCACCAGAGTATAACAACCAACAGATCAGTGGTGACAGTACTATTAAAAGTCTCATTTTAAATGCAAATCAGAAATTATGCAGAAGTTTCAGAAGGACAGCTTCTTTCCTCCAGTGATCACTGCTTTCTCTGACCCCCTAAATATTTGATTTCTCTGCTATGATGTTTTATATTTAAAACTTCAGTTTGTCAGGTAATGATTACTTATATGTATGCCATAGATTTCTCCTCTACAAAAAATCTCAAGAGACATATTAAATATTCAGTCTTTATTGCTGAAAGAAACAGCAGTTCATAGAGAATAAATTAGTAGGTAACTATTAGTTTGGGCCTACTCTCGGGAGGGATCATCAGTCCCTAAAGAAGGACATTGTGCTTGGCAGAGAGTCAGTGAAGAAGAAGAACCTTTACAAGATGGTTTAGCACAGTGGCTGCAAAAGTGGATTTAAGCATAAATATGATTGTGGCAAGGTGCCACACTAGGCAGTATTTTGTTGGGCTGAATGTCATGTCACTATGAGTCAGCACTCACTTAATGGCACCTAACAGCAAGAAGTAACTATTAATTAACTAATCCATATTTCAATCTGAAAAACAAAAACCAAACCCACTGCTGTTGAGTTGGATCCAACTCACAGTGACCCTAGAGGTCAGAGTAGATCTGCCCCATAGAGTTTCCAAGGGGTGCCTGGTGGATTTGAACTGCCGACTTTTCGTTAGCAGACATAGCACTTAACCAACCACACCACCAGGTTTCTGTTCAACTTCAAAGTCCGTGTTGTTTTCCAGTATATCACTGCAGTATACTGCTGGAACATACTATGTTCTATGATTCTTCACCTGTCTTAATTTGGGGGCATCTCTCCTCCAAAGTTCAAACATCCTAAAAATAAAACACCATGTCTCACAATTGTATGTGTTCCTATGAGACTGAATCTTGTGAAAAAGCCAGGCACATGGAGGTCAATGGCAGCAAAACTGTCTTAAAATATAGCCTGGCATTAGGAGTTAGACACCAACAACATTTGTAGTGGCTGTAAAGGTATGCGTGAGCTGAAAATTCACTGAAGGCTACGGATGGAATTTAACTGTAGCAAATGTAAGCAAATTCACCATTAAGACAAAGAACACTGTGCAAGGCATGGCCGTTTTCTGTATCTTAGTCTTCCCACAAGAAGCTGAACATGGACCCATGGGAAAATTAGAGAAAATGTAGGTAAGAAGATGGAAGCCACGATGAGAGAGACAAGGAGTCAGCATCAGGAAGATCTTTCAGGAAGTCGAAGACCTTCCAGCCCGCTGAAGAAACCATAGGCTTAAAGAGTCTCCAGAAGTCAGACCAGTAAGTCAGGACATGGATAGAAGAGGGATCCTTGCCAAGTCATGGTTCAAAGTAGAGCTTAGAAAGATAACAAAATGTTGAGTTTGGAGTTTAGTAGAGAATAAATTCTCTCTCAACAAGAAAGAATTGATCCCAGATCGTGGATGTAAGTGGGAACAAGGTTAAGTCAATGGAGATGTGAGAGTTCACAAGTGTAGGGCTTAGAAACTGGATGAGTCCTTGGAGAAAATAGTTTCCCAGATAAAATGTAAATATAACAAAAATAGCTGAATTAATCAATGAACTGAAATAAAAGAAGAGAAAATACAAGGACAATACAAATGACGAGCGAACGAGAACATTATAGTTCCACAAAACCCTTAGTTGAAACACTGGGAAAGATAGAACTGCAGCTTAACTGGAAATTAGTGAGATTAGAAACTCAAATGTGAGTGCATTGAAGACACGTATTAGAACATGGAAAGGAAGCTAGTTAAGGGAATGAGGTTGGGAGGTAGACAGGTTGAGTCTGAATTTCACCTCTGTCATTATTAGTTGGTGATTTCAGGCAAATATGTTCCATCTTTGTCTAAGTCCTCTCATGTGGAAAGTGGAAAGAGTAATACCTTCTTCACATGGTCATGTTTAAGGGCTAAATTAGATTGTGAAAATGAAATGTACTCTCACATAAAGAACTTAATGCCAGGCACTGTGTTCAAAGCAGATTATTTTTCTCCTTTCTTTTTCTTACACTGTCAACTTGAACTTAAAATATAGTCTTCCAACTTTGTTTCTTAAAAATATTACTTATAAAATGTAAGCTGATTCATGGAAAACAGACTCAGGTCAGAACTTAAATTAGCCAAGTATATAGTGAAGTCATAATAAAAGATAAGGCTTAGATTAGCAAGATTCACCCTGTAGAAGGGGATTATTTCTCTTGGAAATTGGCCTGGAATGTGTAGATGTGAGGTTCCCGGATACAAGAACATATAAACTTAGTCTAGGCGGATCTCAACCCAGGTAGGTAACACCATAGACCCTCGATTGTGATCTCCCATCAAAGTCAAGTTTGAGCAAACAAGATACAAACTGTTTTACAGACAGTACAGCTTATATATCAGGGGAAGAGTGGAAAGTATACAAAGGAGTGAGAAACTTATACTATTTGAGCTGAATCAACATGACGGATTCTAAATCCATTTTTCTTGAGCTTCGTACTGGTTTCGTGAAGAAATCAATACCAACAGATCTGAAAACTTCCAGATAAATATAATGACTCATCAGTTTGATGTTTCCAAATACCCTCGGACTTTCTTGTTCCTTTTTTTTTTTTTTTTCCTGTCTCGATAGTCCAGTGAGATTGCTGTCCCTGGTGGACACTCTCCACTTCTGGGCAGTGAGAGATGCTGCTATAAACAAGCAAAAAGTTCCATTCCAACACCACTGGGTCATCCCTAGGAGATACTTGGCTTTTGTAGTATTTGAAGCAGATTTGCATATCTAATGACATGTAATCTTTCCAAAAATTATTCAGAGCACAAGCTCTGCTCAAGTAAACATCAGAAATGTTAACCTTCTCTTTTAAAGGACAGCCACAGGCAATCTCTTAAATGTTTTCTTGGGGGGAAATTTTGCTTAAAAAGGAAATTCTCTAAGCAAAACTCCGGAATTGACTGTTATTTTCCAGATGCATGCTCTAACACTCCAAGACTTGAGGGCACTTTTCTAAGTTACTACCTTAAGGAATAGAATTCTGTTTATGTCCCCGCAAACTCTCTTAGATATGCAGCAGAACAAATACATTAACTATGTTTATTGTTGACTTTTTGAACTAGAGTGTGGCAGCTTTTTTACTTAAAAGCCCAGATGGGAAGTGATTTCAGCTTCCCAAATTACTCACCGTGGTCCTCTGCTTACCATTCAAAACCACAGTGAAAGCATCCAGCCAAAACCAAAACCACACCAACTGCCGCTGAGTGGACTTTGATTCACAGTGACCCTATAGAACAGAGTAGAACCACTTCATAGAATTATCTGGTGATAATTAGGATTATAAATAGGATAAATAGGATTATCTGGTGAATTCGAACTGCCAACCTTTGGTTACAGGAGGCAGCCCATTAACCACCGTACAGCCGGAGTTCCGCAGAGAATCCTAAAATGAGCCAGATTGGATTTGCCCTTGGGTCTTCATTTGTTGCCACCTGGAAAATCATTCTTTAGGAAAGAAATCTCTAGACTTTTTTCTTTCTTACGCACAACATATTAGACAAAATATTTTGAGCATTTGTAATAATACATATGTTTCATTGATAATTAATAGTAACTGATATATCCATTGTATGCTATAAAACACAAAACTTGAATTACAAAAGATAAAGTAAAAATAAAAACCAAAAGGATAACCATTTAATACTATAATGCTTGCATGAAAGAAATATGATTAAGTATGGTTTATTCATTTTGAAACCTTGTGTTACAATGCTTTGAATATGTGGATCAAAGATCAGTTTATTTTGCTGCTTTTTAATGGCAATCATGGCTGAAAAAGACTCTTCAAAATACTATGCAGGAAGAATCTATTTCTGTGCTTATTAAATTGTGATACATTAAATCCCATCTACCAATTAAGGAAAGATTTGTACAAAAATTTGTCTGTTAATTTTTTTTGATCTTTTATAATGTCAATCAGTTGTTCTTTGAATTAATTGGAAGCTGTTGCATTTTTTTCTATTATTAACAGATGGACTAAAATGCCACTGCAACTCCTGATTTGAATTCCTGATAAAAATTAGAAATTATATTTCTAAGATTTATTAAAGTGCACCCATGAATCTGTTTTGCTTTGGTTTTTGTTTAAGCAGGTGAATTACTTACATTGTTTTTGTCAAGACTATCATAATGAAGGAAATATTTTTGAACACCTGTCGATACACTAGTCTTACCAGATTGCACGGATCTATTTTAGACAGCAGTTTATTTATCTGATTATGAATAAAACATCAATATTAGTTTAAAGGGACAGAGGATATTTAGTTTCACGTAAATATATACCGGAGAGTGGGTACTGATGGTTGTTAGTTTCCGTCTGTAACTTAGTTGATGAAGAGCTCACAGGAGGAGCAGAACTGTCAGCAATGCCGTATTTTTGCTATTCACTTGTTCTTGGACTGTGAATATACTGTCCACCTGCGTGTAAGAGGTCTCCACACAGGAACAAGCAAGTACAGACAAGGAAAGGTGAAGAACACCAAAGACATGAGGAACATCAGGCCTACTGAAGCTGCATGAGGACAATCAGCACTAGAAGGACCTTCCCACAGAGCCGATAGAGAGAAAGCCTTCTTTCCTAGAAATGGTGCCCCGAATTCTGATTTTTTACCTCCTGAACTATGAGAAAATAAATTTATTTTCTTTAAAGCCACTCCCTTGAGTGTTTGCAGTATATCACAAGCTAGCTAAGATTGAGGCCAAATAGCCAAAGACAGTCGAAAAGCTCTGACCTGTATAGAACTTTATAGCTAACACTTCTACACGATCTCTTTGAGTCAGAACTTATCAGAAGGGGTCACCACAGTGTCAAAGACTAGAGAAAATACCTAGATTTTCTGAAATAAATAAATAAGCACACACAATTTTCAGCATCTGTATGGTAGTGCTTGCATTTTTTCCCCCCTCTACTGTTGTGTTATACACAGATCTTTGGAAATTTTTATTTCTAAAATATTATTTTAAATTCACTTTTTTGTAATGTGCTTATACAGTTGTCCACTGTTGATGTACTAAGTTAATCAAAAAGGTTGTCCCTGACGGCTAAGGGTGACAGTATTTTCAGGGCTGAGTTGTAAGAAGCACAGAGAAAACAGAAGAGTGGTACACCCATTGCATTAATGGCCTCAGTCCATCACTTTTAGCTTTTTTCATTTTCTAGACTTCTTAACTGTGGGTGCGTGAGTGCATATGTGTGGATGCTTGCACACGTGCATGTGTCTGTGTGTGTATTTCTTGCTAAAGATACGAATTTATTGCTTTACCCCTTTTATGATGGTGCTCTTATGATTATACTAGGCCAAAAGAAAGTAGTGAAGTGACTACAACCCAGTTCTGCACTTGAGTCTCAAGATACTTTTGTCTTTCCAGTTGCTTCCTTTTGTAGAATAAACTTGAACTTACCTACTGGAGATGAGAGACATGAAACAGGGTCAACATCCTTAATTATCCCAGCTGAGTCCAAGTTCTATTAGCTGACACCTAGCCAACTAGGGTACATGTAATTGAACCTAACTAATAGTTGGAGAACTTCTCAGGAGAATTACCAATCTTCAGACTCCTGAACTAAATGAATGTTTATTGTGTAAAGTTACTAAGTTTTTGTTGCCACAAAGAATTATTATGGCCAAAGCTAACTGGTATATGTAACTGTGTCCACCAAATATGTATGTTGTAGAGTCTATAACCCTTTTGCTGTGGCTATAAACATATTTGGAAATACAGTGTTCTTTGCTATGTCAGTAAGATAATACTAGAATAGAATGTATTATAAGCTTCATTTTTTGAGATATGAATTGAGGATACTAGGCACAGAAGTGAGGAAGTACAGATGCAGAAAGATTGTTGCCATGTGGACACCACATGAACCAAGGAGCCAAGGAACCGAGGAACAGAAGCTGAGGAGACAAGGATCTTTCCCCATGGTTGACAGAAAGAGAAAGACTTCTCTTGGAGCCAGAGCCCTGAATTCAGGCTTCTAACCTTCTAAACTGTGAGAAAATCTGTTATATTCATTAAAGCTACCCACTAGTGCTATTTCTCTTATAGCAGCAAGAAGAAACTAAGACAGTAAGTGACACAGAGACTTATATTTATGAGATCTCAGACTTTGTCTGATACAGTACTTGGAAAGTCTACTAGTATTAACTTAAAATGTTGATATAATTATTCCCATCATTTAAGCCTCAGAAAGTCTAAGCAATTACCTCAGATCCTTAACTGATTGTTAGAATAACACTCAAAACCAGATCTACAGATATAAGCCTTTTGCAATTTATTTTAGTATGTCTTACTCTACTACTTCTCTTTGTTAAGGATGAGACAATGATTATCTGAGAGCAAATAAACCTGCCTTAGTGACAAGATTGCTAATGGATTTATACATATGTGATATGATTCCTAGCATTCTGATTAAGGAATTCATAGTACTGGTATTTAGAGTTGGGAAACTAGTGATCACAGTATTTGTGGCTTAATGATGTTGATAATTTTAAGCTCTAGTCCATCACTACATATACGACAGCAAGGCCTGTAATTAAAGAATTCCCAGATAGGTCACATTTACCATTTAAACTGCACTAAATCTAACAGCTATGGATTGAAATCCACATTCTGCCACTGCAGAACTTTTCAATACTAAGCATTATTAAACATAAGAGCTTGTATGAAGTCTGATTCCTAGGAAACAAATGAGCCTTAGGGTGTAGTGACATGGCTTAACCCAAGTAAATGTCACAAAGAAGCACTCACAAGAAAAGGATGCTTGTAAAAAAGAATTTGACTTGCATTATTAGGCGATGAGTCCAAGAAAGTCCTAAAAAGGAGTGTGTGGTCATACATGTATGTACATTGGCGTAGAAGTATATAGGTAAGTACAGGTGTAATGTATGTATGCACAGATAGAAATGTCCATACGTACATTCAAGTTCAGGTGCGTGTGCAGGTATATATATTCATAGAAGACACAAACACCTTGCAAAGGTGGTTTTCTAGATCTGAAGGCTTCGAACCTTAGTCTGATGAGACAACTCAGTCAACTGGCATAATATAGTCCACAAAGTTCCTGTTCTGCATCCTAATGAAATAAATAGCATCCAGCATCACAAAAACTTTAAGATACAGCTGGTCTCTATTCATCAGGAGCAAAAGAGTAAGAAGGTGACCAAAGTCTCAGAGAAGAAAGGAACCTACAAGACTAACAGTCTATGTAAGTCGTGACCTCTTTGGCCCTGAGACTAGAAGAGCTAGATGCACAAAGCTATCACTACTCACTGTTTTGACTGAGATCACAATAAACAGTACTTGAGAGGATGAGAGAAAAATACAAATATAAAGCAAAATTCAAATTCTTAAAAAAAAAATTAAAGGGTAGGGAACAAGGCAGAATAGCTGGGCCAGATGAGTCCAGAAGACTCCCTAATTCTGTTGAACTAAAATTACCCCTCAAGATCAACGTTTAGCCAAATAACACAGTGGCACACAAAATAAAGGATGTTAGCCATAAGTATGGTGGTGTACTTAAAAAAAAAATCATGAGAACAAAAGGTCAAGGTTTACTTTAAAGTAAAGATGAAAAGATAAAGGAGAAGGGAAACTGGAGTTCCAGAAATAGAACAACCAGAACACAGTTTAAGAGACTGTTGACACACTGTTAAAAAGATAATAATGATATCACGTAATAATTTGTGTAGAAATTGTCAAATGGGAACCGAATTTACTGTGTAAACTTGGACTAGCTGCACAATGTAACACTATTAAAGTAATTGAAATGGGCTTTAAAATTCATCAGAAACCCTGGTGGTGCAGTGGCTTAAGTGCTACATCTGCTAACCAAAGGTCAGCAGTTCAAATCAGCCAGATGCTCCTTGGAAACGATGAGGCAATTCTGCTCTGATCTCTGGTGTCACTATGAGTCTGGCCTGACTCGACAGCGGTGACTTTTTTGGTTTTTTTTTAAGTTAATCTGTAGTAGCTAAACTTAACTGCATAAAAAAAGGGGTCACATGCTCATTCAAAATAGTACAGAAAGACCTCACAATTTTAGATTTCTGAATATGAATTGGGCAATATTGGGTCATTGTGACCGCTCTTTATACTGGGAAAGTTCTACACGTCCTGAATAAGAAGACGTCAGTGGCTTTAGAAACAATAATAAGTAGGCAGCAATTTTAAATCTGCTTCTCAGTAATGCACTGATCAATGGTTTGCAGTCTGACGGAGCCTTCTCTTGGCCCGGAACGGCTCCTTCTACTATAAAGGCAAGCCAAGTACAGACAGGGTTGCTTTACCTGCTCTCAGACTTATTGCCTTAGGCCAGTGTTTTAACTGTAATTCCATTTTTCTGTGCACAACTTAACCACCTTTGTGGAAGAGAATTTTCAGTTTTCTTAATAAATAATAAATCATTGTAGTATAAATGTCAAACACAATCCTATTATGCAGGACATTTTTTTCTCTTAATAGTGTGAAATATTGGAGTGGGAAGAGACAAGCTTGTTCCAACCTTTAAATCAGGGAGAAGCTGGAAAACAGAAAAGGAAAGTAGCATCTCCAAGGTCATAGAAGCAGGCAGAAGGCGGCCACTGGAAGGACACAGATCCCCTAATGTTACAGTACACTCTCTTCTCACCTTCCAATAGATTTCTTGGTGAAGAAACAGTGAGCTTTCGCTTTCTTACGATAAATGCCATCTGTAATCTCTTTTATGTTCTCTCTCTTAAATGGCTTTATTGGAAATAAATAAATATATACACCCATTAAAAAAAAAGAAAGAAAGAAAAACAAACGCATTGCCTTTGAGTTGTTTCTGATTCATAGCAACCCTATAGAGCAGAGTAGACCTGTCCCATAAAGTTTCCAAGGAGCAACTGGTGGATTCAGACTGCTGGGCTTTGGGTTAGCACCCATCTCTCATAACCACTATGCTGATAGGGAAAGTCAAGTTTTCTTTCAGGGCACCATAGCAATTTCCAAGTCATTTATATGGCATTTCAACTAGGAATTTGAAGTCTTAAGGTCAACTTTTCTTCTTCCACTTTGTTCAAGGAAAATCCAAGCAATCAACCAATGAACGTAATTATACTCACTACTGACCGAACTGTTCTAAGGCATCAAAGAAATAATCACCCAGATTCTTGTCTCTCATAAGTAGTTGATTAGGAGTGTCCAGTGGGGATATTTTGTGGCATAGTCCATGCCACATCAAAGTATGGACTACAAGCATGCTTGTTACTACTAGAAATAGAGATATCAATGTCTTTAAATCTGATCACATGTGAGAATGAATTCCAGAAATTCTAAAACCAATTCAGACAACTCATCCTTAGCAATTTCTTCCTCTAGAACTATTTCTCAGACTCTAATAACAACAATTAAGCCAACTGATTTAATCATATGTAATTACTTTATAGCAGCAACCAGACTAGCATTTTATCAAACAACTGGATGCCAAGTCTAGCTAACCCATGCATAAAATTAATCTTTAGGATCATCAAACTTCACAATCAAGAAGCCCAACATAATCCAAAAAGGATCATTAGAAATAAGTACTCGGCTAGATGATTTGTTGTACATTTCAGGACAACAGAATCAAAAAGGAATCATTAAAATAAACTTGATTGAGATATGGCTTACTATAAAGGAATATTGTATTGAAAATTGTCCTATTACAAAAATGATGGTAGGATGTTTCAAAGGACTTGAGGAAAATGACTATCAAGCTTGGTTGGTTTACGCAACAACACTGTCTTTTAAGAACATAAACAAACTTAGGACATATTTCAGACAAATGTAATGGAGAGAAATTTCTGGAGCACGTACTTAAGTAAAAAGGAACATGAGTCCAGAGACATGTTTATCATGCAAGAAAGAATTTAAGCAGTTGTAACGGCAAATGTGTAAATGAATCTCAACTTTGTTGACTGTGGGCAGCAATAACAAAATATTTTTTAACTTGTGATCTTCATTGAAAGATCAAGCTAAAATTAAAATTCTCGACATAAACATGTTTGTATTAGGAGTGGGTGATTATGTCAAAGAATTTGAGAGTCTCTCTCTCTATATTTATATATATATACATACATGTGAATGCAGGTATATGCATATATATGGGCAAAATAAATTTTCTAGATCTTGTTGATAAAATGCATGTGATAATTTCTATGTAGTGACTGAATTGATAAAGACAGTGCATTTCTATGGAACTAAAAAAATCAGCCAATCAGGAAGCATCTATTAAAGAGGAAAACCATGCAGAAAAAAATTAACAGAAAATAAATTGGGAGACACAATACATACACATAACTACAATCAATGGATCTATGTGAAGTATAAGGACCCAGAATAATTATCATGAAAAGAACTTAGAAATACTGACCTAAAGCTCCACTGTCTGTTAACAGTGGAATGATTACAGATTCATTCCTGTAGAAGTTGCATCAGGTATTAAAATATCTCACTGAAAGTGCTGAACATCCACCAAGATCAGACAGAAATGAAAAGATAGCTGACCTTTTGACTACAACGTGCTAAATGAAAGCATTATTGAAAGATGCATGAAACATCATAAGAAGACGGAAGGAATACACAGAAATCATTGTGTCAGAAAGAATTTGAATAATGTTCAACCATTTTAGAAGCTATCATTCGGCCAAGAATCAATGGTATTGACAGAAAAACTCTGAGCTGCGCTGAAGGCATTGACGGAAAAACTGGGCTTCAGGTACTGACCAGTGGAGATATTACAACAAACGTCAGCCACAACGGGAGCACTCACTTCTCTCTGCCAAGAAATCCGAGAGATAGCTACCTGGCCAACCAGTTGGAAGAAAGTGGTGTTTGTGCACATTCTAAGGAAAGATAATCCAATGGAGCACACAAATTATCAAACAATATCATTAGTATCAGTTAACCCGCTACGCCACCAGGATTTCCATTAATATTAATTAATATCATACACAAGTAAAATTTTGTTGAAGATCATTCAAAAGTGGTCACAGCATAGTGGCAACAGAGAACTGCCAGAAATTCAAGCCAAGTTCCAAAGAGGACATGGGACTAGGGATATCCTTGTTGGTGTCCAATGAATCTTAACTGAAAGTCAAGTATACAAGAAAGATGTTTACCTGTGTTTTACTGACTATGCAAATTCATTTGGTTATTTGGATATGTTATCAGGACATAATTCCCTGGAGAAAGATATCATACTTGGCACAGGCACACATCAGGAGATGTCAAGGACTCTGTTCCTGACCACAACAAAATATCAAATAGTTCAATCAAGCAAGTCAAAGGATTTTTTTGGCATGTAACTAGTGCATATAAAAGTTATGTTTACACTATACTATACCCTGCCAAGTGTGTGATAGGCATTATGTCTAAAAAATACACATACTTTAACTGGCAAATACTTCAGTGCTAAGAAGATGTTTTGTAGTTTTGAAAAAAAAAAGTGCTCACCATCATCGGAACCTTCAGTAAGTTGTAATCTTCTTTCTGTTCTTGCGTCAGTGTTGGTGCTGTTGAGTTTTTAAGGCAGTGGTTGCTGAAGGTTGGGGTGACTATGGCAATGTCTTAAAATAAGGCATCAATGAAGTTTGTCACATTGTCTCTTCACAAAAGATGTCTCCTCAGCACGTAATACTGTTTGAAACCATTTTTACCTACAGTAGAACTTCTTTCAAAATTTGAATCAGTTCTCTGAAGTCTTGCCACTACTTTATGAAATAAGTTTAAGTGGTATTCCAAATTCTTTGTTGTCATTTCAACAACGTTCACAGTATCTTCCACATGAGTAGTTTCTACCTCAAGAAACAACCTTCTTTGCTCATCCAGAAGAAGCGATCTTCGTCTGTTAAATTTGTATCTTGAGATTGCAGCGATTCATTCACATGTTTAGTTCTCTAGCTGTTTCCACCATACCTGCTGTCATTTTGTCTCCTGAAGTCTTGAGTCCCTCTGAGTCACCCATGAGGGACGCCATCAGCCTCTTGCTAATTCCTGCTAATGTTGATATTTTGACCTACTGCAGTGAATGCCGAATGTTCATAATGGTACCTAAAATGATGAATCCTTTTCAGATGACTTTTAACCTACTTTGTCCAAATTCATTAAAGAAGTTGCTATCGATGACAGCTATAGGGTTAGGAAATATATTTCTTGAAATATATAAAAAATTATAAAATATATAAAAATTTTATTAAAAAAATAGTAATTTCAAAAGTTGAAATTACTCCTTGACTGCTGACAGCAGAATGGATGTTGTGTTAATGGGAATGAAAACATTAATCTCCTTGCACATCTCTGTCAGAACTCTTGGGCAGCCAAGTGGATTGTCAATGAGCAGTAATATTTCAAAAGGACTCTTTTCTGATCAGTAGGC
The DNA here is from genome assembly GCA_028571685.1 of Heterohyrax brucei. Lineage (NCBI taxonomy): Eukaryota > Metazoa > Chordata > Mammalia > Hyracoidea > Procaviidae > Heterohyrax > Heterohyrax brucei. The sequence continues at coordinate 14,104,761 of CM053164.1, read as the reverse complement.
CTCAACACTGGGCATAAAATACTCAATGAGCCATGTTTTAAACAGATGTATTATCATGTAGGTCTTATCATTCCATTCATAGAGCACAAGCAGAGTCCAAACCAAACCAGACCAAATCTACTACCACTGAGTCAATCAACTCATAGTGACCCTATAGTAGATTTAGTGTAATTTTAAGTATCCTTGGATTTTTGAAATGTTAAATGAGCGGCACTTGGCTTGGCTTGGCTTGGCTTTTTGAAATGTTAAGTGAGCATTGGCTTCAACTTAAAGTCACCAGTTACACTAGCCCTAACAAGGCAGTTACCCTGTATTCTGAAGATTTGAAGTCATTGACTTTTCCTTTCTAGCTATGACAGTCCTAAATGGCTTCTTCTTCCACCATTGGGTTGTTTCAGCTTCTCTGAAAATCTGTTGGTTTGTGAGCCACCTTCATCAATTATCTAGACTAGATCTTCTGAATAACTTGCTGAAGCTCCAACATCTGCACGTGTTGCTTCACCTTGAACATTTATGTAACGGAGATGGTTTCTTTAAACCTCATGAACCAAGCTCTGTTTGTTTGCTTCAAACTCTTTTTAAGCTGCTTCTTCACCTCTCTCAGCCTTCACAGAATTGAAGACAGTCAAGATCTACCTCTGCTTGTTGTGGCTGGTTTGACCTTCTAACCAGACTGCTGAAACTTTCTCCACATCAGCAACAAGGCTGCTTCGCTGTCTTATCACTCATGTGTTCACTGGAGTAGCACGTTGAATTTCCTTCAAGAACTTTTCCTGAGCTTTTGCAACTTGACCAACTGTTTGACACAGGGCACCTAGCTCTCAGTATCTCTTGGCTTTTGACATGCCTTCCTCATTAAGATGAATCATTTCTAGTTTTTGATTTAAAGTGAGAGATGCGAGGCTCTTCCCTTCATTTGGACACTTCAAGGCTACTGTGGGGTCATTAACTGGCATAATTTCAATGCTGTCCTGTCTGAGGAGACAGTAAGGCCTGAGAAGAGGGAGAAAGACTAGACTGGCAGCTCAGTGAACCAGGGCTAGTAAAAACAGATGCATTAGAATCCTCACCTCTAGACCTGTGAGTGCGATCCCATTGGGGAATAAGATTTTCTTTTTATGTTAATGAGGATGTTTCAGGGTAGAATATGTCTTAAACCCAGCTGCTTTCATGACGTAAAAAGAGTAGATTACGCACAGAAGCAAGCAAGCGTGAAAGGTGGAACACGGATGCCCTACGGAGGTCTCCAGGGACCAGAGGACCACTGAGAACACCAAAGAAACTGAGATAAGCATTTCTCCCCAGTGGAAGGAGAGTGAGCCTGCCATGGAGATGGCACCCAGAATTCAGACTTCTAGCCTCCTAGACCGAGAGAAAACCAATTTGTGGTCACTCAAGCCACCTACTTGTGATATTTCTGATTTAGCACAATTCAGAAACTAGGGAAAGCTCCTATGCAGTAGTGCATTAGAAATGAACTGAGGGTTCTTTTTCTTTCTCTCTCTCTTTCCAGTCTTATTGGTTCTCTGAAGATTTAGTGGTGTTCTAAAGATTTTGTTTGAGAGAAAATAATGTCTGTAGTGTAGTATAGGCCAAAATCAGACCACCCCCCAAGTTTTCCCTGACTTCCTTAGTTACACCCTGAGTTTCTAAAGCATATAACAAGTAATTTATATTTTGGAAAGAATAGAAAGAGTGAAAGGGGAAGAACAAGAGGAAAGGAAGTAGAGAAAAGAAATGATCTGAAATGGATATCATACATCTAAACCATGGATTCTGTTTTTTAAATGGCTGATATTGGTCCTGAGTACATTTCCTAGTGTATCTGGAATCATTTTTCTCTTTCTACTACCAACGTCTGCCTACTGTCTAGATTGCTCAGTTAGAATTCCAACCCTTTAACTAGCAACTAATGAGAAGAAAAAAAAACCAACTTACTTTATCAATTATCCAGTCAACTTTAGACAGGGTTTAGATTAGCTGTTTAAATGATTTGTAATACCTCCTTAAGCAATTTATGACCAGACTGAAGAATAAAGAACAGAATGAATTACTTGAAAAAAAATTATTATTTTTTTTTTTGGAGCATTCACTTGCGTGATTACCTCCTGTCTGTCACTTTACTGTACTGTGGTGACTTGCATGCTGCTACGATGTTGAAAGCTATGTCACTAGTATTCCAAATAACACCAGGATCACCCGAGATTAACAGGTTTCATGACAGCCTCCAGACTAAGTCAGACTATGGTGAAAGGTAGAGGGGTATATTCTGAAAATCAGCCAATGAAGACTTTGCAGATCACTACAGAACACTGTTCACTGGAAGCTGAAGGAAACTGCTGGCATAGTGGTTTAAGTGTTCCATCTGCTAACCATGAGGTCAGCAGTTCAAGTCCTCCAGGTGCTCCTTGGAAACTCTACGGGGAAGTTCTGCTCTGACTTATAGAGTCACTATAAGTTGGAATGGACTCAGTGGTGGTGGCTTTTTGGTTTTATTTAGAGATTGAAAACTGAGTTAGCTCCAAAGTTGGACTCATACGTATGAAAGATGGTGAAGATGGTTATCACGGACTGAATTGTTTCTCCCCCCCCAAAAGTGTGTGGCAATTTGGCTAAGCCGTGACGTCTGATGCTGCCTGATGTTCCTATGTATGGTAAACCCCATTTCTGTAATGTTAGTGAGGGAGGATGGATGGCAGCTGTGCGGGTGGACTAGGACACAAAGGGAAGAGAAGCAAGCAGAGAGCTGGGGACTTCATGTACAGAGAAGAAATGAAGGGAGCAGAGTGTGTCTTTTGGAAAGGACCTGGGGTCCTTGCATCTCAGAAGCTCCCAGTCCAGGGGAAGACTGATGATAAAGACCTGTCTCCAGAGCCAACAGAGAAAGCCTTGCCCTGGAGCTGATGCCCTGGCTTTGGACTTGTAGCCTACTGGACTGTGGCAGAATAAAATGTCTTTTTTTAAAAGCCATCCACTTGTGATATTTCCATTACAGTAGCACTAGATGACTGAGACAATGGCATAGACCCGGGCAACATTTCATTCTGCTCTACATGGTGTCTCTATGAGTCAGAACATACTCCATAACAACTAACAACAACAATAAAATCTAAGTTACCTTCATCTGAAAGTAACATCATTCAGTGATTCTGTTTAAGCGTACTTGGATAATTTAGAAGAATACGTATTTACTGTACAATCACATACTTCTCTGTAACAGGATTCTTACTCTCCAGACTCTTCTCTTTATTTTCAGTGATCTGATGAGGTTTCACAGACCTTTATGTTCTTACGGTAGTGTAATGACTACTAATATTTACTGGTAAACCGAGATAGCATAGTGGTTAAGTGCCATGTCTGCTAACCAAAAGGTCAGCAGTTCAAACCTGCCAGGTGTTCTTTTTTGGAAACTCTGTGGGGCAGTACTACTCTGTGCTGTAGGGTCGCTGTGAATTGGAATTGACTCTGTGGCAGTGGGTTTGGTTTGGTTAATATTTATTGGAAGCCCTGGTGAACAGTGGGTAAAATCTCTGCTATTAACCACAAGCTTGGCAGTCCACATCCACCAGCCCACCTTCAGCAACCTTGTGAGAGGGCAGTTCTACTCTGTCCTATAGGATTGTTATGAGTACGAATCAACAACAATGATTAAAACAAAAAAAAAATCTATGGAATTTTTAGTGAGCACTTGCCATGAGTAAAAATACTAGTCTCAATTCTTTCCTGTGCTGAGTAATTTAATCTAACCAAATATTATCCTCATTTTCTAATGAGGAACATGAGTTATTCACTAAGAAACTTACACGTATTTGCATACACTGTGAGTAAATCTGCCAGGAGCTCCTTGGAACTCTGTGGGGCAGTTCTACTCTGTCCTATAGGGTCTCTATGAGTCAAAATTGACTTGACGGCAGTGGGTTTGTTTTTTTGATGAGCAACAAAGCCTGAATTTGGACAGATGCTGTCTGGCGTCGGGTTATCGTAAACACCGTATTATAGCACACGTCAATATTTTGTTTTTAGCTTAAGACGAACTGCAGGATTTTTCTGGGCGGGGGGTTGAGGGTGGAAAAGAAAATTTGGGGGAGTATTGTCTTCCCATCTAGCCCTAATTTGCTTCAGGTCCCCACATAAGAGCACATGATTGCTGTATTTGTACTTGAATACATACTTGAAGACTTGAATATGTACTTGTATAGGCACTTGAATTACATTCTATAGGACACTAACTTAAACATTTCTGCTTTTCTGACCTTTGTTTCCAGTTTCCTTCTCTCTGCCTTTGTCTCTCCTTTCTCACTCTCTCTCTCTCCACCCTCTTCCTGTCTCTGTCTTTCCCTCTTTGAACCTACCATGTTGATGTCATTTTTTAATTTCTAACAGGATGTTCTCATGCAAAAACAGAAAATAACCTGCAAAAAAGTGAATGTCCTAATTCTGGAGTCGCTACTCATCTGCTACAAATGAGTTTCTGATTTTTCATCCAGCCCCATCCCCTCCCCCAAGCTGTCAGCAGCCACAATGCTTATGAATGCACATTCATATTCTCCGCTGGAGAAATATTGCCATAGCTCAGGTACCCACTGGGCTTTTCTTTGCCTTTGACAGAAGTTATATAGAGTTTATATTTAAAGAAAGAAAAATGAAAGGATTTTCTGAATTTCTAACAGAAAATGTTGGGCTTTTTCATGTTCCCCATCCACCAGAGTCTCATACAGAGCAGCCTAGTGATAGCTTCTGCAAACAAAAAAAAAAAAAAAAAGCTTTCTGTAGCATTCTTAATATGAAGGTCAAGGTTTCTTTATATTCACATTCCTTTTAGAAAGAATAAAAAATCAATACAGATATGAAGCTGACAGACAGTGTCCACAAGTCTTGGTATTTTTTAATGCAACACAGAAACATCTTCAAAAGTATTTTATTCACAGGCATTCATATAAAACTCTCCGATTTGTGACCAGATCGTGAGTACAAAATGTGTTCTACTTACACTGGCTATCTGTGATACACTCAAGTTTATTGATTTTCCTTTCTGTTGAATATATGAAATTAATAGCATTACAGACAGGCTTCTGACAGTGTGTCTTAATTTTCAGGAATTTTCTTGTTACAGGGAGCAGAGGGTTATGTATGCTATATGGATTTAAGGAGATTTAGAATCTCAGTGGAGGACGGCTGCTCCATGTTCAGAAAGCCAACAATAATGTCCAGCAGAGTAGCTTTGGGCTCTAATAGCAGAAGAAGGCCAAGGCTCTGTCACTGGTCACATGTTCAGCTGCAGTGACATCTTTCAGGCTATTACCTGAACGGTCCATTAAGCACATTGAAAATGAGACTGAATCTCTCAGCCTGATAGGCTTTCTTTACCTCTTTGTATCCTTGGGTTTTTACTACCATACAGAAATCTTAAGGCGATGGTAAGAATTTTCTGCATGGCTGTGGGTTTGTTTTAGTGTTTGCTTTTTGTTGCAGATGGCCACTTTCTGCCACTATGCTGGAAATAGCGATGTTAATTTAAATTGTCTACTTTGCATATGCAAAGCTGTAAGTACACATTAGTGGGGCATTTTTATCATAGGATAGTCTGACTACTTTTTCTGCCATAGCATTTAAGTTCTTGGGATGGATATTCAAGTGTATTAATGAATCCATACAGAAATAAAATGATAGAAAGTGAAGCCTTCATTAGAGCTGTTCAAAACAAGTAGAGGAGTTTTTGTCATTTGCTGGTGTCAAAAACATAACAAACCTTGAGAGAGGCTTTAGCCAGGGGCACCGCCAAATGAGAGTAGGAGAGGGAAAAGGAAAGCTTCCTCATTCCTCCCCAGTGGATCAGAACTGTTCTTCCTCCGACTGACCTCTCTCTAGGCTATCTGGTAGTTTCCTCCCCTGCCCCCCCACCCCAGTCCTGAACAAAGGCAGAGCTCGCAGCTGAGGATGCACCACTGAGGCACACGTGGAGGCGTTCTCACTGTCCTAGGTTCCCATGACACACTCGTGGGCTGCCAGACTGGTCAGATTCAGACAGACAGTGTTCCCACAGAGATTTGAAACACAAGAATCAAGGTGGTTTATCCATGGTAATCCCCAGTGGGAAATAAGCCAGAGTTCTGAACAGAAGGTAATAAAATAAAGGAAACTATCTAATCACCCACATTTATTGACACAGATATTAATCACGTTTTCTGAGCTTTTGATGCTGCAGTAGACCTTCCTCGCTAGTGACTGTTACCAGGGGCCTGAGTTGCAGCCTATTAAAGGCACAGGGCAAGGGCAAATGAAAAAAAAATAAAACCCTCAAATGTTATAAGGGCATATTGAAACAATCATATTCTTAGTAAACTTATTTTTACTCTCAATGTAAAGTAAACTCGATTGTCTCATTACAAAAGAGTGTGTGTTGGCAATTTGAAGGCAGTAAATTTTGTGAAGAAAACAAAACAAATAAAGCAAACCCACTGATCCTGACTTGTAGCGGCCCTATAGAGCAGGAGTGGGACATCTCCAGAGGGTTTTCAAGGCCATAAATCCTTGTGGAAACAGACTGCCACATCTTTCTACCACGGAGCTGCTGGTGGGTTTCTATCTCTGACCTTTCAGTTAGGATTTGAGAGGGCACCTCTGCAAAGTATATGTAGAAAAAATTAAATAAACACCATAATCTGTCTTTCTAGTTACCTTTTTTTTTTTAAAGTTACTATTGATTAGGTGTAACGAGTCATAATCAACTCAGTGGCAATGAGATGATTATTATTACAATACAACTCAGTATCAGCCCCGTGCCGGTGGGTTTGGTTTATTTGTTTTGTTCTGTTCATATATTTTGCAGCCTTCAAAATTTCTAACACGTATTTTTTATAAGAGAAAATCATTTACTTTAAATTGAGAGTAAATCTAAGTCTACTAAGAACATGATAGTTTTAATACATATCACCTTAAATGCACACCATTATAACATTGGGCTTTGTTTACTTTCAGCCTTTGCTTTTCCTTTGTTCACATCAATGGATACTTTATTATTGTTTGAATCATATTGGATGCACAACTTTTGAGCCCTGCTTTTTTTTTTGCGTAACGTTATGTTGCAAACAGTTCCTAGTTCACAAGTTTTCAGTGAATATCCGTTTCAGATGCTGTATGCTAGTCCACACCTTTTTAGCTACTACTTTTAGTGTGGGCCCTTAAATTGTCTCACATTATTGGTGTCATCCTGATGACCATCCAGAAAGAAACAAAGCCTTCACCTTAGAGTCAATTCTGACAGCTGACAACCCTGTGGGACAGGTGACAGCTGTCTCAAAATGTTTCCAGGGAGCAGCCAGGTCATTGGAACCGCTTACCTTTGAATTATCAGCCAAAAGCTTGATCACTGCACCTCCAAGGCTCCTGATAACCATAAACGCACCTAAAAATCAGAGAGAGAGAGAGAGAGAGAGAAACAAATATTTTAAGGCTTTAAACATGTAACACTAAACTATTTCAAAGAAACTTTTCGTAATTTGTACCTCTACCCAAACAAGGACCCATCCTCATGGGAGTCGATTGACCCTGTATATGACAGAGTAGAATTGTTCCACATGGCTTTCAAGGAGCACTGGGTGGATTCCAACTGCTGATCTTCTGGTTAGCACCATACAGGGTTTCCATACTTCTACCAAAAGGATGCTATCCATACATAGTCCTTAATACAGCCAAGCCACATATGCCCATGTTTTAATACTTGAGGAAAGTTATCTGAAACTATGAGTATTAGTAACTAACTGCTTCATGTTGCCACCTTTTTTTCATTTTTAGAAATCTGTGGGAGGAAATAAACACTAAATTATTTCAGGGCATGTTTTAAATTCATTATCAGTTGATTTTTCTTTAGTTTTCCTTTTTCGAAAAAAATAAAATTGTGCACTTTGGGAGCTATAGATACTTTATGTAAGCAGCAAATGTAAAACTGACCATCGTCATTTACTAATGTGTGAATCTGGGAAAATACTTCACCCAAATTTGGCACTTTGGCTTCCACAGTCTATATAAAATGAATCACGGTAGTCCCTACCTCAGGGGGTTGTAGGAGTGTGAAATGAATTTACATGTGTAACCTGTTTAGAACACTTCTGCTACGGACTAAACCCTTCATGACTATTTACTGCTGTTATTATATATGTAAACATTATTATATATACTATTAAGTGAATATATATAAATATATAGTATAATATATTATATAATAATAAAATATAATTATATATATACATATGTACAGATCAGGGATCTGGAGCCCCGAAATAGTATTAAATAATATTCCTAGGACAATACGGTAGAGAGGTAGCAACTTTCATAAATGCTGTTCTGGTGTTCTTTGTCTCCTTCTGCATAAAGTATCTTCTACAGTGAAGATAGTTTATCTACATAGTGTTGTCTCAATGCTAATTCTGTTCGTGGAAAACTAACATAAGCCTTAAAATTCCATTCATTTGTGTGATTTCTGATTCCATGGTATAATAGAGGAATACATATTGGTAGATATATATATATATATGTTTACCCAAACCAAATCTGTTACCACTGAGTTGATTCCTGCTCATTGCAACCCCTTAAGACAGCATAGAACTTCCCCATGGTTTTCAAGGAGCACCCAGTGCATTTGAACTGCAGACCTTTTGGTTAGCAGATATAGCTCTTAACCACTATGCCGCCAGGGTTTTCACATATGTATTTGGTTAACTTTTCTTTTTATTTTTTCTCCTCTTAGGTTTAGCAGACCCTTAGATGGAGTGTTTTCCTGGAGAATGGCAACAAGAATTGTGGTAAGGCCCAAAGCCCTGAAAAAGATGTCTTTATTACCTGATACAGAGAGGCGGTTGATATTTTGGGTTTCCTCTGCTCATGTGTGGAATCCTGTTGTGTCTAAACACATACACAGACAGCAATCCCAGATCAGCTGAGCAGTGCTCATGACTCAAGATCACAAATCTGCTGCCATGTGTTCTTCAACCATGAATTGTTTCTGTGGGAGAAACACCCAAACCAAGAGGGGAAGACAGATGAGCCTCTAGGGAATAACCGTGCTTCGCCAGCTTCCTTTCTTTATGCTTGCATCTCTTTAATTCATATCACCACTGAAATTTTACATTGTCTCTCTAATTATTTTGTTAATGACTCTCCTCTAGGTTATAAACCCTATGAAAGCAGTAACCATCATTTAAAAATTAATAACTTAGCAGTGACCACCAATAGTTGTCACACTGTCTGGAACGGAAGAAGAATTAATAAACAAAGAACTGGAAGTTGTTTGTTCCTTTGTTCACCAAATACATTTAAGCTTCTGAAGGGCAAACACAATTTTGCATCCTGTGAGTCCTTCTGAACGATGGTGAGGACACTGGAAAGAAAGAGTCAGAGGGTGTTCAGAGGGATCTGGTTTTGACTTTCAGTTCTTCAAATCACTGGTTAAGTCATGGCAAGATGATTGACTTTTTGTACCTTTAATATTTTCTTCCTGAAAGACAGATTTATGGTAAAGATGATGATAATCACACCAAAATTTGTTGTGAGAATTAGGTAATTCCTAACAATATCTAGCCCACAGTAGACACTCAGCAAATCTTTCTTCTTTTCTTGGGCCTCAGTTTCCTTCCCGCTCTATAGTTGCTAAAATACTTCCGCACTTCTGTGAAAACGTGACTGAGTCCCTAACCTATTTATAGCAGAAGCAATGCTGTGTTCACCAAATCCCATTTTCTTTTCCTCCAGAATACATACGTCAGCTAGATTTCCCAGTGGGTTTTTTTTTGTTTTGTTTTGTTTTTTTGGTAGTGAGGTAGGGTCATTGCCACAAGGGTCACTGTGTGCCCAGAAAAGTCCTTATTTATACCTTTTGCCTTGGCATTATTATAAAAGTACTCCCTTTAGCTCTGAAAATTATCTCAGTTTAGATAGTAAATATATGTGAACACTTCCAGACCGGTGCCTTGAATCTTCCATATCATTCTTTCCACCCTCTGTCTTTCTTCATCTGCAGGACTAATACAAAGGATCTTGGGGACAACTCTGATGGCCCAGAGGGTGGTGGCAGTAGTTCACGGATGTGGAACTGACCACAAGTCCAATTTAACATTGGATTCTCATGCGGTATTGAACTTCTGAAATTTGAAGTTTGCTTGCTATGGCGGTGAGTCTGTGTTGATTCATCTGGTACCTAATTGTCAGGATATACAGATGGCATATGAGGATTTGTGGACCAACGAAATAGTAAAAGTTTAATAAACCTGACTTATCTCCAAAGAAAGCTCAAGGAAGAAATGAACAAATTACTCAACCTGATGTATATTTTGATTTATCTTATTTTTAAATCAACATCTTTTTCTAAATTTTATTAACAATAAATTTCCCATCTATACAGCTTCAGAGAATATTTGCACATGCATTTGATATTAAATTCCATAATTCCTCTCAATATTCTCCTGTAAGCTTGATAATGATGACTTTCAATTATCCATTTGGCCTTATATATCTTTTCAAAGAATGAAGAAGTATTTAAGGTCAATACAAAGGAAGCTGAAATGCTATGGATGAATTCTTTATTACTAACAGCAAGTACTCTGTAGTATAAATTTTTGAAGCCAAAATGCCCTTCAAAGTTCTACATGATTAAGAAGACTAAGCCATAGGACACAGCAATATGCAATCTTTATGGAAAACTCAGTACCTTTAACAGAACCTGCAGTTGATGTACACTAGTCACAAGCTGCATTTACAGCAGATTTCAGTCCCTCTGGCTGTGCTTTGTAATATTGATAAATTAGTTATGACATCATGGCATAGCAAATGCATTTTCCAACCTCAGGCCACACCTCTGGTCCAGAGGAGAAATGTCTTACGGGAGATTACACAGTCAGTCCGTGGTGGAGCCCAAACTAGAACTTGATGATGTACTTAATTCCTGACCCAGGACTCTTTCGATCTTTCTCAGTGCATCTCTGATAATTCCACTGCTTTATACTTCACAGCACTTACAGTTGGAAAAACATATTTTATTTGATTGACTGTTTATTTTGACCTCTCAGCAGTTCTGTGGGATAGGTAAGATCAACATCATTATCCCAAGTTTTATATGTAAGGAAACTAAGACATGGCAGGCTATACACACACACACGTATGTTTTTTTTTTGTGTGTGTGTGTATTTTATATATATATATGTATATATATATATATATATATGTGTGTGTATGTGCCTGCAACTATATGGACACTTCCTAATGATGGAGCTGGGACAATGACTGCACTCCTTGGACTGACCATCTCACTCCACACAACTCCTTGCCCTATAGGCAACTCTTCCACCCCTGATTTCATCAGCTGATTCTAAAAGCAGTGAACTAGATCCCAACTGAGGGAGAAAATAATCTACCTCATAATGCTTTTAAACGAAGGTGGGGGTTCCAAGGGCTTTTTTCATGGCTGTACTTCTCAGTTTCCCTAATTCTGGAAATCATAATAGAGCTAAATCCCATCCACAATTTAGTCTCTGACTGCTTTACAATTCAAACTGAAAGTTGGGAGAATTTCCCCTGAATCAATTAATGATGACAAGGGGTCCTCTGATATTGATTGAGCCTCCACTATGGATTAGAGGTTGGAGTAAAAATCCCTAATGCTTTCCGGGGCTCTTGGAAAAAGTAGACACGCTCATCTCGTGCTGTGCTGCTCACTCCCTCAACTCATTAAAATTCATGATGATGTGCGTCTGATGGTGAGTTGACTTGCATCTTTGCTAGGTTTATGGATGACTTTTCCTACTGTGCCTCTGATGGTAATTTCCCAGTTAAATAATTCATAGTGGCATTACAGACGCCATAGTATGTTCATGTCCTTTAACCACTATTGAAGAAAGAAGAGAAAATTTACAAAAAATAAAAGGCAGAGGGAAAGACTACCAATTCTTTTTCTTGTTTTGGAAGAAAAATTATTTGATTCCTTGGCTTCATTAATAATTGGAAATAATAATTAAAAAATGATTTTAATTCTTGTCTGCCAGATTAATAGATTTTCTTCATGCAAAATTTGCACTTTAAAATTGCGTAGAGAATTTAGTTTTCAAAATTCATGCTGTTTACATCAAGTTTAATTGGTTAAAAAAAATCCTAGGAAAAAAGAACTTTTTTATTTCTTGAATGATACAAATTGGACATAATCGGGGGGAGGGGGGAGGAAAGATTGGATTTGTGCTTGATGGATCTAAAAAATAGATGGAGTTTGTCTAAGACTCATGATGTATGCCAGGTCTGACAATAATGTTCCCAAACTCATCCTAGGAAAAGTGCCACCTACCTCATTGCTGACTATCACCGCAGTTAGCTCCCAAGTACTCCCCTTGGGAAGCTATGAACTGATATTAGAGCCTAGTGCACGCTTCAAGAAGTTTTTGGAACTCCTTTTTTTGGAATGACCATCAGAGCTGTTGTCATATTACCCTTGATGTCCTCAAAGGCATCCAGACATCTTCCATTCAATACTTACTTTATCTTCTGGTAAATAAAAAAGTCACTGGGGGCCAGATTCGGTGAGTGGGGAGGGCGTTCCACTACAGTTCTTTGTTTAGTGGCTAAAAACTACCTAACAGACAACTGCACAATTAAGTTTGTAAACTTACCACTTTGCCAGTGTCTGCAACGGCCGTTCCAGGAAGAGTTCCAAAATTGCTTTGAAAGGTGGAGTAGGTGCTGACATCAGTGCATAGCTTCCCAGGGGGAGGACTTCGAAGGTGACCACAGTGATAGTCAACAATGAAGCTTGTGGCACTCAGAACAGTTAAGTTCGCGGACTTAATTGTCGGACCTCATAGTTAGAGTTGGTCTACAGTACTCAGTGAATGGCTATGATGGGTTAATCCTAGTGATAAACATGTGCTACATGTAAAAAGCAAAAAAACAAGCCCATTGTTGCTGAGTCTATTCCACTTCGCAGAGACCCACAGGGACAGAGTAGAAGTGCCCCTTTTCATTTCCAAGGAGTGGCTGATGGATCTGAATGGTGGACTTTTTGGTTGGCAGCCTGGCTGCCCCACCTCTACCCTACCAGAGCTCCTGTTCCATGCATTCTGGCTTGTGATTCTTGCAGTGACTGTGGAAGGTTGCTAATAATATTGTTGTGCAGTAGAGTCAGTTCTGACTCATAGCAACCCTATGAACAGTGACACGAAACATTGCCTGGTCCTGCGCCATGACCACAGTAATATGCTTAATATCTTCATATTATAAAGGTGGAAACTGATGCTTATAGAGATTCAATAACTTTTCCAAATCAAAAAGCTTATAAATGGCATAATCAAGACTAAGAGAAAAAACAACAAAATGTGATTGACTCAATTCTGACTCAACCTGGACTAGAGTGCTAGTATTTCTAATTCAAATGCCGTTGACCTTTGCAATGCATTCTGTTTTATTCCCATGTAATGAATGAGAAAACGGAGACTTCCGTCAGCTAAGTCTTTTATCAAAATCACTTGGTTACTAAAATGACTTGATTTGAGAGTTGAGATATAAAGTTTTCTCTAAAATTCATAGTAATCCACTTATAGCACACTTTCTTCTCTAACAAAGAAAAAAGCCAGTTGTCACAACCAGGATCTGACACGTGCAGAGTTATACCTCCTCCAACCAAAATCCACTGGCATGGAGTCGATTCTGACTCATAGTGACCCTATAGGACAGAGTAGAACTGCTCCACAGAGCTTCCAAGGAGCACGTAGTGGATTCAAACTGCTGAGCTTCTGGTTAGCAGATGTAGCACTTGACCACTAGGCCACCAGTGTTTCCACTCCAATCATGACTTGCAAATTTATTTAGTCATCATCATCAGCGTAAGGTTTCCAGGTAACTTGTTACCTCTTGGAAACACTAGTGGTGTAGTTCTTAAGTGCTACATCTGCTAACCAAAATGTTGGCAGTTCAAATCCACCAGATGCTTCTTGGAAACTCTGCAGAGCAGTTCGGCTCTGTCCTCCTGGATGGCTAGGAGTCAGAATTGACTCGATGGCAGTGGGTTTTGGGGTTTGGATTCACATACACACACCCACATTTTGCTAAACACTGAATTTGACTTAGTTTCCTGCCTCAGCAGACTGTGTAAATGCCTCCTTAACGTTCTAGAAGGCATAGCTGCCCGGCAACAGCATCAACGACACCCTCAATCTCTGCTCTCAACATTCTCTTTGTCTTTTACTCCAGTACAAAGTTGATTCTCTCCTGAAAATATTGATTCCCTGAGAACACCAAAGAGGTTGCAGGCCCGTCACATGCCCTTGTCTCTTTCCAATCTTGCCCTGTCATTCACCTTGACCCTAGCACCCTGTGGAGAGGCACTACTCCTCAGCTCATGTCCTGCACACTACCTTCCCTTGGCTATACCCATGTCTAGAGTTGTGCAAGTGCACAGCCCAATATTCTCAGGAGAAAGCGTCTTGTATACCTCCAGGGCCTCATGAAGGCTTGGGGCCACCTGGACAAGAATTCCAGAGTCTTAACTACCCGACCTACGAGGGGGGCCACAGTTCCTTTGTCCATGGACCATGGGGAGGATCACTTCTAGAGGAGGGCTAGGGCAAGGACTCAAAATGCCTGGAAACAGACAAAGAATGTTCTGTTGGAGATCAGAGCGTTCTCCAACATGAACATGGGAGATGGAGGAGAGCAATCGCCGAGACTGAGAAAAGATAGACATGAAACAGTTTGGGGCCAGGGGGCTACATGGCAATCACCAGCCGAGAGCCTAGAGCAAAGTTTTATTATAGTATTTATACTCTTTTGGTATCTAGGGTGCAAGGAAGTGAAACATACAGTAACTAAGTAAGTTGGGCACAGTTTTGGTCATACATTGTTCTACATGTTTGGGCCAAGGGCTTGGAAGTATTCCCAGGCTATCTCTAAGTTACAGTACACAAACGTCATAAGAGGTTACACAGAGTTGAAGTAACGGTTCAACATCCAAGATGGCTTCACTTATGTCAAGAGTGTTTAACATGATTTCTTTCATTTCCCCCTTTTTTATTTAATAAAAATGAAACTGAAGTGTTAGGTGAAATCATGGCCAAGGTAACTGTTTGTCATGTTTCTGTTATTTGATTTTCTAATTGTAATTAGAGGGCAATATACTTTTTTACTTCTTATTTTTACATCTCGGGGTGAGAAACTTTGTTTCTCTGACTTATATTTCATAGTGAGAAGTTTTTTCAAATAGCCTCTTGGTGACTGGGCCTGTCTTAGGTTGGCCCCCTCTGGGGGTCTTACCCGTCTCTGGCTCGCCAGCCCCTTGCTCTGTGATCCCTGGCAACTGTGCTTAACTTAGGTCGCCCCTCCCAAGGGGTCTTACGGATAAACTGACCAGCCGAGCTCTGGGGATCACGAGGCTATGAGTGGAGATGTTATATCTCTTTTATGACCATTCTGGGTTTCAGGAAAAATCCAACTTTTTCTTAAATGAATACATGACATCAGTTCCCTAGAGGAACCAGCCTCTATATGGCCAGAACACTAATTCAGGGGGACAATCTTAAACTTATATAACGGAATCAGTAACCTTCACATAGATGTTCATTATAAGAGGCAATAAACAATAAGTGGAAGCCCAATACCCATACATTATAGCCAAATTAGCTGTGGTCAGAATCAATGTTACAAAGAAAGACACAGAGACATAGGGAGTATTAGTATTGAGTCTTTCATGCTATCCTTTTCTGCTATCTTCAGGCTGGTAGGTGACATTGCATGTGCGAGGGGCAGTCATCTTCATCCTTGCCGTCTTCATAAGCGAATCCTCCGAGATGGAATCCATCTAAGGTTGATCTTAGAACCTGAGGAAACATAAGCAAAACTTTCTTCCCATAATTAATAGTTTTTCCACCATTTAGGTTGTTTTTGGATATTTGAGGAATCATGAGACATGAGACCACTGGGCCTCAACAGCTGAAAACTGTGTAAAACTGTTATGGGGGGTATGTATCTCCCCCCTTTTTAGAATGTTTTACTGTAGTTCTGGTTTTGTTAGCCTCTTCCTATCTGGCCCAAACCAAATCTATTGGCATTGATTTGATTCTGACTTTTAGCAACCCTGTAAGACAGAGTAGAACTGCCTTATAGAGTTCCACCCAGCCAAAGTTACCTTTCAAGTGTGCCCACTGTGAATCCACATATACTACAAAACAATGAAGAATCTCATTTCTCTAGTGGATACATAACATTAATAATGGGATTTCTTGGGTTAATAATGAGAAAATAACTTGAATGTGAGTATGAAAGTAAATAATATATGAATATAAATTATTCCAGCCAGATGCTGTTGAGTTAATTCTGACTCATGGAGATCCCATGTGTGTCAGGGTAGAACTGTGCTCCAACTCATTGATTGCTGAATTTTCAGAAGCAGATTGTCAGTATTTTCTTGCAGGCTGCCTCTGCGTGGATTCAAACCTGCCGCCTTTCAGTTAGCAATCCACAATCTTAATTTAGTATCAGACAATCAAATTGTTGAGTGTATTTTAACACCGATTCAGCCCTTACTTTGTCGGGACGTTTCTGGAATTTTAGATCTAGTCTTTGTGGTGAATCTAATAGATTTTCCTGGAAAAGAAAGATGGTAGTGGGAAAGTAGTTGCTATACCTTTGGAGTTTTGTCTTAAAGAAACCATGCCGTGTATGTTCTCATACTGAAGACAGTCACTGAAGAAGAAAACATAAAGTGACGGAAATTATTACACCGTAAATTTATTTTGGTAGTTGTTTTACTTGTCATTGAAACCTCAGCTTGGCGTTCTTGGTCTGAGCTGGTGACAGTCATCTCTGTCATCTGCTTCTGTGCAAAGAAGAGCTCAGTGATTTTGTTGAATGAAAAACAAAGGAAAATGTGTTGCATCACAAGAAACAAGTTTTAAAAAATTAGGTTGAAGACCCCTGTTAGGTAACAACTCGGATGTCGGCAACCGTCTCATCACTTTTGGGAAGAAAGAAACTTTGTGAGGAAACCTATTGGGTAGTTTGGGTGAGTGGGAGCAGGGATGTCAGGTAGAATGTTTTCCAGGAGTTGGATTCCGGACCAAATGAACCCTGACAAGTCTTTTACTCAGTACGCAGCTCATTTTCATCCCCTCAGCCATCAGTACCCCCGAGGATTCTGAAAGCTCCAGAAGGCCTGGGGATGTTTCTCAGGAAAACACGTCTGCTGAAATTCTCAGGAAAGATGCTGATTACTATTATGAATATTCCATGAGAAACTTTTATTTATTATTCATTAAAATACCATTTTGACAAGGAGGACACTTGAAACTGTGACTAGGATAACATTTATGCAAATTCCCTGTCTCAGCGACACTCAGCAACACTTTTTTCCTTTTTAAACTATTTTTTTTCTAATCAAAAATTTTTAGAACAGATTTAGATTTACAAGTACCTATATCCAGGGTTGGAAACTATGGTGGCGTAGTGGGTTATCTGCCATGTCTGCTAAGCAAAAGTCAGCAGTTCAAATCTTCCAGGCGCTCCTTGGAAACGCTGTGGGGCAGTTCTACTCTGGCTGATGGGGTCACTGTGAGTTGGATCCGACTCAGTGGCAATGGTTTTGCTTTTTGTGTGTCATACCCCACATTGCTATCATCAACATCTTACTTTAGTGTCACACACAATTCCACTAACGAGCCGACATTGGTATGTTATTATTAACTAAATCTATATTTTATTCAGATTTTTTTCATTTTTATTTTTTAGGTTGTTGTTCACACGATTCATATCTGTTTAGGTTTTTCTTCACTGTAGCAGCTTCAAAGACTTTCTTTGTTTTTGATAATTTTGATGGCTTTGAAGACAACTTCATGATCAGATATTTTATAAAATCTCCCAGTATAAGCGATTGTCTGGTGTTTCACTTATCAAGTGCTATAATCATGGGGTTGGTTTGTTTGTTTTTGATGACAAAGACTGAAGAAGCCATGTATAATTTTTATAACATTATATCAAGGGAATGTGCTGTCTGTATTGCTTTTCATTAATGATGTTGGCCTGGATCCCCTGGCTGGGGTGGTCTTTGTCAGCTTTCTTCACCATGAAATTGGGGCCCACCTTCTTTGCTTTGAAAGGAAGTCCTTTAAGGACTTTTCTAGAGGCAGAGTATCTGTAGGAATTATTTGGAATTCTGTTGTACAGGAGATTTCTCTTCTCTGCCTTTATTATTTATTCAATGATTTACTTATATCAGTATGCATTCATGGATATTTATGTTCTCTTTTGAGTCATAATTTCATCTTTGATAATCATCAGCTTGCACTCAGATGTGGTAACGATTTGGAATTTTGCACAGGACCAGGCAACATTTTCTTGTGCTGTACACGGGGTCACTGATTCTGGACCAGTTTGATGGTACCTAACAATGACAATCATGAGCTCTTTAATTCAGCTCCTCTATCCTTTTGACCTCCAAGAAAGTTGTTGGTGGATTTGAACTCCTGACCTTTGGGTTAGCAGTCAAACTCTTAAACCAGTGTGCCACCAGACCTCCTGTAGAATAGTTGCTGTGAGTCACCATCGACTCAACAGCATTGGGTAGATCCTTTTCACACATCCCTATGATTTTGTGTGTCTTGAGTAATCTCTTATATTCCGGTACTCTAGCACATTCCAGTTCCATCTTACATATTTCTAACCCAATCCTGGAGTTAGCTGTTTATTTCTCTAAGGAATCCTGCTCTTTCTGTTAGAGACTGGCATTAGAAAGCAATGCCCAGATGTTAAGTATTTGTGTTGCTAGAAGGGTGATGATTCTTCCACATGCCCTCATCTGACAGAGCAGGGAAATACGTGCGTGTGTACCTACCTGCGCACATACATGTATAAAGAAATGCGTGTTTCTGTGGGCAACAATCTGCATATAAATCTAAACTTAAGTGGGCAATGTTGCCTACAATTCTAATCCGTTACCATATAACTTTTACTAGCTGCCTCCTTTTGCTTACCTGCAAATACCTACACCAAGACTGATAAATCTGGATCCTACTATACCATAAACTTACCTAATTATTCAAGTCCAGTATACAGATGAAGGAGCCCAGTGGTTAAGATCTCAGTTGCTGCTCAAAAGCTCAGTGGTTTGAACATACTCCTCTCTCTGCAGGGGAAAGATGGATAGTCTTCTTTCATAAACATTGTGACCTTGATAACTCCTGCAGGGCAGTGCTGCTCTGTCTTACAGTCACAAACAGTCAGAGTTGACTGGATAGGAGTTTTGGTTTAGTATGCATGTGTAGTGTCACTAGAATGATTAACTTGTATCCAATGGGAGAGGAATGATATCAGCCAAAGGACATTCTCCTGGGTAGTTTCTCTTGTCTTTAGTTTTACATTTTTATCTAATTTCCAAGGTTACATAGGTCATCATCTTTTCCCTCATCGCCTTCAGTGAAGTTGTTTTACACATTTATAATACAATTAGATTATTTTTGTAACATTCTGCATTCTATCCCAGGATTTGTCCAAACTCCAAAGAGTTTTTCTTTTTTTTTAAATTTGAATGCATGAAATATAAGTCTTTGTACTGTGAAGTTCGTTGAAGTTTGACAAGGTATAGCTGTTTTCTTTTTTTCACACTGAGCTATTGTTCTATTCTTATGTGAACCACCGCGTCTTGATTACTACCTCTTTGTAAAAAATTTTAACTTTGGATAGAATTTGTTTTTTCTTCCACAGTATTGTTTTGGCTATGTTGGCTCTTTTGTCTTTCCATATAAACCTTAGGATGAATTTGTCAATAGATTAAAAGTAACTTATTGGAATTATTTTTAGAATTGCATTGAATATGTAGATCAAATAAGGAATAATTAACATTTTAACAATATTGAGTGTGATTCCTATCGTGAATGTATCTTTATTGACCTAGGTCTTTCTTTTATCAGAGTTCATAGCTTTCCTCATACAGTATACATATTTTGTTCAATTTATACCTAAATATTTATCTCTCTATCTTTTGTTGCTAGTGTAAATAGTATTTATTACATTTTAGTTTTTGAATTCCATTTGTATAATGATCATGTATCTTACTACATTGCAATAATGGCTTATTAATTCCAGAAGCATTTTTATTGATAGTTTGAGGATTTTTTTTAAATAAAATGATCATATCATCTGTGAACAAAGACAATTTTACTTCTTCCTTTCTTTTTCATGGTGGAAAAGTCAATAAAATTGATTATTCTCTAGCCCAGGTAACCAAGAACCAAAAAGAAAGAGCAGTTATCATTTCCAATCCCATGGACATTAGAAAGAGGATATAATGTTTACCTTTTCCTGATTTATTGCACTAGCTAGGACCTCCAGTATGACACTGAGCTGGAGTAAGGATTGTCCTCCACATTTCCCAGTCTAGAAACTAAAAAGCTTCTGGTTTCTTGTCGTTAAATACCAAACCAGAAAAATCAAATCCACTGCTGTGGAGTCGATGCCAACTCATAGTGACCCTATAGCTGAGAGAAGAACTGCCCCATGGAATTACAAAGGAGCACCTGGTGATTTCAATTGCTGGTCTTTCGGTGAGCAGCCGCAGCACTTAATCAGTACAGCACCAGACTTGCCTCATTAAACACAATATTATCATTACTGTTAAAGGCCATGGAGTTAGCACTAACCAAACCAAACCAGACTCACTGCCGTCAATTCGTGTCCGACTCAGCTATCCTACAGGAGACAGTAGAACTGCCCATAGAGTTTGTGAGGAGTGCCTAGCAGATATGAACTGCCAACCTTTTGGTTAGCAGAGGTAACAGCCCACTACGTCACCAGGGTTTCTGAGTTAGTGCTGGGAGTCATCCAATTAAGGATCTCTCCCTCTATTCTTAGTTAGCTGACAATTTTATAGTGAATTGGTATTTGATTTTATAGAAACCGTTCACCCATTTGCATTATCATATAATGTTTCTTCTTTACTCTCTTGATACAGAGGGTTACAACTGCTTTTTTATGTAAACCAATCTTGCATACCTAGAATAGATCCTGTTTGGCTATTGCGTATAATTCTTAGAGAATTGTTCGATTCCATTTGCTAATATTTTGTTCAGTATTTTTGTATCTGTATTGATGAGCAATGTTAATTTGTAATTTGTTTCTTCTAATGTCTTTAGTAATTTTTCTGTTAAAGTAAATATAGCTTCATAAAATGAGTTACAAAATGTTTTCTCTACTTTTATTTTCTGGAAGAGGGGTGAAGATTTAATACCATTTCTTCCTTAGGTGGTAGATTGTTGGTAGAATATAGCAGTGAAAGCAACTGAGCCTAGTGCCTTACTTTTTTGGAAACCTATCATTGAATCAATTCATGTAACAGGTATAGGTCTATTCAGGTAATTTTCTTTTGTTCCTCGTACAACTTTTGGTAGGTTGTGTCTTTCAAAGATTGAGCTATTTAATACAAGTTATCAAATTTGTGAGCATAGAGTCCCTTATAGCACTTTTAAATTATCTTTTCAATGTCTGTGAGATTAGTAGTGATGACTCCCTTTCTTTCCCATTCTTGATTGGCTAGGTTAGATGATAATCAATTTTATTAACCTATTCGGCTATCCAGCTTTCGGTTTTACCTTTCCCCATCCCCTTGTTCTTTTCAATTTTGTTGATTTATGCTTTAGTTTTTTACAATTTCTTTTATTCTATTACTTTTAGATTCAAACATCTTCCTTTCTGTAGATTCTTAAAATAAAAGCTTAAATTGTTGGTGTTAGATCTTCTTTTCTAATATGTGCACTTTGTGGTATAAATAGCCATCTAAGAGTTTATATAAGTTTTTGTTGCATGCTATAAATTTCAGTAAGATGTATTTTCATTTTAATTTGCATCATTCTCTTGTCAACCTACTTTGAGTTATTTGCTTTTTAAGAAACGTGTTGCTTAATATCCTTATAACTGTAAAATTTCCAGCTATACATTTATAACTGGACTTTTGTTCAATTCCATTCATTCTGAGAAAATAACTTACGTGCTTTCTATTCCTTTAAATATGATAAGGTGTCTTTTAATGCCCAGAATGTGGTCTATTTTGGTGAATTTTCCATGCTATCTTCAGAAGAATGTATATTATATTATTGCTGGTTAGAGTATTCTGTGAATGTCAGTTAGAACCACTTGAACAACTGGTTTGTTCAGTTCAGTTACATCTTTCCTTGATATACCCATTGCTTAAAAAAAATAAAAACAAAAAAAGGTGCAGATTTAAACCTTGATAGTGGGCCTGTCTGTTTCTTCCTGCAGTTCAATTTCTGTGTTTTAGCCCTCTCTTTTTCAGTTCATGCATGCAATGTCTTGTCTTCTTTAAGAAATTGCCCCTTTGTAAGTTTGTAATGTTCCTCTTTATCCTTGATAACTGTCCTTGTTCTGAAGTCTGATGTGTAAGAAATTAATGTAGCTACTCCAGCTTTCTTTTGACTATATCAGCATGATATATCTTGCTCTATCTCTTTTAACATACAAGTCTTGACATCTAAGATGGGTTCCTTGTAGTCAACTCAAGCTGAGACTCTTTCGTTACCTGTTGTTCTCATCTCTTTATTTTAAGTGGTGTATTCAAATCATTCACACTTACAGTGAACATTGGTATAGATTAACATCTACCATGTTGCTAGGTATTTTGTATTCATTAAATGTATTTATTTTCCCCTTCTTATGTCTTCTGTTAATTGAGTTATTTTATATGATTCTAATTTATCTCCATACTTGTTGTATTAATTGCTCTTTTTAGAAATATTTTTATTGGTTGCCCACTTTTCGCTAAGTGTACTTTCAGATGACACCATATAACTTTCAAATAACACTATAACATAACTTGACCTGTTATGCAGGTACTTCATAAGTAAGCATTCACAATCCATCCCCCTAATCTCGTGATGTTGCTGTCATACTTATCTGTGTACTTTTATCACTGAACACATTGCTACCCTTATGATTTTAAGTAGATCTTTTAGATCATTAAGAATAAGAAAAAGAAAATATTTTATTACCTTTTTCTATACTTTCTGTGATGTTTTCCTTTCTTTAAGTGTCTTTCTGCTCTCTGAAGAACTTCTTTTAACATTCCTTACAAGTGGATCTAAGATAAGTTTCCTTAGGTTTTTTCCTCCTAAAAGTCTTTATTTTTCAAATTACTTTACTGGATATAGTATTCTGGATTTGTAGCTTTGCTTTCTTTGAAACGTCAAATATTTTATTCCCTTTGTTTCTTGTATGTGTGGTTTCTGATAAAATACCGACTAGAATTCATGGAAACCGTGGTGGCATAGAGATGTTAAGTACTACACCTGCTAACCAAATGGTCAGCAGTCCAAATCTGCCGGATACTTCTTGGAGCAGCTATACACTGACCTATAGAGTCCTTATGAGTCAAAATTGACTCCTCAGGAATGGAAAAACAGTCCTTAGCCTTGCTGCTCTGTAGTTATTTTTTTCTTTGGGGGAAGTCTGTCTTCTTTCAAGACTTTGTCTTCTGAAGTTTGAATATGTTATATTTTGGTGTAGTCTTGCGGGAATTTTCTTTTTTGTAGTATTTATGCCATTAACATTTCCTGAACTACTTAGTTCTGTGTTTTCGTTACTGTCAATAATTTAGCAAATACTTCATCTATTACCATTTCAAATATTTTATTTGCTCCACTCTGTTTTTGTTCTCCTTTGGTATTCTGATTATATATATGCTATGCCTTGAGAATAGTCTCAACATTCTTGGATGTTCTGTACTTTTTAAATTCCTTCTTCTTTTTTAGAATTATTGTCTCTTTTTTGAATTTGGAAACTTTCTATTGATCTACTTTCAAGCGCACTGATTCTTTCTTTAGCTGAATCCAGTCTACTAATGAACTCACCAAAGTCAGTTTTCATTACTGTTACAGTGTTTTAGGCTTCTAGCATTTTGCGATTCTTTCTTTTAGTTTACATCTCCTGCTTACATTACCCAAATATTCTTGCATGTTTTATTTTTCTACTAGAGAAAATGGAAATTCTTAACATCTTGATATCATATATATTTTAAATTTTCTGTCTGATAATGTCATGTTTCATAAGTGAGTCTGGTTCTGATGCTTGGTCTCTTCAATTCCACCCCCTTCTCTCCCCGCCCCCTTTTTTTTCAGCATGTCTTGAAATTTTTCTTCTTGTTGCTGTTAAAACCAGGACATGATGTGTTGAGTAATAATAGAAACTGAGATATAATATGCCTTTAATGTGAGATTTTAGTGAATCTGACTAAATGTTGTGCTACGTTTGGTGTTTTCAATAGCTGTTCATGGAAGAGACTTCAGATTTCCCTTATTTCTGTCTTTCTTCTTATTTTTGAGTTTCCCTGAGCATGCCTCCATGACTTGCAGTGCTTTCATCTTTAACCCATTGTCATCAATATAAATTCCTGTTGGTTGAGTGGTGAGGTTTGAGGGAAGGAAGCATTCTACAACATGATATGATCTTTAATCTCAATCTCAGAGCTTCTTTGGCATATACACATAAACATGGGATTGTGGAGTCATTGAGTTTACATAGTTTTACCTTTTGGAAATCATCCTATTTTGCTCTAAGTAATTATGCAAATTTACACAATTACTAGCATTTGTAAGAGATTGCCCAAATCCACAAGCTCAACAATAGTAGTTATCCTCCATTTCTTCAGTTTTTGGCCAATATGTACATGCACTGCCCTTGCTTGATTTAATTGCTTTCTGATAAACTTGAACATTTCCGTATAGTAATGAGTCCTGGTGGTGCAGCAGTTAGGATTTTGGCTGCCAACAAAAAAAAAAGGCTGGCAGTTTGAATTCAGCAGCTGCTTCTCAGAAATGATTCAAGGCAGTTCTATGCTGTTCCATGGAGTCACTGAGTCAGAAATCTACTTAACGGCAACTGTTTTGTTTGGCCCAGTTCATTTGATTTTCCTCTTGCATAAGATACCTGTTAATTCTTTTGTTTAATTTTTCTATTGGATTGCTGCTATTTTTTTGTATGAAGATCTTATTCAAACATAATGAGAATTTAGTAATTCATTTGCTGTATCTTTTGCAAATATAGACATATTTGTGCCCTGTCTCAGGAAAACCTGTGGCATAGTGGTTAAGTGCTAAGTTTGCTACCTAAGAGGCCAGCAGTTTGAATCTGTCAGGTGCTTCTTGGAAGCTCTATGGAGCATTTCTCCTATGTCCTATAGGGTCGCTCTGAGTTGGAATCAACTCAGTGGGTTTGGTTTAGTTTGGTGACTTTTCTTTCCACAAAAATTTTTGATGTCAAGATTTGTAAGTTATAATGCATTACTTTTTCAGCTGTTTAAAGTATCTGCCTTCATGAATTTTATTTAAGAAAATTTTCCCTATCCCAAAGTTGCAAATACAGTGTCTTAGCATGTTTTCCTTAAAGTTTAAAATTGCTTTTGAAGCCACCTGTGATTTATTTTTGATTATGGTATAAAATAAAAGAGCAAGATTATTTTATTTTGTGTCATAATTTATCTTATAATTTCTTGATTTGATTAATTTATTGAACTGATTCTGCTTTCATCATTGTTTGGCAACATCACCTCACTCGTATCTCAGATTTTCATATATTTGAGTCCAGTCAGGGAAATTCACACCAGCCAATAAGCTTGATTTTCATTTACTTAATAACACCAAGGTATTTTAACATGCAGTAAGTAATATATATGTTATCAGAATAGTATAATTCCTTCATTAATTAATGCTTGATGAAGGAACACAATTACATTATCTAAAAAATGATAATCCCTGGTATCAAAATGGGATAAATAATATGCATATAAATAACTTCTTCAAAAATTATCAAGGAAACAGTTTTATACTTGAGATCTGTGGATGCATTCCTTTGAAGACTTCTGTGAAATGCTATGTTACATTTTTATCTTATACTAAAGACACTTCAAAATGTCTGAGTCATCCGGTGCTGCTATAACAGAAATACCACAAGTGTATGACTCTAACAAACAAAAGGCTATTCTCATACAGTCTAATAGGCTAAAAGTCCAAATTCAAGGTGTCAGCTTCCAGGGGAAGAATTTCTGTGTCAGCTCTGGTGGAAGAGTCCTGTCATCAATCTTTGCTTGTCACTGCTGGAACCCTAGGTCCAAAGGATAGCTCTGCTCCCAGTGCTGTTTCACAAAGGCATGCGGTCTTTCATCTCTTTTCTCGCTTCTCTCTGTTATATCTCAAAGAGATGGCTCAAGACACAGTTCAACCTTGTAGACTGATTGAGTACCACCTCATTAACATAACTGCTAACTGTCCCACCTAATTGACATCATAGAGGTAGAATTCATAGCACATAGGAAAATCACATCAGATGACAAAGTAGAGAATGACACACAGTACTGGAAATCATAGTCTAACCAAAATGATACATACATTTGGGGAGAACACAATTCAATTTACGACATAAAGGAAATGTGTATTGTTTGGGTTCTTCACTAAGTATCCTGGAAAATAGTACTAGCAGGAAGCCTTAAGAGGCCGTAAGACAATGACTTCAAACTCATTTTTATAAAGGAAAAGAGAAGGAAGAAGGGAGGTAAGAGAGGAAAGGCTATATGCAGGGAGAAAGGAAAAGACATCAAGAAATATTCATTTAAAGAAAACCGTATTTATGTAAAAATTTAATTTAAGATGTGTAAAAGAAAGAAAACTTGGCCTCTTTAGGTGATATGTAACCAAAAAAAAAAAAACACTGTTGAGTCAAGTCCCACTCATAACAACACTATTGGACAGAGTAGAATTGCTCCAGAGTTTCCAAGCAGCGCCTGGAGGATTCAAACTGCCAACCTTTTGCCACTTAACAACTACACACCAGGGTTTCCAAATTATGATCAGTTGTAACCAATTTGTAGGCTGTCACGATAGAAGAGTGAGAAATCAATGTACAGAGGCCACCCCTGATACCCTTTCATTTCACAAAGCTGTTTTACCACACAAAGAAGGAAATGTTCATACAGAAATGTCTTAGGCTGGAAGCAAAGCCAATTCTCTGAATTTAGATACATTTTCCGCATTTTTCCATTTGCCCATTGCTGGAAAGCAGCATATAATTTTGCTGCCATTCTTGTGCTTGTGGTTGTATATAAACCAACCAGTGTACATGCCTCCCTACTAGGTTGCTGTCACTCCTTGTTAGCAAAACTTTAAATAAGCCAGTCTACTGGGCCCCTTAACTTATCAGACCTGCTCGGATAAGCCAAACACGCTAGCCTAGGCATGGTTAGTGAGGGAATTAATCCAGCTACACGTTTAACTAGCTTTGTACTCAATCTGTAAAGTGGTGATACCACGGAATTCAGTAATAGGAAAACAAGTAAGTACACTGGAAGCTGGAAGGAACAGTCAAGAAATCAAAAGATGAATTACACTGGGAAGATCTGCAAGAGACCCCTTTAAAGTATTGAAAACCAAAGATGTCACTTCGAAGATTAAGGTGCATCTGACTTAAGCCACAGTATTTATAACTGCATCGTGTGTGAAAGCTGAATAATGAACAAGAAAAACAGAAGAGGAATTGATGCCATTGAGTTGTGGCATTGGGGAAGAATATTGAACATACCATGGACTGCCAAAAGGATAAACAGATCTGTTCTGGAAGAAGTACAACCAGAGTACTCCTTGGTAGCAAAGACGGAGAGACTGCATCTCACACACTTCAGGCATGTTGTCAGGAGGGATCAATCCCTGGAGAAGAACAGCGTGCTTGATTGAGAGGGGGTTCTGGGAAAACGAAGAAGACCTACATCAGGATGGATTGACACAACGGCTGAAACAGTGAGCTTAAGCATAAAAACTAGTGTGGGCATGGTGCAGGACTGGGCAGTGTTTCATTACGTTGTGCATAGGGTCGCTATGAGTCTGAACCGACTCGGCAGCACCTAACAGCAACAACAACAGAAGCTAAATGGATAAATAAATACACCAACGAAAACCAGGAGAAGTAAATGTGCCTGCAACAGGAAAATTTATACTCGTTAAGAAAAAGGAGAGAACAAAAAGATGGCTAGTACTGGACATGTTCACACAGAATGATGAATATGTAAAACTTTAGGGCTGCTGAGAGTAATATTTCTAGAGTGCTGACAGCAAATATTTATGGGCCTGTAAACATACCAGCAAGAAACGGACCTTGGAGCCAAGGGACGCTATAAGTAGGAAAATGAGTTTGGTTTGGGGTTTTAATACAAAAAAAAATTACTAAGGATTTTATATTATCTGGAGTAGGAGCCGATCCATGGATAAGGATGGCTGTCACTCTGGGTGTCACAAGCCCTAGTGATGCCACTGAATAGATTGTCTTTGCATGGTCAATAAAATACAGGTAGACACCTTTCTGCTCTTCTCTGTTTTCAGCCAAGATCTATGCCATCAGCAATGATATCCTGGCCTCTATGTCCTCTTCTGAATTCTGCTTGAATTTCTAGTAGTTCCACATCAATGTACTGCTGCAACCATTTCTGAATGATCTTCGGTAAAATTTTACTTGCACTGACTATTAGTAACATGTATTGCTGGATTTATTGAGTCTATGTGTGAAAACACTTATCTGTAAAACAGTCTATAAGCACTAGAAATAGATAACCTTAAGGAGAAGAGAATTCTTTATGTTTGTAATTAGTCACTAAACTTCAGTAGTATTTTATGGTCATTAACATAGGCACAGATGATTCATAATTATTATATGTGTCTTCATTATCACAACCTTTTAGAGTTAGAAATAAAATGAAGAAAAGAACACGCTAACTTCGTGTACACATGTTTTTCAAAGTATCCTTGCCAGACTAACTTGTAAGAGAACAACATTGCTATTAAACATTAATCCCTGCTTCCTTTACTCAGTACTTACATGCTTGACAGAGTTTTGATCTTCTAGACATCTTTCCATGATGGGCAGGTTTTAGGAAGTTAAGGTTGACAAAAGACTGAGTGATCCATCTAAACCCTTTCAGGTTCCTGGCACAAATTCAGTTCTGAAATTTTCTGTTTTGGCCTTCACTTTCATTTCTGACACTTAACAATGCTGGAGTTCTTAAAGAACGATTTCATTAAATATGTAAAATGTATGTGAAGTAATCACATGTATTCTGCAAATACATTCAAAAAGAGTATTTGTAGAGGGTCAAGGGCATTAATAACTCTATGCTTAAAATAAATAAATAGATGATGGATTGATAGACAGATAGATAAATGCCATAGGTTTTTTCCTCATGTTGAGTAGCTTTTAATCTAGCCAGACATTTGAGCTGTCCAAATTCACACATATATATAATTAAAATGACAAGTGAATAAGCATTAACTACTTGTTTAAATTCACAGTTGACGGTGGGAAGTAGTAGAAAAAGCATAAGAGTGAACACCAGCAGTCTCTAGAAGCAGAAAGTGCTCTATAGCTTACAGCCTTGATGATTTACTTCAACTTGGAGTGACACTTTTTTCCACAAATAAATCAACCTATATTGAGAATGTATTGAGATGATAACTATGGAGCCTACAGTATATTTGGGGTAAGTTAATTACACTATACCTATTTTTCTCATATTTCTTGGATTCTATGTGGTACAGCCAGGTTTTGCTGTCTTTGTTGCTTGGAGCATTGAGTCAACAACAGAACAAAACACTACCTGGTCCTGTGTCATCCTCACAGCCATTGGTGCGTTTGAGACTATTGTTGCAGCCACAATGTCCGCCCACCTCATTGAGAGCCTTCTTCTTTTTCATAGACCACCTATCTACATTATCACACATTATGTTATTTTCCAGAGACAGGTCCCTCCCGGTAGCATGCCCAAAGTGTATGAGATGCAGTTTCACCATCCTTGCATCCAAGGAGCACTCTGCCTGTGCCTCTACTGAGACAGACTTGTTAGTCCCTCTGGAAGTTCATGATATATTCGATATTGTTTGCCAACACCATAATTACAAGGCGTTAGTTTTTCTTTGGTCTTCTTGATTCATTGCCCAGCTTTTGCATACATACAGAGTGATGGAACATTCCATGGCCTTAAGTCAGGTGCACTTGAATCCTCAAAGTAGAATCTTTGCTTTTCAACACTTCGAAAAGATCTTTCATGGTTATTGATTAAAAGTTCAAGTAAAGTGAAATCCTTGACAACTTCAGTCTTTAGCATTATGTCACCTATTGGTCTAGTTGTGAGGAATTAATATTCCAAATTCACAGTTCAGTTTGGAGCCAAACGAAGGATGCACAGAACAGTAAGTCAATGAGAGGATTTATTACTGATAAAAACCTACAATGGAAGGTTCTGTTAACACGTGACCAAAATGGCCTGCTAACATTTCCCACCTCATAAAACCTCCAATGAGTCAAATCTAGATTTTAGAGCTGTCAGTAACTCTGTGGGAAGATTTGAATCTGCAGAGGCGATGCCAATATGAAAAAAAGCCTGCCTTCCACCGTTTCAGAAAAGATACAGTAGAAAAGTCTTCAAACTCCCCAGTCTTTAAGTCCTTTAACAGAGTGATTTTTCTATCCAGTTACCACCACCAGTCCGCCACTTTGTCATATTTTAGTGGTCTGCATATTGATATGATTCTGGAAGCTATTTTACCAGCACCAGTAGGATTACCCATGATGAATAGGTTTTGGAAGATACAGTTCTTTGTTTACTCACTAAAAACTCCCTCACAGACAGCTGTACAATTAAGTTCAATTAAGTTCATGAGCTAGACAACTTACCACCATGCATGACAGCCATGCCAGGACGAGCTTCAAAATTGCTTTGAAGGGTAGACTAGGCCCTAGTGTTGGTGCACAGCTTCCCA
Source organism: Heterohyrax brucei (assembly GCA_028571685.1). Classification (NCBI taxonomy): domain Eukaryota; kingdom Metazoa; phylum Chordata; class Mammalia; order Hyracoidea; family Procaviidae; genus Heterohyrax; species Heterohyrax brucei. The sequence continues at coordinate 14,073,943 of CM053164.1, read as the reverse complement.
AGAAGAAGACTTCAAAGCTGACCATAGTGATGTTCATCAATGAGGCATTTGGTGCTTTGAACAATTAAGCTCACCAGACTTAATTGTGGGACCTCATGTCTACTTATGCCAAGAAACACACTTTTGGCTGGTATCATTTTATGTCTTGCAATCCAGTACACTATTTGTCTGAAGATTTAGCTTTGGGAGGGGTTTCTGCTCTGGGCTAGCAGAGTGGCCATGTCTTCTGGGGACCCTCCAGTCTGTTAGATTATCAAGTTTGGTCTTTTTAATAGAGTTAGAGCTTTGCATGCCCCTTTTTCTCCTGCTACATCACAAATTCTGTGTTGTATTTCCTGTCAAGGCAGTCATAGGTAGTCACTGGGCACCATTTACTTCTTATGGAAAAGACTTGTTTAAAATGCTACCTTGAAGACTCAGCTGCGCCTGCCCCAAGTCATGGTATTTTCAACTGTATCATATACTTATGAAAACTGGAGAATGAGTAAAGAAGACAGAAGAATTGACACCTTTGTAATGTAGTGTTGCAGAAGGATATTGAATATACCATGAACTACACCACCACCACCAAAAATATATATATACATACACACACACACACACACACACACACACACACACACATATGTGTATGTATATCAGATCTGTCTTTGGAGAGAGCATAGCCAGAGTGCTCCTTAAATGCAAATTATATATTATCTACGTTGGACATCTTGTCATGAGGGATCCTTCCCTGGAGAAGGACATCACGCTGGGTAGAGTAGAGGGTCAGTGAAAAAGAGGAAGACTGAGCGAGATGGATTGGCACAGTGGCTGCAACAACAGGCTCTGGCATTGCAACAACTCTGAGCATGGCTCACAGCTGGGCAATGTTTCACCCTGTTACTTATGTGGTTACTAGGAATCAGCATCACCTCAAATGTACCTAATAGCAACTATCTCTCTGTCTGTCTATGTGTCATCTATCATCTATCTAGCTATCTGTGTGTCTCTGACTCTCCTATCTATATCTAGCTATCTACCCATCTATATCTAATTGAGAAAAGAGACTCACTACCTGTTATTAAACAGCCAGTTAAGTATTAACTGTATTCTTCTTCACATGAGGAAACAAACAGACAAAAAAAAAAAGAAAGCCACTGCCATTGGGTTGATTCCAATTCGTAGTGACCCTATAGTTTATAGAAGAACTGCCACATATAGTTTCCAAGGAAGGCCTGGTGGATTTGAACTGCCAACCTTTTGGTAAGCAGATGTAGCACTTAACCACTACACCACCAGTGTTTCCAGAACAAACAAGGAGTGGGTAATAGGCCAAGAATGTCAAGCTGGTAGACACCCGTTTCCTTTTCTGTCATTGTGCTTGATAAAGGATTAAGTATTCCTTCACCATGCTTCCTATCAGTCAAGCCAGATATATTGCAATTATCTTTGATTATGATCTTTCTTTACCCTTCACATTTATACTAAAGCCTTTGTTTTAGACACATAGTATTGCTCTAACAGAAATACCACCAGTGGATGCCTTTAACAAAGAAAAATTTAAAACGGTTCAGTAGTTACAAGTCTAAATTCAGGATGTTCACTCTAGGAAAAAGGCTTTTTCTCTTTGTCATCTCTGGAAGAAGTCCTTGTGTTTTATTAGTCTTTGATCAGAGAGCACCCTGGTTCAGGGGCCTCAGGTCTGAAGGACAGGCTGTATTCTCAGTGCTGCTTTCTTGATGGAAAGAGATTCCCAAATCTGTCTGCTAGCTTCTTTCCTTTATATCTCAAGAGACTGTCTCAAGGCCCGAAAGCGTCACACACATTGAGTTCTGTCCGTCTTACACAGCTGTCTCCCATCCACCCTCGTTGACTTCGTAGAGGCAGGATTTCCAACAAGGAGAAACATCACACAATATAGCAGGAATCCTGGCTTTGCCAGATTTCTACACGTATTTTTTGGTGAACACAAATCAATCCACGATACTGTCCTAACCCTTTTTGTTTCTGCCATACTCACTCTCTCCACCATAACTAGTCAGATTCTGTTTTTTCCATATGTCACTTAATTCCCTTCTTCTCCTTGCTGCTCATTTGTAGGCTGCACTGAGTCTTCTCTTACATTTGTTTTACTAGTCATTTCTCTTTTCCATATTTAATCAGATCTCCTCCCTAACACTTTTTCCTAACTCACCTTCAAAAGTATCTTTCCATCTCCTTTGTTTCTCAGAAAATAGTACTTGCAATCTGTACTGTATACATACAGTACTTGTAATCTATACAGTATAAATAATCTATACTGTATACTTGTAATCTATACTGTGTCCTTCAGACCTGAGGTTCCTGTACCAGGGTGCTCTCTGATCAAAACTAATAAAACTCAAGGACCTTCTTCCAGAGATGACAAAGAAAGCCTTTTCCTAGCGTGAGCATCCTGAATTTAGACTTGTAACTACTGGACTATTTAAACTGTTCTTTGTTAAAGACATCTATGGGTGGTATTTCTGTTAGAGCAATACCAAGTGTCTAAAACAGTGTTTAGCATACATTTGTAAAGAAAGATCATAATCAAAGATAATTGCAGTATATCTGTCTTGACTGACAAGAAGCATACTGTTAGTTATGCATAGCAACAATAGTAATAATAGCTTAACTTATTAAAGTTCATAATGCACTAGGCATTGTACTGAGGGTTTTACATGCATTATTATTTCATTTTACTTTCTACAGCACAGTACGGGTTAGAGTGTATTTTAGGTCCATGTTGAGAAACTGAGGCTTGGAATGATTCACTAACTTCATAGAGGTGATGAAGAGCCCATGACTGGACCATAGGAATTACTCAAACAGGGTTTTGAAGAACTTCTGGTTCAATTTCCTTATTGAACATGAATCATGAGGACTTGAACCGCAGGATGTTATATGTCAGTTTTGTGGTTAGCTTGTTTTGAAGATGGTTTATATCCAAGACTTCCTGATCACCAGGGCTTTGGGTTGTATGCTGATAATTGCATATGCATTTGATAGAAATAAACATAAATAACAATATGTTGTTAGGCCAATGAGATGATTCCATCTCATAGTGACTGTATGCACAACAGAAGAAATGTTGTCTGGGTCCTGCCCCGTGCTCACAACCATTTTCTGGCTTAAATCTGTTGTTGCAGCTATTGTGTCAATTTAGCTTGTTAAAGGTCTTTTTTTTCATCACTCTGTACATTACCAAGCATAATGTCCTTTTCCAGGGATTCTTCTCTCCTGACCACAAGTGAAATGCATGAGGGGGTGTTTTAGTCACTTAAGGCTACTCTAACACAAATACCATAGAGTAGATGGCTTTAACAAACGACAGTTTATTCTTACACAGTCCGGTAGGCTACAAGTCCAAATTCAGGGTGTCCAGTCCAGGGGAAGGCTTTCCCTCTTATAGGCTCTGGAGGAACATCCAGTATTGCATCAATCTTTGTCCAGGTAGCACCTCAGAGCAGGAACCTCAGGTCTGAAGGATGCGCTCTTCTGCCGGTGCTGCTTGCTTGATGGTATGAGGTTCCCAATTCTCAGCCTGCTTGCCTTTCCTTTTATCTCTTGTGGAATGAAAGGATTAAGGGTAGGGGACTCGACGGCACTTGACTTGGCTAAGTCATAGTCCATGGAAACTCTCTTTACAGAGGATGGTCTTATAAAGGGATTTACAGTCCCACCCTAATCCTTTAAGCTACAGCATAGGGAAATCACAAAATGGAGGATAATCATAGAATACAGGGAATCATGGTCACATGGCTACACGTATTTTTGGGTAGAAACAATTGAATCCATGACATCCCATCCTTTAGCACCCACAAAATTACATCATTGAAACATCTAACACATTCATCCCACATGGTAGAATTCTTAAATCAGTTCCAAGTTCAAAATTCAAAAATTTCTTTAAATCTACGAAACCTAGAATATAAGCTATCTGCTTCCCAAGGCACAATGGCAGAACAGGCACAAACTAGACATTCCACTACAAATGGGACAAATTGCAGGAAAAGAAGGCATTAACAGGCAACAGGCAAGTCAGCAGAACACGTTACATTAGCCCTCAAAGCTTTGAAAACACTCATAGGTTTTCCGAGACGTTCTACACAATGGCCCTGCCCTCCAGACTCTAGGTATGGGGCACACTCTCTGGATTCTAAGTGGAGAGCCACAGCCCTGTACTACAACTCTGCCTTCAAGGCCCCTGGACAGAAACTCTTCCCTATCAGCTTTAGGTGCACCCTACACCCAACTGAGTGGCAATTCCACCCTTACAAACACAGGGCACTGTGGTTCCACCCTTTTAAACCCCAGAGGTCATGGCCATACCTTTTGAGACTGAGGCAGCTCAGCTTCCCACGCTGTTTGTCTCTTCAGCTTCTGTTTCCTGTGGTTGCATGGCCTGGGCCTCAGGCCCACGTCTGCACTGTTAGGGGTAAGTGTTCCAAAGCTCTGTAGCTCCACTGATTCAAGTGCCCGGAGGCACCCCACCCTTGCTGGACAGCTCTCTCGCTCTGTGGGTCAGCATAGCTAGCTCCACAAATTCAAGTGCTGTATGAGGAAAACTGTGCACAGGCAATTAGCTCTGTTGCTCCATGAGTTGGGTCAAGCGCTGCCCCTGGTTCTGCTGCTGCCGCTGCAGCAGTCTAGGAACCAGATGCCAGAAGAGAACAGGAGCTGCTGGCTACATGAGCAGACTGGCAGTAGGTGGTGGAAGGTGGAGAGAAGAGAGTGAAGGGGAGGGAAGCCACCACGGGCCCTGCCCTGCCACTTGATACAGCAGACAAACACGGAGTAGCCAAGTTGACATAATCCTGTCCACCACACAAGAGGGTCTGACAATTAAATTTGTGAACTCATCCTAGAAGAAGTGCTACCACCTCATTGCAGTCCTCTGTTGTTTCTCATCACCTGCGCCTTCTTCGTTCCCTCTGAATCCCTCTGAATCTTCTATCCATTCACAGTTTCAAAACGGCTCCCACATCTTAGGTATTTGATAGAGCAGCACCCCACTCTCACAGTACCAAATTGTCTTAGGATGGGAGTTCTAGGGAGTCAAAACCAGTAACATGTATATGTACAAGAAAAATTTACATGCAAAGTACAAGGAAAGATTTATATATAAAGGAAACAGCTCACAGAATTGCAGAAGCTGAACATCCCAATTCCTGGCGCAAGCCTCACGTGGCCACGGGAGCTAGTAAACCCTAGGTCAGCAGGTCAGAGACCAGAGTTCTAGATTACCATTTGTGCAGGTCAGCAGATCCCAAGCTGGTGGCGAGACGGAGCTGCAGAGGCTGGCAGCTCAGGGAACAGGACTCTTCAAGCATCAGCTGTAAAGGTTGATGAATCCAACAGCTGCTAGTTCAAGTCCAGGAACCAGATGCCAGAAGAGAACAGGAGCTGCTGGCTACATGAGCAGACTGGCAGTAGGTGGTGGAAGGTGGAGAGAAGAGAGTGAAGGGGAGGGAAGCCACCTCGGGCCCTGCCCTGCCACTTGATACAGCAGACAAACACGGAGTAGCCAAGTTGACACAATCCTGTCCACCACAAGAGGGTCTGACAATTAAATTTGTGAACTCATCCTAGAAGAAGTGCCACCACCTCATTGCAGAATATCACTACAGCTACCTTTGAAGTATTCCTCTTGGGAAGCTGTGTACCCACGCTAGGGCCAAGCCCACCCTCCAGAGCAATTCTGGGACTCTTCCTGGAATGTCATCAGAGCTGTCATCGTATAAGCCTTGGTGTCCTGAATGTCATTCAGATGTCTTCCTCTCAATGTTTCCTTTATCTCAGGTAAAGAAAAAAGTTCCTAGGGGGCAGATCTGGTGAGCAGATAGGGTGTACCGACACAGTTAGTTGTTTACTGGCTAAAAACTCCTTCACAGACAACTATATAATTAAGTTTGCAAACTTGCCTCCTTGCCATTGTGTCTAATGGCCACTCCAGAAAATGTCCCAAAATTGCTTTGAAGACAGTACCAGGTGCTGTCATCAATGCATAGTTTCCCAAGGGGAGTACTTGGAAGGTGACTGTGGTGACAGTCAGTGGTGAGGTGTACAGCTCTTAGTATAATTATAAGTTCGTGGACTTAATTATCAGATCGCATATGTGAGACACGGTCTTGTCATCCTCTCTTCCAAGGAGCACTCTGGATATACTTCTTCCAGAACAGATTTGTTTGTTCAACAAAGTCTAAGAATTTTTAAGCATATTTCACAAAGAAGATTCACCATTTGGATCATTTTGCCATTGCCACTAAGTAATAAGCACATTAAGCACTCTCCTACCCTCTTACACAGCTATTAAAAATCAACTAACAAGTGTGAATTCTTCAAGACACCTGGCCTGTTTCTGTTTATTTTGAAGACTTAAATGAGTGACTATGTTTTCTTTTGTTTCAAGGAACTGGTCAGTAAGGCTAGCGTTTATCAAACACCAGTTTTTTTTTCTTACTCAAGAGTTTTTTTGTTTTTCCCCCAGTGATTTTATTGTACTTAACCATAGTCACATATTAACAGGATTGTGCTGAAGATGCTCTCGCCACAGCTAACAAAGAACAGCATAAACATTTAAATCTTTACTTACAAATGGGTCACAAATATTTTTATTTCCTCGACTCGATGGCAGTTGACTAGGCCTCAGTACAGTAGAATTTTTGGCAAGTAAAGATTGATAGAGAGAAGCAAACATGTGGCAGTCATGATTAACTGCATCTTCACACCCGTCATGGCTCATATACCCCAAAGAACAAAAGACAAAACACTCACTACTGTCAAGTTGACTCTGACTCATAGTAACCCTACAGATCAGAAGAGAACTATGTCTCTATGGAGCACCTGGTGGATTTGAACTGCCAACCTTTTGATTACCAGCAGTAGCACTTAACCACTATGCCACGAGGGTTTCCTCACGGCTCAGACCAAAAGCCAAACCCACTGCTGTGGAGTCAATTCTGACTCTTAGCAATCCTATAGGTCAGAGTAGAACTGTCCCATACCATTTCCAAGGAGCACTTGGTGGATTCGAACTGCTGACTTTGTGATTAAAAGCTGAAGCACTTAACCAGTGTGCTACCAAGATTTCTTAAGGGGAGGCTAACTGGGGCATTCTTAAGGACAGGCTCTGGGCAGCTGCAAGATGTGTTTTCTGTATACTCATTTATATAGCTAAGAGATAAGTAAATTAATCAACATTATGAATCCACCAGACAGCAAGAGTCATATCTGAAATGGCACTACTCTCTAGGCTCAGGAAGAAAACCATCCTTGTCGAAGGCTGCAGGTTTCCTTACAGAGCCAGGTGCATTCATGACAGATTTTGGCAAAGAGAATGATTTTCACCCTTGGCCAAAGCTGCCAGTTGTATCTGCTTACTTTGCTGCCTGTCTCTCGATGAGGGGCAGTTGTGGATAGACAAATCCCATTGTCTGTAATCTGGTCCCCTTCCCCTTAGCCATGATTCATTCTGACAAGCAAAGTTTAAAAGCAATAAGTAAAATATGATAAACAATATCCATCATAGCTCAGAGGAGCCAGGCTAAAAGCTTTTTGTCACTATTCATATGCTGTTTACGTTTCAGCTTCCCCACGCGTTGCATTAGTGGAAATACCATGAGCAGAAAACATTCAGGATGGTTTACCTTGTAATCCCTGGCTGAGACTGCATCTGTCCTTCTCATGGGTCCTTTGCTTCTGGACCTTCATGCCAGCCCAAGAGACTTAGTTTAGGCAAGCCACGACATAAAAACAGATGGAGGCCACCAAGACATGATCTCTCCATTCTTAGGTGTTTCTTACTAATTTGTACCTAGTCAGCCTCTGTTCCATTAGTCGACCGTCGGACATATGTGCCAGTGATATGACGAGACTATAACAGTGGAAATTGGTACCTGTCAAAAATTGTGTGATTGGAATTACCTTAAATGCTGGTGATTCAGAGGTATCTTTTCAAAGGAAATTATTCTATTAAAAAAGAAAGATGATTGTGACATTATTCCCGAAGTATGGTGTCCTGACGAGACAGTGGTGGCTAGCAGTAGATTTCTTGGCTTCCATGCAGGAGGTGAGTTTGATTTCAGGCCAGTGCACCTCCTGGGCAGTCATCGCTCAGCTGTCAGCAGAGACTAACATGTGGAACAGGTTTCATTGGAACTTCCAGACTAAGACAGTCCAGGGAAGAAAGACCTACTGATCTCCCTCTGACAGGCAGCCAGCGCCAATCCTGTGGATCACACCAGTCCGATCTGCAGCTGAAGTGGCAGGTGGCTCAGGGCATGGTGTTGCTCCTTTCATTTGTGAGCAAAGTCACGAGGAGCCAGGAGGAGCCAGGAGGAGCGGCTCCAGGGCAGCTGACAATGACAGCCCCTTTGTGGCATGAAGAGCTTTTCTTATGCTAGAAGTAGGGACAAACCATAAGCATTGTGTTATTATTATTATTAAATTATTATTATTATTATTAAAACAATAATGCTTATTGTTTTAGCCTGGGCCAAAAGAATCACCAGCCTGCCTATTTATACACATCCTAAAAAAATTATAATAAAAAGCAAACTACCAACAAGTGATGGTTCAGTGTTCATTTCACTAGTGGAGAAAAAAATGACATTATCAAAAATTTCATAGATAAATAAATTGTCCGTGAAAGGGTTACTTTTGATTCTGAAAATCTAATCTTGAATCTCCCTTAGGTCCTCTTGTGTTTAGGGTTTTACCTTCGAATTTTTACTTCTCATTTCTCTGACTCTCAGTTTCCCCAGATACCCAGGAGTATAGCGTTCCACGGGGTCTGCAGAAGAAGCCCACCACGGCTGATGGCTTTCAGAAGACTCCATCACCTACAACCACCTTCTGAGACAAAGAATTTCTATAACCAGACATTTATATGCCCTATAAAGACCTTAAGTTCTTTTGATTGAAGTCGGTCACAAATTTTTTTCTTATCCAAGTATGTAACTGTTAATGCCGTGTCTGCTTGGACTGTCCCTTTGCTATTTTTTCAAAGAGAATTTCACAGTACATCTCAAGCAAGCATTTCAATAATTTATGGTTGAGTTTCACAACTGTAATATCCACATACAGGTAACTCCTCTGGAAAAGTTGTTAAGCCATAATTTACTTGATTCTCAGTGGCAATGGAGGAAGAAATCGCATCCAGGGAGTGGAATTCTGGAGTCAGTACTGAGATCAGTGAGGTCCAATAGGAATTCATCATAGCTGAAAGTATAAAACTGTAAGAAGATAATATTAGAAGGCAGTAGTTTTTTCATAGTGTCTTATTTTTCTGATGAGACATTTGAATATTATAATAGAAAGATGAAAAATTAATATAACACACTAACATCAAGAAACATGCTAGTGCCAGAGTTAGGTTGAGAATCGTTAGCTTGTGCTTCCCATTGAAGCTAATGATTTCATGGTGTCCTAAAAAATACATTGGGCTTTGGATGAAATGGTTAAGATTGTTATACTTCAGCATATTTATCTGTAAAAGAGAGCTAATACCTGCCCCATCTACTTCAACAATTTTCTGTGAGGATATCAAATGAATACACATATATATTCCTAAATTGTATATTTTCAGTCAATATGTGATATTGGTGTTGACTAGTGTAATATTAGTAGAAGTAATAATACTAGTATCATTACCCTACACTTTTCAACATTTTTTTAATTTGAAACACTCCACATCTGATAAAATAATTATATATTTTAGCACTATAAAAATTCCATGGGGAGGAAAACGGGGTTCACATGATCGCTTTTGTTTTATTAAAATCTACTTTGGGCCAATATTTTGATGTTAAATAATTGCAACTCTGTTGCTTTAACAATAAAATGAATTTCTAGGGTCCTACATTTTCACTTTCTCCAGTATTACTTGCTGATGGCTGCTTGGCCTCTTTACAGTTCAGTTTTGCTAACTAACATACCACCTCAAGACTCAGAGGTTAAAAAAAAACATTTTTTTTTTTTCACAGTTAGGTGGTCACTTGGGTAGATCATCTTGTCTTGACAACTTAGCTGATCTATGTAGGCAGGTGACAACTTGCCTGAGCTCTGTGGTCTTGCACGTCATCAGTGTTCTAGAAAGGCTCAGTAGAAACAGCTCAATTTCAGTCCTCCTAGCCTTTCATCCTTCTGCAAAGCATTCTGAGTTTCTTTCCAAGGTGTTCTCAGAGATCCCAAAAGCAGCAAATGAAGGCAGGAACATTAGTATTTCTTGAGTGTTTGTATCATGTTTTCTAATATGCTACTGCCCATGCCTAGAGGAATTAATGTAGCCATTTACTGCATTTTTTTTTCACGCCTCCAATGCACAGAGGATAGTCAAAAGGATAGGTGTTGACCATTTTCTTGTGGTCGTCATGAAACATATAAAGAAGCATCTTAAGTGGAGCCTGACCACATAAAGACAAGCCAAAGCCAAGAGCCGTCGAGTCGGATCTGACTCATGGCAAACCAAAACCAAACCCCCTGCCACTGAATTGGGTCCAACTCTTAGCTACCCTAGAGACAAGACATGCATAAAGTGATCAGAGACTGAAGTAAAAGAACACATACTAAACCAATGGGCTCTGTGGAGAAGAATATGAAATAAAAAAGAAATTCTAGAAAGTTAGCCTCACTAGGGAAGCCTGAAAATTAACTTCCATTAAATATTTATGCATGATTAAACTTCCCTAATGTTTTTTTTTTTGAATATCTTTGGTCTAGCTAATTAATTTGTTAAAGAGTACTGCACGTGCACACGTATATGTGTGTGTTCACATGTTTGTGTCTGTGTGTCTATAAATATTTCCTTGAGGGGAGACATCTTTCTTCTCTGTAACATCTGCATTGAACTTCATAGTACTAATGCATTTTTTAAACCATTATCCACACTGTACAAAAGAGGAAGGGTAAGAAAGAGAACCAGTTATGAGGCTTTTGAAATCATGAGAAAGGGAAAGGGACAGTTTATTGTAATGGAGGTGATACCTATGATCCCAACAACATAGACAGTCAACGTAAAGTGAAAATCACGGTGATTAAACCACGGGTTCATTCAGCAAGTAAATATTGAGTATCTACTATATACTAACATCTCTAACAACACGGAGTTTATGGTAGGTGCCATCCAGTGAGTTCCAACTCATAATAACCCTACGCATAAGAGAACAAGACATTACCTGGTCCTATGCCACACCCAGAATAACTTTTATGCTTAAGCTCATTGTTTCAGTCACTGTGTCAGTTCATCTCCCTGAGAGTCTTCCTCTTTTTAGCTGACCCTCTGCTTTACTAAATGTGATTTCCTTTTCCAGGGATAGATTGCCCACAACATATCCAAAGAATGTAAGACATAATCTCTCTCACATTGCTTCTAAGGAGCACTCTGGTTTTACTTCTTCCAGGACAAATCCGTTTGTTCTTTTGGAAGTCCGTGGTATATTCAACATTCTTCCCCAGCAGTACAACTCAAAGTAGTCAATTCTTCTTCTGTCTTTCTTATTCATTGGCCAACTTTAGTAGTTTTGCATGTGATGTACCTGATAATACTGTGGCTTTGGTCAGGCACACCCTAGTCTTCGAGGTGATGTCTTTGCTTTTCAACACTTCCAAGAGGTCTTTTGCAGCAGATTTTCCCAGTGCAGTGTACCTTTTACTTTCTTGACTGCTAATTCTGTGGGTGTTGGCTGTGGATCCAAATGAAATGAAATCTTTGACTACTTCAATCTTTTCTCGACTGTACACTCATAAGTATTTTTGTTCTCCTGATGTTGAGGAGTAATCCGTAATGAAGGCTGTAATCTTTGATCTTCATCAATAAGTTTTTCAAACCCTGTTCACTTGCAGCAAGCAAGATTTGTGTCATCTGCTAACGTCTGTTCTTCCAGTCCTGGTCCCCCTTGCTTCTTCATGTTGTCCAGCTTCTTGAATTATTTACTCAGCACACAGACTGTGACAGGATACAACCCTGACACACATTGTTCCTCATTTTAAACCACACAATGACTCCTTGTTCTATTTGAAACAACTGCCTTATGAGCTGTGTACAGATTCCTCATAAGCATGATTAAATGTTCTGAAGCTTTCATTCTCCACGATATTATCCATAATTCATTTTGATCCATGCAGTTGAATACCTTTGTATATTCAGTGAAACACAAGTAAAATTCTTTCTGGATTCTCTCCTTTCAGCCAAGATCCATCCGATTGCATCAATGATATTCCTCATTCTACATCCTCTTCTGAATCCAGTCTGCATTTCTGGCAATTCCTTGTCAATGTATTGCTGCAGCCACTTTTGAATAATCTTTAATAAAACTTTATTTCCGTGCAGTATTAATGATATTATTTGATAATTTCTACATTCAGTTGGATCCCCTTTCTTGGAAGTAGGCATAAATATTAATATCTTCCAGTGAATTGTTTAGGAAGCTGTCCTTCAAATTCCTTAACATAGATGAGGGATTGCTTCCAGTGCTATGTCCACTTGTTGGAGTATCTCAATTGATAGTCCATCAGTCCCTGGAGTCTTGATTTTTTTGTCAATGCTTTCAATGCAGCTTTAACTTTTTCTTTCAGTACCGTTGCTTCCTGATCTTATGCTGTCTCTTAAATTGGTTAAAACATCAACTAATTCTTTTTGGTGTAAGGACTCTGTGTAGTCCTGCCGTCATCATTTGACACGTCTTATTTTCCCTTTAGAATTTTCACTACTGCAAGTCAAGTCCTGAATTTCTTCTTTTGGTTCTTTCAGACTGAGGAATGTAGAACGTGTTCTTCCCTTTTGGTTTACTATCTGCTGCCCTTTGCATGTCGTATTACAATGCTTTATTTTGTCTCTTCACGCCGCCCTTTGAAATCTTCCGTTCAGTTCTTTTACTTCATCAATTCTTTGTTTTTCTTTACTTACTCAGTATTCAGGAACAAATTTAGGAGTTCTTCAGACATCCCATTTGGCCTTTTTTTTTTTCTTCCCTGACTATTTAATAACCTCTTGCTTTGTTCATGTATGATCTCTTTAATGTCACTCCACAAGCTGTCTGGGTCATTAGTGTTGAATGTTTCATAGCTATTCTTGAGATAGTCTTTGAACTTAAGTGGGACATACTCACAGTCTTTCTTTGACTCTCATGGACTTTTTCTAATTTTCTTCAGTTTCAATTTGAACTTGCATGTGAACAATGGATGATCTGTGCCATAATCAGCACCTGGCCTTGTTTTGACTAATGATATTGAACTTTTCCGTTGTCTCTTTGGACAGATGTTGTTGATTTGAGTGTTGTGTACTCCGTCTGGTGTGGGCCATGTGTGTAGTCCTCTTTTATGTCGGTATAAAAAAAGGGTATTTGCAGTGAAGGAGTCGTTGGTCCTGGAAAATTCTATCTTGCAATCTCCGGCATTGTTTCTATCAACAAGGCCCTATTTCCAAGTTCTGGTCCTTCTTTGCTTCCAAAGTTTGCACTTCAATCACCAGTGCATTCTAAGGTAGAAAGGAAAAAATAAAAAATGTTTGTGAAAAATAACAAGTGTTATTAAGAAAAGAAATAATGACAAAGTGACTAGGTAATGAATTACAAAGCTAGAATGTGTTTCGAAAAAAGATAGTGACTCTATGATTTACAAACCTACTGTAAAATTAACAAAGCCAATTTTACCAGTTACTAGTTTTATAGCTTTAATCAATTTAATTAACTATGATTGTGTTTCCTCATCTATAAACAGAAATATTGACAATTAGATGATTTTCTTCACAGGGTATTTCTGGAATCAAATCATAATCGATCATAATTATTATTGTTGTTGGCATAGTGTTTACTGTAGCAAAAGAAACAGAAAGCAGAAGTTGAATTCTATACACATCACAAAGTTTCAACCAAATGTAGGCGATGGCAGTCAAACTTTGGAGGAGAAAAATACAGCCAACGTTAGGCTCTCAACAACAATTTGTTGACTTCAAATGTAGCGCTTTAAGGATATGCAGCAAGATTCTGCATATGTATCACAGGTTAAAGATACTTCTCCCAACCCTGCCCTGCCTTCCTACCTTGCTTAAAATATAAGTAAGAGGTTGGGTCTCCTGAAGGAAGAGGTATTGAGACTTTTATATTGGTTTGTGGTGTCATAATAATCCAGTCTGAATACTGTCAGTCAGGAAGGATGATGGTTCTGGCTTACTTGGTAGTTTTCAAGCTGTCTTGCCTAGATGCTATCACACAAATTCATTGCTGTTGAGTCCATTCTGACACATAGCGTATAACAACCCTATACTCATTGCCAATGAGTTAATTCTGACTCATACTGAGCCTACAGGGCAGAATAGAACTGCCCCATAAAGTTTCCAAGGAGCACCTGGTGGATTTGAACTGCTGACCTTGGGGCTATCAGACATAGCATTTAAACCTCTGAGCCACCAGGTTTCCCTAGGAGAGGAAAATTGCTCTGTATGCTTCCAGACAGCAGCTGGTGAGTGTAAACTGCCAATCTTTCATTTAGTAGCTATAGATCTTCACTACTACACCACCAGGGTTTTTGATGTCACAACTAACAACCAGCAATGCCCCTGGAAGTTGTAAAGAAAGTATATAAAGTGAGAGATTGTATCCTTGTTTTCTATTTGGTTCCTCAGCACTGCAGAAACCTACAAACTTCTCGTAATGTCATCCTACAAAGCTCCAGTGGCTACGAGGTGCTCTGGTTGAGCAGTGGTTAAACATCTGTCTACTAATTGAAAGCTCGGCCATTTGAGTCCACAGCTTCTCTTTGTGGCAGCTCTATTCTGTTCAGTAGGGTTATTAGGAGTCACAGTAGACTGGATGGACATTTTTTTTTTTATTTTATTTATAAACTTTGACTTTGGTCAAACTATTTAACTCCTCCAAGTTTTACCATTCACGTCGCTAAAATCTGGCTAATAACTTTGTTTCAGTCTGCTAGTGCTGCTCTAACGGAACTCTCACAAGTGATGACTTTTAAAAAAAGAAATGTTTGTTCTTATACAGTCCAGTAGGCTGCAAGTCCAAGTTCAAAACATCAGCTCCAGGGGAAGGTTTTCCCTCTTTGTCAGCTCTAGAAGAAGGTCCTTGTGTTGCATCAGTGTTTGGTCAGGGAGCATCTCGGCCCAGGAACCTCAGATCTGAAGGATGTGCTCCACTCTTGGTGCTGTTTCTTGATGGATGGTAAGAGGTTCCATAATCTCTCTGCTAGCTTCTTTTTGATATATCTCAAGAGAAGGCCTGAAGGCACAAAACAATCTTACATACTAAGTCCTGTCCCACCAGGGCAGCTGCTGCCCACTGACTCTCATTAACATAAAAAAGGCAGGATTCACAACGTGGAGGAACATCACACAATACCAGGAACGATGGCCTAGCTAAATTGCTGCACAGATTTTTGGGAGAAACACAATTCAATCCATGATCAGTACCAATGTTGTTGGAACGGATAGAATATAGGAAATAGCACATAAATGCAGACGTCACCAGGTAAATACTAAACACGTCCTTTTATCCTTTTCAAGGAAGCCACTTTGTGGTCATGTAATAGGCCATGTCCATGGGCAAAGGAATAAATGCCTGATGTGTCATGGAATTTTACTGTGTTTTGGAGTTACACCCTAGTACTATTTCAAATGCTTCTAAATTACTCGTGGATGGACTTCTAATTTTCTCCTCTGAGGATAGTATTCCGGCATCATGGCTAAAACCGTATCTATTTTATTTAGAAACGATATTAGAGAGTATCAGAGAAGTAGAATGCTAGAAACTGCTTTAACTTTAGGTTTTAAATGGCCCAAAGGCAATTTCTATTGCAAAAAGTCTACGTACTAGAGGCTGTTGCAATGCACTGTAGACCTAAGGCAAATGTAGTAAAGAACAGAGCTCAGTGATCTGTTAAAATATGTCTCCTTATTTGAATTATTCATTACTTACACAAACCCATTGCTCCTGAGACAATTCTAACTCACAATGAACCTACAGAACAGAGTAGAACTGCCACATACGGCTTCCGAGGAGTAGGCAACCTTTTGGTTAATAGCTAAGCTGTTAACCCCTGTACTGCCAGGAGCCCTTAGTTATCCAGGAACGTACCAATCAAACAAAGATCCCCTAAAGAAACGGGATCAATGGACTCAAATTGCTCCTCAACCAATCTCCCAAAGATGGGATTCCCTGAATACCTTTTAAATCCATTGCTGTCAAGATGATTCCCACTCCAAACCTGACCTCCAAAAAAGCTACTGCCGTGGACTAGGGTCCAACTCATAGCAACCCTAGAGGTCAGAGTACAACTGCCCATAGAGTTTCCAAGGAGTGCCTGGCAGATTTGAACTGCTGGCTTTTTGGTTAGCATATGTAGCACTTAACCCACTATGCCACCAGGGTTTCAGATTCCGATTCATAGAAAGGTAATTAGAACTGTACTTCTTACACCACCTACCTAAAGATCATTACATTGAATTCTAAACTTCTTGATTATTACTTTATTGTGGCTTGTTTCTTTTCAACTCAACATGTATCCAGGATCCCTGGTATTGTCAATGATTTAAGACTCAGTAGACTGGACAGGAATTAATAAGAATGATATAAACCCAGTCCAGAGTATGACAGTGATGCACACTGTACAAGCAGTCCGAAGAATTCACCAATGGAACACAGGGGAGAGTTTAATCAACCCTCCATGACTTAGGCAAGATTTCTTTGAGGAGGTAACACTTAGTTAGGACTTGAAGGGTGAGTATAAAATCATGAGATGAGGTAAAAGTCGGATCAGACTCGACAGCACTCACCTTGGGCAAGCACGATTGTGAAGGAAAGAGGGAGGGAATGCAACTTTAGCTGAGGGAAACTGTGTGCGTTGATTCTTGGGATGGTGAAGTTAATGGCAGTTTAGGACAGAGTAGGTTTCCATGCCTATAGCAAAGTGTTGTTGTAAGTTGGGGAGGGGAAGGAATAGGTAGGTATGGAAAAAGCCTGTGCTGAGGATCAGACTGCAAAAGACATTTCATTGCACTCCAAAGTTTGAATTCTAGTATGTGCCCAATGACTAATAAATGTTGTAAATAAATAAATGAATCCAAGCTCATTGCCATCGAGTCGATTCCAACTCACAGTGACTCCACTGGGCAGTGAAAAACTGCCTCATAGATTTTCAAAAGACCACTGGTGGGTTTGAACTGTTGACTTTCTGGTTAACAGCCAAGCTCTTGTTAAAAGTGCTAATTTTATTTTGAGGAAAGTTCTTCTATGAAAGGTTCACTTTGATTCATGGAATTTATGCCTGTATGCTATTCTCAGTTGATCCACATGTTTCTGGGAATTTATTGCACAGCTTCCAGGCAGTGAGTCTAATTGGAGCTGAGCTCCGCTGGTAAAACAAATCCATAGTAAATGATCACTATCCTTTCTAACACCATCCCGAGTTTATATATCTCCCTCCCACCCGGAGTGCTTGAGGCACTTCCCATCTATCAATGCATTTCTACTTAAGTTTCTGAGATAATTAGGTACACGGATTACTGTACTTATTTATAAATATTGAAATCTTACATATTGGTTAAAGAATGTGCTTAAGATAACATTGCATCAGAACATCCATTAAACTATGCATTGTATCAGTCATTTTGCATACAAATTTCCATGTAAATAAAAAAGAAAGCCATAAGCATTTATTTCTAATTCACGGCATACTCTATTTTTACATTGATTTTGCCATTTTAAAATAATTCATATTCACATCCCATACAAACTTTCAACACTAAAAAAAAAACCATCAGAAGTGTAAAAAAATCACACATCTCATAATTAATATGATTTAAATATCCTCTTACATATTATTCCATACCATGAGTTTAGGGTCAAATAAAGTGAAGTAAATTTGAAAGCAACTAAGAGAAAACACAAGTAGGGATGAGGAGTCTGAGAAGCAGCAGAAATGTTAGACCTGCCAACATCCATTGTGCTCCACATTAAAACAATTATAAAATAATACTGACTGGACCAATAATTCACATTTGTAGGTAAGTTTGCTCAAGGACAGTGATTTTATAACTCCTGCTCACACCTGTATGTTTATACAGGTAGGTAAAGATCCAGAGAGACAGATTAGAAGATAAACACATAAACTAAAACCCTTTTACAAAAATGGCATCGCATGTTATCTTTATGGAAAGCATTAAATTTAATTTTCTTCTAATTTTACAAAAGTAAAAAAAAAATTGAAATTGAAGGTATTATGTATATCCATTGTTTCTAAACATTTGATTCTTTTTAAAAGGCTCTGACTATAAGAAAAAGCATTCTTTTAGCAATCAGAAGTTGCCATTTTAATTTAAGTCCTTGTCTAAATTTAGGCAATATAGATATATAGTATCATATATAAAATGAAGAGAACATCAGTTTTGTATTTCTCTTTCTTTACCTCATTTTTTTAGTTTCTATTTTTCAAGGATACAGTCAGTAATGTAACCATAATTGTTTTGTACCTCAAGTTCTATAATTGTATCAATCCCATAATTACTGACCCCTATCCAACTTGACGGTGCTTGGCTTTGCATTTTCAAAATATCTTCATTCCTATCATTGCTCTCTGAATTTCTTGTTTGAATGTCACCTAATATAAGAACAAAACGTTCTTCTATGTCAGTAGCTTTAACACTGAATGCTATCTTCGCTAGGTATAGAAGCACTGAGCTGTGTGTTCTTTCCCTCGTAAATTCATTAAAAGTACTCTATTCTTTCCTGATCCTGAATACAGCACACATGCTTTTCACCACTGACTGCTTATTTCTTGAGGGAGATGTCTTTGTGTTTCATTTTATTAAAAAAATATATATACATAACACCATAACAACCTTGGCTCATGTTTCCTTTCCCTATGAAAATAGTAGAAAATACCCAAATGCCAGATTTATAGCATTGATTGTTTCTGCAGAAAACTATGAGAGAAGAATAATTCCACCACTTTTAGGAAGCTACTTTTTATGTATGATTTACTAAATGAAATGTCTTTCTTCTCACTCATTCCTTCTTTTCTTCCTGCTTCCTCCTTTCGTCTTTCATTCCTATTGTTTTTCCATCTTTCATTCCCTCATACTCTCTGGATGTCAGATGCACATGATTAGATCACAGAGCAATCATAATTTTGATTCATGAAAAATGCGTTATTAGTCCACATATGGACCACAGTGATCTATTTAGTGAGCTGTTTAGTTAATATCTATTAATAAGTACTTACAAACCTACCACGAAAAATAAAAACCAGAACCTTGAATACAACTCACATTTGGTCGTGCTATTTTCCCCATCATCTTCTCTTGCAAACTCTACATGAAGTAACCTTCAATGCATCCCACATTCATCATTCTTTGTGTGCTTTCTTATATAGTTTTATTACATAACCATTTTTATCCTAATTGTTTTTCACTTTACAAAAAATGTTTTACATTGCATATAATCTTCAGAGATTTATTCCACTCACTTAAATTTATATTGCTAAGTTTCATCCACATCACTACATCGTGGTAATGAATTCATTTTGAATGCTGTAAAATATATTACATTTTATTCATCTATTATCATTTAATAAATATATCAATTGTTTCCAGAGTTTGCATTTGTGAAGAGTCCTATATCAACATTTTTGTTCACACTTTTTCATTTTTGCCAACTGAATGTGTGTAAAATTATTTTTCATGTTGTCTTGAATTGTATTTCCTTGATTTGTTCCCTCATTGGTAAGTTAACTGTTCATATCTTTAGCCATTGTTTTGATGAGTTTTGTGTTCTCTGATTGGCATCTTTGGGTGAGGTGAGTATTGATCTATGCTTTACCAACAAAGAAACAATCTTCTTGTGGCTAGCAATGAAAAAAACAGAAGACACAACACACAAAAGTCATGGCAGAATCTTTATATTTTTGAAATTAATATTCTTCCAATGACACATATCACAACTACCTTCTTTCACTGTGTAACTTTTTTTTTCTTCTCTCTCTCACTTCTTAGATATTAATAGCTCTTTTTGGAAAGAAAATTTTGCTTGTAATGTTTGCATTTAGGTGAATTTACTCAAGTGACCCAAGCCATAGTATTTTCAATCATATGAATGTAACTGTAGAACAATGCATAAGGAACACTGAAGAAGATGCTTTCAGTTGTGCTGTTGGCAAAGAATACTTAATACACTGCATACTGCCATAAGAACTAACAAATCTGTCTTGGAAGAAGTCTAGCCCGAATGTTCTGTAGGGAGAATAAGGATACAGAAATCAAAGCCTTATGGGTTGAACTGACTTCTAAACCTGCATAAATAATAAATGAAATTTAAAATTACTTTAAAATATAAATATCTATTAACATTTTTAAGTTAAAAAGATCATTCATTCAGCCCTGTATTAAAGGTCATGTTAGAGATCAGACACAGGGAGCTCTAAGGTAAACAAATGTTGGTAGACATCTAAGAGTGAACAAGAAGTGTCATGGGGGCTCAACAGTGGAGTCAGGATGGAAGGACCCAGGCCTCTGAGAGACTGCATACAATGGCCTTTGCCAACTCCTGTTGCAATCTTTTGATGTGATCCAGATATACACATTATTTTGTTAAGTCGCTGAGATTTGGAGGTTAATTTGTCATAGAAGCTGCTATTACTTACCCTGACTAATATGAACCATTTCTGAACTCTTCTGCATACACTTTTATATAGAACAAACATTCATGATTCCTAGTCAGCGAAAAAGGTTACAGTTCTAGTGCTTGCTCTAAACAGAACTTGATGTATTCTGAAGGGACACGTTATTGCTTCTTTGTTCTCTTTCTTCATGAGGTATTAATTAGCCTCTGAGGAATAAAACCATAAAGTGGCTTATAGCTTAGCTTAGCAGTACTTTGAGTCCTCATGTTAACTAGAGCACTGATTAATTTTTTTAATTAGTCTCATGACTTCAGTATTGTCATATGGTACTGAATAGTAACTACTGGTCATCAGCAAATCTCTACTCGTTTAGATGAAGTGTTACCAGAGTCTACGAGTTAAAACAAAAATGCTTAGCATGCTGAGTAAGGCCTCCAGGATGACTTCTACCAAATCACTTTTCTACCTAACCACTCATCTCTGGATAGGTGCTTTCCGCTTGTTCTTTAGCAGTACCAATCTGGTAACAGTTTCATAATTATATTTGCCTTATTTTCACATGTTCATGCCTCTGAATATGTTACATCTTCTTCTTCCTCACCACTGGCCACAAGGAGGCTGTCTTCTTTTTTGCTAAAACACATCAGTATTCACCTCATCCCAAAGTCATTAGATACTTGCTTATAGAGCTAATGCTGCATTAAACCCACGGAGTTGTTATTCAATTGCTTACAAATCTATCTGCCCCAGATAGATGACTATCTTGAGGATGTTTGTGCCTTAGACTCGCCAGTGTTCCTATCATTCAGAACTAAGCTCAGGGAAAGTAGGAGTTAGAGGGAGAAAGAAGTCAAAGAACTGGGATTTAGGGCTGTGGAGCAAATTTTACCTAATTTCCAAGCATTTTGAAAACAGTTCAGAATATCTCTTTGGATGTATCTACTGAGAAATGGGAGGCCCTGGTGGTGTAGTGGTTAAGTGCTACATCTGTTAGCCAAAGGCTAGCCGTCTGAATCCCTGAGGTGCTTCTTGGAAACTCTACAGGGCAATTCTACTCGGTCCTATGAGGTCACCATGAGTTGGAATCAACTTGATGGCAGCGAGTTTGGTCTGGTTTATAGAGAAATGGCTTCAGTAAGTTCAAAGAGCAGAAATAAATAAAAAGGTCTGAGGAAACACTGTGGCCCTAACTTGGTGACATAAGAACTTTACATATGAAATTGTCAGGACAGAAGGTATATCTTATTTATATGTTTTCTGTCTCAGGCTTTATTCCTTCAGTGACTTATTAGCTGGGATGGCAAAGAAAGAGGACATTTCTGAAATAAACCAGGAAGATAGCTGAGATTGGTGTTTGGAAATAACAACCTAGATGCACGTAGGGTCTTGACTCGCAGTGACAGTCTTGACTCTTGACAGCAGTGAGTTTGGTTTGGTTCGATTTGGTTAAAAATGAGTCCACTGCTTTCTAATGGTCATCACAGTGTTCAAGGGGCTTGTTAACCTCTGTAAGCCTTAGTTTCCTCTTCACAGTGGTTACAATATGGTTATCACTCTCTCAAACCTTTTTTAGAATAACTTCTTATGTAATAGATGTGATGTATGTTAAATACTGGCCTATAGAACTCCTTACTACATGTTAACTATTATTTTTGTCACTATTTATACCATGGAGATTGACTTAAAAATCTTACAAAACCCAAATCTGTTGCCATCAAGTCTGTTCCAACTAATAGAAATTCTACAGGACAGAGTAGGACTGCCCCAATGTGTGTTTCTGGGGAGTGGCCATTGCGTTTAAACTGCTGATCTTTTGGTTGGCAGCAAAACACTTTCTAACTTACGTTGTCCTTCTTTTGGAACTTCGAGGTTTGTATTTACTGTTAACGTTTTATAGTGTTATCAGATTATTCTGTCCAAGGCAAGGAAGAGTGTCAAAAAATGAGCATTGGCTCCATGAGACCTGATATCAAATCCTAACATTGCCAGTTGTCATTTGTGTGACCTTGTCAGTGTAAAAATCTAAGGCTGTACAAGTTGGCTGTCTCCTGTATTTTTCTTACTATGAGAACACCTCTGTTATCATCACTCGTTTTCTTATAAAACTTCCTTCACTTCATCATGACCACAGAGTATTGCATAAAAAATGATCAGTCCAACTAAGCTTTCTAGTTCTTTCCAGTGTGTCTCTTTACACACCTTTAAGGCATACAACCCCACTTCACTGATATCCAAAGTGCTGTTACAAGCAGCTGTCAAGTCAGTTTCTCAACTCAGTGTGCAACAGAATTGAACACTGTGTCAGCCCATCTGCTGAATGTCCTCCTTTCCACTGATCCTCTGCTTTACAAGCACGAGGTCCTTCTCCAGGTACTGGCCATTCCTGACAACATGTCCAAAGTATGTGAGAGGAAGTCTCAGCATCCTTGTTTCCAAGCAGCATTCTGGTTGGACTTCTTCCAAAACAGAGTTGTTTGTTCTCATGGCACTCCATGATATATTCAATATTCTTTACCAACATCATGGTTCAGTTGCATTCAGTGTGTTAAATCTATTCTTGAGGTGGTCTCTAAGCTCTGTAAGATACATTCAAGATTGTACTTTGGCTTTTTTAAATGGACTTTAATTGTCTTCATCTTCAACTTTGACTTATGAGCAGTTAATGATCTGATCTACAACTGGCCTGTGGTCTTGTTCTCTCTGATGACATTGAGCTTCTCTGTAGCCTCTTCCTACAGATAAAGTTGGTTTGATTTCTGTGTATTTCACATGTTAAGGTCCACGTGCATAGTCACCATCTGCATGGCTGAAAAAAAAAACTTATTCGCAATGCGTACACCGTTGGTAGTACAAAATTCTGCAATGTAATCTCCAGCATTTTTTCTGTCACCAAGGCCATATTTTCCAAATACAGATCCTTCTTTTTTTGTTTCTGACTTTTGGATTCCAATTGCTGGTAGTTATCAGGGCATCTTGATTGCAAGCTTGATCAATTTCAAACCTCAGAAGTTGGTAAAAATCTTCCATTTCTGTACCTTCAGCTTTAGTGGTTAGTGGCTAAATTTGAAAAATAATTGCATTAAATGATCTTCCTTGTATGCATATGGATATTATCCCAGGACTGCCATTGCTGTACATCAGGGTGGGTGTTGGAATGCCCTTTTTGACGATAAATATGACACCATCCCTCTTTTCTTTGTCATTTCCAGCATAGGAGAGTATACAACTTTCCAATTCAAAATAGCCAACGCAATTCCATCTCAGCTTACTAATGGCTAGTATATCAGTCTGTGTTTCCATGTCATTTTTGACAATTCCCAGTTCTCCTAGACTTGAACTTCATGTATTCTATGTTCCCATTACTAACAGATATCTACGGCTGTCTCTTCTCATTTGGAGTCTTGTCACATCATCAAATGGAAGTCTTGAAAGCTTGACCCCATCTACCTCATTAAAGTTGACCTGACTCTGAGGAAACAGGTCCTTCTGCAGCCGTATTTTGAGTTCCTTCCCAGCTGAAGAGCTCATCTTCTCACACTACATCAGAGAAGGTTTCACTGCTTGTCATAAGGTTTTCATCGACAGTTTTTTTATAAGTAGATCTCCGAGTCCTTCTTCCTACTCTTAGTCAGAAAGCTCAGCTGGAACGCGTCCACCATTTGTGATCCTGCTGGTATTTATCATACTGGTAGTATAGCTTCCAGCATCACCAGAACATGACAACCACCACAGTGTGACAAAATGACAGATATGCACAAAGTGCACCCTCAGTTTTTTTGGCCTTTAATCAGGCTATTTCCTCTTTAGAGGATAACTCCTTTCCAAGCCTCCAAAGTCAAAATCTTCTCTTTCCGTCATGGTGAAATTTAACAGCTAACTTTCTGTGCTGCCTTTGCAGATTTTCTGCCTATTCAAAAAATTAATTTCTAAATGGAAAAATACATGTCATGAATCTGACTCTTCTGTATCTTACCTTAATTTAGGTAAACGTCTCATTTCTTATAAAAAATAAATGGGAGTCTTAAATCTTCACCTCTTGGGTTTCTAAATCACTCACTGTATGTGACGGATGTCGAGTGAATGCTGCTGAATAAGAAATGAGTAACAGAAACGGAAGCCACAAGTTTTGTTTTGGTTTGGTTTCAGTTTGGTTTTTACTTTCACAGCTGGTAAGAAAACATTTAAAATGTGAACTTCACAGGGAAAGATAGGTCATTCAGCATAGCCCAATTCTTATTCACCTTAGTCCTTCACAAAGCTTTTCCCCCAGCTGAGATTCCTCTATAAGCAATTCCATGTCAATACATATGCAGCAGGGTAAATACAACCCAGAGGCAAACAAAATTTCATTCCTCTAGGGAAGGACAGTGGGATGCTGGACTGCACAAACATCCTAACTTTTTTTTTTTTTGAGCAAATTTCACCAAGGTATTTCAGATCATCTGGCTTATTTCTTTGAAAAATTTAGTGTGTTAGCTCTGAGGTTTTTTTCCTTTATATCACTTACTTTTATTATTTTATACACATTTGATACATTGGCTATCAGATTGCAGCAATAATAAGGAAATCTATTTATTTGGACCTGGAGGCAATATTCTGAATATATATTCTTTTCTAGTAGACCCTAACCATAGATGCTTTTTTTCTTAGAACAGGCTTTATTAGATTTCTTGGAAGAAAGCAGAAAAGATTTGCTGAATTACATTTCTAATTCATGATCAGACACAGAGCAGTTACAGACACATTCAAACAATGTAGGCATTCAGAGCATTCATTTAATATTTTTCCTAATACTGATTTATGAATTCTGTGCGATTTTTATTGATATATAAAATGACAAGTTTTTATCATTGAAATGGAAAACCTGTGCATACTTCAGCCATTTCTTATCTTTAAAATAACAGTAATCTTTCTTAAAAACACATCAATATACCCAGACTTCACCCAGGTGCACGAATTCATCCTTTTTTGTGATAACCTTGTGCAGGCAGTTTCCACTATATTTTTTTTCCTATTTTTACAAAGACTTAGAAGTGTTAAGTGAATTCTCACAAATTGTGGGTATTACTGATGCGTTACAGGTAGACAGTGACTTTGTGAATCTTAATCCAACATTCCTTTCACTATAGAGCCCAAGAGTAGTCATGT
This sequence comes from Heterohyrax brucei, assembly GCA_028571685.1. Taxonomy (NCBI): domain Eukaryota; kingdom Metazoa; phylum Chordata; class Mammalia; order Hyracoidea; family Procaviidae; genus Heterohyrax; species Heterohyrax brucei. The sequence goes on along the minus strand of CM053164.1, from coordinate 14,048,170 downwards.
TAGGAATCAGGAACTGTCTTGCGTAGAAGAAGATAAACGGGGGTGCAGATCCAGAACTCCAGACTTGATGCTGCGACATCCTATAGGGTCCTGCGAACTCAAAGCTGAAACCAGTACCAAAGCCAACTCTCCAGACAAAGATTGGACTGGACGGTAAGGCATAGAGTGAGGCTGGTGAAATACGTGCTTCTTGGCTTAAGTGTGCGTGTGAAGCTGTAGGAGCAGCTGCTGTCCAGAGGTGAGATGCGAGGGAGGAGAGAAGGAGACCAGAGTTGGTTGACTAAACACCAGAAGTACAGAGTGGAAAGGCGAAGTATGTTCTCACCGGGTGGGGAGAGTAGCCGGAGTTGCACAGAAGTGTGTGTCGGGGGTTGGGGACGGGAGGTAGTGTTATATGGCAAACAGACTTGGATTGTAAGCTTTCACTGGTACTGCATTGTGTTGCTACATTTCTAAGAACTTGACCTAGTAGTAAAAAGATGAATTTCCGTTTGAGCATTGTCAGTTATGTGGGATTCGCATCTGTCTTCTTTGAGCACCGTCTGCAGATACTGTATTATAAGCATTGGGACCACCTAAATTTTTAAGATGCCTTGATAGTTCTACAATAGTAACCCCTGAAAAATCCAAACTTCTTACAGTCCCTGCAATAACTGACTATGATCCTGGCTGGGTTGACCTACCCTGTCTTTCTCTTCCTACCCCATTTCTATCAGGAATGCCCAGGCCACCTTACAGGTTCACCGAAGCTGTTGGTGAGGGAGTCCCTAGGGCACTCGTCCACTGTTACATGGAATCCAGTCAGACCCAGGTTCATTGAGACTCAGTGCACAGTGGGACAAAGTGTTGTCCAGTCCTGCATCTTCCCCATGATCATTTGAAGATTGGTCCATTGTAATACATAGAATTTTCATCGGTTATTATTTGGCAGTAGATTGACAGGCCTTTCTTCCTACTCTGTCTTAGTCTGTGTCTTAGGCTGGGTTTTCTAAGGAAGCAAAACCAGTAACACGTGTAGGTACAAGGAAAGATTTATAATATATAGATAGATAGATACAAATATAGGAAACAGCTCACATAATCACAGAAACTGAATGTCCCAAGTTCTGGCACAAGCCTCACGTGGCCACGGAAGCTGAGGAACCCAAGGTCAGCAAGTCAGAAACCAGAGTTCTAGATCACCAGTTGTGTAGGTCAGTGGATCCCAAGCTGGTGGTGAGAGGAAGCGACAGAGGCTGGTGAACCCAGGATCGGCAGGTCAGGGAGCAGGACTCTCAAGTGCCGACTGTAAGGACTAATGAGCCCAACAGCTGCTAGCTCAAGTCCCAGAACCAGACGCTGGAAGCAGAGAGCAGGAGCTCCTGGCCACGTGAGCAATCAGCAGCCGTAGTCCAAGGTCGGGAGATAAGAGCCCAGGGGCAGGGAGCCACCACAAACCCCGCCCTGCCACTTAATACAGCAGCCAAATATGTAGTAGCCAAGTTGACATAATCCTGACCACCACAGTCTGGAATCTTCGCTCTGCATCACAGCAACAACCTCTGTATTGAGAATGACTTGCTAGTATTTGAAAGACTAGCAACATAGCTTCTAGCTTCATAGCAACATGTAACCATCACAGTATGGCAAACTGATAGAAGAGTGGTGAACTCAGCTCTAGGCACTGTTAGAACTCTGTGCTTCATCAAGAGAAGGAGTTTGAAACAGGAGTAGAGGAAGCCAGCATACATCAAAAAGTAGATACTCAGGGTATTTAAATCCCTATTTCAATTTCTAGGATACTTATTCCAGTATAAATAAAAGAACAAAGTTATGGACAAGAAAAGTACCAAGAATGTACATCTACTCTCTCTTTAAGAAGTTTCAGAAGCTGCTGTTCAAGTATTTTGTTTATATCTCAGTTGGCAAAATACATTTAACTGACCACACCCTGTCGCAAAAGAGTCTAGGGAATCTTTATTCTCCGTATGTGTGTGCTTTCTTGTATTAGTGGAGAAAAAACTAAAAACACCTATTGGGAGATGACTGGTAGTTGCTGTTATGCAAGTCTTGGGAGGTGAAATTAAGTACAGACAAATTCATAATCAAATTTGAAAAGAGGATTTCAGAGTATACAACAACAGGAAGAGATCAGTAGCAACAGTTCAGACAGATGTGAAGGAGACAGAACACACAGGGCTTCCTGGCTGACTAGACAGAGCAAGGAGAGGGACAGGAGACTTTTAAGAGGACACTCAGCTTTCAGCTTTGATCTACAGATTTTCTACTTTTCATCTCAATATTTTTCCTTTGGAAAATGAAAGCCATTATACATTGTGCTTAAGAAGACAAGGCAGGTAATTGTATTTTTATCCATGAGTCTATCTGGATGCTCTTTTTTAAGAATTTGCATAATCCCCTTCACAGTGTTTACCAAGTAATTTTGTATATATTCCGTTAGAAGCTTAGGAAGAGCCATGAATCACTCGACAAGAGCCACAACTCACTGTTTCATTCAGTACTCACTTAGTAATCATGTAATTTGTGTCAAATACTATGAGATAGTTTGGGGATTTAGCCGTGGGCTAGAAGATTTCATTGCCTACAGTTTCCTAGCTGAAATGCCAGCTTCACTTCAGTCACCTCCTGAAACTGTCCCCATCTCACTCCTGGATGATAGCCTGTGACTGTCCAGGTGTTTGTCCACAGGTGATTGCGTCTGATCAGACCATCGCAGCCACTATTCCTCTGGATTCGAACCCTTTCCGCAGACTATGCTACCTGAGCACTAGTCCCCTAGTAGTGAGAAGTCAACCAGGACCAGTCTTAAAGGGTGGGTACCGACAACATAACTGTAACAATAGAACATAAACTGGGAAGATGTTGAGATAAGTGAAATTGAAGACATATCAGAGTCAGTGACAGGTTTTATGCATCTCCCTGTGGCCTGTGCTGCCTCTCTTTTGATGTATCAGTAGAGTTTTTTCTTCTCACTCAAAATTGACACCTCCTTTCTCAGAATGGAAACAACGGCAGTGTAGTGGTTAAGTGCTACATCTGCTAATGAAAAGATAGGCAGTTCAAATCCACCAGGAGCTCCTTAGAAACTCTACAGAGCAGTTCTACTCTGTCCCATAGGTCACCATGAGTCAGAATTGACTCCATGGCAATGGTTTCTGTCAGCACTGCAGAATTGCTTATTTCTTGTTTGTTTGTTTCACTCTTCAGGACGCTGACCCTATGTAAGAGGTTTGCAGATCCAAAATGCTGCTAGGAAGTGAATGAAATAACTTGTGTTAAAGTGGCAGCATTTGATAATGTCAGGAACTGGTATTCTTCTGACAACCACAGTGCCTTAAGCAAAGGAGTCACATTCCAAGAATAAAATTTTAGATATTCCAGGGAGAGGGATGAGAGACAGCTCATGTTTTAGTGTCGTGGATTCAATTATGTTCCCCAAAAGCTGTATGTCGATCGTTGGCTAGGCTAAGATTGCTGGTATGGTGTGATCTTCCCCCATGTTGTGAAACCTGCCCCTGTGATGTTAATACCACAGGATGAGCAGCAGCTGTGTTGGTGGGGAAAGGACTCAGTGTGTAAGACTGAGGCATCTTCTTGGGATATAAAGGACAGAAGCGAGCAGAGAGCTTTGGGGACCTTATACCATCGGAAGAAAGTGGTGTTGGGGGTTGGGCATGTCCTTTGGAAAGGACTGGAGTCCCTGTCCCTCAGAAGCCCCAAGTCTAGGGGGAAGAAACAAGAACCTTCCTCCACATCCAGCTGAGAAAGCCTTCCCCTAGAGCTGACACCTTGAATTTAGACTTTTAATCTACTGGTCTGTAAAAAATAAACGTTGTCTTTTTAAAGCCACCCACTTGCGGTGTTTCTGTTAAAGCAGCACTAGTTGGCTAAGACACCTGGCCTCATTTCCAGTGTGTCTCAAGTGACATTAAATGAGTGATTACATCTACTTTAGTCATGACCTTTCTTTTCCATCTCAGCCTCTTTAAATGAACTGCGAATACTTAGAACAAGGGGGGTGGGCGTGCATGAATTCTACCGTGCCTGCTACTTCTCTCTCCTGCTTCAAACAATATAGTCACTTGTTTCAACTCACTACTCCTTGCATGTTTCTTAACCTATTTATTTATTTAAGAATTTTCTGTATCTGCCTCATGGGCTTATTATTTTGTGCTACAACGTTCTTTGCCAGGGAAAAATTCTGGCTGATTCACTTGGGCAATATATAAAGAATACTCCTGCTGCCTATACTGGCCTCCTAGAGCTGGTAAGTTAGAATGAGTCCCCTCCCACTTAGTCTTTCCTCGAGGGCCAGGAGATCAGACAGGACCTGCCGCAAATTACGTAGAAGTCCATTCTCATTCTACTTCAGAATTCCACATCACCCCATTTCCTTGAATGGAAACAGACAAGCAGAAATCACTGAGTTCATATGGTATGACCCCACCTCGTGCTATGTGACACACAAAGCAGACAAAACTGTGCCACAACCATATACCCTGGTTCCATATCTAAGTTTATCTGCAGCCATGGATAGTCTCCAGCATGTCGAGACTTCTCATCTCAAACACGTGTCCCTCAGATTCTCTCCCTGAGGGCTTTCTCTGTTTTTACTCAGGCTCTCTGAGCAGTAAAAAGAATCAAGTGTCCATCAAGTTGGGGCAACAGGTACTAGAAGCTTTCTGGAGTGTGCTCCACATGATTTATCAGAAGGCTGCAGGGGGACTGGATCCCAGTAAGCCATTCATTGAAGACCTATCATTAGCTTTTCTCCTTCCTCTCTCCTTTAGCTCAGTCTGTCACTTGTGCTTCCTGGAATCACCTTGGTAAAGACTACCCCTAAATCCTTGTACCAGACCTCAGTTTTGGGAAAAGCAAAGCTAAGAGCTTTGCCAACATTTTGAATGAGTCAGCAGAAGAGGAGACTGTATGTAAATCCCTAACTGGTAGATAACAGTAAATAATAATGGCATAAGTAAATGTATAAAACACTGGAGACTGATAAGTGTTGCACACTTCTCTGCAGAAAAAAAGACATTTACAATTTATAAGAAAGTTAAAAGTGACTTAAAACATCATTGAACTCATATTCAGATTTTGAAGTGTGCATTTTCTTATCTGACATTAAAAAGATAATTCCTGCGCAGTTGCTGCAGTACTAACAGGAAGAAAGATAATAAAAATAAGCTTCTTCCCTTTCTTCAGCCTTCAACGGCTCACAGACCTAAGTGTGAAAACGTAAGCATGAAACGTCTATGAGAAAATGTAAAGGAAAGTCTTCACAATTTTAGAGTAGCAAAGATTTCACAGGCAGGAAACAAAAGACACTAACCATAAAATCAAAATATTGGAATTGCTCAAAATTGAAAACCTCGACATTTCAAAAGCCACAGACAGTGTAAAAACTAGTCACAGCTGAGAAAAATGCTTAAAATACTCATATCTCACAAAGAACTTGTATGGAAGATATATTAAAGACTCTTGCAACTGTTGTAAGAAGACAAACAGGCCAATAAAAATGAACAAGATGTGGATAATCACTTCTCAAAAGAAGATATGCAAGTGATGAGTGAGCAGATTAGAAAACATTCAACATGAATAGTCACTTCTAGCTGCTGTTACTGGTTGGATCCAAACAGGTTCCAACTCAAGGTCTGACTAGACGTGGTAGGTTGGGTTTAAGGCAACCCCACAAGTTACAGTAGAATTTTCTTGACTGTGATGTTAACAGAAGTGGACCATCAGAACTGCAGTATTGCTGGATGAGTTCAAAGCATCAGCCTTCAGGTTAGCACCCTAGTGCAAATCATTCACGCCCCACAGGAACCTTAACCAAACAGAAAATCCAAATGCTGCCATCAAGTCAATTCCAACTCATAGTGATCCTAGCGGAGTTTAGAATCATGCCATAGGGTTTCCAAGACTGTAATCATTTTTTGTTTGCTTGTTTCTGTACTTTAGATGATGGTTTATAGAGAAAAACTAGTTTCTCATTAAACAATTAATACACATACTGTTTTACAACATTGTTTGCCAAACCCCACATGCACTCTCCATTTCTAGACCTTGAGCTCCCTGTTCCTGGTCTTCCTGTCCTGTCCTCTCTTCTCATCCTTGCCTCCTGTCTGGTGTGCTCATTTAGCCTTATTTTGTCTCTTGGGCCTATCTAAACTTTGACTAATGATGAACCTCAGGAGTCAGTTCAGGACTGAAATAACAGCTTCTGGGGCCAAATTGTCAAGATTTCTCCAGTGCCAATCAGACCAGTTTAAGTCTAGTTTTTTTTTTTTTCCTGAATTAGAATTTTTTCTACATTTTCTCCAACTCTGTTGGAGATCCTCTACTGTGACTGCTGTCGGAACAATCAGTGGTGGTAGCCGGCCACCTTCTAGTTGTGCTCAACTCAGTCTCAGGGAGGCTGTGGTTGTTGTGGTCCATTAATTGTTTGGACTCTTTTCTCTTGGGTCTTTGGTATTTTTCATTTTCTTCTGCTCCAGATAGGATGTGATGAGTGGAATGTCTTAGGTGACTGCTCACAAGTTTTTAACACCCCAGAAGTCACTCACCGACGTGGGATATAGAGCATTTTCTTTATAAACTATGTTATGCTAGTTGACCTAGATGTGTCCTGAGATCACCAGTCAAGGCTATCATCTTTATGGATGATGGCTGTCACATATTTGTCCTGTGGAGCAGGTGACTTGAACCATCCACTTTTCAGCTAGCAGTCAAGTGCTCAACCCCTACACCACCAGGGTGTCCCCTATAAACAAAAAACAGAACCCGTTGTTGTAGAGCAGATTCTGACACATAGAGAAACTCGATATATATTGGAGAGCTGAATTATTAACAAATAAGTATTTGAATGACAGAACTGCATGCGTCATTGGAAATAATTTTAAACATATATATACATATAAATATCTCTCTTGTACAAGTGGAATTGAATGGAAGAATATTGCTTTGAAAAGATACCATTTTTGAAAGAGGGACAAAGAAGAAGCATAGACAAGGAAACATAAGCTTCAGTAGATAATGAATTAATTACTAAGATTTTAACTTTCATTTTTCTAGGTTAAAAATGTGTGCTTAGTGGAGTAGGTTGTTGATGGTTGTGAACGGTGTAGAAGCAATGGCATTTCTTCTTATTAAAAGCCTCTACTTTATGATCGTTTATGATAACAGGGGAAAAAATAAAAGAAATAAGAGATTAATAGAACACACGAATTATTTCTACTTGTCACTTGGGTTGAAATGGAAGAAGTTTGTGATCCCTCCCTGTCAGTATGTCAAGGACATTTATTGAAGGCCTGCTGTGTGGGGCACTCTATTAGGTACTATAAATTGGTTAATTTGCATATTTATCAGAATTGAGAGTAATATGCCCTTTTCTATCAGTAAGAAAAATTACTTAATTCACGGTCTCAGAGAGCCACTACTTCAAATCCTGAATGTGGAAAGTCTGTCTGTACTTATTAAATAAATATCCTGTGTTTGAACAGAATCTAAAAGAACATGATAATGTTCTGCCTAAATGACCTACAAGGTGAATTTCCATGAGACAATTTGAGAAAAATAAAAATATATTGTTGAGTCATTGGATTGTTTGGCACAGATAACTGTTTGATATTTTAAGAACCGTATAGAAAACCCTGGTGCCATGATGGTTAAGAGCTACAGCTGCAAACCAGAAGATTGGCAGATTGAATCCAAATGCTCCTTGGAAACCATATGGGGCAGTTCTACTGTGTCCTTTAGGGTTGCTATGGGGCAGAATTGACTCAATAGCAGCAGATATGGTTTGGTTTAAATTTTCATAGGCAAGGGCCATCAAAAGGATTTATGGTGATGTCAGGGAATGGATCTAACATTTCTTGTGCTCCTACTGTGTGTCGAGTATTGTGCTAGACATTTCACGTCTGTTACTAAACTGAATAATTATTAAAACACTCTTATAAGAGAAATCTAAATTTTCATATGAAATGAAATTGATTTAAGTTGAAATATATTGCCAGCCAAGGCCAAGTGTACCCAACATTATTCTAGCTTAGAAAGAGGGATATCAGGATTTGAACCAGATCTGTGTGTTTTGAAAGCACACATGCTCTTTGTTTTAACTTTGTGGAATTTGTTGACTGTTTAGCCATTAAATTGAAAATCTAGGACAATATATTTGGGGATTTTATAAACAAAAAGCAATTTTAAAATCAGCAAGGAGATAAACTATGGTAAGGTCTGGGTTTGAGCACTGTTGAAAATGAAACCCCATAAAAAGAATAAAATTTTTTGTGAGATGTTCTGGAGGTCCAGCTTGGGCTGGGGGAGGGGAACATTGAATTATATAGGCCTTAGAAAATCAGAGATTCTTAATATTGGAAAATAATAAATTGGCACAGTCCAAGCAATCAGACCTTGTTGAATCAGTACCAATGGATTGCCTCTGTATATAATCTAGGGGAAATGAAACTACTTAAACCATCAACTAAGTGTTTCCCACTATAAGTGACATAAGCCTAAGTGCAAAAGATCATTGGCGTCATCGGTTTATGATTCCTCCTGTAGTTTTCTGATGATAACTGTTTCCCTATCTCTTTTCCTGGAATAAAGCATTTCATCTCTGGTGGGAAAGATTCAGAAGACCTTTAACTCCCATTTGAAATAGTCCCCAGTTGGCAACCCCCTCAGTGTTGATGGCACTGTAGCTGCCTCACAGTGGGACACTTCACAGTCACTTCCAACAGGGAATTCAGCTTTCTCAGGCTGGAAGAGAGTCGAGCAGAGTGCGCGCTGCTCAGCAGGCTGAGCACGGCATCATGTTCCAGCTGTCAGCTGAGGAAGACAGGGGTTAGGTACCAACACGACCCGGAGAGTGGGCTCTCCATTAGCCAGATGGAACTTCAAGCTGTTGCCAGAACTTGCTGTCTTAAACTTGCACAGTGAAACGATGCACTGCTAGACAAAGAAAAATGGGTCGTCAGTAGAACCCTTGAGAGTTGAAAAGACTAAGTTGATATTGATGTGACTGCATTCTCCAGGGAAACATAAACTTCGGAATTGTTTGTGAGTCCGCACCTAGTCATAGTGATCACGTGTCTGGCTTCCCTCTGTTTCATCAGAACAACTTCTGAGTGTTGGCAAGACAGATTTCCAGCTATAAGATCCTGGATGGGAGCCAGGGCCACTGAAGCTGCACACCCTGGATCAGGCGTTAGAGGCGTATCGACAACGGTAGGCAACAGGGAAAAATTCTATACACAAAACTGCATCTGATGCATCTGCAGGCAAGGCGGGTGAAGGAAGACAGACGGACAAAGAATACTGAGAGTGGTAAAGGAGCTGCTGACCACTGGGAAGCGCTGAGGCTGAGAGGCTCTACCCACAGGGGACTCTCAAAGCTAGGACAGCTCCCCAAGGTCAAATTCATCTGTCTTGCCTAGGGGATCAAGAAGCAGCCAGTCTAATGGTGCCACGCTAGAGATGTCGTTCATGTGTAGAATCCAGGAAGGCAGAGAGGAAAATCTTTTCTTGACTTCCTTGTACAAATGGTCACTAATGGAGTCTCAAGTGCTTCTGAGTATTAGAAATAAATCTTAGGATAGCTGAGGCTGCACTGTAGAGCCGTTGTTTTCCCAGGTCACGTTCAAGCTCTGTTTCTCTCTCTTCCTCTCTGTCTCTCTAGCTCTTACTCTTCTTCCTTTGCCCATCAGTCAGCTTATGTCATCACATCCTCACCTTCCTCCTTCCTACTCAGACATCCTTTAATTTTCCCATCAACTTCCAGGTATTCAGCACTGATCAGAATCTCTCATAGTTATCATTTGACTACTTTAATTACCTTAATTTTTTTTCCTCTTGATATAATTTCAGACTTTCAAAACAGTTGGAAGGATTGTACAAAGAATTATTGGATATCCTTCAGCAAGCCAAGGTTAGTTAAATGTTGACAGTTTACAATACATGCCTCTCTCTCTCTCTCATGCACACAACTTAATCATAGATACGTAATCCAAAACAGAACCCCTTACCGTCCAGTCAACTGTGACTCATAGCAACCCCATAGGACAAAGTAGAACCATCTCATAGAGTTTTCAGAGTAGCTGCTGGATTTGAACTGCTGAATTGTGGTTAGCAGCTATAGTGCTCAATCACTATACCACCAGGGTTTCCTATAGGTTCTTATTTTTATGCAATATAGCCACTGAATTTCATAAATATGAAATTAATAATTGGATTTTACAAATATGAAAATGAGCTGATTTATGTAGCTTTCTATGTCTATGGAAACCCTGGTAGCCTAGTGGGTTAAGGGCTACATCGCTAACCAACAACGTCAGTGGTTTAAATCTGCCACATGCCCCTTGGAAACTCTATGGGGCAGTACTACTCTGACCTATAGGGTCACTATGAGCCAGAATCAACTTGATAGCAGCGTTTTATTTGTTTGTTTGTTTTAAATACACGTAGGTGAATTGGAATAGACTCAATGGCAGTGAGTTTGTTTTTTGTTTATGTATATTTCTATTTAGAATTGGAAGGAAGCCCTGGCTGTGTAGTGATTAAGTACTAATATCAAGTGACCAAAAGGTTGGCAGTTTGAATCTGGCAGGTGCTCTTTGGAAATTCCATGGAGCAGTTCTGCTCTGTCCTACGAGGTCACTATGAGTCAGAACAAACTCAGCGGCAGTGGGTTGTTTTATATACATAAAGTAAGATGCAGACATGATGGTCATTTACCCCTAATAGTTTTGGTGTGAATTTTCTAAATTAACACATAACTAACGCATAACGCATAATACTGAGTTAGTTCAGAGCCATAGCAACCCTCCTACAGGACAGAGTAGAACTGACCCGCAGGATTTTCTGGGTTATAATCTTCACCTGAGCAGACTGCCACATCTTTTCTCCTGTAGAACCATTGACGATGGTTAGCACCTAGGGGTACTTAACCACTGTGCCATCAGAATGCTTTCATAGCACAGGACTGTTGGCTAACTCAGGAAGAGAAAAGTGATCGCATTCGATTCTGTTATGAACACACTTTATTAGGATTTTATCAACTGAAGTATACCAAAAAAAAAAAAAAAATGGAACCTGGTGCCATCAACTTGATTTCGACACTTATAGTGACCCTATTGGACAGAGTAGAACTGCCCCACAGAGTTTCCAAGGAGCACCTGGCAGATTTGAACTGCCAACCTTTTGGTTAGCAGACGTAGCACTTAACCACTATGCCAGGGTCAGTTATTTCATAAACTGCTCTTCAGTTTAGGTTTGTCTGGAGTTTCCTTAGATTATTCATTCTTTTCCTTTTTTAGCAAGGGCACAACAGAGATGGTGCTGAGTTCTTCTTATGCAATGCTTATGCAAGGCAAACACTGCTCCTTTTATTACTAGCAGTTGGACCTTCATTCTCAAACTTGCCTTAGGCTGTGCACACCAGCCCCACAAGCCCATCTAACAGCTGAAGGGCTATAATGGAAACACCATGTCATCTGAGGAGCATTCTTTGACAAACCAATAAAAAGTAACCACATTTCTGCTGAATAGATATTATCTATATTAATATTTTTTAATAGCACATATCACTGTTTGAAAATCTTCACTTTATTATTTATTAGGGAACTCTATATCTGGTTCATCATTGTATTCAGAGTTCTTACAAGCAAAAAGGTGTATCTCATACAGCAGGTGTTTAATGCGTCATCTTCAAATGGTTTCCTCTTGGTCATCTTGGCCTATATACAGCTGAATTCCCAACTGCTCCCAGTCCTGAGCTCCTTGTCTAGGTTTACCTTGCACCCCTTCCTGCCTTCACTCTGAGCCCTAACAGAACAGGTTTGCAAACATTCTGGAATATAACATGAATTTTTACACTATCCCTGATTCTTAAGTTATTCTTGCTGCTTGGAGTGACGTCTCTCATCTAACTGCTTAGTAAAGTTCCACTCACTTTTCAAGTCACAGCACAAATGTCACTTCTTCTCTGGAGTCGCCACAGTTAACTCTATGAGGGAGCACAAATTGCCCCTCATCTATAGAGTTGCTATGAGTTACAGTTGACTTGACAGCCATTTTTCCTCCTTTTTTTATTTTGGCTTACAATCCTTAACAGTTTATATGTAATTAGAGCTCAGCATGTAGCTCACAACATGTTTCATAGCTGTGTGTCTCCTGAGTTCCTTAAGGTCAGGGTGACATTATATATCCAAATTTAGGGAAAATAGTGGTCAGTTTTTTGTTTCGCTACTGAAAAAAGCACTCTTCTTTACACTAGTCTGGCCAATGATATGTTTTCAGTGTTTGCTGTGGAAAGGCCCACCTCAGGCCCACACTCCGGCTCTGCTGTTCTGGTACTCATCAGGAACGTCCAAATCCTTGTCTCTTTTGCCTAAGATTTCACACTTGGCTCCTGAGCGGCACCCGTTTGTTGAGTGCTGTGCGTTTTGAGCTAAAGTGCTAATGTATTAAATAGCACATTTGCCTTTCATCACGAAACTGAATGCCTTCACATCAAAGCAAAAATAATAGGAGACATTTCAGGGGAGAGATGAATTGAATTAAAACAAAACAAAAAAGGAAGAGGTGGGAGGGTGTGAGAAACAAAGGAAGGAAAGAAGAAAAGAGGGAAAGAAGGAAAGGCAAAAGGGAAGGAAGAAGGGAAGGAGAAAAGGGAGGAAGGAAGAAACAGAGACAGTGAAGGAGGAAGGGAGGAAGGAAGGAACTAAAAAGTAACATGGATTCAGCCCCATCGTATAGTATATGTCTATGTATCAAAAAAATCACTGCCACTGAGTTGGATCTGACTCATAGAGACCCTAGAGGTTAGAGCAGAGCTTCCCCATAGAATTTCCAAGGAGCACCTGGCAGATTTGAACTGCCGACCTTTTGGTTTGTAGATATAGAACTTAGCCCACTGTGTCACCACTTTTTCCTATGTGTATGTATACGTGTGTGTGTGTGTATATACACACACACACATACAAACACACACAAATATGGGATTGTGTTTCACTTACTATTCCGAGAATTAAAAAACTCAATAAAACAAAACCAAAAAGGATATCAAGGTATAATCTAGGTATATGTAAACATAAATACATAAACATTGACTGAGCATTTTATTCCTGGCCCTCTCTGTCAGTATTTCAGGGACAGTTCTAAGGCAGAGCTCCTTTTCCCATGGAGAAGGCAGGGGCAGGGCAGGTTTATTTGCTGCCTGTGTGGGTGTTTTGTTTGTGTGCCCTGGTATACGTACATGGCCATACGAAACATAGTAAGGAGTCAAAGGTATGACTGGGCAGGTGGCTTGGCTGATGAATAACTAAATTTAGAAGTTAGAATAGAGCTGACCTTAAATGTGGACCCCAAAGCCTCCAGGTACGCTGTTGACTTACGGTGAGTAGTCTACCAGACAACACAAAGCTACTCTGTAAGCCTTTTCATTATTAGATTTCATTGTTGAAAGCTTCATCTTAGTTGAATAGATTCTTGAAATGTGTTTTCTTCACATTCTTTTGTCTTTGAAATCTAAGGTTGCTGGTTTCTTTTCCCGGTAAACTAAGGCTATCTCCACTTTTGATAACAGAAGTGAAAGAAGGTACTAAATTTAGGAGATACTATTTTAAAATCTGGAAACCCTGTTGGCGTAGTGGTTAAGTGCTACATCTGCTAACCAGAAGGTTAGTAATTCAAATCTGACTGGTGCTCCTTTGGAACTCTGTGGGGCAGTTCTGCTCTGTCCTACAGGGTCTCTATGAGTCAGAATCGGCTTCACAGCGTGGATTTGGGTTTTGGTTACTCAAAATCTGTTGGGACGCTAGCATATCATGTCAATTGTGTATAAGTATGTCAATATTGAATAGGCATGGGCCGAGTAACAGATACCTGCATTGATTGTGATGGGCATGTAACTTGATTTATATCTATTTAACGTCCTGAGTAAGATAAAAATGCAATCATTTTATAGCAATTATCTATAACATGTGATTTCCAAGTGTTCACTGGCTCATTTGAAGACCTCAGTACAATGTTGGCGAGTGTGTTTGGTAACTAGATGTGTGTTACCTCTTGCTGGTTTATTACAGCTGGGAGTAAACTGAACACCAGTTCTCCCTAATCCTATCCACCTAGTCTGAATTTGAAAACACTGCTCAGTTAAACGTCAAACAAGCCCTCATCTAGAAGGCAGCTGTTCATAAACAATTCAGGATCTACCCTTCTTTCAAATGGTGAGGGGCTTCCTTTGCTAGAAAAGGCCACCTTCTAATGCAATCAACTCCACAAATCACACCTCATCTGACCTGCTGCAAATCAGTTAGTTACCAGTTTCCTCTGAAAAAGAAATGCAAAGATTTTAAAAAAATGAATTCAAAAACTGGCTTGGAAATGGATCACTGACCGTGACAAAGCCATGGAAGTCATTTTAGCTACCCTGAGAATTGTGTATTGTCAGACATATCACTAAAGGCGCTATCAATCACCTGTCATTACCGATACAAAAATAAATATTTCTTTTATAGTTAGGGTAATGAGGTTGGATATCAGCGTATACATACCAAAATTCACGACACCGAGCAACAATGGATACTCATCTTCTGTATTTCAGTGCTTTTCCTCAATCATAAGTTGGACATATTCATGTGTGCATGGGTCGAGGTAAGAAATGTTTAAGTCCTAAAGTCGAGACCATGTGTTCAGTCACGTGGAAAGGGTATACACTCTCAAAACTCAAACTGACTTGCATGCACACAAAATCCATTGCTGTCAAGTCAATTCTGATGCATAGCTATCCTATAGGACAGAGTAGACTCATCCCATGTGGTTTCTAAGAGCAACTGGTGGATTTGAACTGATGACCTTCTAGTTAGTAGACACAGCTGTTAACCACTGTGCGGCCAGGGTTTCCAAAAGCAAAGCCTAGCAGAGAAGAATGGCCATTCTGTCCTTCTGACAGACTGGGGCAGAAGAGGGGGAAAGGAGACATTCTGGAAAGCCAGCAAGTCTAAGTGACCAGAGAAGCAAAAAATAATAATATTTATAATTTAAGAATATTACATGTTTTGCAAGATCATATTCAAAATAATAAAATGGTAATTTATTTTAATTAAACTGGATTATTTTTCCTACTTTTCTACATTGTTACATTTCATTACACCCTGACCTGATAAATTTAATACTGATGGTGTCTTCACTCTCTCTTAAAATCTCTCTTGTTCTCTTCACCTGTAATGGAGTGGTCCCTATGATTTTATTTTATTTTTTTATAAAAGCAAATTCAGACATAAGAATCTCTTAGACATAGTACAGGCTGGTATCTACAGCTGGTTTATAATAAATGAGGCTTCTTATGTTTTGATAAGATGAGGATGCTTTACAAAATATTTATTTAAAATTGGGGCTATTGTTTTTTGCTTTAGGTGATACATGAAAATCAAGTACCCATTTCTCCCCAGAGAAAGTCAAAATTTATCTCCTGCAAGTGAAACCCTCCAGAGCCAGGGCTCCAGGACTTTCTACAGATTTTTAATATTTTAGTATCCACAGAAGCTTGATACTGTTTTGTAGCATGATGCCACAAGCTTGCTAAATCTATGCTGGTGTAGTGATGACACATTTCTAAATAACAAAACACGGAGCGTGATCCTGGAATTGATTTTGGACTGGAAAAAAGCTAATTGCGAAAAAAGACACTATTGGGGCCATTGACCAAACTGGATTATGTGTTGTGAATTAGTACTTTTTCATTGATGTGCAATTTCCTGATTTTGATAATTATATAGTGATTATGTAAAAGAACGTTCATTTTCTTTAAAAAGCATGCTGAAATATTCAGAGGTAGAGACACAGGTTGTCTTCTACAAATTGTCAGATGGATCAGGGAAAGAAAGACAAGAAGTGTGTGTGTACGTGTGTGTGTGTGTGTGTGCAGAACACAAGTGAGCAAAATGTCAACAACTGGTGAATTTCTGTAAGCCAAGCCAAGTCTTGCAGCTCTTCTATAAGTTGAAATTCAATCAAAGCAGTTGCCAAAT
Source organism: Heterohyrax brucei (assembly GCA_028571685.1). Classification (NCBI taxonomy): domain Eukaryota; kingdom Metazoa; phylum Chordata; class Mammalia; order Hyracoidea; family Procaviidae; genus Heterohyrax; species Heterohyrax brucei. The sequence goes on along the minus strand of CM053164.1, from coordinate 14,032,139 downwards.
TTTCAAAAGAATGTACTCAAGGAGAAAGTCTCCTAATTTATTAACTATTTTAAAAAGCTAAATTGTTTATTTATATATTTTCCATATATGTTCTTTCTCTCTTGAAATCACAATACATGGTGTGTAAAGATAGCATTTTGTGTTTTTGTTCCACAAAGCATGAATTCTAAAATATTATCTTCCTTCTGAAACAGCTTTCCTTCGCAGGCATTTTGATTAAAAATACTTAGAAAATAGAAAAAAATGGAATACTGCTGTGCTCTAGAATCTGCTCTGATTTGGGTGTCTTTCCATAGGGTTCTCTACTTGCTGGCTTAGAAATAGATGACTTCGGCATCTAGGCTGTTTATAATCTCAGTGGATTCATAGTGTCTTGCCTGTGCAGGTATTTTCCTACTTGTGTATCCAGAGACCCACTCAGATGAAAATAAACACTCAGCAATCCTTCTCTTGTGAAAAAGAAATGTATCTGGTTCCAGTTACTGAGATGTCTCATAAAACTGTATGTTTCGTGCCTAAAATAACTCTCATTAAGCAGAAAAATCTCACCAAATAACAATTTTCCCATTGGAGAAAATTCTGAAGTCAGGTTTTTCTATCAATGAAACAATAGTGTTCAGGTCCAAAATGCAAAATGGTTATTGTTTTTGTTTATTTTTTAATTGGCTATTGGCATTTAGGGTTATGGTTGAGGAAGTGTGTGAGAAATAAGGACGTTATCTTCTACTATCAAATATACTGTCCTGCGGACTTCTTCAATCTGTCCCCATGAGCTTGTCTTGGTCTTACACTCTGGTGCCCAACAGAGGCCTCGCAGATGCAAAGAATCCGTCAAGTTCATTCAGCATCTTCGCTTCGGGCTTCTAGAAATTGCACTGATCTCTGCTGATTTCTTCAGAAAAATAAGTCAGGCACTTGGAGGATCAGTCATAGAAAAATACCTCCTTTGCCAGGCCTGCTAATCTCTTCCTTTTGTAGGGTGTTGCTGTATTGTGGCCCTTCAAGTCTTAAATAATATCTTCTAGGCAGCACAGGTTTCGGTGAAAGCAGTAAACAATAGTGGAGAAAAATGATTCACCATGGACATGAAAATCTAGTGTTTCCTTTCATCACCTTCCTTTTTTCGTTCTCCTTGCTACCTCCTCACTTTTTTCTTCTTCTTCTTCTTTCTTTCTTTTTTTTTTTTTAAAGAAATTCACCTTCCCTGTTCAAATTCTAAATCATTTCAAAGTTCAGTGAAGGCTTCTCCTCCTTGCATGCCCTTATTATTTCAAAGTGAGACCATCTTAACTGAACTAGAAAGTTTATTCAGGTGGCATGAATCAGACAAGGGCCCACTGATGCGAGCTCCAGCAGCAGACAGCAGGCTGGCTGAGTTCCTCCCAGAGCTCCCTTCCTCAAAGAAGCATAACAAAACCCGAGGAAAGCAGGCCCCCAGTAATCTCCTTGCCTTAGCCAGAAAACAGGGGTGACGGGAGAGCTGCCCTCTCATTATAGCCTTGGTCCTAAGGTTAGAATTAGACCCTCAGGGTAAGAAGCTGTCAATTAGAGATAACTCCAACCAATGACATCTGGAATCTTGGACTTATTCCCTAGCAACTTCCTTCTTTCAGGGGACAGCCCGTAGCTCTGCTGGCAGCTTGAGAGCCATCGGGAAGACAGTGAAATAACCTTTTCAGTTGGAGAAGATGCATAAAGAATTCTGTTTCCTGAGTCCTCGATGGAGTCTGGGTGACATTTGACAGGCAACGGGTCTGAATCTGGAAGGAATTAAGATTTTCTTGTTTTCCACTTGCAGATGTTTCAGTCAGAGGGTTTAACAGGAGTTGACCACACCATAAGAAAATCTAAATTCCATCTCATGTTGGATACCTTTTGCTTTCCAGATACAAATCTGTCATGTTTATGTGTAAGCTGACATATTCTTCCCTCACGTTGCCCGCTTCATGCTTAGGAGAAATGTGCCTGCAGTCAAGAGTGGGTGACTCTGGTTACCACGGGAGCTCGACCTTTCCCTTTATCCACCGTGGAAGGGTCTGGAGAAAGCCGACAAGCATAAACCCTATTAGGAAAAGCACAGGGTTATGCATCAAGCATGTAAGGGACGTCAGAGAATTTACTATTAACATACACACTTGATGTGGAACAGAAAGAAATATAAAAACGGCACACATTTCCCAGAGTTGCCTGTTCATAAGGTTTGGCAATCACATTGCTTTTTCTGATCTCAAGCAGAGTGAGGATGACAGAATTCAAGGGGTTACCACAGGGTGGGGAAAAAGCCAGTTTTGGATTGCTCACTAACATTTACAATAACAAAGGGGATACCTCAAAATCTCTGTAAATATAGCAATGTAAAATATTCAGCCTGCTGAGCAGTGTAAACAGGACCTTCCTTTCCTCTTGCAATCAAAGAGGTGGCTTAACAAAGCTCTTTTGTGCCATTTGTAACCTTCAGTGCCCAAGAGACCAAATTCTGCGCTGCAGCCATTTCTCCAGGAAGGGCCTCACAGAATTCACCTTTCAATTTGTTTCCACGGATTGCACTGGCTTCCTGTGGTGGGATGGTGGTATGTTTGTAGGATGTCATGCACATGTAATTTTATATCCCAAGTCTCCTATTTATCAACCAAGTGATTATCTTCTGTTTGTTTCAAACATTATTAGGTATACGGGCTGCAACAATCAGGGAATTCAGAAACAGCACACAAAGTTGCTGTGAGGATGGTTGACCGGTGTATCCTGGGTAGGAGAATGAAACTGTGTTCTGGAGAAAGGCAGGCTTGCAGCCCAAGAAGGCAGAATAGCTGTCTGGCTAGTTGCTTGTGAGTTTCTGGACAAGGAGGCTGGTGTCTTTATTACTCAGGGTGATAAGTCAGATTTTTCCTCTCCAACCTGAAAAGCTTTGCAGTGGGTATTTTCACCCTCCCTAAATTTCAGAGTGCAGATGAGCTGTTTATTAAGCTTAGGTGCTTGTTTTCATAGCACCCATTGGTGACAAGACCTGTACCTAGGAAAGCCTTTTTGAAATAGAAAGGATAAGGCTTGAGGAAGTTTGAATGAATCTTTTCCTTCCTTCCTTGCTTTTTTTTTTTTTTCTGTGAAGGGGTCCTATATACAATTCTGCTTTAGTTTATTTTAACAGTTAAGACTCCAGTGGTGCACTACAAAAAAAAAAAAAGAAAACCCTGGCAAATATATAACAAAATATGCAGTACCTTAAAATCAAGTTCTGTGAAATTTGCAGACATAAACCACAAATTGTTTATTAGTTTTGAGAAAATGAACAGAATTTTATAAATTGCTTTCACAAGACAGATATAATTTGAGTTAATTTTATGCTGAAAATATTTAAACCAAGTTGATTACAAAAATTCAAATGGCTCAAGTCTTTCTACAAATACTCTTTTTTATTTGAAATTCTCTCTAATATAGAGCATATTCTCGTAAAAATTTTTCATGCTATTCAGCGTTATGTTTGAAGGAAGTAATAAGCTGATTAAAGGGAAAAGAAGCATAAGCAGCAATCAAAATTGACTTTATCAAATAGCAGACCAGTGACATCCACATGACTTGTATGGCAGACTGTCCGTTCCCTAGGAGACGACTGAAGTTAACCTCTTAACTGCTGTAGGAATTGAATACATTCTCAGAGCACGAACTTGAGGCATAAGCCCTGTGTACAGCTCGTTAATCTGTGAACAACACTGACAATTTCTAAGGATTTTTCATATGTAAAAAGGGTCAAAGGTCTGGCTGTATCTAGACTCAAATTTGACTCCTTCTGGTCTTTTGGGGTACCTTGCCTCACTAAGAATGTCTCACTTGATTTTGCATATGTGAGAAGGCGTCATCAGTTCATAAAGATCTCTGTTCCATTGCTCTTCATGACCCAGGCTCATTGAGAAAACTCATGTTTTCCAACTTCCAGGATATATATGGCCTCTGAATATATTTCCAGAATGGGATGTTAAGAAATGGATTTTTGTGTTTACATTTATTTATTTAAGATGCCACTTTCAAAAACTGTGAATTACTTTCTAACTATACATACCTCCTTGGATTTAAATGTGTTGTTGTTTGAAAATAAGATTTCTTTACATGTTCATTCAGTTCTCAAGTAAGTATGTCCCTAGGATCACCTTTTGGGCATAGGAAATGGCATGACAGGTCATTAAACCGAAAATGAGAAAACCTGAATTCTTTTCCTGGCTCAGTACTTACCCAGGACCTTAAGTACCATCCAGCTTCTCTGAGCCTCTATTTCCACATATGTAGGAAAAGTGGAAAAATCTGTTGACATTAAGTGTTTAAAAGGACTTTTAAAATCTAAACTGGTGTACAAATGTTGGTCAATATCTTCATACTATCATGTCAGTTTTATGAGACGTTAAAAAATTATACCTCAATGTCTTTCAATAGAATTGCCAATCTTAACATAACACAAAAAGCAGTCTCCATTTATTTTTGTTGGTTCAGAGATTTGTTTCTGGCTAACCTTGTATTTCCCTGTTATGACGAGAGAAAAATTCCATACTGGCCATAATGAATCAAAATAATTTTCCAATTATGCAAATGTTAGTGTTCTATGTCTTCTCAGATTTTCTTCATCCAAGGAAGATACTTAAAATAATCCATGGGCTGAAATCTCAAGCCAAGTGCCGTCGAGTCGGATCCGACTCATGGCGAAATCTCAAAGCATGCTTTTCAAGTTCATTGCCTGTCCAAGCTCAAAAACCCTGGCTTTTTTATTCTCCTTACTATAGTCCTAGGTTATTTCTGTTACCAATGATCAGGTTGTGAAGTTTTCCTTCACTGTGATAGGTTATTCCAAACCTGAGAAGCCATTTCTACAGTCAGAAACAGCAGCTGGAGTTTGAAAAGCTGCCATGAGCTGAGAAAATATAATGAAGAGTGACCTTCGCCTCCAAGAAAGGCCCCATGATAAGAAGTGCACTTCTTACCCAAGGGTTTTATCTTAACTGGATCTGAACCAAATTTTGTGCCCATCTCATTTTTTGGTTTTAGGAGTAGAGTTTGCTCTAGAAATCTGCTTTCAAAGTAATGAAGACAAAAAGTTTGACAAATCAGACCAGGTAAAGTGACTGTTTTCTTTGAGTGGTGCACAAACATTAAATTAAAAAGACACTGTCTGGTTCTTACTGGCTATTTTGTTCTTTCACAGGCTGCTAGTGGACTGAGTTAGCTGTAGATGCGTGCCCGTGTACACGCACATACATACTAACACATACACACGTATGCACGTAGTAAGAGCCAGCAGACCAGCATACGTGTATCAGTGACAAAACTTTCTTGAAGTTGGAGTCAGTTATCCAAATTTGATCTCAACACGTTTATGTATTTAAACACAGAGCACACCCATGTCTTAATTTTTCCTTTTTATGTGGGACCAAACAATAAGCTATTCCTATGCATGATGCAAGATCATAACATGTTTACTCACCGAAGCATCATCCATGTAATGGTAAGCAGGGATATGTTAGCTAGAGTCCTCTTTTACTTGTATAGTACCTATACTGGTGAAGCCTGACTCACTAAAGAAAATCCTTCTTGGTCCTACGTCACCCATACTTTAAATTTACCAAATGCGTTAGATATTTCAGAGACTTATTTATTTCTGCCAGTTTTGGATTTGAATTCAGAGTGGATGAAGGGGATTGTGGACTCAAAAAACCTGCAGGGACCCTGTGGCCTGCTGCTAGCACTGCCAACGTACAGGCCACAGAACAAATGACCTCATCTACAAATCAGCTATTTGATATGCAGATCGGACTGCGGGCTTCTTCATTAAGATGGCACTTCCCAGGCAGCAGGTGCAGCATAAAAGTGAGTAGTCTTTCGTCATTTCAAAAGCGAGGGCCGCCTTCCTCTCCCCCTCTGGCCTTTAACAATTTCTGAAGCTCTATTACCACCATTTTTTTATTTAGACGGTCCATTAACAGGCCCAAGGTTCATGCTCTGCCCTTGGTTCAGAGGCCCAACCTAAAGCCTAGATGAGAAGAGGGATTTAGAAGCTGTGAGAGCAACTGAGGATGGATAACATCTTTTGGACTCTTCCTAATAGATAATATGGCAGAACCATAATACTTGGAAGTGTAGCTGGGATGACATCTGAATGCTCTCCCACACTCTCCATTTCTGAAGACATCCGTCTCCTTGAAAACTGCTGCGGATGCTCATAACGGAAATGGCATTTGATTTTGTTTTTGTTTTCTTCATTTGTGTTGGCAGTCAAAACCTGAGGATGAAATGGAACTCTTCACCTCAGTTCTTTATTAAATAGCTTACTTTTGCGGTCATAATTGCACTCGCCGCAATGATGCGGCTGCCTGGGAAGAGAATTATGGCTTGTCAGGGTGTAGGATGAAGGGGTTTTTTTAGCTGAGGAGGAAGAAAATAAACTGTTCCTCCCACTGGCCCCCCACTCACTACCAAACGTCACCTCTGTAGCAGCGGTGAGATCCTTCCTGGGCTTCATACATCCATAAAATACAGTGCAACGTAATTTATATTGTCTGTGGTTGCAGGTTATGTCCTGAAAGTCATAAAGTATTACAGTTTTATGGCACTGCTGTAGCTATTAACTAAATGAGAGAGTTATTCATTTGGAATCTGGAATCTGTATAGGGAAGTTTAAAGTCATCAAGACCACTAGCATAAAATGTGTAAAAGTATTAACAGCAACAAAAAAAGATGATACACATTGAGACAGAGGATCGAGTCCTGAGTGTGGGTGTGGGTTAGCCCCCGCTACAGAGCCAGAGTGTTATGATAGGGTGACTTTCTGCGGAATTTTTACCTTTTGTTCAGTGTACTTACATTCCTAGAGAGCAATAATTGTAGCACTAGAATTGAACCACAAAAGCTGGCTGGTTGGTTAGGACTGACTTCTGTATGTGTTGTAAAGCAAGTAAAATGTGCTTAGACTGATTTTCACACATTATAAAATTGTGGGGGGGGGGAGGAAAAGAATGGAGGGGTGAAATATATTAATATTTGGCCTTGGCAGTAAAAATTTGCTCTGCTTTTGTTAAGAGAGTGGAAGGAGCTGCAGATAGGCGGCCATGCAAAATTAATTTGGATTGTATGCTGTCACTTAATCACAACCGAAAAAAGAAAAAAAATGCTCTACTTCGACACGCAAGCCAACAATTTCTTTGTAATTGCTTAAAATGTACGTATTTGGAGACCTAACGTTAAGCATGAGCCAGCCAAGCCAAGTGCCGTCAAATGAAGAAAGTCACAAAAATGTACTTCTTCTGCTGACTTTGTGGACACTGCAGTATACGGGTAGCATTCTGCTCAACACATCAACATTCGATGTATTTTCAGATCTCCAGTAACATTTGTTAAATCTTTCCCTCCAGAGTCAGGTGCCAGTGGTCAAAATCACAGCCTGAGAGTTCAAGATAAATAAATAGAGGAGGAAAGAGTGGGAAATGATAATTACTATCTTGTGTATTTTGTTTCATCCATGAAAGCAAGAGACTGAAGATGAGTCACTGGAATGTCCCACTCAAATTAAGGACATGTTAGGCGCCCTCAAGTCAGTTCCGACTCACAGCAACCCTATGAACAGTAGAACGAAACACTGCCTGGGCTTGTGCCATGTCCACAATCATTTCTATGCTTAAGCCCACTGGTGCAGCCGCTGTGCCAATCCGCCTGGTCAACAGTCTTCCTCTTTTTCGCTGACCCTCCAATTCACCAAGTATGATGTCCTTCTCTAGGGACTGATTAAGAACATAGGAGGAGACTATTTCCAACTGACCGTTCTCCTTTTCATATGGAAATTTTTTCCCATAAAATCCTGAGGGGGAAAAAAAAAGTCTACATTTAGTACATAGCATTATGGGGGGAGGGGAGGCGTTTGGAAAAATCAACAGGAACTATAAATTTTGTAAAAACCTAAAAATAAACAGTTAATAAAACCGTATGCACTGCTTTTACTATAATAAATGCTATCTTAAATACTCCCAAACCATTTAAGAATGACATTCACAATAAATATCTATGGCATGTGTACTATGTTTTCATTACCTTTTAAAGAATCATTTTAAGCCATAGTATGTGTGTGTGTGTATAAAATATAAGTATATATAAATCTAAATGTTTACTTATGTATAAAAATACATGCGTATACACACATGCAGATATTTATATACCGTGGAAAATCTGGTGGCACAATGGTCATGTGCAACAGCTGCTAACCAAAAGGTAGTCAGTTCAAATTCTCCAGACACTGCTTGGAAAGTCTATTAGGCAATGCGAGTTAAAATGATTCCTTAAAAGATCCTATATGCGAGGACCGCCAATTAAGTTTGCGAACCCATCCTATATAACCTCTTTGCCAAGTATCGCCTTCAGCCACCTTCAAAGTAAGCCTCGTGGGAGGCTATGCGTCGACCCCAGGGCCTAGTCCGAGCTTCAAAGCAATTTTGCAGAATTCTTTTTCTGCAATGGCCGGCAGCTGTCGCCGTGTTACCCTTGACGTCCTGAATGTCATCAAAATGTCTTCCTTTCAATATTTCCTTTATCTTCAGGTCAAGAAAAAAAGTAATTGAGGCCAGATCAGGCGAGTAGGGAGGGTGTTCCAGTATGGTTACTTGTTTTTGCTCAAGGAACTCCTTCACTTGGAACAATTAGTTTTGCAGCCCTGTCAGACCACGTGTGCACACAGTCTGGCAATGAAGTCCGCAAACTCAACCTGGAAAAAGCGCTGCATACCTCTTTGCTGAATATCACTACAGCCTCCTTTGAAGTCCTCCGCTGGGAAGCTAGGCACCGACACCAGCATCTAGTCCACTTGTCAAAGCAATTTGGGAACTCTTTCTGAAATGGCCACTGTGCATGGTGGCAGGTTCACAGTCATACAGTTGTCTGTGAGGGAGTTTTTAACCAGTAAACATCTGTGTTGTAACACCTTTCCTTCTCACCCTTAATGACTTTTTTCTTTACCTGAAGATAAGGGAAATATTGAAAGGATTTCATTCAGGACATCAAGCATAACAGGAGGACAGCTCTGATGGTCATTCCAGAAAAAGAGTTCCTGAATAGTTTTGAAGGGTGGACTAGCCATTGGTGCATAGCTTCCCGAAAAGAGTATTTCAAAGCCGATCATAATGATATTCAGCAGTGAGGTATGTAGCACTTTTTCTAGGATGAATTTGCAAACTTAATTGGCATTCCTTGTATACTAACAATTTTACATATAAGTGGATATGTATATATCTCATGTATAAAATAACTATATATACATATACGTAAGTAAAGATAGTCTTAGATCTCAAGGAGTTCTCTGATGAGTTGAATAAAAAGCAAAACCTCAGGCCATAATTAGTTATAAAGAAGAAGGCAACAGAGAAGAGGTGCAGAAATGAGCCCTCAGAAGGTGCTGGTTATTTTACGCGGCAGCTTCTTTAACCCTGCTTACAGTAACCCTCCAAAATAGACAACCTCTTTCCTATTTTGCAAGTGAGGGAATTGGAGTATCAGCAAGATTCAAGAACTCATCCAGTGACAATACATAAAACGGTTAGGAGCCAAGACTCAAACCCAAGCTTATCTCACCCCAGTACTTCATTAAGCACCTGCTCCGTCCTCAAAGTGTTCAGAAGCAGAAAAGATGCTTCCTGATGTGACTGCTCGGGACCTCAAGAGCTGGTTGGCTTCAGACAGGGAAGGAAGAAGATCATTCTCTGTGCAAAGATACAGAGTTGGAAAATATGCAAGAGTATTTACAGAATCCTGACCAAGTCAGTTTGGGAGCATCACAAAAACAATGCAGAGGACTTTTAGGCACTGACTGTAGAGAGACAAGAGTCCCACTTTAAGGTGTTCATTCTTCAAAGACTGGAGAGCTATTGAGAGCTTTTGAAAACACAGCGACACATACAAATTTTACTGCTAGCCAAGAGATGTATTTTCCAAGGAAACAGACTATATAGATTGGTATCCAAGCAAAGCAAGGAAGGGCAGTGTCATGGATTGAATTGTGTCCCCCCAAAAATATGTGTAGTCATGTGACTGGGCCATGATTCCCAGTATCTTGTGGCTGTCCTCCATTCTGTCATTTTCCTGTGCTGTGTGTTAAAGGATTAGGGTGGGACTGTAAATCCATTCATAGGATTACCTCCTTGTCCACTGTAAAAGGAGTTTCCCTGGAGTATGGATTGCCCCACCTTTAATCCATTCATCCTGTAAGAGATAGAGGGAAAGGGAAGGGGGCTGAGAATTGGGAACCTCCTACCATCAAGCAAGCAGCACCGGGAGAAGAGCGTGTCCTTCAGACCTGAGGTTCCTAGGCCAAGATGTTGCCTAGACAAAGACTGATGCAATACCGACCCTCTTCCAGAGTCGACAGGGGGAAAACCTTCCTCTGGAGTGGATGTCATGAATTTGGACTTGTAGCCTACTGGACTGTGTAAGAATAAACTATCCTTTGTTAAAGTCATCCACTCTGTGGTATTTCTGTTAGAGCAGCCCTAGCTGACTAAAACAGGCCGTGTGCAGGTTATTGGTTTATTTGTATTCATTTTTATAGTACTTTTGCTCTGATTTGTTATTTTTTATTATTATTATTTTATTTATTTATTTAATATGACTGAGTGAAAATGTACATTCCCATATAAATTCACATGCCCACCCATATGCAGCTTCCACTGCTCTCCCTGTCCAGTGACAGCACACTATTCCTCTCTGCTCCATACATGTCTTATCCTCCCAACAGCCTCCTTTCCCCTCCTCTCCTTCCACTCCCCTTCCTCCAGCCAGAGGTCAGCAAGATGGTATCTTATACACATATAGAACCATAAAGTGCATCCAATATATGGTCACTCTGCATCACCAAATCCAATCCATTCATGTCCAAAGAGTGGATCTTCCTTATGATTTATGGAAAAGGGCAGGATCAGGGCCAGGGGCCATGCTCCCAGGGGAACCCCAAAACTGCTGGACCATCACTTGAGGTCTTCTAGTGGAGATCTCAGGATGCATCTCTTTTTATTCTTGTGTTGCCAGTGAGACTCAACTCCATCGCAGCTATCACTGGTGGTGGCTGGGCACCATCCTGTTCCTCTGGTCCCAAGTCGATGTAGGAACCCACTCATGTGGGTCTCTCTATCTTCTGGGTTGTCTTTACCCCATGTCATTTTGGTCCTTGGTGAGCACCCGTTCCTGCTGAGTTGGGACCATTTGCTGTGCCCTAGGATGGCAGCTTGGCAGCTTTTAAGACCCCAGAGCCACTCACCAATGTGGGGTGCAGAGAGCTAGTTTTGCCAATTGGCCTCAATTTCACCTAAAAGCATGGTCCCCTGCCCCCTGCCCCAGCTACTCTATCCTTGCAATATTGGGTTAAGATGGAAGGAGTACTCAAGTTACACTGAAGTCCACTTAATATTGTTCTTGTTTCTAATGTGTACCAATTTGTTCTTAAGTGAGGTTCCACAGGGTCTCTCCTAGGTAGAGATCTCAACATTGTTCACACCACCATAAAAGCCCCATTTTAAAAGCCTCAGTCAAAAGTACTGACTCTTTTCATGAGCAGTGGGCTTGTGAGACAGAGTCCGCAACTCTTTCTGTAGACTCTGGGTCTTTCATACGTATAGGAGAAGCTCTCTCCAGATCTTTTAAGTAAGGGACAGAAGAACTGGAACAGGAGCAGAATGCTGACTACAGGAACAAACTTGCTCAGATTTCAGAAATGGGCATTCACGCCTACAAATATCAGATTCATATTTTATGAGGGTGTCTGAGAATGAGAACTGTTAAGAAATGAAGGATCAGTACCCTGTAGAGAATGAGAATATTATTTACTGTTTTACAGCTGTAATCTTCCTTTAGCATTGACAAGATACTGCCAAACAGTTGAAAGTTTATTCTAATCTGAAAGTCCATGTATATTAACACAAAAAGATAGTATTAATTTATATATTGCATTTAAATATGCCCTTTATCTTCAGGTTAAAAAAAAATTCATTGGGGGTCAGACCAGGTGAGTTAGGAGGGTGTTCCAATACAGTTATTTGTTGACTGGTTAAAAACTCGCTCACAACCAGTGATACAATTAGTTCATGAACTTGCCACTTTGCCACTGTGCACAATAGCCATTCCAGAAAGAGTTCCTTGAAGGGTGGACTAGGCACTGTCATCAGTGCATACCTGCCCAAGGACAGTTCTTCAAAGGTGACTGTAGTAATATTCAGCAATGAGATATGTAGCACTTAGAACAATTCAATTCGTGGACTTAATTGTTGGGCCTCATATCCTTGAGCCACACCAAAATATTTTAGGGAATTGCATTTGAACAATGCCGTTGGCCTTTTTAAAACAAATGAATATACACCTATGTTCATGAACACCAACAAAGAATAAGAAGACAAAAAGAGAGACAAGCAAACAGGAAAAAAAAATAAAAAAAGATGTGACTATGAATTCATAGTCTAGATTTATTTTTTTCCCCAGAATCAAACAATGTAGGCTTTTATCTCAAGCTTGAAACATGCTCTTTCTTCATTTGTCTGACTTCTGGTAAAGTTCAAGCTGAAAGTGAGGCACAAGATGCATTCAGTTACTAACATTTGATGGAGTGTTTTGCACTAAGGAACAGTAACATCATAAAGGAACGGCTTTATTGTTAAATCTGAAACAGCAAGCTAGACGGTGGTGCCCTTAGAATAGACCTTTCTAAAATGTCTACGTATTCACAGTGAGCATGCTGAACTACACGCTACATCTAATTTCTCTCACCTATCCAGGAGAAAGAGAGAACTCTTTCTGTACTTTCTCTCAGCTTAAATTGTTTATTCACATGTTTCAAATTTGTCACGTTTCCAAAGCTCTCTCTCAATCTCTCTTTTTTTCTTGTCAATAATTCTCTCTCTCTCTCTCTTTTTTCTAAGCATGTGTGTATTTTAAGCAAATTCTCATCCATCTGGTCCTCATTCCTGGTGTCTCAATTCATCTATTTGTTGTTCAGTATATTATTTGATATCTTTTTTTTTAGATTTCATATTACAATTACATGCCTCTAGGAGAGAGTATTTTTTGTTTCTCTCTCTCAAAGAAAAACCTTATTTAGGCTTTATGGAAATAGTCATACATCTATCTGGGGATTTGAACAGTTCTTCCATCATACTACAAGTTAAAAAAAAGAAAAAAAAATACTCATTGCTGTTGAGTCTGTTATAACTCATAGCAACCCTATAGGACAGAGTAGACTTGCCCCATAATTTCCAAAGAGCATCTAGTGGATTTGAACTGCACTTTTCGGTTAGGAGCCCTAGCTATTAATCTTTACATCACCAGGGTTTCCATACTCCAAGTAGGGATAACATTTATGGTGGACACTATGCCAGGACCATAATTAGGAGGTTGACACACTGTGTCTCATTCAATCCTCCCAAAGATGCCATAAAGAGAGTCATCATCCTCATTTTAGTGGTAGACATACAAAAAGTGAACATACCTAAGGGGAAAAAGTCTACTCAGATGAGGAGGTAGTATTTAATCCTCTCTGACTCCCAAGGCCCACGATGTCTTTCCATTATGTTCCACTACCTGGTCTACTATCTACAAGGTGCAACAATTAAGTCCTCAAACTTAATTGTTCTAAGGGCTACTTACCTCTTAGCTGAATATCACTATGGTCCCCTTCGAAGCGTGTCCCTTGGGAAACTATGCACCAATGCCAGTGCCTAGTCCACCTTTCAAAGCAATTTTGACCATTGCACACAGCAGTATGGCGGCAAATTCGCAAACTTAATTATATCGTTATCTGTGAGGGAGCTTTTAGCCAGTAAACAAGTAACTGTATGGGAACACCCTCCTTCCTCACCTGATGTGGCCCCTAATGACTTTTGTTCTGTACCTGAAGATTGAGGAAATATTGAAAGGAAGACATTTAGATGCCATTCAGGACATCAAGGGTAATAAGAGGACAGTTCTGATGACCATTCCAGAAAAAGTGTTCCAAAATTGCTTTAAAGGGTGGACTAGGCTCTGACATTCCTGTATAGCTTCCCAAGTGGAATACTTTGAGGGTCAGTGTAGTGTTATTTAGCAATGAGGTATGCAGCACTTTTTCTATGGTGAGTTTGCGAACACAATTGTGAGACCTCATATAACCCCTATGTGACTTGGAGAAAACCTGGTGGTATAGTGGTTAAGTACTACAGCTGCTAACTGAAACATCAACAGCTCAAACCTGCCAGGAGCTCCTTGGAAAATTATCAGGCAGTCTACTCTGTGTATGGGCTTGCCATGAGTCAGAATCAACTTGATGTCAGTGGATTTGGTTTGGGGTTATGTGACTTGTTGAAATAAATGGAACCAGAATTTTCTTTAGAAGAGAGGATAACAAAACCTCATCTCCAGTACCAGGGACTGTTGTCAAGAGGGATCAGTCCCTGGAGAGAGAAACCTTGAGTAGAAAAGTAGAGGATGAGGGAAAATGAGGAAGACCGTCAACGAAGCATGCTGACACTGGCTGAATGATGAACTCAAACATAGCAAACACCGCGAGTGTGCCACAGGACTGGGCAGCGTTTCTTTCTGTTGTACATACAGTCAGTAAGAGTCAAAACTAGTTCAATGGCACCTAACAATAACAACAGTTAACTTGACTTGTGGATGCTGGTTCTCAACTTTTCCAACCCCTTGGATTTGTGGCTACATGATGAAGACTCTTTGGAAAATCATCCTTGAGTTCCAAAGCACACAGCATCTTAGAGGGGAAATTGCTACCACCATCCTCTTTTGGTGTTTCCAGGGATATATGTCTTGGGTAGACCTCAAAGTAAGCTTTTGCTGGAAGGGTTCATTCTCTGAGAGCTTCTTATCTTATTAAGAAGGACTGAGAGGACATTCCTCTTTACAAATGGGCTCAACGAAGGCAAAGTAATTTACAGTTTCCTGCCTTTCTTGTCCCCATAGCTATACATAGAGAGAGACAGATACACATTTATGGATTAGTATAACGGACATACAAGTTCTGGAGAAGACATTGTGACTGTAACTGCTCCCCAAAATAAAATTCATCCATAAATAGTTTTAAAATTTATGTAAACCATAGAATGAGTAAGATGAAAATAAGAAAAATATCTTTTTTTTTTCAGTTTAAGGTAGATAAAAGATAACATGTCAAATATTTTGCATACAACATAATAATAATTCTACTCATACTATTAGGAAGACATTTGTACCATGTTTTTCAGATGAGGGACATAAGATTTAGACTTAAGTAAATGTTTTTGCTCACAAGGCTAGTGAAGAGCAGAGTTTAGATTCAAGTCTCACTTTATCCAAATTTCAAAGTCCATGTATTTGACTGCTGTTTCTCTTGCCTCTTCAATGATTAGACTTAGAAGTAAGAGTGGAAATTTTATATTGTAGTCAGGAATTGAGGCAATTCATGAATTGTCTAAGCTACAGCTGCTGATGAGTATTCCAATTACTCACTTGCTGTATTTCAAACAGGAAAATGATTTGTGTAGGTTGGTTTACATAGGAATGACATTCAATAAAGGAAATACATTCCTTGATCTTTGATTTGTTTAACAAGCACCTTTGAACTTTCAGTTTTATTAATTTCTCTAAAAACCTACAATTTAGGTTAAACCAATTACATCTGATTTTACTCATTTGGCGAGGTCTCTTTTAATATAAATGTGACTGAAAACAATAAGTCTTATCTATACGTGTCAGGCATGATATGACAATATGAAATACTAGGAAACATTTATCCACTCCTTCAGAATTAGCTCTAGCTAATGAAGGGTTTGCTTTTGTAAGACATTACCTTGACAGAGGAAAGCCTTTCCTGTAAGGAAAGCCTTACAGGAATGAATACTTTTCTTTTACTGTTTTGCTTTAAGCCAATTTCTTAGCTTTCTGGAATGTCTTATACAAATCAAGCCACCTTCTACAATGTGGAATGACCAACGTTAGTTATACTATGAATAGACGTTTATAGGACCCCCATTTTGATCTAACAGGCCTGTGTTTGTCATACGGTGGGGTGAGAAGCCTTGGCAGAAATGGAATGAGTACTAGGTTTGAAAAACGAGATCGATGTGGGCTATCACAATACGGCGGAGGTTTGGGGAGATAGTAACAAAATCACAGAACACCTTACAAGGTGTTATAAGAGAAAATCAGAAATTTAAGAGTGTGAGCAAGTCTGAAGAGATCAAGAAGAAACCAGGTATCAAACTGGAGCACAGATCAGATGCAAAGCAGATGCAGGTTATTGGGCAGGTCAGTATTTATTAGTCTAAGTCGATCATGGTGTCTCTGTCCATAAGGCATCTTAAGGGCATTGTCTGTCCTCTGATGATTATCCCTGAAGAGTGATCATCATCCTTGAGTGATCACTAAACAATCAGGAAATATGTGACATAAATGAAAGATGTTTACGTGCACGCCAGACTTGCTTGGAAGTAAAATGATGCACTGTGGATGTGGGGAAAAAAGTCTTATAGATTTAGTGACCGTAAACACAATTGTGAGAATCTGGTCTTAAAGCCATGTTGCAGGAAGTCTCAAGGAATGTGACATACATGACACAAGGAAATGAATGAATGACCTTGACTGTCATTAGCTGCAATTCATAGTTCCTTCTGTTCAAGTTCTACCTGAAGGTTGTGGTGTAGGATTTTGGAGAGCTAGTAAAATTCTTCCAGATTCATCTGCCCTATATTTTAAATGGTTTATGTATTTTAAACATTTCCTCGCATGCAAGGTAGTAGTAGAGGTTTTACTTTGGATAAAGCACTTTGAATCGATCCCTACCAGTTCATTCATGGTCTAGGAAGTAAAACTGTAGAAGACTTCAGTTTTTAAAATTTGGGTGAACCAGAAATATATTTGAAATGGAGAAAATTATGGGTCAAAGCCTCAGAATGGAAGACTCAGAAAAGGCTTTGTGAGCCCTTTCAGGAGGCTGATACATATGATGACTGCCAATTAAGTTCTCTAACTCAACCTAGAAAAAGTGCCATATAGCTCATTGCTGAATATCACTACAGTCATCTTCGAAGTACTCCCGTTGGGAAGCTATACACTGATGCCAGCATCTAGTCCATCCGTCAAAGCAATTTTGGAATGCTTTTTGTGGAATGGCCATGAGAGTTGTTGCTATATTACCATTGATGTCCAAAATGTCTTCCTTTCAATATTTCCTTTATCATCAGGTAAAGAAAAATGTCATTATCAGATCAGGTAAGGAATAAGGATGTTCCAATGCAGTGATTTGTTTACTGGCTAAAAAACCTCTCACAGACAACTATACACTTGCCAACGTGCACAATGTCCATTTCAGAAAGAGTTCCAAAATCACTTTGAAGGGTGAACTGGGCACTGGCACTGTTGTATAGCTTCCGAATTCAAAGACCACAGTAGTGATATTTGGCAATGAGGTATATACAGCACTTATAAGTTTGCAGAATTAATTGTCATACCTCGGAAGACTGAATTATTGGCAAGGCTGCAGCAAATGTCACTAACTCATAGTAATGTAGTTAGCTGACATCTTTGAATGGGGCATCCCTGTTTCTAACTCTGCTCAAAATCCTACCGTCAAGAGATTGAGTTACTACACAATGTATAGGCTGGCATTGTAGATTAGGTTTCTAGCAAGGCTTTGAGCTGTCATTTCTCCCATTCCAGTTTTCATTCCTGTTCACCCAAATTGTAAAAATGCAGATCTGTTCTGCTCTCGCTTCATCAACCGTGACTGAACTGGGAAGAATCGATTTAAAGCCTTGCTTGGAATTCATCATCAGGAAAGACCAATCACTTTAAAAGAACATCAGATTTTGCAA
Source organism: Heterohyrax brucei (assembly GCA_028571685.1). NCBI lineage: Eukaryota > Metazoa > Chordata > Mammalia > Hyracoidea > Procaviidae > Heterohyrax > Heterohyrax brucei. Next base: position 14,014,299 of record CM053164.1, on the reverse strand, counting down.
AACAGAGCAGTCAGCAAACATGAAGGAAAGTCTCACTGAGTTGAACTGACACAATAGCTGCAACAAAAGACTTGAACATCTCAGAGATCATGAGGACGGAACAAGACAGGACAACATGTTCTGTTGTACATGAGATTGTTAGGAGCTGCAGCTGGCTCAACAGTTACTAATAATCACAAAAAAAAAAGATAATGGAGTATCCGAAGACTCTCATATATAACATATTTGTAACTTATAGTGGATTCTTTTCTTTCCATATCCCTCTTTGCTGCTATTCCAAAAAGTAGCTTAGAGTCCAAGAAAAACTGTAAGAGTATATGTAATCCCTGTGCTGCCCTCCTCCCCCACCAGTCAGAGAGATCATCTATAACACAGCACTTAATTTATTGCACGCTCCCACTTGAATGCCTCTAGCTTCCCAAAGCCTCAGCTGAGTGCAGCAAACCCCAAATTCCAAATAGACCAGCAGCCATAAAATGAGATTGCATTGCTGTGTCTGAGCATCAGAGAAAAGTCATTAAAAGAGATTGAACCTAAATCACAATTACACAAGAACTCAAGGTGATTTAATTTCATGTTTGGAGAAAAATTTTTTTGTCTTAATTCTCTTATAGAGGCACATTTGTTATTTCCTTCCTTCCAGTAAACATAATCAGGTCCTGTGTGGTCTAGAGTCATTGCATCAAAGGGTAAGGGTAGCTGCGACTGCAAATCAATGCACATGTGGGCTGCCCTGTATGGGGACTGAGGCCAGATGAGAAAGCTTGTCACCTTTGATTACTCGCCCTATCCCAGTGCTAAAGAAACAAGATGTGAAGAATGGCCTCTCAAGAACATTTGATCCAGCCTGCAAATTCACTGTAACTTTAACCCTTCCCTGCTGGAAATCCATGTACGATACTCAGAGGCATTTTCAATGGCAAGTCATTTTCAATCAATGGCTTACACATGGACACTTAAACATTTGAGACTCCCCAGGAAAACCATCCTGTATCAAGAATGGACAGATAATGGACAGAATTGACTTTACAGAATTTTCCTTTTGTAGTGCAATCTAGCTAAAAGAATATTGGACTGGGCAGCAGGAAGTCTGGTTTCTAAGCCTGGCTTGCCCTCAACTAGCTCTGTGAGCCACAGTTTTCCCATCTGTCCAGAGAAGAAGTTGGATAGAATACGATTGAGATAGAAGTGTCCCTCCAATTCTAAAATTCTTAATACAGCAGAGTTGTAAAGATCCAGGCTTAGAGTCACACACATCCAGTGTAAGTTCCAAGTCTACCGTTTGCCACCGAGTTACCTAACCTCTTTGCATGTATAGGCGAAATGGAGATATTAAGAGTCTAATGCGTAGGTTTGCTCTTTGCAGTGCATCAGACAGCTTCATCATCATGTTGAACTCCGTGGTTGACTTATAAAAATAATTTAATAAATCTCCAAACTATTACTGCTTACGGAATCTATTTAACTGTTGATCACTGACAATAGGTGTAGGAATAAAATATCTCAAGTACTGTGTATGAAAGACATTGAAATTGTTGAGAATGTTTTGAGGATTATCATTGTTGCAAATGCATTGCTGTGTCCCCAAAACATACAAAATAAATGAACAGACAAGAAATCATCATAATAAGCCAAATGATATACAGCATTACTACACTGCAAAGACAATTGGGGACTATACTGACTGGCCTGGCAGCTGAAGGATCCCACGGGCTAAGTGACTGGACAGCTAGGGTCACCATTCCTTCCAGCCTTTGCCTCTCTAGCAAAGCTGCATAAATCATGCAAGCAACTTGTAGAAACCCCATTTACAGTCAAACTGCATAGAATAGCTAAAGTGAAGAGTCAATGCAATTAACCCACGGTGAAATCCTACTTCTAAAAAATTCTCCCACTCTATTCTTGGATTTATGGTACAAGGTTTTCCCTGTAATGGCTCTTGTAAATTAATCGCAGATACTATTGTCTCTAGGCATTCTCAGAATAAGTGCAAGTAGTTAATTGCACCCCAAATTAGCCAATTCTGCCCATAATTAACCATGTGAAGACAATTAATTGCATGCATAATATTTGCACCTGCAGCTAATTGGAGACCCTTGTATTGTTCCTGGAAGAAACAAATAAATAAGTAAATCGCAACAGCAACAGAAGAAACAGGGAGCTATCTTAAAATGTAGTCTTTTATAGTCTAAGTGTCTAGAGAGCTGGGGTTGGGGGGCACTGAGCATACTAAACTTTCAACTGTGTTAAAACTGCTTGTACAGAAAAGCCATTTTAAATGATGTGGAACCATAAAGGTTTTCAAGTCACTACTTTATGCTTGTTGTCTTCTTTTTGTCTTTTCCTCATCCTACAGGGTCACTGTGAATCAAAATCAACTTGACAGCAGTGGGGTTATATTAGTAACATAAACTACTTGTACTTAAATGTAATTCCTTTAGCTGCCTAATCAGAAAACATTCATCTGCTTATTCTTTCATCCATAGGCTGATCAAATATGCATGCCAGGGTAAAGAATGGATCTCTCTGACCTCTGCAGGATTAGAAGAACAACACTGATATTGCTATATCTGCAGGTGTACCATAGCCTGGGAATCAGCACAATCTTTTTACCTGTAAGAGAAGGCTATTAGTGGTAATTACAATAGTAAAGGTAATAACAATAATATCCATATATTAACCATTTTTTTCCTAGCAATTAATATAAAATTTCACTCAAATTGCCACAATTCAAAGCAGATATTTTGTGTACCTTTTGTAGATGGGAAAATTGTTTAACAAAAGTTACATATTTCTTCTAGTGTTAAATAGTAAATCACAGAGGTGTAATTTAAATTAAGACAATTTTATCCATGTAAAGTGTTTATCATAGTGTCTGAGAAATGAATATTTGATTAAGATTAGCCAATATACATCTTCATTAATTTTCATGTTCATTATTTTTTAATCTGTTCATTTGATGATAGAATATCATAGGTAGGTAGGTAAATATAGAGATAGATTGATAGGTAAATATTTAGGATTCATTATGCTTCAGTTATAGTTTTAATTGTTTCATGTGAACTAAACCAATTTAAACTCCCTAATAAGAAATGAGAAAGATGTTATAGCTGTGCCCATTTTACAGATGACAAAACCAAGGCAGAGACATGTTAACTTGCTCATTACTGTTAGGTGCCATCCAGATGGTTTCAACTTATAGTGATCCTATGTACAACAGAACGAATCACTGCCTGATCTTGCTGTACCCTCTGCTGTGTTTCATCCCATTGTGTTAATTCATCTCATATGGAGTCTTTCTCTTTCTCCTCACCCTCTGTTTTACCAATCATGATGTCCTTTTCCATGAAATGGCCCCTCCTGATAACATGTTCGAAGTATGTGGGATGAAATCTTGCCATACTTACTTCTGCTGAACCTACCTGCTGTGTATCATTCAAGACAGATTTATTGATTTTTTGGAAGTCCATGATGAAACTAACACCTGATTCAAAGACATCAGTTCTTAGCTTTCACAACTGAAAGCACTGGCTTGGGTCAGATTGACCTTAGTCCTCAAGGTGACATCTTTCCTATCAAACCCTTTATAGAAGTACATTACAACAGATTTGCCCAGTGTGATACATCATTTAATGCTTGGTTGATATTTCCATAGGTGTTGACTGTAGATCCAAAGAAAACGAAACTCTTGACAATTTTGATATTTTCTCTATTTATCATGATGTTGCTTATTGGTCCAGCTGTGAATAGTGAATATTTTTGTTTTCTTTACATTGAGGTGTTATGCATACTTAAGGTTCTAGTCTCAGATCTTCGTCACTAAATGCTTCAAGCCTTCTTCACTTTCAGGAAGCAAATTTGCATAAGAGAAGTTCACATAACTGGCAAGAGGCGGCAGTGGGGGATGCAAATACCTGCTGTCTGGTTCGAGAAAGTGTGGACTTAACTGCTACACTTATCCATCTCTTCTAACTTTTATGTCTATAAAAACGAAGAAAGTATGCACTTGCATGTATTCTTGTGTTCATATGTGCCTGTTATACTGGGATGTGATGTGTTATTTGTTAGAAGTAAATACAGGGGATAAAATTGACTTGGATGCTCAATACTTTCCCAAGTGGTAACAGAACCATATTCACTAGCTTAGAAAGAGGACAGAAAGAAAGATCCTCTTTTCGTTCTCTCTGTGAGAGAACAGGCCTCTGTGAGATACTAGTGACCACTGAGTGAAGGTTTCATGATGAAAGAAGCAATCTTGCCGGTGACCCAAGAAGCCACACATAGGAATCGTTGAGAAGAGTTGCTGAGAGATGAAAGCTGGACCCAAGAAACAGCTAAGTGTGGGGGTCAGGCCAAACCAGATGAGAGGCTAACCCAAGTGGTAAGAGGGTCCAACAGTACAAAAAGGAGGGTCTCTGCCAAAGAAGCCACACAGGGCAGTAAGGCTGTATCAGCTGATGACCTAGGACCCAGCTCTGCCCAAAGGCAGATTTGTCCTTTATGTAGGCCTGACATGTCTTGTCACAGCACAACAGTCCTGTGGACCTTAACAGAGCTGAAAGGGGCTCCCTGCAAAGACTTTTGGTTTTGTTGTGATGGATCTCCACTCTATGACAAGTCAGAATGCTAAGGGTTGATTTTCTCTTATTGTTACAAAGGACTTTGGAGTTGCTGGTGAAAGATTTTATAAAAAATAAACAGAACAGAGGTTGTGCAAAAGGACCAGAAACAGTGCAGGCTTTTAGGTGTCTGGGTCTGGCAGATTACCACTCAAAAGCAGTACAGTCAACATCAAAATTGCTAACAGTCAGAGAAATCAAAGAAATAAAAATTTTAGGGAGTGGTGGCTTATATGATTTTATCGTCTGGAAACTGTAAGTTTTAAAACCACCAGAAAACTTATAAGCTCTATTTCTCCCTTAGAAATAATCCTAAAAGTGACATAGTCAAACCAAGTCACTGATAAAAATTTGAACAGGGCATGACAAATTAAAGGGGCCTGTGGCATACAGCTAGACAGATTTATCATCAAGTTGACATAAATCCATTAATCAAAACATTGAGAGGATGGCTTTACAATCAGATACAAATCCAAAGAAGTTTTCACTCAATTTGTATTTTCCTGGCTTGTTCACAAGCATAAAAGAGCATTTCAAATGCCTGGTTGCATCACGATGCAGTGTACATGCATCACTATATTCATACATGTGTAAACCCTGGTGGGGGGTGTGGAGTCAAGATGGCAGACTAAGCACATGTCTCCTTACATCCCTCTGGAAACCAAGACATGAACTGATAATCAAACAGAGCCTTCTGGTCACCTAGTGAACCCCAGGACACGACATAGGACTGTTAATTTGGACTTCATATCTCTGAACAAAAATCCACCTCTCTTTCACTGACTCCTGCTCCTGGATAGCCCTGGCTCTCATGGACTGAACATAACACACAATGGTGACTTTTTCCTCTCTGTCTTGGCTGGTGGGTGGAGCTGAATCTTGCCCAGTGGCTAGTCTCAGATGCACTGCTGGTGAGCTAGGCAGGTGAAATTGCCATATCTTGATAGCCAGGCTTAGGACTCTGTACACCTAGCCAATTTGAGCCTCTCTTTTTATCTCTGCCACAGCGTGGTTTGTACGGAACCACAGGGCCTATGTGCGGGATGCCATGTTGGACACAGAGAATTTTGAGGGACCTAATTCTTAGCCTGGGAGCCAGCACCTGCAAACAGGATAGCGCTTCTCTGACAGAAAAGCAGTAGTTTACACAGTGTCACCTATGGTGGGGCCTGGCAACAGAGGCTGATGACTCACTACGTCTAGGCACCATTAGCCCCTCTATCTGCCGACCATGTGGAGGGCACCATCTTAGATATGGTGGCTGCAGCTGGACCTATTTCTTAGCTTAGGAGCCAGAACCTGCCCACAGGAGGGCACTTTTCCACCAGAAAAGCAGTAGTTTACACAGTGTCACCTAAGACTGGACCCTGTCAGTAGAGGCCAACAAGGCATTGCTATATTTTGAACTAGTTCATATCATCTGGGGTTGGCTACAGAGGTACTTACTTTGCCAGTTGGGAAGAAGGACCTCTACACCTGAAAACCTGACTGACTTGGGAAGTGATCACATATCTTTTGTTTTACATTTTAAGACATCCTAGAGAAACATCTGTGCTCCACCCTCGCAGTATCTCTCCCAGCCTCTACTTACTCACATGGGACCCAAAAAACAACAGACAATTGTGGCAAACAAGAAATCACCAATGCTACAGAAGGCTCACAAACAAAACAACCAATGAGTTTTCTGGATGAAGAAACTTTTATGACAGCATCAGAAGATGAATACAAAAAGATTATACACAGAGCACTTCTAGATCTCATACAAAATTCAGCAGAACAAAAGGAAAAATTAAGCAAGCTGTTCGATATGATAGAACACCAGTACTCTGAAATCCAACAGATCAAGCCAGCCAGCCAAGTGCCGTTGAGTCAGAACCAGATCAAAAACAAAATCAAACATAGAAACTTCCATTCAAAGCCAAGAAAACAGAATGTAACAAATGGAAAAAAGAATTTCTGACTTGGAAGACAGAGCTACTGGCACGAGTGTCTATGAGGACAAATCAGAAAAAAGAAACAAGAAAAATGAAGAAGCATTAAGAAGCATGTGGGACTCTATTAAGAGGAACAACCTTCAATTAATTAGAATCCCTGAACAGGATGAAACATCTGAGAACACAGACAATATCGTTGCTGAGCTGCTGACAGAAAACTTCCCAGAAATCATGAAGGAAGAGAATATAGATATCCCAGATGCATACTGTACACCACCCAATATAGATCTCAAAAGAAGGACTCCAAGACATATTATAATCAAGCTTAACAAAATGAAACATAAGCAGCAACTCTTAAAGACAGCAAGACTCAAAGCAAAGCTAACATTCAGAAGGAAACTCTGTAGGCTTTCATCAGATTTCTCAGCAGAAACCATGCTGGCATGGAGACAGTGGCACAACACATTCAAAACTTTGAAGGAGAAGAACTTCCAACCAAAAATTATATATCCTGCAAAACTACCTTTCAAATACGAAAATGAAATTAAGACATTCCCAGATAACCAGAAACTCAGGGACTTCGTAAAAAACAAACCAAAACTACAAAAAATACTGAAAGAAGTTCTTGGCTTTGGCTTAGATAAACAAAACCACTAACTTTATACTTTAGAACGACACATCATCAAGAATTCTACTCAGGAAAGGCTCCAACCTCAATCACAGCTTTAATACTGAAAGAAACAATCCAGGAATTATCATGAAAACAGTGGTGCAATCATTATTAAAAAGAAGGATGTACTACAGTCATTATAGTCCTTCCAGATGGAGAGGAGTCGACAAGATTGGTAGTAATTAAAATTGGGTTTATATATAGTTTATTAAGGGGGATTTTAGGGGCAGCTGAAAAGCATAACAAATATGCAACATACCATACCAAAAAATGTAACACAGGAGTCTCAACACCTACAAAACCAGCTCTGAAAAGGGTGAAAAATCAACTGTCAAAAAAGAATGTCCCAGAACAGTCTAATAAGAGCAACAGAGAAAACAGCAACGCAAAAATAAACATATCGCAATGACAGCACTGAACACACACCTATCAATAATTACATTGAATGTGAATGGACTGAATTCTCCAGTGAAGTGACATCTTGGATCAAAAGACATGACCCATCCATATGTTATCTACAAGAAACTCACTTGAGACTTAAAGATAGGAACAAACTGAACATTCAGGGATGGAAGAATATTTATCAAGCTAACAATGAACAAAGAAGAGCAGGTATGGCAATTCTAATCTCAGCCGACAAAATCAATTTTAATGTAAACCCACCATCATGGACAAAGATGGACACTATTTATTGCTCAAAGGTTCAGTACACAAGGAAGACTCAACTATACTAAATATTTATGCACCTAATATCAGAGCACCTAAATACATCAAAGAAACACTGACTGCACTCAAAAGAGAGTTAGATGACTCCACAATAATAGTGGGAGATTTCAACACTCCATGATCAATATTGGACAGATCATCTAGAAAAAAGTTCAGTAAAGATACAGAAGATCTCGTCACAATTAACCAACTAAATCTCATCAATATATACAGATTTCTCTACCCATTAGCAGACAACTACACCTTCTTATCCAGTGCTCATGGAACATTCTACAGAATTGACCATGTGTTATGACATAATGCAATTTTCAACAAAATCCATACCATTAAATTAATATAAAGTATCTTCTCAGATCATAAAGCCATAAAAGTCAAAATCAATAGCAGAAAAAACATAGATAGAAAGTGGAACTCTTGGAAACTGAACAACATCTTGTTCAAAAAACCATGGGTTATAGAAGAAATCAAGGGTGAAATAAAGAAATTCATGGATTCCAATGAGAATGAAAACACTTCCTACCAGAACCTATGGGATACAGCTAAAGCAGTGCTCAGAGGTCTGTTTATCTCCATAAATGCACACATCTGGAAGGAAGAAAGAAACCAAATCAAGGAACTAATCCCACACCTTGAACAACTAGAGAGAGAACCACAGAGGAACCCATCAGGCAATGGAAGAAAACAGATCATAAAGATTAGACAAGAACTAAACGAATTAGAGAATAAAAAAAAAATTGAAAAAATTAAAAATACCAAAATCTGTTTTTTTGAAAAGATCAACAAAATTGACAAACCACTGGCTAAACTTACAAAAGAAAAACAGGAAAGGGAACAAATAACCCAAATTAGAAATGAGAGGAGAGTGGTCACCACAGATGCAACAGAAATTAAAAATATCATAACAGAATACTGTGAAAGACTGCACTCTAACAAATTTGAAAACCTAGAGGAAATGGAAAAATTCCTTGATTTATATAACATATCCAAATTATCACAAGGTGAAGAACAACATAATAAACCCATCACAAAGGAAGTGATTGAAAAAGTCATCAAAAAACTGCCAACCAAAAAGAGCCCAGGCCCGGATGACTTTACCACAGAATTCCATCAAGCTTTCAGAGAAGAGTTATCTCCAATACTACTGAGACTATTTCACAGTATAGAAAGGGATGGAGTACTCCCAAACTCATTCTATGAAGCCAGCATAACCCTGATACCAAAGCCACGGAAAGACCCAACAAAGAAGGAGAACTATAGACCGATATCACTCATGAACCTAGATGCAAAAATCTTCAACAAAATTCTGGCTAAGAGAAAACAACAACGTATTAAAAAAATAATCCGTCATGACCAAGTTGGATTCAAACCACGGATGCAAGGCTGGTTCAACATCAGAAAAGTAATTAACGTGATTAACCACATACATAACACAAAAGACAAGAATCACCTGATTTTGTCCATTGATGCAGAAAAGACATTTGATAAAGTCCAACACCCATTCATGCTAAAAAAAACTCTTAGCAAAATATGCATAGATAGAAAATTCCTCAGCTCAAGAAGGGCCATTTATACAAAACCAACTGCCTATGTCATCCTGAATGGAAATAGACTGAAGAAGTTTCCCTTGAGAACAGGAACTAGACAAGTATGCCCACTCTCACCTGTCCTATTCAACATAGTACTAGAAGTTCTAGCCAGAGTAACTAGACAAGACCTAGAAATAAAGGGCATCTGCATTGGCAAAGAAGAAGTTAAAATCTCCCTGTTTGTAGATGATATGATTGTATATGCAGAGAATCCAAAGGAATCTATAAGTAAACTACTCAAACTGATAGAAGAGTACAGGAAAGTCTCAGGATACAAGATAAACATAAGTAAATCAGTAGGATTCCTTTATACCAACAAAGAGATTGTTAAAGAGGAAATTATTAAATCAATACCATTTATGATAGCCCCTAAGAAGATAATGCACCTAGGAATTAATCTAACCAGAGAAACAACAGACCTTTACAAAGAGAACTACAAGCCCTTACTACAAGAAACTAAGAGAGACTTAGATCAATGGAGAAACCTACCCTGCTCATGGATAGTAAGACGTAACATTGTGAAAATGTCTATTTTACCCAAAGCAATCTACTTATATAATCCAATCCCAATGCAAGTTCCAGCATCATTTTTTAATGAGATGGAGAAACAAATCACCAATTTTGTTTGGAAAGGGAAGAAACCCTGGATGAGTAAAGTACTACTAAAGAAGAATAACACACTGGGAGGCCTCTCATTACCCAACTTCAGAACCTATTACACTGCCATAGTGGTCAAAACAGCCTGGTACTCATACAAGAACAGACAGATCAATCAATGGAACAGAATTGAGATCACAGAGATGACCCATCTGCCTATGAACAACTGACATTCGACAAAGGCCCTAAGACATTAACCTTGCATAAAAACAATCTCTTCAACAAATGGTGCTGGCAAAATTGGATATCCATCTGCAATAAGTTGAAACAAGATCCATACCTTACACCTTATACAAAAACCAACTCAAATTGGATAAAAGACTTAAATATCAAATCTAAAATGACAAAGCTCATCCAAGAAAAGTAGGAACAAGAATGGAAATTTTAATACACAACACAGACAGACTTCGTTATCTGTCAAACAAACCACAATCAACAGAAGAGAAAATAGATAAATGGGAACTGTTAAGAATCAAACACTTTTGGTCATCCAAAGACTTTATCACAAGAGTTAAAAGGTCACCTACAGAATGGGAAAAAAATATTTGGCAACTCTATGTCAGACCAATGCCTGATCTCTGTAATCTATAAGGTGCTACAATATATCAATAAGAAGAAGATAAATCATCCAATTAAGTGATGGGCAAAGGAGATGGAAGATGGACAGACATTTCTCTAAAAAGGAGATCCAGGCAGCCAAAAAACACATGTTCACGATCTTTAACTATTAAAGAAATTCAAATCAAAACTACAATGAGACACTGTCTCATCCCGATGAGATTGGCCATGATCCAAAAAACACAAAACAACAAATGCTGGAGAGGCTGTGGAGAAAGTGGAACTCTCCTACACTGTTGGTGAGGTTGCAAAATGGTCCAGCCTCTTCGGAAAGCAATCTAGCACTTCCTTAAAAAAATGGTTATAGATATACCATTTGACCCAGTAATTCCATTACTTGGAATATATCCTACAGAATCAAGGCCATTCACACCAAGAGATACATGCACAAGAATGTTTACCTCAGCACAGTCCATGATAGCGAAAAGTTGGAACCAACCCAGATGCCCAACAACAGAGGAATGGATAGGTAAACTATGGTATATGTATTCAGTGGAGCACTATGCAGTGATAAAGAACAATGATGATTCCAGGAAACATCTCCTAACCTGGTTTCAACTGGAAGACATTATGTTGAGTGAAAGTAGTCAGAGACTATTGTAGGAGATCCCTACAACAAGAACTCAAAAACAGACTTATGCATAGAAGGAAAGACTCTTTAAAGGCTGCAAGGGAAGGAAGGGGGGGGGAGGGCTTAGATTAGATGGTAGAAATTTGGATGGGTGAAATTAGTGACAGCACACATTAGAAACAAGAACAATATTAAGTGGACTTCAACATAGCTTGAGTACTCCTCCCATCTTAACCCAATAATGCAAGGACAGAGTAGCTAGGGACCATGTTCTTAGGTGAAATCGAGGCCAATTGGCACAACTAGTGTTTTGCTATGAGGGCTCTCTGCACCCCACATTGGTGAGTGGTGTCTGTGGTCTTAAAAGCTGCCAAGGTGCCATCCGAGGGTGCAGCAAATGGTCCCAACTCAGCAGGACCAGATGCTCACCAAGGACCAAAATGACAGAGAGACCCACATGAGTGGGTGCCTAATTGACTTGGAACCGGAAGAATCGGATAGTGTCCGGCCACCACCAGTGATAGCCATGATGGAGCTCACAAAGTTGAGTCTCACTGGCAACAGAAGAATAAAAAGTGGTGTACCCTGAGATCTGCACTAAAAGACCCCAATTGATGTTCCAGCAGCTTTGGGGTTCCTCTGGGAGCATGGCCCCTGACCCTGATGCTGCCCTTGCCCATGGCTAATAATCAAGGTCTTCAGAAAGCAAGGAATTGGACTTGGTGATGCAGAGTGACTGTATATTGGGTGCACTTTATGGTGCTATGCATCTACAGGATAACATCTTGCTGACCTCTGGCTGGAGGAAGGTCAGTGGGTGGAGAGGAGGGGAAAGGAGACTGTTGGGAGGGTGAGACATGTATGGAGCAGAGAGGAACAGTGTGCTGTTGCCGGGCAGGGAGAGCAGTGGAAGCTGCACATAGGTGGGCATGCAAATTTATATGAGAGTGTATATTTTCGCTCAGTCGTAATAAAAAAAAAAAAACCCTGGTTGTGGAGTGGTGAAATGCTGTGGCTGCCAACAGAAAGGTTGCTGGTTCAAATCCACCAGGCGCTCCTTGGAAACTCTATGGTGGCACTTCTACTCTGTCCTATAGGGTCACTGTGAGTTTGCATCGATTTGACGGCAATGGATACTTGTTTGCTTGTTTTTGCTTTTGTATATTCCACACTCAATTTTTTTTCAGCTTACTAGTATAGTTCCTTACCAACAAAAGCAAATATTCCTGTTTAAAATAACGGTTAGGAAAATGGTCTCTTCCTCCCTAGCACAGTAGTCTTTCATTTTTTCTCCTCCATCCCAAGTCAGCCACTCAACTAGTAAACCGTTCCTAAAATTTGTGTTACAAGTTAACATTAAATGTATGTGTCTAGCTCTTACCTTTCCATTCCTTTGCAATAAATCAGCATAATGAGTTTTCTAGAGTTGCTATTCACCATCATTACTCGGAGAGCATCAAAAACGATTTCGTTCAACGTGCAAGTTGTTTAGAATCAGGTTAGGAGAAATATGTAGGTCATTGCAGTGGTATAGTGGTTAAGTGCTACAGCTGCTAACTAAAAGGTTGACTGTTCAAGTCTGCGGGTACTCCTTGGAAACTAAATAAGGCAACTCTACTGTGCCCTACTGGGTCTCTATGAGACAGAATCAACTCAGTGGCAGTGGATTTGGCTTTTTGTGGGAGCAGTGGATGTTACTTCCTTTAGTTTGCCAAGTATCCATTATGCTTTCTTCAGGTAACAGCACACCAATTTTGCATTGTGGCATTTATTACAGGCTCTCATACTTGAGTCTTCAGGCATCTTTGATAACTGTAGCCTTGTACTCATTCCAGTCAAGATGTTCTTTCCACCAAGCACTTGGAAATATCTCCTGGACAGAGCAGGGAAAAAATGTGGAAGAAAGTCAATTTCTCAAAAACAAAAAGAAGAGATGAGATTTATCGGTCTTACAAAAACTGGAGGAGTCCAGAGATTATAGACCCCCAAACCCTTGTAACTCAGAACTGATATCTCTCCTGAAGTTCACCACTCAGCGGAAAATTAGACAGTTCAATAAGCCAATAAAAGCACATGTGAGGAATGCATTTCTTAGCTCGGTCGGGTATATGAGGACTGACAATTAAGTCGGTGAACTTAATTGTTCTATGGGCTGCATATCTCATTGCTGAATATCACTGTGGTTATCTTCAAAATATTCCCTTTTGGAAGCTATGCACTGATGCTGATGCCAATGCCTAGTCCACCCTTCAAGGCAATTTTGGAACAATTTCTAGGATGGCCATTGAGTACAGTGGCATGGTGGCAAGTTTGTGAACTTAATTGCATAGTTGTCTGTGAGGGAGTTTTTAGCCAGTAAACAAATAACTGTATTGGAACACTCTCACTACTCACCTTATCTGGCCCCTGCAACTTTTTGCTTCACCTGAAGATAAAGGAAATATTGAAAGGAAGACATTATGATGACCTTCAGGACATCAACAGTAATATGACGACACCTCTGATGATCGTTTCAGAAAAAGAGTTCCAAAATTGCTCTGAAGGGTGGACTAGGTGCTGGCATAGGTGCATAGATCCCCAAGGGGAGTACTTCGAAGGTGACCATAGTGATATTCTGCAATGGAGTATGTAGCACTTTTTCTAGCGTGAGTTCACGTACTTAACTGGCAGCCCTCCTACAAGACCAAATGGGCAACTCCTGCCCAAAAGCAAAGACAAGGAGGCAGGAAGGAATGGGAAAATGAGATGAAAAAGGAAACAGTAAACTCAGGGTAGGGAAGGGGACAATGATGACATATTACAGGGATTGCACCCAATGTCACAAACAGATTTGTATATAAATTATTGAATGAGAAACTAATTTTCTCTGTTAAATTCCACCTAAAGCACAATACAAGAAAATATTGGAAATATCAATAGTCACATAGTGTTTATTACACACATTTTGGAAATTTTTGTAAGTATTTGGGGTGTCAGAGATGTGGCAAACCACTATCATCTGCTTCTATCTCAAGTGACTTTTTTTTAATTCAAATTATGATACACATTTGTGGATTTCCCTCTCCCTAACTAGCATTTCAGCCCTATTCTGTTGGTCAGCACTAAACTAATATGTACTGGGAACTCACGATTCAGTGTCCACCATGGCATTTATTTTACTGACAGATTTCTCATCCACTAAAACTTGAATTTAAAGATTCCTCAATGAAATTGGAAAGCCCTCTATTATCTCTGCTCCTTATCTCCCCAAGAAGATGCAATCAGCCCCAGTGAAGGCCTTAGGGTGTAGCAGGCATGGACGAAGAGAGAAGAAGGATGGACAGAGACTGGGACAGAAAGAAGAGGTGGAGGCAAGACTAAGAAAAATATATTAGCTTACGTTAGGCTTCTGTTCTTCTAAGATTCTGCCTTTTCCTTAGAGCTCCTGTACCTCCACATCTATTCTCATTTTGGATGGTGTTATTCTAGAAATTTCTAGATCATCAACTTGTTCTTGCCCTCCCCACACTCCACGCTCCTTCCTCTGCCCTTCTTACACCCCTACAAAGACCTGCAAGCATACATCTAGCAGTCTCTTGAACACCACACATGAACTCATATATGCATAATTTATATAGCCATGCAAGCCCTGATTGATGCCACTCTGTGCATAGTCTTACAAAAGCATGAAAAGGATTGCTCCTAGAATGTAAGGCACAAATCACATAGTGGTGCCCCAGTGGTATTGTGAAACATGTGCTTTAATAAAGTTAAAATCTCTCTGTAGCCTCCATGGGTTAGCTTCAAACATGCTTGCATCTCAAACCACTGAATTTCTTTGGAGCGCAAGTCACAACAGAGCTTTTTCTCACATTATTTGCAAGTTGCTCACCTTACCCACTCTTCAAACATGACCTAATTGCCACCTGCCAGGCAGTCGCTTGGTGTAAAATGCTGTCCTATTATGTAGGATGATGGTGTGATCATAGCATCCGCCACATCCAAAGAGGCAGCTCTAAAAGAGCAGATGGAAAGAAAAACGGGTGGGAGAAAGGGTCAGGGTAAGAATTGAGAATTGGTTTCTCATTCATGTGGTGGTCCTTTCCACCACGCCATACATGTACTTTCTAAAAATGGTTGCTTTAAAAACGGAAGGGAACAAAAAGCCACAAAGCCATTAGTCAAAGACAAATGAATGTTATACCCAGAGGCATTCCTTGTCTCTGAGTTGGTCTGAAATCATATTTCAGTGGTTGAGCTCCATTGTATTATCTTTACTGCTTCTTTATATTAAGGCTGGGCTTTGAAGTGAGGGAGACATTGAAGATCTATTTAATCAAAATTACACTATGCCTCAACCAAGGTTTCTGGTAGGCAGGCCTTAGAGATGAAATATTAATGAAAAAGGGAGGAGACCAAGAGAACAATCTACTGAGCAGGCTTAACATTTGTTCAGAGATCATCTCAAACAAGGAATGAAAGAAAGCACAGACAAGATGTGAGTGGGCAAGCTTAATACATTTGAATTTTAAAGCACAAAGAGAAAAATCTCATCTGAGTTTAAGAAAAAATCAGATTTTACTCAGGACAAGGACAGAGGGTGTAGCTACACTATAGATATTTTCAGACCTAGCTGAGATAAATTATGGCTAGTTAGTACACTGTTATGAGTGTTTACTAGAAGTAACCAGAACAAAAACAAAAACAAACAACAACAACAACAAAAAAAGGAGCTTCTAAGAGAATCTCTGCAGTATAACATCACCTTTGGAAAGAAAACAAAGAAAATAAAGCACTGCTTATTATTTATGTGGTGTACAGTCAAATCCTACTCATAAGACTTCGTGTTTAGAATCGTATTTAGTAGCTATAGTTGGAGTGTGAAGAAACACTTTAGATTTTTTATTGATTATAATATAAACTCATAGTAAGTCAGAACTGTGTCATAGTGGTTAACTGCTACGGCCGCTAACCAAAACGCCAGAAGTTCGACTCTACAAGCTGTTCCTTGGAGACTCTGTGGAGCAGTTCTGCTCTGACCTGTAAGGCTGCTATGAGTCAGAATCCACTGAACAGCAGTTTTTTGTTTTAATAAGTCAGACCAACTTGATGGCAGCAATGAATATGAGACAGCTTAGTGACTTGACTAATCCTCTAGGCAAAAGGCATAGAAAACTATGCATAAACTTAGCCAAGAAAAGAAGTTATTTCAAATTTTAAAAAAAATTCAATCCCTGAATATTTTAACCACCCCCCCAACCCCTGCTTTCATTTTTAAAAAATTTTAGCTGCCTGCAAAATTTGTTCGTGCTAATTTTTGTCTATGTTTTATTTGGAAAAATAACTTTTCTTTTATCATCAAGAAGGTATATGGTTATAATGTGCACATAAAGAATCTAAAGCATGAATGGAAATAATTGCTAAGGGAGTACTGTGTGTTGTGCTGAGAAAGTTTAATTTATTCACTGACTGAAGTGTGCTAGAATCCTGCTCTGGGCACATTTGAGGAATGATGAAATTCAGCATTTAATTTATAGTCACTTGTCCTTCATGCATGATCACTTACTTCTCTACTGAAACCATGAGTAAAGCTGCAAACCTATTTCCCATAGGATTTTTCTTTTCCTTTGTGAGACACTGTATGTAAAACATATATTAGAATCACCAAGAGTCAAGTTTCATAATATTAAGACTGGTCCTAGCAATGAATGAGACAAGATTTCTAGGCTCTTGTGGTTTTCCAGGGTTCTTTAAATTTACAGGAAGGTAAATTAGAATGAACGTTTAACACCATACCATGCTATTATTAATTAGAATGATGTACTGTCATGCCAAATAAGGTTGTTTCAGCTGGTCTCTGCCCCATCTCAAACTTCAACTTGATTTACAAAGATAAAATGTATAATCTTTCTGACAAGAGTTAGAAAAGTCCATCAACTGTCTTGAAAAAGAGTAGCATTGCTCCAGTGGTATTCCTCTTTGAGAGTCTTCACGTGCCATGCCAGCTCCAAGGTGGTTTTCCATAAAGTAACCCCATGTGTTTCAGAGTAGAATGGTGCTTGATAGCTTCCAATGGCTTTTACCTTTCTCAAGTAGATCCCTAGATCTTTCATCCAAGGTAATTTTTTCCCACAGAACTGGTGAATTTCAGTTGGCAGTCTTTAGGTGATCAATGAACCGAAAGCCACTTTTGCCACCCAGGCTTCTATGGGAAGAAGTAGATTGTATATTTAAATTAAAAAATTCTCACCATTAAGGAGCTCAAAACCAGGCTCGAAGCATAGACTTCCTTAATTAAAAAAGAAAGAAGGAAGAGAGAGGGGGGTGGGGGGGAGAGAAAGAAAGAAAAAGACAGAAAGAGTTCCAATTAGACTCCGTATTGCTCTTGTTTCACTAGCAATAGCCAAATGCATTTGTTTGACACGTGTCTTTGGAGCAGTCATTTCCCTTCTTCACATGACTGGAAACCTCTGTTACTGTCAGTAGGAGTTATAGATGTGTGCAACGAGGACACTAAGGTTCTGTTTGAGAAAGTTGCTGTGCAGTCCCATAAAAACTGCAAACCAAATGGAGTTCTCTCTTGATGTAGCTTGTTTCCTTCATGTGTGTACGTCATCAACCATCAGGGAGCAGGAAGTTGGCAATCAGATCAGCTGAGACAAGCAAGGATAGTGAGCTTTTTTTACAAGTATCCCCAACCATAAGAGCTGTCATCGGGTGAAGTCTGACAATTAAGAGAGTGAATTCATCCTAGAAAAAGTGCTTTGAAGTATGGACTAGGTCCTGGCAATGGTGCATAGTTTCTCAGGGGGAGTACTTCAAAGGTGACTGTAGTGATATTCAGCAATGAGGTATGTAGCACTTTTTCTAGGATGAGTTCACAAATTTATATGCAAGACCTCATATGATGACGGCTCTGTTGGACGTTTCAGAAAAAGAATTCCCAAATCCCTTTGAAGGGTGGGCTAGGCATCAGCATCGATGCACAGCTTCCCTACCATAGTGATATTCAGCAATGACGTATGCATTACTTTTTCTAGGATGAGTTTCTGAACTTAAGCAGCAGGTGTCATATGCATGTATAGGTGTATCTGTACAGTTGTGCACATATATGAGTATATATGTGCTGCTGCTACATATATATGTTTGTGTATGTAGTTACTGATATTTCCTAGACATATTTTCTGGGATGGATCTACTAGGTTTGAAGGACCACAGTCTCATGGAGCAACTTAGTCAATTAGTATAACATAATCCCTAAGTTTATGTCCACATCACACTTTGGTGAATAATATTTGGGATCTTAAAAGCTTTCAAGCAGCCATCTAGGATACAACTCTTGGTCTCTTCTTGTCTGGAGCAAAAGAGAAAGAAGGAAACCAACTCAGAGAAGAAACTAGTCTTCAAGACTAATAGACTAATAGACTAATAGACATACAATAGCCTTTACAACCTTGAGACCAGAAGAACTAGATGGTGTCCGGTTACCATCACCTACTGCTCTGACATGTAGTTCCAGAAAGAATGGAAGCATAATGTGGCACAAAACTCATTTTTTTAAAAAGGTCAGACTTGCTGGACTGGTAAAGACTAGAGGAGTTCTCAAAACTATTATGCTGAGGTGTTCTTTAAACCTGGAATGGGAACGACTCTCAGAGGTTACCTTCAGTAAATAACAGATTGGTCCATGAAATAAACAGTATCTCCACTAAGCTCTGATATCTTTTCAAATATTATCTTTATAAGAGCCAACAATCAATATTCACTCGAAGCAAAGATGAGCAGGTAGGGTGGAGAAGAGCTAGATTAATGGAAATGGAATGACCAGAATGAAAATGAGAATGTTGACACATTATGAAAAACACATCAATATTATATCCTTGGCATTAGGGAGCTGAAATGCATCTCGTTGGCCATTTCGAAGTAGACAATCTTGAGATCTACTGCTGTGCTGAGAATGGCAAATGAAAGAGGAATGATGTTGTGTACATCTTCAAAAAGAACATTTCAAGATCTGTCTTGAAGTATAACACTGTCAGTGATAGGTTGATATCAATACACGTACAAGGAGGATCATTTAACATGAATGTTATTCAAATTACACACCAATGTCACTAAACAGCATGTGTAGAAGTTGTTAAATGGGAATTTGATTTGCTGTGTAAACTTGGACCATAAACACAATAAAATACTATTTAAAAACATTGTGTGCACACACAATCCATAGGACAACTGTAACATGGAAAACCTTTCTGGATGGGAAGGATCAAACCGATCTACGCAGTGCCATTTTCTTTATTTTACATGAAATGGAATAATTTAATGCCAAGTAAACAGAAAAAAGATAAAAATTATATTGAAATCCACACAGCAAACACTATAAAAAATGCAGGGAGAGATACACAAAAATCAATAGAAAAATTGAGATCATTTTTAAAAAATTAAATTATCCAATATAAGGCAGAAAAGTGGGACCAGAGGGGAAAAACACACAGTAGGGAAAAAGAAAGAACAAATAATATATCTAACCATATTAGTAATAATGTTCTATGTTAATAGCATAACCACTCCAATCAAACTAACTGGAAAAAACAAAAACTAAAGAACAAAATTGTTCATTTAGTCTACAGAGCTCAGTGTTTGTGCTAGCCTTCTCTTATCCATTCAGATCTGTTCTTTATCTCTCTCTTCTTCTATCAGGATGCTCTAAGGATAGTGTTCAGACTTCTGACTTCTGTTTGGGAAAGAGAATGGAGAATCACTGTAGAATGGAGCGGGGAGAATAATGAGGTCAGATTATTTAATCCTGTGGCTCTTTTTCCTTCCTGGTTGCTTCACACTGGCAGAGAGTTTCAAGTAACAGTCACATCTCATCTGTGAGACTTGCTCTTCATGACTCCATCTTCTAGAACCTCTTAACACATCCTTTGCTTAGTCCTTTTAGCCTACAGTGAATTATAGCTACACTGTCTTGTGTGTTGACCCTTATCTATACTTTTGAATTTAGTCTCTGTATGAACTCTCTTTGTTAATTTGAATGCACCATCTGTTTCCTCTTAGGGCCCTAAGAGACTTAAGATGAGATCTGACACTGAAAAAAAAAGTGTTGAGTTTTAGGTACCCAGTGGACGCATGTAGAATGAAAACCTGTGACTAGTGAATATATATCTTTCTCGAGAAAAACTCCATGCTTCCACAAAGGGAATCCGCAAATAAAATCTAGTTCTAGCATTGACTTGCACCCATGAACCACACTGAAATATATCACAATAAAGAAGGCTCCAAGTTTGCTACTCTTGGTGGAGCGGCACGCGTATCAAGAAGAGTTTGCCTCCTAATGCTTATCTCACATTTTTCGGTAAGAAGTTATCAATAGATGAAAAAATTGATGGTATGAGAATTCTTATAGAGACCTGAGGAACTGAATTTTATGGGCCATCTCTCTCAAAAAGTTGAGGAATGTACTGTTCACTATTTACTAGCAGTCGTTTTTGGAGGGGGTGAATTTTTATTTCACTTGTTTTAAATAATCTAATTTATGGATAAATGGTTTATGATATCCTTCTCTGGAAGTTAGCAAATTTTTTCTCCTTTTTTTGAAAAAGAAAATATTTTGCTGTGCTTTAAGTTCAAGTTTACAACTCAAGTCAATTTACCACAAAAAACTTATACACACATTGGTTACGTAACTCTAGCCACTCAACCCACTGTGACAGCACACTCCTCCTTTCCACTCTGTATTTCCTGAGTCCATTCAACCAGCTTGTGTTCCTGTCTGCCCTCTCATCTTACCTCTAGACATAAGTTGCTCAGTTAGTCTCATCTATCTACTTAAGCCAACAATACTTTTCACCAGGATCACTATATATCTTATTGTCTAGTTGAATCTTTGTCTGAAGAGTTGACAGTGGGGCTGGTTTCAGCTCTGGGCTAACAGAGAGTCCAGGGACATGTCTGCTGGGAGCCTTCTAGTCTGCTGGATCAAGTCTGGCCTTTTTAATAGCATTCAAGTTCTTCACCTCATTTTTCTCCTGCTTCATGGGGGACTGCTTGTTGTCTTCCTTGTTGTGGCAATAATCAGTGGTGGTTGCGCACCATCTAGCTCTTCTGGTCTCATGCTGATGTACATTGTAATGTACGGCCCTTTCTGTCTCTTGGGCTCGTGTTTTCCTTATGTCTTCGAAGTCCTTTGTTCTCTTCTGCTCCATGTGATTTGAGATCAGTTGATGCTTCTCAGACGACTGCTTGCTAGATTTTAGGAACCCAGATATGATTCACCACAGTGAGTTGCAGAACTTTTTTCTTAAAAAACTTTATTATGCTAATTGACCCAGAAGTCCTCTAAAACCATGACCCCAAGGCCCCTGCCTCTGCTTCCCTGTCCTTCAAAGTGTCAGGTTATTATTTTGCAAGCTTCTTAGTGTTTGGTTTAGTTTAGTTGTGTTGACTTATCCTCCACTGTTTGTCATCCCTCTCTTCACCTAACTTAATTCCTATCTACTATCTAGTTAATTAGTACCCCTTGCTCCCCACCCTTGCAACCATCAGAGTTTGTTTTCTTCTGTGTTTTAACCATTTCTTGAGTCCTTAGAGTAGCAGTCTCATACAGTGTTGTTTTGCAACTGACAAATTTCACTTAGGCTAATATCTTCCAAATGCCTCCATGTTATGTTTCACAGATTTACAGTTGTTGTTTATCATTGCACAGCATTCCACTGTGTGAATATATCATACTTTGTTTATCGATCCTTCCATTGATGAGCACCTAGGTTGATTCTTTTTGCTATTGTGGACAGTGCTACAATAAATAATGGTGTCTCTATTTTTATAGTTATTTTTTTCTAGGTTATTGCAGAATGTTTAGAAGGCATTCAACCAAAGATTCAATGAAAAAAGAAAAGATCACATTCCACCCTAAATTCAAGATTAATGTGTTAGTGTGACCTTGGACTAATGAGTCTTATTTATCTGAGGTTCATTTTACCGATTCATAAAATGGCTGATACATGAAAATTCAAAACATGAAGCATAAATATCTTAATTTTCCTGACATCTCATGATTCTGTGGTACAGATGTTGTTACAAGGTTTTGACAATTAAGTCCGCAAACCTGATTGGTATTAAGCGCTACATACCACATTGCTGAATATCGTTATGGTCACCATCGAAGTACTCCCCTTGGAAAGCTATGCACTGATGCCAGTGCCTAGTCCACCCTCCAGAGCAATTTTGGAACCCTTTCGGAAATGACCATTGTGCACGGTGGCATGGTGGGAAGTTCCTAAACTGAACTGTATTGTTATCTGGGAGGAATTTTTCATTTGTATTTTTCAATACAAATAATTGTACTGAAACCCCCTACTCACCTGATCTGACCCCCAGTGACTTTTCTTTACCTGAAAATAAATAAGGGAAATATTGAAGGGAAGATAGTTTGATGACAGTCAAGACATCAAGGATAACAACAATGACAGCTCTGATGCCCATTCCAGAAAAGGAGTTCCAATATTGCTTTGAAGGGTGGACTAGGTGCTGGCATCGATGCATAGCTTCCCAAGGGGAGCACTTCAAAGAGACCACAATGATATTTACCAATGAAGTATGTAGCACTTTTTCAAGAATGAGTTTGTGAACTTAAGTGGTAGTCCTGGCGTGTTGTTTGATTCCTTCTAGTCCGTTCAGTGGCTCCATGTGTAACAGAGTGAAACACTGCCCACTCCTGCATCTTCCCAATCAGTGCTATGTTTGAGCCCGTTGTGGCCGTCCCAGTGCCTACTCACCTTGTGGAGCGTCTTCCTCTTTTTCATTACACTCTGATAATAACCGCATCATTCACGATGCCCTTTTCTGGGCATTGGTCCCTTCTGATAATATGTCCAAAGTAAATGGGAGGAAGTCTCACTGTCCTTGCTTCTACAGTATATTCTAGTTGTGTTTTGTTCAAAACAGATTTATTCCTTCTTCTGTCAATACATGGTATATTCAATATGCTTTGCCAACCACATAATTGAAAGGCATCAATCCAACTTTAGTTTTCTCTATTCATTGTCCAGCTTCTGTATGCATATGAGGCGAATGAAAATACCATGCCTTGGATCAGGCTCGTCTTAGACTTCAAGGTGACATAGCTGCCTTTCAACACTTTAAAGAGGTCTTTCACAGCAGATTTTCCGAATGCAATAAATCATTTTGATTTTTTAACTGCTGTTTTCATAGGCATTGGCTGTGGATCCAAGTACAATGAAATCCTTGAGTGCAGTAGTTTTTCTAGTTATCAAGATGTTGCTTCTTGGCCCAGTGGTGAGGAATTTCGTTTTCTTTATGTTGAGATATAATCCATAGTGACAGCTATTGTCTTCATCAGTAAGTACCTAACTTTCAGCAAGAGCAGTTGTGTTGTCTGCATGTTGCAAGTTATTAACGAGCTCTGCTCCAACCTTGATGATGCATTTTTCTGCGTATTGTCCATTTTCTCAGATTGTTTGCTGACCATAAAGATTAAATTAAGCATGCTGAAAGGATACAATCCTGATACACTACTTTCCCGATTTTAAACCAGGCAGTGTCCTCTTACTCCGTTTGAACAACTGTCTCTTGGCTTACATGCAGGTTCTCCAAGACCACAATTAATTGTTTGATATTCTCATTCTTCACATAGTGCATTGGGCCATCCTTATTTTCAAGGAACATTCTGGCCATATTTTTTTTAAGACAGATTTGTTTGTTTTTCTGGCAGTTCATGGTGCATTCAGCATTTGTCTCCAAAATTATAATTCAAAGACATCAATTTTTCTTTTGTCTTTCTTAGTCATTGTCCAGCTTTCCTGGGCATATGAGATGACAAAAAATCACAGCTTGGGTCACATGTACCTTAGCATCTTCCAGGTAACATCTTTGCTTTCTAACACTTTGAAGAGATTTTTTGCAGCAGATTTGTCCAATGGCTTGTTTCGGTTTGTAAAGAAGTGTTCATTGGGCAACTGGGTTAAAGCGAGAGGTATAAAGCCCTTAGTTTTTACAAAAGAAGAAGACTGCATATTAAAGAAGCTCTGAGGAATATAGTTAAGAGACAATTTACAATTAAATGGTAATTAACCATTCTGCTGTTAATTATGAAGAGTAAAGAAGCCATCTTAAAGACTAAAGTATGCCTGACCCAGGCCATGGTATTTTCAGTTGCATCATATGCATGCAAAAGCTGGACAATGAACAAGGAAGACAGAAGAACTGATGCCTTTGAATTGTGGTGTTGGAGAAGAATGTTGAACGTACCATAGACAACCAAAAGAACAAACAGATGTGTTCTGGAAGAAGTCCAACCAGAGTGCTCCTTGGAAGCAAAGATGGCAAGACTGTATCTTACATGCTTCAGATGTGTTGTCAAGAAACAGAAGTCCCTGGAGAAGGACACTGTGCTTGGTAGAGTGGCGGGTCAGTGAAAAACAGGAAGATCCCCGATGAGATGGATTTACCCAGTGGCCACAACAGTGCTCTTGCTTCTGGTCCAAAGTCAGCTTTGCTATCAGAAGGCCAATAAAACATTCATCTAGGAAAACCCAATACCTATCATGAGCATTACTATACACATACAGTGATGAGTACCTGGGCCTGAAGATTTTGTCAGAGGTAGAATGTAAAACCAGATAAGGAAGGAAGAATATAAAAACTCTATGGTGACTTCTTTGGATAGTAATGACACCAGTAAGCAAAAAGCCTTGACTTTCAATTCTTCCCTCCCCATACAAACACACGATTTACCATTGTGTTATCTTCGTAGCGAGAATAGGGATTCTACATCAACTGGCAAAAATAGAATGGCTATCCAAGATCATCCATAAACAAGCAAATTTCAGCATTACATCAAAACATGCGGATCAGGCTGCTAGACCAATGTTGACTGTGAGCATACTGAAAAAAAATCAATGTAGCTCAGAGAAGTTAGCATTCTAGTTCTAATCAGAAGACTATATTAGTATCCCCCACCCCAAATAATCATTCACTGTTAGTTAAAACTTACAGGCTCACTGTCATTTCTTGTGCAATATGCTAAATGCTGCAGACTTGGGTCACTAAAATCCAGCTTCTGTCCTTAAGTCAGAAACCCTGGTGAAGTAGTGGTTAAGTGCTATGCTGATGCTAATCAAAGAATTGGCAGTTTGAATCCATCAGGCGCTCCTTGGAAACTCTGTGGGGAAGCTCTACTCTGTCCTAAAAATACCAGAACCAAATACATTGCCGTTGAGTTGACTCCACAGACTGAGTTTAACTGCCCACTAGAGTTTTCAAGGAGCACCTGGTGGATTCCAATCTCCAATGTTTTGGTTAGCACACATAGTACTTAACCAGCACACTACCAAGTTTTCTTACTCTCTCATATAGGGTTTTTAAGTCCCTCAGAATCAAGACAAAGAAGCTCATTGGGAAATGAAAACTCACCTTTCTATACACAGCTTTATTCCAATTTAGCTTTCCTTGTGTTTTATTGTTCTTGCAGACGTGCACCAGATTTCAAGCTTCCAAAACTGTAATTGTCCTTAGTTTCATCCTGTGTTATTCTCGAGTAATCTCATGAAGCAGATTGTCCTTTGAAAGAAAAAATGTAAGGAATCCCTTTCTGTGCTCCTTTCAGGCAGGAAGATAATGTGCATTTCTGAGAAATTTCTGCTTTTTTTCCCTCCTTCCTTTACCGCAGATCTGACTGTTCTAACAACTTCTAATTACTTTGCTTTGTGAAAGATGAGAGACGGCGCTGTTCAGAGCTGAGTCTCTTTGTTCTGGGGTCGGCTGTCAGGCATTTCTCTCTGTTCACATTTATAAAGAACAGAGAATAGGTTCTAATTAAATTCCATATTTTTTTTCAGATAACTTAATTGAGTAAGCTGACAAAGATGTTATCAGTCGGCCTTGTTGTCATGTTTGATCAAGTTCTTTACAAAGCTATGTAATCTCTCATAAAACCTGCCTGGATGGTACTGTTCAGAGAAACCTTTGAACAGAAAGTATTCTCCTGTTTTTTCTGGGATCCATCAAGACAGAGAAGATGGTGTAAGAGGTAGGGAGTTGTGTTTGAGAGGTTTCTGTAACTCACATGGAGTGATTCTTAGACTGTTTGTTTTAATTAAAATAAAGCAGAAAAAACTTTTCCTCATTTTTGATTTCTGTTTTGCTGTAGAACCACAGTCAGGGTACATAATAGCATTTATTTTCATTTGTCATCAGAACAGAAAGAAAGGTATAAGATCATAACTTTTAAGTTAAAAGAGGTTCAGTATTTTCTATTCACTAGGTTCTATACCAAGTATCTTCCATGTATTATCGTACTTACAGCTTTATAGTAGCCTATATTTAATTCTACTTTGGAAACAAGGAAGCAGAGACTTCAGGCAGATTAAATATACTGTCCAGAGTCACAAATAGAGACAACTCCTCTGAACTCAAGAGGAGAAGCTGTTGTTGTTAGGTGCCGTCTAGTTGGTTCCAACTCATAGCAACCCTTTTGGGAAATGAAAATTCTCCTTTCTGTACATATCTTTATTTCCAACTTAGCTTTTGGAAACACTGCTACGAAGTATGACGTCTGACTCAGGGACTGAGCCTCCTGACAGCATACCAAAATTAGGTAAGATGCAGTCTCACCATCTTTGCTTCCAAGGAGTTCTCTGATTGTACTTCTTCCAGGACAGAGCTGTTTGTTCTTCTGGCGGTCCAGGGTACATTCAGCAGACTCCTCCAGCACCACAATTCAAAGGTGGCAATTTTTCTCCTGTCGTTCTTGTGCAACTGTGCAGCTTTTGTATGCAAGAAGAGAAGCGCGGGGTGAAAAAGATAAACAAAAATACACTGGGCGGGGAGATCAAGTCTGATCTATGTATATATATCAGTTTGTGTTCCAATAAGAAACAAAAAGTGTGTCCAAAATAGAATTCAGAAAGAGAGCTATTACCACTCCCCAGGAAGGAGCCCAGGGCCCAGTAATCAAGGGCATAGCTGTTAACCAAAAGGTCAGTGGTTCAAAGCAACCCAGCAGCTCTGAGTGGGAAAGACCTGTCAATCTGCTTCTGTAAAGATTAGAGCCTGGAAAACCCTAGAGATGGTTTTATTCTATCACATGGAGTCACTATGTGTCAGAAGGGACCTGATGGTACCTAGTAACAATAAGCCTAAGAGAGTGGAATGAGGGAAGAGAGCAGTACCAGAAGCAACCAAGAGACACAGTTACATAAAACAGGACGACTTCAAAATGTCTGCTAAGGTGAGCTTGCAGGAAGACAGCTGATCACATCCCTCTCCTTCTTCCACTCTCCCACTGGGACTCCCTGTTGGCTGAAATTGGTGTCCAGAGAGCTTGGGAATTCTCCTTCTGCAGGTGGACTGGAGGCAGAAGAGTGTATAATGGTTCCAGAAAGACAAACAGGAGGTTTTTTCGTACCACAGGTGATGTTCGATTCTCATTTCCTGCCCGTAACATCCACACAGCTTTCAGTAAATACCTGCCTACTGCCTACTAGCCCCTGTTCCTTTATTTATACGGCTCCCTCTCTCTCTTCATGTTATTTAGTAGATGACCAAGAATGATGAAAAATAAAGAGTATCTATTTCTAGAAGCAAGTACAATAGAACCAAAGCTGTCTAGAAGCATGCAGCAAGTCAGGGTAAGTGAATCGAGAATATTTAGGCTATTACCTTGGCAAGTCCTACCACTATGAATTGAACTTGTCATTGATAGGGTCACAGACATCAAACTCCTCCTCGTTTGGATGGTGAACATTTGAATAAAATTCTCGGCTATTGATTTACATCCTTGAATATCAGATATCACTATCATTTATACATATATACATATATACATTTATACATATATACATTTATACATATATATACCCTTACTCATATATACAACTCCTAAGAGTAGACATTCAGAAGGTCATCCCACATTCACTTATTCGATTACCTCTGCATTATTTCATTTCATGTTCTCAGGCAATGTTTAATAAGAATGTATTATGAGTGTGTATTAACTTATCACATGCTGAATCCACATTGAAATGAAGTCTCCGTCTTTAAAGAGCTTTCAGGTTACTAATAGAAACACTATTTTTTTAATGTTCACAAACAAGTCTAAGACAAATTCAAGAGTAGTAAATGTCTTGAGATGGGACAGACAATATTTTTTAATCATGGGGGAAAAAGAGGGCAGAATGTTACTAATCTTGGAATCAAAAACTCAAGGTTCAAGTTTGTTTCTAGCAGAGAATTTCCTAGAACCATCACCTTAGAAACAATTAATAATTCCCTTCCAGATGTGGTCTTTTGACTGGGAATGCCTCTTGAAAATCAAAAACTTAGACTCTGAAAGACATTGTCTAATATCAGATGATATGTTGCCTATACCATTCATGAGTAGGCTCTTGCATTTAAGCCCGATATCACCAACAAAATAGTGAACCTCTTGCAAAACGGTGTTCTTCACAGTCTCTGGTCTGCCTGCCGTGGCTCAGTTGATTTCAGGACTGTGAAACTTAAACAAATTGACATCCCCAGGTTACACAGCTGGCCAAGAATAAGAGCGGGCCACCTGCTTTCTAGTGTAACACTCTCTCCATCATTCCTCCCTGGCGTAAAATTAGATAAGATGAAGCTTGATGGAGTAAAGCTAATCTTCCTTTTTATTAAGTTAAAACAAGTTCATAATGAAAATTGATGTTAGAAGGCTTCGAGGCACGGACCCTTCTTTCTCTCCATTAAAACCTCCATGAAAATGCTTTCTTCATTCAAGAAGAGTTTCTGTGCTTGTCTGTGGTCTTTACTTTCCTGTGAGCCCCTGGGGACCACGGTCTGTTCTTATTTATCTTTGTGTCTCCTGTACGAAGCTAGGCTTGATGTGTAAAATACATTCACTAAGTGCCTATTCAGAGTATGCATGCACCGGCTGTTTCTCTCTTTCTCTCTCTTTCTTATAGAATTTGCTAATTAGCAGCTACTATACCAATGGAAGGAAACACTGGTGACATAGTGGTTAAGTGTCATGACTGCTAATCAGAAGGTTGGCAGTTCGAATCCACTAGGTGCGCCTTGGAAACTCTATAGAGCAGTTCTACTCTGTCCTATAGGGTTGCTATGAGTTGGAATCGACTCAACGACAGTGGGTTTATGCCAGTGGAAAATACACCAAAAGCAAACTCTTTGTGATGAAGTTGCTTCAAACTTACAGCGACACTATAGGACAGAGGAGGACTGTCCCACAGGGTTATCTAGGAGCAGTTAGTGGATTTGAACTACTGACCTTTTGGTTAGTAGCTGTAGCTCAAAACCACTGTACCACCAAGTCTTCTCAAGTACTATTAAGTGCCTATTATTTAATGGAAGCCATGCTAGTACAGCAATTAAGAGCTATGGCTACTAACCAAAAGGTCTCTGCTTCAAAGTTACCAGCTGCTCTTCTGAAACCCTATGAGGATTCTACTCTGTCCTGTAGGGTCCCTGTGAGTCGGAACTGACTTGACCACAATAAGCTTGTGTTTTGGATTTATTATTTGATCTGGATTCACACAATTTCCCTATTAATTCTTACTAAGGTCTTATGAGAATTTTAGAATAGTTCCCATTTTACAGGTAATTAAATGGAGGCTATGACAAGTTTAACAATAACCACTAACACTTCCTGAGCATCGATTCTGTGTCAAGTGGTACTGAAAGCATTTTATATACTTTCAACTGCCTGCCTTGAACTCACCTGCTAAACACAAGGTAGGCAGTTCAAGTCTGCCTACCGCTGCTTCTTAGAAGCTCTATGAGGGAGTTGTACTCTGTCCTACAGGGTCAGTATGAGTTGGAATTGATTGGATGGCAATGGTTTCGGGTTTCTTTTAGGTTATTTAAGTAGCATGGCAAATCTAAGAGGACAACAAAATTCTGATCTCTGATATTTCATATGATGAAAGTGATATGCAAAGATATTAAGCAAATTGCTCAAGATCACAACATTTTCCAACAGATAAGCCAAGATTTGAGGGTAGTGACTTTTACTCTAGTGTTTTGCCATGAGTCGGATCCAACTCGACGGTATTTGGCTTGGCTGGCTTAGGATCTTAATTACTTCACTGTCTTTGTTTGTTTTTTTAAAAAATTAAATAGCAGAAAAAAGGCACAATGACAGCCAGAAAGCAAGATTTATTTCATTAATGACTTTTCTTCTTCAAAACAGTCTACTAACACCCCCTTCCTATTCAAGGAATTATCCTGTACATACAGTATTAAAAAAAATGTTTCCAAAGAGTCGAGGCTAACTCATAGTAACCCTACAGGATGGGACAGAACAGCACTGTAGGGTTTCCAAAGAGCTCCCAGTAGATTAGAACTACTGAATTTTGTGGTTAGCAGCTTTGGGGTTAATCACCACATTCCCAGGGTTTCCAGATACTGTGTAGTAAACAAATGTATACATCACTCTTTGGCTTTAAAAATGCCAATATTTCTAATTTAACTAGTTTAACCTCAAACTTGTTTGAGGTATCAAATTACATGCATATTTCATCCAGGCCTGGGCCTGAGAAAATGATTTTTTTCAAATTTTGAAAATCAAAGCAATGTTGGGAAATAGCTCTAAATTTGGGAATTAAATATTTTCATACTCTTTGTTTTGCCACCTTATACTTGCGTGAATTTTGGTCACTGTTGTTTATTCTATGCTTCTAATATTCATCATCAGAAAAAAAGAATAGTAAATTATAGTAATCCTAACAATAATAATGATTATCAGTGGATTATAGTGTAGATGGAGATCACGGTCAAAACAAGTGTTTGAAACTGACTAGGACTAATTTATATATTGTATTATCCATATTTCATTTACTACTGTCAAGTAGATTTTGAGTACTGATCACACAATTAGTAGTAATGCAGATTCACTTGTTTAAATCCCTTTAGAAACCAGACAAAAGCTCCCGTGGTTTAGAGAAACAACCTAAGAATGATGGTAGCTCCGACCCTCATATTGCTCATAATTGTTGTTGTTGCTGTTGTTAGGTGCCATCAAGTTGGTTCCAACTCATAGCAACCCCATGCACAACAAAACAAAACACTGCCCAGTCCTGCTCCATGCCCACAATTGTTTTTATGCTTAACCCCATCCTTGCAGCCACTGTGTCAATTCATCTTGCTGAGGTTCTTCCTCTTTTTCACTGACCTTCCACTTTACCAAGCATGATGTCCTTCTCCAGGGACTGATCCGTCCTGACAACATGTCCAAAGTGTTTATTATTAGTCTCTCTCTATATTTATATCCGTTGGAAACTCTATGGGGCAGTTCTACTCTGTCCTATAGGATTGCTATGAGTAGAAATTGACTTGACGGCAATGGGTTTTTATTGTTCTTCTGCCTAGAAATAATCCTTTGCTGGCATGTGATGTAGTGGAAAGGTCATGTGCTCTGGATGAAACAGTTGTATGACCTTTAGCAAACTATTTAACATTTCAAAATGTCTGTGGTTATTTACACACTTACTTAACAAAGATCATAACACTCCCTGGGCTGGTGTGAGACTAACGAATCATACCAAACATGAAGGGTTTAATTAACTCAAGCATAGAACTGAAGAGATACCCATTTTCTACCTCCTTTCAGAAAGAGCTGTTGTGAAATCAACATGCAAGCAAATTTTAAAAATTTTGATTATCTAGTAATATTACCAACAAATACAATTGCAGCACCTCCTCTCAGCTCCTTTGACAAAGCTTTGATCATTTCATTGATTTCAGACTCTGTCTGTGAGACGATAATGTCCCCTGAGAAATTTTCCCAACAGAATGCTTGCATTCTCACAAAATAAAAGTAACGTCTATTTGACTAAAGGAGAGTGTGTTTTTGCCAGTTTCCTTATAAAAGCCAAGTAATCTATCCTTCTTAAGATCTATCAATGTATACTGCGTATCTCTTTTTGTAGTCTACCTTACATGAGTTATAGAATCCCTGGTTGCGTAGTGGTTAAGTGCTATAGCTGCTAACCAAAAGATACACAGCTCAAAATCCACCAGGTGCTCCTTTGAAGCTACAGGGAAGTTCCACTCTGTCATGTAAGGTCACTATGAGTGAGAATCAATGGGACTGCAATGTTTCTTGCATTTTTTAAATGAGTTACCTCTGTACATGCAACAATGAAATTGGAATCGATCTGATGAGTCAGAAGGCCTGGTTTCAATTCCAGTTCTATAGTTCCTATCTCTGATACCATGAGGTAATGTTTATAATTCTACCAGATTCAGTCTATTCATAAAATGGGAATGAAATTATAAATTATGTGAAAGTTCTAACATGGTAACTCTTATGTCCTTTTTCCTTTATTGTGATTAAGCATACAATCCAAATTAAATTTGCCTATCCGCCTGTCTGCAGGTCCTTCTGCTCTCCTTGCCCAGAGACAGCACACTCCTCCTTTTTGTTCTATATATGTGATATCCTTGTAACAATTTTCTCTCCCATCCTCTCTACTCTTTCTATTCCCTTCTAGTAAGAGGCCAATAGGACAGCATCCTATAAATGCATAGAACCATAAAGCATAAACACCATATGGTCACATGTGATCCTGAGTCCAGACTATTCCTGTCCAAAGAGTTAATCTCAGTAATGTTGTCTGGTCAGGGGCAGCAGCAGGGTCTAGGGGTCATACTCCTAGGGGAACCCCAAGCCACCAAACATCAATTGCTGCCTTTGAGTGAAGTTCTTGTAGTGCCCAGATACTGCCGTAGTAAAGCTATTTCCATCCCTTCTGTTTCATTATGAAAAACTATAGCCGAATCCAAACAAACAAGAATTATCCTACAAAATAAAGACCACTAAAGCTATGAAATGAATATTTATAATTAATAGTAAAATACTTAAAACAAGCTGTCATTTGTTGCACACTAGGTTTGACAAAGTTACAGTTGAAAACAGTTGATATTGGGCTGTGCTCAATGACTTCCCTGCTGAGATTGCCCCAGAATTCCCACCCTATTCCAACCTATAGACACCATCCTCGCTACAGAAAACACCTTTGAGCTTGATAATTCTTTGTTATGGAAGCTGTTCTGTGTGTTGCGGGATATTTAGCAGCATTCTGGCCTCTACCTACTAGATGCCGGTAACTGTCCCCAAGTCATGACATGAAAAATGTGTCCAGACATCAACTCTTGACCTAAGAGGAGAGATCATCCCAGTTTCCAAATGACTTGTCTTCAGTGGCTGATCTGACTAAGATTTCTTAATATAGATAACTGAGACTTTAAAATAATAGAAGTGAAGGGAGCCAGAGAATATCTACAAAAGCCACATGTTACAGATAAGCCCAGAAAAGTTAAGTGTATTCCCTAAATAGATTAACAGTGTAAGAGTAATGATTATAACACACAACTGTGATCATGTCTCTTTTCTGTTTAAATTCTTCAATAGCTCCCCTTCACTTGCAAGAGAATACAAAAGCTCTTTGCCATGATTTACAATATCTTCTTTCACAGTCCTTTCTGTCCAGCAGCACGGCTACTTTGAGCCACTTGTATTGTACCCTGTTCTCTCATGCCTGCCTTCTTGGCAAAGATGTCTCTTTAGAAATACCTTTTTAAATGTCTTCACATCTTTGTGACCCTCGACTCAAATGTATGCTCCCTGACGACAAAAACCTGGTGTCCTTTATCTACAATTTGCTCCCCAACACCTGGGGTAACAAGTAGTTGTTGAAAATAATAATAATAAATGACCAAACATCTTTCTGTTTTAGTTAATGTTTAGGTTCCCCGACACGCTTACGCTTCTTTGCTTTATTCTTAAAAATTCAGCTTAACTTCATCAAAGAACCCAAGAAGACTTAGACACATCTATTCCTTCACCTGAATAGCCCTGTATATACTGCTTAAAGATCTTAATGTGTTAACTTGTTCTCATTTTCAACTGTTC
Organism: Heterohyrax brucei; assembly: GCA_028571685.1. Classification (NCBI taxonomy): domain Eukaryota; kingdom Metazoa; phylum Chordata; class Mammalia; order Hyracoidea; family Procaviidae; genus Heterohyrax; species Heterohyrax brucei. Next base: position 13,980,012 of record CM053164.1, on the reverse strand, counting down.
CTTGCTCTCTCAACACCATCAGTTTCCGAGAAGAAGGACCAAATGTTACAGCCCTCATAACCCAAGTGCTTAGCCCTAGTGTTTGGCTTATGGTAAATGTTTAATGCAAGAATGGATGACCCTATCACTTATTTTTAGCTTTCTTTTTTTTTAAGCCACACGAGTTGTGTCTCATCATCCTGCGCGTTTTCTATAGCATGTTGCAACCTGTTGGTGTAGAGTCCACAGTTAGTGAATACACCATATTTGTTGCTCCTTTATCATTCTGCACACTCTGGGAGAATGCGACACTTGAAGCCTTGGTTAATTGTTCTCAGGAATAGCAAACACTTTTTTATGGTTTAGATGTGATTAACTACACAGTGAATGCTGTCACTGCTCCACCCAGATTCTCTAGAGTTCTTTTTACTGATTGCATGTTTACCTTCTCTAACTTCAAGGTGATTCCATCTCCAAAGGTCTTCACCTGCAACTCTTTTCTGTGGACAACCTCCAGTTACTGAAGCCTCTTTGCCTGCAGGTGCAGAGCTAGAGATTCTTAGCAGGTCACTGCTGGTGCCCGTCCCAAAGAACGTGGAGATACAACAGCTCGATGGCCTTACTTTGACTCTAATCACTAAACATAACTAACACTCCATAAGTTTCTACCTGGCTGGGCCTAAGTGACCCTTCAAGAATTTTGTATGACATTCAGCCTTGCTTTGCTTCTTCATCTGGCCATGTTTCCCCAGCCTCTTAGGTATTTCTCTTAAGAGTGGATACTTAATAAATAACTTGCCAACAATCTTATCTCAAGGCTTGCTTCTAGGGAACCAATTTTAGACAATCTCATTCTCTTTACCAGTTACTAGCAAATAAGTCAGGAAAAGAGAGAAGTAGAATTATCTGAAGGAAGGACCAGCTACGTAATTTGTGGGATTCTGCACAGCAGGACCTCTTTGTCAAAAATAATTAAGAATTTGAAGACAGCAACAGCAGTGCACTAAACCAATCATTAGTCCATCTTTGCTTAGAACCCTGTGAGACTGTAGAGGTCTCAGTCCTATGAAGCCAGCCATGCTTCTTCAATGTCCAGTGTAAGACAACTAGTACATACAGAGCTCTGGTGAATGCTCTTCTTTTTCTCTAAACCAGCTCTATTTGAAGTATGATTACTATAAAAAGAGCTATTGAGATTGAAGAAAATCAAAACAAAATCTGCTGCTGTCAAATTGATCCTGACTCATATTGACCTATAGATCAGAGTAGAACTTCCCCACAGAGTTTCTAAGGTGCATCTGAACGGCCAACCTTTGATTAGCAGTCATAGCTCTTAACCACTACATCACCATGGTTTCACATATGGGAAATTGAAAATAAATAAATAAATAAATTGCTTCAGCAGAATGATGTGTGGTACATAAGAGAGTTCTGATATTTACTTCCCCTAGCAGAATTCTGGGCACACAGTACTCACTCAATAAATATTCATCGATTGACCAATTAAGATTTCAAAATATTTGACATTTTGTATTGGTTTCCTTTACACCTGACACTGTTAGAAGCACACAAGCATCAAACAGATCAGAGTTAGAAAGAAGCAAGGACTTTAGTCACTATAATGTAAAAAAAATAAAAATAAAAAAACCTTACTTTGCAGATAGGAAAACTGAGATTGATTATTTGCTAATGAATTGTTAATGAATTCTTTATGGTCTTATTCCTGATCTGTAGCACAGGACCAGAAAGTGTTTGCTTCTGTTGCGCATGTAGTCACTATGAGTCAGAACCAACTAGACAGCACCTAACAAGAACCTTCCAGACATATGGTAACAGAGAATTTTGTTGCTGCTCATTGACTCTCAAGAACAGTGGGACGCAATGAATCTATTTATTTGTTTTGTGGAAATTAGCATTAATATAAACTTACAGTACTACCAACTCATGGCGACCCACCATGAGTCAGATCCGACTCGACGGCACTTGACTTGGCGTAGTACTACCAGAGGGATAGTGGGACTATGTCAAGGGACAAGTCCAGGGACGTATTAGTTACCTATACTAAGTAACAGGTGACTGCAGCATTTAGCATCTTACAACAACGCTCAACAAAGAGGGGATGTGGTCATGCAGAGATGGAAGAGAGCGGAATTTGGGTTTCAGATAAGAAGTTGGACTTGATCTGTAAGCAATCAGAAACAAGTTTAGCACACTTGCATGTCAAAAAGGATTCCTGATGGTGGCATACTTGAGCACTCAGCTGCTAATTGAGAGGTCAGTCACCAATCCAAACACACCAGCCACTCCACAAGAGAATGATACAGCAATCTTCTTCCATAAAGACTTACGGCCTAGAAAACCCTGTGGGACACTTCCACACTGTCCTATAGGGTTGCTGTGAATCAGAACTGACACTGGAGCACACAACAACAACGTTTATGTAGCATAATCTATGTCATTGTATTAAGAAGCATCAGCCATCTATGTGAGACACTGAAGAAAAGGAAGGGATGTGATCACAAGTAAAGGTGCTAAGAAAACATCCTTGGTAAGAGTAAGGAGTCGGATCCGACTCGACGGCACTTGGCTTGGCAAGAGTAATGAAGACGGAAGTTACAGATGTAACAATGTTGAAATGGATATAAAGAACAGATGTGAGAGACTCAGTGGAAGCATCAGTGACAGGACTTGGCAACTGTTGCTAGGGAGGTGAGTGAGGAGGGGAAAAATGCGCTTTAACCAAAAAAAAAAAAAACCCACAAAAAACAAGAAAGCAAAACAAAACTGACTGTCACTGAGTCAATTCTGACTCACAGCGACCCAATAGGTCAGAGTAGAACTATTCCATTGTTTCCAACGAGATCCTGGTGGATTTGAACCACCATCCTTTTGGTTACCAGTGCTATAGACTTTTCAACCACTAAATGAGATTGTATCTCAGTTTTTTAAGAGGAAATACTCATTCTTTTCACAAAACATCTTGAAGAATCCTCTAAACAAAACTTGTGATAAGGTTCCTTCTCTAAACAAAATTCATGATAAGAGAGTAAGAAAACTGTTTCTGGAAGGTATAGCAAATAGAAGAAAAACCTGCTAAGGCTTTCAGTCAATCTTTCTTAAGTCTTTGAGAATACTGGCTTCTGGTGTCTGGAGCCCACACATTCAGGGGCTAAGTTGGATTCAGCCACGAGCTGTCTTGCCAGAGTTGCAGCAAAGCTGTGTTAAATATAATTCTGATTATATATTTGTATATATGGTCATACTGGAAACCCTGGTGGCATAGTGGGTTAAATGCCATGTCTGTAAACCAAAAAAGTTGGCAGTTCAAATCCACCAGACACTCTTGGAAACTCTATGGGGCAGTTCTACTCTGACCTCTAGGGTCGCTATGAGTTGGACCTGACTTGATGGTAGTGGGTGGGTAGGATATATGGTCCTGTGACAAATAATATCAACATTTAGTGAGTTCAACAATACAGTGCCTGATGGTCAGTCATCAGGAAGCATTTTGTAGATTAGGAATTCTGGTTGCATAGCGGTAAAGTGCTACAGATGCTAACCAAAAGGTAAGCAGCTCAAGTCCACCAGACACCCCTTAGAAACTCTGTTGGGCAGTTCTACTCTGTTCTGTACGGTCACTATGAGTTGCATTCAACTTGTTGCCAATGTTTTATTTTGGTTTTTTACCTCATGCAATTGTAGCCCTCTTGGTATAGGGGTTAAGAACTTGGCTGCTGGCCACAAAGGTCAGTAGTCTGAATCCTCCAGCCACTCCTTGGAAACCCTGTGGGGAGTTCTACTCCATCTTATAGCATCACCATGAGTTGGAGGTGACTGAAAGACATTTTTTTTCCCCTCAGGAGGTTGCAGTCAAGCAGTTAACAAGGTCTGCAATTCTCTGAAGACTTAAATGTGAGCAACTAAGGTAGTGACTCACCTGGTGAGAGGAGGCCTTGGTTGATTGCTGGCTCTTTTCAGGAGGCCTCAATCCCTTGGGGAAATCCTGGTTGCATGGCAGGTAAGACTTAAGACTGCTAACCAAAAAGTTGGCAATTCAAATCTACCAGGCCCTACTGGGAAACTCTACAGGGCAGTTCTACTGTATGCTATAGAGTCTCTATGAGTCAGAATTGACTCGAGGACAACGGGTTTTTCAGTTCTTTAGTATGTGAGCCTCTTTACTGAGGCTGACTTCCTCCGCACCACGGGTATTTAACAGAGAGAGAAAGGAAATAGAACAAGCAAGAAATTGATTTAACTTTTATGACCTAATCTGTAGGTCAGGCACCATCATTTCCTCCTTATTGTACTCGTTAGAATTGAGTACAGCCCCCTTTCAAGGGGAGAGAAAGTAAACTCCATCTCTTAAAAGGAGGTGCATTAAGGAATTCATGGATATATTTTGAAAATTCATACAGCTGGAGCACTAGGCTCAGAGAGGAAATATGTCAGGATAATCAAGAAAACACTGGGAATAAATTGAAATATTGAAAGAAATGTACCTTGTTGGAGAACATGAACAAAACAAAGTTAGGAAAAGTCCATTTCTACATATTGATGATGACATGGTGTGCTTGATGGCTTCTGACCACGAGGAAGAAGCAGGCTGCTACACAATAGGCCTTTCCTGGTATGTGACCCCGTAACCACATTTAACTTTGGAAGAACTTTCCGTTGCAGCTATTTTTGTTTTCTCTCCCTTACAGATGGAGAAACAAATCACCAACTTTGTTTGAAAAGGGAAGAAACCTCAGATAAGTAAAGCACTACTGAAGAAGAAGAACACACTGGGAGGCCTCTCACTACCCAACTTTAGAACTTATTGCACTGCCACAGTTGTCAAAACAGCCTGGTACTGGTAGAAAAAGAGACATTTAGACCAAGGGGACAGAGTTGAGACCGCAGAGATGCCATCATCCTCCTGTGAATAGTTGATGTGCGACAAAGGCCCTAAGATTTTGAAATGGGGTAAAAATGGTCTCTTTAACAAATGGTGCTGGCAAAATTAGATATCCATCTGCAAAAAACTGAAACAAGACCCATATATCACATGTTATACAAAAACCAACTCAAATTGGATAAAAGATCTAAATATCGAATCTAAAATGATCAAGCTCATCCAAGATCAAATAGGATCAACAATAGAAGTTTTCATACACAATGCAGACAGACTTCAAAATCTGACAAAGCATGATTAATAGAAGAGAAAATAGATAAATGGGAACTTCTAAGGCTCAAATACTTTGGCTCATCCAAAGACTTTACCAAAAGAATTAAAAGACCACCTACAGAAAGGGAAAAAATATGTGGCAACTCTATGTCAAACCTATGCCTGATCTCCATAATCTACAAGATACTACAAAATATCAACAAGAAAAGAATAAATCATCCAGTTAAGTGATGAGTGAAGGACATGGACAGACACTTCTATAAAGAGGATATCCAAGCAGCCAACAGACACATGTTGAATTGCTCATGATCATCAGCTATTAAAGAGATACAAATCAAAACTACGATGAGATATCATCTCACCCCAACAACAGTTTTGGCCATGATACAAAATACAAAACAACAAATGCTGGAGAGGCTGAGGAGAAATTGGAACTCTGCTACACTACTGGTGGGATTGCAAACTGGTACATCCTCTTTGGATAGCAATCTGGCACTTCTGTAAAAAGCTGGAAATAGATACACCACTTGATCCTGTAATTCCACTGATTGGAATTTAACCTACAGAAACAATGGTTGTCACAAACTGACATGCGTACATGAATCTTTGTTGCAGCACGGTCCACAATAGCTAAAAGACGGAATCAACCCAGATGCCCATTAACAGATGAATGGATAAGCAAACTATGATACATATACTCAATGGAACAATATGCTATGATAAAAAACAATGACGACTTTAGAAAACATCTCGTGACACAGTCTCATTTGGAAGAGATCATGCTGAGTAAAATCAATCAGTGTCAAAAGGACAAATATTATATGAGACTCCTCTTGTAAGGACTTAAAAAGAGAATCATCTATAGAAAAAAATAACTATGTTGGCTACAAGGGTGGGTGTGGGGATGAGGGTTTATCATCGGTGAGATAATTGATAGATGCTGGAAATTTTATTCTTTTTCTGTAATTAATAAATACAAAAGAAATTGAAAGGATCCATGATCAGATATGAAGAAAATGGGTTAGGCTTTCTTCTCTCAAGTCTCCTGAAAAAGACAGGGCACAAGAAATAGGAATGGCACTGAGGCAGACCTCTACAAGTGCCTGACATTTCCCAGGATTGGCCAGCACTCCTCAGTGCTTTGTTCATCCTCATCAGTGGTCACATCCCGGAATTGTTCCTTTCAAGGGGCTGTTCCGCCTGTATCTGCAGCAGCATATTGATTGTGGTCCTCAGGGCCAAGAACAACCGACAGGCATGCAATATATGTGGTAAGATGACTAATAAATACCTGTGTGTAATCTCGTGGCTCCAAAACAAAATCCCACAACTCGTTTAAACTTCCTTGATTCGGATGCTCAGCCAAGAGAGTGTGGGTCATATTGTCCCATGTATCCCTCCCTCTCAAGCTGAAAAAAGAGAGAGAGAGGGAGAAAGAAAGGAAGGGAGGGAGGGAGGCAGGAAGAAAGGAAGGAAGGAGAGAAAGAAAGAGAGAGAGGGAGGGAGGGAGGGAGGGAAGGAGGGAGGGAGGGAGGGAGGGAGGGAGGGAGGGAGGGAGGGAGGGAGGGAAGGAAGGAAGGAAGGAAGGAAGGAAGGAAGGAAGGAAGGAAGGAAGGAAGGAAGGAAGGAAGGAAGGAAGGAAGGAAGGAAGGAAGGAAGGAAGGAAGGAAGGAAGGAAGGAAGGAAGGAAGGAAGGAAGGAAGGAAGGAAGGAAGGAAGGAAGGAAGGAAGTTTAGTTACAGTCACAGAGCCTTTATCACAACATCTGAGGTTGCAGATTTCTGTAACAACTGGTTGGATGAATCAATACGTAAGACGGCGGGATGACGTGGCAAGCGAAGCTCTGTACTGGACTCCCCAGTCTTCCCTGAGGGCCTCGCGGCCCCTGCGGTGCACAGCCTGCGGGTAGAGCCTTAGAACCGTGAAAAGACACGTCCTTTCTGACTCGCCAGCTGCTGGCTTTCAAAATAATAAAAATAAGCAGCAAAAAACTCATGTCCATTGAGTCAACTCTGACCCCATGTGTTACAGACTACAATTAAGCCTCACAGGGTTTTTCTGGGCTGTAAACTTTGGGGAAGCAGATCGTCAATGTTTTCTTCCACGGCTTTGCTTTGTGGGTTCAAACAACCCTCTGGTGACTAAACCAAACAAAATCAAATCCATTGCTGTGGAGTTAATTCCAACTCACAGTGACACTACAGGACAGAGCAGAATAGCCCTAAAGTTTCGCAGGAGCACCCGGTGAAACTGAACTGCTGACCTTTTGGTAAGCAGCCTAGCACTTAACCATTACACCACTACAGTTTTTCTTTCCTTTATTTTCCTTTTGCTTTAGATAGTAGACAGATTCAGATTCTTTATGCTACCACTCAGGTGTCTTTGGCTCTATTGCTTTTCTTAGATGTCTTCTAGTCAGGCCCCAACTCACATCAAACCCATGGTGCAGAGTAGAATCGCTCCCCAGAGTTTTATCAGCTGTAGTCTTTACAAGAAGCAGGTTCCAGGCCTTTCTGCCACGGTAGCTCCACGTGTGGCTTGATTAGCGGTTCCTAACTTGGAAGCACCTTCCCCTAACGGCACTCTCCTTGCTGTTAGTATTGCAATTTTAAACTAGTTTCTGCCTCTGTTAGCGAGATGGGAATGCGTCTTTCCCTACTGACACCTCCCTGTCACTGTTATTATTTGGCTCCCAAATATTATGCTCACTCTTTTAGTTTGCAATGTCTCTTGCCAAGAAACCTGAAATCAGAGAAGGGGTATTCAATCAACAATGCACTGTGCTTTAGTCAAAGGTAGTTTCCACTTTAGTAAAGTGACTGTCTCAGCTAGGAGCCTTAGCACCTCTGTCTCAAATAGCTCCCGATTCAGCGTTCCTGAGTCAACCAGCTACTCTCCAAGCTCTCTCACACAACTTTCCCTGGAGTGTAAGTGGGTGCTATTGCATGTGGCATTTCCAGAATTCTGTCCCAATATTCCAGTCGTCTCCAGATTGCTTTCTTCACTGGAACTGCATTATGGAGAAACAGAAGCAGATAACGGAGTATAAATGCCACCTATACTTGGCTACTCTTCCTTCCACAGAAGAAAAAAAAAAAGGGAAGGGGAGGGAAGAGGAAGGGAGGAGAGGATGTACCGTGTTCGAGTCGCCTACTGCTTCCTGACACAACATTTCTCTTTTATGAAACAGGTTGTGGGAGCGTGTGGGAAAACATGATTGAGCACAGGAAGGCCAAATTTCAAAATCACTCATTTGGCAAATACATGCACTCAACCTGGAAAACCCTGCTTCCAATTCTTCGTGGTTTACCTAATCCAAAGCACCAGTAATTGTATTTACAAAAAAATTACCATCTTTGCCAGTAGCCTTGGGACTGGCTTGCCTCGGTAAGGTGGACAAAGACAGAAACGATGCTAACGGATTGTTTATGCAACTGAAATGCACTGCCATCTCCATCGAAGGTGAATGCCTGTTTAAAGAGCTATCGGGCGTTAAAATCTGGGCACCTTTGATATTAACACTATGCCACTGAACTATCAATGTTTTCATGGAATCAGGCATTTTATTCCGTGGCTAATAATCCACATATTCAATTAGTAATGTCTGAGTAAGTTCTACCTCTATGGGAGGCACCATTTGATCAATAAATATAAATACATATATATATTTCTAATGGGGATTCACTTACATAGAAAATTTCTCATTGTTGTGTGGATCAAAGTTCCCAAGCCAACAAGGAATTTAGAAGCAGGCTGACGTTTGAAGAATATACTCTGCTTTCCATCATCTAAAAGGATGCACCCTCAGCATATATATTCTTCATGATGTTGAACTGCATGTGCTTACCAGAGCAGAATCAATGAAGGCTAAACACTCTTCAAGGGTATCTTGCTAAAGCCATTCTCTTCTAAACTCATCCATTTGCAGGAGATTTTCTAATTAAATCATGCAGTGGGTCTTAATTTTATCAGGAAAATGCATTTTGCTAATCTGAGCTCATATGCTAGTACTAGAAATGGGCATTTCACACAGTAGGCATACTGTCTAGAATCCCACAAACTATTCTTACTTGATTGTATTTAATGCCTAAGGTGAAGTTCTACCTTGTCAGTCTCATGGCCAAATACATGCTCAGCACAGGATGACTCTTGAAGCAAATTTGAGGCCATTATGGACCAAAGGATTTTAATAGTTGCTGGTGATGAATGTGGACTGTATATGTCCCGGTTAGATCTGGCTGCAGTCGAACACTAGATCTCAGATACAACCAGCTACAGATAGTTATTTCTGACAGTGTTTTGTCGAGGAGGACAATGAACAAAAATGCTCATATCAGGTTATATTAGGATTAACAAACTACAAAACACCGAGACCAACATTATCTCTTCCCATTCACCCCAGTACTCACAGGACTCTCCTGTGAGGTTTTCAGTGGCTCTAAGTGGATACAGAAACCGATGCTACTGGTTGATCACACGTGATCCCACCCACTAAAGTTACTTTAATGAATTTATCCAACACAGGGCTTTGATTCAGAAACCCAGTCTTGTCTTTACACTAAGAATTCATTTGTCTCAGGGAACCTGAATGATGCTGACTTAATTCTTACACTGGAATCATAATGTTAGGATGCTAAATTATAAATGGAAGTCTGTGTCACACAGGCCTGAATATGTATTTCAGGGTGTGTACAAATTCATCTTCTGTAGGATGATTAACATAGCAAGCAAAATCCGAAATTATGTTAGCGAGAAGGGAAAGTAAGCAAGGTGATTCGCTGGAATTATTTAAATATATACTATTTTCTAAATGTGATACAGCCATTTACTGAGGGTGTCTTATGTAAAAAATGCATAATTATCAAAAAATTCTGCTTATTTTTATTGCAAGGTTACTCTGTCTTAGGCTTTGAACTTTTACTTTTTTTCAAACATTAACTTTCTTTATCTTCTGAACAATGGTACTGAGTAGGTGGTTTTTTTATTCTCACTTTGCTGATGAGGGCAGAGGTATATTAAGCACCTTACCCAATACTAACACAGTTAGTAAGTGGTAGAACAGAATGAGAGGGCTTACCAGCTTACTTCCAAAAGTTAGTCTCTTAATCACTATGTTACACTGTCTACCGGGTCTCCTACCCTGGCTGGAGATAGATCCATACTGTTCCCTTTATCTCTCTCTGCCACCTTCAACTTTTTCTATGTTGTTTGTATGCCCTTCATTTCATATACACACACACACACACATACAAGAAGAAAAAAAAAAACACTGTCATTGAGTCGATTCTGACTCATAGCAGCCCTATAGAACAGTAGAACTGCTCCATAGAGTTTACAAGGAGTGCCTGAAGGATTCCAACTGCTGACTTTTAGTCAGCAAGTGTGGCACTTAACCACTATGCCACCAGGGTTTCCTAATACACAATAACTAGTTAACATCCTTCACTGGCCCAAAGGCAAGCCTTGCCATTCTCGTTTTGGGGTCAGAAAACATTTTGTTTCAGATACACGCACACACATGCATACATGTACGTATAGCATGCATACTGATAAGAGAATGTTAGCTCAGGAGAGAGTCTGCTGCTCTGTATAGTTACTTCATCAATAATCTTTGTTTATCTTCAAAGCTTAGCTCTGTTGCCTGTTCTATCATATTTCTCTCTCCTTACTGCAAACCCCTGTATGTGAAGTATGTATACTTTCCTAGAATCTCCCAATACTTTTTCACTTCAGTCACTCAAACACGTATCTCAGTGTTTAGAATGTACCTCAAATGCTAGAAGTTCAGATGCTCTTTTTCTGACCGAGTCAAATGATTGTTTATTCCTCTGGGTCTCTCTTCATTAGCTGATGCCATTATCTTTTATCTCAATTTTCAGATTATCCTCATTCCTAAGTTCCCATTTAGGTCTTCTCCTACCAAGACCCTCTTAAAGGTGAGCTTGGACTGAAGGTTCTACTCTTGACCTTCTGTTCTTTTTCAGCCATCCTCATTTTCTCCACAAACAGACCTTCTGGTGAGATCATCTTTTGCTCTAATTATAGCATTTCCATTATGCAAAAGACTATCCCTCTTCAACGTGGGGTCCTGAACTGCTGTTCAGAGTAGTATGGGAAACTGAGTGGCCCTTCTGGAAATGGTCTAATCCTGTGTGTTACTCAAAATAGCATTTCTGAGAAGGTTTTCTGTTCTCTGGCCAATCCTTTTCCCTGAACACTTCTTATTGTCCTATTAGGAACACTTGGCACTTTGCAGAAACTGAGCATTACCAGAAATCAAAAGTTCCTTTCAGTGGCCCTATATCATATTGTTCACCTTCCTGAGACTGGAGAGTTCTAGAAGCACTAGACCAAAAAGTTCATTCTAGCAAACCATTTTCACACTCTGCCCAGTTCTCATCATGTTTTCTTTAACTTGTTGGTGCCTCCTGTCTCTCTCCTCTCCTGTTTTCCCTGTGTACTTATTTCTCCTTATAGGAGTTATTTAAGAAACCATTTCCATCTAACCATTTCTTGAGTCTGTTTTGAGAATATCCCACCTCAGACATCTCCCTAACTCCTCCCTGCCTGATGACTGGAAATCTAGTGCTCGATTTTCGATTGATTTATGGCCATTATTGGATAGCTATCCTGTGGACAGTTCGAACTCAGTATGTTTAGAGCTGGATACTGAATTTCCATCATCACCATTATTGAGTCCTCTTCCCAAATGATCTAATTTCTTTGAGATCTGACCAATTTCTGCTCATTGTCCCATTGTTTAGGTACCGCTGTACCTGGTCATTTCTTTCTTTTACAACTTCATTTCTTTTCCTAATGCTCTTACCAGAGCTCAGCCTTCTATTTCCTCTGGCTAATAGGAATGGCTTTCTCTGGGATCTCTCTACCCCAGACCTCATCTTCCTATAAAGCAATTTGCAGTCTTAAAACACCAAGTGTATTGAGTTTCTTCCCTGACTACAGCACCCCATTTATTCTTATGTCAAATTCTAACTTCACATTCATTTATTTATGCATTTGTTCATTCAAAAAGTATTTTGAGCATCTAAGATATGCCAGACACTATTATTGGCATCAGGGGTGCTATAGGGCACAGGATAGATGGATTATCTATACTTAGTAGCAGGTAGTAACAAATGTTATAAAAAATGAATCTATGGTAGAGACTAGAGAGCAACTAAACTAAGGTTGTTGTATATGAGGGTCAAGGAGATGGGATCTCAACTGAAAGCTAAACGAAGTGAGCAGATCCTCATATAGAAACTGCAAGAGCAAAGTGCCCAAAGCCATTTAAGAAAAGAACTAGTTCAGAGTGGCTGTAAAGTCATCAACAAGCAGAAGAGCATGATGGAAATACATGAAGAAATGCAATGAAGAACAGTTAGTAGATTTATTTTCATAAACAACAATTTAGGCTGCACTAAAAATGGAACAAACAAACAAAAACCAATATTGTAGAAGCCCTTGTAAAGCAGTAGTTAAAGCACTCAGCTGCTAACCAAAAGGTGGTAGTTCAAACCCACCAGATTCTTGCTCCCAGAGGGGAAGACATAGTGGTTTAATTTGTAAAATTTTACAACCTTGGTAACCCGATGAGACAATTCTACCATGTCCTGTAAGTTTGTTATAAGTCAGAATTTACTCCAAATAAGTGATTTTTTTTTAATTTAAAAAATTTTGTAAGATAACAAGAGCAGAAACAGAGAGAATAATCAATCTTGCAACAATCCTAGTTTCTACAGGCCAGCTCTGTGTGGTAAGGACACAGACACCAGAAGCGCCATCACTGCTTAAACCCCTGAAGCTCTGCCAGAAATTTTGTTTCTCTTTCCATCAGAAGAGCAGAACTCAGCTTACTGGGACTCTGTAGTGGGCTAATTAAAAAAAAACCTTTGATGGTTATGAAGGTGAGGAAGTAGGGTAAGGGGTCATCACTAACTGGGGAGTAGATAACTGTTGAAGGCAACAACGACACATAATACAGGAGAAGGCAGCACAAGATGACCCAGGCAAAGTCACAGCAGTCTGCACAGCCTAAACCCTTGAGGGACTGAGTTACTGGAGCTCAGGTCTGGAGACCTTGTTTCTTGAGGGACATTTAGGTCAACTGGCGTAACACAGTTCATAAAGAATAAGTTCTAGACCCTACTTAGGTGAGTATTGTCTCCAGTCTTAAAAGCTTGCAATACACCATCCTAAGATGTATCTATTGGTCCCAACATGTCCAAAGCAAAGGAGAAAGAAGACAACCAAAGACAGAAGGTAAAATATTAATCCACAAGACTAATGGGCCATGCGAAACACAACCTTCACCATCCTGAGCCTAGAAGAACCAGATGATGCCCAGCTACTACAATGGACCCCTCTGGCAGGGTCCTGGACAGAATGGGAGAAAAATGTAGATAAAAATTCAAATTCACACACAAAAAAGCCACTTACTGTTCTGACGGATACTGGAGGAATCCTAAGACTATAGCTCCAGACATCCTGCTAACTCAGAACTGAAGCCACTTCCAAAGTCCACCTTTTGCTCAGAGATTAGATGGGCCTGTACAGCGAAAAATAACACATGTGAGGAATGTGCTTCTTAGCTCAAACATACAAGACCAAATGGGCAACACTTACCCAAAACCAGAGATGAGAAGGCAAGAAAATTATATTACTGCCTGCTAATGGGTATGGAATCTCTTTGCGAGGTGATGAACCTTTTCTGCCCCTGTGAATAGAATAAAATGAAATGAATGGTAAATAATGGATTTTATGGAATATAATTCATTTCTAGGAAACCCTGGTGTCATAGTGGTTAAGTGCTACATCTGCCAAGCAAGAGATTAACAGTTCACATCTGCCAGGTTCCTCTTTGAAACTCTGTGGAGCAGGTCTACCCTGTCCTATAGGGTTGCTATGAGTCAGAATCAACTTGATGGCAGTGGGTTTGTTTCTGTGTGCATGTGTCCCTTTCTAGGGCTTTCTAATGAGGTCAGTTTTCCCTTGACATTAAATCTGCCTTTCTTCCAGCCAACTGTGCCATATTGGAGACATGGAAGTGGTCTCCCACTACATTAATAGGCCGAGGAAATACACAAATTGTGCACAGTAAGGCACAGGAATCCTGAGAGCATCTTACACTTCTGCCTATCCCAGCCTGCTTGCTTTCAGTCCTTCCGGTTCAATGCTGATTCCCCACAAATTTCTCCCACGGGATGGCTCTGTCGATGCTCTTGAGCGTTGTTGTATCACCTCGTAAAAAGCAGAAGCTTAAAAAAATGTGTATTCTTTAGATTCACTACCATAAGAGATGATCTCACTTTTTACACACTCAAATCTTAGGAGAACTCAGACAATGGGGGTTCAACACACTCAACTACTTACATATGCATTCTACAGATAGCAATACATTCTAAAAACTTCTAGGTCTGCCTCTATGACTGTCTTACAAAATCTTCATTTTACCTTTTGTATTTGGAAATTCAATACATGGAAGAATGCTGTGTGTTTGTGAGTGTGTGTGTGTCTGTGTGTGATGGAGACAACCTGTGTGTGGTGAGAAAGACGGAAATGACTGACAGAACTGTTGCTTTATTACAGCTGTTGCTCCAAGCAATTCTGCTCAAAAATGGGAAATAACATAAAAATCAATAGAACATAATAAAAGTCATCACTGAAGTGGAGAAGGCTGCAGGAATGCAAGCGTGTTTCCTGGAAGGCTGGCAATGGCTTGCCCTCGGCTTTCTCTCTCTCTCATTCCCTGTGTCTCTCTCTCCTCCCACCTTTTCAGCTGTTGTGGATTTATCCACAATATGTCTCGATTCTGAAATCCAAGGGGAGGGCTAAGCTCTAATTGTAGCCACATGAAGCCTTGGAGGGCTTGGCTTATTGACACGGCCTCCCTGCAAGAAGTAGAGACTTGGGCCAAATGATTATAATTGACCCAGACAGCAATCGCGGAACATTTTCGTTTTGCAAAGTGATTTTACTCACCAGACGTGGTATAAGATGGAAACAGTGGAGCTGTGCTTTGTCTTTGAAGACAGGCTTTTGCCTGTTTGGTGAAATGTCTCTGGGTTTAGTTTCTCTACCAACAGAATGGAACCCATTGCCACCAGGTTGAGATAAAATTTACCCTAATGTCTATGAATCAAAAGTTAGAGATGTGTGTTGATCTGAATGAATGTTTACTTATACAAGAATTGATTGTTCGATAGGGAAGTCACTTTTTCACAGAAAAAAAAATGTTACTATGTGTGAGGATGGTAGTTTTATGTATGAAATATTGTTTAAACCTAAAAATAACTCTCAGTGATATGTTTCACTTCCACTGATTACACATCAGAAAACTGAGGCTATTTAAAACACTACTGTTTATGAAAAAGAGCTCAGGCTGCTAACTAAAAGGTTGGTAGTTCAAATCTGACAGCCACCCCTTGGGAGACTGATGGAATAGTTCTACCCAGGCCTATAAGATCACTGTGATTTGGAATTGACTTGACAATAATATTATTTTATTTTATTTTTTAACTTATGGGCAATGAGAATTGAGTGGACTATAAGAATTTTGAAAAGAAAAAGAATTTTGATTTACATTGACTGCTATTTTACTTAAGGAGCTCTGGTTGCTCAGCAGTTCAAATGTTTGACTGCTACCAACAGGTCAAGGGTTTGAATCCACCAACCACTCCATGGGAGAAAAATGTGGCAGTTGGCATCTGTGTGGGTTGGTTCTACTCTGTCTTGTAGTTTGCTGTTAATCAGAATCAACTCCATGGCAACAGATTTGGCTTTTTTTGTTTGTTATTTAGGTTTCTAATTTTTTTTATTATTGTGTATTAGTTGAAATTTTGTAGAGTAATTAGATTTCTAGCCAATAGTTTGTAAGTAATGGGGCTGTTTTACTTTCTATGCCATCACAGTTTTTTGCTGTCATTTGAGAGATTGAGGAAATCCTGGTGGCATAGTGGTTAAGAGCTTCAAGAGCTAACCAAAAAGGTCAGCAGATCAAATCCACCAGACACTGTTTGAAAACCCTAAAGGGCAGCTCTACTGTGTCCTGTCGGGTTGCTATGAGGTAGAATCAGCTTGACAGCAGGGGGTTTGTTTGGGGAGTCTTGAGAAACTGAGTCACTGCTTTCCCGTAAATATTATTAGATAATTTTGCCTTTTTTCAGTGACACATTCATACAATTTATTATCATACATCCTTTGTCTATAGAAGTAATTTACAACTAAAGGTACATTCAGGCATTGTGTAACACAAAGTCCTAGACATACATACAAGGTAGAGTTTTAACAAAATTATGCAAGTACACGTAATATACCAGTAACTGCTCATTTTGTTTCCAAAGAGCTATCTCAAAGTCTTTTCAGAGCAAGATTCGGTATCAATAAATTTTATCTGAAGATCAACAGAGACTTTTCTTTCTCTGTGTTCTGGAGACTTTGGTAAGGCTGTAAAACTGAGCACTTGGGTGACAAGTATTGCATTTTTTAAAAAGAGTAGCTAGATTGATTCTTTGCAAAATTGCTAAGTAGCTAAAGATTGTTTTGAGACATGTGATTTATCACCCACCTTGAACTCTAAATAAACTCTAAAAATTTATCAGAGGCAGAATGAGAGAAGGCAAGGCAGTGTATACGACGCTCTCAAAAACAGTCGTCTTAACAACCGAAATGAGGGAGTCTTTTACAGAACCACGAAGACAGTGGCAGGGTGCCTACCAAGAAAAAGATTGATAATGAATCCCTCCTCCAATCCCAGTTTGAAAATAAAAACCTGCTAACACAGCTCCTAACTTACGGAGACACCTGTCTTTTCCCCCATGGGAGCACAATGAGTCCACAGGAGATGCTTGCATATCCCTGGAAGGGTGTCTGCCATTCCACGGGAAGTGAATGCATTTCTGTCGGTAAAGCCTGCATTTCCCCTGGAATTGTTTGGCTGATCATTCTTAGATGACTGCTGTTTAATTGAAAGAGGAAGAACCCCCATTGGGAGGTACCTACAATCACATTGGAAGTGGATGGACTTCCTTTGGGGGGTTTCTCCATCTTTCTTGGTAAGTGTCTGCAAGCCTTTTGAGAGGTGTGTGCATTTCTTTTGGGAAGTGTCTGCTTTTCCATTGGGAAGGTCTGTATTTCCATTTGAAGGTGGCTGTAATTTTAGTAACTGCCTACATTTCCATTGGAGGTGGATGTATTCACTTTGGGAGTAGTCTGCATTTCCTCTGAAGACACTTGAATTTCTTACTGGGAGAATCTGCATTTCCATTGAGAGGCACCAACCAGTATTTTCAGATTTTAGAGCATCAAGAATACCTAATATTTTCTGTTGTCAGCAGCAGACTTGGGAAATCACTTGGACCAAAGGTGGTCGATTACAGACAGTAAGTCAGGTTTGCCTCTAGTAAGTACACAAGAGCATATCTCAAAGTGAACCAGCCAGCATTTTGAAATCTGCACACAGGTGTCACAAATCACACTGGACCTAACCCCTTCCCTCCTCTTTTTCACATCGCTCTAGAGGAAAGAAAGATAATAACCACAGAATATAACATGAGCTGGAAAAATCAGAGTAGCTGGTACCTGGCTTCCCCTTTGAAGGCTGCAGAGTCTCGGCCAGTGCTAACTTTAGAATAAGATAAGAGATCATTTAAAAACAAAGATGTCAGAAGAAACATGTCTTTTTAGACCAGTCTGTATTTTTTAATAAAGGAAATGAAGTTTGTTCTAATACTAAAAATATGATTATAAAAAGAATTTAGAAAACCACAAAAACTACCCTTTCAGAAATGGGAAGAAAGTGAATAAAATTATTCTGAAGCTTCCAATGAGAGAAAAGTAAACTGTTTTTTAATTTGCCTCAGTCAAGGTCAAGTCATTCCATCCGTCAGCTACAGATAGCCACGCTTGCCAAAGCCAGCCAAGTGCCGTCGAGTTGTTATACACAAATATATTTCAACAGAGCATGTTGCAGTAGAGATAAACTGAAAAAACAGCAAACGCAGTGCTCCTGAGTCGATCTGGACTTTAAGTGAAAGAACAGAACTGCTGCCTAGGGTCTCCAAGGCTGTAATCTTTCGGGAAGCAGACTGCCACAACTTTCCCCCATGAAGCAGCTTGTGGGTTTGAATGGCCAGCCTTTTTGTTAGCCACCAAACACTTTGCTACGGTGTCACCGAACAGTGTGTAAAAAAATGCATCCCTCCAATATGTGGGCTTTGTTGGACCAACATCGTTTAAATCTGTTTCTGATGACTGTACTCCTTTACCCTTCCTTGCGTCCTATACTTTCTCCTCTTCTCCGTTTTACTCATCTGTATGCAGAGCCGCAACTGCTGCGGCCCGGCTGTGTGTTTGATGCTGTGTTATGACATAGACAGGGTTACAAAAGCGTCTGTCAGATACAACGTGAATCTGGCTCAGAGATTATGTCATAAAAAATAAAAGATACGTTCCCCATGTTAACAGTGTCAGACTTTAATTATAAACTGGAAAACACCAAATCACAAAATATTTTATCCCATCATTTGACTGACAAAATGTCATTGAAATATACCAGTTGCATTTATTATTTTTTTTAAAAAAATGTCATTAAAGGAACAGAAAAATAAAAGGAAAAATAGCCTTGGTTAATACAGACATTTTTTTAAGCCAATGATGATGCATTTGATGTATTTCACTAGAATAAAAATTAGCATTATTTTTACTGTATTGGAAGAGAAAACACACACTTGGAGTTGAGAAATTCGTGTTTTAATTTCAGCTGTTTTAACTACCATTGTTATCATAATTCTTTTATTAGCTCTGAACTTACTTCCTGGTCTGCCACCAGGATCTGTAAACCTAACCCATACGTTCCTAGATTTTCAACATCAGGAAAACCATTTAATTTCCTGTCTTGTCATCTACATTTTTTAATGCTTACATTGGGTCCTTTCCATAACAGTTCCAAGAGGTAAGCAAATTAACTCACATTGTGCCTCCTACTGCATTTTGTCCAAAAGACAAACTGAATTTTAGAGTAACAGATGTTTGCTTATTATAGGAAGACAATATAGTGAGGGGCGGGCAGCTCACTGTATTTGCTTCCAAGCCTGAGAGTTCAGGAAATTCTGACTATCAGGGAGGCTCCAGTGGTTTGGGCCAGCCAAGTTGTAGTCTTTGTGCATTACCTCTTTTCTGTATTTTGGAATCCCCACAATAGTGCTTGTTTACAGAAAAGTAAACTGAATAGGGATGATTTGAAGGCTACCTAGTGCAGTCAAAAACATGACCATTTTTAATGAAGCATGATCTTTTCATTTGACGTGGCTTTATATCAGCAGAATAACGTTTTCATCTTGTTATGTTCTGGGTTCTGCAGGTTAGCTAGCTAAGCTCAAATGTGATTGGCATGCAGAGCCCCTTAAAATTGTCAGGCCACCTTGCAATTAGGCATAGAGCCACACCAGCAGATGGCAAAGATGATGGCATGCCAGACAGTCAATACATGTATCAGCATTGAACATTCAGAGAGAATTTCCTGTCTCCGAATGTCACAATCTGAGTTGAAAGCATATGCAGCTAAGGTGGAAGCATTTTATATCACTCACACATTTTAGAAAGATTGATAATGTTGTTTTGTTTTTATAGCATGAGATGCAGAACCAGAGAATCATAAACTCATAGATTCTCAGCCACTTCAAAGGTAATGAATTTCAATGACGCATTTGATGCTCATTTCTTTCATGTGTGCCCTTGTCCATTCATCTGGTAAATATTGAACATTTATCATGAGCTAGGCATCGCCTACCTGTCCAGTCTTTTGGACACATCATCATTTTCCTAAGCTTGGTCACATCCATTGACAGGGGACATCTAATGGTACACTTATCATTTCTGTTCTTTGCCACTAAATAATTTTAATTTTTACTTATCTGCTGCCATCATGTCAATTCCAACCCACAGCCACCAAACAGAATAGAATAGAACAGACTAGACTAGACTGGACGGAACTGGAACAGCATGGAACAGAACACAATAGAATAGAACTGAGTCATAGGACTTCTCAGTCTATACATCTGCACGAAACTCAACTGCCACATCTTTCTCCAGTAGAGTGGCTGAAGGGTTTGAACCACTGACATTTGGATTAGGAAACAAATGCTTAACCACTGCACAATCAGCCCTCTTAATGGGCTGGGTCCAGAACCTAATCTATTACTCCACCTGTAATTCCTTCTTAAAAAAAAAAAAAGTGGCCATCAAGCTAATTCTGATTCATGATGACTCTCACGTGTTTCATTTAAGAAGTACTCCATCAGGTTTGCACTGGCTATGATTGTTTTGCAAGTAGATTGCCAAGCCTTTCTTACAAGATTCATCTGGGCAGATTGGAACCACTTTCTGTCCACAGCCAGTACTTAACTGTACCCCCTAGTGACTTTATAAGATCTTTTAAAATAAATGCAACCGATGTAAGTAGAATTGCAAAATGGATTGGTATTTGTGATGTATGATTTGTGATTTGGTCATCAAGTTGGCTAGGTCATAATGTTTGGTGGTTTGGCAATCTTTCAATGTTGTGATCTCTTCCTGTTGGTGTTTGATACTAGATCACTGCTGTGATGGGATCTGTTGTGAATAGCCAATCAATTAAGGGGATTATTCTAGGGCATGCAGCTGGCACTGGGTATGAGTGAGCACCAAAGTGGTGCTTAAGGGCTTTCGCTTGCTCTGCATCCTACAGCTGGCTCCTGTCCCTCTGACCTCCAGTTCTTGAGACCTGAGCTAGCAGCTTATCTTCCACCTTGTCTGCCAGTCTTGGGATTCGTCTATTTTCACAGCCTGTGATCAGCAGTCCTGCTCTCTGGCCTGCACATCTTCGGTTTGCCAAGTGTTTTGGCTACAAGCATCAGGAGAAGCCTCTCTCCTGCCTCACATACTTGGGACATGACAGCCCCTACAATCATGAGAGCCATTTCCTCAATATCAATCTCTTTATTTATATGCTTTATCTATTTCCCTTCTCTAAAGAACCCAGCCTATGATTATATTTTTCTTAAAAAATGAACATAGTCCATTATTTAACATTATCATTTCCTCACTTTATTGTCCTCCCTCCTTTGATAAAATTTGATGGGGCTTGGGGTGTTAAGAGAGGACTACAAAAAGTCTTTTTATTTTTATGTATTTTTTTTTTAATCTCTGTTCAGCTCTGGCACAATGCAGTGATGTAAAAGAAGCAGTTACAGAGCCACACAAACATGGCTCAGGTCTCACAACTGCCATTTTTTCACTATGTGAACCTTGGAAAGCAGTTTAACTTCTCCAAGCCTTATTGTCCTTAGCTACAATAGAAAGATATGACATGACATGTTAGAAATCCAGCCTTTCATTTGACAAACACATTGGATATCTGTTGGGCCAGACACTAGGGTAGGATATATTGTATTAATTATAGATGTGATGAGCTCATGAAATAATAGGTGAATCATAGAAATTTCACTAGAACAATGATTAAGCAACTTGGTTGCTCAGTAAAATAAGCAGAAAACATGAAGACTGATAATTATGCTTGCAAACTCATCCTAGAAAAAGTGCTACATACCTCAGTGCTGAATATCACTACAGTCACCTTCAAAGTACTCCCCTTGGGAAGCTACATACCAATGCCAGCACCTAGTCTACCCTCCAAAGCAATTTTGTAACTCATTCTAGAATGGCCATCAGAGCTGCTGTTGTATGAACTTGATTTCCTAAATGTCACCAAAATGTCTTCCTTTCAATATTTCCTTTATGTTTCCGTAAAGAGAGAAGTCATTGAGAGCCAGATCAAGTGAGCAGGGAGGGTGTTTCAAAACGGTTATTCATTTACTAGCTAAAAATTCCCTCAAAGACAACTATGCAATTAAGTTTGTGAATTTGTCACTGTGCCACTGTGCACAATGGCTGTTCCAGAGAGAGTTACAAAATTGCTTTGAATGGCGGGCTAGGCACTGGTGTCAGTGCATAGCTTCCCAAAGGGAGTACTTTGATGTGACCATAGTGACATTCAGCAATGAGGTATGTAGCACCTAGAACAATTAAGTTCATGGACTTAGTTGTCAGGCTTCATATTTAGGACACAGCGGAGAAACTTAAAACACAGGACATGGAAGTGATCTTAAAATTGGTATATGTGTCTACTTCTGGAACTTTGTAGGAAAGATTTTGTATGAAAGATCTGGAAGAGAGTTCATGTACAAGAAGAAGAGGATTTACCATGTCTTTTTTCTTGCCTTCTTCTTATATTTTCCTTGCACAGCAGGGATGAAAATCACTGAGGCAAAGCAAGGATCTCTTCCTTGATTGTTCCATAGTCCAGACCTCAGGAATCACAATTAGCTCCTAGTCTTGATGGATGCAATAACAGTATAAATTCAAGTAGATGAAAGTTTTAATGTGGTCTCTTTGTAGGGTTGAATATCAAGACATGGATTGAATTTGTGCTGGCTGTTTGACAACACAACACTGTGATGGCAAAGACTTCAGTAGACTTGTATCAGACGTGGACAGCTATGGCATGGATGTTGGTGGATGTCACCTACAGTAGTGGTGCCACTTTGATTATGAGTTATTTTTTGTGCTGTCTTCCTCAGGTATTGTGAGTTTATGTGCTGCTGTCAGGATTGGCTAAGAAAGGAAGCATTCCTCCAACAAAGCCGAGTCAGAGGAAAACGACAGATTAAACATGCTAATCAAAGAGACTGCCCTCACTGATATAATAGTTACTTTGACAGAAAAGGAAGGTAGAGGTAAAATGGGATGGGAAATTGGAAGGAACTATAGTTTTTGTAATGTAAATATAAACAGAGTCGAAGTCAAGTTTATTAACTGTAATTGTTTATTATGGTTTTACCAGCTGATCCTGACTGGTACATTTATGTTCATTTATGCTGTAGTCATCCTAGGTTTTTCCCTCATCTCCCTCTTCCCTGCCCTGTCTAGTTGGTTTTCAAAGTTCACAAAATCTATTGTTCTGACAGCTCCATCATTTGCCATCTCTTCCTCATTCCCACTGACACTATCTGTTTCAGAGCTGTATCACTTTTTTCCTAGATCAGTATTACAGTTGTTCTCTAACTGGTCTCCCTGAAATCAAATTCCTTTCTCCTTCTACTTGCCCTTTCCAACAGGAATGCTGAAAAGGTTTTTGAGGGTTTTCTAAAGTACACAGAAGACGTTCAAAATCCTTAGTCAGTATACAGGACTGCCACAGTCTGCTTTTCCCTCCAAAATTTATTAATGGTTGGTAAACACAGTGCTGTTGAGTTGATTCAGACTCATAATGACCCTATAGGACGGAGTAGAACTGCCCCATAGAGCAGTTCCAAGGAGTGCCTGGCAGATTGGAACTGTTGAACTTTTGGTTAGCAGATGTAGAACTTAACCACTATGTCATCAGGGTTAAGCTATATGTGTGTGTGTATATATATATATATATATATATATATATATACACACACACACACACACATATATATATATGAACACTATGTATTAACACTTTCTCTATACCCTTGGCAACTTCTTTAACCACTGAGCCTTGGTGACTTGGTTTTGTCATTCTAAAGTTGAATAGTGACCATAACTCTCTTGCAGGTTTTCAGGTGGAATATATTGATACTTATAGAGCACTCCAAGCATAGCTTACAATGTAATTGTTTACTAAATGGGATATATAAATATCTCTTACATCAAATATCATCACTGTCTACACACTAGCCATTCCAAAATGCATGTGTTTCCAGAAAAATCTAGGCTATAGCATTAATCAGACTTTTGATATGTGCTTCCTCACCCCTTGTTTGTCTTGAAACTTTTTCTCTTTAAAAATTCTTTCAGCGATACTCTTCTTTATGAAGTCTTTTCCTAGCCCTGCAGAGAGAAATGGCCATACCTCACACCATCTTTTTACCACACTCTGTTTCTACAGAGTTCATTCTTAACACTCCATTGAAGATATTTGGTTTATGTTTATCTCCTAGAGAGCAAGCCTTCAGATTTCACTAGTCTTAGTAAGTTCTCATCAAATGAATATTGTAATCAATTTTTTTACATCTGAATTTTACAATCATTTCCAAAAAACAAAAAGACTGTGTCTCATATTCTAAAGTGATTGACCTAAGATTGCTTGTTGAGTGAGTACATAACTGAATGGATAATGAGTCTGGTAAAATACTTCTGAAAGTCTTGTCAAGTTCACACAGAAAGCAACAGAACCAAGATTAACAGTCTAAGCTGTCCAGCAGCCAGGTCTATGTTCCTGCCCAGTTATCACAAAACAAGAACCAAAATCAATTGCCATCAAGTTGATTCTGATTCACAGTGACCTAGTAGAGTTTCCAAAGCTGTTGTCTTGATGGGAGCAGGCAGACACGTCTTTGTCCCATGGAGTGGCTGGTGACTTTGAACTTCCAACCAATCAGTTGGTCTAGCATGTAACTACTACATTACCAAGGCACCTTCCAGTTTACACACATACACACAGACAAAGAGAGAGAGAGAAAGAGAAAGAGAAAGCATAAACTCTAGCAGGATGCAAATATCTTGCCTTTGTCCTCCCTTGTCATAGGAAATTCATTAATTTCTTGGATAATCTACTTTCTATTTAAAAGTGCAAGAAAATACACCCAGTAATGAGCCAACATTGAATTTTCTAATTCCAAACTACTATTCCAGGAGATGCATATATCTTTTCTCAAGAGACCATAAAAAGAATACATGGACAGTTGAATGAATAATTGTGGGAATATTGCATTACTGGTTAATGTCAGAGTTATCTTACAAAAATGACCAACTTGTCAAAGAAAAAAAACGTCTCCACCTAATTTCAGACATAGAGATATTATTTCCTGTCATGTAGTATCAGCAGGGATACCAAAGCAAAACTAAACTCATTGCCATTGGATCGATTCCAGCTATAAAACTCTATAAGACAGAGCAGAACTCCCACATGGAGTTTCCAAGGAGCACCTGATGGATTCAAACTGCCAATCTTTTGGTAGCAGCTGCCGCACTTGACCACTAGTCCACCAAGGTTTCTCCAGCAGGGATAGATGGTACATTAAGGCTCAAGGTCAATTCAGATATTTATACAGAAAGTTCTATCATACAGAGTAGCTATATTTCCTTGCCAGATTACATATTAGCACATACTTTTACACTTTTGAACCATTAACTGTAAGTGTAATTATTTATAAACATCATTTAAGATTGAACTCCAATTCCTGGTAAATCTTCAATACCTAAGACAAATCTGAGTTTAATGTTACATGCTATACACCTATACATGACGTAAGTAAGTGAATAAGTATATAAACTGATCTCTAGACTGTGTTTGTGAGGTGAAGGGTAGCAGCATGTACTGTTTTACCCATTGTAGTTACATAAATTACAACTAGGCATAATCAATCCTCAAAAGTTCTTGTTGTGTTCTAAGCAAATTCACAATACAACACTGGGTAGACATTGAATCAAAAAGTCATGTCCTAGATCTGAGGAGTTTTACTCATTCTGATCAATGACCTCTGCATAAGCCATTTAAGAAGACATACCTCAGTGATTTCATGAGAGATTAAGTAATTTTCAGAGCATTATAAATACATGTGAAATCCCCCCAAAAAAAACCCAAAGGAGGCTACCAGAGCCCATGGTGAATCTTAAACGCTGAGTGTTTTGAAGGAAAATTAAAACAGTATAGTGCGTTGCACACAGTGGTACCCCATAAGTGTTATTTCTCTTCTCCTTGTAATGAAGTATTTGAATTACTTTCCAAAAAATCATAAGCACTCTTATGTCAGGAACAATACAATAATCACCATTTGCATGTCAACTTAGAGTTTATTTTTCATTCTGTTCAAATATCTCACATACGCAAGCTCACTTGATGTTCAGGAAAACTGACAGTCAGAAACAGTATTCATTTTGTGTCTGGTACATCTGAGGAAAATGCAGACTAAGAAAAAGTAAATAATTTGCCCAAGGCAGCCAGTTAAATAAGTGAAAGAAAGAAGCCAGGAAGGCTAGCTCCTCCCTGCTTCAGCATCACTGGTAGTTGATTCTCTGCCTCTTCCTCATCTCCGCCTGTCACTCCCTCACACAAGGGCAAGCAGCTTGCCTCTTCAAGGTAGTAGTTAAAAAGTCTGCCTGCTTCATGCAATGGGAGGATTTACACCAGGGTCAAGGGCAAATACCCACTCCTCGGCAGAAAGTCAAGCCGTGCTTTCATGGTTACATTTAAACACTGGACAGAGAATAGTTGGAAATTTATTTGTATAGGAAATGAGAAATTCTAATTCAAATCTGATATGACTGAAATCTATTAAGTTCATGGACTTAATTGTAGATCTCTTATTTAGGACACATGGGAGAAACAAAACACTGGACATGGAAGCAATCTTAAAATCGGTACGTGTGCCTACATCTGGAACTTTGAAGGAAAGATTTTGAATGAAAACTATGGAAGAGACTTCATGTACAAGAAGAAGAGGATTTACCATGCCTTCTTCTTGCCTTCCTATATTTGGCTTGCAAAGCAGGGATGAAAATCACTGAGGCAAAGCAAGGATTTCTGCCTTGATTGTTCCGCAGTCCAGACCTCAGGGATCACAATTAGCTCCCATTATGCCACCAATAGATACAGATTGGTTGGCCTCAAACATCTGCCTGCTAAGACCAACTTCAGGTCTCAGAGTCAAATGTTTGAATTTTGAAAAAGCCTTGGCTTCTTCCCTACGTGCTATGCCTCTATTTGACAAGAAGCTTGAATGACCTGATTTAAGAAAGAATGAGAAGAATTCTCCTCTACGAATATCTTCCAAAACTGATATGCAGAAGTGTACACACACACACGCATGTACACACACAGATATTTCCAATAAAGACAGATGCATATGTGAAGCCTCAGAAAGCAAGTCTGTATTTATGCCACTGAACAGTATAATTTAATTTAAGATGCGTTTTGGAATTTCAGATATGATACATTTATAATAACCACAAGTCCAGTGGAAATAAATGGATAGCATTTTTTCCACGCACTTGTGCTTTGCCTGTCGGGTAACAGATAAGAACTCTTCCTCTTCATACCCTACTTCATCCATAGTACAGATATTTAAAACCTGTAAAAATCAGGAAATAAGGCAACTGGCTTCTGGCTTCCTGGGTGCCTCTTTAGGAGGGTGTCAGTGGGATGTTTTCACCAACCAAAGACTTCTCTTTATGACCAAGTAAATATTGCAACTCTCAGAGGAAAAAAAATAAGTAAACAAACAAACAGGTAAGAAAGTATAGGGCAATGTTAGCACTGGAATTTAGTACCACAGCCCAGATAAATGCAGCAAAGAAGAATTCCAGAACTTTTTTTTTTCTTTTTAATGTAGTAGGTGATTAAAACCTGCTGTTGAGGGTTAAAAATAGCACAATCGTTATGGGTGAAAGTTAAATCATAATACACAATTTAAGCCTATGTGCTTTGAAGTAAGAAGGGGAAAAAAAGGTAAAATGATAAAATGATAGGAATTGAATTGTTGGTGCTAAAACTTTTAGAAGTTTCTGATAAGGAAATGAATTTATTAATATATTCATCTCTTATTTGAGAAACACTTAACCTGTCGAGATCCAGTGATCCCGAACTAATCTGTAGTGTTTCCAAGAAGCAGGTAGTGAATTGGAACTGCCAACCTTTTTTGGTTAGCAGCCACTCTTTACCACTGTGCCCCCAGGGTTCCAACACCTGTCAAGCAATTGCTGTTCCCCGTGTTGGAGAACATTTATTTCCTAGGTAGTTTTAGGCCTTAAGAAATAAAATTGGTGGACAACATGGAAGTACCCCGCTCTAATGAAGCTTACATTCCAAAGGTCATAAATAAGCACACCAGCAAAGAACTAGGATAATTTCAGATGGTAATAAATGCCTTGGGAAGTAAAAGAGGGTACAGGGAGACTTAGAAAGACTTGTCTTAGATCTGGTTGACTAGACTGGCATCTCTAGAGAGAAGCAGAGAAGACTTGCCCGTATGAATGTATATTATCAGGGCCTGTCTTTCCAGCAATGCAGCACAGATCTAGAGGGCATGAACGGAGAATTCAATGAGCAGTTAGCAATTGCTGTATATAATCTAGGATATCTGTGATCTTATAAAGACACACATAGGTAAAGATGATTCTCCAAAATGCTTATTGGATCCACAAGTAAATCAATTCTCTCAGTCTTTTAATTAGAAAAACAAAGCAAACTCTCATAACCACCTAATGGAGGTGGAAGGTTCACCTAGCAAAGCAAAGATTAGTCCCTGGGGATGCAACGGTTAAGCTTTCAGCTGTGAACTAAAAGGTCTGTGGTTCAAACTCACCCAATGGTCCTGTGGGAGAAAAGACTTCAAGATTACAGCTTAGGAAACCCTATGAGCCACTTTTACTGGGTCATGTAGCGTTTCTATGAGTTAAAATAGACACTGCATTGCACAGCAACACTAACTGTCTCAGATATCACTAAATGCTGAGATAAAGATCATGTAGAACATCTCAAGAATGTGTCAGCGAACATTTGCCATCTAAGACTCGTACTCAGCCTAACTGTGATATGCAAGTGCCCTGGAAATAAGAAAAGAGGTGAGCTACATGTTTTATTCTGTATTTTTGTTTTACTTTTTTATTTTTAAGATAATTGTGTTACCTGATTTAACAACTATCAGATGAGAAAGAAATCAGAATGAATTCCTGAATATTGGGGCCTATTAGGCATTGTTAAAAATAAAGAGGACTACCAACCAATTCAAACTATTAGCCAAAACCTGCTGCTATCAAGTGGGGTCCGACCCATAGAGACTTTAGAGATCAGAGTAGAACTGCCCCACAGAGTTTCCAAGGAATGCCCAGCAGATTTTAACTGCTGACCTTTTGGTTAGCAGACGTAGTGCTTAAGCCACTATGCCACCAGGGTTTCTAATCTATTACCTAAGGATAGTTAAAATTCATTTCAGTGAATCCAGTACTATTATACTGGCCTGACTCAAGCATCTTTCAAATGAAGTTTTAAGATGATAGTAAAAGTTTAAAAGTAAATGGCTTCCGTATATATTGCTTTTCCTTAATTGGAGCAAAGAAATTGATCTGGAAGAGCTTCTCTTTAAGATAAGATGTACAGTGACTTGGAAACCCTGGTGGTGTAGTGGTTAAATGCTATAGCTGCTAACCAAAAAGGTAGGCAGTTCATATCCACCAGGCACTTCTTGGGAACTCTGTGAGGTGGTTTTACTCTGTCTCTAGGGTCATTATGAGTTGGAATTGACTCATCAGCAGTGGGTTTGGGTTATGTATCAAATTAAGGTCTCTGATTTAAAAAAATAAAAAGCCTGTGTTTCAGCTGGAGCCTTGGTGGCACAGTGGCTAAGAGCTATGAGTGCTAATCAAAAGTTTGGCACCATGAATCCACCAGCCACTCCTTGAAACACTATGTGACATTTCTGTTGTGTCCTATAGGGTCCTTATGAGTTGGAATTGACTCAGTGCCAATGGCTACTGCTTTTATGTCCCAGTCTCTACAGCTATACAACAAACTACTCCAACATTTTGTGGATTTAAAAATCATCAACAATTTTTATTTCACCCTTGCAAATCTACCATTGGAGTAGGTCTCTGTAAAAACAGCAGGCCTCTGACCCTTGCACAGTAAACTAGCTTGCTCCTGGTGGGGACTTGGAGTCATCTGAAGAGTCAAGTCCTCATCTACTGATAGTTGAGGATTGGAGCCTGAAGTGTCTGGCATCCTGAGGTTTCTGTCTCATAGATGTCATGTCTCCAACATGGTACCTCCAGCCTGGTAGTACAATGGCAGCCCAGATATTCACACAGTGTCTCGAGACTCCCTATTGCCACGTCCCGAGGCAGAAGAGGAGCCGAGAGGAAACCCTTTATGTCCTAGTGTGGCAGTGACAAAGTCATACATCTTGTCACCTACAAGGCAGTCCCTAAGGCCAGTACATATTTCAAATGGGATCCGCTCTGCTTTGAAGAGAAGAGTCAAGGTATTTGCAAACAAGTTCTCAAATCACTGTGCCAAAAACAAACCCAGTGTCATAAAGTTGATTCAGACTCTTAGCAACTCTACGGAACAGTAGAACTGTTTACAAGGAGTTTACAAGCAGTGTCTAGTGGATTTGACCTGCTGATCTTCTGGTCAGCTTCCATAGCACTTAACCACTACACCACCAAGGTTTCCTAAATCACCAGAGTATAGGAAAAAAGAAAAAGAAAAAAACACTCGTTGGTAATTTGGTAGGTGAAACCTTCAAGTGACATTTCTTTTGTCTTTCCACTTTTCTCAAAAACTAAAGTTAGAAATGAATATGTAAGCTTTGCTTCATTGCTTGCCTTTTCAGTTTTTCCCTTTATCATTTTTCTAGTCTCTTCAGGTGTCCTATTTTTATAAATATCATCCAAAGACTTTTGTGTATTGTTAGCATATGGTCAAAAGACCATTGCACAAGAGTCAGTAATGAAATATGAGGTGGTAAAGTCTTACAATGGAAAAAAAAATATCCTTTTGCCTCTTCTAGTCACTTACCAGGTACATGCTTCAGCCTTCAGATTATGTGTTTGTAAACAGGAATTCAAGATGTCCAACTCACTGAAAATCTTGTGAGGATAAATTGAGACTTTGTTTATAAAACTTCTAGAGAATGCGTTCATAACACAAGCAGGTATTCAATAAATGCTGTCTTGATTTAAAGACCTACCACAGTGTGTGTCAGCCCGATGACTTTTACATACCTTGAAGTGATGGATCAGCTAAAGAAGTCCAGGGGGACAAGACATCCAAAAATAGCACAATTGTCTGTTCTCTGCACTCATAAGAAAACATACATGCACACATATGCAAACACACATACACACACTCATGCCACTAAAGAGAAGTTACAATCCGTTGGACAACAATGGAATTTCCAATTTTAGAGCAAAATGATGTTCTTCCATCTGCCTGGATAATGGTAACCTCCTAGTCACCAATTTCCAAAGGGGATAATTAATATGTAGCTTGCAACAAGCTTAAAGAGAGAAAAAGAGCCAATCAATTACTCCGCATGGCGCTACAGGTACAGTGTGCCTGAAGCCATGCTAGGCGGGATGTAGAAACTCCTTTACACAACCCAGAATCTGACTCATTCTCACTAACGACAGGGAAGCCCATTGTGAGTTAGCAAATTTCACAAAGCAGCAAGCAAAGGGGAAAAAAATGTAATTAAAAGAATTAGGGACACTGAATTGTGGCATGTAGGGTGTTCATTTATTTTGACAAGTATAATTTAATTTTGGTTATTTGGGGTAATATTTCACAATGTACTAATGAATGCATTCTTGTCTCTTTTGTAAAAGTAATGAAATACTAGTAACAGGAGACCTCACTGCTGCTCTCTGTTATTAAAATGCAACTGCCTGGTGAAGTCAGACCACCGTGGGGTCTGCAGGCAAACAGCTGGGTCTGTGGAAACAGAAGTCTGGAAAGAAGTGACATTTCACCGAAGGGCCTAAAAGGAACGCTGTGTCATATGCAGCATTAATGGAACACAAACATTTGGAAGGGATGCACTAGGTGAAACGTTTATACTGATTTCCTTACACTGTAATCTGAAACTGAGTCTTCTTTGGGAAGTAAGATTCACCATTAAAAAGAAGGAAAAAAATTTTATTCATCAAGAAATAACACTTCTCACCTTTTCCGATTTCATGACTGGATCTCTTTTCTTCTAAGACATGAAGCCTTCTGAATTAATCTTCAAGTTAATCTTCCTCTCTTATTTTGTTTTCTCCCCTTTCATTCATTTACATGGACCTAATGATTCTTTAATACGTGTCTCTTGCACTTGGGCTCCTTTTTAGCCTTATTTCTTATCACTTGTCATCCCACTGATCATACTTGTGGCTTGCTAGGAGCTATATCAGCAGTAATTCAAATACCAGAGTTAATCACAGTAGATACATTTTTAGGGAGCATCCAGACTAACACAGACTAGAAAGAGAAGTCTGGTGATCTGTGTCTGAAAATCAGTGAATGAGAACCTTGTGGATAATAACAGAATGCTTTCCAACTTGCTTGCTTTGAGCCCATTATCAGGAGACACCAGTCGCGAGTGGAGGACATCGTGTTTGGTGAAGCAGAGAAAGAGTAAAGGCTTGGGAGACCCTCATGAGATGGACTGGCACAGTAGCCACATGATGAACCAGAACATGCCAGCGTTTTGAGGATGACACATGTCATGGCTTGTCCCACCTTTTGTCCTTTAATCTTACAAGAGATAAAAGGAAAGGCAAACAAGCAGAAAGTTACCTGTACCATACTGCCAAGAAAGCAGCACTGGATGACTGCAACCACACAGGACCCGGAAATGTTTTATTCTGTTGTAAGGTCACCATGTGGCAGAGTCAACCTGATGGCGATCTTCTACCTACCCATTTTATTGCCTGAGTTCAATAACATTAAATGTAGACTCCCAACCTTACCCTATTTTAGTTCCCTCTAATCCTATATCCTTTTTTGTTAGACTAACCTTAAAATGTTCTCCTGCACATACCGGCATCCCAGCAGCACCCCATCACCACTGATGACAGCAGTTTGCTTTCTTCAGCAGGCATTCTTTTTCTCTCAGTATATTTTCTCTAACTTTCCATACAAAACCCAGTTGTCCACCTGATAGGTATTGTTGGACAAATTGTCTGATTCACTGGGTCTCCATTTACAAATCAAAACTATTGAACTGTATTAACTCAAGGCTTCCCTAGCACCACTTTTTCACAGTCTTTACCTAGTCTTCAATTTATTCTTTAATTTATTGGAATTATTCACATAAAGTTTACCCAAGATCTCAAAACTGCAAATTTAGCAGATACAGTTCACTTTTATCTTTGCGATGCTTCTCAACGACATTTGCTAATGGTACAGCCCTTCCCTCCATGATAAGCACTCCTCTGTTAACTGTTGTCACTCAAATCTTTTCTGAATCTCTTCTTATGTCTTAAACTACCATCTTCCAGTCCAATTTCCTGGAGTTCTCCTCATTTTCATTTCATTCTATTCCTAGGATAATACAGTTGTCTTCTGATACATTATTCTGACTTTGTATATATGTAATTTTTAACTTTCACATCAAGTTTCTGACTTACAAACCTACATCTAGCCCAGATCTCTCTCTGGAGCTCCAGATCCCTATGGCTAGCTAATTGGTTGACATTCCTTGTGGCTGTCTCATCAGTATCTCAGAGCTAAAACTGACCCAAACTGTAACTGTCATGTCATTCCCAAGCTATGACTTTTGTCTGCATTCCCTGGATGACAGTTATTATCCCCACTGGTAGCAAAACTAGACACCAGATCATCCCAACTCCTATGACATAGCGAAGACTCATTCGTAAGCTTCTTTAATAACTCTAGACTTTAGAGTCGCTGTTCGGCTTTGCTCTAAACTCACCATTGTAGCACCAATCTTCATTGTCTCTTTTCTAGACCTCTAGTTTGTTCTACAAGCCCATCTTTCCTCCACCGTTAAATGCATCCCTTAAACACAGCCATCCAGGTTTACCTTTTCAACCTCAGATTTCCTTTGGACACTTTCTAGTTTGTATCTTTTCAGTGGCTCCGTGCCCTTCTGTAAATCCTAAACTTTTACCATAAAAAGTGTAGCTCTTTATCATCTTCTAGAAGTTGCCCGTTTTCTTGCTTCAGCTCTCATTGTTCTTCCAAATGATCTTAACACAGTCCGAAAGTCACATACTCTGAATGCTGACTGCTGTCTTTCACACAAATGTCTTCTCACATGATCTCTAAACATGCTTATATCTTAGTCCTCACCACGTCGTTTTATAGCTCTGTACTCATCTTTCTTCCCCACTAGGTTAAATCCCTGGTGGCATAGAGGTTAAGCGCTGTGTCTGCTAACCAAAAAGTCAGCAGTTTGAATCCTGCAGGCTCTCCTTGGAAACTCTGTGGAGCAGTACTACTCTGTCCTATAGGGTCTCTATGAATCAAAATCCACTTGACGGCAGTCAGTTTGGTTTTTGATTTGGATTACACACTTTAAGCACAAGAATTGTGTCCTCCTGATCTTTATAGTTCCATCTTTTTGTCCAGTGTCCAGCACACCGGAGACATTCATTATTTGTTTTGTGAATAAATAAATTATTTGATAATAGCATTTTGTTCTCCCCTGCTAGAACATCTAGCTAAAAGGATTTACTGTCTATTACTGAAAATGATTGAGTTTCTAGCACAATATTTGGACAATATATTTGGCTCTGTGTTAAGGCTACTAGCATCTCTAATTATGCAGCACCTGGCAAAACAGAGGGAATATATAGCAATGAAAGAGCAAGAACTGAATCTCCAGCCAACGCCAGGATGGCATCTTTTTCACTCCCTTTGGATACACTGTCCCACCATTTAACACTTGAACTTCAGCTGCTGAGATTTGGAATGAGGAAGCTTAATTAGTCAACAAGACACGACAACGTTCTGTTTGAGTGAGATTACACACACCTACGGGGTATTAGGAGACACAGAGCACAATCCAGCAACTTCAGAGGCCCGAAAATCATGTTATCTTCCAACCACACATGGGGGAATGTTCCAAGAGATAAAACCCACAAGACAAATGGTGTCTCTGATTGAAATGCAATGGAAGAATGGAGCCCATAGAATTCAAAATGTGTTTGCTCTTCCAAATGTTCCTATATGGCTATTGTAAATGGAGTTAACAAAGAATCGTGGATCTTTCTAAATAAAGAATGCATATTTCTAGAGAAACTTACTCCAGGGACCACAAAAATCTGTGCAGGCATCATATCACTGTGCTGTAGTTTTGAGTCCATTTATACTTTATGATTTATTATTTAATATCAATGCAAAATGTGTATGTCTGTTTGCTAAAGGAGGAGGTAGATGCTCAGAGAATATTGGGGATTCCATTCTATGTAATAATGTTTCTAATCACAATCACACTTGTGAAGAAACAGAACACTGAAGTTCTATGAATTAAAAACCAGGTTCTGATGGCCTTGTGAGTGCAGATTTCATCCCTGCTTGTCCTCGTCCACTCAAATTGGACGTTTTACAAATCCATGTCTAATTGTTGTTCTCAGGGTGGAGGATGGAAGTGAAGCAGGGCAGAAAAGGAAATGTGAGGAGACTTCAAAATCACTTCTGATGCTTTTCTTATATGAGTGGCAGTAGACTTCGGCAAGTTTGGCAAGCAAGCTGATTTCTACGTAGCTCTGAAATCTCATTCTAATTTCCATGAGATCCCTCCATAACATGCCATACTTCCCTACTTTCTTCAGGGAGAATAAGACTGTATGATGGAATCTCAACTCTTCAATTTCTTAACTTTGGAAAATTGTCTCATACTTCTGTGCTTTGGAAATCCTGGTGGCGTAGTAGTTAAATGCTATGTCTGTTAAACCAAAAGATCAGCGGTTAGAATCCACCAAGTGGTCCTTGGAAACTCCATGAAGCAGTTCTACTCTGTTCTATAGGGTTGCTATGAGTCGCAATTGACTCGATGACAGTGGGTTTTGGGGTTCTGTGCTTTACTTGCCTCATGTGCCATAATAGGAAAGTAAACTAACACTTGCCCCCCAAAGAATTCCCACAGAGAGTGGAGGATTTGGAGCATCAGAAGAGGACCTTGTCAATGACAAAACACTATTCAAACGCGGGCATTGTTGGGTAACATCTGCATTTCTTAGTGTAGCATTTACATCTATCCCGACTTGCCTCTGGCATTTGCCTATCTGCTTGTCTCCAGTTTATTGTCCCCTCCCTCATCTGTTCTGCACACTTAAAACTCAAAATGGATTTCTTTTGCTTTGTTTTCTTGTACCAAAAAACAAAACCAAACCCAATGCCATCAAGTCGATTCTGTCTCATAGCAACCCTACAGGTCAGAGTACAACCTCCCCACAGAGCTTCCAAGGAGCACCTGGCAAAGTTGAACTGCTGACTTTTTGGTTGGCATTCATAGCCCTTTACCACTCAGCATGGATTGAATTGTGTCCCCCCAAAAACATGTGTGACCATGTACCTGGGCCATGATTCTCAGTATCTTGTGATTGTCCTCCATTATGTGATTTTGCTGTGCTGTATGTTAAAGGATTAGGGTGGGACTGTAAATCCCTTCATAGCATTACCTCCCTGCTCCACTGTAAAGGGAGTTTCCCTGGAGTATGGCGTGTACCACCTTTAATCCTTTTGCTCCACAAGGGATAAAAGGAAGAAGAAGCAAGCAGAAAATTGGGAACCTCACACCATCAAGCAAGTAGTACCAGGAGAAGAGTGTGTCCTTCAGACCTGAGGGTTCCTGAGCCAAGATGCTCCCTGGACAAAGATTGATGCAATACCAGACTTTCCTCCAGAGCCAACAAGGGGGAAAGCCTTCCCCTGGAGCAGATACCCTGAATATGGACTTAGAGCCTACCGGACTGTGTAAGAATAAACTTTCCTTTGTTAACGCCATCCACTCTGGTATTTCTGTTAGAGCACCACTAGCTGACTCAAACACTGCTACACACCAAGGTTTCCTTTCTCCTACCACAATGTTTAAATACTATCATTCCCGTTTTCTTTTAGACATGTCATCCTATGTTTAAGGAACTTCACCCAATTTTCTACAAAAGCTTATAAACACAAGTTAGGGAAAAGAATCCTCTTCTGTGAATCGAAATTAGGCTGAATACTATCATCTCTAGCCTTGCTGCAAGTGGTCACCTGGGTTGACACCAGTATGCACTACCTGTATAACGTAGAGAAATAATGCAGCTTCTTTTGTTCCTATTCACAGATCTGATCTTTTGCTTAAAGCTCCATGCTACTTGAAAATAGGTAGAGTGTTTAAATGCAACAGTTAGCAAGACCTCAATGTGCTGCAGTTTAAACAGCTTTCAGACTTTCATAGCTCCTTGCCTCAGTCAACTGGTGGTGCTCTAACAGGAATACCAAAGCTGGATGGCTTTAAAAAACAGAAATTTTATTATCACAGTCTGGTAAACTACAAGTCTGAATTTAGCATCTTGGCTCAGGAACCTCAGGTCCAAAGGAGGCGCTCTGCCCTTGGTGCTGCTTTCTTGGTAGCATGCCGTCCCCAATTCTCCGCTTGCTTCCTTTTCCTTTTATCTGCTATAACATAAAAGGAAAAAGGTAGTGCTAGTCACACTTCAGGGAAGTTGTCTTTACATCACAGCAGAGAGATGACCTTAGGAAGTCTGTTACAGTCCCACCCCAATCTTTAACATAATTCGTCTACTAACCACAGGCAGATGTTAGAATTTGCAACATAGAAAAATTGCAAAATGAGGGGCAGCACACAATATTGGGAATTGCAGCCCAGCCAAATTGCTACACATATTTTTTGAGAGGACACAGTTCAATCCATGACATTCCTTTTAGCTAAGTGTTCTGCCTTTCCGAGTTCCATACTCCTCCCTTATCTCCTTCCAAGTGGTGCTGTGGGACCTTTCACTTTCTCGCAGAGGCCAGATTTAGGACCCTAGACCTGCAAGTTCCTGTGCCACTCTCTGAACCCTCAATGGCTCTGTCCTAAGACACTGGCTGCCTTCTGGCTTCTCACACCTATCCTGATGTCGTTGACTGGGGAACACGCCCTCTGTTTTCCCTGCTCAGCCAACTCCTTCTTTGCTCTTGACTGTGCTCTGCAGAACCTCAGACAGTTCTCATTCACTGTATGGCATGGGATTGGCCTAGCTTTGCAAACAAACTGATGTCCATGGGATCCTGATAGGCCACTCTAACCTCCTTGAGATTCTTTTGTAACATTCCACAGGGTCTGTGCTGTCGTCTTGGCTGACAGAGTCAATTTCCTCCAGTTGCAGCAAATGTCCTGGGAGAATGGTCTGACAGAAGTTTCAGCTCCCTCCTGTGTTCTCTGTAGGAAGTCTGGAAACTTCTGGACACAATCCACACCATATGAGAGCTGAGAAGAATTCATGGAGCCACACGTCAACTGCCTTCCTCCAGGAGATGCAAGTGGACCATCTTACCCCTAGGAGGCACACGTAGAGCCCTTCCCTCAGAAAGAGACACTCGGGCTTCCTTCTTCTGGCCAGCCACACCAGCTGATCGCTGATGTAGCTTCCCACGTTGGTGAAGGAAGAACTCTGTGAGGTATTCTCTTATCAAAGCCCCCAAGGGCAGACAGAACTAAAGGCCTTGATATTTTAGCTTTCTCTCATTCATTTAGGGCATACAGATGAGAGCATGGAATGTCCAGCATCTGGGGAGAAAACAGTGAATGAGAGAGTCTAATGAGAGAGCTGGTCTTTACCACATCAGCAAATGTGTGTATAGCAAAGGCATGGTGCATGCAGAAAGTGACAGCTTGATAAAAATAAGGATAAAGAAGGAGAAGGGAAATTATTTTACTGGAGATGATCAGGGACTCTTTATTTGAGGGAGTTATATTAAAGACCCAATAAAGCAAGCTGTATCAATAGTCGAGGAAAGATCTTCATGATTTTAGCCTATCTAATACAGTCCCGGGTCACCACGAGTCAGATCCGACTCAACGGCACTTGGTAATACAGTCCCAGTGATAAGTGATTAAGTATTCGATGTCTGTTAACCAAAATGTCAGTGGTTCAGATATACCAGGTGTGTCTTGGAAACTCTATGGAGCAGTTCTACTCTGTCCTTTGAGGCTTCTATGAGTCAGACTTGACTTGATGGCTGTGGGTTTTAACACTGTCCTGAGGTCTCCTTGGATGGCACAAATGATTTATTCTTAACTGCTAATTGAAAGGTGGGTAGCTGGAACCAACCACAGAAGAAAGGTCTGGGGATCTGTTTGTGTATAGATTATAGCAAGGAAATTCTGTAGAGCTCAGTTCTACCCTGTACCAGTTGGTGTCACTGTAAGTCAGAATTGGTTAACATTCTCCTAGCCCACCCACAGCACTCTATCCCCCTTCCCCTCCTAAGGTTGTAATTTTGGCTTTTCCAGGGCAAATGGGTATTCTTATTGTGTCTCAGGTTCTCTCTTTCTCGCTCCCTCTCATTAGCCCTCCTTTCCTCCTTCCCTTCCCTCTTGCCTTCTTCTCACAATCCTCTCAGGCAGAAGACGCAACTTTTCCAGGCTCAGAGACATCCCCACAGAGAATATTGAGATCAGATCTATTACGCCCAAGTGTTGAGATGTTCTGGAGAGACGTTTTAAAAATCTCTTGTCTTTCCAGCCCTGACAGGAAACATAATGTAGCATGAGAAAAAGGGATGTGCAGATCAAGTTCTCCAATAAAAGACGAGAACTGATGGTCCAGCAACCTGGAGGATCCCCTGGGAATATGTTCCCTAGACTTGCTGCTATCCCGGAGCTGAAACCAATATTGAAACCAACACATCAGGAAAAGAATGGACTGGACTTGGTGACACAGAATGATGCACATGGTGTGTGTACGTTATGGTTTTATATATACATATATATGTTTATATATATGAGGCTGTTCTACTGGTCTTTTTTTAGAGGGCAGAGGAGAGGATGGAGAAGAGGGGACAGGTATTGGTTGAGTGGGTACGGGAAGTAAAGAGTGGAAAAGAAGAGTATGCTGACACAGGGTAAGGAGAGCAGATAGAGTTTCAGAAAGGCAGGTACTCAGGGTTTTATACGGAAAATTGACTTGGATTGTAAGCTTTCACTTAAAATTGCAATTAAAAAATAAAAACATCTCTTGTCTTTCACCACAAAATTTGTCTTTCAAAACTGAGAAAGTAAATACACATCCATTTAACATTTTCATAACTTTTGTTCCTATTATTCTCTGTGTCCCTGTATTCAGTCAAGCATAAATTTCTTCATCTTTATCCTTACAAGATGTCTTTAGTCTCCTAGGGAAAGATGTAGAACAAGATAAAGGAGGGGCAGGTTTAATATTTTCTTTAATCATCTGGCCTCCATGAGCTACTTGTTACATACTGCCACTTCCCACAACAAGGATGTGAGTGTAAGGAGGCAGAGCGGAGACAAGCGCTCCTCCCCTCCTTCTACTGAAGGAACATACATAGGAGACCATCAGGAGATTCACTGAGACATTTACCTTTGGCCTCTAAAGCAAAAATTCAATACCACAAAGTTGAATGAAGTTACAGCAGGTGGTCAGTCCACTCCGCATCTAACTAATGCTTGCATTGTACCAAAGAGCAGGGACCAACCACTTGCCATTTGACATGTCCCAAAACAGACTTTAACTCACATTGTGGACATGGCCTCTGTGAGTCTTCTCCAACCAAACTTCCACTTCCCTTAACACTGTATAGAACTTTATAACCCATCCAGTTCCTGTCCCTTCTTATCTTCTTATCTTGTTTTGGGGTGGAGTTGTTAATAGATTCAGTGAACTAGAAGAATTCAGAGAAGAAGACTTCCCTTTTGGTGCTGCCACCTGCCTCGGTGACCATTTTTCTCCCAAGTGTGTCACTTTCTGAACTGTTTGATGTTATGTCACTTGGGAGCCTGTAGTATTTCAGGACAAGATGGTATAGAAGTAAAGAAGAAGGGAAGATCTTTGTGCAGCCGTAGATAGGATAATGAATCCTAGAAGAAAGAAGATTGAGAGAAAAGGAGAGAAAGGAGACAGGTGGCAGGACTTCTAAAAGACAGTGTTAGTGAGGAGAATATGGTTAATCCTGGCTTTGGAAAAAAAAAATTGGAAATCCTGGTGGTGTAGGGGTTAAGCGCTATATCTGTTAGCCAAAATGTCAGCAGCTCAAATCTTCCAGGTGCTCTTTGGAAATTCTATGGAGCAGTTCTACTCTGTCCTATAGGGCCACTATGAGTAGGACTTGATTTGATGGCAGTGGATTTTTACACACTTCTGAGGTTTGGGTTTGAAAAAACATTACCTACACTTTCTAAATATTTATTTTCCAATTGTATT
Organism: Heterohyrax brucei; assembly: GCA_028571685.1. Classification (NCBI taxonomy): domain Eukaryota; kingdom Metazoa; phylum Chordata; class Mammalia; order Hyracoidea; family Procaviidae; genus Heterohyrax; species Heterohyrax brucei. Next base: position 13,938,914 of record CM053164.1, on the reverse strand, counting down.
GCAGCGATAAAAATCACTGCCCAGAGTACGACAATGTGAAAGTACTTTGAAAGGAATGACATAACTATGGTAAGTGTGTCATAGATCGTAAGTACACAGCCTGCCATTGATGGCTGCAAGTGTGCCATCTGGCCGCATAGGTTCAGTGAGAAACAAAGGACTAGAATGGGGCTTCATCTCAGGCCCTGAGTTGTCAGTCAAACATAGGTTACCCTGTCCTAGGCTGGGTTCTTCAAGAAGCAGAACAAGGGAAGTGTGTAAATGTATACATAGAGAGAAATTTTTATCAGAGAATTGGCTCACATGATTGTAGAGTCTGGAAAGTAACAAGTTCATAGGTCAGGTTGGACTCATGTAGCTGTATGGATTGGTGAACTCAAGGTAGGCAGATTAGACAGCCTTAGACTCTTGCTCAGAGGCTGTGGAGGCTGACAAGTTCCAAGAAGGGCAGGTAGGCTGCTAGCTCAAGTCTCAAGAAATAGAGGTCAAATGAATAGGAGTCAGCCCAGGACTCAGAGTAAGCAAGAGCCAGCTGGTTTTGCCAGAAATTCCCTCTGAACTGATTGACTGCTCATAAGAGAACTCATCATGGAGGTGATTGCTTTATTACACGGCTACCAAACTCCATCACAGCTGCAAAATCCCTGAGAATCACAGTCCAGCCAAACTGACACGCAACTTGAATCATCCCGCTAACCATCCTAACATTCTGTAGCCAATACTTCCTTTACCTTGCACGTGTACTAGGTCACACACAACAAAGAGCCGTGCATCCAGAGTTGTGGTAGATGTGCAAGCCTGTTGTTCTTATTGGCTGTTGTCTGGTCAGTCCCATCTCATGGTATCCCATACACACCAGTAAAACACTGCCAGGTCCTGTACCATTCCCATGACTGGTGATAATATGGAGTGTTGTGACCCACAGGGTTATTGTCACTTAACTTGTAAAGCCTGAAATAAGCCTTTGTTCATATTCACAACATCTGGATTCTGTAGAACACACATAGTACATATGACTTTCAAAGAGGCTTTAAAAATATCTTTGACCTAGTAAAGGAGAGGGAAGTCATTCTTAATACAAGGACATGTACTAAGTTTCAGAGACCTAAACACAGCAGTTTTAGAGGAGGATAGTGGGGATAAGGAGGAATCTACAGGTGAAAGGACAAGTTGGGAGGGCACTTCATGAGATTTAAGTGTAATGGATGCTAAGGTGTTCATTCCATAAGTATTTGTCATGGATTGAATTGTGTCCCACAAAAATGCATGTAGCCATTTTTCTAAGCCGTAATTCCTGGTACCATGTGATGTTCCTCCATGCTGTAAACCCTGCCTCTATGATGTTAACCAGGGAAGATAAGCAGCAGTTGGATTGCTGGGGCAGGACTCAATCTGAAAGACTGTTTTGCCTTGAGGCCTTGGGATATAAAGGGAAGGGAAGCAAACAGAAAATTGGGGACCTCACACCACCAAGAAAATAGTGCCAGGAGCAGAGTGTGTCCTTTGGAAAGGACCAGGGATCCCTGCACTTCAGAAGCTCCCAGTTCAGGGAAAGACTGAGGACAGGGACCTTCCTCCAGAGCCAGCAGAGAGAAAGCCTTCGTCTGGAGCTGATGCACTCAATTTGGATTTGTAGCCTATTGCACAGTGACAAAATAAATTTCTCTTTGGTTTTAAAGCTATCTGCTTGTGGTATTTCTATTACAACAGCACTCAATGACTAAAAAGTATTGGTAAAGAAACTCTACACTGTTAAAAGTAAGCCTGGAGGACGGATGGCAGATACATTTGGTGCAGAATGAGTGACCTGGGAAGAACCCCACTTTGGAGCGATTGCAATGAACTAGGGAAGAATTGATGATGCCCTGTACCTGTGTAACGGCAGTGGGGATGGCACAAAAGAGTAGATTCCAGAAACACTGGAGCAGCAGGAGAGACAGAATTAAGAACACAAATGAAGGCCGTATATATAGATCTGTGCATGCCTGTGTCTGCATATGTGTCTTAGAAAGGGTCTGGGTTTCCAGTTGAGGCTAATTATAGTGGTATCAGTGATTAAAGATGGGCAATATACAGAAGTAGTAGACTGTGAAGGACCATGTCAGAAATGGAGAAAGGGATAATGTGGTTGATCTGGAGTGATCAGGATTGATCTGGAGTGATTTGAGATTGAGAGGACCAAAGAATTTCTGCTGAGTTTACCAGCAGGCTTTTAAATCAACTGAGGGGTGTGAACTGGATATGAATATTTCAGAATCTTCAGTACAATCTGGGAGGTCGAAGCCTTGGTGTTAATGACAATACCAGGGAAAAAAAGCATACGGAAAGATGAAGGGAGACCACTGCAGGAACTGTGAGAAATAGCTACTCTTAAGAAGAAGATGAGTGATGAGCTTGGTGCAGAGGCTGCTCTAGGAAGAAACACTCATAAGGGGAAGAAGGGCACCTGGAGAAACCAAGGTGGTAGAAGCCTGTGGATGTGTTGTGCCCATCTGCATCATCTCTACTCTAGGAACGGAGAAAGATGAAGGTTAGAGCATGGCATCTGACCTCTAGTTCTTAGATGGCTGTCTAGTTCAGCCTCGTGTGGGACCCAAGCCAGCAGCAGAACAGTGAAAAAGCCAGAGACAGTATGAGACAGACTTTCTCTACACAGAGCATCACCGGGGGCGGAGGGAAAGGAAGAAAAGGAAGAGTCCATGGGCGATGCGCTCAGCTGCTGTAACTCAAAGGTTGGAAACTCAGGTTTACCCAGGTGCCCTCAGAAGAGAGACCTGGCAATCTACTGGGAAGAATCTGGCTCTGAACACCTACACATTTGACCCCTGACAGAAATGGGGACGCCGGAGTCATAGTTAACATAGCAGCAACTGGTTTAAACTGGGCTAAGTGTGCATGATTGTGTGTATAATTCGGGAAAGTAAATGACTGATTTCAAACATCCTGTTTGTCAAGGAATTAAACAGATCTCCTTTCAGACGTTAGTAAACCCTGCCATTTCTACAACTGCATAAGCGTGTGACTTGCTATTTGAAAAGGTAAGTCTTTCTTGGGAGATCTGTCTGTCTCTTTCCTCTGCATTTCCAGTCACCAGATCAGGTAGCACTCTCTGAGAGAGGAAAGGCATCCTTCCGTATGCCAATAAAAGATAATCAGCTTAGAGTCTCCAAACTAGTTAACGAATGAAGATCACACTGCTCACAATTCACTGGGAGGCTAAAAATCACACGACTCTTTCAATCTGCAGTTTTTTTGGTTACTTTAAATCTAACAACTATTTTGGGTTTGGAGCCCTTGTGGCACTGTGATTAAGCACTCAGCTGCTATTTGAAAAGGTGGCAATTCTGATCCACCAGCTTCGCTGCATGAGAAAGCTGTGGCATTCTGCTTCCGTAAAGATCACAGCCTTGGAAACCCCGTGGGGACATTCTACTCTGTCCTGAATATGGGGTCATTCAGAGTCAGAACTGACTCGATGGCAGTGGGTTTCCTTTGGTTTGATTTTGCAGATTTATCAACGCAGAATTGTGTTTCACTCTGCTTTTCTCTAGGGGTGGGAATAAATCTCAGCCTAAGAGTTTGTTTTGGTTTTTCTTTTTGTTTTCCCGAGTAATCAAAAGCATGCAATCAAAATAGTCTGTCAGCTCCATAGACCCAGTAAACTTTGGATTGGTAACAGAAGCAAATAATAGAAGGGCAAGGATATTTGTGGAGGTCCTGAGAGGTACAATGTGACGTCAAGGGTGATGAATGGAGACAGGGAGGGCTGTGTCCTCTGCAGCTGAGTGCAGTGAGGGACCGGGGCGTGTGTGGCGGGAGGGCGCGCCGGGGGCGTGTGCACAGCACGGGGCGGGGGCGGGGTGGGGCGCGGGGTGGGGTGCGGGGTGGGGTGCGGGGAGCACACCGGGCCCAGAAGAGCAGGTGTCTAATGCGGGAGCGCAGCAGGGGGCATCTTCTCCGGTAGGAAGACAATCAGTTCACACTGTTCCATTGATAGCTTCTCAGGGGCACAAAGTCATTTTTCAAGAAAAGCAGCCCATCAAGGATTTCTGACTTGGACTTTCTTTGTACTTCCGGACAAATCATGTAATGACTTTAGTTTTCCTATTCATACACGGGATAAGCGTTCTCCACCAGGGTGCAGGGGAGGAAAAGGGCTAGTCGTCAGAAGGTAACCCCTTCAGTGCTGCAGGCCTGAGTGCGACGTGGGCCAGGCTGAGCGGTGCACACAGTTTTCTTCAGGTTTGAACACAGTAGGCCTTTGGGGAACGGGAAAGCAGCAAGCCACACACTCAGGCTTTTTTCTCAAAAGATAGGAACATCTGGGGAGAGGCACAGGGAGTGGCACTTGGGTGATGTTCTATTCTGGCAACAAATCAATTTCCAGAAGGGCAGACAGACGGGGCCGGCTGTCTCCTGGCAGGATGTGGACTCGTACCCACTGCCAGCCCCCCTGAAGGGCACCGACAGGCAGAATGGGGTGCTCTGGTCCCAGAACACACAAAACAGCTGAAAATAACAGTAACACCGAATTCAGTTGTTCAGCAAGTAGCCCCAGCCCATGTCCTAGGCCATAACTCTCTGTTCAATACTGCTGCAGAAAATGAGATTCTTCTGATAAGGGAAAACCTTTCATGCCACAGCTTGGAGGCCCAGACTTAGTGCCAATGCTAAAATGAAGATGAGGTCAGTTAAGGGCCCTCTGGTCTTCACGAGAATACAAGGGGTGGCATAGTGCTAAGAGCTTGATTGCTAACCAAAAAGTCAGCAGTTCGAACCTACCAGCAGCCCTGCAGGAGAAAGGGCAGTCTGCTTCCAAAAAGATTTACAGTACTGGAAACCTAATAGAGCCCTTCTGCTCTGTTCTGTAGGGTCACTATGAGTCAGAACAGGACTGGATGGCAGTGGACTTGGTGGGTTTGGTCTTCTTGTTTTGCTTTGAGTTCTGGTAAAAAAAGAAACCCTGGTGGCTATTGGGTTAAGTGCTATGTCTGCTAACTAAAAGGTCCACAGTTCAAATCCACCAGGCGCTCCATGGAAGCTCTATGGGACAGTTCTGCTCTGACTGCTAGGGTTGCTATGAGTCTTACTCAACTCGACAGCAGCGGGTGGGCTGGTGAAAAAAGCCAAATCCACCACCTTCTAATTGATTCCGACTCATAGCAAAGCTATGGGACAGACTAGAACTGCCCCATTGTTTCCAAGGAGAATCTGGAGGATTCAAACTGCCGACCTTTGAATTAGCAGACACAGCACTTAACCACTACGCTACCAGAGGTTCCCGGATGCTGGTAGTGAGCCTGCTCTTGGCATGAATGCAACACACGACAACCTTCCTAGGAAAAATGGAACCGCTCGTCTTGCACACTTTTGAACATGGTTTTAATAGAATCTTTCAGGGAAAGGGAGAAAGAGAAAAAAGAGTCTGCAACTGCCTCTCTTGAAAACTCACCATGGGCCACCGCGACACTATGAAAGTACCCGTGTGAAGTCATTCCGGAGCCTGCTGTTTTGGACAGCAGATGGGAAGCAGGTGCATTTCTGCAGGATGCTCCGAAGAAGAGGGCTTAATTAAAGAACGCGCCAACAGCATCCAAAAGAGCTTGAATTGCCCTGTGTGGGCCTGCCGTTCCCCCTTCCGCTGAATCTTTTTAACTCTTCACGGCGGGTCATTGTTCTCCCCGCAGCCCAGAGCAATGTGGCGGGGCTATTATTTCCCTTGTGGACAAATGGCGAGGCCAAGAGGACGATGGGACCCTTCGGCCCTTCTGCAGCAGCTCTGTCATTAGAATTGCTCTCGGGGCTCCGGGCCTCAGCTGCTGCCAGCCAGGCCTGCTTCTAATTGCAGCCGAGCCTCAGCCCTCTGGTCACCCCTCTCCCCACAATACACAGGCCGCTTCTCTTGCTCAGCTCACACCACCACGATTTCCTTTTGTCCCCCCACAGAATCTCACTTCTGAGTCCGTTACAAACAGAGGTGTTGGTTTCATGGACTTACTTGGAGGCTTTGGGGGCCTTTGACACTGGTACACACCTCCTGGAATGAGCAGATTCCTCCCACTCTCCTCCGCTCAGCTTGGATTGTCAACATGTGCTCTGATTTATAATACAGAAATGGAGCCTTGACAGGAATGGGCCAGGCTGGGAGGCGCACCCTTGGGTTTTTATGGGAATGGAATATGAGGCTTAAAGAGGGAAACGGGAGAGGCTGGAGCCCTCTCCCAAAGTGAACAGAAGAATGCTGATTCCATTCATTTGGAGCAGTAGCAGAACAGTCCTCTAGCTTACAGGAGGCAGGTGTGGCATGGGGAGAAGAATGAGCCTCTGACCTCCTGTCCTGACCCAGGAGCTCAGATCTGGGACCAGATCACCCGAGGAACTGCCAGTGAGGGGAAGACCTGCTTCCAGGAGAGATCATGTATGTCTTGTTGCCCTTCATTGAGGGACAGGATGATCACTGTCATCACTACTATTTAGATGGCCTAAAATATGAACAGGAAAAGCTTTCCTGCCACCATCGAGTGGAAGAGTGTCTGGAGGAACTGAGTGAGGAGGGAGACAAAGGTGCACACTTTGCTCTTTCCCCTCGGACTGAAACACTGCATAGGCCATTTAGTAAATATCTTATTTACACGGCCCTGCCTATTTTAAGATTATTTATGACACCATCCAGTGTCATAAGCTGAGGTCTAGTGACTTAACATAACTTATTTAAGGCTAGGTAACTAATTAGTGGTAGAGCTAAGACCTTGTTATATGACTTCTTTGTTTAAATCTATCGTGAAGCTTTGCATCTCTGTCATTTTATGAACATTTATGTTTAATACAGCAGCATGCACATGCATAAAACACTATCAAAGAGTTGCACACATTACTAAGTACCAACATATCAATCGTAATTCTTATTTCTTAAATACCTATTCAGCACCAGGTATTTTTCCTACAGAAGCAATAGTGCATACTTTGATTCAACAATGTAGACATTATTCTCCTCATTCTACAGGCTGAAAACAAACAAAAAATTCTGGCATAGAAGAATGAAGTGGTAGAGTAGCTGGAAAAAGATGTTTTATAAAGCAAATAGGGAAATGGGCATCATCAACAAGATCAGCCTGGAACCAAAGCCAGTAGTTACAACCTCCATGATGTCTTCAGTTATTATTGAGTGATGGTGTTTATTTATTAGCAATAGCACCCAAACCAAAAAAAAAAAAAAAGACCCTTGGAATCATTTCAATAGATTTTCATTTCTTAATCTATGAAAGGATGGAGAAAGTTGTAAAGCATGGACCATGTACAAACAAAATTGGAAACTGCATGGAGCAGAGATGGCTCATGAAAACGGACAAGGCTTCCTCTCAGCCCAAATAAGAAGTGTGCAGCTGGGTGTACACTTCAGCTGTTTCTATTGACACCTTCAAGGGAGAAAGTTATTTCCTGGTTTACTCACACAGCCACAGTGACCAGGCAAATTCAAGTCACACGGCACAGCCAGACACACGTGCTCACACACGCTGTCACACCACTGAGCAGCGGAGCCGTTATTTCCAACATGCCTTTAGTTTAACACTGCAGACTGGCTGAAGATTCAGGCCACTAAACACTCTGAGAACTAAGTACGAGACATCCTTTTAGGGCACGTCCTTCTTTTCTTCCCGATGTCTCTTTTCCTGTGTTGTTTTTTTTTTTTTTTTTTCCTTCACTCAGCACTGCCTGTTCTCACAGAGCCAGAAGGAACTTTTATTATCTGAAACTGCATCATCTGAAATTCCCAGTATCATCCCACAGGGGTTTGATTTAGGACTCTTGCTGAGCATACGTGACATTGCTGGAGTGTTGTCAGTCTCTGTTCTGCCAGGCCCCCCTTCCCGTCTGTCCCCAAAAATAAAACCCAAAGGTGCCCCAAGGTACTGTGACGGGACATAAATCCTTTACGATGCTGTGGCTTCAGTTCAGGGAGGGTGGTTTGCATCTGTTAATAATATACTTTTTTGAATAGTAGTGCAATATTAGGTGTTTTTTATCTATCCCTGTAACAATTATTGAGCATCAGCAGTGTGTTTGGGTCCATTCAACTGGTCATAAAAATCCTGTCATTGCCTACATATGTGCGGTGGGTGACATGGCCTCTGTTTTTGAGGATTTTAGCACGAAAAGCATCCCTATCCTGGGGAGATGTGAACACATACAATAGCAAAAAAGTTGCCCAGACTCTTTTTTTTTTCTTCCTTTCCATCAAATGTCCTTTGTGAGACAAAGCTCCTAGGATGGAAATGAGCTACTTCTGTCCTGAGAATCTTCCCAACCTTAATCTTTCAAAGTGATTGCCCAGGACTCTGTCGGGCCACCACAATGCAGACATGCACGGCTGCCTAGCAGCCTCCCTTCAATAGAGAGGCTTACAAAACATTCTCCCTGTGTCCTGAAGAAGACTCTTTTAGTGGGGAGGAGGCCGTTAGTCCTGGGGAAAGGGTGGTGACAATCCAGGCATTATTCACAGCAGCCCAAGTGCTTTTGTTTTTCAGACTTGTAGGGATCCAAGAGCATCACCAAGGTAGAGAACTGAAATAGCCAGTTTGTCCAAGGAAAGGAAGACGGAGGAGGAGGAAAGCAGAGGCAGAGGAAAGGAAGGCCATGGCAGGAGATTGTAATCAAAAGATTACCTCCACTGTTTCTCCACCCAGGGAGTAATCCTAGAAACATCCCTCTTTCGGAAATGAGTGTCACACCGGTTCCCCAGGACCCTTTATTCCTGGAAAATAAAAACCAAGCAGTTAGCAAATGTCAAGATGCAAAAGAAAAGCAGCTGAATAAGCGAGTGGCTGGCGCGGGGCTGCGAGCAGGCCCTGCCGACCGGGCGCCAGGTGCAATCGCAGCTCTTTCAAGACTGCAGGGCATCACTGCCTGGCTTTGAAAAGCCCAGCCATCTCGGGGAGCGTTGAATCGATTAGAGGCCACCTTTTGTGAAAGTGACGCTATCATTGTGGTTGTAATTTATGCAAAGAAATTCTGCAGAGCACACGATGATTAAATTACAGTCTACAAGGCAGCGTTTCTAGAGCACTTCCTCCACTCTTTGGGTTCCTCACTTTTATCTCCAGGAAGATCAGGTCTGTGGAAAATGGGTGCACATGCTTTTCGGTCTGAAAAACAGAACATTTCCACATGTTTCTGCCTTTTTTTTTTTTTTTTTTTTGAGGTAGGACAAACAGCATTACTTCTGTTTAGATCCAACTACCTAGAGGAGGCAAAAAGCCACGTGATTCCTTGAGAAAAGCAGTCACCAGGGAAGGGTTGGCCCTGAGAACAGCAGGAGCGGCGCTGGGTAGCTTATTGCATTAAAATAAGAAGCGTTGTCGATTGCCTCCGTCCACACGGGTGCCATCATCACGTGGAGCCCCGTCCGCCTCCAGGAGACTCAGAGGTCAAGTTTGGTTTCCTCACTACCCAGCATCGTGCCGTGCCACCGCAGCCTGAAGGAGCTTCGTCCTTGTCCTCCTCACATCTCGGCCTCCATCTGGGGGCAAATTTGGGATTACAGCAAAACGGAGGCCGCAGACCGAACACCAGAGGGCTTCGCGAGACAGACCCTTGCAGCCTCAGCCCTCTCTACCCCCATGATCGATGACGCCCCATCCTACTCCAGCTGACTCAGGAGGAAATAGAAGAATGCCAGGGAATGAATAGATGATCACAAAGAGCGTGTATTACACACACAGTGCTGAAATAGTGCAGTGAAACACATTTCTATTTGAAGACATTACAATGTAGGATTTTAACGCACTATTTCTAGTTTGGGTTTTTTTTTAATGTATACACTATCCATGTGGGGTTGATTAATGCCTGGACTACTTGCTTCCCTCCCCGCCCTCCCCCCACCTTCTCTCCCTCCAAACACATGACACTCATGAAAAATCTATGCGACTGCCGGGAAAATGCAGGGACCTGCTGGCGGGCTGGCTGAGTTAGCAGGGCTGGAGGGAGCCCTGCCCTTGGGATTGGTGGGGGTTTGTGTGAGAAGTGACATCTTCCTCTGACCCTTCTCCCCTGCCATCCTCCTTGTTTGAAAGGCCTGCCCTTTGGGTTCTTAACAAAGAAAGCTTCCTCTCATTGACCAGCTGCCTGGCTGGCTGGTTGGCAAGGGAGCTGGGAAGACCTTATACCCGAGAAACGGCCAGCGAACAGCAAGGGTAAGGGCCAGTCTTGGATTCTCCTGGAGAGTTAAGCAGAAGAATAGCCTAAGATTGATTCCACCACATTCTGGCCTTTTAGGTACTGGGTCATGTCTGCTATCCGTCACGTCAGGAAGAAGACTACAGTGGGACAAGATGTGTGTGTGTGTGTGTGTGTGTCTGTCTGTGTGTGTGTGTGTGTGTTTAAAAATAAATTCACAGTGAAATCGTAGAAGGCCTTCACCAGCAACAAACTCTATTTTCCAAATAGAGACAAACTTGAGAATTAATGGAATGCTACCATAGCTGGATCTCTTGTCTTCTTTCCTTCCCCATTCTATTAACACTAACACACACACACACACACGCACACACACACACACACACACACACACACACACACACACGGGTACTGAAATGCACCGTGGCTGATGGGAAAACTGACCATGAGAAATGCAATTTCCAATTCAAATCTAAGTCCCCATTATGAGGCTCTGCTGGTCCCCTTCAGATGGCCTCCAAGCAGGCGATGTCTTCAGGGCCTTGGGTGGGCCCCGGATGCACAGACCCTTCCACTTGGACTTGGATGACGTACCTTGCACCAGCAGTGCAGAAGACCCTGAATGGGTCTGATAGAATCCTTTTCCACTTACCTGACTTTTGCTAATAATGAGGGGTTTTCCTTTCACCCACACCTGTAGCTATAAACATAAAATGCTTGGGAATGGAGAAGTGCTTTTAGGCTTCTCCTTTATCTCTTGAAAAGCACTAGTAATGATAAAATTAAATAAAAGATATGCTTGTTAATGATATTTAAAGGGAAATTGCAAGCTGGGGCCTGAGTGAATGGAAGCAGAGTGGCAGGCTGAGTTTCCTGATCCAGTCACAAAACAAGACGACATTTGTCAGTGATTTCCATAGACATCTTCCTGATCCCTCTTTGAAATCATGTTTTTCTTCCCAATGCACTCAAAGAGGGTATGCATAGTAATTTGCTTTTTTCTTTCTCTCCCTTTGATTAGGCTATAGCAGAAAAAGAAATAACTCTTAGGAGATAGCCCAGAATAACAAAGCACTGCTAAAATTACTTAAATAAAAAACTAAATCCAGTCACAAGATGGTGTTTACAGTGTGATTCTGCTGTAAATGTAAATAAGTAAATGTGTGTGTGTGTGTGTGTGTGTGTGTGTGTTTATGTGACTGAACAGTGAGTATCTATAGAAAATACATACCAATCCAAAAGTAGTAGTTACTTCTTGGTGGTATGGTAATTCACTCATCCTATTTGATTTTCCACACTTTCTGCCTTTTCCTAAAAAAATTTAGGATAGGTGTCATTGTTTCTGTAATCAGAAAAAAAAAAGCTAAGTTAAAGAAAGCAGACCAAACACTGTAGTATATTTCTTGTTTGGAGTTGCCATAAAATTTAGCAAATTCATTATTTAAAGTTCCACTCAAGTAACAGAGCATTCTCAGTGGGTTTTCTGTTTTCCTGTAACACTTATTCCAATTTTTATTTTAACTTAATCCCTCACATGGGCTGTGAACGTACTTGTGGTGAGACTGCTACATGATTCCCAGTATCTGAAATCAAAGTAAATGCCCAGTATTTGACTGGGCACTTGGCTGGTGAAAATAAGACCAGCTTACTGAGTTTCCCTTACTTTAAGGTGTGGTCGCCTAGCTAAGTTCTAGCCAATAGCAGGTGTATAGAAATGATGAGCATACATTTCCCAGACATCATGTACCCTTTTCTCCTCAATTCTGAAATTCAAGCATAGTCATTTGACACTTGTAACATGTCCCTGACTGCAACACCACAGGTATCTGACACGGTGGACTTGACACACTAGCCCTGACTGGCTTACTCAAGTCTGTTAACTAAACCAGAGGAGAAGAGGGAAGGGAAGCCATGTAATTCAGTCTCCATCATCAGTGGCCATTGTATCCCCATCCATAACCATTTTGGAAAACTTGGGGTCTGAGGGGTAAGCCTCGTGTCTTACAAATCCAGAGGGGCTCCAATGGACTGTTCTCTAGTTTCTTGAAGAGCTCCAAGAATTCCTTAGCTTTCAAATGATGAGTTATCAATCTGCTACGAAGTACTCATCTCTCCTTTCTCATTACTACATGCTCCAAAATACCCAGTCCAAACCCTCAAAATCATGTAAGGAGTGAGGTTGGTACTTTCCAAAACTCTTAGACTGCATCTCTGAAATTTTTTCCCCATTTAATGCTGGGGAAATCTCTTTCTGGATTCAGCATAGCTACAGCCTTCCACCTGCGAGTCACCTTCTTTTTCTATGATTGAACACTAAGAAACAGTGAACATAGGCTTTCAGTAAGAGATCATCTTTTGCGGTGATTGTTCTCAAGAACCTTCAGAAGGATGCCCACATTTGTTTTTCTGGAAGGTGACGGAAATTTTTAGTACCATGAAGGGTGACTACACACCATGACTAGTAAGTTAAGTCAAAACCTCTGGTCAGAATCTCTTGTTTGAGGTGAATCAACATTTTATCTTCTTTTCATCCCTTCAATATTTCCAGTGCTTGGGGAAGCAGTTTAAAAGCATCTGTGCTGAGGCTGGTATCGAGGGAAGCTATAGCCCTCACCTCTTCTATGACCAAACCCATTCTATTTAGACTTAATCCATGCCACCTGATCTTAAATCTCCCCTGGCTAGAGCTTCTGTGTCAGAATTTTTGCTCTCAAAGCAAAGCAGATAACCTTCCCTCTCCATCAGTCAGATTTCTTATGAGTGTTTGGATAGAGAGCTCGCACCATTTTCTGACTGTCAGCATCCCAATCTCTGTTTTAAATTGCTCAGACTTTCTCTGAGTCCTAGTCACTAAAGCCTGGATCTTTGAGTAACACAAAGAATCTAAAGGCTAAGCCCTCATGATGTTCTATCAGCTGACACTATTCTTGGCCTCAGACACCTGCTGTTGAGTCAGCTTCTCAGCACGATGCCCCTGTCAAGCTTTAAATGTCTCATTCTGTGCCCAGGAGTTTCAATTCTAGAAAGCAACCTGGGTTTCAGTTTGTTGATTATTTGCGTAACGGCAGCAAGTTTATAAGCAGAACCCATGTTGGTACCTTTGTCTCAGGTAACAAGTTCTCTTCCAGTTATATTGGTTTTAGGACACAAATGAGAACCTTGATGGCATAGTGGATAAATTTTATGGCTGGTACCCAAAAGGTCAGTAGTTCAAATCCACCAGGCACTCCTTGGAAACGCTGTAGGACAGTTCTACTTCCTATAGGGTTGCTGTGAGTGGAAACAAAATCAACTGAACAGCAGTGGTTTTTTTTTTTTTTTTTTTTTTTGGACACGACACTAACAACTTCTGGAGGCATGAAAGCACATAGACTTCATTGTTTTTTAGTGGTGGGGAAGGAGAAGTGTTCCAATGCAAAAGAAAAAATATTGATATGAATACCATCAAAACTTGTTCTGCAAAATCAGATTATTAGCGTTGTTTCTGTATTTGTTCAAGTTTTTGAGTGAAGGTCCAGGTCAGGAATGACAAATTGATTTTATCTCTTCTGTCAACCCTGATTGCTAAGAGAAGTGTAAATGTTGAAGTGTGTGTTATCAATGAGTGCAGCGGGTCAGGGCACAGGAGGAGGCATGGGGGCGCTTGTAACAGGATTGGTCGTTTGTGGTCTAATTATTATTCACTTTTGAGTAAGTCTTTAATGACCTTAGTACATGTTTGGGTTTCCTCAGAAACTCTTTTTCTCCTTTTTGGAATCTCAGGGAGCTCTGTGATGTTCTCTGGCCACAGGCAAGGTAGTTGCCTCTCCTCTTGCACTAAGACTGAGTTTCCAGAAGTCGGCTGTGTTGAGGACAGCAAAATCCTCACATCTACTTCCATTTCTTGTCATCTAGTCATTAACACCATGTATGGGAATTATCTCCAATATTATGTCTAAAATTTCTTCTTTGATATCAGATGGTCTTTGTGTAAGATGGAGCTTTGACACTGGTCAGATGTTTATGAAGGCCAGGAAGCATGTCAAATGCATGATGAGCTGCAACAAGGGTGATAAAGCCAAGGTCAACATAACTTGGGATGGCCTGGAAACTGTGTGGGACAGTTCTGCTTTGACCTCTAGGGTTCACTGTGAGTCAGACCTGACTTGATGGCAGTAGGTTTTTAGATTTGGAAACTGAGGTGACACTGGGGAGGCCTGGACATCATACCCTGTGAGACTTGACCTACTCAACGGAAGCCAGAGAATGTATCAGATACAAATGAGGCGGTAGAGCTATCTTCATAAATTGCAGCCTGCAGGCCTATTAATGTGTCAGCCTAGACTGGCCGTTAACCATATTTAATTGCTATCTACAGTAAGTTCTGTAGATCACTACCATAGCAGTCGTTTTTCAAAGATTCTCGTTAGCACCAAAATACAGAACACAATAAACGATCTGACAGGAGAAGACAGAGAGAAGAGCTGCCAAGAAGGGGCTATCACAAGTCTTCTGGCTCTTTGAGGACACCCTCTGTGTTTGTCACCAATAAAATCTGCAGACTCTCACTGGGCTCTTTCCCTGTCTGAGGATAAGACGAGATGAACCAGCCATTATTCCTCTCTTGCTATCTGTCTGCTTCTCGAGTACTGCACTTTTTTCCCTCATACTCACAGATAAATGTCCACAAGACTTGGCTGGTTGAAGAGTTTACTTCTGCAGATCCTGGAAGGAGAAACTCAATGAGAAAATTTAGACTCATTTTCTCTTCTTCGAGTATATATGTATTTTATTGTGGACCCACTCAGTACCTTTCACTACACTAGGCTGTGGAGATTCAAGGTCAACTAAAACACAGCGCTTATCTTCAAGGACTTTACAGCCCAGTGACAAAACCAACAGAGACCAAGGGGACCAATCTCATCCAGCCTACTATTGTATTATTGACTCCTTTATTATTTTTTTAATTCCTGTTATTGTATTTTGGACTGTACTCCCCTTTTCTCCTTTTTCTCTCCCTCCGAAGCATGATTCAAACATCCCAAGGCCCATTTTGATTTCCATCCTTCACATGTTGAGTCTGTCTGCTCACATTCATGATGATGAGTTTCTACAAATGCTGTGAGTTCATCTCTATCAGTAATTATCTTCCATTGGAGTCACAAAGGAGGCCTAGTTTCTCACCGGTTAGGAGCTCAGGCTACAAATCAAAATGTCAGCAGTTTGAATTCACTATTTGAGACAAGGACATGCAGGGTTAGCCTAACCATACCTTGGAACATTCCAGAGTGATAAACTTTTTTTATCACCCACACCTGGGGACAGATTCCATCCCTGAAGTTATTTTTCACAGAAGCCAGGTTAGACCCAATTTAGAGGCATGCACCAATAAGAAAGCGGTGACTGCTGTATGTCTTTCTAACAAGGGTACCAGAGAGATACAATCAGGACCAGGGAGTCAAACCAAGGGAGCAAGAAACTGTGCACGTGTGACGCCACATAGGAAGTCCTGCTACCAGTCTGGGAAGCCCCTGTGGCAGGAACCATCTTGAATTATGAGGATACAACCCAGGGACAAGTAGCTGCCTGCCATCCAAAAACGGAAATTCCTCAGTCCCTCATCACTGATTTTGTGACCCCAGATATACCCTGGGCATAGGCAGGCAATAAAAATCCAGTCCAGAATTCCCTCAGTGGCACAGCCTAGAGGAGTCCTGTACACTCTCCTGCTGCCCTACTTCAAGGTGCTTTCACTTTCCAATGAAGATTTCTCTCACGGGCCAGCCAAGTCTCCCCAAGTTATTCTTTCTCGCGCACCTGACAAGGACCCTTGAGGATCTTCAGAAATGCCCAGCAACAGAGTGGCTTCTTGGAAACCCAATCAGGCAATCCTACTTCTTCATACACAGTCGATGTGAGTTGGAATTAACTCAGTGGCAGCAAGTTTTAGATTTGGGAGTCACATACATGCCCTGGATGGAGCAGGCATCTCAACTGGAGCAATGACCCATTTGCCAGTTCTGAGGTCATTCAAATTATAGTTGATTCCAGATCAGTTTTCATATTAAATTCTTGCTGAGAATTTCTGAGCAGGGTAGACAGTGTGGAAATGAATGTGAAATGAGACCAAGTCCTCCTCACACCACGGGTGCTTGGGGCTGATTCCCGGTGTGTCTCTTTTCCCACCAAGTGTGCAGGGCCAGCATGAGACCTTGCACTACTTTCCCTGATGTGTTAGAATGTCCAGTGTCTCTTCCTGGGGAAGACAGCCATACCTCAGTTTCCGGCTTTAGGTGTTCAGTCCCAATTTCCCATAGCACAAAGAATTTGAAAATCCCACTAACACCTCCAAACGGGAATTGGGTTCCCAGGCCCTAAGATGTATATCTGATTCCAGTACCCTGGCAAACATACTTGGTTTCATTTTCTGTTCAGTGCTCTATATTACATTCTCTCTTCTTTTCTGGCAGTAGAAATATTCCTTTTACGTCATGTCGTTTTTTTAATGTCTTTATACCAAAAACCAAACCAATTCCACTGCCATAGATTTATTTCTGACTCACAGAGACCATATAGACTGAGGAGAACTGTCCCATAGAATTTCCAAGGAGCATCGGGAAGATTTGAACTCACCGCTTTCTGGTTAGCAGCTGTAGCACTTAACTACTGTGCCATCAGATTTCCAATGTCTTTATATTACCTAATGTTTCTTTGAGTTCTGAGTGTGGATTTGTGTGTGGGAGAGAGTTGATTGTATTATCGCTCAATCCATCCTCTTCACAGAAATTCCACTGTTCATCTTATAAGGAACCAGGACCTTAGAGAGGAAATAGCTCTGACAGTTGTAGGGCCAGATTAGAATCAAAGTTAAGTATTTCTTTTTCTAATGTAAAAAGTAGAGCAGCCCCATAGTAGCTTTGAGTACGAAAAGCCCCAAACTATGGAAAGAGTGCTGGCTTTAGAATCTGCATTGCTGTGTTTGAGTTGTTTTGTTACTTGTGATATCACTGTGGACCTCTCACTTGGTGCTCATGACTCTCAGTCTCCTAAGATACACAAAGGAACACAGAATGCCTAGCACAGAGCATCTGGGAGAAGTTAGTATGAAGCAGTTACTAAAAGATTCCTGATGGTGCAGTGGATGAAATGTTTGACTGCTAACTGAAAGCTCAACGATTTGAACCTACCAGCCACTCCATGGGAAAAAGATGTAGCAATCTGCTTCTACAAATGTTGCAGTCTTGGAAGCCGTATGGGGCAGATCTGTTTTGCCCTTTAGGGTAGCCATGCATCAGAACTGACTAGGCAGCATTGGGCTGTTACCTAAATAATAATACAACACAATACCTGGCACTTTGAATGGGTACAGTAATCTCCTTTGTGAAAATAAAGGCGGAAATGTTTGTCTTTCAGTGCCCCTGAAACTGAGCAGACTGAGTCTCAGGGAATATGACAGATGGGGACAGAATCAAGCCCCAGAAGAAGTTCCTTCCCCAAATGGTGAAAAATAAAACCATAGTTCTTGATATAGTCATTTCTTTCAAAATAATTTTAATAAAAGCAACAATATAATGCTTTAAGGAAGTCATAATAATGGATCACATAGGATAAAAATCCATTGCTATTGAGTTAATTCCAACTCACAGAAGATGGCCACATCTTTTGTCCCACAGAGTGGCTGCTAGGTTCAAACAACCCACCTTTTGACCAACAACCAAGTGCTTAGCTGATGTGCACCAGGGCTGCTCATATCATAGGATAGTTACACTACTGTTGTGACTTTCTCCGCCATTTATGTTAGAGAAGCCCAGATTTCTCTTGATGGTCAGATAATACTGCTAGATATAAACTTAATTTAAAAAGACTACTCAATAAAATAGGCTACTCTAAACAAATTCTAAGGTTCAAGTGGTGTCCTCTGATGATTTTAACAGTCCAAAATACCTAGATATGGTTTTGCAAAACGTGACATCAGACTTTGTTTTCTCCAGACTCTTCCTACGTGCTCAGCCTGCAGAGAGCACTTTTATGATAGACATGGTCTTACCTAGTAGCAGTTGACCATATGTATTTCACCTAGCAGAAAAAAATTACATTATTGCTGACTAAGTCTTACAAACAAAATCCTAAAGTAAAGACGTGCTTACACTGAATGCAAGTGGTTTACTAGTTCGATGTCATACAGTAAGTTGCAAACACATGAACATCAGAGCACGAATTAGTTACGAAAACACTGCAACTTAGAGTAAGAAGGACTCTTGGAGCTGAACTAATTTCAGACTCCCTTGTGAACTGGTTCCCTTTCCCCAAAACTCTCCTGTATTTGATTTCTGTCTGTGAATAACTGCATCTGAATCTCTGAAGTTAGGATCTTGTTACGTGTAATTGCACACAAAGGATTCTGACTTGGCCTCCAGGTTTAGAACCACTATACCACACCTTTCTCCCATTGCACAAATAGGAAAGTGAAATCCAGATAGGTATAGTACGTTATCATAAGTCACCAAGTTTACCGGTAGTAGGACCTGACTAAAATATATGTGTTTTCACTTCTAGTCTTGAGTACTTTCTATAACAAAAAAAAAGCCATATTGCCACCAACTGGATTCTGACTCATAGCAACTCAATAGGAGAGAGCAGAACTGCCCCAAGGTGCAGTTCTAGATTCAGCAATAGTTGATTTTTCTACAATAGTTGAGAAGGAAGAAAAAAAAAAAGACAAGGAAGAGCTGAATAGCCAGCTGTAACTATAGCCAAGTTGAATTATTCAGTTACAAAAGAAGATGGTGAGAAAGAAAATACCTGTTCAGATATTTGAGCTAATAATGGCCATACACAACTATGTCTGTGACTGGCAAAAAATGGGCTTGCACTTATGTAGGATAGTTATTAATCAGAGAAGCAGACAGGACCCTGCCACCTTTTTTGATCTTTTCTGAATGATTGAGGATTTAAAACAAACTTGTTGACTTGGATTCTATTCTAATTCAATCCAAAAACCTACTGCAGTCAAGTCAATTCCGACCCATAATGACCCTGTAAACCAAACTCAGCCCACCGCTACTGAGTTGATTCTGACTCACAGTGAACCTGTATACAGAGTAGAACTTCCACAGAGTTTCCAAAGAGTGCCTGGCAGATTTGAATTGCTGATGTTTACAGGACGGAGTAAAACTGACCCACAGGGTTTCCGAGGAGTGGCCAGTGGATTCAAGCTGTCAGCCTTTTGGTTAGCAGCTAAACACTTAATCACTGTACCACAGGAGGATGTAATTTCCATGATTCCTAAATTAGTAACTTATTAAGGACTGAAAGAGTCCTCATCTATTGGAATGCCTTAATTTCCTGGGATAAGGATATCAGCTCAGAGAGGGGACATGACTTGCTGACGCTGAAATAATCAGTGAGTGGCAGAACTGAATCTGAAATCTAAGTCTTAGATTCCAGTTCTGTGATACATTCATCTCACAAAATATTTAAAACATTCCTCTGTGGCCCAGGCGTATACAGTAGTCACTGAATGTAAAAAGAGTGGAAAATATTCATTGCCTTACAGCTCTTAGTCTCGCTGAGCCCTGCTCTAAGGCAGTGTTCCCTGAAGCAGCTCTTAGATGACAAACATCAGAAAGCTATGTTACAATGCAGATTACTGGGCCCTAACTAAGACGTTGTGAGGCTGGCACAGGCCTAGGCAGCATCTCATTCTGTTGTACGTGGGGTCACTATGGGTCAGGACCGACTTGATGGCACCTAACAACCACAAGCAAGGATGATTCTGGAATGCTTTGTACTTGAAGGTAGAGACCCAGTCTGGATGGAATGTCGTTTGGCCAGTGTAGTCACACTTCATGGTTTCTCAGGGTAACAGAGCAATCTCAAAGAAGCATGAAGCATTATTAGATTGTTTTGTTTCCTTGTGATACTTTCTTTCACAGGATGTAAAGCACTGGCACATTATGAGGAATCAGGCTTTTTTGAGAACTAAAGTTAAGAGAAGGGACTTTGTTCTTAAGCTCTGTCACCAAACATGGCCTCCCCTCTCCGCCTTTCATGACGTAGGGCACAAGGGGATGAGTGGACAGCTGGGACCTCTTCTTCAGTCTCTGATGTTCTAAGTCCAGGCTAGGATGCTGATGAGAAGAGAAACCAGAACCTCACAGACAGCAAAAGCAGGAGAGTGCAACATTTCTACAAAACTACACAGCATGTGTGTGTGTGTGTATACATACACATGCACACATGTTTATACGTTACGTAACAAGAGCTAAGCACATTCAACCATGCGAGGTTCATAATTCAGCATAAGCAAACTTCATAAATTCACGTAATAGGAAGCAGGGCCACATCTGTTCTGTAGGACCCGAACAGAGGGGATCTGGGCATTTGAGAAGCAGCTCTGCAGATCCTAAAGCGAGCCCTGGAATGCACGCGCAATATTTGCAGTGAAGAGTTTCCCCATCTCTGTCGTGTTTCACCCTAACTACACACATCTGTTCCTAGACCTCTCAGATTTGGGGATCTAAACTCTACTGAAGTAAGAGGCCCTTCCCCGAGAAATCAGAGGCTGAAAAACCAGAACAAACCAGACTATGTCTTCTCTTTGTGTTGACTTCTTCAACTGTTCGTACACACCACCCCTTCATGCCCAGCCCAGGCTGCCACCGAGTTAAGTGGGCTAGAAATGTGCCCCAACCTGGCACTGTCATGTGCCTGCCTCCAGTGGCCACGACCGCTGCAAAGTTAACCACTAATTACTGTTCCTAATAAAATCCCATGGTAGGTTGATTTAAAGAACATTTGCTTAATTCGAGATCAAAGCAGGATTTTTTTTTTCCTACTTTAAAAAAAGCATATCTTTGAGAGATGAAGGATGTAATTAAGTTCATGTATGGGTTGTTAAGTAACTGAATATTTACCTCCTACTTGTAACGACTTCCTGAGCCAATGTGTGGTGGTCCTTTTATCCAGTGGTCTGAAGTTGAAAAAGCAGCGTTACTGGAAAGGAGCTATAAAAAGGCATGCATTGTGAAGAGCTGCTGCGTCCTGATTGCACAAGAGAGGGGAGGAGCAGAAGGTGGGACGAGCTAAATTAGTTCTCTGACATGCCAAAGAGATAAAAGGCTGTGTCCCCATGTGCAAGCTTGGACTCCGGCAGCATTTAAAAACTAGGTATCTTCTGTTACTCAGAGAGTAGTGCTCAGTTCCTTGAGTCCAGAGACACTTCGCCGAGACTCAGAGTGGGAATTTTTGCGCTCAAATGTCACAGGGGCACCCTCTCAAGGAAGCCGGCAAACTCTTTTAGGGAATCTCAAAACAGGGCACCCACCACGGCCAATAATTAGGTTCGGGAGATGATGAAAGGGGACCTCTAATTTTTGTGAGAACTGAGACCAAAATGAATTAAAATAACGGTCATGCTCAGGCATCAACAACAACAACGAAGTCAAGCCAAATTCTTTGCCATCAAGTCAATTCCAACTCAGAGAGACCATGTAGGACAGAGCAGAATTGCCCCTTAGGGTTTCTGAGGCTACAATCTTTAAGGAAGCGAAACGACACTTTCTTCTCGACTGTTTGGCGGGTGGATTTGAACCGCCGATGTTTTGGTTAGCAGCCAAGTGCTTAGCCATTCTGCCGCCAGAGCTCCTCCTAGCGGGCCTCAGATTTTTGGTGAAACTAAAACCTAAGCCTATTGCCACAGAGTCAACTCTGACCCATAGCAAGTCTATAAGACAAAGCAGAGCTGCTCCATGAGATTTCCAAGGAGCACCTAGTGAATTTGAACTACTGACCTTTTGGTTAGCAGCCTTTACACTTAACCACTACACTACACCATCACGCTTTTCAGGGGTCATCAGAAGGGAATTATTAAAGAAAATACACCCCTGAACATAGACACTAAACTAGAAAATACAAAACAGGGACTATTCTGATGTCACCTTGTGTAATATGTCTAATTTTAAGGTGTAGACCTGCTTTCAAGCTACATTCCTCAGCCTGTCACTGGAGGAAGAGACCAGTTACCCTCACTGGATTTTTTTTCCCGTTCATTAAAAGAGAAGAAAACAAGGAAATGAAAATGAGGAGTTAAGAATTGATCATAAGTGCCCCAAACTTTTCTGAGTGCTTACATACAGTACGGCACCCTCTCCAGTAAGTAAGCACTATATACACGTTTACTAGTCAATTCTGTTTGGTAACATATAGGAAAAAATGGTGGTGCAGCGGTTAAGTGCTACAGCTGCTAACCAAAAGCTTGGTAGTTCACATCTGCCAGGTGCTCCTTGGAAACTCTATGGGGCAGTTCTACTCTGACCTATAGGGCTGCTGTAAGTTGGAATCGACTCAGTGGCAGTGAGTTTAGTTTTGTTGCTGTTGTTTGTTTTGGTAACGTGCAACCGATGGACAAAACCAGAGATGCCTTAACTTAGTTTCTGGACAAACAACTCCTGTTGACAAGCTCAAATTTTATGCAACTTCTGTCCAAAGTTTCTTTCCCCCACAGCACAGTGCACTAATATTTGAACTTCCAATTTACTCTTGCTCCATGATAAAAATGGTCCTACTTAATGGCTTGCTTATCATCTGAAGGAGAAAATAAATGTCCATGAGGCCAAGGTCACCTGAAATCCTGCAGATAGTAATTCAAAGCTCTGTCCATTACATACTCCCTCTCAGGAAGGAGGGCTAGCTGGCAGGTTGAAGAAAGTCGTTGGATGGGAAATCGCCACCTACTAATTCCTATACAGCTTTAGAAGTCTCACTTAAATGAATCTGTTTCCACGAGCTTTCTCTTTTCACTGCAGGGAGAAACAAAGCTTACCTGTTGTTGGACCTCACAGTAACAACAATCCTCCAGTGATGCCAAAGGAATCTCTGATTAGTGTACGGTTCCCACATTTGGATGCTAACCAAAGGTTTGACAGTTCCAACCCAGATGTACGTTGGTAGAAAACCCTGTCTGCCTGCTTTTGAAAAACAAGCCACTGAAGCTCTTACAGAACACAGTAGCACTCTGACACACAGGAGGCTGTTATGAGTCAGAGCCGACTGTTGTTGCTGTCAGGTGCTGTTAAGTTGGCTCCAACTCATAGTGACCCTATGAACAATGGAAGAAAACACTGCCCAGTCTTGTGCCATGTCCACAATTGTTTTATTGCTTAGACCCAATGTTGTGGCCACTGTGTTAATCCATCTCATTGAGGGTCTTCCTCTTTTTCGCTGACCCTCCACTCTTATCAAGCACGATGTTCTTCTCCAGGGACTAATCTTTCCCGACAACATGTCCAAATTATGTGAGATACTGTCTTTCTATCTTTGCTTCCAAGGAGCACTCTGGTTGTACCTCTTTCAGAACAGACCTGTTGGTTCTTTTGGCAGTCTATGGCATAGTCAACATTCTTCTCCAACACCACAATTCAAAGATATGAATTCTTCTTTTGTCTTCCGTGGTCACTGTCCAGCTTCCACATGCATATCGCGCAATCGAAAATACCATGGCTTGGATCAGGCACTCTTTAGTCTTCAAGGTGACACTTCTACTTTTTGAGACTTTAAAGAGATCCTTTGCAGCAGATTTTCCAAATGCAATGCATCTTTTGATTTCTTGACTGCTGCTTTCATGGGCATTGGTTGTGGACCCAAGTAAAACGAAATCCTTTACAACCTCAGTCCTCTCTCCATTTATGATGATGTTGCTTAGTGGTGCAGTTGTGAGGACTTTTGTTTTCTGGATGTTGAGGTGCAAGCCATACTGAAGGCTGTGGTCCTTGATCTTCATAAGTATGTGTCTCAAATATTCTTCACTTTCAGCAAGCAATGTGTCATCTGTGTAACTCAGTTTGTTAAAGAGTCATCCTCCAATCCTGATGCCTCATTCTTCTTCTTCATATAATCCAGCTTCTCAGATTAGTTGCTCAGCATATGGATTGAAAAGGTATGGTGAAAGAATATAATCCTAGCACACATCTTTCTTGACTTTAAAGCATGCAGCATCTCCTTGTTCTGTCTGCATGACTGTTTTTCGATCCACATACAGATTCCTTCAGAGCATAATTAAGTGTCCTGGAGTTCCCATTTCCTGCAATGTTAGCCATTCTGACAGTGTTCTGCTGCTATGCATAAGACTTTCCCCGGCTAATTCCTTTCAGAAGTAGACTGTCAGTTCCTTCTTCTTAGTACATCTTAGTCTGGAAGCTCAGCTGAAACCTGTCTACTGTGGGTGACCCTGCTGGTACCTAAATACCAGTGGCATAATTTCCAGCATCACAGCAACAAGCAAGGCTTCACTGCCAGACAAGTGGGTGAAAAAATGTCTTTGATTTCTAGTGCTGCTGTAACAGAAACACTACAAAGTGGGTGGCTTTGATAAGCAGAAATTCACCTCTTACAGTTTACAAGGCTAGAAATCCAAATTCAGGATGTCAACTCCAGGGAAAGATTTTCTCTGTCTGTGGATTCTGGAGGAAGTTCCTTGCCATCAATCTTCCCCTAGGTCTAGGAGTCTCTTAGCACAGGGACCCTAGGTCCAGAGGACATACCCTACTCTTGGCCTTTCATTTTTAGTAGTAGGTGGTCCCTCTTCTCTCTGCTCACTTTTCTCATTTATATCACAAAAGAGATTGACTCAGAATACAACCTAATCCCATACATTGTGATCTGCTACATTAATACAGCTGCCTGTAATCGAGACTCATTAATCTCATAGGGGTTAGGATTTATAACGCATGAGGTAAATATATCACCTCATAAAATGGGGAATGATTACAAAATAGTGGAAATCATGACCTAGCCTAGGTGATACACATTTTGGGGGGACACAATTCAATCCATAAGAGTAACTTCTTTTTCAGACGTTGAAAAGCTATGACACACTCCGGTAGCCATTTGAAGAACTGTCTTGCTTTGTCCTTCTAAATGTTCAACTTCTGGTGCTCTTCATCTTCCACATAAATTGAAGCAAAGTTCCCTGTAACAGAAAGTGAGAGGAAAATAGAATAAAGTAAAATAATAGTTAAATAAATAGAAAGGGTAGGTAGAGAGATTTGAGACACAAGGTAAGTGGAGGGGTAGGAAGGAATTGAAAACCCACTGAATAGAGATATACTGTGCCTACAGCTCCAGTGGAATCATCAAAACCACCCTCCTAAGGTGTTCTGTCTTGTCAGTGAGGAAGTGGACACCCAGAGAGGTTAATTCATGTGTACAACACTACACAGCTTGTACACAGTAAGGGTTAGGATTCAAAATGCAGTTTGTCTAGCTTCTAGCCAAGTCACACAGCTTTCCTTTCAAAAAGGCTGGTGTAGGATACATGCTGGACATTGTCAGTGATACGAGGACTTTCACTGGCCAAGTGACTTTACAGCAATCACATACTTTGTACTCGTGCTATGCGTTGGAAGTGAGTCAAAAGCAATGGGTTTGGTTTTAGGTAAGGACAGTGCAGGCAGATTAGAGTAGTCCTGTGCCCTTGAACTCATAGTTGAGGCAGGGGGAGAAAAGTTCCCTGTACATTTACTGGAGAAAGGTTAATTTTGCCATCTCTCCAGTTTTTCTAAAGACTCTGCTAATGGACCTTGATGGGCTATAGTTGGAAAATCCTTCACAGGGCAATCTCTTTTCATGAAGTCACGAGCTGAGGAGGGACTCCTATTTAAATCACCCCCTGGACTCTCTGGGACTCAGAGATTCCATTCTTTGCACAGCTGTGAAATGTGCAAATCTGTAAGCTCAGTAGTAACTCTTCACTAGGACTCTACAGACCTTCTTTCCTCTTTGTCCACTCCTACCCCCCAACTCCATCCCAGGTAAACAGGGCTTCCTTGAAAAATAGAGGGAATAGTGGCTCAGCCACTAGAATCGTCTAGGCTCCACGAGGCTGTGGCAAGAAAGCCACACAGGTACATCTTACCTTGGCAGTCATCGTATGGTATAGCCTGTCTGTTGGAAAGGACTGCACCAGGACTCTGCAAGTGGAAAGAGATAAAAGCCTTCTAGTGCAAATGCTGTGACTGCGGAACACTTCCGGAAAGAACTATGCTGTTCTGGAAATAAAGTTATCAGTGTCCACTACGCCATGAAAACTAATTTCCCAGTCAAGGAGAAGAATTGATCCTATAATTGTCAGTGGAGCTTACGGTCATTAAAAAAAAAAAAAGAAAGAAAAGCCGTGGCCAAGTCTCAATCCTGTAAGCAGGGAGAAACAAATGAGAAGGTAGAGCTGATACTAGGGAGAACTACAGGGCACTACAGGGCCCTGTGGTGGGCATTAGCTTTTCACATGTCACTATGGTGGGCATTGACCCATTTACAGCAATGTCCTGAGCTCAGGTTTCCTGAGTAGAAGATCTAAGGCTCAGAGAAAGCAGCATCTTTGAGCAGCAGTCACTCCAGGAACAACTGGCCTTGAACCTCTTCTGTCTTGTGATTGTCCACTACACCAGAAAGAAAACTGTGTGTTTCTGCTGCACATGCACTTCCTTGCAGGGGGTCCTCTACCCCGGGTAGGCAGCTGCAGCAGGCTCCTTCGGGGTGCCAGGCCGTAGGGATAGAGGTAGACAGTTACCCAGGAAGTGTTTCAGTGAAAGTGTAGCATATTTCAAACAGAAAACCACAGAGAGAATGCCTAATGAGGATTTCGGTTCCATGAGAATAGAATCTGTATCATTTCTGAATTAGCATCTTTATAACATCATTTCAATAATAAAAGCTTATGGGGTGAATATTGAATAATGTCTAGATGGCATAATTCATTCAAAGAATCAATTTAGTCAGCGCTCTGTGGCTGTGTTCACCTCTAGTTTTCAATTTTGCAACTCCTTGATTTAACCATTGGCCACTGTCTTCATGAGGGATCGTTACCATAACAAAATATAATAAGTTGAACTTTCCAGAATAATAAACAGGAATATTTGTCCTTGTAGACCTTATGCTGCTTATTTGATTTTATGTTTAACATTTCAAAAACTTTGAGGTCTGTTAAATAACCAGGTATTACTTTGTATCTTTGGGGCCATTTTCAAAAATACATACACAGTCTCCCTCTCCTCACCATCCTCTCAGCCACTGCCTAAGATCAAACCCCATTCCTCTTACTCTCCTTCTTTATCCCCAGTTGTGTCTTCTGAGTTTCCAGAACACACCCCATACTGAATGCCTTCACTTACAAACCATCTCAATTGTCTTCCAAAACTGCTTATTAAAAATGAAAACGTCTTCATTCTTTTAAGCAAAGATTAAATGCTATCCCTGCCCACAGTCTTTCCTAATTTTACTCTTCACGGTATAAGTTGTATCTTTCTGTGTACAACACTACTCAAATGTCTTTGTGTTTCAGTAATGGGTGCTTATAAGGTCTGACAATTAAGTCTGAGAACTTAATTGTTCTGAGCCTTACCTACCTCATTAGTGAATATCATTACAGTCACCTTCCAAGTACTCCACTTAGGAAGCTACTCAACACGAGCAGCTAGTCCACCCTTCAAAGCAATTTTGGAAAGCTTTCTAGAATGGCCATTGTGCACGGTGGCACAGTGGCAAGTTCAAGAACTTAATTGTATAGTTGTCTCTGAGTTTTTACCCAGTAAACAAATAACTGCATTGGGACACCCTCTCTACTCACCTGATCGGGCTCCCAGTGACCTTTTTCTTTACCGGAAGGTAATGGAAATATTGAAAAGAAAACATTTTGAAGACACTCAGTGCATCAAGGGTAACATGAAAATAGCTCTGATGGCCATCCCAGAAAGAGTTCCAAAATTGCTCTGAACGGTGGACTAGATGCTGGCATCGGTGCCTAGCTTCCCAAGGGGAGTACTTCAAAGGCGAGCTAATGATAATCAGCAATGAAGTAGGTCACACTTTTTCTAGAAGGATTTCACAAACCTAATCGGCAGTCCTCATATGTCTATTTTACCTTTTTGATTATAAACGGTGGAGGAAAGACACAGCGCATGCATTGCGCAGCTACCAGAATAACGCTTTGCATGGTAAAATTAACAGAGAGAGGTCTTGCCTTCAAGAAGCTTTGAATCTATTGAGAAGGTAATTCAATGTGATACCTGCAGTGGAGCAAAGAGGGCTAGGGTGGGTTTAATCAGGCTACCACTAGAGGGCGTGCCAGCCAAGTTTGGGTGCTAACCCCACCCCAGCCCCCGGCCCCGCCCCAGAAAAGCTGTTGCCATGGAGTGAATTCTAACTTACAGCAACCCTACAGGACAGAGTCAACCTGCTTCACAGATTTTCCAAGAGCACCTGATGACCTTTTGGTTAGTAGTCATAACATCTAATCATTGTGCCTCTAGGATTTGGATTGCTGTGTTTCCTTATTTCAAATAGAACTGGATGACCTTGGTGGAATAATACTTGAGTTAGAATTGGTTATAAAACAACCAACAAAAAGTGATTACTCCAGAGAATAGTGGAGAACGGTCATAACAGAATTACTACATATGGCAGTACCTCCATCCCAGGAAAACCTGGTAGCATAGCAACCAAGTGCTACAGCTGCTGACCAGAAAATCGGCGGTTCAAATCCACCAGGTGCTCCTTGGAAACTCTATGGAGCAGTTCTACTCCGCCTATGGGGTAGCTATGAGTCAGAATCAACTCAACGGCGGTGGGTTTGGTTAGGGTTTTCTCTGTCCCACTTACCCTGCAGCCAGTCTGTTTCCACTTGCTATTTGTGCTTTGGGAAAACGAGCATAAAAGGATGGTAAGCATCCTGGGAGATGAGGGGAAGATAAGAAAAGCTTCACAGCATAAGAGACAAAATTCAGTTGGAACTAGAGGGAAAAGCAGCAGCTCTCGGGACTACTAACGTGAAGGAATGAGGGTTAATGTGAGGATCCCAGGCAAAGCCACTGAGAGGTTGCCATTTGGGGACTGTGTGCGATTCAGTATGGCTACAGTTAATTTCTTCTTTCATTCAATATGTATATTTTGTACCTCTAGTCTCCGCATCGTTATGGAAACAGTGTCAGGTTCTAGAGTGTCGTGGATTGAGTTACATTCCCTAAACCATGTGTGTAGCTATTTGGCTAGCTCATGTGACACTGTATGATGTCCCTCTACGAGGCAAGTCCTGCCTCTGTGATGTTAATAAGAGAAGATGGGCAGCAGTTGTGTTTGTGGAGCAGAAATCAGTGTGTAAGGTTGTTTTGTGTGCCTTGAGACAATCATTTGGGATATAAAGGGAAAGAAAACAAGTGAGGAGCTGGGGCCTACATGCTACCAAGAAAGCAGTGCCAAGAGCAGTCCTTTCAAAGCAAGAAGAATAGAATACAAAGATTCTAAATTGAATTCTCTGATCATTTCTTCCTCTTATACATAGTTTACAGGGACAGTATGGAATAGTGTTTAGCTTAAATTAAATGACATAAAACGAAACTATTTTTTCTTTTTTCTCCACTATTATCTCTGCAGAGAGAACAATAAATACAGAAACACAGGCAAAAATAAAACCCTGTATTTGTCCCATTCAACAGTAAGCCCACTGCCCTTCAGACTACAAGTAAAAGTAGAGACTGAGCCATAGCTGTTGTGTATGCTGGCCAGAGCTGCAGCGTCAGGGCCCCTGCTCTGCTGGAAGATCACCCGTCACTCCCCTGGGGACCAGGCAGCAGAGCTCTGGCTCACACACTGCATGGGTTGTCACAAACTGGCATGTCATTTTGGCTCTGTACTTCATTGACTGCACAAACACTGTCAACCATGCAGGTCACAGCAAATCATGGACAACATTACAAATAACATGGTAAAGAATGGAAATTCAAAAAATACTTAATTGTGCTCATGTAGAAACAGTTGTCTGAACAGACCGGGGAGCGATGGTTTGATTTAAAATCAAGAAAGGTGCATGTCAAGGCTGTATCTTTTTCCCGTGTTTATTCCATCTGTGTGACCAGCAAATATTCCTAGAACCTGGACTACATAAAGAGGAATTTTGTGTGAGGATTAGTGGAAGATTCATTAATAACCTGCAATATGCAGATGACGCAGCCTTGCTTAAAGTGAAGAAGACTTGAAGCATTTATTGATAAAGATCAAAGACTGCAATCTTCAGTGTGGATTACACATCAAAATAATAGTAATAATAAATCACAACCGGTCCAGTAAAGAAATCATGATAAGCGGAGAAAACACTGAAGCTGTCAAGCCTTTCATTTTGCTTGTATCCATAATCAAAACCCATGGAAGCAGCAGGCAAGAAATGAAATGACATATTGCCTTAGGAAAATCAAGTGCGAAATTTCCTATTTAAAGTGTTAAAAATTGAAGATGTCACTCTGAGGACTAAAGTGAGCTCACCCCAAGTCATGATATTTTCAGTCACCTTATATACCTGTGGAAGCTGGACAGTGAATAAGGAAGACCAAAGAAGAACTGCTGCCACTGTATTAGAGTGTTGGCAGAGGATATTGAATATGTTATGAACTTCCAGTGAATGAATACATCTGTCTTGGAAGCAGATGGAATTTTCCTTGGAAGAGGAGATGGAAATAGTTCTATCTCACATACCTTAAACATGTTATCAGGGGGACTAGCCCCTGGAGAAGAACACCATGCTTTTTGGAAAGTCAGAGAAAAAAGAGGAAGACCCTCCAGCCTCTGGACTGACACAGAGGCTGTAGCAATTGACTCAAACATCACAAAGATTGTGAGAATGCCACAGGACTGGGAAGTATTTCCTTGTGCACAGGCTCACTGTGAGTCTAAATTGACACAGCCTCATCTAACAATTAAGACAGCATCTTTGTTAAGTGACTCATGTCTCTATCATTCTGCTTATTTGGTTTCTAGGAAGAATAAAAGTACCGACCTTCTAAAGCTGTTATGAGAATTTTAAAGAAATCTAAATAAAACAAGACATACAGCAAACGTTCAACACAGTTTAGCTATTACTACTACTACAGGCTATCAAAATACCAAGAAGCTGGTATCTGAACACCCACCTCTGCTCCGTCACCCCATCTCTCTCTGAATAGCTTTCTTCTTCCCCTGTCAAGAAAGTCTCTTTAAAATTTGATTGCAGCAGGAAGGAAAAAGAAGGTCAAGTCATCCCTCTCCTCCTAAATCACCTAAGTACTACTTCTTGCTGAGAGTTTTTTCCTTGCCTTTGAAACTTCCCTTTCATTCTGCCTTCCTCGCCTTTATATAAATAAGGGCAGGATACATACTCCTGTAAAGAAGAAGAGAAACAGGACAATATTACTTTACCGCTACAATGTCAATAGAAATTTAAGGTTTCCTGTAAACTTTTAATCTCTATGACCTAATTTGATCTTGTTTGCCTTGTAATATATTTATTAATATGATTGTGATCACTATTATAAAAGTGTGTGGTAGGGTTTATTCCTTCACTTTACTTATGTAATCTGTGTGCTCACTAAATCATTTGAAAAGCTGGGCTATGTGAAGATATAACACGGTTGATCACATATAGGGATTGAAGGAAAACTCATTCGTAACATGCAGTATGAAGATGATACAACCTGCTTTGCCAAAAAACACAACTTGAAGCACTTACTGATGAAACCTTCAGTAAAGATTATACCTGACCAGAAGGAAAACAGAATTCCTCACAACTGAACCAGTAAACAACCTAATGATAACTAAGAATAAACTAAAATTGTCAATCATTTCATTCTATTTGGATCAAAAATCAACATTCATGGAAGCAGAAGTCAAGAAATCTAATGACATATTGATATGTAAAATTTCACTGCAAGAGATCTCTTGAAATATTTAAAAGTAAGGATGTCACTTTGATGACTAAAGTATACCTGCCCAAGCCTTTATCAGTTTCCCTCAATAGATAAGAGAGCTGAGAAATAAAAAGGAAAGTAGAACAACTGATGCATCTAAATTGCCGTGTTGGTAAAGACCACTGAGTATACCACGGATTGCCAGAGGAACAAACAGGTCATTCTTAGAAGAAAGCAACCAGAACACCCCTTGGAAGACAGGATCGCTTGCTTACGTAAGTGGAACCAGTTGCCAAAAAAAATGATATCATGTTTGGTAAACAAACAAAAAATAAATAAAAAGCCATTGCCATTGACACAATTCTGCTTCATAGCAACTCTATAGGACAGAGTAGAATTGCCCCATAGAGTTTTCAAGGAGTACCTGATAGATTTGAATTACCAACTGTTTGGTTAGTATCTGCAGCTCTTAAACCCTATACCACCAAAGTGTCTGGTAAAGGAAAGGGTAGATGAGAAAGAGGGAAAATCTTAATGAACTGGATTAACAGAATATTTACAAGGGTAGATGTGACCATACCAACAGTCCTAAAAATGCACAGGACTTGGGCAATGTTTTGTTCTGTTATGCACAAGGTCACCATGGGTCAGAGGTTACTTGGTGGCAACACCACCATCATACTTACAGACATTTCAAATTGGAAAAGCATTTAGAGATGTGACTCAGGCAGATTCAGCAACCTGCCATATTTCTAGGAAAAGAATGGGAACGTAAGTCTCTTGCCTTTTTATAGGTGATGCTCATCCCACTGGAAATAAATAGCAGACATCTAGGAATAAGAAAGATGTTTGCAGAAAAGTCAGCTCCAATTCTTTTGTTTCTAAATGTCACCAGATCTAGAGAAGCCAACAGAGTGTTCAGGCCAGCGTTACCCAGACCCATTAGCTAACAAACAAATAAATAAAATAATGACCCCATTCTGTCCCTTTAAAGATGAAGAAATAGTCCATGGGCATGTACAAAGATGCAACAAACCTAGGTGTATGTTTGAAAACTTTTTCTTTTTTTTTTGACCTATTGACTTTTCCTCATCTCCCAGGCTGACAGTAACTACACATGAAGACTTTGGAAACAAAGGAACTATTTGTTCACTGATTATTAGCTAAGTCAAGGACTCCATGGGGAATGTTACATGTTTCTCAGGTGTGTCTTAAACCAGAGGCTGAGCAAGGGGGTCCCTAGTTTCTTGAGGGAACCAGAAAAGGACATTAACAGTCAGTGAACAAGTGGGACGCTTCCTATAAACAAAGTAATGTGAGTGTACGCTAGGGAATGAAGAAGCCTTCTGGCAAAAAGAGACTCCCAGGTAGTGGCAGAGTGCACTTTGATTTAGGTCTTTTCACCTGCTGCTGCATCTAGGGACGTCTGGAGTCTCCTTAACCTCTCTAGACTCAAGGTTTCACACTCTGTATATTGAGGAGTGTAAAATTACTCAAATCACAGAACTGTTGTGGAAATTCAAGAGACAGCATGCACAAGAGAAGTAGTTTAGTGTTTCACACATTTTAAGTGTCAAAAGCACCCTTTATAATTACTTCATGTAATCCTCAAGTTCAATTACCAGAGACTGTAAGTTATATGAATTTTACAGAGAGGAAGCTGATGCCCAGAGACATAAGTTATAAGGACACAAAGCCTCTATGTGACACAATTCCTATGCTCCAAAGCCCTGTATCTTTTCTTTAGACTGAGTTCTCTGTTACTAAAAAGGAATGTCTAGAAAATAAGAAAGCACTGCATTTTAATATTGGACCTTCTGCAAAAGACCTATGAATGCTTAGAGTTCTCAAATTTTAGCTACAGTTTCACATTTCTTAAAGTTATCATGTTATGATCACCTAATGCAGCCAGTGGGTTCATTACAAGCAACACTAAGGTGTTAATTCAGTTCCTGCCTATGATTTCTTAAAAAAAAACAAAACAAAAAAAAATTGGGGTAGGAACCATCTCTTTAACTAATTGCACTGGGAAAATTGGATATCCTTCTGCAAAAATTTGAAAGAAGATTTGTATCTCACACTTTATACAAAACCCAACTCAAATTTGATAAAAGACCTAAATATCAAATCTAAAATGATAAAGCTCACCCAAGATGAAATAGGATCAACAATGGAAATTTTAATGCACAATGTAGACAGACTTCAAAATCTGACAAACAAATCACAATCAACAGGAGAGAAAATAGTTAAATGGGAACTACTAAGAATCAAACACTTTTTCTCTTCCAAAGACTTCACCGAAAGAATTAAAAGACCACCTACAGAATGGGAAAAAATATGAGGCAACTATATGTCAGACTGATCTCGTAATCTATAAGGTTTTACAAAATACCAACAAGAAAAGGATAAATAATCCAATTAAGTGAGGAGTGAAGGAGATGGACAGACATTCTGTAAAGAGGATATCCAGGCAGCTGAAAGACACATGCAGAATTGCTTGCAATCATTATCTGTTAAAGAAATTCAAGTCAAAACTATAATGAGATACCATCTCACCCCAACAAGGTTGACCGTGATCCAAAAAACACAAAACAACAAATGCTGGAGAGGCTGAGGAGAAACTGTAACTCTCCTACACTGCTGGTGGGATTGCAAAATGGTACAAACTCTTTTGGAAAACAATGTGGCTCTTCCTTAAAAAGCTGGAAATAGATATACCATTTGATCCTGTAATTCCACGGCTTGGAATTTATCCTTCAGAAACAAAGGTTGCCACATGAACAGACACATGTACATGAATGTTTGTTGCAGCACAGTACACAACAGCTAAAAGATGGAATCAACCCAGATGCCCATCAACAGATGAATAGATGAGCAAACTATGGTAAATATACTCAGTGGAACACTGTGCTATGATAAAAAGCAATGAAGTTTTTAAAAAAAATCTCATAACATGGTCTCATTTGGAAGAGATCATGCTGAATGAAATCAATCAGTGTCAAAAGGACAAATTTTGTATGAGACCCCTGTTATAAGGACTTAACAAGAGATTTATCCACAGAAGAAAATGACTATGTTGGCTCCAAGTGGCAGCAAGTGAAAAGACCTAAATTAAAGTGCATTCTGCCACTACCTGGGAGTCTCTTGTTGCCACAAGGCTCCATGGGTGGGTGGGGGACTGAGGGTTTGTTATAGATGAGACAGCTGATAGGTGTCAGAAATTTTATTCTTTTACTATTATTAATAAAAAAATTAAAAAAAATAAAGAAAGAAAAAGAAATCAAAAGACTCATTGCACTGGGAAAAATCTTCTGTGATTTTTATCTTTTTCAGGCTTGCTTACTTGTAAAATCATGTATAACTCAAGAAAATTCCCACAGCAAGAGATAGAAGACTGAGGAGGAAGAGTTTCCTGGGTAGCATAACTCCAAGCTCCAGGTCCAAAATCTCCAAGTCCCCAAGGTTTAATTACTGTGTGCAGCCTACTGTTGAAGGGGACAGGAGTTACAGCTCCATAGGTCGCCCCCCCCCCATTGTCCACACAGGGGGGAAGCAAGCAGCCCCCATCTACCACACTGAAGGTAAAAAGGAGGGTGCAAAGCCCACATTCCAGGCATTCTGCATTCAATTTGGACACTTGAAATGGAACTTTCACTCTGCCCTGCAAATTCTGCGTGTTCTAAAAGACTTCGATTTCTGTTCACCCTCTCCCGACCAAGAAAGAACATGAATTGTAGGGCTTATTTTAGCACAGAATGTGAGCTAGAAACCCCCTTCCAACCTAGCAATTGGTTTTTGTTTTGTGACCAGTGGCTGTCACAAAAGAGGGACCCACCCCCCTTACCAAGTATTCAATTAACCCTATGTGTGACCGGCAGAGGATTAAAGGTTGGCCAGGTCCTATTCAGAAGGTTCTGAGGAGGGCTTTTTTTAAAGGATTCTTCTTAACAAAGGTTTTCAAACTAAGTAGGGTTTTTCTGTGGCTTGGCTCTGACCTATTGTTACCCAGAAAGCGACTTTTTCCACTTAATTGGGGCTTTAGAATCCCATCTCTATTGTATTTTTATGTAAGAAACACTTCACGAAGGATCTATGTAAGTTTATAAACATAAGTATGTATGTGTTCGACGACTCCAAAGGCATTCCTCTATGGATGTGTGTCCGTTGATTACAGCCACACAAACAAAAATCATCATCATAGTCACCACAGCAACACCATTTATTTCCATAAATGAGCTTCTGCTATGTAGCAAGCACTCGAATCGATGGTTTGCATGTTTTGTTTCTAACCTTAGAATTAACTCTGCAGTGTACAGATGAGAACTCTGAGGATGGGGAAGAGAGGGAAGATAAACTCCTGTCACAGTACTAGTCATTTTCCATAAATGAGCTTGTACTATGTATTCGTCACTCTGACCACAGATGCTGGCCCTTCTCACTTTGCTGCACCACAGGTGACAGTTCATTGCTAGGAGTCCAGATTTCTTATCCCACTTTTGGTTCTTCTTTTTATCTGCTCAAGTATTTCCTGTCTCCAACTAGGTTGTGAAACCCTTCAACTAGATTGTGAACCCCTAACAGACATGAGATCTATGTTTGTACCTGTTTGCATACAAGGTTAAACAATACTACAAGCACCTACAGAGAACAGGTAGGAAGCATGGAAGCAAAGCATAGAGTGGGACCTAGCGTACAACAATAGGGAGTAGTGAGGCTTGAGGAAAACTGCAGGCAATATCCCCTCAAGGATGCTTAAATTCAAACTCACTTTATTTATTTCCTTATTAATCCACACACTGACCTCAGAAATAGGTCCGTTTCTCTGAGTTGGTGAGGGAGTCCCCCCCCCGGGGGGGGGGGGGAGATGTCTGTGCTCTGCTGATAGTTAGCTCTGTGTTCCAAGCACAATTTATAGATGTTTGGTCTTCAAATCACATTTTTCCCACATCCCACATACTGAAATTTTAAAAGCCAAGGTAACTCACATATACTTTTGGCTCTATGTCTTCTCCTGATACTCTAGAATATCTGATATGGCTGGGCTTGGGTCTCCCTGGTAAGGGTCAGCTCTCAGAGTTGTGTCAGCAGAAGGTCCAACCTCTTGTACTGCACCTGGCTTGTGTGACTATTTGAGTTTGCCATCTCTGTGCCAGAGGAGGCAGTTTTCCTAAGGACCACTTCTCTGTACTCGGATCTTGGGTTACAGAAACACTTACCTTAGTCTGCTGCACACGAATGATACTGCCACCACCACCAAGTGAATTCCAACTCATATGGACCTATAGTACGTCAGCGTACAACTGTCCCATAGAGTTTCCGAGGACCACATGGTGGATTTGAACTGCTGACCTTTTGGTTAGAAGACAAGGCACTTAACCACTACACCATCAGGTTTTCCATGAATACATAAACATAATTTACAGCTTGAGGGGGGAATACAGAGTGTTTCACTGAACAAGTAAGGCACTATGTAAAACCCTAGTGGTTAAGAACAGTGGCTGCTAACCAAAAGATCCGCAGTTCACATCCACAAGGTACTCCTTGGAAACCCAATGAGGAAGTTCTACGCAGTCTTGGAGCATCACTACGAGTACGAATGGGCTTGATGGCACTGCAGTTAGTTTCTTTCTTTCTTTTTTTAAAGTCACTATTATTAAAGTTCATTAAAACATCAGTACGACAAATTCTTTGCCAACTACCTTTCACCAAAAAGACATTCAGCTATAGGAGGCAAAAGCAGATTCTGCTCCTGCTCTTCATGGAGCATGGACATTTTATCGTCAAAATAGGATGTGGACATGTGCTGGATACACTTAGGTAAGGGGTAGTTTGGGGTTTGTTTGTTTCCTGTTTAAATAAACATGAGAGACAAAATTGTCTGTTCTTACAGATTCGTGGAACTTGCCATCAAGTTTCATCAGAAGATTATGTACATCAAGGCTCAGTCAAGCATTTGTCCAGGCTGGAAAGATATGAATTCCTTTGTCCTTCCTCCGTCTGCTTCAATCACCATCTAAATGACTCTGACGGAGAGGAGCTTAATGCATAAATTGCTGATTAACCAAGTATTTGAAAAATTAAATTGAATCTCAAAATACTTTAAACAACCAGAACTTAGCTTTTCGGCAATCTCAGCTATTAGGAAAATGTTGGAAAGTCAGAAATTGAGAAAGTCAACAACAACAACAAACAAAATAAATGGATGAAGCTTTTTTTTGCATCAGTCAAAATAGAACCTGTGAATATAGATGTCATGCCCTTGGTTCACTCTAGCATACTCTAGAACTCAGTGAGATCCAGGTTTTTGTTAGTTTTCTTGGCTTTAACTGGCTTCATTAGTCATAGTTCCACAGTGGTGCAGTGGGGAAAGAGGTCTGCTGCTAGACAAACAGTTGGCAGTTCAAAACCACCAGCGGCTCCACAGGACAAAGATGTGGCTGTCTACTCTATGCCTTAGAAACCCGACGGGGTTGCCACGAGTTAAGAGTGACTTGAGGGCAGTGGTTATGGTTTTGGAAGCCCTGGGGGCACAGTGGTTAGGGGCTATAGTTGTTAACAAAAATCTCAGCTGTTCCAATCCACCAGATGTTCTTTGGAAATTCTGACGTATTTGTACTGTTTCCTACAGGGTCGCTATGAGTCAGAATTGACTGGATAACAATGAATTTGGGTTTGTAATTCTCTCTAGATTAGAACTAAACTGGTCACACTGAGAAACATCGCTCTTACGGGGTAGTGCAGCCGTCGTGGGAGATATAAGAAATGATATTCTTACTGAACCTAAAAGCCAAACCCATTGCCGAGTCAAATCCAACTCATAGTGACCTTACAGACAGAGTAAAATTCCCCCATAGAGTTTGCAAGGAGCGCCTGGCAGATTTGAACTGCTGACCTTTTGGTTAGCAGCTGTAGCACTTAATTTACTGCGTCACTAGGGTTTCCAATCTGACCGAAAAATCAGAAACATTGAAAACCATCAGAAAGTGACCTAAAATCCCTGAAGAAATAGCAGTCTAAAGCTATTTAAAATATCAGGGAATATTCCTCAACCCTTAAAATATCATTGCATTACAATTTATGTTCAATTTACTCTTCTTAAGAAGGAAGAAAATTACATATTTTAGCAGATTTCTATAAAAAATTAATTTAAAAATAAAAAATCAAGATGTTTAAGAAATAAATGTTCAACTTTCTGGGAACTTGCATTTCCACGTTGACTTGCTATTTCCTGACAGTCTCAGATAACTGACATTGTATCATTTTCATCATTACATCATTTTGATCTATAAAGCTGCAAAAATTGTATAAGAATTGGCATTGCTCTAGAATTCAGGACTTCAAAACCTCATAGTCCTTGACTAGATCTTAGAGATGTATTTTCTGCAATCATTCTGGTGAATGTACACACTTTTGCCTGTGAGCTTAGATGCTGGCTTGTGTACTGAGCATGCTTTAAAATTTTATTTCCCCCATGTTGGTCCTACATTAGTTCTAACAAATTCTTCACTTTTATCTAAGAGTAAAATGTGAGTTTTTTGCCAAATGAATCAAGATATAAGGCATAGCACTTTATAAACAATGAGAAAAAGAGCACTTCTCTTGTGTGCACACATGTACAAATTAATAGACAAATTATCTCTTGGAAACTTGCAGGGAATTCTGTAGATGGTCTATCCAGTTGGTTACACAGATGTTATTTCAAATTGCCATGTTTTGGTGCAACACTGGGCTGATTCATTACTTCCTGTCTACTTTATCTGGGTACACGCAGCATTCGTCACCTCATTCTGTGATTCCACAGGTAGGTGCTACTAGTAACAAGTAAAAGATAAGGGAGGAGAAACGAACAGGAGAAGCGGAGAGTATGAGAGAGAAAAGGAATGAATTGAGTCTGTTCTCCAAACTACTATTTAGTTCCTTGCACAACTTATAAGGCCCAGGGCCCGTCTTGTAGAAAACAAACAAACGAATCACTGCTGTTGAATGGATTCTGACTCATGGTGTATGTTTCCAACTAAATTTTAGCTACATAGGCAGTGTTTGGATTTGGCCAGTGGACTATAATTGGCTGAAGACCCTGATTCACTGTGATGGACAATGAATAAGGAAGACAGAAGAAGGATTGATGCCTTTGAGTTGTGGTGCTGGAGAAGAATATTGAACGTAACATGGACCACCAAAAGAACAAACAGATCTATTCGTGAAGAAGTACAAACAGAGTGCTCTATGGAAGCCAAGAGGGCAAGACAGTGTCTTCCATACATGTTGTCAGGAGGGCTCAGTCCCTGTAGGACCTCATGCTTGGCAGAGTAGAAGATCAGTGGAAGAGAAGGAGACCTTCAACCTGATGGAATGACACAGTCGCTGCAACAATGGGCTTAAGCGTAAAAAGAATTGTGGATGTTGCTCAGGACCAGGCAGTGTTTTCTTCTGTTGTACGTAGGGTCGCTGAGCTGGAAATGACTCAACAGCACCTAACAACAGCAGCAACAATCTCACCTCACACACAGACAGACTCACCCCAAGATGGACTTGCATTGTATCAAACCAGGAACCCCATTTGTGAAGCACCTTGGAAGAGAGGAAGGGCTTTCCTGTTTTCATTATCTCTACATTAGTACTAGAGATGGTGCTTCACATGAAACTGATGAGGAAGCCGAGGCTCACAGACACTTTATTACTTTCTCAAGGACAGAGAGTCCAAGAGTGGCTGAACCAGAACCTGAGATCACGTCTTCCAACCTCGAATCCTGTGCCTTTCCCAGGACCCCAAAACTTTATACTGTTAAAGATAATTTGGCATCTATGTTCTAGTGCTCTAAGGAAAGAAGTTTAGGCATTATTAGAACAAGAAGATGTCCTAATCCAGGCCCCAAGGATGGGTTGCACACTTCTCCATGGCAATGGTTGTTAAATTTCTCACGTTAAGAGTCAGATAGTAAATACTTTAGGCTTTGAGAGCTACATGATGCTCTGTTGGAACTACTCTACTCAGCCATTTTAACATGAAAACCACTATAGACAGAGCATGGCTATGTTTCCAATTAAATTTTAGTTACATAGGCAGTGTTTGAGTTTGGCCAGGAGGCTATAGCTGGTTGAAGAATAGTTGGTTGAGGACCCCTGCTTCAGGGTATAAAACCCACTACCATTGTGTCGATTTGGACTCATCATAACCTCATAGGGTTTCCAAGACTGTAAATTTCTATGGAAGCAGACTTCTGTATCTTTCTCCCACAGAATTACTGGTGATTTTGAACAACTGACCTTTTGGTTAGCCACCGATTACTTTAACCATTGTGACATCAGGGCTCCTGGTGCTTTCTAAGTTGGAGCATGAAACAAGAGAAAGTCATTGGACCCAGCTTGAGGAAGGGCAGCTAAATGTCAGAAGTCTTGAGGAGGTTTCTCATGATTTCTATCATTTTTCTTCCTAAACATTAGAGAACATGACTGTCTTACTCCAGGTTGCAGAAACTGCCAGCTATATGATTACAAAAGGCAACTGGGGAACATATGTTCTAGTAGAAAAAAGAGTTACAGAAATGTAATTTCAGGGCAGCTCACTATTGGTAATTAGACATTGGTGGTTCAGTGGTAGCGCTCTCACCTTCTACGTGGGAGATCAGGTTTCAGTTCTCAGATAATACATCTCATATGTAGCCACCGCTCCCCTCGTCACTAAAGGCTTACATGATGCTGTGATTCTTAATAGGTTTCAGAGGACTTTCCAGACTGAGAAGAGAGGCCTAGTGATCTATTTTCAAAAATTAGTCAGTGAAAATCCTGCGGACCACAGTGATCTGACCTGGGTGGATTACGGGGGTGTTACAGGACCAGGCATTGTTTTGCTCCATGCACATAGGATCCCCCCGAGTTCAGGATGGGACGCATGACTTCAGGGTGGGACAGCAAGGACTAGGATGGGAAGCTGAGAGGATAGTTAGCCTGGGCTAGGCCAAGACCAGAGAAGTCTTTGAAGCGAAAATAATGATGCTTTAAGGGTTGGCAGTATGAATAGGAGTGAGGCAGAAGGAGAGAGTCTGGCATCCAAACAGGTAGATGTTCGTGAGAACACCTAGCGGAGGACGGCGGTAGTGCACATCTGCAGGACTGGGAAGCTCTTCTGATCACAACATGAGTCTGGAGATAGACAACGGTCTGTGAAGCTTCCTTTGCAAGTTAGAGTCAGGCCACAGGAGATTTTATATGCCATGAAAGGAGCTTAGATTTATCTCAGAAGCAATGGCTTTTGCCATCCTTCACCCTGGGACCTGTCACTCACCACCCATCTCTGAGTTCTAAAGTCAGGCTGTTAGATGAGCCCCTTTGAAGGGACTTCCTGTTGGTGCCAGGGCTAGGGCCCAGCTTCTCCACTCAGAGTTTATAAAGGGATAATTTATAACATCCTTGAGGGGTTTTGCCAGAGAGATTGTCCCCACTGATATGGTCATCATATTGATTCTACTTGGAAGCTGTTCCCTGGGCCTGGGCTCCTGCCAGAGAAACCCACAGATGCATATATGCCTTGATGCTCTTAGATTTGTGCCAGGCTTACTGAAAGCAACAACAACAAAAAATCACAGACATGGCCCTGTTAACTGAAGACCATGCCAGCAGGACAGTCCAGGTTCTTCATTCCATGATCCAGGGCTGTGAGTTGTGAGAAACATTCTGTGTGTCAGGGAGGAGTTGCGTTACTCAGCTACGGCAACTGGCAAGTCCACCCCAGCATGCATTAGCATCACCCCAAAACTGAATATTGCCCTTTCCCAAGCCCATCCTGGACCAATCCTGTTAGACCTTTGGGAAAGGGGTCTTTAATTAAAGGATTCACAAGTGGTTTTGAGATGCACCTCAGTTGGGAATCCCTGCTGCGAACCCTCCACCCAGCGTACCAGTACATTAGGCAGCATTAAGGCGCTGAACTGCCATAATTCTCTAGGGTGGCACTCAGACGTCTCCGGGTCTGGCTCCAGGAGAGAAGCATGGTGGTGCTCCTCTAACTTCAACGTGCATACAAATTATGGGATGCTCTTACTAAAATGTGAATTCTGATCCAGTTGGCCTGGGCTGGCAGGGCCTGGGAAGCTGCATTTCCTATAATCTCCTCAGTGATGCCGTGGTTGCTGGCCTGTGGAATACCCTCAAGTATCAAGATAATAGACTAAAACGAAGCTTCCCAATTCCAGTTCCTGGTTACAGGTTATCTAAAAGGTAGGAAATCCTGCTGTGTCCGCCAACCAAAAGGTTGGCAGTTCAAATCCAACCCGAGCTCCTTGGAAACTCTATGGGGCAGTTCTACTCTGTCCTACAGGGTCGCTATGAATTGGGATCGACTCAATGTCATATGCATATATCAAGATCAAGGTGTCCTCAGCCCTCAGTAAGCCTCCCTTGCCCGTAAGCAGCCTTGTTAGTGTGTATGACAAATCTTACTATTTAATGTCATGCTATAATGTAAGAAAAGTAGAGGGGAGACGGGGGGACTTGGGTCTATAAGGCACTACAGGCTGAGTGAGAGACCTGGGAAACTGAAGAAGCGGAGGAAGAAGACACAAGAATCAGTGGTCCTGAAGATCAGAGTACTCAGATGGGAACGGTCTTGCAAATGCCCAGATAAAGCTCCCTGGAAGAGGTGTGAACACAGAAGGACCTTGAAAAATGGGAGAAGAGCTGCATGGGAGAACAAAAAAGCAGAGCTGGAAAGGTGTGTGCCAGGGTTTTCAATCCTATTCCATCAGCTTTAGCTGCCTTCACGGTCTCCCTTTGTATTGGCTTGGCTAATGTGTGGGCCTTCCTCTAAGGTCATAACTTTTGTTACCAAGCACTGGCATATATTTCTGTTTCTATTTTGCTGTTCTGATGCTATACAAAATAATTTCTACTCAAGTCTTTGCTTATGCAGAAAACACAGCCTGCAATATCCTACTTTATTTTGGTAGCCTGCTAATGAACTACTATTCATCCTTCGGAAATCCAGTTTGCATAGTGGTTAAGTGCTAAATCTGCTAACCGAAAGGTAGGCAGTTCAAATCTGCCAGGTGATCCTTAGAAAGTCTATGGGGCAGGTCTACTCTGACCTGTAGGGTCTCTGTGAGTTGAAATCAATTTGATGGCTGTGGTCTTCTTGCTTTGGTTTACAATCCTTCTGAAATTACAGCCTATCTCAGCAGTACTCCTTGACTACCTCAGGCTAACTTCACAATTTTCTCAT
The DNA here is from genome assembly GCA_028571685.1 of Heterohyrax brucei. Lineage (NCBI taxonomy): Eukaryota > Metazoa > Chordata > Mammalia > Hyracoidea > Procaviidae > Heterohyrax > Heterohyrax brucei. The sequence goes on along the minus strand of CM053164.1, from coordinate 13,894,838 downwards.
CTCTCCTCTTGAAGTTACCAATTCTCAGTTTTGTAACAGATTCTTAACTTTTCATAATGACTAGGTTTTAGTGATTTCAGATTCCCACTTTGGGAATTGAGAAAGATATATTGGAATCCGCAGAATGTGTAGGGTATTCCTGAAATCATAGCTTATTTAATATTTTTCTGTAACACTGTATCCACACAGTTTTTAAAAAACGAGTGGCCTAATAATGAGCAATGATTCACTTTCTGTGATTGAGTTATATCAAAAGATTAAGAAGTGTTCAGTAAAAAATATACAATAAATGTACAATTTATTATTAGGAATACATACATTATGACAAAACTGTACATTTCAGTAACAAAGAAAGATCTTACCTAAGGTAGACTTCTGATAACAAAAACAGTAATAAAAGAATAGTTGCTTTCCTTGCTGTATGCTGTTGAGTCTATTCCAGCTCACAGCAATGCAATATGATGAGAACAGGGCCTACCCATAGCGTTGCCCAGTCTATAATGTTGTTGGGAGCAGAGCAAGGCTGGTGGATTTGAACCACCAACTTTTGGTCAGCAGCCTATTGCTTAGCAATTGCCCTGCAAGGGAATATTACTACAAAACAAATATGAAATAAAAATAACTTTCACTTTAAATATGGAAGAGTCTACCCCAAATATTTGATTTCTAAAAATTCTCCTTCTTAAAATACAATTTTAAAGTACACAAAGCAAAGCATCAATTTCCCAATTTGATGATCTTGATTTGTTTTCATGACAAACATCTCAACCATAGAAAAATGTATTTGATTTTGCATTAATGTTGAGTGAATTGTGACAGACGTCTTCAAGATTGTTATTGTCAGGTGATTTCAACTCACAGAGACCCTATGCACAATGGAACGAAATGCTGCCTGGTCTTGCACCATGTGCACAACCCTCAGTGTAGCTATGGCAAAGATGTGTCTTCAAATAAGCAGATGTCTTGTTGTTAAACGATGAAGTAATTTTGTCTGCCTGTCATTTTTTAATCTTTTGCTGTTGAAGTCAGCATTGATTTTAGAGATTCAGATTTAAGCAGTATCCAATTCCATGATGGACTTCTCCATCACCTCTATCACTACAGTCAAATCACCTCTGTTTTCCTCTTTTAAAATATTTTCAAGGACCTGTAGCCTACTCTGAGGCCTCAGACCCTACCAAACTGTAGCAAGAGTTTGGCTTAGTCTTTAACTCTCCTACCAGGGTGTGATGCAGGGTACATGGTGGTTGGTTGTATAAATAATGTGTTGTGTTTTCTTTTTGTGGTATGTGCAAATGTTTGTTTTGCAAACCAGAAAGTGGTCTCAAGCATCGAATGTTATAATTTTGCAAAATACAGGGGATAAATAATCAATGTTGGAGCATTTAGAGGAAGGAAGCACCTTGCCACAGCCTGCGGAGGGAGTAGAGCAGCCTTTTGCAGAACACAAAATGACAAGCTGACACGAAGGATAGGCTGGGTTTAGAGACCTAGAAAGGCAGAACCTGGCTGGAGTCTAGCACTAGCGTAACACAGGCCCACTCAGGCAAAATCAGAAACTTCCAGAAGGAACACAGTGCTAAATCATCAGTGCCATAATTCAGAGACAACTCACATTGTCTCTTGCTAACACAAGACCTGGACACTCAGCTTTCATCTTCCAGGGCAGTCCCACCCTCAAGGCTCGCTGTGGAGGGGAGCCAGCTCTTAGAAGGCCTGGGTATTTAAACATTACCTTTTTCACTGATTCATTAACTCAGGTGGGAGCTCTTCTTTATAAGCTGTCACCAGTCCCCTTTGGTCCTGGTCCTCTTGAGCTCCCTGGGTGCATTTAGCTGTTTGTTTACAGGCCATTAGCTGAAGGGGTGGGAGGAGGTCAAGGGGACTTAGATTTGAAGGAAGAGGAGAGTTAATAGCAGCGTCCAGCCAAAGACCAATTAGAAACCAAGGTGCAGGACCCCAGCAATTACGAGATATTGCTGTCTGCTTGGTCGGTCAGTGAGGGGCCATAGCTCTCTAATTATTCTGGCAGCATAAATTCTATCCTGCATGGCCACTCACACACCACAAATATTTTTGAGTCTGTGTAACCTCTCCTGAGGCTCCCTCTAACAGGCTAGGGTGTGGGGCATTAAGAAAAGGGGAAGTCAGAAGGCATGGATTCCAGTCCCGGCTCCATCCGCAAGGGGCGATGGCCCTGCGCCTCTTCTGCACAGAGGTGAGATGCTGAGTCTCTCACTGTGATTACGACAGAGAAGCAGTGCCTAAGGATGCCCTTTGGTGAGGCCAATCGGAATATGCATGAGATTCTGTGAATCTGACATTGGAAATCCTGGAGAGGGGGGTGGCAGTGGTTAAGAGCTACAGCTGCTAACCAAAAGGTCGGCAGTTTTAATCTACTGGGTGCTTCTTGGAAACCCTATGGGGTGCTTCTACTCTGTCCTATAGGGTGGCTGTTGAGTCAGAGTTGACTCAACAGCCACGAGTGTAATGGGTATCTCACATTTGCTTCTAAAACTAGACAACTAGAGAAAATGGACAATGTGCTGTTTTTGTATCTATTAAAAAATGTAGGGATTCGTTTTAATTCTTCTCTATCCCTAAACATGGTATCATCACCTCCTAGCTCCATCAAGTCAACAAGTCTTAAGGGTTAAATATCTAAAACTCATCTCCATTCCAGCTACTTCCACAGCTAAATGTCTACAGCAATCTTCTAATAGCCCACCTTCCACTGTTCTTGCTTCCGTAAGGTTTGTTCTTCCCTAGAGCCCAGCCTGAGCTTTATGAAACATGAATCCTATCCTACTGTTGCCAGCTTTAAAAGCTTTCATTGTGAATGCGGCATATTTCGAATAAAATACCAGTTCCTTACCTGACCTCTGCCTGCCTCTTTCCCTGACCTGATCCAGACCTCAGCCTTCCTCATTCCCTTCTCCCGGCAGGCCATCCTTTTGCTCCTCAGACAAGCCACACATGGTTTGGAGTTTTGTACCACCTCTGCTCTTGGCTTGGTTTGCGTTCACTCCTGATGCTTCTTCCTATTTACAACTTGTTGTAGATAATTCTAAACATCTTTTGTAGGTCTGAGTGGTCCTAAATGGTTAAAGCACTCATCTGCTAACCGAAAAGTTGGCAGTTCGAGTCCACCCAAAGGCACTTCTGAAGAAAGATCTGGTGATTGACTTTCGAAATGTCACAGTCATTGAAAACCTTACAGAGCACAGTCCTACGGTGACTCACGTGGAGTCACCTTATGCTAGAATAGACTCAGTGACAACTGCTTTTTCCTTGTTTATTTGTTTGGTAAGTATCTTTTACTGACTACTTAGTCTAAAACTTCAATAAATGTCAAATGAGAGAAGTTGACCAGGTAATTTCTAAGTTCCCTTCTTGTTTTGACAACCTTTGGTTGCCAGTTCGGGAGATACCAGTGGTGGCAGATTTACCTGCACAGGCTTCTGGGTGCTTCCGGGTGGACGCAAGTAGGAGCCGAGTACCCAATCCAGCCTTGGTCAGCCAACACATTGTATGCATTCTCTTGTTCCAGTGGGTGAATTTAGGGGTGAGTTTGGAGTCAAATGAGGTCCAAAAAGGATTTGGAGGGGGTTTGTTATGATTCTGGGGAAGAAGCATTCTTTTACCTTCCTGATTATTAATTAGAACTGCCAGGGCCTGACTCTCCATTCCACGCAGGCTGTTTGCTTATGAGTAAAACTGACTAAGAAAAATACAGACCTGAGAAACAGAGGAAAAGGTGCTAAATTTTATTAACACCATGAAATCCCTGGAGCCAACCAAGCCTGAGGCTGATCGTATCTTGAAGGTCCTGGTTATATGACCCAATACAGGTCCTTTCCTATTAAAACTAGTTTCAGATATATTCCTGCTACAGTGAATACTTCTGAGCAATATGCACAGCTTGTCGTATGTGGTCCTCTGACTTTGCCTTTAGATGGATCCCTGCACAAAAGGTAGCAGAGCAGAACGGGAAAGCACCACAGACAGCATTCTTTCTCCACCTTAGCATGCCTCTTCTCTTGTCACACAGCTAACTAAGGGCAGTGCTGTGTGGACATCCAGGGTCCACACAGATAGTGCTTCTCACTTTCTATGCCAGGTGGCCTCTAGGACAAAGTCAGAGGCATTATTAATCAATAAACAGACAAACAAAAATTCATCATCAAGTTGATTCTGACTCATAGCAACCCTACAGGACAGAGTAGAATTGCCCTATAGGGTTTCCAAGGAGCTCCTGGTAGATTAGAACTGCCAATCTTCTGGTTAGCGACTGTAACTACTACGCCCCCAGGGCTCCAGAGCCATCAAAGCCTTTTTACAGAAATGACTCCAGTCATGATCAAGACTGATGATAATCTGAGAGCAAACCAACGCTTGAATTAATATTTTTAAAAATTCACCTTATTTTCACAGAGTGCTGGATCTTCATCTCCTTTCCCAAAATTTAGCCCATAGCTTCAGTCTTAATTTTGCTCCTTTACCTTCCACCCCATCCAGTCTCACGCAGACCACACGCTGATGTAGACCACAGCTGGCCGTAATGAACAGCCACTCCTCACAACTGGGTGAGACCTGGGCGTTCTTAGTGCCTCCAACCAGGGACGACTCCATCTGCTTGCACTGAGCCCCGTGTACCAACCCCTCAGCTTTATGCATTGCCATCTCCCTGAAATCCCATAATCTTTTTAACTGTCCTCTGGATATCTGCTTTTGTTGTAATTGTTACCTGCAAGGATCAAAATTCCTTAAGGAACTGTAAAATTCTTGGAAGCATTACAATCTTTCCCCTGTGGTTAGGGGCTCTCTTTTTCTATGTGCTGTTGAACAAAATTCTCCCAACTGTGTTCTGGGCATTGTATTAGACTCTGGCTATGCCAAGATGCCTAAGACACAATCCAGCCCTCCAGATGCACAGATTAGTGTGCAAGCATGTTGCGGGGGTGGGGGGTGGGGGGTGGGGGGTGGGTATAGGCAATTATGGAGCCCTAGTGGTGCAGAGGTTAAGTGTTTGGTATCTCACCAGAAGGTCAGTGGTTCAAATCTACAAGCTACTCTTTGGAAATGCTATAGGTCAATGGTACTCTGTCCTGCAGGATTGCTATGAGTTTGCTTTGACTTGACAGCAACAGGTTTGCTTTTTCTGGTTGCTGGCATGTAATTACGTTACAATGTTAAACAATATAGGGTGCTTTCAAGGCAGGGAAAAAAAAGACCTAAAAGAGTCACAGGCAGAGTCTGAGGAAGCTTTCTGGAGAAAGCTAAGGCTAAGAAAAGGCTGGTATTGCAAGAGTTACATATTCAGCTGATAACTGAAAGCATCCCCCTCCTTGGGAAAAAGACCTGATGGCATGTTCCTGAAAAGATTAGAGCCTGGAAAACTCTATGAGGCAGTTCTACTTTGTCACATGAGACCCCTTTGAGTTGAAAACTGACAGCACACAAAAACAGCAGCAGTAAAGCTAAAGTTAGTCTTAAGTGGTGAATTCAGGTCACAGAGTGTGGCAGAGGGTGGGTGGCTATCTCAAGTGAGGCACTCAGCACAAACAAAGTCAAGAAAATAAGAAGCATCACAGAGCAGGCAGGAGAATACAAGCAGAGTGCCACTAAAGCATGAAAGGGAGTCACTGGAAACAGGGCAGAATGGAACATAAGATAAGGGGCAGAGTGATCCTACAGGCCACTGTCAACCTAGTAGAGGACAGGAAGAGCTGTGACCATACCCTTGAGATTGGCAGGACACATGATGAAGATTTGATCAGCAAGGTAGCATGATTATATCTGCCTTTCAAGACGTTCAGTGACAGGTGCAATTTGGATGAATCTGATGGGCACGGAGACCAGAATATTTGCCTGATTATGAGAATTATTGGAGTGTGAGACTTCCTATTGCCACACCCTACCCAGTGGATCAGACAATGTGAGGGGTAACTCCAACCGGAGGATAGCTCAAGGTCGTCAAGCCCCATGGGCCAGTGTAACTGGGCTTCATCTAGACTGCTCCAAGAATCCCCGCACCTCCAAGTCAAGGGCCTGTCTCTTGCTTATGCTCTAGCCCTCAGATCTACCCCTGGGATAGCCACATAAACTGAAGCTAAGGCATCTTGGTTTACGACACCTACTAAAGTGTCAAACATCGCGCCATTAACTGAATCATCACAAAGCAAAACGTTCTTCTGTTCCTTTTGAAAATGATTAAGAGATGCTTCCAGAGGCCACTTGGTTTGCCTGAGATTTTAACTTAGATCTCATGCTTCTTCTGAATGCATATGCATTTTGTTTGACAATTTTTGCATTCTGAAGCTTTGTGTGTCAATAGGAAATTTTTAGCCATGCCAAGCTCCAGGATGCTGTGCCAACGTCTCAGCAAATTAAGGGAAATTGGACGCAATTCTATCCTCCGAGGAGATCTAACCTGTCGCAATAAATAATTGCTTTCTTCAGTGGGGAAAGGCAAAACTGGGAGGACCAGAGATTTGTTTTTCCAACACTGCACAGCTACCTAGTAAGCCTGAGATACGTTCCGAATTAGAACTTGGCTCTCAGACCTCCTGGTATGTGCACTGCCGCCATCCGGGACTGATCCAAAGGCCTCGTGAGAAATCACAGCCAGGGACCAGCTCATCGGGCTTTGGTCTGCCGCTGACACACCTGGCAGTCAGATCTAGATTTTCTTATCAGCTCACTTCCCTTTGCAGCTATTTCTCTGATTTCAGAGGTGTCTTTCTGACCAAAGCCCAAGATCAGCCTAGCTCGTGCTTTTTAAAAAAGGAATTAGAAGAATAGAGAGACACTCAACCATCCATCTGTCTGACTGCAGGGTGCAGCCCATGGCACACGGACTACACAGACCAAAGACAGGGCCTGAAGAACTAGCAGCCCAATCCCACAGGCTCGTCTCACCTGAGCAGATGTTTCCGCCTGCAGACTCTCCCTTTGTCCCAGCATCGTCAGCAGATTCATAGCTGGGAGAGTTTTGTGCTCCAGCGTAGCTTTCCTGGGAAGCATCAGTGCAGCAGTATCAGTCCCTCTGCAAGGCCGTTGTCAAAGCATCACCCAGATTGCAAAATGAAATTGGGGTTTGGGAGACGTCTTTGGGGCATCCAGGGGTGCCTGGCACCGCCTGGCGCGACCAGCCACGTCCGAGATCTATCCAGACTGCTGACCGGGCACTGGCGCTGTCTGATATAACTGGCTTGCATAGGAAGGCTTTAACTGTCTCTTCCCCATGCTCAGAGCCTTCCAGTCACTGGAAGATGCATTTTCCTCTGATGCCACTATTCTGACGCCCCCATCATGTCTCTGCCAGGGCTCTAGTCATTCAGGGGTTCACAACCCAATCCTTGAGAAAGATGCCAGCAAAGGATTTATCTGTCTTATCTAAATGGTTAAACCCCTCAGCCTTCTCTTTTATATCACCAATTTTTTTTTACCAATTAAAATATGTTGTAAGAATGAAAGATTCAGTGATTTTTGTTTTTTAAATACACACACTCCTACCAAATATTTTTTTAGTCATTTTACTATTATAATAAACAAATAAATAAGGATTTTGGTAACCATTTCCTCATTCCTGTATAACACATTGTTCCCAGTTCATTTCTTTGCCTTTAAAAATCCATATGGAAAAGATAAGGTTGACTGCGGAGACACGGACATTAAGAAAATGTAACCACATAGGAAATTAATAATGCACATTAAACAATATGGATTACATTCTTGGGGGAATTTCGGAGAGGCATAGGAAGAAACCAGAGCTGAGACCAGGGAGACCTGGCTTCCGGTTCCATATTTAATACTAACTGAACCGTATGAATTTGTGTAAGTTCTATAGTTCTTGAAATGAAATATTTGTATTGGCTTGCAAACAGTTAAGTTGGGCTGATTTCCTAAGTATCCTCCAACACCACCATTCTGTGTTTCTTTTCTTAAACCAAAAGACATCAACTTGTAGCTTTTGGAGAAAGTGTGACATAGTGATTAGAATCCCTAAAGACTGTCAGCCTTCAAACCAGTTTTCTGTCTCTTACAGCTTCTGCATCTTGGACAAATTGCTTAACTAATTGCACACTCAGTATTCTCACTGGTGAGACAGGAAAAAAAAAATTACGTGTTAGATAGGCTAATACAGTTGCTGTCAGAATTAAAGGACTTAAAACATGCAAAACCACTGAAAACACTGTTTGGTCCCTGTTTTATACTCAACAAAAAAAACAAAAAGATCCAACCCACTGCCGTCAGCCAAGCCAAGTCGATTGCAACTTATAAGCATCCTATAGGACAGAGAAGAATTGCACCATACAGTTTCCAAGAAACTCCAGGTGGATTCAAACTGCTTACCTTTCCGTTACCAGCTGTAGCACTTAACCACTACACCCCAGACCTTCTCAGTTAATGCCAGTTACTATTAAATTTCACCTTGAAGACAGAAGTGTGCCTGACCCAAGCCATAGTATTTTCAGTTGCATCATACACATGTGAAAGCTGGACAATCAACAAAGAAGACAGAAGAAGTATTGATGCGTTTGAAATGTGGTGTTGGAGAGGACAGTTGAATGTACCACGGACCACTAAAAGAACAAAGAGATCGGTCCTGGAGGACATACAACCAGGGTGCTCCTTGGAAGCAAAGATAATAAGACTGCGTCTTACACACTTTGGACAGGTCAATAAGGATCGCTCCTGGGAGAAGGACATCATGCCTGCTAGAGCAGAGGGTCGGTGAAAAAGAGGAAGATTCTAGATGAGATGGATTGACACCATGACCATAACAATGAGCTTAAACATAAAACGATTATGGACATGGCACAAGACAGGGGGGTGGTTTGTTCTGTTTCTCATAGAGCTGAGTAAGAACCAACTTGATGGCATCTAACAACATTAAGTTATTCTGCTCAATGGTCCTAGTTCTGCCATAAAAAGAAATTACTTTAAATTTTAAGGTAAACTTAAATTTTACTGGATCTGCACATTGACTGTAGTGTAAATTTAACAGTCAGTCTTACTAAGGTAGGATCTTGTTCTGGCTTCCAAAGGTAATACCTGATCTTTGTGTTTTAGGAAGGATCTTGCCTTGGGGATTAAAAAGATTATTTATTGAGCATTGACTGCATGCCAGAGCATTCTGCAAAGTAATTTTTCTATATTCTTTTCTGTGTTTCAAGGCACAGTGACAAACATCTTTCTTTTCAGTGACCACTAAAGTATCTGTAATTATAAAACAAGGTAATACCAATGTAGTTCAGTTATACATTTGGCAGCTATGCAAGGTCCAACAATTAAGTTTGTAAACATCATCTTTCTGCTATATACCTCATTGCTGAATATCACTGCAGTCCCCTTTGAAATGCTTCCTTTAAGAAGCTGCACATGCATGCCAGCACCTAGACCTCCCTTCGAAGCAATCTTGGGACTCTTTTACTGGAATGGCCATTGTGTGCTGTGGCATGGTGGCAAGTTTGTGAACTTAATTATATAGTTTTCTCTGAGGGAGTTTTCAACCAGTAAACAAATAACTGCATTGGAACACCCTGTCTACTCACTTGATCTGGCTTCAATAACTCTTTTCTTTACCTAAAGGAAATATTAAAAGGAAGATATTTTGATGACATTGAGGACATCAAAGGTAGTATGATGACAGCTCTGATGGCTATTCCAGATAAAGAGTTTGAAAATGGCTTTGAAGAGTGGACTAGGAGCAGGCATGGGTGCATAGCTTCCCAAGGGGAATACTTCAAAAGTGACTGTAGTGATATTCAGCAATGAGGTATGTAGCACTTTTTCTAGGATGAGTTCCAGAACTTCATTGGAAGTTCTCCTAGATCTTGTTTGTGGTGAACACAGTATACCAAGGAAACCAAACCCACTGCCATCCAGTTGATTCCAACTCATAACCACTCTACAGAACAGAGTAGAGATGCTCCACAGAGCTTCCAAGGAGAGCCTGGTGGATTCGAACTGTCCACCTTTGTGGTAGCAGTTGTACCACTTAGCCACTACCCCACTAGGTTTTTCAAATCCAGGGTGAGAACCCAGAAAGTCTAACTCTGAAGTCTACTGCAAGAGTGAGCCATTCATCATACGAATTCTCCAGTGAAAAGAAGGATTTCAAAGAGAAAATAGAAATTGAGATGAGGCTTTCTTTATGAAGGAGGGAAGGATACACCTTTTTCAGTCTTTTTCATTAAAGACAATGATTTCTGACTTTTTATTATGTTTTGCATTTTGTGGCCAACATAGATGAGTGGCTTCTGGGGTCTCAAAAGCTGCCAAGCTGCCATATGAGGGTACAGCAAATGGTCCCAATTTAGCAGGAATGGATGATCACCAAGAACCAAAACAACATGGGGGAAAGAGAATGAAGAAGACAGAGAGACCCATGTGAGTGGGTGTCTAAATCGACATGTGACCAGAAGAGTGGATGGTGCCCAGTCACCACCTGTGATAGCCACGATGGGGCTCACACAGTTGAGTCTCACTGGCAACACAAGAATAAAAAGAGGTGCACTCTCAGATCCTCACTAAAAGACTACAATTGATGGTTTAGGGGCCTTAGGGTTCCCCTGGCAGCATGGCCGCTGGCCCTGATGCTGTCCCTGTCCATAAATCATAATGGAGGTCAATTCTTCAGACAAGAATGTATTGGACTTGGCAACACAGAGTTACCATATCGTGTGTGCGCTTTATGGTTCTATGCATTTATAAGATATCATCCTGCTGACCTCTTACTGGAGGCAGGGGTGAGGGTGGGGAGGAGCGGATAGGAGATTGTTAGGAGAATACAGCATGTACAGAACAGGGAGGAAGAGTATGCTGCCACCAGGCAGGGAGAGCAGTGGGAGCTGCACATAGGTAGGCATGCAAATTTACACGGGAATGTACAGTTTTCACTCAATCAGAATATAAACAAATAAATAAATAATAGAATTGAAATAAAAAACTTTTGAGTATAAAACTCCATAACATTGTTTTATGTATTAACTGTGTGTGTGTGTGCATGTGTGTGCGCACATGAGCACATACTAGAGTCCTCTGTTAATCTTTCAGGGTGACTTGCAAATTGGACAAGATAGCAACATGGATATTAATCCTCCCCCCCAAAGAATCTCACTGACAGTTTCATAATATGTTTGACTAATTTCTTCTTCTAGATGATTGTGGCCTCACTGTCCTTAGTCTCATAATGTGGCTAAGAGACAATGAAGTGCTGTCTCTGATATTCTTCATAGTCTATTTCTGTCTGAGTCATTGACATTATCTTCTATCAGATGGTTTTTGGGAGGAATCTTGCAGCCAGTTATCCAGTGTTAGTTATTTAGTTCATTTGAAATTAGGTAATCTAATTTCCCCAAGTGTCAATGCTCTCCAGTCACAGACCACCAAGGACCCCTGTAGTCAAACCAAGTTGGCTCTTTGCAACAAGAGAAACAACACACCATGAATAACTAAGGGACATCCGAGGAAGAGATTGTTTGAAAGAAGTGTTCTGTAAAGTTTGGGCTTCTGGTGTTCGGTGGGAAAGTTCAAGAAAATAGGGCTTTGCTCTAGATGAGACATTACCAGGATACAGGATAAGTCTATGCAGAGACCACGTGATGAATCTTGTTAGAAGACAGGAAGTAGAAAATGAAGCTAAAGCTGCAACTGGTAAAGAGACATCAGGAAAAAGAGGACGAGGTAGCTATCTGGTTGGTATTGTGGTTTGCTAATATTCTTGCTTGTGACTGTACTTGGATCTGATTATGGAGCAGTCTAGTTTTGTATTAATCCCGCATGGGAGCAGGCTGGCATTTCTGATGTATGGATGTGTGTTAGGTGTTATCAAGTGCATTCCGACTGCTGGCAACCCTGTAGAAGACGGAAACAAACCATCACCTGGTCTTGCCCCATTTCAACAATCACTATTACGATTGAGCCCACTACAGCAGTATCTCTTGTTCGGGATCATCTTCTTTTTTGCTGACTCTCTACCTTACCAAGTACTATGTCCTTCTCCATGGTCTGGCACCTCCCAATAACGTGTTCGAAGTACATGAAATGAGGTCCCACCATCATCTCATCCAATGAGCAAGACAGGCTTGTCTTTCCTTCTGTCAGTCTGTGGTGTAGTCAGTAGTCTGCCAACATCATAATTCTAAGGCGTCAGTTCTTCCTTCCGCTTCCATATTCATTGGTTAGCTTTTGCATGCAGGTGAGGTGATTGACAATATCATGGCTCGGGTCAGACACGTCTTAGTCCTTTATGTGATATCTTTGTTTTTGAATACCTTAAAAAGATCTTTTGCAGCAGATTTGCACAATACAAAACTTTGCTGATTTTTTGACTGCTGTTCCCATAGGCACTGATTGTGAATACAAGTAACCTGAAACTCTTGACAACTTCAGTTATTTTCTCCATCTATCATGCTATTCTTTGCTAGCCCAGTTACAAGGATTTTTGTTTTCTTTGTGTTGAGGTGTAATTCCTAATGGAGGCTGTGGTCTTCGATATCCATCAGTAAGTGCGTCAAGTCCTCTTTTCTTTCAGCAACTAAGGTTGTGACATCTGTAAATCACAGATTGGTAATGACTGTCCGTCTCATCCTGACACCACATTCTTCTTCATGTAGTCCACTTTTTCAGATTATTTTCTGAGCATACTGACTCAATAGGTATGGTGAAAGGATAGAACCATGTTGCACATCTTTTCTGGTTTTAAACCCTTCAGTATCCCTTTGTCCTTGTTCTGTTCAAACACCTGCCTCTTGGTCTGTGTACAGGTTCATCAAGAGTACAAATAGGTGATCTAGAATTTCCGTCTTCATAATATTATCCATAATTTGTTATGATTCACAGAGTTGTAAGACTTTGTGTAGTCAATAAAACACAGGTAAACATCTTTCTGGTGTTCTCTGCTTTCAAGATCCATGTGACATCAGTAATGATATTGCTTGTTCCACTTCCTCTTCAGAATCTATTTTGAATTTCTGGCAGCTCCTCATTGATGCACTGCTGCAACCATTTTTTTTAAAAAAAATCATCTTCAGCAAAATTTCACTGACATGTTATATTATTGGTATTATTCGATAATTTCTTCATTTATTGAATCAACTTTTTTTGAAATGGGCACAAGTATAAATCTCTTTCAATCAGTTGGCTGAGTAAGTGTCTTCTCAATTTCTTGACACAGAAGAAGTGCGAACCCCCAGGGCTGCTTGCATCTATTGAAAATCTCAGTTGGTATTCCATTCACTCCTGAAGCCTGGTTCTTTGCCAATTCTTCTAGTGTACCTTGAACATTTTCCTTCAGTATCATAGGTTCTTGGTAACATACTACCTCCTGAGATGGTTGAAAGTCAATAAATTATTTTTGGTATTGTAACTCTTTGTATTCCTTCCATCTTCTTTGGATGCTTCCTTCATCCTTCAATATTTTGCTAATCTAATCCTTCAATATTTCAACTGGGGGTTTGAATTCCTTAGGTATGGGTTCCGTTTACTGGTTCTCCTGAAGAGTAATACACCACAGCCCAGCTGTAAGTACAGAGAAGTCCCTAGGACTACAAGGCCTACGTGTCACCTAGCCGCCAGGCATTGTATTTCTCTTGCTCAAAAGGCACACGTAAAATATGAAACATTGCACTAGGCTAAAAGTAAATAGACTAGGGAAGCAGCTGCCATCTCTTTGTCCATCCTTTAGCTCTCCCACATTTTCTTTAGGGTGCCCTGAATATCACATGAGACTTGTGATCTCTCAACATATGTGTCACAGTGAATACCAACGTCAATTGGAGGTTCTGAATATCAGTACTTTCAATTTCTTTCAGTGTTCTGGTTGAAAAAGCTAAATGCAAACATCATCTTTTAACATTTCTTTCTGCATCCCAGTGGAGTTTCATTGTAACACCTAGATTATGAACACCACACATTGAGAGACCAACGGCCCAGGGCAATGCTGCAAATGACATCTTTAAACAGTCAAAAAGCCAAGATGTTACCTCGAAGACTAAGGTGTACCTGACCCAAGCCGTGGTGTTTTCATGCTTATCATATATAGGTAATAATTGGACAATAAGAAGAAAGACCAAAGAATTGATGTCTTTTAATTCTATAGTATTGGTGAAGAATATTGAATACACTATGTACTGCCAAAAGAATGAACAAATTTGTCTTGGGAGAAGTACAACCAGAAGACTTCTTAGAAGCAAGGATGGTTAGATCACATTTCACATACTTTGGACATGTTATCAGGAGGGATGAGTCCCTGGAGACGGACATCATGCTTGGTAAAGTAGAGGACCAGCTAAAAACAGGAAGACATTCCAGGAGATGGATTCACAGTAGCTGCAACAATGGGCTGAAGCAAGACTGCTTAGTATTTTGTTTTGTTGCATATAGAGTTTCCACAGAGTAGCTACTTGTCTATAAAGGTGCTTTTAGGTAATAAATCTCAGTGGTGACTCCACCTCCAATAAGGGAGAGAGGCTAAGATTAAATGTTCTTTCTGGTTGGAATACAGCACTCAGAAAAAGCCAGACTTAGACTAAATTGTCTGATTGTTACTATTATTTCAACTTGATAGTGTCTAAATTTTTGGTATTATAATTCAGAAGTCCCAGTCTTGAACTTTTGGTGATAAACAAAGTTAAGAAGAAAATTACTCACCCAAGGTTAGGCTAGAGATTAAAGGAAGAAACACCATCCTTCCAAGGCTACTACTGCTGTCAGCTGGAGACCAGTATGATTCAAGACAGAAAGTACACTAGGTATCTGAACAGAAAAATTTTAATGTAAACAACTGTTATAGCTTGTAAAAATTAATTAACTACTAGAGACTTTAAAAGAGGATTCTAGGGGATCTAGAAATATGCAAAAACCCCTAGGGCAATTCTATGATGTCATATGGTGACACTGTAAGTGAAAATAGATTGACGGCACCTAACAACAATGTCTTGAAGAATAATGAACAATACAGGCTGTAAGCACTAGAAGCATTGTCATACCCCAAACACAAGCACACAGGCGTGCGTAGGCAAGCCTAAGATTCGTATCTCTTCCAAAGAGTCTGGCTAGTACAGGAAGACACAAAATGTGGGTGGTAAGAAATCTTGTGGGTGGTTGTTGGGTGCAGATACGGCTTGGTAGAAATAAGCCACACCTGCACAGAAAGGTGAACAATCCAAAGCCGGTTTGTAGAAAGCACTCGCTGCAGCAGGAGAAAGTGAGAAGCTCTCAGAGATGGTCAGCGGAAGTTGTCTGCATTTGTGAGGAGTGTAGGGGTCAGAGCTGCTTCCAAGTAGCTGCTGGTGGGAAGACTACAGCTGTGGCTTCAGGGCTCCAACACTGAATAATAACAGCAACAACAATGACAACTGAGAAGAACTTGAACCTGGGGAAGAAGTGCTTTTCTCTCATGAATCCCTTTCAGAACCACACATATCGACCTCTGTTCATGGGAAGTTTTCACATGCTGCCAGCTGGCAAAGGAGAAATATTTACAAGGTCTAGTTTCAGTGTCACAAAGGCAGACAAAGAATGTTGCATAAGCTAAGAAAGAATAAATGTATTACTAGTGTGCTACACAAAGGAAGATTTCATTTTATTTGAATCTACAATCAGCATCCATGGGACTAGGAGTCAAAAAAAAAATCAAAAGATACACTGAGTTGGGCAAATCTGCTGCAAATGATTTCTTTAAAAAGTCGAAAAGCCAAGATTTCACCTTGAAGACTAGGGTGCAGCTGACCTAAGCCACGGTATTTTCACTCATATCCTACGGATGCAAAAACTTGACAGTTTGCTGGAGCTGAGTTGATTGCATGTGGAGGGCCAGACCTTGGTCAAAAGGTCACAGAAAGTTCCAAGCAAAAAGACAAGCATTCTGTCACATGAGGGAAAGGGGTCGGGCAGCTAGAATAGAATAAACATGCAAGTTCTAGGTGTTATAAGGCAACATGATATAGACTGCAAAATTATTCTTAATTCACAGTAAAAAATAAATAAAAATTGGACTATGAGTAAGAAAGACCAAAGAATTGACACCTGTGAATTGCAGTGTTGGTGAAGGATGTTGGGTACACCATGGACTGCCAAAAGAACAAACAAATCAGTTGGGAGAAGTACAACCAGAATGTCTCTTAGAAACAAGGATAGCAAAGATTCATCTCACATATTTTGGACATGTTTTCAGGAAGGAGACAGTCCCTGGAGAAGGACATCGTGCTTTGTAAAGTAGGGGGTCTGCCACAAAGAGGAAGACCCTCCATGGGATGGACCGACACAGTGGCTGTAACAACGGGCTCAAGCAGAATTAGGTAGCATCTTGTTCTGTTGTACACAAGGGTTTCACAAGTTAGCACCAACTTGACAGCACCTAACAACACCGCTTGAAGAAAACATCCTAAAGGGGTGAAATATAGACTGAGAGGAGCCCCACTTCTCATCAGAAAACCCAGTTTCACCACAAACCTTAGAGGTTTTGAGTTTTATGATTGAAATTCCATATATAAATTCATTGCCACTCAGTCAATTCTGATTCATAGTGGCCCTATAGCACAGACTATAGCTGTACCACGGAGTTTCCAAGGAGTGGCTGGTAGATTCAAGCTGCCAGCGTTTCAGTTAGCAGACAAGTTTTTAACCACTGTGTCACCAGAGCTCTATATACGTATAGTAAAGAGAAAATCTCCCCCAAAAACAAACCCAGTGCCGTCAAGTTGATTCCAATTCATAGCAACCCTGTAAGGCACGGTACAAGGGCTCCATAGTGTTTCCAAGGAGCACCTGGTAGATCTGAGCTGCCAATCTTTTGGTTACTAGGTGTAACACTTAACCACTCTGCCACCAGGGTTTCCAAAGTAAAGAGAAGAGGTGTGTATATGTTCTCACAAAAGCTAGTTAACAGGTAAAAATTGATTTAGATACACCACCTACATGTACAAAGGAAACCACCATGCCATTAGGGTTTCCTGTGTGTATATAAGTGCTTCTAAGTCTACTTTTGTCTGTTAACTAGTTTCTGTGAGAATAGGTATATGCCTCTTCTCTTTACTATGGAAACCTTGCTGCATAGTGGTTAAGTGCCAGGGCTGCTAATCAAAAGGCTGGCAGGTCAAATCCACCAGGCACTCCTTGGAAACTCTGTGGGGCAGTTCTGCTCTGTCCTATAGGATTGCTATGAGCCAAAATTCACTATATGGCAGCAGGCTTGCTTCTTTGTTATTGGTTTGGTATACTCACCCATGTTTATGCCTGTTCTCTTCACTAATGTGTGTGGCACTTCTTGGATCAACAGGTGTACTGACACATCCAATATACTGTTCCAAGTGTTGTGTGTCTTCTGCAAACATGTGAAAATGCTTTTATGTCCATCTTGAGTGTTACTTTCCTCCCCAAAAGACATTTAAATTTCTTTCAATGAAGTTCTATTGGTTAAGATTATTATTTCATTTAAACATTTCAGCTTGTGGTTTCTTTCACGTGACCTTGGGTGTGACTTCTCCTTCCTGGATGCCTTTTCTCTGATGCCTTTGAAGCTGTTGACCTCTTCCCATTCTGCTCCACCTATATTTGCTTTACATTTTCTATTATTACAGATAAGAAACTGTTGTGATTATTTATTTGCACATCTGTTTCTCTTACAGGTCCTTTAAGGACAAAGGTTGTATCTTATCATCTTTGTTTCACTATATGCTAGTCAAAAACTTCTCCAGCTCTAACTATTGGAGTCAGATGATTCTTTGTTGCGAGAGGAGAGGGGGGCATCCTTGTGAATTGTAGGATATTTAGCAGCACCCCTGGCCTCTCCCCACTAGATGCCAGTAGCATCCCCTACTTGAGATGATCAAAAATATCTCTAGATATTGCCAGATGTTTTCAGGGGGAGGGGGAGGGCAAAAAGAATCTTGCTTGAAATTTACTACTCTAGTCTGAGTACTGTTTAATAGTTGAAAAATGCTATAGAAAATTATAAGGAAATTCATTACGTATTGCAGAAGGTATAGACACTTGACAATTTCTATCAACCATTTGATCTAAAAGTAAACTGTAACTTCATTCATTTACTCATTCAATTAGTAAAATGAGTGAACATATTGAGCACTTCCATGAGTTGGATCCGACTCAATGGCACTTGGCTCGGTTTGGCTACACTGTTTAAGTATTTTGTAAGCACTTTATGAGTAACTGTTTAAAAAAGGAAGAAAAAAAAAAACAAAACCTTTTTTCACAGGAGTTATTTAACAAACAAAAATTGTTTTAGAAGCATTTATATACCTGGGTCTATACTGGTCAAGTGCCATGGGTACTAACCAAAAGCTCAGCAGCTCAAATCCACCAAGAACTCCTTTGAAACTCTGTGGAACAGTCCTACTCTGTTCTACAGGGTCACAACTAATACCCGTAGAATCAGTAGTCAAGAAATTGAAAGTCAATTGCATTGGAAAAATCTGCAGCAAAAGACCTCTTTAAAGTGTTGAAGAGCAAAGATATCACCTTGAAGTCTAAGGTGTGTCTGACCCCAAGCCATGGTATTTTCAATCTCATCGTATGCATGTGAAATCTGGACAATGAATAAGGAAGACAGAAGAAGAATTGACACCTTTCAATTGTGGTGTTGGAGAAGAACATCGAACATACCGTGGAGTACTCAAAGAGTAAACAGGTCTGTTCTAGAAAAGGTACAGCCAGAGTGCTTCTTGGAAGCAAGGATCGTGTGAATGCTTCTTATATAGTTTGGACATGTTGTCAGGCGGGCTCAGTCCCTGGAGAATAACATCACGCTGGGTCAAGCAGAGAATCAGTAAAAACGAGGAAGACCCTCAAGGAGATGGATTGGCACAGCAGTGGCTGCAAAAATGGGTGAAAGCATAAAAATGGTTGTGGGCAGGGCACAGGACCAGGCAGTGATTTTGTTCTGTTGTTCATAGCGTTGTTATGAGTCGGAAGCAGATCAGCAGCACTTAGCAACAACAACAGGTCTTGATAAAAGTGTGTACGTGTTACAGCGTGTGCTTGAAAAAGAATGCTGTCAAGTCTATGCTAAGCCATTCAGAAAAGATTCTATGAGGTAATAATATGAGTTCTGTCTTGAACTATGGATACATACTTCAAGAAGTATTATCCAAGTAGAAGGGGGAAGGATACGGCCAACAATTTCACGTGGAGGGAGGTGTGTGAGCACAGAATTGAACATGTGAGACACTATACCTAGTCTATAACTTGAGGGCATCTGGCATGGCTGTCCCACTGAAGCCAGGGCTGAAACAGAAGAATCAATAACCTAAATCTAGATTGAGATATAGAAAGCCTTTAAAACATATATGTGTGTAATTTTATACGATTGTTTACAATGCACATAACATAGAATTTACTGTTCTATCCACTTTGCAGAGTACAGTTCAGTGGCTTTAGACTGCTGAGTTGGAATCGACTTGATGATAACCAATTTGGTTTCTCTGGTAACATTTTCACAATGTTGTGTAACTGTCATCACTGTTTGGTTTCAAAACCTCTTCCTCACTGCATAAGGAAATTCTGCATCCATGAATGCCAAGCCAGCCATTGCTGTCAAGTCGATTCCAACTAATATTGACCTTATAGATCAGAATTAGAACTGCCCCATAGAGTTTCCAAGGAGCACCTGACTGATTCAAACAGCTGACCTTTTCATTAGCAGAAGAAGCGCTTAACCGCTGTACCACCAGGGGTTTTCTCTGCATCTGTTAGGCGGTCGATTATCATTTTCCCTTATCCCCAGCCCTCGGCACTGCTAATCTATTTTCTGTCTCTATGAATTTGCCTGTTCTGGATATTTCATTTAAAAGAAACCATACAACATGTGACTTTCTATGTTTGGCTTCTTCCACTTAGCACGTTGTTTTCAACCACCATGTATCATGTTCTGATTATTAATGGATGTCTGCAGCTGTTTCTTCTCATTTTGCATTTTGCCACAGCAGCAAATGAAAAGTCTTAAAAACTCCATCCACATCATTCAGGTAGTCTCTGCTTTGAGGAGTCAGCTCTTCCCCAGTTGTAATTGGAGTGCCCTTCAATCTGAGGGACTTACCATCCAGTACCACATAAGAGCATGTTCTCCTGTTATCCACAAGGTTGTCACGGATTAATTTTGCTCAGAAGTGGACCACTGGGTCTCTTCTTCAGCAGTCTTAGTCCAGAAGCTCAACTGAAACGTGTCTCCCATGGGTGACCTTGCTGGCATTTGAGGAATGGTGGCATGATATTCAGCGTCACAGCAACATTCGAGCCCCCACAATACGACAAACCAACAGACAACAGAATCTTATAAAATCCTCTAAATGACCCTGTTTGTATTATTAGCCCTCAGTTATAGCAGATAAGCTTGCAGAGTACAAGGAGTATCTTAATTGTCCCTGATTTCCACGCATTACCCAGATGAACCCCTGTGTCACCAACTGATACAGAACCAACATCTGTTACTGAGTGGATCTCGACTCATGGTGACCCTAGAAGTCAGAGTATAACTGTCCCATAGGGTTTCCAAGGAGTGCCTGGCAGATTTGAACTGCTGACCTTTTGGTTAGCAGACACAGCACTTAACCACCATGACACAAGGGTTAGTGATAGGTACACAAGTAAAATCTATGAAAAAACTTAACTTGTACTGTTTTTTAACTTTCTTTTCCTTAGTCTGTGTTTATTAAAAAAAAAAAAAAAAAAACACTTCACTTTTAAGTGCCTGACAAAGGCACTTGGTTTTAAACTTGAAATGTTAAGTGCCTTACAGAGACACTATAGTAAAAAGAAGCATGTCCTCTATAATCCCAAATCAGTGCTTCTTGCAATTGAGCAGCCCTGGTAGCTCGGTGGTTACATGACTTAAGGCTCTTGATTTGGACCCAGCAGTCACTCTGAGGGAGAAAAATCTGACAGTCTGCTTCCATAAAGATTTACAGCCTTGGAACTCCTATAGGATAGTTTGACCGTGCCCTGTAGAAGAACTGCCCTAGAGTGTTGAATATGGACTAGAAGTGTCCCTAGTTCCGCACTGCCCTGTACCACAGAGTCAGTATGAGTCATAATGGACTCCACTTGGTTTTGATTGACACAAGACAATCACTCTGTGATTATCATCAACTTCAGTCTGTTGTGACAAATTATTTTCTCTTTCAGATCAGGTCTGTAATCATGGTTATCCTGGGTGACCGAAGTGCAGGCCAATGTCGGTTAAATAAAGCCACCTAAGTAGCTAGGTAACTGAAATATCAGCACTACTACAGACTTCATTTTCTGTCTGCCGAAATATTGTTTAAACTGTATACACCCAGCTGCTCAGCTCTGAAGCAAAAAATAATAACACTAACCCACAGGACTTTTAGAAATATTAAATGAGACATTATAGAAGAAGCTCCTTGTCCAATGTGCGACACATTACTGATGCTTTAGGTAGACTCCATTCCTTGACCTCTACATGTCTGCACAGTGCAAAATGGAAAATTACCCTTCTTTCTTCTGTTGTGTTTACTCCATCTCCCCCATATCCTTTCAAGAAGGCAAAATGGGGCTTTTAGCCTAAATGAAATAAAATATGACTCTTAAAATGCTTTCAAAAACATAAACTACACAGATAATAAATTACACAGATAAATAGCAAAAGCACAAAAACAAGCTCAATAGTTGCAACCCATGAGCTCTCTTTTTTGTTACCTTCCTTCCACCATCAGTTTTTACTCTAATTCATTAATATTTGGTCTTATGTCAAAATAAAATTAAATTAAAATTAAAATTTGTTGCTGTAAATCAGATTAGGTCTATAAAGGAAATCCAAATGAAACCTGTTGCCATCAGTCAATTCTGACTCATAGTGACTCTATAGGGCAGGGTAGAACTGCCCCCTAGAGTTTCCAAGGAGCACTCGGAGGATTTGAACTGTCGACCTTTTGGTTAGCAGATGCAGAACTTAATCACTACACCACAAGGGTTTCTGACCAGGAGACTCAAAAAAAAAAACAAGCAATTCTACCATTTGTAGTTACAAATACTTTCACTGTTTGTAAAGCTGTCTCTGTGAAGACTAGATAAATGAATTGGACTTTTAGAGAAATCAGGTACTTAGAAAAACTGGATATTCCAAGTGCTACCTATGACTGTCTTCTTTTCAAACCAGGTCTCTAAGATTGTGGTGCAGAGTGAATTCTGATTGTACTTTCTCTGTGTGTTCTTGTGTCTAATTTCAGGGACTGGGCACCTTGGCGCAGGTTACGTCTTCTCTTCAACTGAATGTAAATGCTAATTTTTGGTCCTGGGCAGCTGGAATCTGGGCCTCTTGAGATTGTGGCTCAGAAGCTGAATTCTGCCCTTGAAGTGACCTGATCTTTTCCAGTCTCCCTCATTTTTCATTCCATCATCGCCTGTTCTTCAAGTCCCCACAACCAGCAACCATGCATAACCGTTACTCAGGGTAACTTTTCAAGGGACGCAAGACTTTCTCTTTCCTCTAGAGTTCCAGGATGAGTTTAGAAGAGATGAATGATAACGATGA
The DNA here is from genome assembly GCA_028571685.1 of Heterohyrax brucei. Taxonomy (NCBI): domain Eukaryota; kingdom Metazoa; phylum Chordata; class Mammalia; order Hyracoidea; family Procaviidae; genus Heterohyrax; species Heterohyrax brucei. Next base: position 13,872,319 of record CM053164.1, on the reverse strand, counting down.
ATGTTGAATGAAGAAATTACTGTGGCAAAGGCAGGAATTCCTAGAATTCATGGGTGAAGTCCCAACCAGCTGATTTTAATTTTCAGGGACATGCTTCACTTTCTGTCTTCCCTTGACCTAGAGTAAGATGCAAATAGAAATTACTGAGCGTTATTATCTGATCCGCATTACACAAAGTGTTCTGATGAAGACTGTGTCATTGCATTTTAAAAAATACCTTGTGAAATGTTTATTACTCTCTATGAATATATGTGTGTGTATATATATGTAAAGTGCTTTGAAGGGTGAACTAGGCACTATATATAGCTTCAAGGATGAGTTCACAAACTTGACTGTCTCTCTCTCTCTCTCTCTCTCTCTCACACACACACACACAAGAAGTCCAGCAATTGAGTCCACAAACTTGATTCTTCTAAGTGCTATGTACCTCATTGCTGAATATAACTACAGTCACCTTTTAAATAGTTCCCTTGGGAAGCTATGTCAGTGTCTAGTCCACCTTTCAAAGCAATTTTGGAACTCCTCCTGGAATGATCAATTCTCACGGTAGCAAGATGGCAAGTTTGTGAACTTAATTGTGTAGTTGTTGGTGAGAGAGTTTAGCCAGTAAACAAATAACTGCTTTGGAACACCCTCCCTACTCACCTAATCTGGCCCTCCATGGCTTTTGTCTTCACCCAAAGATAAAGGAAATATTGAAAGGAAGATGTTTGATGACTTTTGGACATCAAGAGTAATACGATGATAGCTCTGATGGCCGTTCCAAAATAGCTTTGAAGCTGGAGTCAGTGCATGGCTGCACAATGGGAGGACGTCGAAGATGACCCTACTGATAGCACCAGCGAGACTCATAGAGCTTTATCTAGCACGAGACTCATAGAGCTTTATCTAGCATGAGTTCACTAACTTAATTATCAACCGTCGTGTGTGTGCGAGCACCCGAGCTTGCACACACACACACGTCAGAAAAGCAAATCAAGAGCCAAGCCAAGTGCCGTCGAGTCAGATCTGGAAGCAAACCATTTAAGTAAACTGTCCAATATCCCACAGCTAATAGGTAAAAATAGGATTGAAATCTAGGTTTTCTTATTTGCATCTTATACTCAGTGCTCTAAATTCTGAGGTTACAGACACTTTGTGAATTCTATTTTCAATAATCTTTGCACAATCTATTTTAAAATGGAATAATTTTTAGTTTCTCTCTTGATTAGATCATAACCTCAGACTTAATGTGCTTTCTCATTTCCAACTCTGAAGTAGAAATCATAAGAAATTAGAAATCAGAGGAAAGCGACAATGCATGTTATTCATTTTTACTATTCTACCACAATTCTTAAAAATCTCAGTCACCTAAAATCTTTCATATTTTTCAATGCAAAAGGTAATACTTGAGTATGTAAGGTACCATATTCTGCACTTCTTTAAAACTTTAAAGAAATTGTTTCCAATCCTCTCATGCTTCTGGATTCTTCACGTGAAGGTTTTGAATTCCACCTTTGGAGAAAGCACATCTGTTCCTCTGCAAAACAGCAGCTCACATCTGGAGCCTGCTGTGTGTGTCAGGCTCCCTGGCTGAACAAGGCACCCGACAGGCATTCACAGAATACTTCCTGACTTGTTGACTACAACCTGTCCTTGTTACAGCTAAGATTTAAGATGTTTGCTTTTCATCTTGTATGATAACATGCTGTTTTTATTCCTGGCCTTTTATTCGAGGATTTAAAAATCTCTTTTAAGAAAATAAAAGCAGCCTATTGATTCTCATCAAACCCTTGTGCAAAAACGGTGGGGCAGTAGTGCCAGACCTCCTTGTCTAATTTCCCACATAGGGACAAGGGTCATTCTCAGCATCAGGAACCCAAAGCCTGATTCCTATGAGTCAGAAGTCAGACATAACTCCACCTTCCAAACTTTTTATTGATCCTGATGCCAGCAGTCCCTCCCTTGGTACCCTCTACTTCTCCACTAGATTCAGTAATTCTTTGCAACGATCACACAGAACTCACAGACCATAGTTACAGATATGGGGCTTTTTGGAGGGGGCGGTAACAGCTTACAATTCAAGATCAGGAATGACTCAGGATACAGTTCTTCAATCAGGGCAGCCTCTTCTCAGCTGAAGGCAAGCTTCACCCTACTCATAGGCCTATGGGCCCTTGAGCTCTTGGTTCTCTTGGGCATCTTGGGCTAGTCCAGCTTCTGCCCTGCTCATAGAGTATTGAAAAACTTGTGAATTCTGCTGGGAACCCTGGATGCACAGCGGTTACATGCTATCGAGGCTAACCAAAAGATCGGCAGTTCGACTCTGCCAGGCACTGCTTGGAAACTCTATTAGGCCGTACTATTCTATCTATAGGGTTGCTATAAGTCAGAATCAACTCAACAGCAATGGTTTTTCATTTGTTTGTTTGTAATTCCACTGACAAGTGCCCAAAGGCATCCCACTGAGGGCACTTAGCTCTCCTGGTCCATGGGTTGGCACACTCACTGTAAAACTCTTGCTTTATGAGCCAGGAAGCCCACTATGTTGTCTTGTGCCAGTATCTTGATTCTGCAGCTGGCAGTTTTCTGCCACTGCTTTTGGCTGTCTTATACCTTCTCTGGTATTACAAAGTTCTCTTTTTGTCTCCCAGGTCCAGGAGCATCTCAGAAATGTGACCCTGGATCCAAAGGACACACTGTGCTTCCACATCTTCTTTTCGGTGGTAGTGACCTTCCCCCATATCACCTCTGGAATGACTCATTTTAAGTCTAGCAGATGACAAAACTTTTTAGGCCCCCCATTTGTGTTCCATACATCCTATCTGCATGGTCTCACACAAGGGTGCCACACATATTCTTTGCAGTATCAGTAAGATAGTCAGTTCCCTTGGTGAGCCACAAGAACCTTATTTGCATAGTTCCACCCAACCATTTGGTGGAAGTGCCAAGTTCATGGTGAGAAAAAACTATGTAAATGGGAGGTATTGCATGAAGTAGAAATACTGAAGTTGCTGTTTCATTTCACAGTTGGACAGAGTCTTTCTGATACAAGCTAAATTTGTTAGCTTTAGGAAATGAGTCTCCTCTGAGTTGCTGCTGCTGTTGTTAAGTGCTCTCAAGTTGGTTCAAATTCATAGCTACCCACCGTATAATAGAACAAAACACTGCCCAGTTTTGAGCCATCCTTATAGTAGCTATTCTGTCTGACCCCATTATTGCAGCTACTGTGTCAATCCATCTGGTTAAGAGTGAAGCACTGTCTTACCAGTAAGCCCTGGAGGTGCAGTGGCTAGGTGCTATGGCTGAGTACCCAAAGGTTGGCAGTCTGAATCCACTAGGAACTTCCTGGAAACTCTGTGGAGTAGTTCTACTCTGTTCTGTAGAGTGAGAACAGTGTGTCAGAATCAACTTGATGGCAATGGATTTGGGTTCTATCTTACCAAGCATGATGTCCTTCTTTTGGGACTGGCTCCTTCTGAGAGTTATGTCCAAAGTACTTGGAGTGAAATCTCTCCATTTGTGCTTCCAAGGAGCATTCTGGCCTTATTTCTTCCTAGAAAGACTTTTTTGTTCTTCCTGAAGCTTGTGGTGTATTAAATTTTCTTCCTCAACCACATAATTCAATTCTCCAGTCTTTATTATTAGTTGTCTAGCTTTCATACATCTACAATGACACATAGTTTAAGTTAGGCATACTTTAGTCCTAAAAGTGGTACCTTTGCCTTTAAACACTTTGAAGAACTCTTTTCAGGACTTTTGCCAAATGTATATGCTTTGATTCTTTGACTGCTGGTTCTGTGACATAGATTGTGGCTCCCAGTAAAATGAAATCTTTGACAACTTCAATGTTTTCTTTTATCATGACAATGTTTATTGGTCCAATTGTGAAGATTTTTGTTTTCTTTATGTTGAGGTGTAATCCAAGCTGTAGGCAGTGGCCTTTGATATTCATCAGTAACTGCTTCAAGTCCTCTTCACCTTCTGCCAGCAAGGTTGTGTCATCTGCATAACACAGGTTGTTAATGACTCTTCCTTGAATTCTGACTCCCAGTTCTTCTTCACAGTTTAGCTTCTTGAATTGTTTGCTCAGCATTCAGATTGAACAGATATGGTGAAAGAATATAACCTCAAACTCATCTTGACACCACATTTAAGGGGGCTATGTTGTTGGAGGGAGGGAAGTGGAGTTTAACCAAACCTGGTGTTGCAGTAGTTAAGAGCTATGGCTGCTAGCCAAAAGCCTGGCCGTTTGAAGCTACCAGGTGCTCCTGAAAACTCTGAGGAGTAATTCTACTGTCTTACAGGACCGCTATGAATCACAGTTGACTTTATGGCAATGGATTTGGTTTGGGTTTTTTTGAGGAAGAAACAGTGATGGCATTTATTCCTTCAAAGGGATTTGGTGATCAGATAAATTCGTTGTTGCTAAGTGTGTCAAGTTGGTTCTGACTCTTAGCAATCCCATGCACAACAAGATGAAACACTGCTGGTCCTACACCATTCTCACAATTGTCTTTTGTTATGCTTAAGCTCATTGTTGCAGCTACTACATCAATCCACTTCACTGAAGAGATTGTTGTTTTCCACTGACCCTCTACTTTACCAAGCATGATGTCTTTTACAGGAACATTCTGGTTACCCTTGTTCCAAAACACATTGGTTCTTCTTTTGCAGTTCATAGTATAGCTGACGTTCTTCTCCAGCAGCACAATAAATGGAGAGATAAAACATTAAATTGAGTATCCATTGCCAGTGACTCCATTCCAGAGCACCCTCACACTGTAGGACACAGCAGAACTACTCTACGGAGTTTCCAAGAAGTTGGTGGATTCAAACTGCCAACCTTTTGGTTAGCAGCTGTACCTAGTCATATAGGTCTTCACTACCAGATCTGAAGGAATCCAATAGGACGTCTCTTTTGAAGAAAATATTTTTCAAGTGGGTGGCACAAGGGCATAGAGAATACTTGAGCACACTTGTAGGCTCAGGGGAGGAGTCTAATGGCAGGGCATTAATGATGAAGACTGAGCAGAGAATTAACAAATCAAGTCCCTAAGTGAGATTAAGGGAAAAGAATAAGGATTGAGAGTCAGAGTTTCTTTTACTGGCGTAGCCACACATTTCATAGCATACACAGCAGAAGAGGCTTAAAATGAGATAAAATGATGGTAGACATGAAGGTGAGGTAGGGACAGGCCCCTAAACACTCATTCCTGGAGACGGGTGACATGCTGTCAGAGAAACGAGGTCACAGAGACCAGGCTATGCCATTGCTGTTTTCTCTAGAAAGGAAACTCACTTGTACTGGAAACAAGAGGCAGTCTTTTATCTTTCTCCATCGTCTGGTCCCCTAATCTGGATTATAGAAAGTTTAAATTCTAAATAAAAAATAAGCAGTGCACTAAAGTGGTGTGATTCAAAGAAGTTTAAATAAGTCAAAATAAATCCATTTTGATTTATTTAAAGGTCAGCATAAGAAGTGACTGTATGATCTAGTGTGTCTCCTGCTGATCAGTTTTAGAAATTCTTTCCATCTGTTTGATTCACACCTTAGAAAGAGGACCTTTCTCCCTCTGTCCCCTTTTCATTACTTTCCAGTTGTGACTCCTGGAATTGCCTCAAGTTCTTAGGTCCCTGATCATGGGGCTCTCTGCTCTGTACCCACTCTTTGTCATCTCTTGCCCCAACTCCCCTAAATAGCACCCTAGCTCCATCCTTGTCTTCTCCGGATAGATCACGATGCAGACAGCCTGGCTGTCTCCCACTCTCTTCACAACTCTCCCTGTCACAAAGTGTAGGGTGATTCTTCTCTTCCTTAATTATTTTGGCCACACTATATGTACTTTGACTCACATTACAAATAAAGCTTTCATGACCAATCAGTCAAAGGCATTTTTGAACATTTGAATGATGTTTTGAGCTCTATCAAATCAAGTCAAGTTTTTAGAAGATGTTGTTTCGGTATACATTTCAGTTAATGTTATTCTGTGGTTTCAGTTTCAGCTCATGGCTGTGCAAATTGATGTCGTTCAGTTCAGTTTGGGGTTCAATGTTGAAGTCAGATCAAGACCTTTGGAGTGTTCCTAGATAAAGTAGATGATACAAATTTCTTCTAATAATAATGCTGAAGACAGACAAGAAAATCACCCTTTGTATGCAACCCCATGGTTCTTGAAAAAGGACAAATGAAAGACCTCAGAGGGATTTTCTCAAATCAGCACGTGATTAATACCCAGGATGGTGTATAGGTACATTACCTCTCAAATCAATTGATTTATGGTCACTGCCAGCTATTGGGAGATGACATCTGGGCAGCTTTTTAGAGAAACATGGCATGCTCCACTTAAATCACCAAGCTCAGCTGACTCACTTGGTAGAAAACACAAGTTCATGTGCTGGAAGCTTTTCTACCTTACAGGAGACCTCTGAAAAAGTGTCATCGTGTTTTGGTTGAAACCCATTGTGAAAATAAGAGACAATCTTCTGTTTATTTTTGTGTTAACATTGCCTGACCAACATATGGAATTCTTTCCAACAACTGTGCACAGGAGAATGCAATGTTTATCACCATTATGACCCAGGAGACCTGTGTGCTTCCGCTTAAGGCTCCACCACGTTCCAGGTGGTAACTGAACCATCAGAAGTTCTTGAAAGGGAAAGTCATTCTGTATTCGAATCTTTCAAAAGCAAATGCATAGTCCCCTGTAAGGATTCTTTTCTCATCCTTCCCTTCCTTTTCCTTTTCTAATTTGTGTGTGTGTGTGTGTGTGTGTGTGTGTGTGTTTAACTGACATCACCATTCCAATGTCACTCCTCAGGCTACTTTCTCTTTAGACACATCCTGCACCTCAGGAAAGCCGCCTTCTGCTGACACAGGGCCGCTTCCCTGCTGTCCCTGCTCATCTCTTCCCAGCACTTTAATACGTAGGTCTTTTCATTTTCTAGACAAAGTTTTCTCTGTTTATTGGTTGTTTCTCTCTTCCAGGAAACCCTGTTGGTGTAGTAAAGTGTTACATCTGGAACCAAAAGTGGGCAGTTAGAACCCACCTTGCACTCCTTGGAAACTCTATGGGGCAGCTCTACTCTGTCCTTTAGGGTCACTGTGAGTCAGAATCGACTCGATGGCAATGGATTTGGAAGGCGGTGAGTTCTTTCATCCCTTTGTTTCTAACTCTTGACCCAAAGCACATACACAGCAAGAGTAGCAGCAATCAAGATGAACACCTCTTCTGGAGTTAGGAATTGGGACCAGATAGAGAAAGGAGGATAACTGTGACTACAGGAGTATTAAAAAAAAGCTTCCCCAGTTGGGCAGAAAGAAAGAAGTTGGAGAAAAAAGATTGAAGAGGCAGTTCCCAAGAGTCCATACTTAATAACCCATTGTCTATGGCCCCAGAGTCAAGGGCAACTCCTATTTGCTTGAGTGTAGACCCGGGCTCCATAGAGTTTTCAGTGACTGTAATCTTTTCTGAGGTAGATCACCAGGCCTTTCTTCATAGTGCTGCTGGGCAACTATAGCCAAACTTGACTAGCTGTCCAGCTCAAGTCATTGGTATTCTAACTAGTTAAAGAGCAAGCATAGGAGTTGACGACCACTGCTGTTGAAGGCAGGAGGGAGAAGAGACGTCTCAGTGACATCCCCCAAGGAAATGATTAATGATGGGATGGGGGCACGTGAATTCATGGAAAAAAATTTCTTGAGAAGAGTAATATGAAAACAAGAATTGTACTTTTTTTCCAAACACTGGCAGGATTTAAGACACTACGCAGGGGAAAAAATAATATGATAAACAATAAACAGATGTAAGTTTTAATAGTAAAGTGATACACAAGCCATTGCCATCTGGTTGATTCCTACTCATAGAGACTCTGTAGAATAGAGTAGAACTGCCCCCATAGTGTTCCAAGGAGTGCCTGGTGCCTGGTGGGTTTAAACTGCTGACCTTTGGGTTAGCAGCTACCAGGATTTCCAAACTACCCCACAGGAGGGGGACAAAAACCAATGGAGTCCATAACACTCTGCCAGTTTTTTTGTGTCCTACATCAGACTTAAAAATTCATACATAGCTAACAAAGGTAGCAAGATGGGACTTAAGAGGGAAGAAAAAAGGAATTATTCCACATCAAAATACTGTTCAGGAACCTGGTGACATAGTAGTTAAGAGTTATGGCTGCAAACCAATCCACAAAGTGTTCTTGGAAACCCAACAGGGTAATTCTATTCTGTCTTACATAGGGTCACTATGAGTCAGAACTGACTCAGCAATAATAGGTTTAAATGCTGTTTATGTATTAATTAGATCTTTTGTTCTAAAAATAATTTCATTTAATGAGCATTATATAATAACCTTTTTAGCATAAGAATTCTGTGTTATCTGTCTTTGTCCAACCAAATGGTATCCCGAGAACAAAGCAAATGTTCAATAAATGCTTGCTGACTGAAATAATACCTGGGCAACATGGTTAGAGCAAGCTTTGCCTACCCCAGGTGCTGGTTAGATCCACGCCAGAGAGGTAGCAGAGAGGTTTGGCTGGGGTCAAGTAACAAAGGTGGAATTCCTATTTCATGACCTTGAGTGACCCAGAGAAGCAAATACAGCACATGGCATTATAGGTCGTTGCCACATTTGAATGCAGGCAACTGGCCCTTTATTTTGTGGGAAATAAAAGGAGTGTTCTGCAAATTATATAACAAAAAGGGTGCAAATCCAACATTCTTTGTGGAAATCCTGTAGGGTATGTATTATTAGTTTTAGTTGACAAACAAATACAGGACCAGTTAGAACATGGTAGGATCTGAATTTCACCCCAGATCAACACAGTGTCTAATCAAAAGCAAAACCAAACCAGAAACCAAACTGACCGCCATGGAGTTGAATCCGAGTCATAGCGAACCTACAGACAGAATAGGACTGCCCCATAGAGTTTCCAAGAAGCGCCTGGCAGCTTTGAACTGCTGACCTTTTGGTTAGTAGCTGCAGCACATAATGTTCAGTCCACTAGTGTTCTTAAATACATAGGGAAAAAAATGAAGATGATGAGGAGCCCTAGCTGCACAGTGCTACAGTGCTGGACTTTTCACCAAAATGTTGGTGGTTTGACCCCAACAACCACAACAAGGGAGAAAGGAGTAGCACTTTGTTTACATAAAGATTTACAGCCTTGAAAACCCTATGGGACAGTTGTACTCTGTCCTGTAGGGTCACTAAGAGTTAAAATTGGCAAGATTTGGTTTGATTTAAGAAGAGATGAGTATCTGCTGTTTTAAAAAAAAGTCAAGTGAAAAATTTCCATAGTTAAACAAGTAGCAGTATACTTCAAAACATGTGTTTAAATGTCTCCAGTGCAGCTACAAATGTAATTGCTGAAACATAAAAAATACATAAAGAAATGAAAGCTATATGTGCCATTTATAATAAATCAATACAAAGCTCTTGAAAGCAATTATTTGTTAAAGAACTTAAAGTTTCAGAGTGAATACCAAGTACTTAGGCTGAGAAGCAGTCAGTAACAGTGCCCCCTCTCTAAAATTAGCCATGATATAATGGGTTTCATCCAAGCCCCAGGGCTAAAGAAAACGAGTTCTGGAAATATCTTGGCTCTAGTCCAAGTACGTCTGGATGGAAAAAGGAGTCATTAATATCTCCTCTCCTGTGGGCTCCAAGCCCTCTGCTTAGAGAAGGACAATTTTTCTTTCCAGCCAAGATCTGGACCACATGCCAACATTCAAAACTGATAAGATAGTGCGGCCTAGAATTTTCCAGTTTCAGGCCATTCACTGAGCTCAAAGTACAAGTAAAGAGGAAAAGGAAGAAAAAAGAAAATCTTAGGATACGTAAGATCTCATTTCCAGGCCAGCAAATGCTTCCTGTGGGTTATTGTTCTTCTTAGCTGCCTTCCGTCTCGTCAGCCCTTAACTCAGGGCAACAACAGAAGGGAAATTTGTCTCCCCTACATCATCCACACAGTTGGGGATCAGACTGCCGTGCTTCATACGGTTTCCACTGGCTGACTTTTTGGAAATAGATCAACAAGTCTTTCTTCCCAGCCCGTGCTACACTGACAGTTCCATTGACACCTGTTATGAGTCAAAATAACAACCCAAGCCTCCGCTGATAGATGGGTAATGTCTGTACTTGAGATGCATGGGCTGCCAGTCCAACCTGGGTCTCCTGTATTAATTAAAAACAAAACAAAACAAAACAAAACACTGCTGTCAAATCAATTCCTACTCATAGTGACCCTATAGGTCAGAATAGAACTGCCCCATAGAATTTCCAAGGAGCACTTGTCAGATTTGAACTGTGGATCTTTTGGTTAGCAGACATATCACTTAACTACTACGTCACCAGGGTGTCCTTCTGCATGGAAGTTGCAAATTTTCCCCTAAACAATGAAAGCCTCTTCCTAAGTGTTACCCCTAGCAAAATAAAATAAAATATGATTTTTTTTTTTTCTTAAATACCAGAACATGGTGGATATCAATCAGCTGAGAGATTTAAATGGTACATTCATGGAGGCAGGTAAAGCAGTTCTCAGAAATATTTATAAAGAACAAACAATGTGAAATTTCACTAGGCTTAATTCTGTGGTTAGAGTGATGGGAGATAATAGCTCTGCTTTCTGTTTGATCAGTTTAGGAATAAATTTCATGGTCAGATGTAACTGTCTGCATTTGAAATCCTCATGCATTTTTGACCTTGAAGTTCAGCTCAAGATACATGAATGCTTTCTTTTTCTTAAGTTTTTTTTTTAATAATGGTGTTATTGAGATATAATTTATACACCATAAAATACACACGTTTAAAGTTAACAAGTCATTGTTTTTTTTAAATGCATTTACATAGCTGTGCCTCATTATCACATTTTAAGTTGTCTTCTAACCTGCCAAATCAAGTGCTGTCGAGTCAGATCCAACTCATTCCAACCTGAGGGGGTCACTACACGAGACCATGTTCAGACACTGTATCAGACAGTGTTTCTGTGTTACTCATAAGGTTTTTTCTAGCCAGGTTATTCAAAAGCAGACTCCCTGGTTCTCCTTCCAATCTGTCTTAGTCTGGAAGCTCAGCTGAACCCTCTCTGCCAAGGGTGAAACCTGCTGATATTTGAAATCTCTATAGTAAATCTTGCAGTATGACATCTGTCGCAAATCTTGCAGTATGATGCCACCACATTATGACCAGCTGGCAGCATCTGGTGGAATTCCCATTCTCAAAGTAAGCTTGACTGTAATGATGTGAATAGACGCAAACTTTTGACATCTTCATTTGTTGACTGACATAATTTAAAATGAGAAGAAATAGCTGAAAATATCCGTTAAAAATCAAAACCGGAAATGTACAAACTATGAATCTAGGAAAATTGGGAATCATCAAAAATAAAATGGAATTCATAAACATTGATATTGTAGGCTGAAATAGGCTAGTATAGGCCATTTTTAATCTGACAAATATATGGTCTACTACGCCAGGAACGACAGCTTGTAGAGAAATGGCGAAAAGAATATTTCAAGATCTATCCGGAAGTACAGTACTGTCAGTGATACGATAATAACCCTGTGCCTACAGGGAGGCCCACTTAATACAACTATTATTCAGATTTCTGCATCAATTTTTACAGCCAAAGATGAAGAAACTGTTTTTATTGCTTTGCTTTGTTTTTAATCAACATCTGCAGTTTGAAATTGATCAAATATGCAATCAAAGTGCCCTGATAACCACTGGTGACTGGGATGTGAAAGATGGAAGCAAAGACGAAGGGTTGGTAGCTGGAAAGCATGGACGTGGGAATAGAAGCAGTGCTAGAGATCTCATAACAAAATTTTGCAAGGCAAATTACTTCTTCACGGCAAACATTTTTTAGACAACTTAAACAGCAACTATGCATGTGGACCTCCCCAGCTGGAATACACAGGAATCAAAGTGACTGTATCAGTGGAAAAAGACAAAGTGAAAGCTAAATGTAATGAATCTGACCAAAGCCAGGGCTCACCTTGGAAAGGAACATCATCTGGTCATACTCAAGTTCAAGTTAAAGAAAATTAGAACAAATCCAGAAGACAGCCCCATTATAACTTTAAGCATGCTCCACCTGAATTTAGAGACTGTCACAAGCATGGATTTCATACATTGAACAGTAATGACCAAAGGCCAGATGAGTTGTAGAATGACTTCACGGACACCATACATGAAGAAAGCAAAGGAAACCAAATCAAACCCACTGCCATCGAGTCAATTGCAACTCATAGTGACCCTATAAGGCAGAGCAGATGTGCTCCCTAGAGTTTCCAAGGATCACCTGGCAGATTTGAACTGCTGACCTTTTGGTTAGCTGACTTAACCACTACACCACCAAGGTAACCTGAAGAAAGCAAGGGGTCATTAAAAAGACAGGAAACAAGGAGGAAACCAAAGTAAATGTTTGAAGAGACTCTTGAATGTTGCCAAAAATTGTTCTTGAACATAGAGTATCTAAAGCAAGTGGAAGAAATGATGAAGTGAAAGAGCTGAACAGAAGATTCAAAAGGGTGACTTGAGAAGCCAAAGTAATGTATCATAAGAAAATGTGTACAGACATGGAGATAGAAAATCAAAAAGGAAGAACACACTCAGCATTCCTCAAGATGAAAGAACTGAAGACAAAAATCAGGCCTCAGGTTGTAACAGTGAAGAATTCTTCAGTGGAAATATTAAATGATGCAGGAAGCATCAAAAGTAGATGGAAGGAATACACAGAGTCACTATACCAAAGAGAACTGGTTAACATTCACGAATTCCAGGAGGTAGCATTTGATCAATAGCCAAAAACAAAAATCCTCACAACTGGAACAACAAGCAAAGAAGAGGCCAATCTCCACTAAAGGCACTGGTTAAAAATTAGGCTCCATGAACTGGAAACAAAAATACTAGCTGAAACATTTCAACAATTGATGCAGCACTGAAAGTACTCTCAGTTGTTTATGGCAAGAAATTTGAAAGACAGCTACCTGGCTGATTGACTGGAGGAGATCCATATTTGTGCCAATTCCAAAGAAAAGAGATCCAATAGAATGCAGAAATCATGGAGCAGTATCATTAATATTACACAGAAGCAAAGCTTCACTGAAGATCTTTCAAAAGCAGTTACAACAGTACATCAGTAGGGCACTACTGGAAATTCGAGATTGATTCAGAAGAAGACCTGGAACAAAGGACAGCATGCTGACGTCAGACGGGTCACAGCTGAAAGCAGAGAATACCGGAAAGATGTTTATTTGTGTTATATTCTCCATACGAGGCATTCCATTTTGTGGATTATAACAAATTATGGGTAACGTCGTGAGGAACAGAAATTCTAGAACCTTTAGTTGTGTTCATACAGAACCTATACTTAGACCATAAGGCAGTTTTTTGAGCAGAACAAAGGGATACTACATGATTTAAAGTTAGGAAAGGTGTGCATCAAAATTGTATCCTTTCACCATATTTGTGCAATCTGTAGGCTGAGCAAACAATCAGAGAACTTGGACTATAGGAAGAATGGGACATCAGGATTCGTGGATGACTCATCAATGGAGTGTGTTGTGCAGATGACACACTTGTTGAAAGTGAAGAGAACTTGAAACACTTACTAATGAAGAACAAACACCATCACCTTCAGTATAGATTATACTTGAACAAGAAGAAAATAAAAATCCTCACAACTTGACAAACAGGCAAAATCATGATGAACGCAGAAAAGATGAAAGTTGTTAAGAATTTCATTTTAATTGGATCTACAATCAACACTCATGGAAGTAGCAGTCAAGAAATCAGACCATCCATTCCTTTGAATAAATCTGCTGTGACTAATCACTTTAAACTGTTAAAAAACAAATGTTACTTCAACAAATAAAGTACACTCACATGAAACATGGTGTTTTTAATTGCCTCACATGCATGTGAAGCCTGGACAATGAATAACAAAGACTGAAGAAGAATTACGAGGGTGACAAAGAATATTGAATACACCAGGGACTCCAGAAAAATGAACAAAACTGTCTTAGAAGACACACAGTCCGAATACTCATTGGAAGCCAGAAGAGTGAGACTTCATCACACATACTTTGGGCACATTATCAGGAAGGAATGGTCACTGGACAACAACCTGTTGCTTGGTAAAATAGAGGGTGAATGGCAAAGAAGAAGACCCTCAGGGAATGCTGGGCGTAACGGCTGCAACACTGGACTCAAACACACAACGATCGTGACAATGACATGGGACCTGTCAGTGTTTTGTTCTGCTGTACATAGGATCGCTGTCAGTTGGGAGCCAACTGATGGCACCTAACAACAACAAACATGTCATTCATAACGGTGAAAAACTGAAAACTTTCCTTAAGGTACCACTATATAGTAGAAACGGAAAGTTATTGGAAGTCAGGTAGGTTGATATTCAAACCCGCCTTTACCACATGACAGAAATCTTGTTGGCATACTGGTCAAGGGCTATAGATGCTGATCAAAAGATCGGGAGTTCAAATCCATCCGGTGTTCCTTACAAACCCTGTGGGGTAGTTCTACTTTGTCCTATAGTCTTAGTATGAGTCCAAGTTGACTTGATGGCACAGGGATTTGGGTTTTCTTTTTGTTCTTTAACCATATGACAACCTTGTGACCATGGGCATATTGCTTATGTTCCTTCAGACTCAGAGCCATCATTTGGTAGCAATGTGTGTAACATTCCTGACCCTGGCACACAACAGGAACTCAAGATGTTATCTTTGTTCACTGCTATGTTCATTCAATCTAGAGAAAAAGAAAGGCTCTTGGTGACACTCATTCACTCATTCATGCCTGCAGCTCAGCTTTGTCTCCAACTATGTTATTCAGTCCCAATTAAGTATATTCCTAGTCCTAACTTTTGTCCTGGCATTTATAACTCCTGCAGGAAAGACTTCGCAAACCTTTATTAGACCTTACTAAGCATTTCAGATCACATCTCCTAGATAATTATCCAATCTAAAGCCTGTTTCCGTGGAGATCTAGTGTAATCTGTTCTCTCTCTGGATGTTTTCATTTGCCCAGTTCTGCCCTAAAAGGATGAATGATGTGAAACTAGGAAAACCCATGTGCTAGTCCCTAAGCTAACTGGTAGCCTCAAGAAAGCTAGGACAAAGAAGCATGGATAAAGGGTTCAAACTCGGCTACTGTCTGCAACTCTTAATCAGTGTGCGTGTCCTACTGGTGGTGGGATACAGTTGTCTTTATAAAAAGGCAATGCATGGCAGTAGTTGGAAACCAACATCTGTATATCCCTGTTACATAGGATCTGTTTATAATTCTAAGCATCATGACACTCTAAGATTTGAACACACAAATCTGGAGTAACAAGTATAAACAAGGTGTGCAGTATAAGCGGAAACCCTGGTTGCAAAGTGATTAAGTGCTATGGCTGCTAACCCAAAGACAGCAGTTCAAATCTACCAGGAGATCCTTAGAAACTCTATGGGCCAATTATACTCTGTCCTAGAGGTTCACTATGAGTCAGAATCGACTCAACATTAGTCGTACAGGTAGGCTGACTTATATCATTATCTTACATGTAAGAAACTGAAGTCTTCCATCTCCTACTTAATCTTATCTGTCCCACATCTTACTCCGCTCCTGAAGTTTCCAAAATGAAACTGTCCCTTCAGCTCCATTAGAACATCTCACTGCACCGAGATGACGATTCTGCGGGAGCTTCCTCATTTCTTTCCCATACATTTTAAACTAACTCAGTGGCACTTGGCTGGCTGGCATATACTCACTGATATTTTCTGTGTTTTGTTTTTACACTTTTACTCCTACAAGAGAAACGGAATTCTTCCCACTTGTTCAAGGCAAGCCTCTCTACGTATATCCTGAATCTAATATCTTTGATTTTATACTCTTTTGGCCGTGTAATGTTTACCTAAGAGGAATGGAGGCTGTAACCAGTTGAGACAGTATATTCTTGGACATGAACTGAAGTTCAGCTAGCCCAAGAAAGGCATGTATTGTCTGTCTTATGTCTTCATTCTCCTTTCTGCACTGCTTACCAATCAGTAAGTAATCCAAAGTAGACTCCATATTAAAATAAAGAAAAGCACCTTTGATTTCTCTAGATTATTTTTTTACCATCAGAGTTCTCAACAGATCAATTTTTATTTTTAGTTCTGTTTTTTTTTTTTTTTTTACTTCCCTCTTCAGTTTTCTAAAACTCTTATTAATTTATTGATATTGTTCTCAGAAAGTCCTTCAAGGGCTTCTTAGTATTAGTTGAGTTTTAACCCATTTAATTGACTCCCAAATTTAATTAATGATTAGTTCTTCTTGAAATGTCTTTTCTTCAGGTGTGAGAAACTAGTCTTTCTGGGCTCTCATCACACCTGTCTCCTCCGGTTTTGTTGATGCTCTTCGGAGACAATTTCCTAAGTATCTATGGGACTGTCAAACCTTTCGTTGTAGACATTAGGCTCCCAGAAGGTAGTGTTATCCTCGGGCCTGTCATGCTTTCCCTTTCTGGGTAATTTCACCCAGTGCAGGGCCCTCTTGAAGCAAGCACACCAATGTTAGTTCTGACAACTAAGGAGACTAGCGGGGTGGTGCTGGTGGATACTTAGGTTGAAGGGGCAAGATGAAAACTCGGCCAGTGAGATAAGGGTGGGACAGAACAGGAAAACAATGATAAGTAACGCTGGGAACCTGGAACAGAGAGGAGGAAAAAGGAAGAAAAAAAAAAACCCCAAAATACCTATATCCTGTCTTCACAGCGCCTCCAGTGAATTATGCATCAGCTATAGTGACTAGCTTGGGGAAACTGAGACATTAGGGAGGAACAAAGTGATATAAAACTAGCTGAAGTCTAGGACTTCGTGTATTCACAACCTATAACCTATGTACTCAGAAAACAGACCAGACAGTAGACCCACGAGGGATGGAGTCAGGGTTGTCTTTATAAGCCCTCATAAATTAGACTTTCCTTCAATTTGAGTCTATTGAAAAGCATATAGGCCTTCCTACACGGAAAAGCTAAGGGTAGTCTCTCCAAAGTTGATGTATGTTCATACAAAGAATACCCTCATGAACCACAGGAGTGGTCAGTGGGAGAATTTCTGCCCTTAGCCTAGCCACAAATTTCTCCTTCAGGACTCTGAGTTGGGTCACACAGCCTTATTGTCATTTCCTTGCTACTGAACACAGCTGTTTATAATCTGCCCAGGCCCCCCTGGGCAGGCTGGAAAATCCCTATAATTTTAAACAGGCCTTGACCCTGTCTCCGACCCCCCACCGCAAGGTGGAGACCGTGACTCAGCCTGGACACTTCTGGCACTTATCTCTAGTAGGGGAGGTAGGCACGAGGGAGTGGGGGGTTGATAATCCCACAAGGAAATAGTTGAGAATCAGCGTGGGAGCTTAGGCTTTTGGAGCTGAGTTTTAGGGGCTGCTGGATTCTTAGCATGAAGGGCAGGGAGGATGTTCCTTGGGTGCTTTCCAGACTAAATCAATCCTTTCTCTTTCAGCTTAGAGATAAAAACTGTAAGTGTCATTCCAGCGTTCAACGCTCAGGAATGTCCCCGCACAGCTGACAGACATTGGCTTCCATTTAGAACTTGTGAGAATGCTGTGCTAGACCCACCCCTGTGGTTAGCAAATGCCAAGAAAGTTCTGGAAATTAGTGAATTAAATAACCATAGCCCAAACATGTCTTCCACACACTAAGAGTTACTCAGAACCCTAACATAGCAGATCCAGATGCGTGGTTTACAATAATCCCTTATACTTATATAGCATATTTTTGTTTATAGAGCACTTTCAAGTCCATTAGTGCTTGGGACAGCACTATAAAGTATTAGGGAAGCTATTATTAGTCTCTATTTACCCTGTTCCCATAATTCTTTGTTCATACCTCCTCTAAAACACTTATCACTTTGTTCTGTAATTACTTGCTTACAGGGTATGGTAGTAGAAAGAACATGGGCTTTGGAATCAGACAGGGCTGGGTGTGAAACTTGGCTCTGCCACTTAGCATCTGCTTGATCTTAGGTTAGGTGCTTCCTCTCTCTAAGTCTTAGATGTTATCATTTATAAAAACAAGACTAAGGAGCTGGGGATCTCACCAGGTTATTGTAAAGATTAAGTAACGGAATCCAGAGGAAGTCAAGCAGAGTGTCTAGAACACAGAACGCATTCAATAAGTATCAGATTTTTTCCTCGCCAATCACAGTATCAGTTAGGTAAAAATTGAATCCATGCTCTATTTGTCCCCAAAGCTAAGCACAGTATTTGACACTTAGGTATTGTTTAAACACAAGAGAAAATAAAAATTTTGCACAAAGCCTGTTTGATAAACAGGTAAACAGAAACCCAAAGTGTCTAATTTTTCTATCTAGGGCCATAGACAATGAAACTGGGACTGAAGTTCACGTCTTCTGTTACTTTACCTGCTGTTCTCTCTACTACTGCATGCTCTGAAAGATTTGCTGGTGAACCTTCCCAATAGTGGATTAAACTCCTCCACACACTGTCCTTGAATGTTCAGAGGTCTCACTGTCTGTCACTGCTCCTTGGCTTTTCCCCAAGTGATCTTAATTCACCAAGGAAACCAGGAGGCTTGCTGGCAATCAGATGTTAAGAAAGCCCTGGTTGGTGAGCATCCAGTTGGTCTAAGAGTGCAGTCAGTTATTTTTGTTAGTTGTTGCTCAGTCTATAAGCCAAAAACCGGTCATGACTGAGTCACTGACTCATAGCTGTCCTAGCAGTCAGAGGTGAATGGCCCAATGAAGTGTGCAAGGCTGTGACCTTTACAGAATCAGACTGCCACATCTTTCTCCGTTGGAGCAGCAGATAGTTCAAATTGCCTATCTTTAGGTTAGAAACTAGACACCTTACCCACTTAGCCAGTGAGGTCCTTATTTAATTTCAACCAAAACTCAATGACTTTGAGTCAATCCCAACTCATAGTACCCTTATAGGACAGAACAGACCTGCCCTATATGGTTTCCAAGGAGCAGTGGCTTTGAACTGGAGACTTCTTGGTTGGCAGCCAAACTCTTAACCACTGTGTCACTAAGGTGCCCTATTCAATCTAGAGTAGCTCAAATTAGCTCAGTCAAGTGTATATGAAACAAGCACAGGGCAATGAAGATGCAGCATTGTGTGTATGTTAGGAGGGTGTAAAGTGAAGATTGATTCAAAATCTGTTCCTATTTGGTTGCCATTTGGTTAAGCACACAAAACCAAACCCACTGCTACTGAGTAGATTAGCATTCATAGTGACCCTATAGGACATAGTAAAACTTCCAAGGTTGCATATCTTTTACCCGCTGCTGCTGAGTCAATACCAACTCATAGCAACCCTGTCAGTCAGAGTAGAACAACCCCATAGAGTTTCCAAGGACCACCTGGTAGATTTGAATTGCCAAGCATTTGGCAAACAGACATAGCACTAAACCACTGCCCTGCAAAGGTTTTACGGAAGCAGATTGCTACATCTTTCTCTCACAGAGAGGATGGTGGTGTTCCATCACCAGCTTCTTAGCCATCAAGCATTTA
Organism: Heterohyrax brucei; assembly: GCA_028571685.1. Lineage (NCBI taxonomy): Eukaryota > Metazoa > Chordata > Mammalia > Hyracoidea > Procaviidae > Heterohyrax > Heterohyrax brucei. The sequence goes on along the minus strand of CM053164.1, from coordinate 13,852,799 downwards.
ACCACCAAGACTCCTTGCTTCTCGGTAAAGGGTTGCCAAACTGACATTTACAAATTCAAACTGTAATTGTGTAAACCTTCAGTTTAAATCCTTCTTTGCCTTCCCATACCACTTAGGATCAAGACCAGAATCATTAACTTGACCTTTAAGCTCCCAAGAGGCTATGTCTCCATCACCCAGCGTCTGCTTTCCTTTCCACTCTCCCTCTCTTATTGCTTCTCCTCCAAGCCATTGGCCTCGTTTCATGGCTGCTTCATGCTACCCAGACCTGTGTTTCCATGTTTTCCCCAGTTGTTTTGTTTGTTGGTTGCCATCCAGTCAATTCTGATTTGGCATGACCCATGTGTGCAAAGTAGACCTGCTCCGTAAGATTTTCAATGCTGACATCTTCCAGAAGAAAATCACCAGGGCTGTCTTCCCAGGTGACTCTGGATGGTTTTGAACTGTCACCTCACAGCAAGTGCTTGAGTACTTAACCTTTTGTGCCACATAGGCATTCCTTTTCTGTAGTTAAGTCTTCCTTTTCTTCTGATTTCAGCTCAAGTGTGACTTCCTCTGGGAATCCTTCTATTTTCCACAAGATCACCAACCCAGGTGACTGGGTGGAAATACTATCAGGTCACTAGTGATTATTTCATGTGCTGAGTTCAGATACCTCTTACATAATCATAAGGTCAGAGCTGAAAAAGATTTAGACATTATCTCTCCCAAGCTCTCTCTTTGTCCAAACTTACCAGGACAAGAAGTCCACCTTATATATAATTTTCCAAACTTTTAGGGTCTTTCTGTGCAACAGATCTACTTACTAGTTAGGCCTATGGGATCACAACACTTCAAAGACTCCTGATAGATCTGTGTAAAGTAAGTCAAGGATAAAAATAATGGAAACAGGTACATTTTAAAACAAGCTGTTTTAAGTCTAATAAGCAAGAAAAAGTGTGTGTAAGAAGTTATAAAAATAAACAAGTATAACTAAAGTCTTAAGATTAACCTCGAATTTTTCTCTAGAAAAGGCATTAGGTGGTACAAAGGATTAAGACACTTGGCTGCTAACAGCAAGACTGGAGATGTCAGTTCACTGAGAAATGCCTCCCAAGAACAGCCTGCTGATCTATTTTGGAAATCTCAGGCACTAAAAACCCTACTGAGCATAGTTTTGCACACACACACACATATGCACACACACAGAAGGCTTTCATGAGTAGGCGGAAACTCAGAGATGGATTTTGAGGTGCAAGCTACCCTCTAGCCAAGACTAACTGCCCAAGTGTCTCTTCTGGTTTGCTTCAGGCATTCTCCTTTTACCATCTCAGATCCACCTCATATTTACCTTGTCAGCTGATATGAGATGAATCAGTCTTATCATCCATTGGTTTTGTTAAAAGATGCAGTGATCACAGAGAGCTCTCAGCACTGTTCTTCATTTGCTCAAATTCAACACCTAGAATATAATACAGTTTTGCCCAAACTACAAAGAATTGCACATACATTCCTAATACTTTTGCGGAACTCCTTCCAACTAGGACTGTGTTTCATTAATTTCCATGTGCCCAGGATCTGTTGCTGGGACTGTACAAGTACAGCACTGAATCATGGGAGATAAAAAGGAAACATCTCTCCTCTGATAAGTTTCTCATGTAATTGTGAATATCCACTGCAATAATTATCTTCAGGCTGAGTGGAGCCTAGTTTTCACATGCTTTTTCTCTATTTCTGCCTTTATTCTTTGCTACACAATTCCCTTGACAATTGTCCCCAAGTTACAAATACAAGCTTGCCCTGGGCTTTGACTGAATTTGCTGTCTGTGTAATACCTGCTCCATATGGGATAGATTAACGCAAAAAGCTTTAGCCTTGTATAACACTCAGATGCCTTTATGTAATGGCCGTGAGGATGGGGGGAGGGGCCCTGAACATGTAAGTGGGTACATGCACCAGGAACAGAAATCTATTGAGTTCCACCAGACCAGACGTCTACATTCTGGAGGGCTCTCAGCAACCAATAAATTTGACTTGAACTTTTTTTCTTTATTTTATGTATTTTGCTGTGAAAGCAAACCCTTCTTTCTAAACTAAGTATAATTGCAAGATCCTATTCTGAGTGCCAAAAATGTCAACTGTAAGTTGCAAACATGGACACATTTAAACAGAACCATATGTTAGATTGAAAGGAAAAATCAAAAGTGAACCAATCATTTTACCTTTTGCTGAAGACATAAATTGCAACAAACCAACCATGTCAGAAAAGCATTGTAGAACCAATGATCTTTAAAATGCAATAATTCATTAACATGTTTTCATCAGAAAAATATTACCAGTGCTTTATTCAATATCATCAAGAGGGAGTCATGTAAACAGCTAATTCACTAAAGACAGAGGTTTGCATGATACCAGCGAAGTTTATTTAATATCTAATTAACATATTACATTCTGCACCAAGGTCACTGGGCTGAGAGCGAGAAAAGTTTGGGTTTTTTGTGGTCTGCCACTAACTAGCTTTGTGGCCTTGGATAGTGGCTTCCAATTACCCTCAGAATAAAATCCAGTCTTTACAAGGTTACACATAATCTGTTACCGTCTGTCTCATGAATTAGCTAAGCAGTTAACTTTCAGTTCTACAAACAAGGAAACTGAGGTTTGACAAATTTAAGTAACTTAGCTAAAGAGACACAGGAAGGAAACCACAGAGGAGGATTTGTGTTTTTTAAGCCTTAAATTTTTCATTGGCCCAGGTTATCATTTTTTCTCAAATACTCACTGTGCTTTAAATCACTCCTCTGCACCAGGAGAAGTTTGAATCATATCTGAATACTTCAAATTGTGATATGTTTATTGGAGTGGCACATGAAATATATTTATAAGCCGACTGGTAAATTTTAAAACGTAGTTACCCACGTGCAATAATGTGGGTAATTATTTTTTAAAGACAGTTATACACATACATATTTTGTTAAATACATACGTATGTGTATATGAATCTTTTGAAAGCATAAAGCTAACATTAAATTCATGATATAAGGGACCCTATTAGTTAATAAAAGGCAAAATTCATTTAATATGCAGAGTAAGTTGACTTAGAGAATAATTAGAAATAATAGCTTCATATATAAAGACTGAAAGTATCAAGACATTATGTGAGGATACTGTACTAAAGAACTTGGGGAAAAATCTGTATAATTCCAACTAGTTCATCAAGCTCTAGTAGTGTAAAAAGTGGGGACTTTCATTATTTGGAAAGAAAACTCCAGTTTTTTTTAAGAGCAAGAGTAAAGTGTAATTAGAAAGCACTGGAATTCTGAAGATCAATTGATTTACCTACTTTATCTACAGTGACTTACAGAAAGCCAGAAGCAGCATTTGTAGGCTTTACTTACCAAGGCCTGACTGTACAGTGGTTAAGAATTCAGCCTGCTGACTTTTGGCTGGAGGAAGGAGAGTGGGTGGAGAGGAGGGGAAAGGAGACTGTTGGGAGGATGAGACAGGTGTGGAGCCGAGAGGAATAGTGTGCTGTCACTGGACAGGGAGAGCAGTGGAAGCTGCACATAGGTGGGCATGTACATTTACATGGAAATGTACATTTTCACTCAGCCATATTAAATAAAAAAAAAAAAGAATTCAGCTGCTAAAGAAAATACTGGCAGCTCAAATCCACCATCACTCCTTAGAAACCCTATGCGGCACTTCTATAGGGTCTCCAGGAATTGAAATAGAATTGACAGCAACTTTTTGTTTATTTATTTATTGCTTACCATGAACTCTTGAGACAAGAAATGATAAACTGAAGTTATTGGTCGAAGATAATACTTCACTCCAATTTAGGCAGAGGAGAGATGACTATGAAAATTCTGATACAACAAAAATATATGGGCAGTGGTGATGAAGTCACCACACACAGATTTGCCAGAAACTCAGAGTAACAGAGCGATGAATCTGCTCTATTGATTACGTTTAGATGGGATCCATGGGAGAGTTTTTTGCTCAGTATGAATGCAAGTGAGAGATTTGAGAACATTTGAAGGCTAATGAAAGCACTCATGCTGTCTGGACGGCTAATTGGCTGCTATTTTTCAATCCTGGCAGGGGTGGGTTTTCTGAAACAAAATAGAAGTATCATAATAATTCAACCTGCAGTGTTTTCACAGGGCTCTGGAAAGCACTCTCAGGGATCACTATTTCTTCTCTTCCCAAATCCCTCAAAGGTAATCTTTTCATCAATATAATACTCATACTTCATTTTTCAAGACTCTGCAGTATACACAGAAAGATGAAAATAACGTGAGACCACAAAATTTGGTTTTAAAAGTAACAGTGAGATTTCTCATGAACAATCGACAGTTTTCTCCCTCTGGTTTGTCTCTGATGATAATTAGTTAACAACATTCAACTCGGTTCACCTTTGTGGAAGTTGTTGAGATAATGTAGCTGCATTGCCTTTTAATTACTTTAATCATTAAAACATTGTACTGATGCCTGCTGTTCTCATTCTGTGGGAGATGAAGCTTGTAAATAGAGAGGGGAAACCAACATGAAGCAAGGAGGGGGAGAGCAGTAACCGTGTTCGTTAATGGAATGAACTCTAGTTGACCACCTTGCATGTGCCAGTCGTTGTGTGGGCTAAGGAGATGTAAAGACATTAGCCATGGTTAACGGCCTCCAGAGACTTACACACACACACACTTGCACACAGTGTGTATTATTCTACAGTACAGAAAACTGCTCCCTATGGTTTCTAAATATCTGCTTGCAGATTCAAGCCACCAACGTTTTGATCTGCAGTCTAACACTTAACCACTGCACCACCTATATACACAAAACCAAACCTGTTGACATCAAGTTGATTATGACCCATAGCAACCCGGTAGGACAGACTAGAACTTCCCCATAGAGTTTCTAAGGAATGCCTGGTGGATTTGAACTGCTGATTTTTTTATTAGCAGCCATAGCACTTGACCACTGTGCCACTAGGGTTTCCACCATATGTATGTGCGCATGTGTATGTGTGCACACACGTGTGTGTGTGTGTGTGTGTGTGTACTGCTTCATAAGTGATATAATAGTTTTATATACAAAGTATTTTGAGATTGCAGAGAATTCATTTGGTCTTACAGGACTGGTAAAGTTTATCAGTTTATCTTCTTTCCAAGGAAAAGGACTAAAAACATCACTTAATCTGGCTTAAAGAATAAGGAGACATTACGAGAAAGGGAAGCTAATTACCAGATAAGGGATAGGATTCAACGAATTTCACAAGACTCTGTTTTCCCTGTTCTATCACTTAGGTGCATTCTCTAGGAGTATGTTTGCGTCTATTATAAGATCACGTGTTGAGGCAAGATGGCAGCGTTAGCTCTAACAGTACATTTCTTTCAAGGTCAAGTATCTCAGGAGAAATACTTTCCTGTTTTATGACCAGAAGTCTTTTGTATCTAAGTGGCTCATGACCAATTATGGGAAATACATTCTTCTGATTGCCAATTAAGAGTCCTTTCAAGGGCTGGAGGTCAAAGGTCAACCCCATTCAAACCTCGTAGATTAAGACCTGGAAGGAGTGCTCTTCCCGTCTCACCCCCAAATATGATGGCAATCGAGGTATTGCCTTAATAGGAAAAGGTTGGGTGGATGTGGGAAAGCAAAAATAAGCTTGCTCTTGAAGCAGAAAGATAAAAAATAAGGCAAGGTTTGTATAGACAGTATATCGAATAGAGGAGAAATTATTTGCATAGGAATGAAGACATCAGATTCTGAAAACAAGGTGTTCTCAGGGAATATTAAATATTCAGCATGAGTTGACCTTTGAGTAGTGAAGCCTCAGGGATGACCAACATTCCATACCAGCTGTTTAGCTAATATATTATTGTCTGAATGCCAAAACCAAGTGCCATAGTATACCTTAATTATTTATTTGTAAGTATAGGGACTTAGAGAATACATGTTTTAGAGTACTTATGGACAAGGGCATATAACTTGGTGGAATGGGTATATGGGACACATTCTAGTAAACTTGTAGCCATCAGAGCTGGAGAAAACCAAAAAACCAAAAAACCAAAACACCCCCCCGAAAACACCAAATACATTGTAGTCAAGTTGATTCTAACTTATAGCGATCCTATAGAATAAGGTAGAACCATTCCATGCAGTTTCCAAGGAGCAGCCACTGGATTTGAACTGCTGATCTTTTGGTTAGCAACCAAACTCTTAACGGTTTCATCACCAGAATGGAGAGGAAGGCAAGAAAATAAAATAGCCCTGAGCCCCCCTCCACTTCCTATAAATACTGTTAGTAACTGTCAAGTTAGCTGTGACCCAAGGAGACCTTACCTGTAACAAAGTGAAATACCGGCCGGTTCTGCACAGCGTATGCATGAGCCCAGCGTGGCAGCTGTCACGTTGATTCCTGTTAGTAGGATTTCCCTCATTTTCAATGACATTGCACTTTACTGAAGTACCCTTTTCTAGTGACTAGTCTCCTCTGAGAGTGTGTCCAGAGTAAGCAAGGCCAAGTCGAGTCCGTCCTCCCTTCTAAAAATGATATACATAATTTTTTTAAAAAAAGAAAACATACTAAAAACCACGCTTCAGTCATCTATCTTTTATCTTTATATCCTGAGAAAACGGCCTGGATATATTAAAAAAGATGGCATTTACATATGCTTAGCATTGTTGCAGTGGGAATAAAGAATTATTTCTTATCCACATAGACTGTATTCAACTTCTAGACATCATGACCCAGATATTATTTTTTAAAAAAGTTATAATTGTGCAGCTAATCTCTATGGTTAAGACCCACTGAATACGTAGCCTTGAGTCATTTCATAATTGTAAGGGCTGGTCTATTTGGCCACAGCAATAACTACTATCTTCTCCTTATTTGAAAGCAAAATATGATTTGGAGAATTTTGATATAAGCCATGCTTAATTACAAAGTAGTATTATGTAAAGAAAAATGGGGTATGGAGGCAGGTAAAAGCCAAAACAAACAAATGCATCTCCTTCAAGTTAATTCTGACTTACAGAAATCCTATAGGACAGAGTAGAACTGCCCCAGAGAGTTTCCAAGAAATGAGTGATAGACTGGAAATGCCACCCTCTTAGCAACTGTACCATCAAGGCTCCGTGGAGACAGACAAGCCTAGGTTTTAAGCATGACTCTCTTATTTTCCAGGAGACAATAAGACTTCGCATTCACACTGATAAAATGGGGATGGTGGTAAGGATCAGCTGTTTCACTGGCAAGGTGAAGCATCTTCACAGGATTCTTTAAAAAAAAAGTCTAAGTGAGACAACTGGTCCTTTATGTACGTTATTCATTCTGCTCTGACTTTTCTTTTTCTCCACTCTTTATGTTCTAACTTTACCTTGGTAATTCTTAACTATCCATCAGTACCAAAACTAGAAATTCCACTTGGTGTCCCTCTGAGTCCTTAAGGTTGAGTTAGGCGCCTTTCCTATGAACCCTTGGAGCCTTCAGTCCTTGTCTTCTTCTAGCCCTTGCTACACTGTGCACTACTGACAACAGTGTATTCTAATTCCTTGGCCACTACCTTGTGCTCCTCCAGACACTGTGGGATCAGGAACCACCCCAGTGTTTCACACTATCATATTCCTGGGGACCAGATTAGAGTGTTAACATCAGAGGCAATCGTTAATCCTTGTTGAATGAAGGTATGCGTGAGGAAATTCGTCAGTGGAGATCAAATTTAGAATCCATCATACCAGCACAAAGAGAATCAAATCTAAAGTCACTTTGAATCTAAGTTGACTGACATAAACAAAATACACAACATGATCTGCATTCCCGAAAGTGCACCTTCCGCTATTTTTGTAAATCAATGACAGTGAACGGAACAGGCGTTTTCACATAAAAAAGGAGCATCAGGCTTAGAAAAGATAGCTCAGATTCCAAGTGCCATTCAATTTCTGGCTGCCGTTCCTAAGTGATGTGGTCTTATTCAGGTTATTCCACCTTACAGAGACTGTGAACTGGTGTAAAAATGAGAATAATTGCATGCTCACTCACACAGTTGCATAGAGGGGCAGTTGTGGTTCAGTGGTAGAATTCTCTCCTTCCAAACTGGACATCAAGGTTCAATTTCTGACCAGTGTACCTCGTGAGCGGTCACCACCACCTTCTGCCAGTGGAGTCTTGTGTGTTGCTATGATGCTGAACAGATTTCAGTGAAATTACCAAACTAAGGAAGACTAGGAAGAAATTCTGGAGCTGTGCTTGTGAAAAGGAGACATTGAAAACCCTCTGGATCACAATAGTCCGATGCAGTAGGCTGTTTTGTTTTGTGCTCTGTTATGCATGGGATTCTCATTAGCTGGGACCCAACTCAGCCATAGAAAGTATTATACAAGGATTAACGACTAAGTTAATGAACTCAACCTAGAAAAAGGGCTATACACCTCAATGTTGGATATCGCTACACTCACTGAGTACTCACCTTGGAAAGCTATGCACCAATGCCAGCACCTAGTCCACCCTTCAAAGCACCCTTGGAATTTCTTTTCTAGAATGGCCGTCAGAGCTGTTGTCATATTACCCTTGATGTCCTGAATGTCATCAAAATGTCTTCCTTTCACTGTTTCCTTTATCTCCAGGTAAAGACTTAATTTTCAGAACTTGTGTACTTATTAAAAAGTTTTGTCATATGAAATATAATTGGAGCTTTGATGACACAGTAGTTAACAGCTTGTCTGCTAACCAAAAGGTTGACAGATCCAATCTACCAGCTGCTCCTTGGAAAACCTATGGGGCAGTTCTACTTTGTCCTATAGGGTCACTATGAGTCTGAACCAACAAGACAGAAAACGCTCTTTTTGGTTTATATCTGTATATATGTAGAAAGCCGTGGCGGCGTCCTGATTAAGAGCACAGCTCAGCTGACAACTGAAAAGTAATCAATTCAAATCCACCAACTGTTCCTGGGAAACCCAATAGGCAGTTCTGCTCTGTGCTGTAGGGTAGCTATGAGTTGGAACTAACTTCGTGGCAGCCAACAACAGAATATGCATTTTTGTGTACATATATGTATTATTATGTTAATATATGGTATGTAGTCTATAACCCTGTGCTAAGACATTTGGAAGACAGGGATACATTTTGTGCCCATTCCAGAGAAAGATGAGCCCACAGTTTGCAGAAATTATTCAACAATGTTGTTAACACCACACGCAAGAAAAATTCTGCTGAAGATATTGCAAAAATAGATATAGTAGTACATCCACAGGGACCTACCAGAAATTCAAGCCAGATTTAGAAGACCTGAAGAAGGGATACTGTTGTTGATGTCAGGTAGATTTGGGCTAAAAGCAGAAACTACCAGAATGATGTTTATCTGTGTTAACTATGAGAACACATTTGCCTGTGTGGATCACAACTTGCAGATAATATTGTGAAGAGTGGAAATTCCAGGACACTTAATTTTGTTCATGAGGAAGCTCTACTTGGACCGACGGGCAGTCATTCAAATGAAATAAAAGTACATTGCATAGTTTAAAATCAAGGAAAGAATGTGTCATGGTTGCATTCATCACCATACTCATTCAATCTGTTTGATAAGCAAATCATCTATGAAACTGGAATATATGGAGAATGTGGCATCAAGATTGGAGGAAGAGTCATTAACAACCTCTTGTATGCAATGGCACAATTTTGCTTACTGAAAGTGAAGAAGTCTTGAGGTATTTAATGATGAATTCAAACACTGCTGCCTTCAATACGAATTGCACCTTGACATTTTAAAAAAGTCAAAAAAAATTCTCACAATTGGATTAATAAGCAGCATCATAACAAACACAGAAAAGACTGAAATTGTTAAGAGTTGCCTTTTCTTTGGATCCACATTCAACACAGCGGAAACAGCAGTCAAGAAATCAAAAGACATCCTTGTGTAGGCGAATCTGCTGCAAAGGCCTCTGAGTGTTAAAAAGCAATGATGCCACCGGGAGGACTTATATGTGCCTGACCCAAGCCACGGTATTCTAAATTGTCTCATATATTGTGAAGGCTGGACAATGAATAAGGACCAATGAAGAAGTGATCCCTTGGAATTATGGTGTGTTGGTAAAGAGCATCGAATATACCCATAACTGCTTGAAGGACAAACACATCTGTCTTAGAAGAAGTACAATCAGTATGCTCCTTAGAAGAGCAGATGGTAAGACTTTATCACACATATTTTGGACAAGTTATCAGGAAGCGCCAGTCCCTCGAAAGGACATCATGCTTAGCAAAGCAGAGGGTCAGCAAAAAAGAAGAAAGCCCTCAGTGAGGTGTGTTGACACAGTGGCTGCAACTGTGGGCTCAACCACAGCAAAGATTGTGTAGGTGGCACTTAACAACAGCATTACATGTACGTACATGTTGCTGTGGACAGCTTTATTTGTTTCATATATGTATATATGTAATTTTGTGAAAGTTAAGTCAGCCAATAAAGACTAATAAAATGGAAAGTGGTAGAAGAATGTAAACTATTACTACAAGACCAAATCGGCATTTGATACAACACACTCATCAGGAGGGTTTAGGTAAACTGTGGTTAAGAAGAATATTCCACACCTTTCTATCTTTTTCTCCTCTTTCATTTCTCAGTGATTAGTGCTGGTTGGTTTTTTGTTTTTTTGTTTTTTTGTTTTTTTTGCCATAACAAATTAGATATATATGACTTTCAGGAGGACAGAATGGCTTGTCACAGGCAGTGGCCCCCAGAAAAATTTCTTAACAGACATATTTTAGCATAATTCTGCCTCTTTACTGATAAACTCATGTATGTATGTCATTATTAATCACCACCAAGTTTATTCTGACTCACGGTGACCCCACGTGTGCAGAGCAAAAGTGTTCTGTGGGGTTTCCGAGGCTTTACCTTTTGGAAGCAAATTGCCAGGACTGTCTTCTGAGGCCACTCTGGGGGGGTTTAAACTGATAACATTTCAGTGGATAGTTGAGCACTATTCCTTCCGGAGTAGTGATTAAGTGCTATGGCTGCTAACCAGAAGGTTGGAGGTTCAAATCTGCTAGGCACTCCTTGGAAACTCTATAGGGTCACCCAAAGTCAGAATCAACTTAGTGGCAGTGAGCAAAAACCCCAACCAAACGCATACCTTTGAATCAGTTCTGACTCATAGCAACCATATAGGACCGTGTAGGACTACCCCATAGAGTTTCCGAGAAATACCTGGTGGGTTTGAACCGCTGACCTTTGGGTTCACAGCCCTATCACTTAACCACTATGCCACCGAGGCTTCCAACGGTAGAGACTCCTTAAAATATTTTTTCTGATTCATTTACTCCTCAATCACTAAAATTGTCTTTTAAAAAGTGTACTCATGTCCAGAAAGCTTTCAGGTTCATTACATTAGTCCTTTTAAGCTTTAATTCTAGAAGCAGAAGCATAAATATGTCTTGTCCTCAATCTTTTGTCCTCATGCGTTTTGTCCTCCACAATCCTGCATACACTACACAAACTCTTACCAGTATGAGACTGGCTTAACATTTAGAACTGAGCATTCGTGTTTATCCTAAATGTCGTCACAAACACCTTTCTCTCTTTGTCTAAATGAATTTTCAATTTACCAGTCAGAAACGCACAATGTTGGACTGTGATAAAAACAAGATGACTTTGCATTTGTTGTATAATTGATATTAACTGAGTATGCATTGATTTTGTTCTTTGGACTAACAGAGTAATTTTAAAAGAAAAGCTTGTTTCTGTAATTAAGCAGATTAAAATAGAACATATACTTCTTGTTTAATTGGTCCAATAATTCAGTTCCACTGGTTTAAATCCACATCTACTCCTCCATTTAATCAAATTAAAATGCTGTGTTTATCCTGAAACAAAATAATTTACGAACAGCACATTTAATCCTGAATATCACATTGCAAAAATTACCACATGTATAGATGGGTTATTCTTACTTAAAGTTCATCAGGAATTGGATTACCTCTTCAAGTATTTTACATGCTGAGGTTGTTTCTGAAATTCTCACTGAGAGTAATGTTTTTACATCTCTGAGATGATACAAGCATGTTACATCACAAGGCTTAAGGAACTGCAGGCCCCAAGATATAAATAAAGCTGCCCACAGCAACATAAACAAACATACAAAGAGACGCATATTGGCTACTGTAAAACAGGGATTTTTATAGGACTATATAATACATCAAAACAGATCAGCACTTCTAGGCAGTAACCTGATTTAAGCAAGTTTCACTCTTTTTAAAATATTTTTTTTTATTGTGATTGAGTGAAAGTATAGAATCTGGTTTAAATTTGCATGCCCACCTATGTGCAGGTCCTACTGCGCTCCTTGGCAATTTTCACTCTTAAGGGTCTAAAAGTGCTTTAGAAACCTTAGGTTAAAGCAATGAGAGAGATCCCATAGGCAATGTTCTTTGTTGTGCAAAAAACCAAATCCACTGTGGTGTAGTTGATTCCCACTCATAGTGATTCTATAGAACAGAGTAGAGCTGCCCCATGGAGTTTCCAAGAAGCACCTGGTGGATTCGAACTGCTGATCTTTTGTTTAGCAGACCACTTGACTACTACACCACCAAGGTTTCTGCTGTTGTTATTGCTAGACGCATCAAATCAATCGCAGCTCATAACAACCCCATGTACAACAGAACCAGAATAAAAGACTACACGACCTGCACCATTCCCACAATCCTTGTTATTCGTGAGCTCATTGTTACAGTCACTGTGTCAACCCATCATGTTAAGTGTTTTCCTCCTTTTCACATACTCTCTGCTTTACCAAGCATGATGTCCTCTCCAGGGACTGATCCCTCCTAATGACATGTTGACATAATGTAAAACACGGTCTCACCATCTTTGTTTCTAAATAAGCCAGAAAGAGCTATGAGCATAGGGACAGAAATCCTGCCTTCTGGTCTCTTGGTGGAAGTGCCTTCAACAAGTCATCTCGACTGTATCTTCACTATTCTCTTCCTTAAATGAGATAATTTGAAGCAAATCTTGCTTTCTACTCTAAAATCCTGATATGTTCAAGCCGTAATTTGCCTCTAATTCACATGAGAAAATATTAGCAAATGTCTTTGATGCACATGGTAAAATACAGAAATAAGCAAGGGATGAAACTGAAATCTTTGCTTCAACTTCTCCCTTTTTGGGAAACTCAGCATTTATAACAATATAGAGAAAAGAGTCGAATAGATTATCACATAATCAAACTGCAATTGTTGGCCATTACACGCCCGTGTTAATCATAGTGTTGCTTTGGGCCAATGGTCTTGCTGAAATCAAAAGATCTGCATCAAAATTGTACCGAAAACTCCAATTTCTGTTAGTATTATTAATAAAAACAGCCAATACTCATTAGGTTTAATATGCCAGGCACTTGAGTAGGCACTTTATCTGATGTAATCATTTCATTCAGTGAAGGCTGAAAACATCCTCATGTCATGGGTGTCATCAGAACTTTGCAAGAGACAAAATGAAAGAGAAAATATAAGCAACTTAGAGAGAAATGATTCACTTATGGCAACAAACTTGGAGAAAATTTCATGAAAAGGAAATATGTCAAACAAATTTTGAGAGGTAAGTAGACAGTCAAATGGGAATGGATATATTAAAAAGGTAAAATAGTTTGGTCAAGATAGGTAAACACGAAAAAATTAAGATCTCACTTTTCATGAGTCCATGGAGATCAGCAGAACTACAACAGGGAGTATCTGGAGCGGGGGGTGGGGAAGAAATGATGCCAGGAATGTGAGTCACAGGTAGTTCATGAAAGGCTTTAGAGTTCACTGAGGAGCTACCTTAATGCGATGGGAACATACGGGCTCACTCCTTGACAGAGCTCTGGTGGCGCAGTGGTTAAGAGCTGGGCTGCTAACCAAAATGTTGGCAGTTCAAATCTACCAGGTGTTCCTTGGAAACCCTATGGGACTGTTTTACTCCATCCTGTAGGGTTACTCTGAGTTGAAATTGACTTGTCTCCCCCTGATGTTAATCTAATATTATCTAATGTAAGTCACTACTGGAGGTTTTATGTTATTACATAATGAATACAAATACAAACTAGAACAACACCAAAATGAACAGGTAGTTATGGGTGGGTTTTTTGTCCATAGTTACTTTAATATGATATATTTAAAAAAAAAAAAAGATTGTCATCTCTTTGTTTCCAACTCATAGCAACCTTATAGAACAGAGCAGAACTGCTCATAGGAGCACCTGGTAGATTCAAACTGCTGGCCTGTTGGTTAGCAGATGTAGCACTTAGCCCATAAGCCACTAGGATTTCTTAATATGATCTAGTGTTTTAATAATAAACGATAAATTTTGTTGTTGCTGCTTGCAAAAAAAAAAAAGAAGAAGGTACTAAGCACTTCTGGTTCACCATAAAGTTGCTACTGAACCCAGGTCAAGTTGCTCTCCCTGACTGTGAATACACCCCAAACCATTAGTTAGAATATTGTCCTGGTACTAACTGTCTTCTCCATCTCACTTCAACGTCTTTTACATGGCAGAGCTATTGTAAAAGCATTTACTACAGTGTTTGAAGTAACTTGATAATTACAGTTTCCTTCTCTGTTATTTCTGCTGCATTGTTATGGTCTTCCTGATTTTATCATCTTAGTATTTTCCTCAAAATTTATTTTACCCAAAGAGAGAAAGATTCCTCTTGAGTAAATGTAAGAACTTGTTGCTTATCTCCAAGTAGGACCAGCAATAATTTCGAATTAAAAGAAAAGTGTGGAGAGTAGGAGTGAGAGGGGAGTGAAAGGAGAGGATAAAAATGCCACTAGAGGAAACAAAGTCCCTAGAGGACTGTCGACACATTCTGCCACGGTGCAGAGCATGGACTCCAGAGAGAATCTACGATAACAAAGAAGTCAAGACTTGCAACCTGAAGCATGGTGACCTGGGTTTGACTACTGTCTGCGCCACTTATCTATGACACTTTGAGAAAGTTATTTAACCCCTCTCTGTGCCTCGATGTCCTTATCATTAAAATAGGAGTAATACTACTCAGGGATGGATTACCCACTAAGCAAGGTGTACGTGGGCTTAATGGTGTTAATTTACTAACCTGTAGTACTCAATTTTATACTAAAATTGTGCACTGCAGACTGATAAGGAAGGACAGTTAAGCCCAGGTGTATCTTGCTGACTGGTTAATTCAAGCCTGGTAAAGCTACGTAAATAGTTGGGTTCTTGTGAAGACTAAGTAAGTTCAGCAATATGAATAATTATTGAAAATACATACCATGTAAACATTTTGACATTATCTTTCTTCCTTTTTCACTTCTTATTTGGATTTGACACTTGAATATTCTACAGAATAATCTGCTTGAATCCTATCCACTTGACAGCAGGAATTATCGTTTCTATTTCTCTAGAGAAGACTACTTTACCAGAGCATGAAGTCAACATGTCCACAGCAAAGACTGTTAGCCAGCTATGTGCATTTTTTCCTTTCAAACGTGACTCTGAGAGTCTGATCGTGTGCTGTGGACCACTGTATCATCACAGTTTAACAGGATGACTAGCCCAGGGAAGATTCTCTGTGAATGTTAGTGAAAATGAATTTCTTTTGGTTTTATATACTTCCCATTAAGCCCTGGAAGTGTTTTCTACATACCAAAGATCTCAAAAAGATAGAAGTTTATTGTTTACATGGTACAATCCGTGTGTTCACTTTTATTACGGTATGGATGATACTGCTATTTCTTTGTCATTTTATAGGGGGAAAAAAATCCCACTCATTGTACTACATTTTATTACTTATGTTTCTTTCTAGTAAAAAACAATTATTTTGTTTCATTTTTATTGTCCAGTTTGTGTATCAAACCATAATAACTGGTACATTTTTTGCTGATTAAAAAAATCTTTATTGTGTCTATATTTCATAATTTAAAAATAACATCATTTTCTCTAATTCATGGAAACAATAGCAAAATAGAAGGAAAGGGTTAAATGAACTCCATTCATAAATGAGGACCCAATGGAAAGCTACATTCATTTCTACTGTCCCTTACTTCAGTTGAATTTAAAAGGATCTAGTAGGATACTTGATTTAAATTTGGATGTGAAGCAATTTTGACAATATTAACATTCAGAACATACTTTTATATTACTTGTATAGTACATATTTATATATATATGTATATGTATGTGTGTATATTTAAAATAAAACCTGGAGAAATGAATCAACTCAATGGGTGACCCAGCCATTGATCTTTGAGAATCCAGATACAGCCAAGTAGTTATCCATATTAAGACTCTGACCTACAAGAAAACAGTTTTCTTCCTCAAGATAGATAGTGGGCATGCAGTATAAAGGAAAGACAGCTGTCACTCCTGATCATAGGTGGGTTGTAGCATGTCAGGGATCCACAGAAGCTGAGTGTCTCTCTATGGGTTAACACATTCTACAAATAATAAATCCAAGGTCAAGTCAGAACACAGCAAAAGATCCAGACAAGTCATTACCACTATTGATCTGTGTCAGAAGACCCAAAAGAGAGACCTGAAAATAGAGAATGGCTCACAGACCTGTTTCATTCAGCGCACACTGTGCTTCAAATAATAACAGTAGTGATGTGTGTATTGTCAGTCAGGGCAAACCTTCTCTGGAGCACTGCAGGGACAGTTCTGCTTTGCGACACTAGGCACGTGACACATTTACATCGCTTACTCAACCCCACAAAGTATTTTAATTGGTATTCTACCTTATAATTATTCACACTTGAGGAGGCAAAATGTTTTGTATAACCAAACAGAAATTCAGAGAAATTCAGTTCCCAAATCTACTGGGTCTTAAGCTGCACAAGATATTGAGTCTATGCTTGCTCACTTCTTCCCATATGCCCAGCATATAGTAGACTTTCAATAAATATTTGAGGAGATAAAAGGAACCCCAATTCCAAAACTTGCCTTTGACAAAATAATTTACATTTAGACTTTAATGCCTACCTTACGGGTTTAATATGCGAATTACATATGTTAACACATTGAAATTTATAGGAGCTTGGA
The DNA here is from genome assembly GCA_028571685.1 of Heterohyrax brucei. Lineage (NCBI taxonomy): Eukaryota > Metazoa > Chordata > Mammalia > Hyracoidea > Procaviidae > Heterohyrax > Heterohyrax brucei. Next base: position 13,835,790 of record CM053164.1, on the reverse strand, counting down.
AGCAATTAACAGCAGCTGTTATTCTGTATTGTCGTTATTACATCCTGCACATTACCAACACCCTCATATGGCACTTTGTGAAAATCAGTCGCTGTACAGCAATCTTCATTTTGATGAAGTGACATAAAATTTTACAATAACTTAAAAACACCATAGAGATAGATGCCGATGAGGTGGTGGTTTTTATGAGGCTTCAACTACAAGTTTGTTTGTGTTTTTGTTTTTGTTTTCTCCCAGCTATGCAACATCATACCATTGTGCCTGAGATTATGTACACATTCTTCTTTCCAATGGATGTTATTTTTTAAAAAACATTATTAATGTTTTTAAATTTTGCAGTGTAAGTTCTTTCATATTATAGATTAAAGAGACATCAATGTGGCTACCTAATACCAGAATACTGGCATAAACTACAAATTCATTAAAAGACCCAACTCCATGTGGTCCATCCAGTGGGATGAGCAGAGCTTTGAATGTGATGTCAGGACACTGGCTTCTTGAATCTGTCACTGTTCACTTACTCTGCAACTGTGGACAAGTCCCTCTACCCCACTGCCTTCAGATGTGTTACTCGTGAAATAACAAAAAGGTTAACCATATGATTTCTTCAATTAAACTTCAGAATTCAGTGATTGAATGACAATTGGAAATAAGAAATACACAAACAGAAAAAAAAAAGCTAGTAATGGGACTTCAGATAAAATCTTAGTATGGAAGGAAAAAGTCAGGGGACATTTGGGAAGCTGCATGGCCTGGCAGCATGTGACATTAACCAACAGCAACAACAAAGAATGCACTACCATTAAGTCAGTTTTGACTTACAGGGACCGCACAGTACAGAGCAGACTTCTCAAGGAATACCTGGAGGATTCATCCTCCCAGCAGTATGGCTACCAGATGTAATGCTTAACCACTGTGCCACCAGGGTTAACAACACTCCCAGATTATTTGCCAGTCTTCTCTTAAGAGCTAGGAAGCCTTGACCTCCTCTCGAATCTGGGCAGTCTCTATGTCCCCTTGATCAATAGAAGATGGCAGACGTGACACTACCAATTTCCAGACCCAGGACTTCACCCATTGGCAGCTTCCACTTTCTGGTTTTTGGAATGCTTGTTCTTAAAACACTGTGGTCATATGAAGAAGTCAGTGGAGAGGAAACGAGGTCTGAGTGACAGCTCTGGCCCAAAAAAAGCCAGCACCAACCTGCCTGCCACATGATGCTCTATCTTGGAAGAGAATTCTCCAGCCCCATTTGGGGGCATCTTGCTGAGTCCCCATGTAGCTACAGGTGAGCTGTCCCCACTGAGCCCAAATGGTCCTTTATGAGGAAAACAATAAATGATTCCTACTGCTTTTCAGTAACTGCATTTGGGGTATTTTATTAGGAAGCATTCAATATTAGGAACAAGCAGTCAAGAGGTAACTATTCTCATCTTAAATCAGCTGATAGATTATTGTAGCTTCTTGGAAAATAATTTAGCTGCTTTGACTTCCAGTCAAATGTCCCATCAAAGTGACATATTCTCCTGGCTCTTAGATCACCTCCTGATTGTAATAATTGACCCAAATAACTTCAGAACACTTTCCCTACAAATAAAAACATTTAGCTTAGAGATGCTTCTACCTAAAATACTCTCATCTTTGCCATAGACATATGTGAAGTACAGTCATAAATACAGAAATGCAGGAACAGATTTCTTCTCCACAAAAACTGTGATTTATATAGTAATAAGCATCTTGCTTCCTTGCTTAAAAGGCCCTCTGGGGACTCCTGAAGGTTGTACATGTGTGCATCCAACTCAATTGCTCTTAAACTCATTCTGGTGTGCACAAGTGACAGGCTGTCATCGGTGTCACCTTCCATGGGAGCCTCCACTTTCCTACAGAGCTACATATGTCCAAAGTCTAGCTGAATACACCCACCATCTCTCAGACATCCGGGGAAAGCCAAAGCCCTGTCCCCAAGGCGTGGAACCACCTGAGCAGTCACTGAGACCGCAGCAGGGATGCTGCTCTGCTCATGTAGAAGAGCAGCTGCAAATGGTAACTCTTGGGAGGAAAACTCTTGAACCTTGATGTATTAAGTGAAAAGATGGTTTCATAGTCTACCTAGATGATGACATTCAGGGACAGAGCTGAAAAACAAAAACAATAAAATAAAATAAAACAAAACAAGCCTGTTTCTGTCAAGTTGATTCCAACCCGCAGCCACCCCACAGGACCAAGTAGAACAGACCCTTATGTTTCCCAGAGAGCAGTTGGTGAATTCACACTGCCAAGCTTTTGGTTAGCAGCCAAACTTTTAACCTCAGCACCACAGGGATTGAAGACTGAGAAATTAGAAGCTTTAGTTTGCTCCCCTGGACAACCAATTTTACGAGGTTAGTATGAAATTCAGCCATTTTCAGGTTTTTTTTCACAATGGACCACCAATCTTAAAGATCATACAACGTGGGGAATTTGGAAATCAGTGCAATTTGCAACACATCCCAACATGTCTAGGTACCCCTCAGCTTCAAAAGTATAGCAGCATAAAAGGGTAGCTTTTAAAAATTGTGTTGCTAGAATTACCTTCAATGGTAGTGACTCAGAGACCTATTTCCAAAGAAAATTATTCTGTACAAATAAAGGTAATTGTTATATTATTCCAGAAGTACTGTGTGTTGGTGGCTCAGTGGTGGAATTCTTGTCTTCCATGCAGACCTGAGTTTGAGTCCTTGCCCAATGCACTTAATACCCAGCCACCATACATCCATCAGTTGAGACTTGCATGTTGCTACAATGCTGAAAGGATTTCAGTGGAGCTTCCAGACTAAGACAGACCAGGAAGAAAGACCTGGTTGTCTGCTTCTGAAAATCAGCCTTTGGAGCTCACCAGTCTGATCCGTAACTGAACATGGAGATGCATTAGGGCTGCCCAGCAATTCCTTCAGTTGTAGATGAAGTCACTATGTGCTGGAGGTAGGGGAGGACACACAGTGACAGCTGACAAGAACAGCCCCACTGTGTCACCAAGAGTATTTCTCATCATAGAAGCTGGAACAGGCTAGAGCATCGTGCAAGCGCCTGGCCAAAAGGGATCACCAACTTGTCCAACTATTTATAAACATCCCAACCTTTTCATGGACCATGAGATAGATACGTATGCCTGTGCTACATTTTCTATCCCTGGAGGTTTATTGGCAGGCATTTTTACCACCTCGTGGGGTACAATGGCCTGAAAAACAAGGAAGTCAGTCTGTGCCATGCAGGAGTGCTGTTGATTGCCATTCATGTCAGGGGATGCTTGTTGGAAGATTGATTGTGTGAAACTTTAGTGTCTTTTAGCTTCTATACAGTGAGAGAAGGCTTGCCGGTCCATTTTCTGCAGAAAGTACAATGTTTTGTGTGCATTTGTGGAAAGTAGAGTAAAAGATTTTACGGCAGAAGTCTAACCTGGAAGTACGTTATACCATGGAACTGGTTTGTCCTGTGTGTATAATGTTCTTCAGAGAACACAGGACTGATAAGCCTCGCTTGCTGTTAGCGCTCCATTTTTTCAAAACTACCTGTAAACTTTGATTTGACACTCATACCATTAATGAAAAAAAATAAAAATAGATCATCCATGAAAGGGTTAATATGTGGTTGTTAATAGAATCGATGATGACCTGATATCCCCAAGAGGCCAGAAAACGTCCCCAAATAGAAAGATGACAAAGCTTCATTTGCCAGGTCTCTCATCCACCTTCCGGAAGCTCACTGAGTGGTCTCCAGCATGAATGTAGCTTCTGGCTTCATTCCTTTCTAATTCACTCTGCACCCAATGTAATTATCCTTCATGAAGGAGCATTCGCCCTGTCACTGTCTGGTTTAAAAGTGGTCCTTCATCCCTGATGCGTCCAGAACACAGGCCACCTTCCGTAGGCAGGCACTCATGCCTTCTCTGAACTGACCACTCTCCATCTTTGTAATTGGATTTCCCACTAGTCCGTTTCACCTGCACTTGCCTCTTGTATCCCCGGCTAGTCATTATATCTTGCACATAGGTTGATACCTTCCCTTCTCCATACTTGGCTTCTATTGTTTCCTCTTCCTGAACTGCCTTTCTCCCTACTCACTTGGGGGGAGACTCTGAGGCAGCTAACAACATCAGCCCCGTTATGTCTTGAAGGGCTTTTCTCATCATAGAAACAGGGTCTTAAAAATTTTCAGGTCAAAATTGAATGTCGCTTTCTCCATGATACTATCTCTGACTAACTCCCCTGAGTTTATCAGAACACATTACCCAAAGCTTTTCTTGTAAAGCATGCTGCTACCTCTCATTATTATAAGTGTTTGTTGCTACATTTTGTATGTCGCACTCAATTGAGCTCCTCAAAAGCAGAATCCTATACAAGACACCTGATGACATCGTGTGTTTCATAAATACATTGGAGGCCAGAATGAATCATTTTTTTTTTACTTTTCACCTAACCTGTAGGTACAAGTTGGGGTGCTGAATTCAGTGCAGTAAAACTTCTATTAATATCAATCAGGCAAATTGAGATGTACCAGATCTCCTAGCCACCTGAAAATTGTGTTATTTAAAGGATGTCTCACTAATTCTTCAAAGTTGGGTAGAGCAGACAGTTAAAAGGAGCTGTGGTATCACAGAGATTAAGCATTTGACTGCTAACAAAAAGAATGTTGGTTCGAACCCACTAGCCACTCCATGGCAGAAGGATGTTGCAATCTGTTTCTATGAAGAACACTGCCTTAGAAACCCCATGGAGCAGTTTTACTCTGTCCCAGAGTGTTATCATGAGTTGTAATTGACTTGATGAGAACGGGTTTAAATAGTTAAACTTGGGAACAATACAAGATGCATACAGCTTTGTTCATATTTAAGAACTTGAAAAAAATAAAATAGACAGGAAAATTCTCAAAATTGGAAAAAGTCTATGTTCTTAGGAGCGGTCCTGAGGGAAGTTGCCCATCAGAGTGACATGGAACAAGTCTATACATTTGTTTGTACGCAAAGACACAGTTTCTACAATGTTTAAAAATAATTCAATCACTTAAATAGAACCCCCAAATTGTCTCCTCTGTTATCTTAAGGGAAAAATTACAACTATCTTCTACAAGGTAGTGAAATCCAATTGATTGAGGTCTATTTCTGCAGCAAAATCTCTTTATAAACATTCACAGAGGTCCTGCTTCAGACAGTAGATGTGCTGCCCGAGCCTGAACAGAAAGATGTCCAACACACAGCTTCCAGCGAGTATTTACTTTAGGGGCAAGTATTTGCCTTTGAATCTGAGCTTCACAAATGTTTTGAAATACATATTATCCATAAAATAAACAGGACTCTGTTTTACTCTAACAGTTGTTTGACAGAGTGTCCAATGCTATTGCTCATCTATAAAAAACTAACTTGCACTGTGAAGCCATATGACCCATCTTAGTAATTTTCCAAACTGAGAGAATAGTTTGGCAGTCCAGCAATTTATTTGGTAAGGTCTTAACAGCCCAGCTGTAGCATTCTGCAGCAAACATTTGTTTTGCTGGCAAGAACTTATAACCAGAAGCTTTTATTTTGAGAAGTACAGGGAGAAAAATATTTTATTTTCAAGAGTAAAGAGGGTCTGGGGATATTCAAACATCTTCTCAGGTCAGCTAATATTTATTTTGGTCACTAGAAAAATAAAAAAACTAACAGAAAGCACTTGTGTGTTTTGGATAAACCTTAAAAATGGGTATAGAAGTCAATTTTGTAATCAGGTTCTAAAATATTAACGCACACAGATGCAAAGAGAAAGAATGGTGCACTTTGGAAGTTCTTGTGTTTTGCACTGGTAAACCAAGACAAGTTTTGTGGTTTAATTTCTCTCAGCCAGCAAATATTTACTGAATATTCATGATAGAGGTGAAGAAACTTGAGACTTTATCCTTTTCCTCAGGAAGATCTTAGTTTCATGAGAGGAATAAGTCAACTCACATGAAAAAAAAAAAAAAACGCAAAAAGCAACCCTGATTTGCACATTTCTAAAAAAATGGAGAAAAAAATCACAAAATTTAAAACACAGTTTTATATGTGCATTCAAGGCATTATAAGTCTCACTGCAGGTTACTGTTATCTGGAGAGATTTTAGGGACAATTGGAAATTTAACCAAGCCTTGCAGGATGGTTTAATTATAAACACAATTTATTACATTATCTGTAGTATTCAAACCCTAGCTAAGGAAAATACAAAAACCTAACCAAAACTGCTGCCACGGAGTTGATTCCTACTCATAGTTACCGTGTAGTACAGAGTAGAACCATTCCATAGAGTTTTCAAGGAGCTCCCAGTGGATCCCAACTGCTGATCTTGTTGGCTAGCAGTTGTAGCTCTTCACCACTACACCACCTGAATTTCCAGAGAAAATAGTACACCTGATACGTAATTTGCTTTCTGACATTTCTATTACTCAGTTTATAACTATGTTTACCAATAATCATTCTTTATGCTGGTGGAAAAACATCTTGTTAGTCTAGTTATGAACCAAATCATCTCTCTAAGTTCCTTTGTATGTTTTCAAGATTGGTTAAAATTTTCTAGCTTATGTTAAATTTTGCAGGGAACATAGAGTTTAGCATTAACAAACAGCTGACTGAAACTTCTGTGCATGCTTGTATGGTTGCTACAAACTGTGGGATGCAGTCAATGTACCAATGGCCTGTTGTGTGGGAAGTGATATTATGTCATTGTTTGGGGTCTAATCTAACAAAAGCTTCCAGTTACTTTTCGAAACCGTAACTCCAGGAGTCTGGGCACAGTTGTAAGCAATCCCAATGTAAATTAATACTTCTACTTAGAAGAGACAGAAAGAGGAAGAGAGGAAGCATAAGACAGAAATAATTAAGACACATCAAGGCCTTTCTGCAATTGTGGCTTTGTTCATGCTGTCCATCTTTTCTCTCCTCTTTGGATATCTCAAATCCTTCAAGATTTCAAAATAGACTCATAGCCCTTTTTTTTCTACAAAGACTTTCTACACTCCTACAAAACAGAGTGTCAGTTTCTTCCTCTAGAATTTCAGCCTTCTTCTCCATCATCCACTCACCCTAACATCACATGTTGCTTTTAACATCATTTGTCAAGCATTGTGATTGTTGTTTTATGCAGTGGCGTCTTTGCCTTGTGTTCTCTCCCAGGCATTAAGCCTACCTAACACAAGATAATTCCCTTCCTTGTGTTTCACTACATCACCCAAAATTGTGAGTGGCGCCAAAGAGCAGTTCAATAAATACGTATTGATTACGAGGCTGGAATCATCCTGGTCAACTCAAATGGTAGCATGATTAAATATTACATTTCAGATAATGAATATGCTTAGGATAGACAACACTTCCAGGTGACTTTCATCAACAATCTCAGAAAATATTGCTTAGTTTTTAATCTCATATGTCATTGTTCTTCTTTCTTCCTGTTTTCCTTCCAATTCTCCAGTAAAAGCATAAGAATCTACACAGCAAGTAGGTGTTCCTCAGAAGGCTAGTAAAGCAAAGGTCAAACTGGCCACGTTATTATCATTTTAAGTTGGCAGACAGCTGGAAAACTCAAGAACATTTATATTCTAATATATATGTAGCCCACCAAAAGTTTCACAAATATGACCATCTCATCTCACCACTGTCAATGCCCTCCACCAAACTCTGAATGCACAAGGCAGCAAAAAACTACAGGGCAGAGGCAAAAGTGAACAGTTGCATGTACCTGTCAGCTTTAGAAGAATTTCCATTCCCTGAAAATTCAGTTCAAATTCTCTTTCTCTGTGACAAAATGTACCTGCCAAGTTAACATGTTCTGTTAGCTTGTGTACTGTTGAACCATTGCATCAGAAACAGATCTGAAAGTTGCATTGACTATCCTCTCACATGCAGCGTCCCCTCGTTCTGTTTGCATGACTGCCTCTTGGTTCATGTACGGATTCTTCATGGGCACAATTAAGTGTTCTGGAATTTCCATTTCCTGAATTGTTATCCTTAACTCGTTATAATTCGCACAGTTGAATGCCACTGCATAGTCAATAAAATAAAAAAATGAACACGTGCGCAAAAGGTAAGCATCTTTATGGTATTCTCAAATTTTGACCAAGATCCACCTGACATCAGGGATGATACCCTGGTTTCGTGTCCTCTTCTGAATTCTACTTGAGTCTCTGGCAATTCCCTGTCAATATACTGTTGCAATAGCTTTTGAACAATCTGGAGCAAAATTTTACTTGTGAGTGGTATCTATGGTATTGATTCATAATGTCCACATTCAGATGGATCTCCTTGCTTGGCAAAAGCCACAAATATTGTCTCTTCCAGCTGGTTGACCGGGTAGTTGTCTTCTAAATTTCTTGGCATAGATGAGTGAGCACTTCCAATCCATTTGTTGAAACATCTCAATAGATATTCCATCAATTCCTGGATTCTTGTTTTTCACCACTTCCTTTAATGCAGTTTTAACTTCTTCCCTCAGTGCAATCAGTTCCTGATCATATGCTATCTCCTGAAATGGTTGAATGTTGACCATTTCTTTCTGGTATAACGACTCTGTGTATTCCTTCAATCTTCTTTTGATGCTTCTTGAGTTGTTTAATATTTCCGTTTTAGAATTCTTCACCATTGCAACTCAAGGCTTGATTTTTTTCTTCAGTTCTTTCAGCTTGAGAAATGCAGACTGTATTCTTCTCCTTTAATTTGCTGTCTCCAGTTATTTGCATGTAATTATATTACTTAATTTTGTCTTATCAAGCTGCTCTTTGAAAACTTCTGTTGAATTCTTTAACTCCATCATTCTTTCCTTTTACTTTAGCTACTTCACATTCAAGAGCAAGTTTCAGACGACACAGCCTTGCTTGCTGGAAGTGAAGAGGATTTGAAACACTTACTGATGAAGATCAAAGACCTCAACATCAAGAAAACAAAAATCCTTACAACTGGATCTGCAAGCAGTGTCATGATGAATGGAGAAAGGATTCAGATTGCCAAGGAATTCATTTTATCGTGTTCCGACATCAACAGTAGTCAAGCAATGAAAAGACACATTGCATTAGAAAAGTCTGTTGCAAAACAACTCTTTAAAGTGTTGAGAAGTAAAGAGGTCACCTTGAAGACAAAGGTGTGCCTAACCCAAAGTATGGCATTTTCAATCACATCATATGCATATGCAAGCTGGACAATGAAAAGGAAGAATAGATGCCTTTGAATTGAGGTGGGAGAAGAACAATTAAACATAACCATGGACTGCAAAACAGCAAACAGATCTGTTCTGGAGCAAGTAAAACCAGAGTACTCCCTGAAAGCAAGGATCACGAGATTGTGTCTAAAAACCTTTGGAGATATTGTCAGGAGGGATCAGTCCCTGGAGATCCTTCTGGCTTGATAGGGTGGATGGATCCATCAACTTCGTAAACCAGAGAGTCCTCAAAATAGAGGAAGACCCTCAAGGAGATGGGTTAATACATTAACTGCCAACAACGAGCTTGAGCATTAACGTGACTGTGGGCGTGCTGCAGGACCGGGCAGTGTTTCCTTCTGCTGTGTGGAGGGTCACTAGGGTCAGAACCAACTAGACAGCACCTAACAACAACAGCAGCAGCACAACAACATGTAAAAATATGTGGCAGTCTGATTCCAAGGAATTACACCCTTGGAAAACTTGTGGGGCAGTTCTACTCTGCCTTTACAGGGTTGCCATGAGTCACAATTGACTTCGTGGCAGTGAAGTTTCAGTTTTATCACAGGTGTAGTGCTATAGCTGTTAACCAAGTGGTCAACAATTCAAATCCACCAGGTACTCCTTGGAAAGTCCATGGGGCAGTTCCATTGTGTCCTATAAGGTTGCTATGTGTCATAATCAACTTGACAGCAATTTTTTTTTTTTTTTGGTAACCCTATGACAGCTTCTGACCTACACCTTTCTTTCCAATTAAATCTGCCTCACCACCATTTTACAGATGAAGAAATTGGGGTTCACTTGACTCATACGCTTTGTATAAGGTCATCCACCTACTAAATGATGCATTCCAGACGTCAGCTGAAGCCAGTGGTCTTGAAAATACTTTGTACTACCTCTGGTACAGATTCTTCTGTTTTCTTTTGGTGCATTTAGTCTTGTTACCATATAATATCTTTTTATAAATACAATTTTCTAAAGTGAAAATATTTTTATAATAGCCACTTAATTTCACATAATAGCCATAGATATTTTTGTTTTCATAATAGCCTTAAATGGAAAGCAAAATACACATTAAAAAATGGGTTTTGTCAATTTTCCCTAACATTCATTATTTTTAAAAATAAGAGGAGAATATTGTTTGAAAAATCACATTTGAATTCAATAAATAAATAAAAGACACCAGTGACATTCTGAGTACTGTGCTGATTGTGTCTATGTAGTTAACTGACTTTATTTTACAGTAGAGCTGCAAAGTAGATGGTATTTGACGGTATTTTTCAATGACAAGCTTAAGGCTAAGAATGTTAAGTAACTTGTTCAAATAAACATAGCCACCTTGCCCTGTAACTAGGATTTAAACCAGCCCTTCTGTCTGTGAATGCTATTCTTCTTTCCAGCATTGCCATGCTTCTCAGACATACATGCATGAGTATATGTACCTGAGGATCTTGTTCAAATAAAGAACTGGATTCAGCGAATCTTGGGTGATGCCTGACAATTTGCTGTCTAATGAATTCCCACAGTGCTACTGTTCCTGAACCATACTTGAAGTAGAAGTTTCTATGACACATTCTTACATCAAACTTTTCAGAAATGTAAGCATCTCTTTTGTTCTCGTTTTTGTAGTAGTCGTTTCTGACCCTATAGAATATCTTCAATAATTTCACAGAAGTATTTTTAGTATTCACTTTCTTGACTAAGCAACTGAGACATCATCAATGAAAGTGAGTCCTCTAAGCCCCCACGACCAACAGGAGGTGACAGGATATACCAAACACAACTTGAATTTCATAGAGATAAACTATTTGATTAAAATTGCCACCACTCCACCTGCAATTCTATGTTGAGAATTAGTTGAGATAATTGAAAGAAAGCAGATAAAAAAATTTATAAATCTTCTTAAAACATGATAAAAAGTTGATCCTAACTCATAGCAGCTCTGTAGGACAGCTTAGAACTGCCCCATATGGTTTCCAAGGAGCATCTGGGGGACTTGAACTGTTGACCATTTCTTTAGCAACTCTAGCAATCAATCACTATACCACCCGGGTTTCCTTCATTAGCTTTGATTATCAAAAACTGTGTGGTTCTGAAGCACAGTATTCCCTGTTATTAAGAACTGTCATGGAGAGTTACAGAACTAAAAAGAGATTATGACGTTGAATTTGTGTTTGGAGTAAACGCACTTTAAGAATACCTTTAGGACTGTAAGCCATTAAATGATACTGGTGAAGAGGGTGTTTCTTGGCTTAGGATAGATACGTGAGACTAACTGAGTTTCTCCTGTCCAGAGGTGAGATGAGAAGGCAGAAGAGGACAGGGTGGGTTGAACTGACATGGGAAATCCAGGGTGGACAGGAAAAGTATGTTGTCACAGTGTGGGGAGAGATGGGAAAAGTAGCTAGGGCCACATAGAAATACATGTGTAAGTGTTGTATGACAAATTGACTTAGAATGTAAACTTTCACTTAAAACATAATAAAATATTTCATATAAACAAACAAAATTTAAAATAATAATAATTTTAGCTCCGAGGTTTGTAATAGATGCTTATTATTCAAGCTAACAGCAAATGAGCATTCTATAGGTCCTAAAGCTAAACAAATACACCAAAAATCTCCACAGATATTTGAACAGAAAGGGGTGAAATATAGAAAGACGTCTTGAAGAAGGCCAACACTACACAGAGATTCTAAAGATTGGAAATGTTAAAAAATGTACTACAGATTACATTATTTCCCAATAACTTGTCTTAAATTGGAAAATCTGCTTCTGGAAAATGTCCTCACCATCATAATACAATTCTAAATGAAAAATTAAATTAGACTTATTTTAAATTCTGCTTTTAAAAAAGAATAATTTCCTTCAGGGAAATCACAAAAAAAAATTATTAAGTCATGAGTTACTGAAGTTTCAGTCTTGCATAGCTAGATACGGTCTCTTAAATCCCTCTGTCACCAAGCCAAACCCTCTATGATTGAATCGATTCCAGCTTGTAGTGACCTTATAGGAACTGCCTCATAGAGTTTCAAAGGAGACCCTGGTAGAGTTGAACTGCTATCCTTTTGGTTAGCAGCTTTAGCACTTAACCACTATACCACCAGTGTTTAGATAACAGAAAAGGGAGAAAAATAGATTTGGCTTTTAATCTACCCAAATATTATGGGTAGATTAATCTATCCAGATATTATGAATAAAATGTACACTTATCCTTGAGAATCAAGAGCTAAGTGCTTCCTTGTAGAGGTCCTTTGCACTTATTTTTGTAAATGTGGAATGAATGTCTGGAAAGTGTCTATAAGTACACATTCATTTTGAAATGGTTCCAGTTTGCTTTCTTTTCAATTAAGAAAAATGGAAAACTGGAAATAAATGTTACCACCACTCTCTTTCAGGTTCATTAGTACTCAACAGCATTAATAAAAATGTGCACTGTAGTAAGTCTCCTTCTTAATCTTCAGAAAGTCAATACCTTCCATTGTACTGAAGGCTTTTTAAGTAATGTGAAGCTATTTAGTATTCACAGCGTAGTTTTCTTTTGCCACAAGGACAAAACATGTGAGTCCATGAGAGGTCACATGGTAGAATATCTTTTGTATGTTCGAATACGCAATTATCTTGCATTTATATGATCTATTCCATCAAACAACAACTTTACTACCATGCATTTCAATGAAATAGACACATTTGGAATGAGTGCATTCTGACAGCTTTTGAGAATTGGGCATTCAAAAGTAAGTTATGGGTGAAAGTACTTCTTATCTTGCAATTACAGAGGGAAAGAACAAGCTTTCGGCTTCTTTTTAGCAAGTAAAATTCTCTTAACACCAAATAAGACATTTTTGGCATTTGTTGCATGCCTTTTAGAAAGATGCACTGCTTGTTAACAAACTTGACACAGTGCGCTTTAACTGTATTACACTGTGACTTCTTTGACTGTGGTTCACAAAATTCTGTTGATAGTCAGTATCTTTATGACACTCCTTGTTGACTAATCATGTGGAAGGTGGGTCCTGGTTGTCTCTTATGGACTGATACTGTTCCTGAAAACATGTGTCAATTTGCTTAGGCCGTGATTCCCAGTATTGTGCGATTGTCTTCCATTCTGTGACTGTAATTTCCCTGTAGGTTATAAATCCTAATCTCTGTCTGTAGTTAATAAGGCAAGAGTAGATTATTTTAAGGAGGATTAGGGTGTGATTGTAACACCCTTAGAAAAGTCACACCCCTGATCAATGTAAAGGTAGTTTTCCCTGGGGTTTGGCCAGCACTACCTTTTATCTTATAAGAGATAAAAGGAAAGGGAAGCAAGCAGAGTGGGGGACCTCCTACTGCCAAGAAAACAGCAAAGATTTCAGAGTACCTCCTTCGGAACTGGGATGCCTGTGTGGAGAAGCTTCCAGCCCAAAAGAAGATTGATGAGAAGCACTTCCTCTAGAGTCTGGATTCTAGCTACCAAATTGTGAGAAAAGAAATTTATTTTTGTTAAAGCTGTCTACTTTGGGTACTTCTGTTACAGCAGCATTAGATAACTAAGTGGCAACCAGCTTTTGTTCAACTGCTAATGGAAACGTTGGCAGTTGCAACACATTTAACAGTGTCATGGGTAAAAAAGTTGACCGATCGTTTCCATAAATATTACAATCAAGAAAATCCCATGGAGTGGTTCTACTCTGTATCTCAAGGGGTTTTCATGTGTCAAAATAGACTCAGAACCAATGTTGTTTGTTTGTTTGTTTGTTTTCGGCATGCAGGTAAGATTTGAAGTTCAAAGTTTTAAAACCAGTTGCTGTAATTTCAGAGCCCTGGTTGTTCAGTCGTTAAACGATCAGCTGCTAACCAAGAGGCCAGCAGTTGCAACCTACCATTTCTCCCTGGAAACTCTAAAAGGCAGTTCAATACTATCCTATAGAACCTACGTTAACAGGGTCTGAGGTCTTGACACACAGCTACAGAGGCATGAAATGGGTCAAAGTGAAAGAAGAAGCTTTATTTAGTTGACCAAGCTAAAGAGCACAAGGAGACTGACTTTGCAGAGGTGGCCTCCTGAACAACAGCCAAAAGAGATTTTATTAGGGACAAAAAGTGAGGAAGGGTCATGGAGGGAAAGAGAACATTTATTGGTTGGTCTGGCCCAAAAAGACATTCCCAGGGTGATTCCATCCCCTGCAGTGGCTCAGTCCTAAAGGACGGGGCCTGTCAAATGGGATCTTAGGATGGAGCGCCACAGATATGATGAAGATGAGTCGGGTGGTATTTATTTGGTAATCTCATTCAAGCACTTTTTCAATAACAGGTCATTCAGAAACTCTCTGGTATGAATTGAAGATATTTCTTCTAACATTACATCGCTCATGATTTAAGGTTTTGTAAAGACTGAAATAAATATAATTTATTTAGTCTCAACTATGTATACTGGGCACCTTTTGTCTAAAAATTGTTCAATATATCTAAACATACATATATACACATATACACACATTCATTCAAGCTCTTACTATCTACTAGGTATCAGTAGAGTGACATGTTCTTTTGGACCTACAAAGCTGACCATAGAGGAAGAAATGGGAGAGACCAACTCCAGTAATTCTTCGTCAGATCTCTGCTCTGTGTATTCCCCAAGTTCTGTAATGATTCATGCATAATATGACATGGTCTCAGACCCCATTCTACCTTCTTGTTTGTTATTTACCTGCATCAAGAAGACTTATTGATTGCTAATACAGAACCTCTATTTTCTAGACAAAATTGCAGAGTCAAAATTTGGACTATTTACATAGCCACTTTTGAGCATCAGCATCTAGTCCTCCACTGAATGCTTTACTCTTTGTAGAGGATGTATATGTAGTGAAACAAATTTTCCATTCAAAATTGGTATGTGTATATGCATATGTATGTACCCTGTTGGAAACCTTGGTGGATAGTGGTTAAGTTTTCTTTCTGTTAACCAAAGTTTGGGAGTTCAAATTTTCCAGGTGCTCCCTGAAAACTCTTTGGGGCAGTTCTACTCTGCCTATCGGATTGCTATGAGTCAGAATCAACTCAACAGCAGTGGGCACATATGTATATATGTATTTATACATATATATTTTTATAATAAAAAAATTGATATTTTACTGATACCACCATGGTATATTTTGCTACCAATGTTCAAAATGATTTTTTACTTCCTGTTTATTCCTGGTTTTCAGAAAGGTAAGAACCAAATTTTTCATACCAGTTACAGACAGAAGATGAACTAACTGAGGAGATATCTGAACATTCAGAAACTATAAGGAAAATGAAGCCAGTCAAGAATGCCAGGTGCTGGTGACTAATTAATTAGATGACAAGCACAGTTTTAGTTAAGAGCATTTAGACACACTATAGACAAATAAAATTTCACTATGAACAAGACAAGTACAATGACACAGAGAAATACATTTTAAGAAAAATTCCTCCTGGCATTTTTTTGTAAGTATTTGTTTTTTTTTGGGAAGCGTCATTAAAAAATATCCACTTTATTACATAAAACAAAATACAAAATTTTTAGTGTATTGTTTGTTAGACTCTTTCAGTCTTGTAAACTTCAATATGTTCTCACTATGCCAGGCAACCGTGGTAAGTTTGGAAGAATAACAGTAGAAAACAGTGTAGCTGAGGAAGACACACCTTCACCTAGGGGGTGCAAAACTGTTCTTCTAAGTGTTTACCACTATTTGTTCACTGTAACTGAAATAGAGCCATAAGTATTTTATCCCTGATCCTGAGAATTCCCCCCAAACAAAAGTGGAAACAACTGATCCTGCAAACCATCCATCACTGTCTTACGGGCACTTGTTGTTTGCTTCAAGTTGATTGCAACTCATAGCAACAGGATACAACAGAGCAGCACTGCCCAGTAGAGATCCCTAGGTTGTAATCTTGGGAGACAGAAAACCATATAGCAGGAAAAAATTCCTATTCCAAAAAACTAAGGCTTTGGTTCAACCAAGCAACCAAGCAGCTGCTGTCATACCCACTCTGACTTATGGAGACCCATGTGTGTCAGAGTAAAATTTTTAGTGTTTACATAGCAGATTTTGGAGACCAGCATCTAGTCTTCCCACTGAATGAGCTACTCTTTATAAAGGAAATAGGCATAATGAAATAAGTTTTTTGATTCAAAGCTGATGTGTGTGTGTGTGTGTGTGTGTGTGTGTGTGTGCGTGTGTATACAAGGACAGCCGATTAAGTTCATGAACTCATTTTAGAAAAAGTGCTACATACCTCATTGCTGAATACCAACATGGTCACCTTCGAAAAAGTGACCTCCCCTTGGGAAGCTCTGCATCCATCTCAGTGCCTAGTCTACTCTTCAAAGCAATTTTGGAACTTTTTTTCTAGAATGGCCATTGGAGCTGTCATCATATTACCCTTGATGTCCTGAATGTCATCAAAACGTCTTCCTTTCAACATTTCCTTTATCTTCGAGTAAAGAAAAAAGTCTTCAGGGGCCAGATCATGTGAGTAGGCACAGTGTTCCAATACAGTTATTTGTTTACTAGCTAAAGATTCCCTCACAGATAATTAAGTTCACAGATTTCTACTGTGCCACCGTGTGCAACTGCCATTCCGGAAAGAGTTCCAAAATTGCTTAGGAGGGTGGACTAGGTGCTGGTGTCAGTGTATAGCTTCCTAAGGAGGGTATGGAGGGTATTCAGAAGGTGATCACAGTGATGTTCAGTAATGAGGTATGTAACCCTCACAACAATTATGTTCATGGACTTAATTGTTGGACCTCACATGTAAGTATACACATACATATATATTTTCATTTTAAAAAATAGATACTGATACCGTGATGGTATCAGTATTTTGATACCAATGTTCAGAAACTATTTTTTTATTTTCTTTTCTTCACAAGATGGATTGGAGGTTTAGAGTCCACTGAAAGAGTGTCTCAGAAGAAAGACCTGGCAACCTATTTCTGAAAAATCACCAGTAAAAATACTCCGGTACACAGTTCTACTCTATCCTGCACAGTGTCACCGTGAGTCATAGTTGACTCAGCAACAATTGGTTGGCTGTCTAATTCTAAAGATCATACTTTCCCTACAGAACTAGAATAAATGAAGTGAGTTAAGAAATGAAACTTAAGGTAAGAGTTGCAGTATGTGATCAGAACGATCCTGACTAAAAACATACTACCTGTCCACCAAGCATCAGTTACATTGAGGGACCTTCATAACAGTGACAAGTTACAAGTCCTAGGATTGTGAATTGTGAGGTGTGAATCATTCTCACTGAGTCCTGTCCTGTAAGGAGACAATCTGGAGAAGAAACTAGCGACTGTTCAGCTTTCTAGGTCAATCGCTTCCCATGGATCACTCGGTGTATTTAGGAACGCTGATGGAAACCCTGGCAGTCCGGCAACTAAGTGCTACAGCTGCTAACCAGAAGATCAGCAGTTGAAATCTGCCAGATGCTCCGTGGATACTCTATGGGGCAGTTCTACTCTGTCTATAGGGTCTCTATGCATCAGAATAAACTCCAAGGCAGTGGGTAGGGTCCACAGTGGTTAGGGTTATGGCTGCTAACCAAAAGGTCAGCAGTTCACATTTGTCAGGTGCTCCTTTGAATCCCTATGTGGTAGTTCTTTTCTGTCCTACAGGGTTGCTATGAGTCAGAATTGACTTGACAGCAATGAATTTGTTTTGTTTTGTTTTTTATTCTATAACTTTCCACTTGTAAGCTCTCTCCATTCAACACTAGCTGACTTTAGTAAACCATTGACAAAACTGTTACCCAGTTTTGTAAACGCTTGAACTAGAAAAAGAAAACTCTGGCCCAAGTTAGAAAAATTTAATGTGAAAGAATGCCTGCCTTTAAGATGTGGGTGAGTTGGCTGTCTGTAGGAACAGCAAAACCCAGAAGCCAATCAAAAAGGCAGCGTACAATGTGACCGCAGAGAGAAAAATACTTGGATTCTTCCCCTCACAGCTGTTCAGAAGCTGAGTATAAGAATGTGTGACTGTGTGTGTGGGCAGAGAGGTGGTATGTTATGTGCTTCACTTTTTAGCAGATCTAAGAAAAAGCAACTCTCAAGTGTGGTGAGTAGAGCTCTTTCAACCTTGTAGGCTGGCTGGCTGGCTGGGGTGTTTTCTTCAGTATCTTGCTTCCTCAATTTATACCTTCCACACAGTTAGATGAAAAGGAAATTATTTTAGATATTATAGAAGATTAAAGTTCAAATGACCTATAGGAAGCCTGTAGTCCTGTCTCCTCGTGGTAAAATTTAGAACAGAGAGAGAGAAAGAAAGGGACAGAACAGCTTGCCTAAGATAAAAAGTACAAAAGCCAAGATGGTATTGCAGCTCAGATCTCAAAATCCAGTGGTGCTGGGTTGCTTTGTTTTATTTTATAACACCACAAATAACCTTTGGTTAGAAAAACATGAAATCACAAGTGTTACTAATATTTGTAGGAATGGACAAGCATGTAGGTGACAAGATGTGTGTATGAGTAATGAAAGTTATCTTTCAGTGAGGAAGGCAAAGAAGATATATTGAATGGGACATTCCTAGAAGCTCTAAACTTCAGTGTTCTTCCCATCATTAATTCCATTTAACATCAGTGACTCCCCACCTCACTGGCTCCCAGTAGTCTTGAAAATGCAGGAAAGCAAAGAAAGTTATAACTATATGACCTCTAATACTCTTCCCATTTTTTATAAAAAAAAAAAAAAAATGTATATATATATATTCTGCCTCTCAGATGAGATGAAAGAAAACATATAAGAAGAAAAGAAAGAATATGCAAAAGAAAGACACAGCAATTATTGTCTTCAGCCACTAGTGAGATTTACCTCTCCCTCTTTCTCTGAAAAGCAAGAGGCCTTTCAAAGGCTTGCCTATCTTGGGGTAAAACGTTCCCAGAAGCAACCACACCCAGGTATTTTCCAAGGATCAGGAGCAATTAAATTAGGATACATAGTTTTCCAGTTTTAAAAGACACCTTCTAGAGCAGTCCCCGGAAGAAATTAGGGAGGACATCTACTCCAAGAATGCGGCTGCACCCTTCCTAGAAGGAAGTGTCAGGGCCTGTGACGGCAGCTGTGGCCCAGGCCCACACTTTTTTTAGTCCTTCTGCATAGTCTGATGGCTTTGGGACCTGTTGAACATTCCTGGGTGTGGGCTCACATGCCTATTGACCATGACCAGGCAATGCGTCTTGAGAATGAGTGTTAAACTGTATTTATAGCCGTATCATGGTTTCTTTATTTTCCCTCAACTGGAGAAAAAAAATTAAACAGCAGAATACTTCAGGTTGCCTAATATTCCATTCCAGGAGTGGTTCAGTGGTAGAATTCTCACCTGCCACAATCCCTGGATTCAATCCCTGGCCCATGTAACAACTGTCCCTTGGAGTCCTGGTAGCATAGTATTTAAGAGGATCATCTGCTAACCAAAAGGTTGGTGTTGGAATCCACCAGTCACTCTTTGGAAACCCTAGAGGATAATTATGCTCTGTTCTGTTGGATTAATACTAGTTGGAAGTGACTTGACAGCAACGGATTAGTTTCTGGGGGTTAATACTCCTGTCTGATTCAATAGCATCTGTGTGTGAGCTCAACCCAATGTCATACTAGGTACAGGTGTCTTCCTCTCTCATCTCCTCTCTGCTTGGGCAGTCCAAATCCCTGAGATTTTGACTCTGAGCTCTGGAAGGACTGACTCCTGACTAAAGAACCCATGACATACCAAAGACACACGATATATCACAGCAGCATTGGCATCTACAGGAAAATCAGCTCTGTCTTGAACTGCTTGCCCATCAGAATACATTACATGGTGCCCCTGGTTGATGCAGTGGTTAATAAGCTTGGCTGCTAACCCAAACGGTGAAGATTGAAGTCTACCAGAGGTGCCTTATAAGAAAAACTCATCTATCTACTTCTAAAAATCAACCATTGAAAACTCTATGGAGCACTGTTTTCTGATACCCATGAAGCTGTTGGGCCACCTCAGTCACAGTTGTTAAACACTGCATGTTAACTGCACAGTGCAGCCCACTGAGACAAATGAGCTAAAGACAATCAGAAGCATTTCTTTAAAATCTTCCAAGTTAACTCCCTCCATGTGCAGAGACGGTTGATACCACATCTCACCTTTCATTTATTAAACTGAATTAAGACTTAAGCCGAGCTTCACCTTGGGTTTTGGAGGAAGATGAAGAAGGGACACGATTTTCAAGATTGTCTTGCGGGAACATATTTCTTACAAGTTCTAAGCAGGCAGCTTCATACTCCACGAAACCATGACATTGTAGAAAGATCTGAAGTATAATTCTGAGTGTAGAACTTGGTGACCAGCTGGGAGAAGTTAGGCAAAATATAACTAATTTGTGTTTAGTCTCCTCATTTATAAGTTAAAGTGAATTTTCACTACAGGATTTTAAAGATCCACCTCGAAGAGAAATCTATAATTCAATAAAAGCAACATACACTGAGAAATTCAAAAAATGAAGAATATAGTTGTTATTTTTTAAAAAAAGGATAAGAAAAAATAGTTTTTACAGTAAAGAGAGAATACAATGGTGGAATCTTTTTTTCCAGAATCTGAACTGACAACATTTGGCGCTAATGGTGCCTTACATTCTAAGGCTTTCAACAGATGTAAACAACTTGTCTTTGAATCTAGAGGCCATCTGAATGGTGATGATTCTGGTTTATTTCTATATGAAGGATAGAAAGGTTTTAGTATTGAATGTTGAGTGTTGAGGATGGGGTTAGTTGAACTAAGAAAATATTCTTATAATCTTGAGCTTTGAGACTTTTCTCACGGAAAACAACAGCCTGACTTTCTTTACTGAGAGCTGGAGACAGTCCTATTACGGGCTTCAACTTTTGGGATTACCCCAGCCTATTTTTAAGGTCAGTGGCTCTAGGAACATCACAGAAGACTGTCAAAGCAAGGAAAGGGAAAGGTAAGGAAGTCTTAATGAGGCTTGTGTCTGGCAGCTGGAGGTTAAGTTAAGCATTTGCAAAAATCCAGCCATATGGCCATTGTATTACAACTGGCTCAATTTATCTAGATAGAACTGTGAGTTGTGATATACATTCTAGTCCCATCCTTTTAATCAGCTGTCTAACCACCGTTCTCTGGACCTCAATGTCTTTGTGTGTAAAATGGGGAGAAGATGATGTCTGGTTTGTTTCAGAATTGTTCATCCGCTCTTCTCTGGTGTGAACTCTTTGAGAAGCAGGCAGGGTCTTCAGATGTGCCATCTGATGCCCCTCCTCTCTGCCTCCCACACAGCAGACGATGGGGCTGCTGGAGGAGCAGGGATGAGCAGTGCAACAGCTGGAAGATCATACGCCCCATTAGATTCCAGCTATTTTCCATGTCCTGGTTCTTCCCACACACCAGCCCTGCTTGGCAGGGGCACCAAGTAAAAGGTCTGCAGCTGCCACCCAGAGCACTTGTGGTGATGGCCTGCAGCTCCACCCTGTTGGAGTTCACACTGGGAACACCCAAGAAGTAGACAGTGTCCTACCAGGACTAAGGCAAATCATCCCACCACACAAAAGTCCCTGCAGCCAGCCCAGGTATTCTCCTGGACCAATCACACACAATTAATAGCTGAACCTTCTTGGCTGTCCAATAGATATTTTTAGAGTGTAATCTCCTCTCAGAACGAGGATTTATGGTTTTCTGAAATGGGACAGTAGCAATGTTTTGAACTCAATACAGGAGTGGCCAAAGGCACTAAGAACCCTTCATCTTGCTCTACAATTCAGCAAATTAAGAAGTTTGTTCTCAAACTACATGGGAAATATAAGATGAACAGGCATCAAAAATCCCCTTTTATTACAAGTAAATATTTATCAATGACTATCATCTTACGTCCTTTAATAATCACAGGTAACAATTATTTCATTCTTACTCTAACCAGACGTTGTTCAAAGAGCATCCATCACCTGTATTAAACCATTCCATGTTTAATAATCATATGAAATACTATTGCTATTTCCATTGTGCCTGAAAGAGGTGAGTCATTTTCCTCAGGTTAGAAAGGTAGTTAGAAGTAGCACTGGGATTTCATCTCATGTAGTCTGTCTGTCTCAAGGGACTGGAAAGCCCGTATTGATCACCGTTGCTCCAAAGTTGCCTCCACATCTGTAATTCCAGAAATTTAGAGCAAAGCTGATAGAAAAAGAAGAGGCAAACATATTATAATATGGAACCACAGGATTTCCCATATCGATTCCTCTGTCAGATGCTGGGATTTCTTCTAGTGTCTGCGATCACAAGCTTACCTAAAGATTCAGAATGCCCCTTCCACGTAGAACCTGCCGCTGCACAAAGCTTCCAGCCGTACAGAAGGCTGTGGAAAGCCAATGCTCTCAATCTTCGTGGAGCACAAGAGACAGGCTCCTCTCCTCCCTGTTCCCAGCATCCCCTGCCCTTATATCTCCTATGCAGCATCTTTCTGGGTTATACTTGCGTGTCTTCTACACCAGACTTCAAGCTTCTCAAAGGCATTCTTAGTAACCTCATTACAATCCTTATCAAATGGCCAAGCCAAGTGCCATCAAATCAGATCCAACTCATGGTGGAGTACTAATATACACACACACATATATATATATATACACCTGTGGAATATATTATGAACTTCAGAAAATAATAAAGAATAAATTGGCTTTCTCTGGAGTATCCAGGCTGTCAGAGAAATTAAATCAGAAGCCCATCATTAGAATTTTATTCTAGTTGGGGTGATATTTCCTAAGGCAGAACATAAAGAGGGGAAGGCATTTATTAAAGACAATTTTTGAGTCCCCAAAAGCAATTACATGAAGAGTGTTACGTATCTGTGTATACAAGTTGGCAGCGCAAGTGTCCTCAAACAGGAAATGTCAAGGAAACCCTAGTTGCCTAGTGGCTACCTGCTAGGGCTGCTAATCAAAAGATCAGCAGTTTGAATCCACCAAGCACTCCTAGGAAACCCTGTAGGGCAGTTCTCCTCAGTGCTATAGGGTCCTTATGAGTCAGAATTGACTCAATGACAATTGGTATTTTTTAAGGTTGGTTTTCTCTTTGTCTTAATCTGGTTAACACAGTGCACTTGACAAAGATCAATAAAATACTACATTTTCTTTCCAAGAAATTTACATTTTAGTGGGAAAGAGACACAATCCTCGGTAATACAATACAGCCTTCAGAAGTTGGTTGGAGAGAGAGCAACAAGTAGTGAGACTTTAATAGAGATTTTATGGGCAGTCTTGAGGTTTCAGCTATAACACCAAGGCTAATGTGTGGAGAGATTTCATTAAAATTCACTCAGCACTTGGAGCAAATACGGCAAAGAATGAGAAATGTTCAGTGTTCAGAGAACAACAGTTTATAGCTTCTATTTTTGCTGTAAATGACACCAGGTATCCAGCGTTCAATTCCATGGTGACTTAGACAACACCATTTTTTTCTTTTTCTTTTTTTTTTTTTATTTAACATAACTGAGTGAAAATGTACATTCACATGAAAATTTACATGCCCCCCTTTATGCAGCTTCCACTGCTCTCCCTGTCCGGTGACTGCACACTATTCCTCTCTGCTCCATACATGTCTCATCCTCCCAACAGTCTCCTTTCCCTTCCTCTCCGTCCACTCCCCTTCCTCCAGCCAGAGGTCAGCAAGATGATATTCTATAGATGTATAGAACCGTAAAGTGCTTCCAACATATGGTTACTCTGCATTGCCAAGTCCATTCGATTCCTGTCCAAAGAGTGGACCTTTGTTATAATTTATGGGAACAGGCAGCATGAGGGCCGGGGGCCATGCTCTAAGAGGAACCCCAAAACTGCTGGACCATCAATTGAGGTCTTTTAGTGGAGATCTCATGATGCACCTCTTTTCATTCTTGTATTGCCAGTGAGGCTCCTCTCTGTGAGCTCTGTCATGGCTATCACTGGTGGTGGCCGGGCACCATCCGGTTCTTCCGGTCCCAGGTCGATGTAGGCACCCACTCGTGTGGGTCTCTCTGTCTTCTCGGTCGTCTTTACCGCATGCCATTTTGGCCCTCGGTGAGCATCCGTTCCTGCTGAGTTGGGACCATTTGCTGTGTCCTCGGATGGCAGCTTGGCAGCTTTTAAGACCCCAGATGCCACTCACCAATGTGGGGTGCAGAGAGCTCTCTTAGCAAAACGCTAGTTGTGCCAGTTGGCCTGGAATTCGCGTAAGAGCATGGTCACCCGTCCCCCGCCCCAGCTACTCTATCCTTGCAGTATTGAGTTAAGATGGAAGGAGTACTCAAGTTATGCTGAAGTCCACTTAATGTTGTTCTTGTTCCTAATGTGTGCTATCACTGCTTTCTCCTAACTAGATTTCTAGTAACCACCTAAACTAAACCCTCCCCCCCTTTGCCCTCCCTCCCTCCCTCCCCTCCCTTGCAGCTGTCAAAGAGTCTTTTCTTCTATACACAAGTCTGTTTTTGAGATCTTATCGTAGAGGTCTCATACAGTATTTGTCCTTTTGTTGCTGACTACTCTCACTCAACATAATGTCTTCCAGTTGAAACCAGGTTAGGAGATGTTTCCTGGAATCATCGTTATTCTTTATCATTGCGTAGTGCTCCATTGAGTATATGTACCACAGTTTACCTATCCATTTTTCTATTGTTGGGCATCTAGGTTGATTCCACCTTTTTGCTATTGTGGACTGTGCCACGATAAACATTCTGGTGCATGTGTCCGTTGGTGTGAAAGGCCTTGAATCTGTAGGATATATTCCAAGTAGTGGAATTACTGGGTCAAATGGTATATCAATATCCATTTTTTTAAGGAAGCGCCAGATTGCCTTCCAAAGACGCTGGACCATTTTGCAACCCCACCAACAGTGTAGGAGGGTTCCACTTTCTCCACAGCCTCTCCAGCATTTGTTGTTTTGTGTTTTCTGGATCATGGCCAATCTTGTTGGGGTGAGATGGTATCTCATTGTTGTCTTGATTTGAATTTCTTTAATAGCTAAAGATCGTGAACATGTCCGCATGTGTTTTTTGGCTGCCTGGATCTCCTCTTTAGTGAAGTATCTGTCCATCTCCTTTGCTCATCGCTTAATTGGATGGTTTATCTTCTTATTGATATTTTGTAGTATCTTATAGATTATGGAGATCAGGCGTCGATCTGACATAGAGTTGCCAAATATTTTTTCCCACTCTGTGGGTGTTCTTTTAATTCTATTAATAAAGTCTTTGGATGAGCAAAAGTGTTTGATTCTTAATAGTTCCCATTTATCTACTTTCTCTTCTGTTGATTGAGGTTTCTTTGACAGATTTTGGAGTCTGTCCTCACTGTGTATTAAAACTTCCATTGTTGTCCCTACCTTTTCTTGAATGAGCTTTATCGTTTTAGGTTTGATATTTAGGTCTTTTATCCAGTTGGAGTTGGTTTTTGTATAAGGTGTAAGATATGGATCTTGATTCAGTTTATTGCAGATGGATAACCAATTTTGCCAGCACCATTTGTTGAAGATGCTCTTTTTACCCCAGTTTAATGTCTTAGGGCCTTTGTCGAATATCAACTGTTCATAGGCAGATGGTGTCAACTCTGGGGTCTCAATTCTGTTCCATTGATCAGTCTGTCTGTTCTTGTACCAGTACCAGGCTGTTTTGACCGCTGTGGCAGTGTAGTATGTTCTAAGGTTGGGTAATGAGAGGCCTCCCAGTGTGTTCTTCTTCTTTAGCAGTACCTTACTTATCTGGGGCTTTTTCCCTTTCCAAACAAAATTGGTGATTTGTTTCTCCATCTCATTAAAAAATGATGCTGGAACTTGTATTGGGATTGCATTGTATAAATAAATGGCTTTGGGTAAAATAGACATTTTCACAATGTTAAGTCTTCCTATCCATGAGCAGGGTAGGTTTTTCCATTTATCTAAGTCTCTCTTAGTTTCTTGTAGTAAGGGCTTGTAGTTCCCTTTGTAAAGGTCTGTTGTTTCTCTGGTTAGATTAATTCCTAGGTACTTTATCTTCTTAGGGGCTATCACAAATGGTATACATTTGATAATTTTCTCCTTAACAGTCTCGTTGTTGGTATAAAGGAATCCTACTGATTTACTTATGTTTATCTTGTATCCTGAGACTTTGCTGCTCTTCTATCAGTTTGAGTAGCTTACTTATAGATTCCTTGGGGTTCTCTGCATATACAATCATATCATCTGCGAACAGGGAGATTTTAACTTCCTCTTTGCCGATGCAGATGCCCTTTATTTGTTCGTCTTGTCTAATTGCTCTGGCTAGAACTTCTAGCACAATGTTGGATAGGAGAGGTGACAGTGGGCATCCTTGTCTAGTTCCTGATCTCAGGGGAAAGTCTTTCAGTCTCTCTCCATTCAGGATGATGTGGGCAATTGGCTTTGTATAAATGGCCCTTATTGTGTTGAGGAATTTGCCGTCTATGCCCATTTTGCTAAGAGTTTTGAGCATGAATGGGTCTTGGACTTTATCAAATGCCTTTTTGGCATCAATGGACAAAATCAGGTGATCTTTGTCTTTTGTGTTATTTATGTAGTTAATCACATTAATTGTTTTCCTGATGTTGAACCAGCCTTGCATCCCTGGTATGAATCCCACTTGGTCATGGTGGATTATATTCTTGATATGTTGTTGTATTCTGTTGGCAAGAATTTTGTTGAAGATTTTTGCATCTAAGTTCATGAGTGATATCAGTCTGTAATTCTCTGTCTTTGTTGCATCTTTCCCAGGCTTAGGTATCAGGGTTATGCTGGCTTCATAGAATGAGTTTGGGAGTACTCCATCCCTTTCTATACTGTGAAATAGTTTCAATAGTATTGGGGATAACTCTTCTCTAAATGCTTGGTAGAATTCTGCTGTGAAGCCATCTGGGCCCGGACTTTTTTGGGTTGGCAGTGTTTTGATGACCTTTTCAATCTCTTCCTTTGTAATGGGTTTATTAATTTGTTCTGCTTCAAGTTGTGATAATTTGGGTAGGTGGTATGAGTCAAGGAATTGGTCCATTTCCCCTAGGTTTTCAAATTTGTTAGAGTACAGTCTTTCATAGCATTCTGTTATGATGTTTTTGATTTCTGTTGCATCTGTGGTGACAACTCCCTTCTTATTTCTAATTTGGGTTATTTGTTTCCTTTCCTGCTTTTCTTTAGTAAGTTTAGCCAGTGGTTTATCAATTTTGTTGATCTTTTCAAAAAACCAGCTTTTGGTCTTTTCAATTTTTTCAATTGTTTTTCTATTCTCTAATTCATTTAGCTCTGCTCTAATCTTTATGATCTCCTTTCTTCCGGTGCCCTAGGGGTTCCTCTGTTGTTCTCTTTCTACTTGTTCAAGCTGTAGACTTAGTTCCTTGATTTGGTTTCTTTCTTCCTTCCAGATGTGTGCATTTATGGAGATAAACAGACCTCTGAGCACTGCTTTGGCTGTATTCCCATAGGTTCTGGTAGGAAGTGTTTTCGTTCTCATTGGAATCCATGAATTTCTTTAATTGATCCCTGATTTCCTCTATAACCCATGTTTCTTTGAGCAAGATGTTGTTCAGTTTCCAAGAGTTTCACTTTCTATCTCTGTTTTTTCTGCTATTGATTTCAACTTTGACGGCTTTATGATCTGAGAAGATGCTTTGCAATAATTCAATGGTATGGATTTTGTTGAGCATTGCATTATGGCCTATCACGTGGTCAATTCTGGAGAATGTTCCATGTGCACTGGAGAAGAAGGTGTAGTTGTCTGCTGATGGGTGGAAAGTTCTGTATATATCAATGAGGTTTAGTTGGTTAATTGTGTCAATGAGGTCTTCTGTATCTTTACTGAGCTTTTTTCTAGATGATCTGTCTAGTAATGAGAGTTGAGTGTTAAAGTCTCCCACTATTATTGTGGAGTCATTTAACTCTCTTTTGAGCATAGTCAGTGTTTCTTTGACATATTTAGGTGCTCTGACATTAGGTGCATAAATGTTTAATATAGTTAAGTCTTGCTTGTGTACTGAACCTTTCAGCAATAAATAGTGTCCATCTTTGTCCACGATGGTGGATTTGACATTAAAGTTGATTTTGTCTAAGATTAGAATTGCCACCCCTGCTCTTCTTTGTTCATTGTTAGCTTGATATATATTCTTCCAACCTTTAATTTTCAGTTTGTTCCTGTCTTTACGTCTCAAGTGAGTTTCTTGTAGACAACATATGGATGGGTCGTGTCTTTTGATCCAAGATGACACTCGGTGTCTCTTTACTGGAGCATTCAGTCCATTCACATTCAATGTAATTATTGATAGGTATGTGTTCACTGCTGCCATTGTGATATGTTTATTTTTATGTTGATGTTTTCTCTGTTATTCTTATTAGTCTGTTCTGAGACACTCTTTTTTGTGACTTGATTTTTCACCTTT
Organism: Heterohyrax brucei; assembly: GCA_028571685.1. Taxonomy (NCBI): domain Eukaryota; kingdom Metazoa; phylum Chordata; class Mammalia; order Hyracoidea; family Procaviidae; genus Heterohyrax; species Heterohyrax brucei. The sequence continues at coordinate 13,807,242 of CM053164.1, read as the reverse complement.
TTCAGAGCTGGTTTTATAGTTGTTGAGACTCGTGTGTTAGATTTCTTGAAATGGTATGATACATCTTTGTTGTGCTTTACAGCTGCCCCTATGAATCCCCTTAATAAACTATTTATAAACCCAATTTTAATTACTACCAGTCTGGTCATCTTCCTCTCCATCTGGAAGGACTATAACGACTGTAGTACATCCCTCTTTTATTATGATGACACCATAGTTTTCATGATGATCACTGGATTGCTTCTTTCCAAATCAAAGCTGTGATTTACTTTGGAGCCTTCCCTAAATGAGTATTGAGTAGTGTGTCGTTCTAAAATATAAAGTTAGTGGTTTCGTTCTTCTAAGCCAAAGCCAAGAACTTCTTTCAGTATTTCTTGTAGTTTAGGTTTGGTTTTTACAAAGTCTCTGAGTTTCTGTTTATCTGGGAATGTCTTAATTTCATTTTCATGTTTGAAAGACAGTTTTGCAAGATATATAATTCTTGGTTGGAAGTTCTTCTCCTTCAAGACTTTAAATGTGTTGTCCCACTGTCTCCGTGCCAGCATGGTTTCTGCTGAGAAATCTGACGAGAGCCTACAGGGTTTCCCTCTGAATGTTAGCTTTGCCTTAAGTCTTGCTGCCTTTAAGAGTTGCTGCTTATGTTTCATTCTGTTAAGCTTGATTATAATATGTCTTGGAGTCTTTCTTTTGAGATCTATATTGAGTGGCGTACGATATGCATCTGAGATGTCTATATTCTCTTCCTTCATGATTTCTGGGAAGTTTTCTTTCAGCAGCTCAGCAACAATACTCTCTGTGTTCTCAGATGTCTCACCCTGTTCAGGGACTCCAATTAATCGAAGGTTGTTCCTCTTAATAGAGTCCCACATGCTTCTTAATGTTTCTTCATTTTTCTTGTTTCTTTTTTCTGATTTCTGCTCATAGATGCTGGCATCAGTAGCTCTGTCTTCCAAGTCAGAAATTCTTTTTTCCATTTGTTCCATTCTGTTTTCTTGGCTTTGCATGGAAGCTTCTATGTCTTTGATTTTCTTCTTGATCTGTTGGATTTCAGAGTACTGGTACTCCATCAGATCGAACAACTTGCTTAATTTTTCATTTTGTTCTGCTGCATTTTGTATAAGGTCTAGAAGGGCCCTGTATATAATCAATTTGTATTCACTTCCTGATGCTTTTATAAAAGTTTCTTCATCTGGAAAGCTCCTTGGTTGCTTTGTTTGGGAGCCTTCTGAAGCCATGAGTGATTGCTTGTATGCCACAATTGTCTGTTGCTTTTTGGGTCCCATGTGAGTATATAGAGGCTGGAAGAGGTACTGTGAGGATGGATTGCAAACGTTTCTCTAGGCTGTCTTCAAATGTAAAGCAAAAGGTATCTGACCAGTTCACAAGTCAGTTAGGTTTTCAGGTGTAGAGGTCCCTCTTCCCATCTGACAATGTAAGCGCCACTGTATCCAACCCCAGATGATAACTAGTTCAGAATACAGCGCCTGGTGGCCTGTGCTGACAGGGCCTAGCCTTATCTAACACTGCATCGAGTACTGGTTTTGTGATAGAAAAGCGCTCTCCTGTGGGCAGGGTCTGTCTCCCAAGCTAAGAATTAGGTCCAGCTGCGGCCACCGTACCCAAGATGGTGTCCTCCACACAGGCAGCAGACAGAGGGGCCAAAGGTGCCCAGAGGTAGTGATTCCTCTGCTTCTGTTGCAGGGCCCCCAATGCAGGCAGCACTGTGCAAAATCACTACTTTTCTGTTGGAGAAGCGCTGTCCCGTTTGTAGGCACTGGCTCCCAGGCTAAGAACGAGGTCCCGCTAAAATCTGGGTACCAACATGGCGTCCCGCACCCTGACCGCGGAGCTCCGCACAAACCCCGCTGAGGCAGCTACAAAAGGAAAGGCTCAAAGTGTCTAGATTAACAGAGTCCCGAGCCTGCCTCTCAGAGTATGGGAATTTCGCCTGCCTATCCCTCCAGCAGCGCATCTGAGTCCAGCCGCCGGGCAAGGCCCAGCTCCGCCCGCCAGCCGAGACCGAGGAAAAAAAAAGTCACAATGGTGCGTTTACCTTCCGTCCGTGAGAGCCGGGGCTAGCTGGGAGCGAGAGTCAGCGAGAGAGAGGAGGTTTTTCGCTGAGTGGTATGAAGTCCCAATTAACAGCTCTGTGCAGTCTCCTGAGGCTGATTAGGTGCTCAGAAGGCTCTGTTTGATTGTCAATTCAGGTCTTGGTTTCCAGAGGGATAGAAAGAGACCTGTCCTTAGTCTGCCAGCTTGACTCCGCCCTTCGGTATCACCGTTTTTTTCATTTTGTAGAGTCTCTATTGAAGAGCAAGAGCTGAGTCAGACGCCAGATCTTCAAAAGAGAGTTTATTTTCTTTACCCTGAGCTTTGTAGAAAGAAGAGAAAAGTGTATGTTACAATGTAGGACTCTAGATGCCCTGGGAACAGAGTGAGCTATTTTAGCTAGGACCTCACTCAAAGTAGAGTACAGATGATGAGCTAGCTTTCCTGGAAGCATCAAAAAACTTTTTCTTGTTTGGTTTTCTATCAGTACAGTTTACCACCTTCCATCTACATATTCTCATGCTAGGCTATGGTTATCATCTAAGGAGCATCGGTTGGTCCCAACGCACCTGGAACAGATGAAACTGAGGACATCAAAGACATGAGGAAAAATAAGCCTGGCAGACAGAAGGACCCATATGATTAAGAGACTACATTAGCAGAACAGAAGAACTGGATGGTGCCCAGCCACCATCAAAGACAGACCAGACAAGCAACACACTACAGAGTGCCTGACGTATCATCAGAGCAAGAGGTGTGCAGGTCTAGAACTAAAAGACAAGACTTGGTGGTCCAATAACCTCAAGGGTTCCCTTAGAACATGGGTCCTAGACTTGCTGCTTGCCCAGAGCTAAAACCAGTACGGAATAAACTGGACCTGGGGACACAGAGTGATGTAGGTGGTGTTTATACTTTATGGTTTAAGATATATATGAGGCTATCTTTCTGGTTTCTTTTTAGAAGTGAGAGGAGAGTGTGGAGAGGAGGGACTGGTGTTGGTTGAGTGGATACTGGAAGTGAAGAGTAGAAAAGAAGAATGTGTTGCCACAGGGTGAGGAGGGCAGACAGAGTTGCAGATAGGCAGGTACTTGGGGTTTTATATGGCAAACTGACTTGGATTGGAAGCTGTCGCTTAATCATAGGAATATATATATATATGTACATATATACGTGTATATATATATACATATATACGTATACATATATATATACTATATATATATAGTATATATATTTAGTAACCAAGAAGATCCTCCAGAGCAGTTCTACTCCATAGCACACTGGGCTGCTGTGAATGAACTTGACACCAGCAGGTTTGACTGGGTGTTAAAGCATGGAGGCAATGACAGTTAAGTAGTAGAATTCGTGCCTTCTCTGTGGAAGGCGTAGGTTCAATTCCCAGTCAGTGCACCTCATGAATAGACAAATCAGCTCTCAGAGCAGGAGGCAGGAAGGAATATGCATGTTGCTATGATGCTGAACAGGATTCAGGAGAGCTTCCACACTAACAGGGCTAGGAAGGAAAGCCTGAAAAACTACTTCTGAATTCAGTGAGAGAACACATTATGGATCACAGTAATCAGATCCACAACTGACCATGGAGATGACAAAGGGCAAGACAGTGTTTCGGTCTGTTGTGCCTGAGGTCGTCAGAAGTCTAGGGTCAACTCAGAGGCAGCTAACACCATCTTACGGTATGTACCGTGCTCTCTGAAATTGTTTAGTTACATATTGTTTCTTGTCTTAGAACATGAACTACTTTCTGTATGTCCCTGCACAAAGCACATAGCTTGGCAGAGTTCATCACATTATAATATTCATGTGCCCATTTAAAATGTCCATTATAGAAGCTTGCATTTTTGTGTTAAACGGAGCTCAAAGGACTATGTGTTTCCCTAGGTACAATAGCATTCCCTTTCAGAAGGAAATTTTATTACTTTCTATTGTGTTATAAAAACATGATACTTTTAGTTTGGAGAAAATGTAATATATTCAGACAAAAAATGCACTGATCAGCAGTGCAAATTTTCAGTTGTAGACTCCTTGTCCAAAATTGATTGCACTCTGCATTCAGAAATAGGAACATAATTTTTGTTTGAATTGGATGCTCCAGGACAATTTAAAGTCCAGTCAATTTAAAGTCAGTCATTATGATTTCCTACAAGGAAGAAATTCAATTTTATCTAGAAGCAATTAACATCTACTCAACAAACATGTGTCACATAGTATGTATAGGCATTCTGTAGGCTTGAGATACATGAGAGGTTAGTCAGGTTTTTGACTTGCAAGATGCTGTGATTCAAAAGGAAGATAGACATGAGAACAGTATGATAAATATAAACACAGTTTTAAGTGTATAACAAAGGACATAGACAAGGTGCACAAGATCGCAATGATTCACTCTGCTTGAGGGGAATACCACGAAGAAGATGATCAAAGCCAGCTGCATAGAAATAAAGCTTAAATTGAAAATCAACGAGTAGTAGTTGAGTGGTTAGATCATTGGGAAACATCTTACCAAAGTAACATTACTACGTATCATAGAAATGCAAATAGAGGCCATTTAAAACAGTCTTTCCCAGGTCCTAGACAATTCTTATCACTTGAAGGAGCAGAATACAAAAAGTGTCCACCCCAAAATCCTTGAAGATTGTCTCAGGCATAGTACATAGCTGTAAAAGTTTAAATATATATCTGAGTTCAAACTTAACATCTATGTTTTTACCGTAGTCCTAGCTATAATGGAATATATATTTTATGGAAGAAAAGTACTAGAAATTGCCATGACATATCTATTGGATGAAGTTGAAGAGTATAATAATATATCTTCTGGCATCAAGAGATCTTCATTGCATGGCCATAAAAGTTGAGTGGTCTAAATATTTGTATCTTTGGAGAATATCCTGTGTTGACTATAATATTAGTTATGGACTTGAAAATCCATGTCACAAGCCTTTTTTTTTTAGATGGAATGTAGCAAGATGCTTAAGACCAACCAGTGTTCCTTAAGACCAGTTTGTTGTCACAAATAACTACTTTGCTGACACCTCTTCTTACGCCCTAAGAGGATGACTTCTTATAATATAGACAAAGGAGAATGCAAGAATAGTTAGTCCATGGTAAATGGGTTAAAGTAGTTAGTGAAATGACAGAAAAGACTTTAAACGAAGCTGCAATAGGGTAGATGCCTTCTTCTTGTCATCTTTACTTGTCTATTCTCTGTCTCTTAGACTAAGAGTTGGACCCGGCTCGACAGCAATTGGTTTTGGTAAGCCGTAAGGCATATCATTAATGAGAGTCAAAAAGCCTTCACTGCTAATGTTCCCTTTGTCTAGTATTCTTGTTTCTTAAAAGCTAACTGGGCCACTGTCCTCATTCTTCAACTATGCCAGTTTTACAAATGAGGCTAGGAATCAACCTGAGGGCACACAACAGCAGCAAAGAAGCACTTAGTAGTAGACGTTGCCTTTCAGGTTCACCATGCCCATGATAAACCAATAGGGTTCACTGAATCAGACTCTCAACTGTCCTGGGTAGGGCGGCAGAGAACTTGCTAGATGTGCATCCCAAAGCTGATCATTCAAGGTGATGAGTCAAGGCTGGTCTGAGGACTTGCCAACATCAGATTTGGAAATAGTATTGGATTGATATTCTCCTGCATGGAGAAACGAATTCAAGTCATAATACCTAGATTTTAGTACCCCTTAGGCTGTTTCCTAGCTCATTAGCCAGATCATTTTTTTCTGTCTGAGTTGCAGTGTCTTCTATAAAATGGTGATAAAATAACACCTTTCCACTATATTATTGTTGGAATTAAAATTATGTTGAGATAATGCTAAGGGGTCACTATGAATCAGAATCAACTGGGTAGCAACAGTCTTTTGGCTTTTGGAAGTACTTTGCAACCTCTAAGCACCATATGAAAACTCTGAAGGATTATGAATTTTTGTATTATTACTTTGTTATTATTAAGATTCATATGTAGTTAGGAAAGTTAACTGGTCCAATTACTTTGCACTTTCTACCAATGATTAGCGTGTGTAGCATTTTGTTGTTAGGTGCTGTCAGTTCTGACTAATAGCAACCCTATGCACAACAGAACAAAACACTGCCTGGTCTTGTGTCATTACCACAGTTATTTTTGTGCTTAAGCCCATGTTTGAGGCCACTTTGTCAATTCATATTATTGTAGATCTTCCCCTTTTTTACTAACCCTCTACTCTACCCAGCATGATGTGCTTCTCAAGGGACTGATCCTTCCTGACAACATGGTCAAAGTATGTAAGATGCAGTCTTGCTATCTTAGCTTCCAAGGAGCACTCTGGTTGTACTTCTTCCACAACAGATTTGTTTGCTCTTTGGGCAGTCCATGGTACGTTCAACATTCTTCTCCAACACCACAACTCAAAGGCGTCAATTCTTTTTCTGTCTTCCTGGTTCACTGTCCAGTTTTTGTATGTGATGTGACTGAAAATACCACGGCTTGGGTCAAGCACACTTTAGTTTTCAACTTGACATCTTTATTTTTCAATACCTTAAAGAGATCCCTTGCAGAAGATTTTCCCAGTGCAATGAATCTTTTAATTTATTGACTGCTGCTTCAATAAGTGTTGATTGTGGACTCAAGTAAAGTGAAATCCTTGGCAACTTAAGCCCTTTCTCCATTAATGGCAATGTTGCTGCCCGGTCCAGTTGTGAGAATCTTTGTTTTCTTGATATTGAGGTGCAATACATACTGAAGGCTGTGGTCTTCAGTCTTCATCAGTAGGTGTTTCAAATCTTCACCTCCAGCAGGTAAAGTGGTGTCGTCTGCATAATGCAGATTGTTAATGAGTCGTTCTCCAATCCTGATGCCTCGTTCTCCTTCATATAATCCAGCTTGTTGGGTTATTTTCTTAGCATACAGATGGAAAAGGTATGGTGAAAGGATCTAACCTTGATACATACCTTTCCTGTCTTGAAACTGTGCTGTGTCTCGCTATTTACATGACTGCCTCTTGATCCATGTACAGATTCTTTAAGAGCACAATTAAGTGTTTTGGGATTCTGATTTTATGCAGTGTTAGCCATAATTGGTTGTGATCCACACAGCTGAATGCCTTTGCACAGTCAAGGAAACACAGGTAAAAGTCTTTCTATTATTCTCTGTTTTCAGCCAAGATCCATCTGGCATCAGCGTTGATATCCCCCGTTCCATATCCTCTTCTGAATCTAGCATGAATTTCTGGCAGTTCCTTGTCAATCTACTGTTGCAGTTGCATTTGAATGATCTCTAGGAAAATTTACTTGTGTGTGATATTAATGATGCTGTTCAGTAATTTCTGCATTAGGTTGGATCACCTTTCTTGGGCATGTATGACATACTAGATGTAATTCTAAACCTCCCAGCTGCAGGTCTTCTGCCTGTAGGTCTCAAGAAAATCATGTTCAGGTATTTTCTATTTCTTTGGTGAAAGAGCAGTAGCCTTTTCAAGAAAGAAGACTATAAAGAGATCTATTTCCCCTGGTATGTCTGGCATGTGTCTTCAGATGCCTGGAATATTCAGTACACAGTTATTAGGTGCAATTATGTGCTCTAGGGTCACCATGAGTTGGATCTGACTTGGCAGCACCTGGCTGGCTTGGCTATGTGTTCTAGTGACCTCCAAGAAAACACTACGGAAAAAACATACATAATGCCAGTTTCCCAAAGGCAGGTGCATACAGATGACAAAATAGCTCATTCAGAGGGAGCAAGTACTTCCAATTATGTCAGGACAGAAAAGCAACCTTGATACTTTCAGACCATCTGAACAAGACTCAAGATTGACGTCACCCAAACAAGGACGCAAAACTCATATTTTGTGCCATGTAATTATGACACTTGTCTAAATTTCATTCTAGAGAAATGGCCTTAATATCAGATATTTAAAGACAAAACACATAAAAGACCACCTACCACAAAATGTACAATTTGCTACAGTCTACATTTCTCAAGCTGAGCAAGGATGAAAACACAGAAATCAATATTCCTGAACGAAAGTGAAGGCTATACGTATGCAAGCAAAATATCACTTGAAAAACATTACATCTCAAGGATTTAAAATATTTGTGGAATAAATATTTGATTTCTTTTCCAGGTCAAAATTTTCAGTTATATTAATTATAAAATAAAACTACCAGGGCACTCTGGTAGTGTTCAGGGGAGAATAACTTGATACACAACCTCCACAGAGTAGGTGACAAAGTATGACCCCAGCTTCTCTAGAATGTTAGACAGACAGACAGACAGACAGACAGACAGACATCAGAGACCTGGACCACGGAAGAGGGCTAGAAAATAAACACTCCCACTTAAAAAAAAAAAAAAAACCTAATGGAAACATCTCATTTTTAAAGTGCTAACATGCTTTTCTTTATTTTCAAAGACTAACTTCAGGCAATGTTGTCCATCCCAGATGTCCAGTTTAGTGAGGTTAAGTTTCTGCAATCTATGTTTGCATACAAACCATACAGCAAGACCACAGGATTGTTGATTCCCTCCTGCTCTGCACTCCTCTAGTACACACACTCATCCACACCTCCACACACAAAAACACACAATTTTTCTATTTCATTTCTGGCCCACTTGCTTTGACACTGAATAAAAAGAAAAAAAAAAAAAGGTACATGTCGGGGGTTTGTATGCCCTGAACATCACAAATGCCAGACTGCATGAAAGATAGTTATAAAAGCAGCCTTCTTCAAGAAAATAAAATTGAAATCCTTGGAAATGTGTAAGAGGAATAATAAATTTCCCACTGGATTTGGAAAAAACTGCTTATTCAATAAGTTTGCTTTTTATTGTTTGTGAGCTGTCAGTCCTTAGATGGTGATATTTTTTTAGGGGAGAAATACACTAAGCACCTCAAAAAAATGGCTGAAGAATTTATCGATATCCTGAGAACCAAAACTGTTTCATTTTTTTGCCAACTTCTCTTTAAATTATTATGTAACATCCTGGATTAAGTAGCCCCTCATAGGGATTTCAGAGTGTTCGCTGATGCTTTATGAATTTTATGCAGCAACATTGTTTATTATAAAAAGAAGCAAGCTCGTACACCTTTTCAACTTGTCTTCCCTAGTAAATGTGTTTCCCATCAGATTCTCAGTTCATTTTCAGGATGTGTTTGCCTGTCTTCAAGTTATGGGAACATTTCTATACAACCATCAGCTCTTGAAGCACTGTTTGTCAGCATCGACATTCTTTCCTATGAAATGAAGCTAAAATATGTTGAATTACAGAAAGAGGTTAAAGAATCTAGATTATGAAATGTGATAGCTCATGTCTCATAAGATAACAAAGTGAGTTTCCTTAACCTGTTTTGTGAATTTTGATGATTTTCCTTCTATTAACCACCAAAATAACTGAAATAATGACAAATTATTAAGTAGTACAACAGGATGGCAGAAAAACTTCACCCGTTATTAATTGACCCCTTGATATTATCCTGAACTCATGGCCTACGACTGGATATTGAAGAGCTGACACAAAACTCCTTAGAAGCGAGGATGACAAGACAACACTTTGGACATCATCATGGCTTGAAAAGTGTTCCCCAAAACTGTGTGTGGCAGTTTGGCTGGACCATGATTCCTGGTATTATGTGATGTTCTTTTATGCTGTGAATCCTACTTCTATGATTTAATGAGTGTGGATGGGCAGCAGTTGTGTTACTTGGGTAGGAATCAAAGTGTAAAGTTGTTTTGTGCCTTGAGGCAGTCTCTTGAAGTATAAGAGAAAGAAGCTAACAGAGAGATTTGGGGATCTCATTCCACCAAGAAGCAGTGTTGGGAGCTGATTGCATCCTTTACAAAGAACCACCATCCCTGCACCTTAGAAGCTTCCAGTCCATGGGAAGATTGACGGCAAGGACCTTTCTCCAGAGCCAGCAAAGACAGCTTTTCCCTGGAGCTGACACCCTACATTTGGATGTTCAGCCTAGCGGACTGTGACAAAATAAAATTTATCTTTTTGAAGTTATCCGCTAATGGTAAATGTTAAAGCAATTATCAAGAGGGATCCATCCCTGGAGAAGTACATCATGCTTGGTAAAGTAGACAGTTAAAAAGAAGAAGACCCTCAAGGAGATGGACTGATACAGTGGCTGCAACAATGAGCTCAAATATAGCAATTTGAGGATGGTGCAGGACTAGGCAAGGTTTCGCTCTATTATACGTGGGATCGCTATGAGTTGGAATTGACTCGACAGTAATGAGCAACAGCAAGTAAATCATGACATTAGAATTTGATAGTTGGTTTTATGTGTCAACTTAGTGAGTCTATTTTGCCTAGTTGTTTGATCAAACACTAGTCTAGGTATTGCTATGAAGGTATTTTGTTAATTTGATTTCTTTTTACATTTAGTTGACTTTAAGTAAAGTGACTACCCCTATAAAATATGCCTCAGCCTCATGTAATGTGTTGATGGCTTTAACAGAAAAAAAAAAATGAAGTTTCCTTATAAGAAAGAAGGAATTCTGTCAAAAGACTGAAATACTCAAGTCCTGTTGAGTTTCCAGTCTACGGGCTGCTGTGTGGCTTGTGGACTCAATCAGCAGCATCAGTTCTTACCTGAATTACAGTAGGTCAGCAGGATCGACAGATTTTGGTCTTTTCAGATGTTGTAATTATATGAGCCAATTTCTTAACAGTTTGGTCTCTTTCTAGCTCTACATGTGTATTTATATATGTCATCTTGCTTCTGCTTCTCTGGAAAATCCTGACTGTAACATGCAGGTGCAGACACCCCCACCGGCCAAAGTTACAAAAGCATGATATGAAATAACTGTTATTTCCAAACCCTAATACAGTGGAAAGATCATGGAAACTGAACAGAAACCCTGACTTCAATATAAGGTCTAATGTCAGTTTTCTGGCCCTCCTAAAGGAATTTGGTTTATAGGAAGTCTATTTCCTATTAATAAGTTATAAAGATAAGTTGTTGTTATTATAAATATCTCATCCTCTGAAGTTGTAGGTACTGCAAATGGTTAATGTTCTCAGATGTTAACCAAAAGCTTAGAGGTACAAGTCAACCTAGAGGCACTTTGACAAAATAGTCTGGAGATCTACTTCTAAAACATCAGTCATTTACAACTTTACAGAACACAGTTCTCTACTGACACGCACGCAGTCACCATGGAATGAAGTCAAAAGCAGCCGGTTATTTCTTCCTATACACTGTAAGTACTCTCAGACAAAAAAGAAAAACAAACAAAAAGAAAACCAAACAAAACCAAAAACTTGTCTTACCTCTTTTATGACTAATCTATAATACATCCTAAAATATAGCAGGTAATTAGTAATTACTAGTTGAATGAATATATTTGCCTTTTATCATTTTGAGAAAAATACTTCAAAAATAACATTTAGGGAGGCAGGGTAGAGGTGGAGGAGTAGTCAGATGATTCCTGTGATCTTCCTAACAACAATGACCTAAAGGAGAAAATGAATTGATCATATATGATTTTCTAGAGTCTTCAATATCAAAGAGAATGTTGGCCAATCAGATTGAGCCATGAGGAAGGAGAATTTGTCCCAAAGTACCTAGGACTGGCCAGACTTGCCTGACTTAGCAGGAATTGGCTAAAACCAGTGTGGTGAGAAGAACAGTGGTATTTGGAAAGTGTCTTCCTCAGTAAAAGATACTGAACTGCAAAGAGCCTCCAGAATGAGCAAAAAAAATGATATTTGGTCATCAAAAACTATGTGGCTTGTATCTAACTGATGGCATGCAGATCTAAAACTTTCCTTTGCGATAAACCTCTCTTCCTTTTCCAAGCACTTCCCATTCCCATTTCTGTGCTGTACTTGGCCTCAGAGACTGACCACAACTGAACTAGAAATGAGATGCTTACATGTACCTTGAACCGTTCTCCAAGATTTGGAGAGAGAACAATTTAAAAAAAAAAAAAAAAAACAGAGGGAAGGATGGGGAAAAAGAAAAGAAAAGAAAAAAGAGTCTGCTGAGTTCCCTGAGCTGAGAAGTCAGGGCAGAGACAGATTTTGTGCCTTGGCTCAGGCATAAGAGGACATGCCTTCATCATAGACACTTAGAGATGGCTATCAACCCTCTGACTTCCTCTAGGCTTGCAGCCAGATATCTGTGCCTACACCAATCACCTCTGTACATCTGGGACTGTATGGGAGTGCTTGCACAATGTGTTTAGTGACTGACTAACTATAAAACTGAGCTAAATCCATCCAAGAACAATAAATGGACTCCTGGACTCCCATTCCTAGTAATATCTCTAACTACTGGCTGACAGGACATTAGAGCATCAAAGGCACCAATGATGAAACAGTTACACATGACCAGCCTACTAAGATATTTTGAAACAAAGCAAAACAAGAAGCTAGAAGACACTAAGGAAACATAAAATATGTAAATGCAAAAAGTTACTGATGGCTCAGAGACAATGGTCAGTACCAAATCATCCAAAGGAACAGACCGTAACATCATCAGAGAGCTCTCAAAACAAATAATCAAGAAATTTTTCAAATGAAGAGAACATCCTGGGATTATCAGATGTAGGATACAAAAGACTGATATTTAGAATTCCTTAAGAGATCAGGAAGGAGATGAGGCAAAATACATCAGAGTGTAACAACAGATTGAATTGTGTGTAAGAGAACATACAGACACAGGAAATAGAAATGCAGAAGATTAACAAAAAAATCACAGAATTAGAAAACTCAATAAAAAGTTAAAGGAGTAGAGTTGAAATAGTGAAACACAAAATTAGTGAGAATGATGATAAATCATGTAATAGCAATGTATTTGAGGAAAAATCAGATAAAAGAACCTTTCTAAATTATGAAAAATTAATAATTACATGGGACTCCATAAAGAGAAATAGTCCACCAGTGATAAGAGTTCCAGAAACAAGAGAGGGATAGCAGCATACATATATTCACTCTATAGAGTGAATTTGTGGAAGACTTATTCACACAAAACTTCCCTGATATCACAAAGGTGAGAAAATATTTATTAAAGACAATAAGAGAACCCTATATAAGCTCCAAAAGAAAGATATAAGGCATAATATAATCAAACTTGCCAAAACTAACACTAAGGATGCAATTTTTAAAGCAGTTCGGGATAAATAAGAAATAACCTAAAAAGGAGAGTCAGTAAAACTAAGCTCAGACTACTTTACAGAAACCATTCAGGCAAGAAGTAAATGGAATGACGTAGAGGTTTGACGATTAAGTCTCCAAACTTAATTTTGCTAAGTGCTGCATACTTCATTGCTTAATATCACTACAGTCACCTTCGAAGTACCCCCTTTGGGAAGCTATGCACTGATGTCAGTGCCTAGTTCACCTTTCAAAGAAATTTTGGAACTCTTTTTCTGAAATGACCATCAGAGCTATCATTGTATTACCCTTGATGTTCTGAATGTCATCCAAATGTTTTCCTTGCAATATTTCCCATTATTCCTACTACTCAAACAAACACAAAGAAGCAAAAGAAGCCCCTGAGCATCAGAAGAAAGCAAAATTAGAGCCAATCTGAATGAACTAGAGAATAGAAAAATGATCAAAAGATTTAACAAGGCCAAAAGCTGGTTCTTTGAAAAGATCAACAAATAGATAAATCGCTGGTAAACTTGACAAAAATAAAACAGGAGAGAAAGGACATAACACAAATAAAGAATAAGATGTTATAAGGGATCACATGAAATTTAAAATAAATAAGTTAATGAACAAATCATAACAGAACGTTATGAAAAATTATACTGTAACAAATTTGAAAACCTAGAGGAAATGCACAATTTTCTAGAAATGCACTACCTATCTAAGCTAAAACAAATAGAGGAAGAACAACTAAATAAATCCATAACAAAAGAAAAATTTGAAAAGGTAATTTAAAAAATTCCAACCAAAAAAGGCCTGGCCTACACTGTTAAGCATTAACACCACTATTACTAAAGGTATTTCAGACTATAGAAAAATACAGAATACTCCCGAATGCCTTCTACGAAACCACCACAACCCTGATAACAAAACCTGGTAAAGACCACAAAAAAGGGCAATTCCAGACCGACATTTCTCATGAACTTAAATGTAAAAATCCTCAGTAAAACTGTAGCCAATAGAATTCAATAACATAAACAATTATTCACCATCACCAAGTGAGATTCATACTAGGGATGCAGAGATGGTTCAGCACTAGAAAAGTAACGAATGTAATCAACCGCATAAATAAAACAAAAGTCAAGAACCACTTGATTTTATCAATTGATACAAAAAAGGTATTTGACAAAGCCCAACATATATTCTTGTTCAAAAGTCTCAACTAAAAAGGAAAAGAAGGGAAATTCTTCAACACGATTAAGGATATTTATGCAATGCCAACTGCTAATATCATTCTAAATGGAGTCTGAAAGCATTTGTCTTCAGAACGGGAACCAGACAAAGAGACTCTAGCCAGAGCAATCAGGCAAGACAAATGAAGGACACCCAAACTGATAAAGAAGTAAAAGTTTCTCTGCTTGCAGATGATACAATCTTATACACAGAAAACCCTAAACGGTCCACAGAGAAATTCCTGGAACTAATAGAAAAGTTCAACAAAGGATCAAGACACAAGTTGGATTCCTTTACTCCAACAAAGAGAACACCGAAGAAAGAAATCACATTAGTAACATTAACAATGGCCCCAAGAAGAAGAAATACTTAGCAATAAATCTAACCAAAACACAAAAGATGTATACAAAGAAAATAACAAGACACTACTGTAGGAAACCAAAAGAGACCTACACAAGTAGAGAAAACTTCCTTGCTCATGCCTGGATAGGCAGATACAGCATCATTAAAATGTCTCTTTTACCCAAAGCTATCTCTAGATACAATGCAATCCTGATCCAAATTCCAATGACATTTTTTTTTAATGAGGTGGAGACCCAAATCACCAACTTTATACAGGAAAAGAAGAAGTCCCAGCATCACAGAAGAACAAAGTGGGAGGCCTCACCCTATCTGACTTTAGGACCTTAGAACTTATTATACTACCACAGTAGTCAAAACAGCCTAGTACTGGTACATAGACCAAAGGAACAGAATTGAATATCCAGACAAAATCATCTACTGACGAGTGGCTGATATTTGACAAAGGCCCCAAATCTGTGAACTGGTGAAAAGACAATCTCTATAACAAATAGTGTTGGCATAACCAGATATCCATCTACAAAAACATGAAACAAGACTGAAATCTTACACCATGCACAAAAACTGATTCAAAATGGATCAAAGACCTAAACAGAAAACCTAAAACAATAGAGATCATGGAAGAAAAAATAGAAACAATGCTGGGAGCCCTAGCAGACAACATAAACAGAATACAAAACACTACTAACAACACACAAACACCAGACAGGGAAATAAATAACTAGGAACTCCTAAAAACTGAACACTAATATTCATCCAAAGTCTCCACTGAAAGAGTAAAAAGCCAAGCTGCAGACTTGGAAAAAAAAAAATTGACTATGACAAATGCAACCAGTGTCTAATCTCTATAATCTATAAGATAACTGCAAAACCTTAACAAGAAAATTGCAAATAACCCAATTAAAAAATAGGAAAAGTATATGAAGAGGTATTTAAACAAAGAAGACATCCTGGCAGCCAACAGATACATAAGGAAATGCTCATGATCATTAGTCATTAGTGAAATCCAAATCAAAACAATGATATACATCTCACCCCAGTGAGGCTGGCATTAGTAGAAAAAACAAAATAAATGTTGGAGAGGCTATGGAGAGACTGAAACATTTATACATGGCTGGTGGAAACGTAAAATGGTACAACCTCTTTGGAAATCTACTTGACACTTTCCTAAAAAGCTAGAAAAAGCAATTCTATACAAACTAGAAATTCCACTTCTTGGAATATATCCTAGAAAAATAAGAGCTACTGCACAAATAGATACACGCATATCAATGTTCATTGTAGCACTGTCCACAACAGCAAGAGACAGATAGGGCCATACGATCCAAAGACTAATCAGTATAAAAGTAGAAGAATTAGACGGTACACAGCTACCACCACCAATGACATCCTTTCCAGGAAACACCGCGAACAGTCCCTAATGTAGTGGGAGAAAAATGAGGTGCAGAGCTCAAACTCTATTAAAAAGACCTGACATGATGGTCCAGAGGAGTGGAACGTCCCTGGAAGACACAGCCCCCAGACTTTCTTCTGTTTAGCTCAGTGCCGAAACTAACTCTTCAGACCAACACTGGACAAGACTATAAAACATAAAATGATACTGCTGAAGGATGTGCTTCTTGGCTTAAGTGAACAGATGAGGCAAATTGAGCAGCTCCCATGCAGAGGCGAGAGGAGAGGGCAGAGGGGGACAGGAACTGTTCGAAAGAATGTGGGAAATACAGGATGGAAAGGAAGAGTGTGCTGTCACAGAGTGGAGACAGTAGCTAGAGCTACATACCAACATGTGTGTGTTTTGTCTGACAACTTGACTTTGATCATAAACTTTTTCTTAGAGCACAATAAAATTACATATATATACGTATACACACACACACACACACACGTACAAATAACACACATCTCACAGAAGTTCCTGATAATCAGTTTCTGATACAATGTCATAAATTGTCTGTCTTTATTTTTATTTGAAACAAAGAATTCTTATTTTTCTTTCTCACTGATTATCTTTTAGGGAAAACATGGTACCAATACCACCATTCGTTAAGTATTGTACCTAACCATTATTTTTCTGATTTGTAAGATACACCCTTACTTTATTAATGATATTTGGGGTTCTGAAACAGTGTTGATTCATCTTCCTTTTGTTTTATCTAGTTTATTCCACAGATCGGTATTAGTTTTGTAAACCACATTTCATTTTAATTGACTTCCAGATTCAATGGGAATGTGTTACGGAAAACCATGTAATACACAGCTAGCCAGATGAGATTGTCCATCCCTCCTGTACACAGACTCATGACAATGCCTGGTTTTTTCCTGAGCTTCTCTTAGATTACTAAGAAACACAAGGCATCAGGAAGCTTCTCACTTCTTTCTAAGATGTGGTTATCATCCACTGAAGGCTTGTATGTTACAGCATGTGGTGCCGGACTCTGAGAAGAAACATATGCATAAGAGTCTTGTTCTCTAACAGGCCACTGAAAATAGAAGGGAAATAAACCTTGACTACTTCTGTTAAACTGTAAGTTTCTTGAGGTCAAGAACTTTAAATTCACATGTCCCAGCAATACGCTGTATATGTTAAGCAAGTGACAATTGCTTGCTGAAATAAATTTGGCATTGGAAAATGTGTGATATGTTCCCGAATTAGTGATGGCCAACATCCTGTATGTTATTTCATTTGAATATCAAAGCAACAATCTAATGTGTATTGATACTGCTCCTTATTTTCAATAAAAACTGAAGCTCATGAAGGATAAATAATTTTGCCAGTCTAACAAATAAGAGTACTTGGATCTAAGCCTTGGCCAGTTTGATGCCAAATTGTCTGATCTTACAAATTCTCTGTGCTGGATATTAATAGGAATTGGTGACTAATAAGAAAATTATAATACTAAAATAAAATGAATAAGAAAGTTAATTGCAATTAACTTCTAAATTACAAATAAATATGTATGCATAGCTTACATGCACTTTCCCGCTTTTTTTTCTGGAGATTCTCCAGAGCACAACAATATTAAAGAATTAATGGGGACTGTTAGCTTGCTGGTACAGTGGTTAAGTGCTACAGCTGCTAACCAAAAGGTTGGCAGTTCAGATCCACCAGACACTCTTTGGAAACTCGATGGGTCAGTTCATCTCTGTCCTAGCAGGTCTCTATGCGTTAGAATCAACACAACAACAGGGGTTTGGTTTTCTTTGATTTCATTGGCCTAGTTTTCCTATCTCTTACCCTTCCTAGTAGACCAGCACTTAGACAAGACAGATCTTCTTCCTCATTACCCTTACATCATATGGAATCTTTTATCTCCTCTTCTCAGGCCACAAGGACCCCAGTTCACCTGTAGAGGACCACTCACTCGTGCCACCATTTTCCACGTCAATATAAATGTCTCCCATGTGCACATCTATGCAGTTCAATCATGGATAGAGCATACTGTACTTGGGAGGTAGCTGTGGCGTTGTAGAAATAACTTTCCACAAACTCTCACTATGAAGTCCTGTGGTAGCTTGCATGCCACCACAATATTGGAAACTGCTTCGTCAGTGTGTTAGCCATCAGTAGGATTCACCCACAATGGACAGATTTCAGTGAAACTTCCAGACTTAAAGACTATGAAGAAATCTTGAAGGGCTACTTTGAAAATTAGCCACTGATATCCAAGTCTTAAAAGTTATCTAGCAGCCATCAGGGAAGCATGACTTGGTTACAGTCTACCTGAAGCTGAAGAGAAGGACCTCAAAAATATGAAGAAAATGTGAGCCCAAGAGACTGAAACAGTCCCATAATTCAGCGACTGCATCAGCATGAAACCAGAAGACCTAGATGGTGCCTGGCCACCATCAGTTACTGCCCTGACAGGGAACACAATTAAAAGTCCCTGACACAGTGGAAAAAAACGGGGTACAGAACTCAAACTCTAATAGAAAAGACTAGACTTTAGGTTCCAATAGACTGGAGGGTCCCTGAAAGGCATGACCTCTGAACTCTGTCAGCCCAGAACTGAAAGCATTCCCAAAGCCAATGCCTCAGACAAAGATTGGACTGGACGATAAGATATAAAATGACACTGATGAAGAGGGTGCTTCCTGGCTTAAGTAGATACACGAGGCTAACTGCGCACCTCTACTCCAGAAGCCCGATGAGAGTATGGAGAGGTGTGGGAGCTGGTTGAATGGATACAGGAAATACAGGTGGAAGAGGGGACTGTGCTGTCACAGGGAGGGCAGAGCAGCTGGAGTTACAGAGCATGCGTCTGTTAGTTTTTGTGTCCGAACTACTTCCACTTAAAGAAAAATAAAAAATGTATTTTTTTTAAAAAATAGAGAAATCAGCCAGTGAAGACAGTGTGGAGCATAACAGAATATCACTTACTATAGTGCTTGAAGTCATAAACAATGGGCTTCAGATACATCAACCACCATCGAGATGGGACAAGACCAGGCAATGCTTTGCTGTGTTGCACGGGGGACCACCACAGACTCATGTCTACTCAATCATACCTGAAAAGAACAACAAAATAGCCTCAGGCCAGGAATCAGGGATCAGGCTCAGGCTGTGACATTGATGTATGGATCTAGAACAAGCTTTTGCACCTTACTGAGCTTCTGCAGTTTCTTCACTTAGGAAAAGCAGCTGTTTGCAATTGGTTTGATGATCTCTAAGGACCCCTTCTAGTTCCAACATCTTAAGGGTACACCTACTGGCTATCTGTAGCCTTTCTCTGTCTTCCCTGGAAATGTTCTCCCCACCGCCTCCTCCCCATCACCACCAGGATGTGGCCTCCAGCCTAGATTCTACCCGCACCCGGGGTCCCACCATTGCTCTTCCTCTGCCCACTGTGTCACTTACTAGGAACAGAGGCCAGTCTGCTCAGCTGCAAACACTTCCACTTTGAGTGACAGCTTTTCCAAGCCTAATATAATTTAATCATTTCTTGGCCTCAATTCAGGCCTGGCTAAGTGCTTCTTTTAGTGGAATGTGTTCAAATGACTGGTGCGGAAGAAAAGAAATATCCAGCCCTACCAGGTCCATTACAGTAGGTGACCTGCTGGCCTCCGCAGCCTGTCAGAGAGCTTCTTCAGTTATTTAATTAATCCGTCACATAGACAAGAGATAGCTCATCATGATGGCTGCGAGAGCTACGCTCTGGTATTGTTCTCCATCCACTCACAAGTAGAAGGGCACACTGAAGGCATCCCATCCCATCATTATTCTCACGGTCTGTCCACCCCGCCCCCTCCCTCCTAACTCCTTCCTACTGTCCTGCTCCTGTCCTCCTCTTACTTTGCCCCATAACTTTCCTCCACGTCATCCCTTCCATCCCTTCCTCTCTCTCTTCCACCCCTCCACTTCTCTTCAGCGATTTCCTCCCACTTCTTGCAAGCAAGTCTATGGGTTTAGAAATCATGTTACCACCTAGCAGAGCCCTGGTGGTGAAACGATTAAGAGCTTGGCTGCTGACCAAAAGGACAACAGTTGGAATCCACCAGCCACTCTTGGAAAACCCTATGGGGCAATTCTACTATGTCCTATAGGCTTACTATGAATCAGATTGACTTGATAGCAATGGATTCGTTTTTTCCATTTGTTTTTTATATCATCTGTTATCCTAGGTCCATCACAAAGTTTTTGTTTTCCTCAAACTCTGCGTTGATAACTTCAGCCAACATTGCTTGCCCTTTCCAGAGTTCCTATTACCTGGATCAAATATTTTTTATCACCTGTTAATATTGTTCCAGCACCTGCCTTTGTCCTTAGAGAAATGGGCAATGGCTGAGCAACAAGATCAGTGATTATTTCAGGCCAATTAGATGAGGAAATTACAGCCACAGAGGAAGACTCAGACAGAACAAATGTCTATAAAACTAAAGGTGCTCACTATATTCTGCTGACAGATTTGTGAGGGGAAAAGAAAAAGAAAAAAAAGAGAAAACCTTTGGACCTGTTTAGGGCTTGACGATAACAGGTCATTTAGCTATGTCTGATTCATCTGAGTTAGCGTTAACTTTTATGTACCCATGGAGACATAACATAACGCTAACTAGTTGGCATTTTCGAAAAATTATCCTACACTATGAGGTTTGGTTCAAATTGGGGAAAACAAAGATAAAACTGAACCACCGATTAGAGGCAATGCTGATTTGAAAAAATAAAAACAGAGTGATAACTTGTGTCCTTAACCTCCATCTCTTGTTTGAGAGACTCAATCTAGCATCTTCAACCAAAGAAAGCAGTAACGGAGCAGTCAACCTCATGGAAAAAGTGTGCCTTTGTAAAGCAGCCGGAGACACTGTCCCCACGCCTCTGTTACCCTTATTTCAAAAACCATCACTTCTGTCTTGGATGAGGGGAGACTAGAGTCTTCCTCTCCCATGTGGTTCCATGGTCACTAACAGACTTGCCATGCCCTATGTGAAGTCAACAGAAGGGAAAAGATTATGTTATGGATACTCCTGCTACTTAAGTGCTTTGGGCTGAAAGCTGTACATGCTATTTCCACTTAGAATTCATTAATTAAATCAAATCATTAAGGTTACATGCAGTTGCAGAGGATGCTGGGAAATGTAGTCCCTGGCTCAGAAACCACTGGCTAAATCTATCTCAGTTGGAAATGACAGAGTTAGTCTTTCCTACAGTCGGCTCCCTGTCCATCCAGCATTTGGGACTCCCTTCTTCACGTACATAAAATATTCGCTCCTCCTCGAGGAAGGCAAGTCAAAGCTGTTGTCTGTCTCTCCAACCAGCTAAAGGGTAGCATCTCTGTATGATGTAAGTTGTCTTCATCAAGCCCAGATGTGTCTCTCTGTGATCTGGCAAACTACATATACACAAACACACACATATATACACACATAAATGTTACCAACATCCCCCAGAATAGTAGGATAGAACTAAGTAAATTAATGTTCAGACATATCCTTAGTAAAATGGAAATTGCATTTGAAATGCTCAGTGTTCTATTGTGAAAATTAAAGGTATCAGGTTTCAGAAATGCTGGGTGGTTTTTATTCTTATAATGATTTCCCACATCTAAATAACGCTTTGCTACTTGCAAAGCATCTTCTTACATATTTTGTGTTCTCTCCGTTTGTTGAGTGTCTTGAGGATTGATTGCTCTATAAATTCCCAAACATGGACATCTGTGACTCCTCACATCCACAGAAGGAATCCTGGTTCACTAATCACAGTGCCGAGATCACAGACAAGCTAAGTGATATTAAATCTTTTACAGCAGAATATGAAAAAAGGAGGAGAGGAAAAATGAAACTAGGAAAGAACGGAAAAATACATCATTACAAAACCTCGGAATCCATGGAGACTAGAAAAATGCTCCACAGAGGGGTTTCTCTGAATTTGTTTTACTGCCCAAACCACACGTGATCTGTTAGGATTTTAAACACTGAAGCCCTGACAAAGTCATTTTTATTCTTCTTTACAAATAGGGGGAGAATTTTTAGGGTCTGTTTAAGTGGTGGAAATAGCAGAAGGGATCTAGGAGAAAATCAGCTGTAAATGGATGGGCCCCCATTAATGAAGGGAAAGCAGACTCCCCACCAGCCTGTTACCAAGGCAACCAGAGGGCTGGACCAGCATCATCTCTTCACTGCTTCCCATTATGGGGATTTTCTCCACAGTGCAGAAGACGAAAGCAAGGATGATTGGAAAAATCTTTCGCCTGAGTATTGCTGGTACAATCTACAAACACAAGGAAATGAGAAGAGATAATACACAAAATCCCTCTCTGTCCAGTGCTCCTGATAGCAATCCACATAGCATTAAACAGAGATCTGACTAGGTTAAAGAAAAAGATTACATGCAGAGCTATGAGTTTCCAAAAGCTCTGGTATGAAAAATATGCTTTGGCTTCTCAGATAGAGAAGAACATTTCCCTTCATTACTTACAAATCATGAAATCACAGGGGTTTTTTTTCTTTTCTTTTAATTTGTTAAGGACCATGTAAATTGTTATTTCTAATCTTATCATTGACATTAAAGCCAGAAAGGTAGAGAGTTCTACCTTAGATTGCTCTGTGAGTTGGTGGCTGACATGGCCTAACATCCAGGCATCAAGACACTGGATCCAAGAATTTTTCTAGACTGACATATAGAGACAAAATTCGGCAAAAGTAAGTGAACACACACTAAGAACCCAGCGCTGGACTAAGGAACTTGCAGTTTAAGTGGCCAGGATTGTGTGGTATTTGAAGAGTACGGGTGAAGTATACCTGCAACCAAGACTAAGATGCATG
The DNA here is from genome assembly GCA_028571685.1 of Heterohyrax brucei. Lineage (NCBI taxonomy): Eukaryota > Metazoa > Chordata > Mammalia > Hyracoidea > Procaviidae > Heterohyrax > Heterohyrax brucei. The sequence continues at coordinate 13,784,243 of CM053164.1, read as the reverse complement.
GAGGGACTAGAGACAGGGACAACCAGTTACAAGGCTGTAGTGATTCTCAAGAAAAAAAAATGACAAGGACATACAATAAGGTGTTGTCTATAGGAATGAAAAAGTAGGCAAAAATAAACACCAGAGCAGTGTAACCAATGAAGCAAATTTAACATCTCTTTTGTGTTTGTTGAGAATTGCAATTTTTTTCTTTTTAATAAGCTGAAGACTGATCATCCAAAGCCTGATTGCAGAAGTAATGTGATTTGACTGGTGATTTTGTATAATGAATGGTCTTAGTATCAATCAGCAGGAAGGCAGCCATGGGGAAAAAGTCTTTGAGTTCTCAAATATGACTCCTGATTCCAACTCCCTCCCCCACACCTTCTGCAGAGGAATCTCAAAGAAACAAACACAGTAAGAAAGTGTCCACAGAAGTGAAAATAAACTGCTTATTAGTCAGAAACCTAACTGATTCATTATAAGGTCATCCCACCTGGCACAATTTTGCAAAATTCCACCCCAAGTATAGTCTATCTCTTTCTTATTAGAGACCTCTGCGTTCTTTTAATTTCATCAGCACATTTTTTTTTTCTTTTCCAGCAGTTACAACCTGTCAAAATGTGAAACATGGATTCGATCTTTTGAAACAGGAAAACAAAAACAAACGCATCCTAATTATGCAGAGTGTGGTCCAACGGTTTGACATTCAAAGAATTTTCTAAGTTCTTTAAAAAAGAAAGAAAATGAAGAATTATAAATGCAAGAAAATCTCAGCTGAATTTACTTCCTGTTCGATCTGCAGTTTTAGTGACTACTGAGGAAATTTCAATCAAGGAAAAGTATTCAGTGAGTTCCTTGTCACAGAGGGACTATTTGCTTGACTGATGATTCAACACAGCAGAGGATTAGCAAGACTGCTCTAAATACATTACAAGCAGTACAAAATATTCCTACTTATAATCTTATTAAGGCTCCGAGTCCTACTAGCCCCCACACCTGTGAAGAGCTGAAGAATTATTCTAGAAGCTGCAGGCAAGAACATAGGAAACTGCATCTGTCCCACTGGAAGCTCAAAGGTTTCCTAAATCTCCTCTAGTCTCAGCTGTGTCTCATACTATCACTGCTCATTCTCCTCTGAACCAACAAATTTGCTGTTTTTCTCTTGACTGTTCTTTATTCCCTTGATTAAAACACGGTACTGTTTAGAAGAGCCTACCCCTGCTAACCAAAAGGTAAGCAGTTTGAATCCACCAGGTGCTTCCTGGAAACTCTGTGGGGCAGTTCTACTCTGTCCTAAAAGGTCACTGTGATTCAAAACAGAAGCAATGTCTATGAGTTTGGTTTGATTTTGGTTTACAATGCTGTAATATTTACTATAATACTTAAACCTGTTATGTCCCAGATATTGTTATATTATTAAAGTTTTATGGATGTCCTCCTAATCTTAAAAAAAAGAAAAAGAAAGAAAACTCAAAATGAAACCTAGAGTTTTGTTATGATTTCGCCCTGTGTTTCGCTAAAAGTTTAACCAAAACACCAATGTCACTGAGTGGACTGCGACTCATAGTAACATTATGGGACACAGTAGAACTGCTTCATATAAATTTTCCAAGGAATACCTGGCAGATTTTCAATTGCCGAGCTTTCGGTTTGCAGACATAACACTTAACCAATACGCCACCAGGGTTTCCAGTAAAAATAAATGGCCTTCTATATTACAATATACAGCAAACAACAACAGCCCAGTGCCTGTCTACAGACAGCTTATTTGAATGGCAAGCGTGGTAAATGACCAAGTCATTGGCTTTGTCCACCGTCTCTTTCTAACAGATGTTTTTGGCTACCATCTCGTGATACTTGGTAGCCAACACACACTACATATTGGTAAGTCAAACAATATGAATGTGTTTTTTCAATGAAACAGAGGAGAGAGGAGACACAGAGACAGAATTCCATCTTTTCCCACAGTGCTCCCTGGAAAATGTGCTACCTTTTAAATACCATCAGAGGTAGGTGCATGATCTCCCTGAGTGATGTGTTGTCTGGTTTAGTCATTTACAGAATCAGCTCTGAATAACTAAGAAGAGAGAGAGTAGGTTTTTCCAATTACTTGGGAAGGGAGATTGACATTTAAAATGGGGGCTCCAGTGCTGCTGTTGCCCCACTCTCTTCCTTCCTAAGTGACCTGCTGAATGCAGCAGCTGTCAGTCTGTTTCATCCTCTGCTGCCAACATTTACCTCGTCAGAGCTCATAGAAGCTGGCAGGACTGACACAGTGAGGGACAGGTAATTGAGAACCCAAAGATGGTGCCTGTTGGGAGAAACAGCATGTCTGTACTGCGGCCGGTGTGTGAGTGCCTACAGCTGGGATTTCTGCTAGCTCTCCACTGCTAACCATCTTCCTCATCCCCTGGCCTCTGCAGATGAGATGATGGAAGTGAAATTCAGGAAGCATGCCATCCAATATCATTTATGTTCTGCCAGTGGAGACCCTTTGTGCCTAACAAATGGATACTTTGAATTTTCCAAGGCAGTGCTAATTCTATGGTATTTATTTTCATAAATGCAACATTTAATGTGATTTAATTTTTCACTTCATTTGTGCCTTTATTTCTCATTGCAGATTGTGGTTTCCATTACAAAGTCCTCAGGACAATAAATTTGGAAAATAAAGAAAAGCAAAAAGAAGAAATTTTTAAAAGGTTGCAAGTTTTACCCCTGAGAAACAATTACTGTAGACATTATTGTGTACCACTCTTAAGAGATTTATTCATAGATTCATTGATTCTTTATATGGACATTATCACACAATAATTTTGTTTCCTATTCTTTTATTTTTTGTTATAATAGACATTCCAGTATTATTAAAAATTTACTATAAATATTATTTTAATGACTATATAACTATGTTGGGTATATTATACATAATTTGTTTAGCTACAACTCTATTGTTGGACATTTATACTGTTTCAAATCACTCACTGACTGTTACAGGTATGAGCAATAAACATTTGTTCATAAAAGGTTTTGAGTATTTTGGATCACTTCTTAGGATGGATTCCCAGCAATAAAATCGCTAGCTGAAAATGTTGAACTTTTTTAATAGGTCATGGTGCATACTGCTAAACTGCTTTCTAGAAAGACTGTATGATGTAATTTGTACGTATTTGTAGGGTTTCTACATTTAAAAATCTGACACTTATGGTATAAACCCAAACCCAAGACATTGGCACTGAGTCAATTTCAAATCAGAGTAGAAAAGCCCTATAGAGTTTCCAAGGAATTTCTGGTGGATTCGAACTGCCAGCCTTTGGTTAGCAGCTATAGCCCATAAATACTACACTATCAGGGTGTACGAAATTTAAGATACACAATATGCATATACATTTCTGTTTATAGATGATACATATTTATAAATTTTACACTGATGTAAAATTTATATATTTATGTACTTACTTGTTATATTTATCTATCCACTTATTTATTTGTTTGTTTATATTTGTGAAGATGGCAACAGAACCAGGCAATGTTTCATTCTGTTGTCCATAGGATCATCTCCATGGGTCAGAATCAACTGGACAATACATAAACACACACATGCGTATACACACACACATATATACACAGAAACAGAGATTTTGTTTCTAGAAAACACTCTCACTTTATCCTATGTTTGAACTGAGCCTAGATTATGGTCTTTCTAAAGAAAAAAAAAATCAGTTCAGGTCGAATTGCTTTAATTGGAAAAATGTGTTCTTGAGTTTTATTAGTTTTTCTGGAGGCACAGCTGGGCAAGTGACCTAATTATTTCTTGTGGATTCTATTAAAACTAACACTCCACTTCCTCAAGACCATCCATTTATTGATCCACAGGGTCATCTGTTCAGCACACAGTTGTGGGATAAATGTGCTCACACTTCTTACAATGACAAAAAAGCCATGGATGCCTTTCTTCCCCACGGGAGGAGACGGGACACATGCACACCATGTCTTAGTAAGCTCCATGAGGGCAGCTCAATAAATGTCCATGGCCTGAAGTACTTATCAGCGATGCTCATAACAGTAGAGTGACGACTTCCATAAGAGGATTCTATGATGCTCTAAAGGTTTTGAGATGGAATGTTGAAATCTGGATGTAGAACTGCTTTCTTATGGCAGTGGTGTCCATCTTTGTCCAGATTTCTACTTCCTGACACTGAGAGATGCTACTTTGAAAAATCTGAGAAAGATCTGCACTCCTTAGTATACCACAAAATTTCTCCATCAATACACTAGACACAGACATCCCTACATTAATCAGATTGTTCTAGGTTATAGATGAAATCAAAATACATATGTTGAACAGACAATCTTTATTTCCTGAAATCACAACTTCTGTACGTATCAGTGACAACTTAGTAGAAACTACCTAAAATAGGACTTCTCAGTCTCCTACAAATTTTAGAATTTTTAAATTTTCTTCATGAGACATATGCTTGCCACTCCCAAACCAATACATAAAACCAGCTAGTTTTTCTAGTTCCTATATCCTATTCCAGACCCCTGGTGGTGCAGTGGTTAACAGCTACAGCTGCTAACCAAAAGGTGGGCAGTTTGAGTTCACTAGGTGCTCTCCTGAAACCCTATGTGCATCTCTAATCTGTCCTATAGGATTGCTAAGAGTCAGAATTGATTTGACAGCTATGGAGTTGTTTTGGTGTTTTGTTATTCCTGAGTTAGCTTAAAGACTTTGACTTTTCCTGTATTTACAAGGAATTCTTTATTCGAGCCCATGAGAAGATGAGGCAGATGCTCACCAATCCAGTATCCTCTTCCTGGCCACACACGAGGAGAGATCCTCTATGCCAGACTATTCCACGGTCATGTTGGGATATTGTCTGGGTTCTCACCAATGGAATTTAGTAAAAAAAAAGGTGTTCGTGTACCACTTCCAGAACACTGCCTTCCAGGGCTCTCAGAGAAGACAGTAGTCCTGCCAGAAAACAAACAGACAAATAAAAAAGCACTACCATCAAGTTTATTCTGACTCATTGAGACCCTATGAGGGCATACATAGTAGAACTGCCCCATAGGATTTCCAAGGAGCACCTGGTGGATTTGAATTGTCAATATTTGGGTTAACAGCTATAGCTATCAACCACTACTCCACCAGGGTTTCCACATCTGCTATAAAAAACAGAACAAATCCACTGCTGTCAAGTCATTTCTGACTCATAGCAACCCTTTAGATCCAGTACAACTTTTCCATAGAGTTTCCAAGAAACAATGGGCAAATTTGAATTGCTAATTTTTTGGTTAGCAGCCATAGCATTTAACCACTATGCAACCAGACTTTCTCTCTCAAGTATGGTAAACTGTGACTCACAGAACCTAGATTTTGAGTATATTGATATTCACTGTAAATTTCTTTCAGCTGTCCTCTACATTGGAAATATTCATACCAAAAAATAATTTTTAAAAAGAAAGAAATGTTTTCAAAAGAAACAAAAAGACACAGAGATGGACACTGCTGTTTGGAAAAGCCAACTGCATCTGTACTTCCAAACACGAGAAATGGAATTGAAAAAGATTTTGAGCAATAAAAGTTCAGGAAAGCTTCCCAGTTGAATATGGACACTCAGGAAAAAATACTAGATGAAAAATGCTTTTTTATCTGTTGTTTGAGTTAGCCTCAGTGTAGAAGTATCATTGTGAGAGAGAGAAGCATATGAGGCAAAGACAAAGAAATGAAAAATTCTGGAGAACTGTATTTTGGGGAGAAAATAAGTATGTTTACTGATAAATGAACTTACTACACCCAACCCACTACTCCTGAGTGGGTTCTCACTCAGTGATCCCATACGACAGAGTAGAACTGTTCCATCGAGTTTCCAAGGAGCACCTGGTTGCTTTGAGCTCCTACGCTTTTCATTAGCAGCCGTAGCTCTTAACCACTGGGAAACCAATCTTCCATGAACTGACCAGTAACAAATAAATCAGAAATCAACTGAGTGTTTGAGATCGTCTTATTGTCAATGAAATCACAAATCTGAAAAACAATAGCAAAACAATAAGCAAAAACCACAATAAGTAGTCTGTTACTCCTTGAGACTTTAGAAAGAGAAAAATAACCTTGAGCTTGTATTATTGGTCCAGTTAAAATTTTTTCTTCTTTTCTTTTTTTCAAGTTCAGCATAATCCATATCTAAGGCTGTAGTTTTTGGTCTTCAACAGTCACTGCTTCAATTCACTTCATTTTTGGCAAGCAAGGATGTGTCATACACGTGTATCCCAAACCCACCGCTGTCAAGTCAGTTCTGACTCATAGTGACCCAAAAGAAGTTGTTAATAGGTCTTCCAATTCTGATGCTGTATTCTTCTTCAGATAGTCCAGCTTCTCAGATCAGCTGTTCAGTAAACAGGTTGAATAAGCAAAGAGAAAGCCTATATATAACCCTGCCCAGACCTTTTCCAATGCTGAATCAAACTACACCTCTTAGCTGGGTTCCAATAATTGCCTCTTCATCCTGACATAGTTACTGCATGAACACAAGTAAATGCTCTGAAATTCCCATTCTTCCTAATATTATCCATAGTTTATTGCAACCCACACAGTCAAACGCCTTCATGTAGTCAACAAAACACAGCTAAACACATTTCTGGTATTCTCTGCTTTCAGCCAAGCTTCATATGATGTTAGCAGTGACGGATGTCCCCGATTCCACCTCTTCTTCTGAATCTGGTTTGAACCTCTGGAATTTTTCTCTTGATGCACAGTTGAAGTCATTTTTAAAGTGTCTCCAGCAAATTTTTTCTAGGATGCAATATTAATGATAAGATAATTCCGCATTCTGTCTGATCACCTTTTCTTTGAAATGAGTAAGAATACAAACAGATCTCTTCTAGTCAGCCAGATAGCTGTCTTCCAAATTTCTTAATATAGATGATACCATGTTTCCAGTGTTACATTCGTTTGTTGAAGTAACTCCGTTGGTATTCTATTAACACTTGTTTTGCATCAGTGGCTTTAGTACAGACTGAACTTCTTTCTTCAGTACCTCTTGATTATATTGTAATTTCTGAGATGGTTGGACAAAACACTCTTTTTTTAATACAGTGATTGTGTGTTTCTTCCATTATCTTCTGTCGCTTCCTAGTTTTTGTTCATAGATTCTTTCATTAATTAGACTCAAGGCTTGTGTCCCTTTCTTCATGTCTTTCAGTTTGAGAAATGCTGAGCTTGTTCTTCCGTTTGGCTGTCTGGCTCCAGGTCCTTCAACGTGTCGTTGTAACACTTGACTTGCTCTTGTGGGGCTACTCTTCGAAATCTTCTGCTCAGTTTTTTACTCTGTCTTTTCTCCTTTTACTTGAACTTCTGGACATTTAACAGCAAGTTTCAGAGTTTCCACTGACACACTTTTTGTTCTTTTCCTTCTTGCTGCTTTCTACAGTTTTTTAACTGTTCAGACATCTCACAGGCATCTGAACTTAGTCACAGACATGGTTCTTGCCACACTCCTCAGCCTCATGCCAATCAGAACAGACAGAATGAGAGCCAGATTTCTGGATTCATCCTACAAGAACATGTATATATCAGCTCCAGCCCAGCATGACCCAACCTCACAGACATTCTCTTTCAATAACCATATCAGGTAGATATCATTACAGTCATTTTATAAGATTTGGGGAATTTAAGCACCTTGTGTAAGATTTGGAGCCCTGGTGGTGTGGTGGTTGAGTCTGACAGCTCACCAAGAGCCAGAAATTCAAATTGACCAGCCAATCCTTGGAAATCCAGTGGAGCAGTTTCACTCTGTCCTATAGGGTTGCTGTGAGTTAGAATCAACTCAATGGCAACAGAGTTTGTAAAAATTCACAGGTCTGAGTGACAGAAAAAGGATTATAATTCAGTTACACCTCGCTGCCAAGTCCATATTGTTTTCTTTCCCTCTGCAAGGATATTTTTTTTCTTTGGCTATTCTATTGTGGGCAATACTATTCTGACCTCCATCTACACTAGTTTCCTCACCCTCAGTGTGTGTAACAATGGTTTCCAATTACTGATGATCCATTGCCTAAGTCATATGATTGCAAAACAAATCTATGTATACTATTTTTAAACATCTCAAAGAGAGGCCACTTGGTTATACAAGTTGCAACTCTTTTAAACACTGCCCTTTGGCTCTGAGCCTATTTCCTTTAGAGTAAAATATCAACATAGAAAAAGGCAAGTTATGATTCCGTGGAAAAAAAATTCAAATCTCTAAAAGAATGAAAATTCTATAAACAGTAACCTGGAAGGAGCCAGCTGCTATGCCGTATTTGATGAATTAATTCTATAACGTTCTCACACAAGGCCTGACTCTTCTGAAGATTTACCAGGAAATGGAAGAAAGAGACAAGAAGAGAAGTTTTAAGTAAAGAGAAAAATAATATACTTAAAATCCTGAAAGTTATGCCTTTAGCAACCTGGTTATCTTAAGCCACACATCGTGTGTAAATTCCAGCATTGTTTCTGATCACAACTGTGTCATTTTTACCTGTATTGTTTTATATAGATTCTGAGTAAAAGTTCTCTCTTCTAAAAATTACATTTTGGAGTAGTCAACGCGAATAAGGTCTACTTCCAACTAGAAAGAGGACGTCTTATTTCACCACAGCCCTTTCTAAAACAAAGAATTCCTTAAGGGTGTTTTCTAAAATGGTCAGGTCACACAAATGAAAGTTCATGCTGAATTCGGCATGAAAAGTTCTGTGAAATAACTCATGCTTTATGGGAAATCACCAAGTTTTATGTCTTTACTTTGAGTAAGCATAATCTGAAAATATATACCTTTGAAGTTGAAATGGAAGAAGAGAAACATGTTTTTGAGGTTATTTTCCCCTGACTCTTCTGGCATGAACTATACTCCTTGCAGCATGAACTTTTATCATCAATCTTTAAAAGTATAACTAAGAAACCATTTGAGATCTTCAACATCTAAAGTTCTTGAAAACTCTGCATATATTATTTGAGCTAATACATCCCAGTGGCTTCTAATTCCATAGATTGGCTTTGTATTGTGTGGCAAGATATTATATTCTAACAGTTCAGAATTCACTGTTTGTTAGTGCTTTAAAACATTGGCATACAAAATCTGGTGATGCAGTTCTCAGAACCCTTCACCCCTGATTCAGCCTATCTCTCTGCTGTACAGTGATTTTTATCTGACTGAGAAGAGAAATAGGCAGTAGCTCAGAGATGTTGACCTATAGATTGCCTGGAGCCTGGGGTAGACTCTTGTGAACCCAAGGTTAGTCTTTAAGAAGTCAAAAAATGTTTTAAAGAAATCTCTGTCTTTGATGTACTCCCTGAGTTTGTTTCCTTTATTCCCTAAGACTGTATCCCACTTACTGATTATTCTTAAGATGTTAAAAAGAATGATGTCTAAGAAAGGAATGATGAGTCCTAGGCTGATGAAAGAAAAGGATTTGTCTACTGTCCGTGGTTATCCAGTCCCAGAGTCCTGGACGACCTGGGGTCTCGGGTACTCTCAGCTGCTTCTCCCAAGGGGATGATGTGGAAACCAATTTGCACACTTTCTTTGAAGAAATGGAAGGATTAGAAGAGTATTCCAGAGATTTTAAAAAATGCAAATGTCAGAAGATATTCTGGGTTCACCATATTCTGGTCCACACACAGGTCTGGACAGTCATTACTGAGGACAAAGGGAGTATTTCTGAAGCTCTGAATAATACTTAAGTACTTTAGAAAATTTATTAAGCTCTTCTGTTTTTCCCCTTCCTCCCCCTCCCCTCTCATCCTTCCCCTTCCCTTCTCCCCTCCCTCTCTCCCTGCTTCTCTTCCTTCTTCCTTTCTTTCTTTCTTTCTTCCCTTCCTCTCTCCCTCCCTGCATCCCAGCTTTTCCTAATAACAGAGCTATTTTTATTTGCTTTGTTTTTTCCAAAATGGATTCAAAGCACAATTTCTTGGTTAGAATAGCAGTCTGGGCCCCAGAGCTCACCACCAAAGCTGTGCCCCTTTCAAGATCCCATCCTCTTTCCACAGCAGCTGCTGAATTCCCTTCCCTCAACACCAGAGCTCCTTGGACTATGACTACCAGCAGTGCATTAAATTACTCATTCTATGTGAAAGTGGTAAGAAAAGCAGAAAAATGTTTTCAAAATCAATGGGCTAAAATGAAAAATAACAGTTAAATTTACTTTATCAGAAGTTGCATTGTTCAAAATTCATCATAAAGAATATTCTGGGTGCTAGAGCCTTTTCTATATTTTTCATATAGAAATAGCACCTGTGTCTGGCTTCTTTTCAAAGACTTTTCCTCAATATTTGGATAAGCAGTGAACTGTGTTTGTAAATTTGATCCTATTTTGCCTCACTTTGGGTTTTATTTCTACCCCTCAGGCTTGAGGTAGCAGAAACTCTCTAGTAAGGACACTTTTTACAGAAAGTTATACTACAGGAAAAATTAGTGAATGCCTGCTGTATGTCAGGTCATACTGGGCACTGCACAGCAAAAGTAACAATCCTCAGTCCTCAGGGAGACAGACCTGTAACTAAGCTCAGCGAGGAGCCTAGGCACACACAGATCTCAGAGCATCATCTATAGAGTTTAGGAAGGGCTTTGTCGTGAACAAGGGTCTGAACTAAGAAATGCAATACAGCAATGAATTAAGGAAGTTTAATGAGAAACTTGCATTAACATTGCCAATTAAAGTAATTACAATGCTCATGTAGAAAATGTATGATGGTAGTGTTATTACAAAGATTACTTTATTGATCCACAAAACACAGACTCTGCTTATGCCAGATAAGGAGATTAAGCCTCAGAGTGGATAACTTAGCCAAGATCACACAGTAATACAACCAAGATTTGAACCTGCATCTGCCTAACTTTAAAATCAATGCTTGTTCTACAGTGCCATCCTGTTCCTCAAAGTTTCCGTCTTTGAGGAACTATAGTACTTTAATCGACAAACATGAAGTATCTGTGCTGTTTGTACCAGATTTAGAAATCCACTTCAAAGAAAAGGAAACTCAAGAGTGAAAGCATGTCGAAGTCTCTTCAATTTAAAGAGAATACAGAAGGAGCATAGAAGTCGCAATACTCTGAAGAGAATTTGATTATTAATCCAATGGCAAATATACATTTCTTGTGACTCAGAAATTTCATTTCCAGTTATGTCTTAACATCCTTCATATGAACCAGGAGACATATGCAAAATGTTCAGTGAACTTGTTACTTGCAATAAAAAAAGAAGAAAAAAACCTAACTTTCCATCAATGGAAAATAGATACTTTTTAAAATTATATTTGTATGATATAAGCATCAAAATGAAATAACTTAATCTATATTTATCAATGGAAACTCTAGTGGCATAGTGGTTAAGTGCTACAGCTGCTAACCAAGATGTCGGCAGTTCAAATCCACCATGCACTCCTTGGAAACTCTACGGGGCAGTTCTACTCTGTGTATAGGGTCGCTGTGAGTACATTTGTTTGGTTTTATATTTATCAGCACACGTGAATCTCAAATATCTGTTGAAATGAAAAGCAAGTAGCAGAACATATTCTTTATGATGCCACTGAGGCAAATTTGAAAATACACAGAACTAAACAGTGTCTTGATTAAGACACACACATTTGTGGAGTTTAAAAATAAGTAAATAAATTGAATGTCTATATTATGAATTGAAGAGAGAGGAAGGTCTTGAGAAGAAAGATGTAAGCAAATCGAATGAGACTGAGAAGAAAAGTAGAACGATCTTCAACTTGAAACTGTTGACTCATTTCTTTTAATTTGAAAAAATCTTAAATTATATAAATAAGTAATTAACAGGCTGGTAAGATTTGTTTTAAGGGACCCAGGCTGAACACATGCATTTACTCTTACTCCTTTCTGAAACTTCATTAAAATTATAGCAAGAATAGTAAAAGGATACAAGAAATATGAGGACAGACAATTAAGTTCACGAACTTATCCTAGAAAAAGTGCTACATACCTCATTGCTGAATACCACTATGGTCACCTTCAAAGTACTCCCCTTGGGAAGCTATGCACCAATGCCTGTACCCTATCTACCCTTCAAAGCAATTTTTGAACTCTTTTTCTGAAATGACCATCAGAGTTGTCATTGTATTATCCTTGATGTCCTAGATGTCATCAAAATGTCTTTCTTTTAATATTTCCTTTATCTTACGGTAAAGAGAAAAGTTATTGGGGGCCATATCAGTTGAGTCGGGAGGGTGTTCAAAAACAGTTATTTGTTTACTGTCTAAAAACTCTCTCACAGACAATAATACCACTAATTTCTTGAACTTGCTACCTCCATACCTTGTGCATTGGCCATTCCAGAAAGCGTTCCAAGATTGCTTTGAAGGATGGGCTAGGTGCTGACATTGGTGCATAGCTTCCCAAGGGGAGTACTTTGAAGGTGACCATAGTGACATTCAGCAATGAGGTATGTAGCACTTAGAACAATTAAGTCTGCATACTTAACTGTCAGACTTAAGTTTGCAGACTTAATTGTCAGACCTTGCATGACCTAATAAATACAAGAAGTATAGGAGAAATGCAGTAGCAACAGATGCTGGGAACAAATAAATCTGGAAACCTGGTGAACAAGAAGTAACGGCCTTAGAAGACCTGATGCAGCAGAAACCAATTCCAGGAGTAAGATCATTTACAGTGTTGTTGTTAGGTGCTGTTAGGTGTTGTTAGGTTCTGTTGCATAGCAACTGTACGTACAACAGAAATCTCAGGAATTGTTAGTGAAATACATTTTTCAAAGGAGAAATAAAGTAGGGATGAAGACACGCTGAACTAAGAAGCAATTACACACACTGAAGGGGGTGGGCTCTTCCCATGATAGAATTCTCATCCTCCAGGTAGGAAATTCAAGTTCAGTGGATGGCGGATGCCCCTCGAGGGAAGCCGTCAACCATCTGTCAAGGAAGGATGGATGTTGTCATGTTGCAGAACAGCTTTCAGCAGCGCTGGCAGACTAAGACAGATTAAAAGTAAGGCCTGAAGATTAGCCAGTGAAAACCCTGTGGATCACTATGTCCTGATCCTATTGGGCAGGGGGCTGCCATGAGTCAGGGGTTCACTCGACAGTCCCTAAAACCACCACCCAACACGCCAAACATTGCCCAGTGGATCTGCTTCTCTTCAATCCCAGAAGAAAACAAAAGCTAAACTAGACAAATTCTGGATGCATTGTCTTAAAGGACAGTGAAGTCAGGTCAGAAATGAAAAGAGTAATGCTAAAAGTACTAACCAATGAGATACCCAATGACTATCTCCCTCTTAGTTTGTTGGCAGCCAGCACTGCAGCCTCACAGAGAGTGTGGTATTCTTCATGAGGAAAATGATCCAATTTAGGCGAAAATATGGAGATCCTAATTTTGGTGGCACCTAGCTGAAATGGCCCAGCCAGAACACAGCACAGTAGAATCCCTCACTCACCAACCCCAGATGCCAAAAAGCCAAGCCAAGTGCCGTTGAGTCGGATCCGACTCATGGTGACCCTAGGGGTACAAATGCTTAACTTCTTTGCAGTGCCTTAATCTTAAATACGAATTTTCAACTAAGTACCTGCAACCATTTAAAGACAGCTCTAACATGAAAGTTAGACCCCAAAACAAGCAAAAGAACTTTAACCACAACAGAAGCCTGGTTAAAGTTATCACCCATGAGGAGAAACCTGACACTGTGTGTCTTCTGATACAATACACTGAAAGGAACATAGCACCACCTATCTGGTATTTTTCCCACCCCCCCCCCCCAAAATCAAAACAAAATAGGAAAGTTTAAAATTTACAAAAAGTTAGTAAACGGGGAAATGAAACATAAGACAAAAGTAAACTGAGAGACCTACAAGGTGAGTTACCTAAACTCCTTGAAAATATCAATTCTGCGTAAGATTTAAGAAAAAAAAAACTATTCTAGGTTAATAGAAACTAAGCAGACAAAATTACCAAACACAACTCATAATCCAGAATTAGATCCGATACTCTAATGTGGTTAAATTAAGGAATACCCTAGTTCTTAGAAAACATACTGCAATACTAAAGAATGAAGACTGTGATGTTTGCAATTTATTTTTAAATGGTTCACACAAAAGTGATTAAAAGTTTTTCACGGAAACAAATTTGAGATAATTCATCACCAGCAAGTCTGGACTGGAAGAAAAATTAAAGAAAAGTCTCTCAAACTAAAAAAACACTAGGCAGAGCAATGGGTCTCAGTGAAGGAAACAAACGTGCTGTATAAACATGTAGGTATGTATAAAAGATATTTTTCTCTTGGTTTTTAATTCACTTGAAAGATGATAACTGCTAAAATTAAAATTAATTGTAGTGTATTTTATTACACATGTGGAAGCAAAATGTACAACAAGAACAACACAAACAGGATGGAAAGGCACAGTTGTGGTTTCAATATCACGTGTGAAATAATATTACTTAAAGGGGACTGCAATAAGTTATAGGTACATAATTGAACTATTAGAGCAGTAGTTCTCAACCAGGTAGTGACTTCGGCACTCCCACCTGGGCTATTGGAAACCATGGTTAATATGTACTGCTGCTAATCAAAAAGTCAGTGTGCAAATCCACCAGGTGCTCCTTGGAAGCTCAAAGGGCCAGTTCTACTCGGTCCTATAGCGTCCCTATGAGTCAGAAGTAACTCAATGGTGGTGGGTTGTTTGTTTTTGCATTTGCTTTTTTAACCTAGTTCACTGAGTTGGAATTGACTCAAAGCTTTGGTTTTCCTGGGGGATGTTTAGCAATATCCAAAGACAGTATTTTGCTGTCACAATTGGGAAACCATACTACTAGTATTGACGGGTTAGAGGCTAGAGATACTGCTAAACATCCAATAATGCACACGATAGACCACTGGACACAGGATTATCCAGTCTGAAATGTTCACAGAGCTGCTTTTAAGCAAACCTGCCCTCCATCCATTAATCACATTGAGAGATGTAGCAAAAAAAAAAAAAAAAAGATAAAAATGAATTCTAAGAGACAGAAAGGGAACCTCCTACATTTTCCAGTGGAGAAAGGATGATATTACTGCCAAGGGTGCCTGAAAATGTGTGAGGCCTTCATTTATTATTATTACTATTTTAATCATAATAACTGAATAACTGGCACTTAGATGGTATAGTGCAGCTATACTTAAACCTCTACAATGCATTGAATAAAAACACAGAAGGAATTACTCACTCAAAACACCAGACGAAACATGACCCTGTTTTACAGATAAAAATGGGACTATTTGAAACTCCCAATAACTCTGTGAGAAAGAAATGATTATTCTCTCTGTTCACAGGGAAGGAAACTGAATTTTTTTAAAAAAAGTTACATGACTAATAAGGCAGAGATAAGATTCAACCCTAGGTTTTTGTAATGGATGTGTCCCTTTCTTGCTGTTCAGAATCTGAATCTCTTTCATGTACTTGGATAAAAATCATAGATTATGGTAAAAGGCTGAGGCTTTTCACTATCAAGTATTCTGATGCCAAATGTATCAAAATCTTATTTTTCAGCGTTTTGTGCAACTGCCACAGGAGAAAGTCATTGCCGTGGACTATTTAAGTTCATGCGAATAGAATTTTAGTTATAGCAGTAGTTGATGAAATAACAGTAGAGACACCTCAACAAACAAATGCAGGCTGGAAATACTCACTAGGTTATGCCAAGGAATTTGGAAGACAATTATGTGGCCAACCAGCTGGAAAAGATACATATTTATGCCTATTCCAAAGAAAGATGATCCACCTGAATGCAGAAATTATCAGACACTTTCATTAATACCACCTGCAGTTAAAATTTTGGTTAGGATCATTCAAAAGCAGCTACTGCATTATTTTGACAAGGATCTGCCAGAAATTCAAGCTGGATTCAAAAGAGAATGTGGAACGAGGGATATCACTGCTAATACCAGATGGATCCTAGCTGAAACAAGGAATACTAGAAAGACATTTGCTTGTGTTTTATTGACTGTGCGTAGACATTCAACTGTGTGGATCATAACAAATTATGGATAACATTGCAAACAATGGGAATTCCAGAACACTTAATTGTGCTCATGAGGAACCCGTATGCAGATCAAGAGGTGTCTTTTGAACAGAACAAGGGGACACTACACAGTTTAAAATAGGGAAAAGTGTGCATCAAGGTTGCATTCTGTCACTACATGTATTTAATCTTCCTGAGCAAATAATTCAAGAAGCTGTACTATATGAAGAATCACAAGACAAATGGAGAAAAAAAATAAAGTCACCAAGGATTTGATTCTACTTGAACCAACAGGTAACACTCCAGGAAGTAGCAGTCAAGAAATCCCAAGGCATGCAGTACTGGGTGAATCTGCTGCAAAACAACTCTTTAAAATGTTGGAAAGCAAGATGTCACCTTGAAGAGTAAGGTACACCCAATCCAAGCTACAGTGTTTTCAATCAACTCGTAAGTATACAGAAAATCCTGGTGTCATGGTGGTTAAGTGCCATGTCTGCTAACAAAAACGTCAGCAGCTCAAATCCACTAGGTATTCCTTGGAAATTCTGTGGAACAGTTCTACTCTGTCCTGTAAGGCTGCTATGAGTCAGCATTTATTCAACGGCAGTGGGTTTGGGTTTTTTTCATGCAAGCAAAAATTGGACTATGAATGAGAAAGACCTAGAAAGAACTGATGCATTTAAATTGAGGTGTTATCAAAAAATGTCGAATGCAAAGTCTGACAAATTCCATGAACTGGCCACCGTGTGCTTATGTCTGCAGCACTGTATGAACAATTCAGTAAGGTTTCATAACCTTGGTCTTCATAACCAGTGTCTCACAGCTGTATTCATGTTGATATGTAGCTTTGAATAATAGCCACTGAAATGGATTGAATTGTGCTCCCCCAAAATATCTAAATGCATGTATCAGTTTGGCTAGACAATGCTTCATTCCCACTGTTGTGTCACTGTTCACCATTTTGTCATCTGATGTGATTTTTCCATGTGTTGTAAATTCTGCAAATCCTTTCTCCCTATTAATAAGTTGGGATAAGTGGTACCATGTTCATGAGGCATGATTCAATCTACAAGACTGGATTGTGTCTTGAGGCAGTTTTTTGGGAGGAGGGGATTTTAAAGAGAGACATCAATAGAGAGATAGGGAGATTTCACACCGACCAGAAAGCAGCACCAGGAGCAAAGAGAATGCTTTGGATCTGGAGTTGCTTTGTGGAGAAGTTTCTAATCTAAGGAAAAGCTGATGAAAAGGACTTTCTTCTAGAGCTGACAGAGAGAGAGAGTCTATCCTTAGAGCTGACACCCTGAATTTGGACTTCCACTCTACTGTGAGGAAATAACTTTCTCTTAGTTAAAGCCATCCACTGTGATAATTCTGTTATAGCAGAACTAGGTAATGAAGGCAGTCCCATTAAATGGTCTTCGTTGTAAAGTTATGGTTATGATTCTATCATTCACAGCCTTGAACTTCAGGATAAATCATGAAGTGTTCTTTTTGATAGTGAACGTGACGCTTCTGCTTTTCAGTGTGTCATTCCCAACATAGTACGCCATGTGATTATCTGATTCTAACTGGCCAATTTCAGCTCATTAATATCTAGGAGACATGATTCTCAATTTTAGAGCATTTTCATCATCCCTCCAAAGAATTTCCACATTCTTTAGCAGTCACATCCCATTTGCCACGAATACACCCTGCCTTAGGTGGCTTTCCTAGTGCTGTTGCGCAATGTCAAGTCAATTTCAACTCATAGCGACCTTGTAGGTCAGAGTGAAACCACCTGCAATGTTTCCTAGGGTGTAATAATTATGCGTCACCACTTGTCTATCAGTGTGTCATACAGTGTTGACTACCATGTTGCTGTGATGCTGGAGGCTATGACGATTCTATTTCAAATACCAACATAGTATATCAGGGTGTCAGACTTCAGGAATTCCATTTAATTTCTGACAACTTCCAATTTTCCTTGATTCATACTTCCTAAATTCCATTACCCAATTACTAATGCATGTTTACTGCAGTTTAGTTTGTGACGCTTCAGCAAATGAAGGTCTTGAAAGTTCTACTCCATCCATAATATTAAAGTCAACTCTACTTGAAGAGGCTGCTGTTTCTTAGTAGTATTTTGAGTGGCTACCAACCTGAGAATCTCATCTTCCTGCACTACTATATCAGACAAAATTCTGCTGCCATTTATAGTATTTGCACTAGCCATATTTTTTTCTTTGTAGATTTTTAAATTTTTATTATTTATTAATTACAGTAAATGAATAAAATTTCTGATATCTACCAATTATCTCACCTACGATAAACCTTCATCCCCCACTCACCCTTATAGCCAACACAGTTATTGCCTTCTGTAAATAATTCTATTTTTAAGTCCATGTAACAGGGGTCTCATACAATGTGTGTCCTTTTGATGCTGTTTTCACTTAGCATGGTATCTTCCAATTGAAACCATGTTAGGAGATGTTTTCTAAAATCTACACTGTTTTATATCATAGAATAGTGTTCCATAGAGTATATATATCACAGTTTGTTTATCCATTCATCTGTTGATGGGCTTCTAGGTTGATTCCATCTTTTAGCTGTTGTAGATTGTGATGCAACAAACATTCATGAACGTGTTTCTGGTCGTGCCACTGCCCATTATTTTAAGAAGTAGTTTGCTAGGTCCTTCTTCTCAACCTACCTTACTTAGTCTAGAAGCTCTGTTGAAATCTCTCCACCATGAGTGATTCTCCTGGTATTTGAAATAGTGTCACCGTAGCCTACAGCACCTCGGCAACATTATAGCCAACATAGTATAGCAAACTGAGAGACAAGAGGTGACCCATAGTTATTACACCCTAGGAAACCCTATGGGTGGTTTCACTGTGCCCTATGAGGTCATTGTGAGTTGAACTTGACGTGACATCACACAATAACAGTAGGAAACTCCCCTAGGGCAGGATGTATTTGTGGCAAATGGGATGTTACTGCTAAAGGATCTGGAATTTCTTTTGGAGGATGGTGAAAGTGCTCTAAAATTGAGAGTCATGATGGTTATTTAACTCTGTGAATATACCAAAAACTGCTTAATTTGTACAGTTTAAATGGTGCTGAAGTTCATGGTCTGTGTACTATATTTCAATGAAGCTAATACTTTAGAGAGACAGAGAAGAGAGACTGTTAATTTTGGAAGTGGTAATGGCAGGAGCAATGACAAGTTACTAGTTGTGAGTCTTGAGCTTCCTATGGCAACAGTGATGCAGGCTGGGTTGCACGTAGTCAACTCCAGCTTCATCGAAGTAATAATGTTCTTAATGCAGACGCCTGACTTTAACTATGGTTTCACCTTCTTTTTAGAAATCCTTTTTTCCTGACCATTTTTTGAACTTGGCTTGGCTTCTTTAGCCTTCCTATGAGAAAGAAGAAGTTTCTTTCCAGAAATTTATACATTTCTTGTCTGGTTAAATCATGTATTATCCATTTGTTTTGGATACAGTTAAGTCCTTTGCCAGATAAATAAATCTGTGCTTTAAAATGGCACTTTAAACAGCTGTAGTTAGGAAACAAATATCTATCTGGTGGGAAGAAGACTGTGGAAGTTCATTATAAAACATGGAACTAAGTTATTAAGTGAAGTCACCTAGAAAGAAAGGCACATTGCACTCAAAGCTTGAGGAGAAATAGTGGTCATTGACACAAACATGAGAGATAAAGAGAAATTCAAGGCCTCTGAGATTGACTGGAAACCCTGGTGGTGTAGTGACTAAGTGCTATACCTGCTAACCAAAAGTTTGGCAGTTTGAATCCACCAGACGCTCCTTAGAAATTCTGTGAAATAGTTCTACTGTGTCCTACAGGCTTGCTGTGAGTCGGAATTGACTCAATGACAGCAGCCTTGTTAAAGCTGGCTGGCTGCTTTTAATGGGGCTAGTTGCACTTACAAAAAGTTCAGATTCATAAATATTTGGGTCAAGGCATGCACTGAGAACCTGGGACTTTCAAGGATTGTGCTAAAAGAATCAGTGATCCAGAGCAGTTGCAAGGATGTGTCAATGAAAAACCAAACAAACTTGAAACTTTCAGGTGGTTGGTTTACAATACACTGAGTTTATATCAACGTCAAGCCTCCTATGTGAAAGTAGAGCATTAAGAAAAAATGTACATTTTCACTCAGTCATATTAAATAAAATAAATAAATGAAAAAAAAAGAGATCTCATGAATTTGGAAAAAGGCATGCAAACAACAGAATATGGACAACTCAGAATCCCTTCAAACCTTAACTTTGGCTAAGATTTTCTTGCTAAGCAAAGCATACACTTCTACTTATTTGAGGGGACTATTTTCACCTGGGCTAAAGTCCCTAAAAAAAATCTACTTGAGAGAGTTACTTTGAAAGTGGATGCCACTTTACCCTGTGTTGTAACATTGCCAATATTCCTTGCCTACAAATGTACAACAAGACGCAGACTCCTCTATGATCCAGGACAGGGTGACTATAAATGCACATTCTAGAAGAAAATCTTCAAAACTAATATAATTGCAAGTCCTTCAAACATTCTAAGCAACGTAGTCATCTAAGCAGTTTGACAGAAGTCACCTGAAGAGCTTAGACAGTAAGCCTGCAAATTATTGCTCTCTGATGAACGAGCTGCCCAGTTATGTAAATAAAGTTTTATTGGGATACGGACATGCTCATTTGTTTACACATGATGCCTGTGACTGTCTTCTTGCTACAGTGGTAGCAATGAGTGTTTGCACATGGCCTGCACAGCCAAAAATACTGTCTAGCTTTCTACACAAAAACTCTGGGGGCATAGTGGTTAAAAGTTACATCTGCTAATCAAAAGGGCAGCAGCTGGAATCCATCAGGCACTCCTTAGAAACTCTGTGTGGCAGTTATATTCTGTCCTATAGGGTAGCTATGAGCCAGAATTGACTTGATGGCAGTGAGTTTGGTTTTTGTTTGGTTTAGCTTTCTGCAGAAAAAGTTTCCATTTGCTTTTAAAGTTTAATGTTGATCATGAAATGCATCATAGAAGTAAAAGCTAGTATAGTGGATCTACAAAGAGAACTATGGTATCTTCATCAACCTAGTGATTAATAGGAAGGACTTCATCACCATAGATTCCAAGACGAGAAACTTTACTGTCTTACTTTGCTAAAATGACAAGTGATAGTGTTCCTTCATATTGCTGGTGGAACAAAATCCACTGGAAACAAAAGTGTTTGACTGTAATTATTAAAAATTTCAATAATATTGTTTTGTACTGTACCTTTATTCTGCCCCTTTAATTTCTTGTGACTTCAAAATATGTAGTTAAAGAAAAAATTATATTGGTCTTAGATGGTAAATGCTAATCATCATTTTTTCCTGGTATATTAAAGGTTTTATACCTTCTTTTCGTCCTATATAATGTTGCTTTAACAATAAATTTACCCTTTGATAAAAAGAGAAACAGTGGGTTTATGTCGGTGGCATTCACTACTTCGCCACACAACATTACAAAGTTGAGTGAAGATCAGCTCATACAGGACAGGGTACAAGTGCCGCCCACAGAGCTTCTAAGGAGCCCCTGGTGAATTCCAACTGCCAGACTTTCAGTTAGCAGCCGTAGCTCTTAACCTCTACTCCATCATGATTTCCATTAGCAGCTTGTCTTCTGAAACTGGAATCAGCAGTTCACTCACTGTATTTGAAAACATCATAATTTTGAAGGGAGTTTCTCCCACACAAACTTTTTTTTTTTTTGCTGATCAGCCACTGTTACAAGTAGCTTCAAATGGCCTCAGTACAATTTCATCAGGAATATTGTCTTCTGTTGTAGAAACATTCTCCTTAGGTACCTTGAAATTGGTAGAGCCTAAAAAGAAGGGAAGAAATCCTGGTGGCACAATGGTTAAGTGCTATTGTTGCTAACCACAAGGACAGCAGTTCAAATCCGCCAGGTGCTCCTTGGAAATTCTGTAGGGCAGTTCTATTCTGTCCTATAGGGTCACTATGAGTCAGAACCTACTTGTTAGCAGTGGGCTTTTTTTAGAGCGATAGAGGCTGAAATCAATTTTTTGTGTGGAAAAGGAATCATTAAAAGGGTTATGGATTGATAGATCAATTACCATATTTTTACACAAATAATACATGTCTTATACATTTTTTGCCAATCATGCAACCCCTTCACTCATTATTTTTGTAGGTAAACTATATGCATTAGACTTGTTGATGTGTCATTTATGTGGGTACTTTATTTGAGAAAAACATGGTATGCAGCAAATGCAGTGACCAGTTTTACTTGTTTTTTTAATGTATCATTAAGTTTTTTTCCTGAGTGTGATGATGAGAAAACTAATTTCCTTTCACATCCTTGGTTTCTAGAGCCATATTCCCTAGATATAAGATATTGTTTATGTAGCAGAGGTGCCTTTCCAACCTCCCAAGGTTTTCAATTCAATAGTTCATTCAGCTTTTTATCAGTCAGCTGCTGCTTGTGATAAGGTATGTGGCATCACTAACGAACCACATAAACACTAACGGATTGATTTGTATCTTTCAACATGGAGCAGATTCCTTGGGTGAAGCAATATTTTGTGGAATACCAGGATGATGTTAAGATCTTTGCATACCAGGGAAAGCCGTTATTACATTTAACATCTGAACCCAGTGAAACTGATCTTTTCAATTTCTTTATAGCTTTGTCTTTTCAGAAAGTCATATAATTGAAATTACAAGTAGTTCCTAACTTAGGATGAGTTTTCCTTCCAACAATTCTGTCATGAGTCAGGCCTCGCATAGTTGAATACTTTTTTATTCTCGGTATCTTTGTAAATCCAATCTTTGAACATCTGTGAGTGAACACATGAAAATGTAACATCAGTAAATTACATGCTACAACATTGCATGTAATATATGTTACTAATGACAGCACGTACGAAACAATGAAAACGAGACAAGTTAAAATGTGGCTTGTTATATAACTCAAATAACCGATAAATCTAGGATTATCTGTATACAGTATGCAGCCTTTTCAAACTGGCTTTATTCACTTGTAAGAAAAAAAATTCCATCGAGTCAGCTTCTGTGCATAGGGACCCCGATTCGCTTAGTGATTTGACAATTCATTTCCTTCTAGCAGTGAATAACATTTCGTAGCGCAGATGTATCGCAATTTGTCTATCTAGTCACCTATTTTAAGATTACTGTGGTTGTTTCCAAACTTTGGCAACTACAAATACAGCTGCTATACACATTCATGTGCAAGTTTCTGTGTGGAGATAGTAAATTTTCACTTAATTAGAGTAAGTGCCAAGGAGAGTAGTTTCTAGGTTGTGAGACTAGGAACCAAGACTGCCAATAGGAATGAAGCCTCTCATTAATGTAGTCACTGATACCAAACTTAGTGCCATTGAGTCAATTCTGACTCATAGCGACCCTATAGGGCAGAGGGCAGAGTAGAACTGCTCCATAGAGTTTCCAAGGAGTACCTGGTAGATTCAAACTGCTGACCTTTTGGTTAACAGACACAGACAGCGCTTAACCACTATACCACCGGGGTTTCCCCATCCTCAGTCAAAGGATCAAGAATCCTTTGTGGGGGGGGGGTATCACTAAGGGGGTTCTCTATCCTTTGACTCCAGGCTGTACTGATTTTAAAGTTTTAGTAGCCAAAGGAAGGAGGTTTTTAAATGTAAGAACAGTATTTTAAATGAATGTTTAACTAGGCCATTTGGTGTGCCCTATAGAGCTGAACGGAAACCCTGGTGATGTAGTGGTTAAACGCTAACCAGAAGTATGGCAGTTCAAAGCCTCCAGGTGCAACCTGGAAACTGTGGAGTATTTCTACTCTGTCTATAGGGTTCCTGTGAGTTGGAATCAACTCAGTGGCAGTGGCTTCGATTTGGTTATTTTGATATAGAATTGAATGGATGGACAAGTAATAAGGTGAGGGTTCTGACTTGGCTGTGTGAGTTGTTCTCGAAAGTTCAGTGTCTTTTCAAAAAATTTATTTCCTGTTTATATCACCTAGAGTCATTTTCTGGCACTTTGGACTACACACCGGGGCTAACATCATCTTCCAAAACCAAATCCAGAGCCCCTTCCACTCCTCAGTGTTGTCTGTCACACACATAGTAATGAAAAGTGACAACTAAAATACTGGTCACCGATACATGCTTCCACAATATACTACACCATATATGCCTATTACTACCGTATCTATTTTAAAATGTGAATTCTATACCTCTTTCCTTTTTTTGGCTAAATCACCCCAATCTGCAACTAAAATAATGTGAAATATTCTTTTCCCCTTTACTTCTCAGATCTTCTTGCTTCCTCCTCAAAGCAATTTTCCTAACCAACTGATTACATAAACAAAGTTTTAAATTCTCCACGTGCCTATTGATTTCTTTTTTTTTCAATCTTCAACCTATTGATCAAACCATTTGATCTATTGAATAAAATAATGATGTCAACTGTCACATTCCACACTTGGGCATCTTTGCTTGAAGGATAAGAATGTAGATGTTTGTTTTTATTCTCAAAATAATTACAACCTTAAATGCCACACTGAATATGCACATCAATAAACTTTGTAAAATCATCCCTACCTCTATTTTGCAGTCTCCAGGACGCTGAGGCCCAAACAGCCTGAAAAGTAAATGAAAATAGTTTTCTGTTTACACAGAGCCTTTCATTACCTAAGTAGCAGGCTCTGTCTTTAATCTCTTGTTTAACATCATCGTGTCACTTACTATAGTGTACTACTGTCTCTGTCCCACTGTACTGCAAGATCTGTGTTCAAAACGTGCAAGAGTGAATGATCACCAAGCCAAATGCCATCGAGTGGGATCTGAAGAGTTAGCGATATAAAGGAAAAAAAAAGAAGGGAGGAAGAAATAGAAGTAGGGAGAGACGGAGGAAAGGAGCGATTAAGAATTTATCTTAAATATTTAGCTGTGAGTCGGAATTGACTGACAGTCATGGGTTTTTGTTTTTTAAGATCCTTATTCTGATGCTGATCCAGTTCACTGTTTTATTCCAGTATTTACATCAGCACTCTTTTAAACAAAAATTGGGTGAATATTAAGAAAACATTGGTGTGAGGGAGGTTCAAGTGATTAGCAAATGTCTCCTTCCAGATCTGGCACTGAGTTTTCTGAAGAACAAGTGTCAAGAACTCACCAGGGAGGGGCTCATGCCTGAAAAATTGCATTAACTCTTCCGAGAACAGAAGTGGTTGGGAACCAAAGAAGACCTCTTCTCACTGCTCTCAAGGATTGCTTCTTTTACCAGGACTGCTCTTGGATCCGAAGCTACCTCTATGTTGTCTGGAGACTCTTAAATGAAATCTCCAGTGACTGGTGTGTAGTAACTGCTTGAGGTCAACGCCCACTATGCCTGAAAAACATTAATATTCTTTGCTTTGTTCATTTAGCAGTTACCGATTGCCTGAAACTCACTCTCAAATGTCAAACAACTAAAGTAAAGGAAGAAGATGATTAAGTAAAAGAACTGAAGTTTTCAAAAAGCAGCTCAAGAGGACAAAATAAAGTATTATAATGACATATATGAAGAACCGGAAATAGAAATCCAAAAGGGAAACACATTCTACATTCCTCAAGCTGAAAGAACTGAAGAAAAAAAAAAATCAAGCCTCGAGTTGCAATAATGTAAGATTCTACAAGGAAAATATTAAATGACTCAGAGAACATCGAAGGTAGATGGAAGGAATACACAAGGTCATTATACCAGAAAGAACTGGTCAATGTTCAGCCATTTGAAAAGGTAGCAAATAATCAGGAACCAATAATACTGAAGGAAGAAGTTGAAACTGTACTGAAGGCACTGGCAAAAAACAAGGATCCAGAAATTGGTGGAATTTCAACTGAGATATTTCAACAAACAGATGCAATGTCTCAAGTGCTCACTCGTCTATGCCAAGAAAACTGGAGGACAGTTACCTGGCCCACTGACTAGGAGAGATCCATATTTGTGCCCATTCCCAAAGAAAGGTGAGCCAACCAAATGCAGAAATTGCCAAATAATATCATTAATATCACACACAAGTAAAATTTTGCTCAAGATCATTCAAAAGAGACTGAAACAGTATGTTGACAAGGAACTATCAGAAATCCAAGTCCAGTTCAGAAGAGGACATGGAATGGGGGATATTGCTGCTAAAGTCAGATGGATCTTTGCTGAAAGCAGAGAATACCAGAAAGACGTTTACCTGTGTTTCATTGCCTAAGAAAGGCATTTGACTGCATGGATCATAACAAATTATGGTTAACACTGCAGAGAACGGGAATTCCAGAACATTTAGTTATACTCCTAAGGAATTGTACATTGATCAAGAGACAGCTGTGAAAGCAGAACAAGGGACCACTGCATGGTTTAAAGTCAGGAGAGGTGTGCATCAGGGTTGTATCTTTTCACCATACTTTCTCAATCTGTATACTAAGCAAATAATCTGATTGTTTTTAATAACCTGGTTATTATTAAGATGGATTATACAAAGAATAAGGAGGCATCAGGAAAGAAGGATGACTCATTAACAACCTGTGTTACTCAGATGACACCACTTTACTTTCTGAAAATGAGGATTTGAAACACATACTGACTACTGAACCAGTAAGCAACATCGTGATAAGTGGAGAAAGGACTGATGTCAGGGATTTCATTTTACTTGGCTGCACAATCAACTCCCACGGAAGCAGCAGTCATGGAATGAAAAGATGCATTGCACTGGGAAAATCTGTTGCAAAGGACTTCTTTAAAGTGTTGAAAAGTAAGGATGTCATCTTGAAGACTAAGGTGCTCCTAACTCAAGACTTCCTATTTTCAGTTGCAAAATATAAGTGCAAAACCTGGACAGTGAGTAAGGATGACAGAAGCAGAATTGATGCCTTCAAATTGTGGTATTGGAGAAGATAATTGAATGTACCACGGACTACCAGATGAACAAACAGATCTGTTCTAGAAGAAGTACAATCAGAGTGCTCCTTGGAAGCAAAGATGACAAGACTGTATCTTACATACTTTGGACATGTTGTCAGGAGGGATCAGTCCCCAGTGAAGGACATCACAGTTGGTAGAGTGGAGAGTCAGCGAAAAAGTGGAAAACCCTCAACAGGATGGATTGACACAGTGGCTACAACTATGGGCTTAAGCATTAAAATGATTATGGACACAGCATGAGACCGGGCAGTAGTTCATCCTGTTGTATATTGGGTCACTACAATCTGGAACCAACTTAATGGCACCTCAGCTCCTCCAACCTCTCTTTCAGAACTCCCGCCATTGAATTGGCTATTCCACAGCAAGTGGGAGAGCATGTGTGGGATGCCATCTTGTTTGACTGCAAATCAGAGTTACTCAAATGAAGGCCCCACCAGGGGTTAATTCCCAGGCTGGGAAGCAGTGCCGCCATTTTTTTCTCTGTCTTCGCCAGCAGGCAGGGCTTGGGCTAGCTGGCAGCAAAGTTCAGCTGCACTGGTGATGGGATGATCAGGCAGAATAGCCACATTTTGAGAGCCTGGCTCTGGAATCTGTGCACCTCAGCTCTGCCATGCTCTCTTTCCGAAACTCCACCACTGAGTCAGCTATTCCACAGTGGGCAAGCGAGCTTGTGTGGGACGCCATCTTGTTTGAATGGGAGGTGGAGTTACTTAAACAGAGGCCTCAACAGGGACTAATTCCCAGGATGGGAGGCAGTGCCAGCTCAGGGAGTGCTTTTCCAACAGAAAAGCTGTGTTTAGCACAGACTGACCTTATGGGTGGGATCCAGCAGCAGATAACAGCAGGGCAGTAGACTTTTTGTACTTTGAACTAATTTACAGCATCTGGGGTTGGCTATAGAGGTGCCTGCTTTGCTAGCTGTGAAGAGGGACTTGAACATCTGACAGCCTCATTGATTTTGGAAGCTGTCAGATAGCTTTTACCTTCCAATATAACACTACCTAGAGAAATAACTGCAGTGTGTCCTGACAGCATCTCTTCCAGCCTTTATTGACCCACGTCACAAGGTCAGCTGACGGCCCCCTAGTGACTCCATAAGTAGAGCTGTGTCTTTGCCATTCAGGAGGTGGAGACTGCTTCCCCACAGATTCTACTGGGCCCAGTCACTGGAGTAGACAGAAGTTACTGGTGATCACTTTCCTTCTCAGACAGTGTTTTAGATTTTGTTGAAGTAACACCAGAGAAACTAAGCAACCTCCAGATACCCAAACCCAACAAACTTGGGACAGAAATTTAAAGAAAACTTCACCTGTGGCTCCAGAGAGACCCAAAAGAAAGAACTAAAGAACTTTCCAGATGAAGAAGCCTTTTGAAACTATCAGAGGTTGGGTATGAAAGGATTATATAGAGAGCCCTCCTAGACATTACATAAAATGCAGCAGAGCAAAATGAAAAATTTACCAAGTTGTTCAAACTGATGGAACACCAATATCCTGAGATCCAGAACATCAATAACAAAATCAAAGAAATAGAAAATCCAGTTGAAACCCAAGACAACAGAATTGAACAAGGGGAAAATAGACTTTCTGACTTGGAAGACAGAGCTATTGACTCCAGCATCTGTGCAGAGAAACCAGGGAAATGAAACAAGAAAACAAAAAATCATTAAGACGCATGTGAGATTCTATCAAGAGGAACAAATTATGATTAATTGGAGTTCCTGAACAGGGAGGGACACCTGAAAACATAGAGAGTACTGTTGATGAGCTGCGGACAAAAAAATTCCCTGAAATTATGAAAGAAGAGAATGCAGATATCTGAGATGCGTATCAAATGCCACTCAATATAGATCCCAAAAGAAAGAGTCCAAGACATATTATAATCATGTTTAACAAAATGAAACATAAGCAGAAAGTCTTAAAGGCAGCAAGACTCAAAGCAAAGTTAACATTCAGAGGGAAACCTTGTAGGCTTTGGTCTGACTTCTCAGCAGAAACGATGCTGGCCCAGAGGCAATGGGATGACACATTCAAAGCCTTGAAGGAGAAGAACTTCTAACCAAGAATTGTATATCCTGCAAAACTACCTCTTAAATATGAAAATGAAATTAAGATATTTGCAGATAAACAGAAACTCAGAGATTTTGTCAAAATCTAACCTAAGCTACAAGAAATACTGAAAGAAGGTCTTGGCTTATAAGAACAAAACCATTAACTCTGTATATCAGGAGGAAGTACAGGACATGTCATCCAGAAACCTGCTCACTTAGGGAAGGCACAAAACTCAAACAAAGTTATAATATTAAAAGGAGTGATTCAGTGATTGTATCATGAAAGCTATGATATCATCATATTAAAAAGAGGGATGTACTACAGTAGTTACAGTCCTTCCAGATGGAGAGAAGGTTTAAACATAGGTTTTTAAGGGGGACCACAGGGGTAGCAGCAAAGCACAATAAACACACAGTATATCAAATCGGGAAAGGTAATATAGGAGTTTCAACAAACACAAAATCAACAGCAAAAAGCATGAAAAATCAACCCATAAAGAAGAATGTCCCAGAATATTAAGAGTAACAGAGAAAATATCAACACAAAATAAACACACCACAACGACAGCACTAAACACATACCCATCAATAATTACATTGAATGTAAATGGTCTGGACACTCCAGTAAAGTGACAACGAGTGACATCTTGGATCAAAAGGCACAACCCGTCTATATATTGCTTACAAGAAACTTACTTTGGACTTAAAGATATGAACAAACTGAAAATTAAAGGATAGAAGAATATATAGTATACCAACTGAATCATATACAAAGAAGAGCAAGTGTGACAATTCTAATCTCAGATAAAATAGATGTAAAATAATGTAAAATCCACCATCGTGGACAAGGATAGACACTATTGCTGAAAGGTTGCATCCATAAGCAGGTCTTTAACGATATTAGACATTTATGTACCCGATATCAGAGCATCTAAATACATCAAAGAAAGACTGACTGCACTCAAAAATGAGATCGATCACTCCACAATGACAGTGGCAGACTTTAACACTCCACTCTCAGTATTGGACAGATCTTCTAGTAAAAAGCTCAGTAAAGGCACAAAAGATCTTATTACCACAATTAACCAACTAGACCTCACTGACATATACAGAATTTTCTATCCATCAGTAGATAAGTATACCTTCTTCTCCAGTGCACGTGGAACATTCTCCAGAATAGACCATGTGTTAGAACATAAAGCAAATCTCAAAAAAATCCATACCATTGAATTATTGCAAACCATCTTCCCAGACCATAAAACCATCAAAGTCAAAACCAACAGCAGAAAAAAAAACAGATAGAAATTGGAACCCGTGGAAACTGAACAACTTCTTGTCCAAAAAGCCATAGGTTAGAGAAGAAATCAAGGATGAAATCAAGAAATTTATGGATTCAAATGAGAATGAAAACACTTCTTACCAGAACCTATGGGATACAGCCAAGGCAGTCCTCAGGGGTCAGTTTATCTTTATAAATGCACACATCTGGAAGGAAGAAAGAACCCAAGTCAAAGAACTAACCCTGCAGCTTGAACAAGTAGAAAGAGAACAACAGAGGAACACTTTGGCACCAGAAGAAAACGGATCAGATTAGAGCAGAACTAAATGAATTAGAGAATAAAAGAACAATTGAAAAAACTGAAAAAACCAAAAGTTGTTTTTTTTAAAGATCAACCAAATTGGCAAACCATTGGCTAAACTTAGCTAAAGAAAAACAGGAAAGGAAACAAATAACCCAAAAAAGAAATGAGAGGGGAGATGTCACAACAGATGCAACAGAAATCCAAAATATCATAACAGAATACTACAAAAGACTGTACTCCAACAAATTTGAAAACCTAGAGGGAATGGACAAATTCCTAAATTCATGTCACCTACCAAAATTATCATAAGGTAAAGCAGAACAACCTAATAAACCCATTACAAAGGAAGAGATTGAAAAAGTCATCAAAAAACTATGAACCAAAAAAAGCCCTGGCCATGACGGCTTCACTGCAGAATTCTACCAAGCTTTTAGAGAAGAGTTAACTCTAATACTACTGAGACTGTTTCACAGTATAGAAAGGGATGGAATTCTCCCAGATTCATTCTATGAAGCCAGTATAACCCTTATACTGAAACCAGGGGAAGGCCTAACAAGAAAAGAGAACTGCAGATCAATATCACTCGTGAATCTAGACTAGCCAATAGAATTCAACAACATATCAAAAGAATAATTCATCATGACCAAGTTGAATTCAAACCAGGGATGCAAGACTGGTTCAGCATCAGAAAAACAACTAATGTGATCAACCACACAAACAATACAAAAGACAAGAATCATCTGATTTTGTCAATTGATGCAGAAAAGGGATTTGATAAAGTCCAACATCCATTCATGCTAAAATCTCTCAGCAAAATAGGAACAGACAGCAAATTCCCCAACTGTACAAAGGCTTATACAAAACCAACTATCTACATCATCCTGAATGGAGAGAGACTGAAATAATTCCCCTTGAGGGTGGAAAATAGACAAGGATGCCCACTCTCACCTCTCTTATTTAACATTGTACTAGAAGCTCTAGCTAGAGCAATTAAACAAGACCAAGAAATAAAGGGCATCTGCATCAGCAAAGAAGTACTAATGTCCTTATTTGCAGATGATATGATCATATACATAGAGAATCCTAAAGAATCCATAAGTAAACTACACAAACTGATAGAGGAGTTCAGCAAAGTTTCAGTATGCAAGATAAACATAAGTAAATCAGTAGAATTCCTTTATACCAACAATGAGATTATTAAGGAAGAAATCACCAAATCAATATTATGTACTATAGCCCACAAGAAGATAAAATATCTAGGAATAAGTCTAACTAGAGAAATAACACACCTTTACAAAAAGAACTATAAGGCCTTACTACAAGAAACTAAGAGAAACATACATAAATGGAGAAATCTACTCTGCTCATGGAAAGGAAGACTTAACAGTGTGAAAATGTCTATTTTACCCAAAGCAATCTACTTATATGATGCAACTGCAATACAAATTCCAGTGTCATTTTTTAATGAGTTGGAGAAACAAATCATCAACTTTGTTCAGAAAGGGAAGAAGCCGCAGATAAGTAAAGCACTACTGAAGAAGAACACACTGGGAGGCCTCTCACTACTCAACTTTAGAACCTATTACACTGCCACAGTAGTCAAAACAGCCTGGTACTGGTACAAAAAGAGACAGATAGATCAATGGAACAGAGTTGAGACTCCTCCTATGAACAGTTGGTATTTGACAAAGCCCTTAAGACATTAAACTGGGGTAAAAGCAATCTCTCTAACAAATGATGCTGGCAAAATTAGATATCCATCTGCAAAAAACTGAAGCCAAGCCAAGACCCGTATCTCATGATTATACAAATACCAACTCAAACTGGTTAAGAGACCTAAATATCAAAACTAAAATGATAAAGCACACCCAAGAAAAAATAGGATCAACAATAGAAGTTTTAATGTACAACGTGGACAGACTTCAAAATCTGACAAAGCATGCTTAACTGAAGAAAAAATAGATAAACAGGAACTACTAAGAATCAAACACTTTTGCTCATCCAAAGACTTTATCAAAAGAATTAAAAGACCACCTACAGAATGGGAAAAAATATTTGGCAACTCTATGTCAGACTAGGGTCGCCATGAGTCGGATCTGACTTGACGGCACTTGGCTTGGCTTGGCGTGTCAGACTGACATCTGATTTCCATAATCTATAAAGTATTACAAAATAACAATATGAAAAAGATAAATAATCGAATTAAGCGATGGGCAAAGGAGACGGACAGATACTTCTCTAAAAAGGAGATCCAGGTAGCCAAAAAAACACACGTGGACATGCTCATGATGAATAGCTATTAAAGAAATTCAAATCAAGCTACAACAAGATACCATCTCACCCCAACAAGGTTGGCCATGATCCAAAAAACGCAAAACAAGTGCTAGAGAGGCTGTGGGGAGATTGGAACTCTCCTACACTGTTGGTGGGATTGCAAAATGGTACAACCTCTTTGGAAAGCAATCTCACGCTTCATGGATATATTTGTATCTTTTGCTACTTTTCTTTTGTAAGTTTAGCCAATGGTTCATCAATTTTGTTGATCTTTTCGAAGAACCAGCTTTTGGTTTTGTTAATTTTTTCAATTGTTTTTCTATTCTCTAATTCATTTAGTTCTGCTCTAATCTTTATAATCTGTTTTCTTCTGGTGCCTGTGGGGTTTCTTTGTTGCTCTCTTTCTACTTGTTCAAGCTGTGAGGTTAATTCTTTAATTTGTGTTCTTTCTTCTTTCCGGAAGTGTGCGTTTATAGAGATAAATTGATCTCTGAGCACTGCTTTGACTGTATCCCATAAAATCTGGTAGGATGTGTTTTCATTCTCATTTGAATCCATAAATTTCTTTAATGTGTCTTTAATTTCTTTTATAACCCAAGGCTTTATGAGTAAAGTGTTATTCAGTTTCCACAAGTTGGAATTTTCTGTTATTGATTTCAACTTTTACATCTCTGCAGCCTCTTTGGAAAGCAATTTAGCGTTACCTTAAAATAATGGATATAGATATACCACTTGACCTAGTAATTCTTCTACTCGGAACATATGCTACAAAATCAAGGCCATTCACACCAACTACTACATGCACACGAATGTTCATTGCAGCACAGTCCACAATATCAAAAAGTTGGAATCAACCCAGATGCCCAACAACAGAAGAATGGATAGGTAAACTTTGGTGTATATACTCAATGTAGTACTATACACTGATAAGGAACAACAATGATAGCAGGAAACATCTCTCGATTTGGTCTCAACTGAAGGACATCATGTTGAATGAAACTAGTCAGCGACAGAAGGACAATTATTGTATGAGACCCCTATGATAAAAACTTAAAAGCATACTCATACGTAATAGAAAAGACTCTGACGGCTAAAAGGGTGGGGAGAGTGGGGAGGGCACGAGGGTGGGAGGGCAAGGGGTGAGGGTTTAGATTAGATAGTTGTTAGAAATTTGGTTGGGTGAAATTGGTGACAATACACATTATTAAGAAGATCAATTTTAATGAGACTTCAACACAACTTATGTACGCCTCCTCTCTTAACCTAGTATTGTAAGCACAGAGTATGTACAATTTCATTTTTTATTTAATAATAAGAAAAAAGACGTTTAAAAAAATAAAATAAAATTCATGGTAAAAAAAGGTGGATATAGATATACCATTTGACTCAGTAATTCCACTGCTCGGAATATATCCTACAGAATCAAAGGCATTCACACCAACAGATATATGCACACAAATGCTTATTGAAGCACAGTCCACAACGGCATAAAGTTTGAATCAGCCCAGATGCCCAACAACAGATGAATGGACAAATGAACTTGGGATACATATTCAATGGAACACTATACAATGAAAAAGTAGAATGACGATTTTAGGAAGCATCACATAACCTGCTGTTGAAAGACATTATTTTAAAAGTAGTCACTGGCAAAAGGATAAGTATTGTATGAGACCCCTACTACAAGGACTTAAAAACAGACTCATGTACAGAAGAAAAGACTCTTTGATGGCTGCAAGGGTAGAGAGGGAGGGATGGGGACAGTTGGTTACAGATTAGATAGCTGATAGAAATTTGGTTGGGTGAAATCACTGATGGCACACATTAGAAAGAAGATCAACTTAACTGGACTTTAACATAATATGATTACTTTTCCAGTCTTTTTTTTAAATTTTTTATTTTTATTTAACATAACTGAGTGAAAATGTACATTCACATGTAAATTTACATGCCCCCCTATATGCAGCTTCCACTGCTCTCCCTGTCCAGTGACTGCACACTATTCCTCTCTGCTCCACACATGTCTCATCCTCCCAACAGTCTCCTTTCCCCTCCTCTCCGTCCACTCCCCTTTCTCCAGCCAGAGGTCAGCAAGATGATATCCTATAGATGTATAGAACCATAAAGTGCTTCCAATATATGGTTACTCTGCATTGCCAAGTCCAATCCATTCCTGTCCAAAGAGTGGACCTTTGTTATAATTTATGGGAACGGGCAGCATGAGGGCCGGGGTCCATGCTCTCAGAGGAACCCCAAAACCGCTGGACCATCAACTGAGGTCTTTTAGTGGAGATTTCATGATGCACCTCTTTTTATTCTTGTGTTGCCAGTGAGGCTCCTCTCTGTGAGCTCCGTCATGGCTATCACTGGTGCTGGCCGGGCACCATCTGGTTCTTCTGGTCCCAGGTAGATGTAGGCACCCACTCTTGTAGGTCTCTCTGTCTTCTCGGTTGTCTTTACCGCATGCCATTTTGGCCCTCGGTGAGCATCCGTTCCTGCTGAGTTGGGACCATTTGCTGTGTCCTTGAATGACAGCTTGGCAGCTTTTAAAACCCCAGACGCCACTCACCAATGTGGGGTGCAGAGAGCTCTCTTAGCAAAACGCTAGTTGTGCCAATTGGCCTGGAATTCGCCTAAGAGCATGGTCCCCCGCCCCCCGCCCCAGCTACTCTATCCTTGCAGTATTGAGTTAAGATGGAAGGAGTACTCAAGTTATGCTGAAGTCCACTTAATGTTGTTCTTGTTCCTAATGTGTGCTGTCACCGCTTTCTCCCAACTAGATTTCTAGTAACTACCTAAACTAAACCCTCCCAACCTCGCCCTCCCTCTCTCCCTCCCCTCCCTTGCAGCTGTCAAAGAGTCTTTTCTTCTATACACAAGTCTGTTTTTGAGATCTTATCGTAGAGGTCTCATACAGTATTTGTCCTTTTGTTGCTGACTACTCTCACTCAACATAATGTCTTCCAGTTGAAACCAGGTTAGGAGATGTTTCCTGGAATCATCGTTATTCTTTATCATTGCGTAGTGCTCCATTGAGTATATGTACTACAGTTTACCTATCCATTCTTCTGTTGTTGGGCATCTGGGTTGATTCCACCTTTTTGCTATTGTGGACTGTGCCACGATAAACATTCTGGTGCATGTGTCCGTTGGTGTGAAAGGCCTTGAATCTGTAGAATATATTCCAAGTAGTGGAATTACTGGGTCAAATGGTATATCAATATCCATTTTTTTAAGGAAGTGCCAGATTGCCTTCCAAAGACGCTGGACCATTTTGCAACCCCACCAACAGTGTAGGAGGGTTCCACTTTCTCCACAGCCTCTCCAGCATTTGTTGTTTTGTGTTTTCTGGATCACGGCCAATCTTGTTGGGGTGAGATGGTATCTCATTGTTGTCTTGATTAGAATTTCTTTAATAACTAAAGATCGTGAACATGTCCGCATGTGTTTTTTGGCTGCCTGGATCTCCTCTTTAGTGAAGTATCTGTCCATCTCCTTGGCCCATCGCTTAATTGGATGGTTTATCTTCTTCTTATTGATATTTTGTAGTATCTTATAGATTATGGAGATCAGGCGTCGATCTGACATAGAGTTGCCGAATATTTTTTCCCACTCTGTGGGTGTTCTTTTAATTCTATTAATGAAGTCTTTGGATGAGCAAAAGTGTTTGATTCTTAATAGTTCCCATTTATCTACTTTCTCTTCTGTTGATTGAGGTTTCTTTGATAGATTTTGGAGTCTGTCCTCATTGTGTATTAAAACTTCCATTGTTGTTCCTACCTTTTCTTGGATGAGCTTTATCGTTTTAGGTTTGATATTTAGGTCTTTTATCCAGTTGGAGTTGGTTTTTGTATAAGGTGTAAGATATGGAGCTTGATTCAGTTTATTGCAGATGGATAACCAATTTTGCCAGCACCATTTGTTGAAGAGACTGTTTTTACTCCAGTTTAATGTCTTAGGGCCTTTGTCTAATATCAACTGTTCATAGGCAGATGGTGTCATCTCTGGGGTCTCAGTTCTGTTCCATTGATCGATCTGTCTGTTCTTGTACCAGTACCAGGCTGTTTTGACCACTGTGGCAGTGTAGTATGTTCTAAGGTCGGGTAATGAGAGGCCTCCCAGTGTGTTCTTCTTCTTTAGTAGTACCTTACTTATCTGGGGCTTCTTCCCTTTCCAAACAAAATTGATGATTTGTTTCTCCATCTCATTAAAAAATGATGCTGGAACTTGTATTGGGATTGCATTATATAAATAAATTGCTTTGGGTAAAATAGACATTTTCACAATGTTAAGTCTTCCTATCCATGAGCAGGGTAGGTTTTTCCATTTACCTAAGTCTCTCTTAGTTTCTTGTAGTAAGGGCTTGTAGTTCTCTTTGTAAAGGTCTGTTGTTTCTCTGGTTAGATTAATTCCTACGTACTTTATCTTCTTAGGGGCTATCACAAATGGTATTGATTTAACAATTTCTTCCTTAACAGTCTCATTGATGGTATAAAGGAAACCTACTGATTTACTTATGTTTATCTTGTATCCTGAAACTTTGCTGAACTCTTCTATCAGTTTGAGTAGCTTACTTATAGATTCCTTGGGGTTCTCTGCATATACAATCATATCATCTGCAAACAGGGAGATTTTAACTTTCTCTTTGCCGATGCAGATGCCCTTTATTTGTTCTTCTTGTCTAATTGCTCTGGCTAGAACTTCTAGCACAATGTTGAATAGGAGAGGTGGCATTGGGCATCCTTGTCTAATTCCTGATCTCAGGGGAAAGTCTTTCAGTCTCTCTCCATTCAGGATGATGTGGGCAACTGGCTTTGTACAAATGGACCTTATTGTGTTGAGGAATTTGCCGTCTATGCCCATTTTGCTAAGAGTTTTTAGCATGAATGGGTGTTGGACTTTATCAAATGCCCTTTCGGCATCAATGGACAAAATCAGGTGATCTTTGTCTTTTGTGTCATTTATGTGGTTAATCACATTGTTTTCCTGATGTTGAACCAGCCTTGCATCCCTGGTATGAATCCCACTTGGTCATGATGGATTATTTTCTTGATATGTTGTTGTATTCTGTTGGCAAGAATTTTGTTGAAGATTTTGCATCTAAGTTCATGAGTGATATCGGTCTGTAACTCTCTGTCTTTGTTGGATCTTTCCCAGGCTTAGGTATCAGGGTTATGCTGGCTTCATAGAATGAGTTTGGGAGTACTCCATCCCTTTCTATACTGTGAAATAGTTTCAATAGTATTGGGGATAACTCTTCTCTAAATGCTTGGTAGAATTCTGCCGTGAAGCCATCTGGGCCCGGACTTTTTTGGGTTGGCAGTGTTTTGATGACCTTTTCAATCTCTTCCTTTGTGATGGGTTTATTAAGTTGTTCTGCTTCACGTTGTGATAATTTGGGTAGGTGGTATGAGTCAAGGAATTTCTCCATTTCCCCTAGGTTTTCAAATTTGTTAGAGTACAGTCTTTCTTAGTATTCTGTTATGATGTTTTTGATTTCTGTTGCATCTGTGGTGACAACTCCCTTCTCATTTCTAATTTGGGTTATTTGTTTCCTTTCCTGCTTTTCTTTAGTAAGTTTAGCCAGTGGTTTATCAATTTTGTTGATCTTTTCAAAAAACCAACTTTTGGTCTTTTCAATTTTTTCAATTGTTTTTCTACTCTCTAATTCATTTAGGTCTGCTCTAATCTTTATGATCTCCTTTCTTCCGGTGCCCGAGGGGTTCCTCTGTTCTCTTTCTACTTGTTCAAGCTGTAGACTTAGTTCCTTGATTTGGTTTCTTTCTTCCTTCCAGATGTGTGCATTTATGGAGATAAACAGACCTCTGAGCACTGCTTTGGCTGTATTCCCATAGGTTCTGGTAGGAAGTGTTTTCGTTCTCATTGGAATCCATGAATTTCTTTAATTGATCCCTGATTTCCTCTATAACCCATGTTTTTTTGAGCATGATGTTGTTCAGTTTCCAAGAGTTTCACTTTCTATCTCTGTTTTTTCTGCTATTGATTTCAATTTTGATAGCTTTATGGTCTGAGAAGATGCTTTGCAATAATTCAATGGTATGGATTTTGTTGAGCATTGCATTATGGCCTATCACATGGTCAATTCTGGAGAATGTTCCATGTGCACTGGAGAAGAAGGTGTAGTTGTCTGCTGATGGGTGGAAAGTTCTGTATATATCAATGAGGTTTAGTTGGTTAATTGTGTCAATGAGGTCTTCTGTATCTTTACTGAGCTTTTTTCTAGATGATCTGTCTAGTAATGAGAGTGGAGTGTTAAAGTCTCCCACTATTATTGTGGAGTCATCTAACTCTCTTTTGAGCGTAGTCAGTGTTTCTTGGACATATTTAGGTGCTCTGACATTAGGTGCATAAATGTTTAATATAGTTAAGTCTTGCTTGTGTACTGAACCTTTCAGCAATAAATAGTGTCCATCTTTGTCCACGATGGTGGATTTGACATTAAAGTTGATTTTGTCTCAGATTAGAATTGCCACCCCTGCTCTTCTTTGTTCATTGTTAGCTTGATATATATTCTTCCAACCTTTAATTTTCAGTTTGTTCCTGTCTTTAGGTCTCAAGTGTGTTTCTTGTAGACAACATATGGATGGGTCGTGTCTTTTGATCCAAGATGACACTCGGTGTCTCTTTACTGGAGCATTCAGTCCATTCACATTCAATGTAATTATTGATAGGTATGTGTTCACTGCTGCCATTGTGATATGTTTATTTTTATGCTGATGTTTTCTCTGTTGTTCTTCTTAGTCTGTTCTGAGACACTCTTTTTTGTGACTTGATTTTTCACCTTTTTCAGAGCTGGTTTTATAGTTGTTGAGACTCGTGTGTTAGATTTCTTGAAATGGTATGATACATCTTTGTTGTGCTTTACAGCTGCCCCTATGAACCCCCTTAATAAACTATTTATAAACCCAATTTTAATTACTACCAGTCTGGTCATCTTCCTCTCCATCTGGAAGGACTGTAACGACTGTAGTACATCCCTCTTTTATTATGATGACACCATAGTTTTCATGATGATCACTGGATTTGCTTCTTTCCAAATCAAAGCTGTGATTTACTTTGGAGCCTTCCCTAAATGAGTATTGAGTAGTGTGTCGTTCTAAAATATAAAGTTAGTGGTTTCGTTCTTCTAAGCCAAAGCCAAGAACTTCTTTCAGTATTTCTTGTAGTTTGGGTTTCTTTTTTCAAAGTCTCTGAGTTTCTGTTTATCTGGGAATGTCTTAATTTCATTTTCGTGTTTGAAAGACAGTTTTGCAGGATACATAATTCTTGGTTGGAAGTTCTTCTCCTTCAAGACTTTAAATGTGTCATGCCACTGTCTCCATGCCAGCATGGTTTCTGCTGATAAATCTGACGAGAGCCTACAGGGTTTCCCTCTCAATGTTAGCTCTGCCTTGAGTCTTGCTGCCTTTAAGAGTTGCTGCTTATGTTTCATTTTGTTAAGCTTGATTATAATATGTCTTGGAGTCTTTCTTTTGAGATCTATATTGGGTGGCATACGATATGCATCTGAGATGTCTATATTCTCTTCCTTCATGATTTCTGGGAAGTTTTCTTTCAGAAGCTCAGCAACAATACTCTCTGTGTTCTCAGATGTCTCACCCTGTTCAGGGACTCCAATTAATCAAAGGTTGTTCCTCTTAATAGAGTCCCACATGCTTCTTAATGTTTCTTCATTTTTCTTGTTTCTTTTTTCTGATTTCTGCTCATAGACACTGGCATCAGTAGCTCTGTCTTCCAAGTCAGAAATTCTTTTTTCCATTTGTTCCATTCTGTTTTCTTGGCTTTGCATGGAAGTTTCTATGTCTTTGATTTTCTTCTTGATCTGTTGGATTTCAGAGTACTGGTGCTCCATCAGATCGAACAACTTGCTTAATTTTTCATTTTGTTCTGCTGCATTTTGTATAAAGTCTAGAAGGGCCCTGTATATAATCAATTTGTATTCACTTCCTGATGCTTTCATAAAAGTTTCTTCATCTGGAAAACTCCTTGGTTGCTTTGTTGGGGAGCCTTCTGAAGCCATGAGTGATTGCTTGTATGCCACAATTGTCTGTTGCTTTTTGGGTCCCATGTGAGTATATAGAGGCTGGAAGAGGTACTGTGAGGATGGATTGCAAATGTTTCTCTATGCTGTCTTCAAATGTAAAGCAAAAGGTATCTGACCAGTTCACAAGTCAGTTAAGTTTTCAGGTGTAGAGGTCCCTCTTCTCATCTGAAAAAGTAAGTTCCACTATATCCAACCCCAGATGATAACAAACTAGTTCAGAATACAGCACTGCTACTGCCCTGGTGGCCTCTGCTGACAGGGCCTAGCCTTATCCAACACTGCATCAAGTACTGGTTTTGTGATAGAAAAGAGCTCTCTTGTGGGCAGGCTCTGGCTCCCAAGCTAAGAATTAGGGCCAGCTGCGGCCACCGTACCCAAGATGGCGTCCTCCACACAGGCAGCAGACAGAGGGGCTAACGGTGCCGAGAGACAGCGATTCCTCTGCTTCTGTTACAGGGCCCCCAACGTAGGCAGCACTGTGCAAAATCACTACTTTTCTGACGGAGAAGTGCTGTCCCGTTTGCACGCGCTGGCTCCCAGGCTAAGAACGAGGTCCCGCTAAAATCTCGGTACCAACATGGCGTCCCACACCCTGATCACGGAGTTCCGCACAAACCCCACTGAGGCAGCTACAAAACGAAAGGCTCAAAGTGTGTAGATTAACAGAGTCCCGAGCCTGGCTCTCAGAACATGGGAATTTCGCCTGCCTATCCCCCCAGCTGCGTGTCTGAGTCCAGCCGCCGGGCAAGGCCCAGCTCCGCCCGCCAGCCGAGACTGAGGAAAAAAAAGTCACAGTGGTGTGTTTACCCTCCGTTCGTGAGAGCCGGGGCTAGCCAGGAGCGGGAGTCAGCGAGAGAGAGGAGGTTTTTCGCTGAGTGGTATGAAGTCCCAGTTAACAGCTCTGTGCCATGTCTGAGGCTGATTAGGTGCTCAGAAGGCTCTGTTTGATTGTCAGTTCAGGTCTTGGTTTCCAGAGGGATAGAAGGAGACGTGGGCTTAGTCGGCCAGCTTGACTCCGCCCCCAAGCTACTTTTCCAGTCTTAACCCAATATTGCTAGAACAGAGTAGCAAGGGCGGGGGTCCGGGGACCATATTCTCAGGAGACACTGAGGCCCAGTTGGCATAACTAGCATATTGCAAAGAGAATGTTCAGCACCCCATATTAGTGAGAGGCATCTGGGGTCTTAAAATCCAGCAAGCTGCCATCTCAGGCACACCAAATTGTTGCAACTCAGCAGGAACTGATGATCACCAAGGACAGAAACAACATGGGGTAAAGAGAACCCACAAGACAGAGACACCCTTGTAAATAGGTGACTGCATCAACATGTGACTGTAGGAACCAGATAGTGGCTGTCCACCACCACTAATAGCCATGACGGGGCTCACAAAGTTGACTCTCAGTGGCAACAAGAGAATAAAAGGGAGTGCACCCTGAGAACTCCACTAAAAGACCACAACTGATTGTCTATGGACCTCGGGTTCCCCTGGAAGCATGGCTCCTGGCCCTGACGGTGCCCGTGTCCATAAATCA
Source organism: Heterohyrax brucei (assembly GCA_028571685.1). Taxonomy (NCBI): domain Eukaryota; kingdom Metazoa; phylum Chordata; class Mammalia; order Hyracoidea; family Procaviidae; genus Heterohyrax; species Heterohyrax brucei. Next base: position 13,741,809 of record CM053164.1, on the reverse strand, counting down.
TAAAGGAGGTCGACTCTCAGACAAGAATTGATTGGACTTAATGACACAGAGTGACCATATCATGTGCACACTTTATGGTTCTATGCATGTATGGGATGTTGTCCTGCTGACCTCTTACAGGAGGGAGTGGAGAGGGTGAAGAGGAGAGGATGAGAGATTGTTAGGAGGAAATGACATGTACAGAACAGATAGGAGGAGTGTGCTGGCACTGGGCAGGGAGAGCAGTGGGAGCTGCACATAGGCAGGTAGGCAAATTTATGTTGGGTTGTACACTTTCAGTCACAATAATTTTTTTTTTTTAAGTTTTCTTTGAATTATTTAGGGTGCATTATCTTACCAAATTACTAACAGTTAGAGTACTGCGGAAACTCAGATTCAGAGTTTAAAAGGGACCAGGAACACCAACAGTTCAGGACAAAGACCTGTAATACTATTTAACATGATGGTGACATTGGAAAGAGAATATCCCAGCTGGAGGTGATTGACTGGAGCAATTCAAGTCCACCAAGCAAGTCAGCACAGAATGACTTACCATGCTGACAGACTTGAATTTTTATTTTTTAAACATAATTTTCATCTGTAATGTTAAGACGAAGATGAAGGCTTTAGGATGACTAAAACCTACCTAACCTAACTGTGGATGTTCAGTGGAGTAATTGTCTTTGTTGTTCCTACGGTTTATGCAGCATGATCTATTCAGGTCACATTCAGGCAGTGAGTGGCATTTCTCCTGCTGTGGTCACTGTGACTGGAGGTTGGTACATACACACCTCAGCAAGGACTGGCCCTACCATCCTAACACCTTGTTAAAATACTCATCCCCTGCACTTTGTACTGGTGAAAGTACTTCTGTGTCTGTTTTCTCATTTAAAGTCATAATTCATCTTACTAGAGGCCAGATACTCTGCTAGGTGCTGAGAAGATCCTTTGAGTTGGGTGTTTGGGGACTCATTTAACAGAGGAGGAAAACGGCACTCATTGATTTCAGTGACTTGTCCAAAGACACAGATCTTTTAGGTGGCAGTACAGTATTTAAACCTAACTCTTTTTTTTTTCTCACCAAGAGCTTTCAGGTTGTGACTTTTAGAACCGAGGATGTACAGTACATCAAACCCACACCTGTTACCATCAAGTCAATGCTGACTTGCAATAATCCTGTAGAACACAGTAGAAACACACTCCAGGAGGTTTCCAAGGTTGTAATCTTTACAGAAGCACACTGCCATCTCTTTATCCTATGGTGTACCTGGTTGGTTCAAATTGCTGACTTTTGGTTAGCAGCCAAGTGCTGTACCCACTGCGATACCAGGTCTCCTGGGACATACAGTAAAAGCCAGAAGTCTTTCCAGAGTTCTTCATTTTTTGTTGTTTTTTGTTATAGTTTAGAAAACATAATAGAATACTTGCTATTTCTCCAACATATTTTTATCCTCTTACTTTAATTCTTCTTCATGATCGAGTCCCTTTTTCCTGAAATACCCTTCCTTTCATCATTTCCTAGCAAATTTCTCTTTAGCTTTTCCTCCTTTCAGACTTCTGTGCCGGGGAGTCTTTCTTAAGCATTCCATCCTGACCAGGTACTCATCCCTTGTGCTGGTGGAGAACCTCACACTTACGTCATTTATCAAACTGTATTGTCATTTTTCTATTTTCTTACACGGCTTCCCCAGTTAACATTGATTTTCTTGAGGACTGAGACCAAATATTATTTCTCTCTCTTTTCTGATTACCTAGCTACCATGCTAAACATACAATAAATTGCCATTGAGTTGATTCTGACTTGTAGGGACCCTATATAAGACAGACTAAAATTGGCACATAGAGTGTCCAAGGAGCCCCTGGTGGATTTTCAGTGCTGACCTTTTGGTTAACAGATGTAGCCCTTAACTATACTACCAGAGTTTCCAAACATATAATAGTTACTGAATAAATGATTGCTGACTAAAGGAATGAAGTTAATGTGTTCATTGGTCTATGAACCTTATCAATATACAAATAGAATAAGATTGAATTATTAAAGATACTTTAAAATAGCACAAAAATAGCATTTTCTCTTCCAATATTTTTTGTGTGTGACAGCTTGGACAAGGTGAATCCTGAGAATCTGAATGACAGAATCTATAATTTGATGATTTGAGGCATAAGTTTTTTTTTCCTTACGCTTATCATGACATACAATTGCATTTCTCATCATTTTCAATAGAATCTGTGACTCTGACTTGTTTAGCAGCCTAACGAGATGGTCAGAACATAATGTATTATGGAAACTCAGAGCCAGATCATTTATCCTCCTGTGACTTGGGAAAAAAAAACATAGCAACTTTGTTTATGGTACACACTTCCAAAATTATAAGACATTTTCACAGTTTTGTATTTTTATATTTAATATAAATATGATATGTACAAGAGACACATGTATATTATTTAAAGATAAGTAACACTCAAAAAAATGAAAAATGTCTATTCTGAAGTTTGAGAAACAAAACATCATTGTTAACTATGGAGCATCCTTTTGCCACTCTCCAATCACAAACACCATCTCCCCTTTGCCAGTTAACGCAACTATTAATTCCTTTTGAAATTCTTTGAATTCCTTCATGATTTTATTATCTGTCATCTACTTTCCTAATTGATAGATTATTTTATTTTATTTTTCTTCAGTTTATTATACTATAAGTATTATTCTGCAACACCTTTTTTTGTTAATGTTGTTTCACTGAGCCTCATCAGTGTTGATGTGTGTAGCTGAATCTCTTAGTCACCTAGTGCTGCTCTGACAGAAAAAGCACAGGTAGATGACTTTAACAAAGTGAACTTTGTTCTCTCACAAGTATAGCAGGCTAGAAGTCCACACTCAGGATGCTGGCTCCAGGTGAGGGCTTTCTTTCTCTGTCTTATGTGGAGGAAGATCTTTATCATCCCCCTTCCCTTGATCTGGGAGCATCTCCATCAGGGAACCTCAGGTGGAAAGGATGTGTGCTGATCATAGCACTGCATTCTTGGTGGTTATGAGCTCTACATGTCTTGCTGCTCATCTTTTATATTTCAAACGAGATTAGCTTTAGACACTAATCTTGTAGATCTGATCAACATAACTGCCACTAACCCATTTCATTGGAACACAGGGAAACAACATCAGATGACAAAATGGTAAACAATCATTTCAATACTGGGAATTATGACCCAGCCAGGTAGACATGTACTGGGGGGGGGGGAGTTCACTACAAGGCCCTGAACTTCATTCGTTTGTATCAATTTGTGCTATTCCTATTTTATGACTGTATCACAATTAAATTAATCTCATTATTGCAATATACTACAAAATATTTTTGAGAACATCCTTGGTCATGTTTCCTTGACACATGAATGAGACTTTCTAGGACAGGTCCCTAGAAGTGGAACTGCATAGTTCAGCCTTACTTGGCCATAGCAAATAGTCTTCCAGTGTGATTGTGTCTGTTACCATTACCAACAAGTAAGAGTTTCCACTGTTGCACACAATTACAGAGAAGAAAACCAAAACAAACCAAAAACCCACTTCTGTCAAGTTGATTCCGACTCATACCGACCCTGTAGGACTGAGTACAACTGCCCTATAGTGTTTCTTAGGGTGAAATTTTTACTGAAACAGACTGTCACATTTTTCTCTCATGGAACAGGTGATGGATTCAAACAGATGACCTTTTGGTTAGCAGCTGAGTACTTTAACCACTGTACCATGAGGGCTCATCTAAAAAAAGAATAGGAAGCATAACATTTGATAAGATTGGGAGGTCTGTGAGGCCAGATCATACAGAGCTTCTAGCAAGGTAAAAAGATTTTGGACTTTATTCCGAAAGAGATGGAAAAACATTGGTAATTTTGAAGCAGAGAAACTTTATGATGTAATTTGTACATTTAGGAGAATCAGTTTACTGAATTACAGAGAAGAGATTGGTTAGAAGAGAACAAGTGCGGGGAGAATCTTTGAATGGATACTGTAATTATTGAAGCAATTCTTGATGAAAGGTTGCTATGAGTTTGAAATGACTTGACAGCACTGAGTTTTATTTGGTTTTGATTCTTGATGAAGGCTTTATTGCTAAAGATCACAGACTATAGCCTTCAGTATGGATTGCATTCTAACATTAAGAATATGAAAGTCTTCTCAATTGTACCAATAATCAACCTCACGATAAACGGAGAAAATGTTGAAGTTGTCAAGAATTTTATTTTACTGAGATTCACAATCAACACCCATGGAAGCCATAGCTGAGAAATAAAATAACGTATTACATTGGGCAAATCTGTTGAAAAAGCCTCCTTTAAAATAGTAAAAGTAGATATACAGGTGAATGGATGGACAGACACATAGGTGGGTGAATATGTAGATGAATTAATAAATAAGTCGATTTGAGGACTAAGGTGAGCCTAAACCAAGGCGCGGTATTTTCAATCATCCCACTTCCCTGTTAAAGCTGGACAATGAATATAGAAGACCAAAGACTTGGTGTTTTTTAATTACGGTGTTGATGAAGAATATTCACTATACCATAGACTACCGGATGAACGAACAAATTTGTCTTGAAAGAAGTACAACCAGAATGTGCCTCAGAAGTGAGGATGGCAAGACTTCATCTTACATCCTTTTACATGTTGTCAGGAGGGACAAATCCCTGGAGAAAGACATCATACTTGATAACGCAGGCAGTCAGTAACAGAGAGGAAAAACTTCAGTGAGACAGACTGACACCATGGCTGTAACAATAGGCTGAAACATAGCAACACTTGTTGAGGATGGCACAGCACTGATGTGTTTCCTTCTGTTACATGTATAGGGTTGCTATGAGCTGGAACTGACTATACAACCCCCGACAACAACAGACCACTCTTAGTGGTAGCCTCAAAACTGGTGAAAACAATTTGAAAAACCTGTGTTAAAATTTCAACCTTGTCCTGGAGAGAAATGACTGTAATCCTGCTTCTATCAGTCATTTTCTCTGTAATGTTAAGTACTTTTATGGCTTTAGTTCTTTGGGGAAATCATGGAACACAACCATCTTTTTCTTTCAGGTTCCTTCCACACACACAATTCACTTGTGTCTGGTTCAGTGCAATTCAGCATTAAGGGAGTTATCTTTTTATTTCAATTCCAAATTGCCCAATGCTGTTCTGAGATCACAATATGGATAAAATTGATATGTACATTACTCATTCATGAAATTGTTTTTTTAATTGGAGGATCTGGATAAAATGAAAGAATATGTAACAGTTTTAGGTGGTATAGGAATATATTTCAAACTGAAGACTGTACTACCAATAAAATAATCCATAATCAATTTTTTTTCAGTATTCGGTGTCACTCATCACAACTGGTATCCACAATCGCTTTAACTTCAGACCTCAACAATCTAGACATCCAGGTACACGGATAAAAGACGTTATTGTTTCCAAAGGCTTTTCACTTGCATGTTTTGTCTTCTTTCACTCTGTAACCGTCTCCTGAAATAGACAGAACAGATAATAACACTGTCCTTGTTGGAGAAAGCAGGTGACAATCAATAAGAAAAGAGGACATTTGAACTACCCAAGGTTAAAGAAATGGCAAGTGTAAAGGAAGGCATTTGGCAGGGTTCAGGGTTCCTTGGGAAACCCTAGTGGCATAGTTGCTAGGGACTACAGCTGCTAACAAGAAGGCTAGCAGTTCAAATCTACCCATCACTCCTTGGAAACCCTATGGGACAGTTCTACCATGTCCTGTACAGTCTCGATGAATCAGAATTGACTAGACAGCAAAGGGTTTATTTTGGGGGGTTTAGGACTTTCAGCCATACTATGTAACCTTACTGTTTGGGTTGCTTTAGAAGGGATTCAAATCTATCCTTGGAATAAATCTCACTCATGTATAAACACACATAGCAAAAATCTGACAGTAAGTACAGGCAATGCCTAGTCTTGTTCTGTTCAATCAGTCTTTAGCTTGGAAAGTCAGAGTTAAGCGGAACCGGGAGATGAGTCTCTGTTAAGGGGACTCTTCCAGAGCTCAGCATGAACTGGCATCATCCATCTACCATCTCTGTCACAGGCATTAGACTTCAAGGCATTTGTGGCATCTCTACTTTTACAAGGTTTCACATAAAACATCAATCATGTCACATTCTAGACATTTGGATTTTCTTGACAGCTAATAATAACATTCCATGTGATTGTAAACGCTGGCTGGGAGAACTTAAATACTGTATAGCTCAAGGCTGAGTAAGGAAGACAGGGATCCTTTCAGACTGACCAGAACATAGCATCAGCTGGAAAAAGGGGATGCAGGAAGGCACTGCTGAAACGGCGGAGGGAAAAGATATACGGTGAAAGATAAGTTCCAGTAAGGAGGTACTGTTGGAAAATGACAATTAGAAGAACAGTTGAGCAGTGGTGGAAGAGAGGAAAAGGTGATGTGCAGAAATGAGTTCTTAAAGAAATTAAAGAAGCAGCACTAGTCTAAATGAGTCATGAACAATAAAGACAGAAGTATATAGAATTAGAAAGAAATCATACTAACTGACTTGAACAAATTCTAAAGTAATTATCTGCATAACCCTCTCCCAAACATTTCTTTGGAGGCAAAATGATGTAATACATATAAATAGCTTTGCATGGTATGAAATTTGATTCAAATATAGTATATTATGCCTAAATTCCCCTTAAACCAACTATGATGTTTCTTTTCTCTGTGTTAAATTAAAACATTAGCAAAGTTGCCATGGAGGTCTGTATTTGCAGTGAAAACTGCACATTTCTTTGAATTCAGTCAGGCCTGGATAAATAGCAATGCTTCTGTAAGGATGAGAGACTAAGGTACTTTCCAAAAGGAATTCACTCTAAGAGTGAGTTGAGTTGCATAAGCTTGGTATTAGGAAAACAGCTCCAACATGAAAGATAAAAGTAATTCTGAAAATCACTTGGTGTCTACCATTCATATTATTCTTAGGTCCAGATTCTATGAAATTAAACCTGAGTCACTGGAAAAATGACTGTGTATTAAAGTCTGAAAATAATCCTATGAGACTTGAGAGCATGAGGCATGCCTGTTGGGTATACAGTGTGACAGGGAAACTGATTTCTCTGTGTGAGGTTACTAGTGGAGCTTCATGGAACACAGAAGGGGCATCATTGCTTGAGTGTAGGTTCAGCCAGAATCTGGAAGGAAAAAGAAGAGGGGAGACAAAAAAATAACAGCAAGCACTGCTATGGAGGCATTGTCAGCTGCTCTCATTGTGCTTCGTGGGTACATGTGGCCAAAGCGGATGGTAGCATATCACTGCTGGAAGCCACACGGAGGAAGACGAGACCGGATGAATGCCATGAGGGGATCAAGATGCCTGGATTTCTGGGCTTTGGCTGGAACTCTCAGTTCTTATTGAGGGTCTTTCTGATAGTCAACTTGAGTTCCAACAATTCTCAGAGGGCATAAGAGACATCCGTTTTCCAACTTGCTTGGACTGTCCAGGATAAAACAGGTATTACATTCTTATGCTGATTTGGCACCTGGTTCTTCTTTCATCACTTGATAATCCTGAGGATGTTTTCATCTCTTCACACTGTCTTTTCGTATTTTCTTCCTTCAGATTAATCATTTTAACTTTGGCACAATCCCCCTCGTCATTTCACTGCCACTTTTGGCTCCTTTTTTGGCCGTGCTAAAGCTCTCTACTAGTCAAGTAAACAGCAGCTCGTGGAATCAGATAGATGTGTATAATCCATGCTTTACACAAAGAGGAAGTTTCTATTGCCTGTTTTCTTGCAGCTCCAATCTTGCTGGGGAATTGTTTTTCATTCCTTTTAGGTCCACATTGGAGTAGGCTAGCAGATGCCGCTCCCTTGTCCACTATAGGGTTGCTATGAGTTGGAATCCAGTAGACAGAAGTTGGTTTTTTTTTTTTTTTTTTTGGTACCGGATGGAAGTTTTTTAAAAATGGATTTTCAAGTTAATTAATTCAATCTGTGAATATTTGTTAAGCATTTACTATGTATTTGACACTGTCCTAGCCTTTAGGAATACTACACAGAAGAACATATTCTGCTTCGTGGAATGGTGAGAGAGGTTAATCAAATAATCAGACTAACAGATACGTGGTTATCTTTCATTCAGATAAATACTCTGAAAAAAACAATTTTTTCTATGATGTTATAACAAAATAGGAAGTCAAAGAAATTTTCTCTGAGACAGTGACACTGGAAGTATTATCTGAAGAAGTAAAATTAACCAGACTAAGTATTTGGGCAAGGATTACCAAAGAATGAGAGCAATATGTACAAACACTCTGTAGCGAAGGGGATCCAGTACGTTTGCATAACTGAAAGTTGTCCTGAGTGGCCTGGGCCAAAAAGGGAAGAAACTGGAGAATGAGACTCTTCAGGGTCAAGAAGCCACAGATTCAGCAGGCCTGTGCTGATGTTGGAGCTCTCATGGCACAGTGGTTAAAGCTGTATCTGCTAACTCCTAACCAAAAGGTTAGCAGTTCAAGTCCACCAGCAACTCTTGGAAATCCAATGGGGCAGATCTTCTTTACCCTGTAGGGTCACTATCAGTCAGAATCGACTCAGTGGAAATGGTTTTTGCTTGGGATACTGACTTAGAATTTTTGTTTCTATCCTAGACGCAGTGAAAAGCACTGAAGTGTTCTCGCTGATGAGATAAAGGAAATAGATAGGAAAATCACGTGAGAAGATGCTGGTGAAAGGAAGATGGGTAAGAGATAAAGGCAATAGTATCGGCAATAGACAAGAAAAAAATCAATGCACTTGCAAAAAGTTTTGGACTTAAATTTAGAGCATTTGCCTATAAGACAGATATCCCGTACCCACTGTCATCGAGTCAACTCTGACTTACTGACCCTGTAGGACATAGTAGAACTGTGCCATGGAATTTCCGAGGATTCAAACTGCTGACCTTTTGGCTAGCAGGCATAGCATTTAACCTCTATGCCACCAGAGTTTCCAAAGAGTTCGATGAGCAAAAATAATAAAGAGGAATATGTCAAAGATCATTCTTACATCCTTATTTTATGCAACTGGGAGACAGTCTCATTCATGGAGACTGGGAAATTAGGAGAGGACTAGGTGTAGGAGAAATAGGGAGTCCCAAGGTAGATGTGTTGAGTTTGAGCTGCCTTGAGGTACCAAGTGGACATTCAGTAGGAAGTTGGAAATGTAGATATGGATTCTGGGTTGAATATGTAAATTTGAAAGCCAAAAGAATGGAGATATTTTTAGCTGTTATCAATATCAGTTGCCATTGAGTCAAATCCAGCTCATGACAAAATCTTGAGGTTAAAACTGTGCTCTGTAAGGTTTTAGTTTGCTTATCCATTTATCTGTGGATGGGCAACTAGTTCGATTATATCTTTTTGCTATACAACGTATCTTTGAGAATAGATGAGATTTATATTTGATAAACTGTGATCTGCATGAGCACCGCTTAGCTAGGAACAAAGTTCAACTTTGATTCTCCGGGTCTTAGAGAAGTGATTTAATCCATGGGAGATTTGTCCTCGGTCTTCCCTTCCCAGGAGAGAGAAAGTTGAGTGCAAGATTTGCAAAATGAACTCTGGCACTGGTCAGACTTCACTGAGGCTTTTCCGATTTTGCTATTTCCTGGATAAGACATTGATCAAACTACTTACCTTCTTTTAGTCTATTTTTTCATCAGAAAAAGAAATGGTGAAATTAATATTATTTTACTCATGGAGTAGCTTTGAGAATCAAGATGTTTGTGAAGTGCTTAGTACAGTGCCTGGTTCTATTAATATCAACATTTGTGTTCATGTTATTTTCATCATTTATTGTTCAACGTTTGATAGGAAGGGGAAGCAAACCCACTGCCACAGAGTCGATTCCAACTCATAGAGACTCTATAAGTCAGAACAGAACTGTCCCAAGGGGTTTCCAGGGAGCACCTGGAAGGTTTGAATCGCCAAATTTTTGATTAGTAGGCATAGAACTTAATCACTACACCACAAAGATTTCCATATGGTTAAGAATCTCAGAAATTACTGGAGTAATAGAGGAGAGACAGATCATTGTAACAGTCTCTATGTTGTAAAATTTATCCCTGCTAACAGCTGAAAGGTTTGCTGGTAGCACAAATGATAAATGCACTTGGTTGCTAACTGAAAATTCGGAGGCTTTATTGGACTTGGAGTCATGTTAGAAGAAAAGCCTGGTAATCTGCTTCCAAAAAATCTGCCATTAAAACCCTATGGGGCACAATTTTATTCTGGCACAGTCGAGCAGGCTACAGATCTAAGCTCAGGAGAAGGCTTTCTCTGTTGGCCCTGGAGAAACATCCTTATCCTCCATCTTCCTTCTCTAGGAATTTCTGCAATGTATATTCAACCTGGAATCCATATCCATAGGGTCCCCAAGTCCAAGGGACACACTGTCCTCCAGATATTGTTTCTTTTCTCATGGTAGGAGTTGCCCAGCTCTCTGCTTTCTTCTCTTTCCTTTAAGTCCTCGGATGCTGCCTCAAGGCATAGCACCGTCTTTCACACTGAGTCCTGTCCCGACATAACAAATGCTGTCCCGGCTCTCTCATTAGTATCACAGAGGCAGGGTTCACAGCATAGAGGAACATCGAAGACCACCAGGAATCAGGCCTACTAGCCAAATGGCTGTATACATTTTGGGGGGACATAATTCCACTCCTGACATTTTCTGAAGAAAATAGAGAATCTTTCGGTGGCAGGGGTGCCCTTACCCAAAGTAAAAATATTATATGAACATAAGGATGCTGAGGAAACCCTGGTGGCATAGTGGTTAAGTGCTACAGCTGCTAATCAAAAAGTCAGCAGTTCAAATGCATCTGGAGCTCCTTGGAAAATCTATGGTGCAGTTCTATTCTGTCTTTAGGGTCTCTGTGAGTCGTAATTGATTCACCAGCGTTGGGTTGGGTTTGGCTCAGGGTTTTAAGCATACTGGACACTTTAGACTGTGAGTTGCAGGTTTTCGTCATCACTGTGTTTCCATCTGCCTAGAGCCAGGCTTCCGTTTTCAGTCAGGAAATTCTAAACCTTCAGAAAGAAATCCGAGCAACCAATGAAGCAACACATGAAAACACTGGCATCGGGGCTTCTGCCAAGAAATACACAAACCGGACCTCCCCACAAGGAAGTTCAGTGGATGAGCCCTACCCGGGAGCTCAGTGCTGGGCACTGTGATTCTTAGTACTCTGCTTTTAAACATGGGTAAATGGCCAAAGAATCCTTAAAAAGTCTTCTAACACAAAGCATACAAGAAGCATAATTTGGAGGAAGCTGAGATTATACAGAAAGAAAAACTAAAACAATTCTACATCTTCCTTAAAATAAAGGAAGTTATCACAATTGTGAGATGTGAACAGAATATTATTAAATAAGGAAAATGCAGAGAATATAAACAGAGTGATTCAAAAAAGGTACAATTGCAGAAATGAAAAACTTGATGGAAGTGTTGACAGATAAAGAGACACAAAAGACTCACGAGGTAAACTATCGTGGGGGGAGAAAAAGAGAAACTCAAAATATAAGTCCAAGAGGTATAATGGTGGTAAAATAAGAGTTCCAGAAATTAAGTGAATCGCATGCAAAATTATTTAAAAGGATTTCTCACAACTGAAGAAGACAGGTTTCCAGATTGAAAGGGCCCATCAAACACCCAATTCAATGGATAGCACAGTGGTGGGGGTGGAGGGGGCATTTTGGGTTTACAATTCTTCTTTGTCTCTTCATCCTTTCCTAAGTTCATTGTGGGCAGAGGTATTTACTTGCTCATTTGACTTTGGCCTTGGCCACTGTGATGAGCACTGGCTAATGGAATAAATAAATAAAATAAAACAAAAAACTATTGCTGTCAAATTGATTCCAACTTATAGCATCCATATAGGACAGAGTAAAACTGCTTCTTGAAGTTACCAAGGAGCAACACCTGGTAGATTCAAACTGCTGACCTTTTGGTTAGCAGGCAAACACTTAACCATTGCATCACCAGGGGCCCCAGTGTAGTATACGTGGAAAAATTCATGCTACCGTCAGCCTGAGGTTTTCATTAAACTTGTATGGCTTGGCTTAATTTCTTGTACTCCGACCTGGCCCCCAGAAAAGATCCTACTCCCTTCGTTTTATTTTCAATTCATGTTCCCTCATGTTCTTTGTTATTTTATGGTCTGTCAGCTTGGATCCCAGAACGAGAAACACGAGGAAACAAGGAATGGATCTGAAGCTGACTTGTGACTTTACAAAGCTACAGTAGTTGACCTGCAGACACATGAGTGAGAAAAACCACTTATATTTGTGAGTCATGAATTCTGAATCTTTACCACAGTGAAAATTGTCTTACATACTCACCAAGAGGCAGTATTATGACATTTTGGGATTCTAGGGACCAAGACAGGACCCAAAATGCTTCTCAGCCAAAAAACATAATAATAACAATTATTTACCCCCCCAAAAAAGTTTTTATACAAGTAATTAAACAATCAGAATGGCTCCAGATTTTTCAAAAGCAACCTGGAACCTAATTCTAAGGTTAAATTATTTCCAACGTAGATACTTAATGTTCATGATCACTTCCTTAGAAAGCTACCAAAGAAAGTAAAATGATAGACTATAACAAGAAGGCATGGAGGATAGGGGGGAAAAAAAATCAAGCATGGGAGAAAAATGACCCTGTAGGATGTTGGTAAAGGGAAATCCCAGGATCCTAATTGTTCACTACGATGGATTGCCGCTTGTCCAGGCTGGAGCAGCAAGCCTCAAGACCAACATGTTGAGGGCACGGTCACCAGGTCCTTTGCATTATACTATGTCTTTCACCTTATGAAGCAACTGGAAAATATGTTCTAACAAAACAGGGATATAAAGTGAGGAGAGTGCCATGAGATTCAAGAAACAGGCATTCAATTCAAAACAAGGGATTCTGCTAGGATGAGTGGAATGGGATTTCCCTGGATAAGAGTGATAGAGCTGGTCTGGAGAGCAGTGGATTCTGAAAGAAAGAATGGGGTCTCCAAGAAAGAAAGTGTGGACCTGATGAATTACCTGATACACTTCACCGTGTGGGAAACAGCATTAAGAAGTTCATGAAAGATGCGAGAAGAGAGCCTAAGACCCAAAGCAAAACCAAACCTATTGTAGTCAAACCAATTGTCACTCATAGTGACCCTACAGGACAGGGCAGAACCAGACCATAGAGTTTCCAAAGAGAGTCTGGTGGATTTGAACTGTCAGTCTTTCCATTATCAGCTGTAGCACTTAACCACTGCACCACCATTTTAAATGTAATAAGATATGCAACAATATACAGCTATGAATAATATTGCAATAGGCAGAGTAATAAAACGGAGTACTGATTTAAACAACAACAAAAAAATGTCAAAATTACTCTCTGAGAGGATGATGGTGTTTGACATCCTGAGAGGATGTCAGTGTTTGACAGAGTGAAATTCTCGTTGACCCTAGCAGGAATTCAGTGAACATTATCTTACATGTTCTAATAAAAAGCGAGCAGCCATATAACTTGTTTTAAGCAGCTAAAAAGTTAGGGAATGGCTGCATGCGAGACTGGAGATGAAGTGAAATGAGGATCAGTGAAGCAAAACACTGCTGTGTTTTCTCAGAAAACTTTTAGCATTGTTGAGCAGAATATTCTTTAAAAAAAAAAAAAATCCCAAACCAACAAACCCCCCAAAAATCCTCAAAACCCAGCTTTGTGATTCAAAAGCACACGTGTTATAATAAATCAGTCTCCAGTCTGGCATTGCCTTGAAGTTGTGCATCCTGAGATTGTTCTTGTTTTTAATTTGCCCCCCTTCTCTCAGCTAAGTCAACAGTAAAACTGGTACTGGAATCTGCTGCTCATTCTCCTACCACACAGGTGGTGAGTCTGCTATTCTTTTCTAGGGAGGACTTGACTGAAAAGAAAAACTAGAAGAGGCCTGGGCCTCAGATTTGTTGTTTTCAGCACTGGCTGTGGAATAGTTAACTGGAGTGTACAAAGTCATGTTCTTCACCTCCGAAATCCCCACTAATCCCAAGCAGCTGTTCCGCAAGTGCATCACAAGTCTTTTATTAATTCTCTCAGGCAACAAACAGATATTTAGCAACTGCTACTTTTCAAGTACGTTTCTAAGATTTGGGCATTTCAAAGGAAAAATCATTGAATTTCAGAGAAAGATGCTATTTTTTTTTCTTTTTTAGAGTGATTCTCTATGAAACTGGGGAAAGTATTTTGAGATTCACATCATATATTCAGTTAACAAGATGCCTCTACATTTTGTACTTCCTCTGATCCATGTTAAAGAAAATAAAGAATTTAAAAAAAAAAAAAAACATGTATTACCAATATACTACCCTTTTTGACAGATAAGAGACCTAAACCTTCTCAATCCAATGTCTTCGAGTTGATTTCCAACTCAGAGACTCTACAGGACAGAGACCTGCCCCATAGCGTTTCCAGGGAGCGGTTGATAGATTCAACCCACTGACCTTTTGGTTAGCAAACAAATGCTTAGCCACCCCTTTGCCCGAGCCTCAACTAACTTTTAGGAAGATTTAATAATTTTGTTAAGTTTATAGAGCTCACTTAGGATAGTTGTGAGGCTTTGAATTCAAGTTTTCTGAAGTCAAACGCATGAGTCTTTGTTCGGATGATACCAGCTGCCTTTGAAAAGGATTTACTGATCCTGGTGACCAACAGATAAGGAAATCAAACTGATGTGGCTTGACCACCTGACACAGAAAATGTTCCCAACTCAACAGGAATGGATGCTCACTGAGGACCGAAATGACATGGGGTAAAGACAACCCAGAAGATAGACAAACCCACATAGTGGGTACCTACGTAGACTTGGGACCAGAAGAACCGGATGGTGCCCAGCCACCACCAGTGATCACCACGATGGAGCTCACTAAGTTGAGTCTCACTGGCAACACAAGAATAAAAAGGGGTGCACCCTGAGATCTCCACTAAAAGACAGCAATTGATGGTCTAGCGGCTTCGGGGTTCCCCTGGGAGCATGGCCCCTGGTCCTGATGCTGCCCTTGCCCATAAATCATAACGAAGGTTCCCTCTTCATACACAAATGGATTGGACTTGGCGATGCAGAGTGACCATATATTGGATGTACTTTATGGTTCTATACATCTATAGGATATCAGCCTGCTGACCTCTGGCTGGAGTAAGGGGAGTGGGTGGAGAGGAGGGGAAAGGAGACTGTTGGGAGGGTGAGACATGTAGGGAGCAGAGAGGAATAGTGTGCTGTCACCAGACAGGGAGAGCAGCAGAAGCTGCATATAGGTGGGTATGTAAGTTTATATGGGGATGTACATTTTCACTTAGTCATAATAAAAAACAATTACAAAAAAAAAGAAAACTGAATACATACATTGGATGACTCCAGCACCAGCTCCATTGGCTCCTGTCGGCTATGTCCTTTTTTACCTTCAATTCATTGCTGAGACTTGAACCTTAAAGAGTGGTACAGATTATAAATGCCATCACAATCCACTGAGGCCAGCCCCAGAGCAATTCTTGTGCTAACTTAATTTAAGGTAATTACACCAAAGCCCCACTTAACCCCTTGCTGTAAAGTTGATTCTCACTCACAGCAACACCATAGGACAGTGGAGAACTAACCACAGGGTTTCCAAGGAGTGGCTAATGGATTTAAACAACTGGTTTTCATTTAGTAGCCAAGCTCTTAGCTACTGGGCTACCAGCGATCCAATAACTAGGTTACAGTAATCCACTACCATGGAGTCCACTCCAACTCAGAAATGTTACAGCCTTAGGCAATGTAAAGTAGAAGGATCCCTGGTCGCATGGTGGTTAGAGCACTGGGCTGTTAACCAAAAGTTTGGTGGTTTGAACCTACTAGCTTTTCTGTAGGAGAAAAATGTGGCATCTGCCCTCTTAAAGATTACAGCTGTGGATAACTACTCTTTCCTAGACAGTCTTCTGATATCATATTAATGAGTGGCATCTGGGGTCTTAAAAGCAAGCAAGCTGCCATCTGAGGAACATCAATTTATCCCAACCTACCTGAAACAGGACAACTGAGAACACCAAAAACACAAGGAAAATGAGCCCAGGAGACAGAAGGACCCATATGATTGCGAGACTGTGTCAGCATGAGACCAGAAGAACCAGGCTTTGCCCAACCACCGCAAAAGACAGCCCTGATAGGGGTCACAATGTAGAGTCCCTGACACAGCAGGAGAAAAGGGGGTGTGCAAATCTAGAACTCTATTGAAAGACTCGACTTGATGGTCTAACCACCTGAAGGGTCCCTGGAGAACATGGCCCTTGGATTTGCTGTTAGCCCAGAGCTGAAACCAGTACTGACGGAAACACTTGAGATAGAGGATGAACTGGATTGGGAGACACAGAGAGATGCATATGGGGTGTGCATTTTATGGCTTAACATATATACGAGGCTGTCCTACTGGCTTCTTTTTACAGGAGAGAGGAGAAAGTGAAGAAGAGGGGACAAGTGCTGGCTGAGCGTACACTGAAAGTAAAGAGAGAAAAGAGTGTGCTGTCACAAGGTAAGGAGGACAGATAGAGGTGCGGACATGGAGTTTTATATAGACAATTCACTTGGATTGTAAACTTCCACTTAATGACAATAAAAAATAAAAAGATCACAGCCTTAGAAACCCTACAGAGTGGTTTTGCTCTGTTCTGTAGGGTTGTACTGAGTCTCGATCAACTCAACGGCAATGGGTTTGGAGTTTTGTTGTTGTTGTTGTTGGTTTTTTAACGTGAAGTGAGACAGCATTCCCTTATTCTTCCCAGAGGAGCCTAGCATAACTAAATTCGCAAATCTGTGATCCAAGTTGTTAACACAGCTGTCAGAATTAGATTCCCCATCAGTACAGTGAATGGTTGGATGTCGCTGTTTCAGCATTCCCTTAAAGCTTTAAGCTAACTTCCAGGAAATTGGGCATCTGTCTGTACTAGGCACCTATTAGGTTCATAGGACTCAAAGATGAACCTAATTCAGTGTTTGTCTTTGTTGTCATCAAGGAGCTTACCATCTAGAATGAAAGTTAGGTGATTTTCAATGTAACATGGTGGGTATTGTGCTAGAAATACAAAATTGTTCTGATGTTCACATGAAGATTGCCAGCACGGAGAAGACAGAGTGAAAGCAGAGACTGTTAATTTTACCCCTTCATTTTTTGTCGATTTCAATTCTGGAACTGGAGACATTTCCATCCATGTTTAGTGTCCACAGTTCAAAGGGTGTATATTTTTCCTCCATAGAATATATCATAAATTAATCTGTTGACATAGATTTATTTATTGTCTTTCTTTTATATCAAGTAAAAAGTCACATTAGGATACAAATTTGAACTGTTTTAATAACCACTGTGGTAACACAGAAGGAATCTTAGTAACACAGTGCTTGATTTTGAGGCTGCTAACCAAGAAGTCTGCAGTTCAAACCCACCTGCTGCTCTGTGGGAGAAAGATGCAGCAGTCTGGTTCAGTAAAGATTTACAGGCTTGGAAACCCTACAGACCTATTCTCTATCCTGTAGCATTGCTGCGAGTACAAATCAACTCAAGGTGAGTGGGTTTGTTTTGGGAAGGTTTTCTTTTGTTGTTGCTCGTCTTGTAACACAAAGATTCAATGACTGGCACGTAATAGGTGATCAATAAATACTTGTTGAAAAATATGAATGGATGCACAATTAGGAGTAGTGAACAAACTTTACTCTTTCTCATGAAAAAGTAACTTTTAACCCTCAGGATTGCGAAGCGACTGTTTTCTACCCCAAATCAGAAGACAACCAAGGTGTGGCAATTAAGAAGGCTATCAGCTTTCCAAGCCTAGGAATTTCACTTTCAGTTAATTGTAAGACTAATTTATTCTCTGAATGTTAGAGAGCATTGTCTAAATACTCAGCTACCTGTCAATTAACATTAGAACACTGCTAATATGTTTCTGGGATAATGTTGAATTCAAAAATGTGGTAAAAAAAATAAAATGAAATGGTATATTGAAAAAAGCTACTTACCTCCTGATAGATACGCTTGCCTGATCCTTTATTCAAGACTCATGATTATTTTAAATTACTGCTTCCTGCAACCCCAAGGGGAGCACCCATCTTGTAACCCCCAAAGGATCCTTGCCCTTCCAACTCAATGATCTGCAGTCATCAATAAGAAGATTTTATCAAACTAGCCTCAACTGAATTCAGACTTTTCACAAAATAACATAAAACTGAAACAATGACTTCAGAAGCCCTAACTACACCGGTACCACCTTGAATTGAAAATACCACTGAGCACAGTTCTACTGACAGTCGCGGCACGGTCGCGAATCAGAATCACCTCAACTGCAACTGGTTTTGTTTTTAGTTTTTACTGTAAGACATTCCTAAGAGTTTAAAGATATTATCTAATTATAATATTCACAATAACCAGGTGAAGTAATTTTTTCTTTTCTTTTTTTTTTTGGTAGAAAAAGTAACTGGGGAAGATTAGAAACTGACTTGGCCAAGAACATAGCAAGCTTAAGAGGTCAGCACTTTGACCCAGACTTCACCATCTCCAAAGCCCGCGTGCTACAAGTTTGAAATGCATGGCCCTGCAATCATCAAAGAGATTTACTAGGTTAGCAGTGTGTTAATCCCTTATAGACCAATTCACATTCAAATGGCAACAATTGGAAATGGTTTATAGGGTTACTCCTCACAGAGACGTTGACATTTAAAAGAGGACTCCTTGATTCACTGGGCTTTAGGGATGCGCCTCTAATAGTAGGGTTCTTTGGTCTTGTGGGACAATCTTGGCGACATAAAACCTTTAGTAGTAGGTCAAATCACACCCCGTAGAATTTTGCTCTCTCTGACCGCTAATTGCATGTGTGCCCTTGAACAAATGACTTCCTTTCTCTAGGTCCATATTGAATATGAAATGGGGGAATTGGGACTCACTGAGCTCCAAGAAGCCTTGAGGCTCAGAGTCTATGAGACTTGAAATTTTAACTTTGTAAGATTTTGTCCATTTTTCCTCCTGCTTGAAATCACTAAGACATCCAGATGAAAGGATGAATAAATGAAAAAAATGCATGGATTAGTGAATATCGGGCAAGAGGTCCAGGTACCAGATCTCAGATTTGGAAAACTCTGTTCTGTGTAGTCTCAAGACTGATTGGCGGAGTGGGTTTTTCCATAATACCACCTTCCCACCTTCAATCACCACAGTATCCAAAAAGTTACTTCCTTCATTATGGGAGTCAACATTATGTGTTGGAAACAGAATGAATGGGCTTTGCAGTAGGACAGATCTGGGTTGGAAGAGCAGTCTTGCACCTACAAACATCATGACTGATCACACTTTTAAATCCTGCTACATCTAAATTTTTGTTATGTAGTAATTGCAGATTTTTCAGTGTTCTTGGTGGTGCAACAGTTAAGAGTTCAACTGATAACCAAGTGATCAGCAGTTCAAACTCACAACTAATCCTTAGAAACTGTATGAGGCAGTCTTACTGTGTCTTACGGGGTCACTATGAGTCAGAATCAACTCAAAGGCAATGGGTTTGGTTTGGTTTGGGATTTTATAGTAACAAAAGGTAGTGCATTGTTGTGGTGATCCATTGTTGTCATTCAGTAGGTGATGACTAATGTTGACCTTACGTATAAAGATACTAAATGGTGCTAGTCCTGTGCTATCTCCATTCATTGACATAGTTTGAGCCCCTTATTGAGGCTATATCATCAGTCCATGTCCCTGAGGGTTTTCCTCATTTTGACTGAGGCTTTGTGCTTTACCAGACAGGGTGCTCTTCTCCAGCTATTTTCTTTCCAAAGTAAGCAAGGCAAAGTCTCACCATCCTTACCTCTATGGAGCAATCCGGTGGTATTTCTTTTAATACTGATTTGTTCATGCTTCTGGCCATCCATGGAATGCTCAGTGTTCTTAGTTTACGCCACAGATTAAATGCATCAGTTCTTCTCTCTGGTGTTTTTTACTGCTCAGTTTTCTCAGATATATGAGGTAAGTGGAAAGAGCATGGCTTGGGTCAGGCACATTTCCCTTATCAAAGTGATATCTCTAAATTTTTAAAACTCAAAGAGGTCTCTTGGCAGCAGGTTGGCCTAATACAATATGTTACTTGATTTTTTGAATGCTGCCTCAGTGGATATTAACTGTTGATCAGATTAGATGAAATTCTTGATAACTTCAATTTTCTATTTGTCATGGTGTTATTTTTGGTTCAGTTATGAGGATTTACATTTTCTATACACCCTGGTGGCATAGTGGTTAAGTGCTACCTCTGCTAATGAAAAGGTCAGCAGTTCAAATGCACCAGGCACTCCTTGGAAGCTATGGAGCAATCCTACTCTTCCATGTAGGGTCACGGTGGGTCAGAGTTGACTCAGTGTCCCTAGGTTTACATTCAGGCGTAATCCATAATGAAGATTCTGGTCAGTACTTCAAGTCATCTTTGTTTTTAGCAAACAAAGTCGTGTCCTCTGCATATTCCTCCAATCCTAATGAATGCATTACAGAGTTATAGACGGCACTTGGCTTGGCTTAATGGAGAATTAATAACCAGAGAATAATATTATTATGCTATGTATTGGGCCATCCTGAGCAGTGTAGGATAAAACTGAGGCAAAAATGCAGAGATATTGAGTATAAAAAAAAAAAAAACACAACCTGCTACTGAATGTTCTTCTCATATTTATATATGATTTTTCCCGATGACAATTCTTCTATCACTTTGAGCATAATATACCTTATGTGCCTTTTTAAGAATCTTTGTCTTCTTGATGATTTTATACTCTATTATAATGAAGTGGTGGAAACCCTGACGGCATAGCAGTTAACTTTTACATCTGCTAACCGTGAGGTCGGCAGATTGAATCTGCTAGGCACTCCTTGGGAACTTTATGGGTCATTCTGCTATGTACTATGGGGTCTCTATGAGTTGGATGAGACTCAAAGGCAGTGAGTTGTTTCCCCACCACCACCTCATAGGGAACTGGTAGCGTAGTTCGGCTAACCAAAAGGTTGGTAGTTTAAATTCACCAGGTCCTCCTTGGAAATTCTACTGAGTAGTTCTATTCTGCTCTATGGGGCTGTTTCCACAAAGCCTCCAGTCTAGAAATCTTTTTATGGTACTTCTACTTTCTCTTATAGCGTCACTATGAGTCACAGTCAATTCAATGACAATTTTTTTTTTTTTTTTTTAGTTCAAACTGGCCTTTATACTTGAATCCTCATAACTGAACCAAAAACAACATCATGGCAAATAGAAAATTGAGGTTAGAAGATAAAATATGGTGGAAATAGCCGTAGTTCAGTTTCAAGTCTGTCCTTTAAGAGTTCCGATGGTTTTCATTTTTGCTATCTTGGAAACTAGCCACTCCATTTTAAAGAAGATCAAGCTAGACCATTTGGTCTCACTGATAGAAGGCAGTCTTGGAAGATGAGTGACTGTCTTGGATGTTTCAAATGAATGCAGTGGCATGCATGAATTTAGTTACACCAAATGGAACAGTTGACCCTCATCAACTTACAGAACCGTGATAAATAAAAAAAAAAAAGTTATTATTTTAACCAACTAAATTTTAACATAATTTGCTATACAATAGTACATAACTGAGACATTTTTGAACCCCAGGGCTTTTATTCCTATTTATTAGTATGGCATTGAGTTTTTCTTTCTTTCTTTACTTAAGCATTTACTTAAGCATTAATCTTGTATTTCTGTGTGATTGGAGTGTGTTTGTATTGAGAAGACGGTGGGGCATAGTGTTCACATTTGCTCAGTCCTCAATCTTGAAGAAACTCAGACACTTATCACACTTTGAAAACAATTGAAACACAATGCTTGACTTATAAATGTTTCCATGGTGTGACTCTTAACTGACTTTCTTGGGTCTTAAATCTTTCAACTATCCTATTATGCTAGGGCCTTTTTGTTTTAAGGTTACTACATCCTCTGTCTCCCTAGCAAAAGGATCTCCCTCAGGAAATGATATGTCAGTTCCTTTTCATTCATCACCTTTCAGTTTAATTTTCATTGCATTACATTGCCCAATTATTTCATTAAATAGGACCTGCTTCTATTTTCTTCATCTAGTATCTACTGGATTCTTTTTTATCATTTTGACATTTTTATTTATTGTGATTTAGGTGAAAGTTTAAGGAGCAAATCAGTTTCTTATTAAACAATTAATACACAAATTGGTTTGTGACATTTGTTGCCAACTCCATGGTATGTCAACACTCAACCTTTCTCCATCACAGTTTCCCTGCTTCTATTCATCCAGTTTTCCTGTCCCTTCCTGCCTTCTCATCACTTTTGTTTTGGTGTGCATATTAGTCTCATATAGTTGACTGGACTGCAAAGGACATCCCTCGTGTGTGTTATTGCTGGCCCTAGACATCTATTTGCCCTTTGACTACAAGATGAACCTCAGGAGTGACTTTGAAGGGTGAATTGAGTCTCAAGGTTTCTCCAGTTTCTGTTAGGCCAGCAAGCCTGGTCTTTGTATGACTGTGTGCATGTATCTGTGTGTGTATGTGTGAGTTTGAGTTTTGTTCTACATGTTTTCTCCCATTCTGACCAGGACTCTCTACTGTGATCTCTGGTGGAGCAGGTGTTGGTGGTAATCATGTACAATCTATTTGTTCCTGCTTATCCTTGTGAAGGTTGTGATAGTTGTGACCAACTGGTCCTTTAGACAAAAATTTCCCTTGTGACTTTGATCTTCTTCATTCTTCTTTGTTACAGCTGGGATGGGACCAATGGATATATCTTAGGTCACCACCATTGCTACTAGCCACAGTCAGATTTGAAACATTTCCTTTGCAAGCTATATTGCCAACTGAGCCAAACATCACCAGGGAACGTGGTCTCCAGCCACCACTCCAGTGCTGACTTCCCAATATTGTGTACTATCATGTACTTTGCAAAAGTTACTAGTTATCCACTATCTAGCTAATATTTGCCCTTTTCCATCTCTTTCATCTTTCATATCCATCAAAGATTATTTTTTTTTATGTGTGGAAACATTTTTACGTGTTTTTATAACAGTATTTGTCCTTTTGTGATAGACTTATTTCACTCAACATAATGCTCTCTCCATTTTATACATGTTGTCAGATATTTCACAGATTCATCATTGTTCTTTATCATTTCATAGTATGGTCGGTCGGCACTTGGCTTGGCATGTACCATCATTTATCCATTCATCTTTTGATTTCTAAAATCTATAGGAGAATCCAAGACCTCTACAATTTTTAACCTTGAATGATAGTCAAGGTTAAAAATAAAAAGGAATCATCTCAAACACTTCAGCATCAATGCTTGCAATTTTATTATTCACATGTTGGTAACAGCTGAAAAGGGATGAGGTTGTAGCTGTAGAGGAAGAGCTTCTGCTTGGAATTACAGAATTCTATAGGCTAGTCTGTGTCCAGTTAGTGCAGTGATTAATTTACTGGGGCACTAAAGAATGAATCAACAATCCCATTAGCTAGGAGGTAGGCTTTTTTCTAAGGTTTATGCCCTCAGGTAACAGCTTTACAATATTTATTTACCTTATTTGAAAATTATTACAGAGGGAGAAGAGGTGTTTATGTTTATCTCAGCTCCCCGAAAACTGGCTTGGTTGTTTATGCAGTTTATCTTCTGTTTACTGAGTACGTATTTTTTTGTTGCTGTTGTTTGGAACTATACTTTATCCTATTCATAATCACCCGGGAAAGTAAGGGATAATATACTGCATTAATACTATGACACACTTTTATTTAACATTTCTGAATTTGAAGAAAATTGTAAAACCTAAGCTATTATACATGTAAAAATAATCCCTCTAACCACCAGATAGAATACAATATACTACGACAAAAACTGTCATTGCTTTCACATACGAATTTTTCCAAAATTAAAAAGGACTTACTCATCCAAGTAATAACTTAGATTCAGATATTTTCAGCAAAAGAATATATACAATTTTCTGAAATTTGACTCTTTAGAACCAAAAAAACCTCAAACCCACTGCTGTTGAGTCAATTTCAGCTCATAGTGACTCTATAGAACAGAGTAGAACTGCTTCATAGAGTTTCTCAAGAAGTACCTACTGGATTTGAACTGTCTGCCTTTTGGTTAGCTGATATAACACAAAAACCATTACATCATCAAGGTTTCCTGTGACCCCTTACATAATCTGAAATATTATTAGAATATTATACTCTATATTCCATTCCTAGGTACATACCCCAAAAGAATTGAAAGCAGAAAAAAAGATATGTTTACACCTATGTTCACTACAGCATTATTCACAATACCCAAGAGGTGGTAGCAGTCTAAATGTCCAGCAAAAGATAAATGTATAAACACAATGTGGAACATGCATATGTGGAATATCACACAGCCATAAAGGGAGATGATGAACAAGGAAGACAGAAGAATTGATGTCTTTGAATTGTGTTGTTGAGAAACAATATTAAGCACACTATGGGCTACCAAAAGAACCAATAGATCTGCCCAAGAAAAGGTACAGCCAGAGTGCTCCTTCAAAGCAAGGATGACAAGATTGCGTCTTATGTATTTTGGACATGTTGTCAGGAGGAACCAGTCCCTGCAGAAGGATATAATGCTAGCTAAAGCAGAGGGTGAACAAAAAAGAGGAAGACTCTCAGGAGATGGATCAATACAATAGCTGCAACAATGGACTTAAACATAAAAAGTGATTGCAGACATAGCACAAGACCAGGCAGCATTTCATTCTGCTGTTCATAGAGTCGCTATGAGTCAGAACCAACTAGACAACATCTAACAACATAGAGATGAAGTCCTGACATAGGTTACAAAGTGGATGAGCACTGAAAACATTATGCTAAATAAAATGAGTAATTCACAAAAGGACAAATATTGTATGATGCTACTAACACAAAATATCTGGAATGGATAATTATATAGCAATCAACATTGATTAGTAGTTACTGGGGTAGATGGAATAGATGGGAAAGGGAAGATATAATGCCTAGAAAACACTGAGCCTCTGTTAAAGGTGATATTAAAAAAAAAAAAAAAGGAAATGGTTAATGGTGATGGTTGGATAACATCATAAGCCCATGTAATATCCCTATTTGTACATATGAAGATTGTTGAAATGGCAAATGTTTATTACCCACATAGTTAACAAAATCAAAAAACAAGGGGAGGGGCCAAGATGGTACCTCAATTCCCCCTGAGAACTAAGACCTGAATTAATAATTGAGCACAGCACTCTGGACATGCAGGAAACCCTAGGATACGGCAAAGGGTTGTCAGATTGTACTATACTCCACTAAATGGGAAACTATGTCTCCCTGACGAGGCAGTGCACACTGAGCTCCACTCCTACTGACTCACCACTCGGGTGGACTGAAGGCACTGACACCTTCTTTGTTATCTGGGAGGAAGGGGAAGGGCATGAGCCAGCAAATATGCTGAACTGCAGGGCTAAAGTAAACAGTGTATAGCACAGCAGAGAGACAGTATGTGGAATAGCCATATTTTGAGAGCCTGGATGCTGACTGAGGGCACCACTGCCCCTCTAACTTATCTTTTCTGTGCTGTACCATAGATTCTGCAGTTTTGCAGTTGGAAGGGCAGCTCAGCCAGAATGCCATCTTGGTTGGCTGGGGGGCAGAGTCACCCAACTGGAGACCTCAGCAGGAGTTAATTTCCAAGCTAAGGAGCAATACCAGTCTGGAAAGCTCTCTTCCAACAGAAAGGCTCTGTAGGGCAGTGTTACTTTATGGTAGTGGCCCAGCTGAGGATGGCAGCAAGACTATAATCCCTCACTAAATGAACTACATCATACCACCTGGGGATGGCTGAAGAGGCGCTTCCATTGTCAGCCGGAAGGTGGGACCTACCACACCTGATGTCCTGACTGATTTTGGCAGCTATTGGTCAGCTCTCAGCTTCTTAAAGTGGGACTGCCTGGAGAATTAACAGCTAAGTGGCCCGGCAGCATGTCTTCCAGCCTTTACTGACCCACATCATAGGGTTGGTTGATGGCCCACTGGTGAATTTGTAAGTATGGAGCTATCTTTGCCAGCCAGGCAGTGGAGCCTGCCATCTCAAGGAGTCCAAAGGGGCCAGTCACTGTGTACACAGAGACAGCTGGTGACCAACCACCTTCTCAGAACTACTCCTTAGTTCCTAGTGAGGATAACATCAGAGAAACAAAACAGCCTCTAGATGTCCCAAAGGCAAAAAACCACCGCAACCATTTGAAGAAACAGTCCACTGTGGCTCCAGAAAACTCTAAGAATAAAGAATCTAAAAACTTCCCAGACAAAGAAGACTTTTTGAAACTATCAGAGGTCACATGTAAAAGAATTATATAGAGAGCCTTCCTAGAAATTAAATAAAGTGCAGGAGATCAAAATGAAAAAAATGATGGAACACCAACAATATGAAATACAGCAGATAGATAACAAAATTATAGAATTGAGTCAATGGAAGCAGAGTTAGTGACCTTGAAGACAGAGGAACTGACACCAACATGTATGAGGAGAAGTTGGAGAAAAGAAATCAGAAAAATGAATGTGTTAAGAAACATGTGGGACTCTATTAAGAGGAATAATGTATGATTAACTGGAGTTGTTGAACAGGGAGTGATAGCTGAAGACACAGAGAGCATTGTTGTTGAGTTGCTGACAAAAAGCTTCCCAGAAATTATGAAAGAACATAGGTATCCAAGATGTATATTGAATGCCACAAAATCTAGACCCCAAAAGAAAGACACCAAGACATATTATAATCAAGCTTAATAAAATGAAACATAAACAGATTCTCTTAAAGACAATGAGGCTCAAAGCAAAGCTAACATTCAGAGGGAAGCCCTGTAGGCTTTCATCTGATTTCTCAGCAGAAACGATGTTGACAAGGAGGCAGTGGGATGATATATTCAAAGCCTTGAAGGAGAAAAACCTGCAACTAAAAATTGTATGTCCTGCAAAATTGTCTCTCAAATATGAAGATGAAATGAAGACATTTGCAGATAAACAGAAGCTTAGAGACTTTGTAAAACTAAATTAAAACTACAAGAAATACTGAAAAAATCTCTTTGCTTAGAAAAACAAAACTATTAAGTGTGTATTTAAAGAAGCAACATGGAACACAGTGTCCAGAATCCTACTGAGTTAGGGAAGTCACAAAACTCAAAGCTACAATATTAAAAGAAAGGAAGCAGTGATCATATCATGAAAACAATGACATTTTCTTACTAAAAAGAGGGATAAACTACAATAGTTATAGTCCTTTCAGATGGAGAAGAAGTTAAAAAGATATACAGAAGTTAAAGTTGGGTTAAAACTTAGAATATTAAGGGAGAACATGGGGTACCTGCAAAGCATGATAACAATGCAACATTTCAAAGCAAGAAACATAACACAGAAGTCTCAACAAACACTAAACCTACATTGAAAAGTCAACCTATAAAGAAGACTGACCCAGAACAGAATATTCAAAGCAATATAGAAAACACTAGTGATAAAAAATATATCAAAATGACAGCTCTAAACACATACCTATCAATAATTACACCAAATGTAAATGAACTGAACACTCCAATAAAGAGACAAGAAGGACATCCTGGATCAAAAGACACGACTGATCTATATGTTGCTTACAAGAAACATACCTTAGACTCAAAGATATGAACAAACTGAAAATTAAAGGATGGGATAATAGACACTAGCTCACAACAGACAAAGGAGAGCAGGCATGGCAATACTAATCTCAGATCAAGTACATTTTAATGTAAAATCTACCAGTGTGGATAAAGACAGTCACTATTTATTAGTGAAAGGTTCAATACATAAGCAGGACTTAACAATATCAAATATCTATACACCCAATACTAGAACATCTAAATTCATTGAAGAAACACTGACTGCATTGAAAAATGAGATAGATCATTCCACAATGATAGTGGGAGACTTCAGCACTCCACTTTTCATAATGGACAGATCACCAGAAAAAAGCTCAGTAAAGACACTAGACATCATTGACATATATAGAACTTTTTATCCATCAACAGATAAATACATCTTCTTCTCCAATGCATATGAAACATTTTCCAGAATAGATCATGTGTTAGGACATAAAACAAGTCTCAACAAAATCCAAACTACTGAATTATTTCAAAGCATCATTTAGACCTTAAAGCCATAAAAGTGAAAATCAATAGCAGGAAAAACATAGATATAAATTTGAACTCATGGAAACTGAACAACACCTTGTTCAAACAAGCCATCAGTTATAGAAGAAATTGAGGACAAAATAAACAAGTTTATTGAATCAAATGAGAATGAAAACACATCCCACGAGAACCTATGGCATACAGCCAAAGCAGTGCTCAGAGGTCAGTTTATCTCTCTATAAATGCACACATCTGGAAGGAAGAAAGGATGCAAACAAAAGTATTTGCCCCACAGCTTGAACAAGTAGAAAGAGAACAACAGAGGAACCCTTCAGTCACCAGGAGAAAATAGCTCATAAAGATTAGAGCAAAACTAAATGAATTAGAGAACACAAGAATAATTGAAAAAATTAACAAAACCAAAAGCTTGCTGCTTGAAAAGATCAACAGAGTTCATATAACACTGGCTAAACTTACAAAAGAAAAACAGGAGAGGAAACAAATAACCCCAAATAAAAAATGAGATGTGAAATGTCACAACAGACCCAGCTGAAATCAGAAGTATCATAACAGAATACTACAAAAGACTGTATTCTAACAGATTTGAAAACCTGGAGGAAATAGACAAATTTCTACATTCATATCACCTACCAAAATTATCACAAGAAGTAGAACAGCTTAATGAACTCATTATAAATGAAGAGATAGAAAAGGTTATCAAAAAACTACTAACTAAAAAAAGTCCCGGCCCAGATGACTTCACCAGAGAATTCTACCAAACATTTAGAGAAGAGTTAACTCCAATACTACTGGGACTATTGCACAGCATAGAAAGACATGGAATACTCTCAGATTCATTCTATGAAGCCAGCATAATCCTGGTACCAAAACCAGGGAAAGATTCCACTATAAAAGAAAATTACAGACCAATATCACTCATGAACCTGATGCAAAAATCTTTCAACACAGCCCTTGCCAATAGAATTAAACAACACATCAGAAAATAATTCATCATGACCAAGTTGGATCATACCAGGGATGCATGGTTGGTTCAACATTGGAAAAACAATTAACGTGATCAACCACAGAAATAACACAAAAAACAAGTACCACTTGATTTTGTCAGTGGATACAGAAAAGACATTTGACAAAGTCCAACACCCATTCATGCTAAAAATTCTTAGCAAAATAGACACAGAAGAGAAATTACTCAGTGTGATAAAGGGCATCTATTCAAAGCCAACCACCTACATCATCCTGAATGGAGAGAAACTGAAAGAATTCCCTTTGAGAACAGTAACTAGATAAGGATGCCCACTCTCACTTCTGTTCAACACTGTACTAGAAGTTCTGGCCAGAATAATTAGACAAGACCAAGAAATAAAGGACATCCGCTTCAGCAAAAAAGAAGTAAAATTCTCCTTATTTGCAGATATGATTGTGTATGCGAAGAATCCATAAGTACACTACTCAAATTAATAGAAGAGTTCAGCAAAGTATGAGGATATAAGACAAACAAGTAAATCAACAGGATTCCTTTATACCAACAAAGAGACTGTCAAAGAGTAAATCACCAAATCAATACCATTTACTATAGTACCCAAGAAGATAAAATACCTCCAAGAAATAAATCTAACAAGAGAAACAAAGGACCTATACAAACAGAAGTATGAGACCTTACTGCAAGAAACCAAGACAGACTTACACAATTGGAGAAACCTACCCTGCTCGTGGATAGGAAGACTTAACATTGTGAAAATATGTTTTACTCAAAGCAATATAATTATACAATGCAATCACAATACAAATTCCAGTGGTTTTTTTTAACAAGATGGAGAAACAAATCACCAACTGTGTTTGGAAATGGAAAAAAACCCAGATGAGTAAAACACCACTGAAGAAGAACACAGTGGGTAGCCTCACACTACCTGACCTTAGAACCTATTACACTGTCACAGTAGTGAAAATAGCCTGGTGCTGGTACAAAAAAGACACATTTAGACCGATGGAACAGAGTAGAGATCCCAGAGATCGCACCATCCTATTGTGAACAGTTGATATTTGACAAATGCCTTTTAAGATTGTAAACTGGGGTAAAAACCGTCTCTTTCAAAAACAGTGCTGGCAAAATTGGATAGACATCTGCAGAAAAAAAATAAAGGAACAAGACCCAGACCTTACACCTTACACAAAAGAAAACTAACCCAAATTGCATAAAAGACCTGAGTATCAAACCTAAAATCATAAAGATCATGCCAGAAAAAATAGGGTCAACAATAGAACTTTTAATACACAACTTGGACTTCAAAATCTGGCAAAGAATGACCAACAGAAGATAAAAGAGATAAATGGGAGTACTAAGAATCAAACACTCTTGCTCATCCAAAGACTTGATCAAAAGAATTAAAGACCACCTACAAAATGGGAAAAAATATTTGGCAACTATGTGTCAGACTGATTTCCATGATCTGTAAGGCAATATAAAATATCAACAAGAAAACAGTAAATAACCCAATTAAACAATGGGCAAAGGAGACGGACAGACACTTCACCAGCCAAAAGACATATGAGGAACTGCTCATGATTATAAGCTATTAGAGAAATCCAAATCAAAACTACAATGAGACATCATTGCATGCCAACAAAGTTAGCCATGATCCAAAAGCCGTAAAACAACAAATGCTGGAGAGGCTGTAGAAAGATTGGAACTACTGATGGGATTGCAAAAGGGCACAACTTATTCGGTAAGCAATTTGCTGCTTCCTTAAAAAAACTAGAAATAGGTATACCATTTATCCAGTAATTCCACTGCTTGGAATACATCCTACAGCGTGAAGGGCAGTCACATGAACAGATTTTGCACACAAATGTTTATTGCAGCACAGACCACAATAGCAAATGGATTGAATCAACCCAGATGCCCAACAACAGATAAATGGTTTGACAAACTATGGTACATATACTCAGTGGAGCACTATGCAATGATAAAGAACAGTGCTGATTGAAGGAAGCTTCTTAGAACCTGGTTTCAACTGGAAGACATTATGCTGAGTGAAATTAGTCAGCAGCACAAGGACAAACACTGTATGAGACACCTACTTTAAGGACTTAAAAATAGACTTATGTATGGAAGAAAAGACTCTTTGATGGCTGCAAGGGTTGGGAGGGAGGGAGAGGGCTGGTCATAGGTTGGATAGTGGATAGAAATTTGGTTGGGCAAAAGCAGTGACAGCAGAAAGATCAGCTTAACTGGACTTCAACACAAACTGAAAATTCTTCTAATCTTAACCTGATACTGCAAGGATAGAGTAGCAAGTGCAGGGGTCTGGGGACCATGTTCATAGGGGACATTGAGGCCAGTTGGCATAACTAGCCTATTGCTAACAGAGTTTTCTGCACCCCATATCAGTGAGTGGCATCTGGGTCTTAAACGCTAGCAAGCTGCCATGTGAGGGACACCAAATGGTCCCAACTCATCCAGAACAGATGATCATCAAGAACAACAAATACATAAGGGAAAAAGAAGCCAAGAGACAGAAAGACCCATGTGGATGGGTGTCTGCATTATTGGGTGGCCAGAAGACCAGATGGTGCCCAGCCACCACCAAAGACAGCTACAATGGGGCATACGATGTTGAGTCCCAGTGGCAACATGGGAAACAAGGGCTTGCACCTCAAAAACTACACTAAAAGACTGCAACTGATGGTCTGGCAGACCCGGGGGTTCCCCTGGGATCATGTGCCCTAGACCTGCTTCTGCCACCCCCCCAAAAAAATATTGAGGTCAACTCTTCAGACAAGAATGGACTGGACGTGGGGATACAATGTGACCATAAGGTGCATGTACTTTGTGGTTCTGTGCACCTATAGGATGTTGTCCTACCGGCCTCCTGTTAGAAGAGAGGAGCAGGTGGAGAGAAGGGGATAGGAGATTGTAAAGAGGATATGACATATATACAATGAAAAGGAGAGTGCGCTGTCACTGGGCAAGGAGAGCAGAAGGAGCTGCAGATAGGCGGGCATGTAAATTTAATATGGGTTGTATACTTTCTCTCAATCACAATATTTTTATATATATATATATACATGTATATATACACATATATACCTATACCTATACCTATGCCTATGCCTATACCTGTACATATAATCCAGTCTATTGACTGCAGGCAGAGATTAGGATTTACAGCCCAGGAAAATCATGAAATGGAGGGCAATCACTCTATAGTGGGAAGCATGGCCCAGCCATATTGCTACACACATTTTTATGGGGACACAATTCAACCCATGACACTCATTATAGGAGCACATCTACTGGTCAGAAGCACAGCTGAGAAAGGCTGAGTGAGAGCAGACATGTGACTGAGAGGTCCTGTTGTCCCCTGTATCAGCTCTGAGAAGTTGAGGCAAATCATTTCATGTCTTTGAATCTCATTTGCTTGTTTTGTAAAATGTTAAGTAGCAGATCTTACTTTACTGGATACTTGTGAGATTTCCAGAGCTCTTATTACCTTCAAAATGATGACACTTTAGAAAATTAATTGTACACTCATTGTGGTTGAATAGAAAGAGACAAATAGAAAATATTTCAATTTACTAATAAGCTACAGCTATTAATCAAAAAGGTCAGAAGTTCAAATTCACCAGCCACTCTTTAAAAACCCTATGGGGTAATTCTACCCTGTCTTACAGGGTTGCTATGAGTTGGAACCAACTCTAAAGAAAATTTTTCTTTTGTAATATGAATATTATAATAGAGTCTTTCTAGATCAAAAAAAGTCAATAAATCTCTAAATACATGATTGTCACTTTAGAATACAATTTCTTCCATAAGATGCAATGAACTATAAACAAGTCCCCATGGAGTTTAGGACAACTCCTGATAACCCACAGACTTCAGAGTTCAACTGTGTTCTGGACAGAGTTGAACTGCCAACTACTGATGAGTAGATTCGTTCTTAACTATTTGTGCTGCCCAGGGACTACTACATTTTGTTATATATGTATAAATTCTGCACTACATTATTTCTAAAACATTGAATAAAAACTTGACCAGTACTTAAAAAAAAAAAAGAGTTGCCCGTGTACCTGAAGTTTTTTGGGAAGTTTCAAGTGTTCGTGCTTCTAATTCAAGCTACTTATGACCCTGGAGTCCACGTGCCACCATAGAGTTGACGTATCAGTGTACTTTGGTTGTCAAAAATTCTGATCATCATAATGTCTCCCTGGATTTGCGTTCTTGTAAAGTTTCTTCTTTCAGTCCAAGCCGGCCCTGCTCCGCACTTCACCCTTCTTACCTTTGATCAGTATCTCAGCCAAGAGGAGACAGGTTGATGGCAACAAGGGCAGCTGGTGTCATTCCTCCTCACTTCACGTTTTCAAAGAAAACCCACTAAACTACCTTTTTCCCAAGGTATGTTCAAGGGCAAGTGCAGGGATGACACAGCACATGGATGAGATCAGATGGAGCTCCAGCTTTCTCTTGAATCTCATGTCTGTAGACAGTGACGCGTTTAAAAGAATCTCTCACTGCTAACTAATCACTTCCAACTTTTCCTACAGGATCATCTTTCTCACCGTAAGAAACTTCTAAGCTGATGGGAGTATGAAAAATTTTCAAAAGTGTGTTTTCTTTCACATTGAGCGCATGGTGAGCTCACTGCCTTTATAAACCTGGTAGAATCTTCCGTTTTGAACTTTCACTCTTAATCATCTAATGTTTCCATTTTTTAACATGAAGACTTGCCATTCCTCAGATCATCTCTTCAGTTTCCCTTCATGCCTTTGACCTTAATGCATAGTTTGCTTTCTTTGGTGCAGCATTTGTCATAAAGAAAGACTGTTTTGATCACTTCACCAGAGTTATTATTGACAACTTCACAGGCAGGAGCTCAGCAGGCAGCCCAGCTCACTCACTAGCTAAGTGACAGTTTTCTGAAACTAGCTTTTTAGAGAGAGACTCAAATGGATGTCTTGGAAAAACCTGACATCCATGCATCGTAAAAGGATTTATTAAGCATCTACTATGTCCTGGGAGAAGTAAAATACACAAACTTCTACACTTTGAGAACAATTGGTTTCACTTAGAAAGAGTTGACACCGAAAATGTTACAACTCTTCAACTTACATTCACAGTGTTTTAACAAATTGTTTTTCTAGCCATCATTTCATCTGAAAAGAGTTATTTTATTTGTTTATTCAAGTAAGGGCTAAATGATTTGTCCTATTGTCAAATCGGGGCTCAAATATAAATCTCTAAGCTTCACATTTCTCTTTGTAACAGCTATTAAATTCATATTGTTTCCTCCATTCATTATTCTTTTCATCTGTTCATTTTCCCATGAAACTGGATAGTAACCTCCAGAAGGACAGAAAATCTGTCTTCTAATCCTCATTTATTTTGCTGTCTGTCTACTCCCATTCCCATTTGTATGGCAGCTTGGAGTATACTTGGCTCTGAATGGGGAAGAGTGCTGTTCTTGCAGTGTGTTAGGAGTCAATTCAGACTCATAGCAACCCTATAGAACAGAGTAGAATTACTCCATAGGGTTTTCTAGGCTAGAATCTTTACAGGAGCTGATTATCAGGTCTTTTTTTCCTCGGTAACAGTGATACGGTTGAAAAATCACAGGCACTGAGTTCAGGAAAGTGTGGGATTGGATTCCAGTTCTTGAGGGACATTGTAATCCAGAGCCTTCATTTATCCCCAAACACAGAATGAAGGTAAGAATGCTGACCTCATATAGCTCTTTTCAGGGTTACATAGTCTCGTTATAGATTTGCATTGTGCCCAGTGCTTTGTAAGGGAGCTAAAAAAAAACAACCAAACCCATTGCTGTATAGTCAATTCTAACTCACAGGGACTGTATCGGACAGAGTAGATCTGCCTCATAGGATTCCTAAGGAGTACATAGTAGATTCAAACTACCGACCTTTTGGTTAGATCTTAACCACTATACCACTAGGGTTTCTTGTAAGGGGGCAGTGGCAGTTAGGTGAGAGAGACCCAGATTCAAATCCTGGCTTCTGCACCTCATACACAGTTACCAACTGCCTATGTGTGGAGACACATGGTACCACGATACTGAATAGGTTTCAGTGACACTTTCAAACCAAGAGGGCTGGAAGGAAAAATCTGTCCATCTACTTCCAAAACTCAGCCCGTGAAACTCTTCTGTATGACTCTGGACCAATCTGCACCCATCACCAGGATGGTGCCGGAAAGAACAGCATCTAAGTCCATTGTTCTTGGGGTCCATGAGTCAAGGCTGACTTGATAGCAGCTGAACAACCAAGTACACAGCAGGCACTCGGTAAACTGAGTTTCCCAGCCCTTGTGTTGAGTCCCAGTAGTCCATAAATGTCTATTCACTTTCCTTTTTTTCTAATTCAGGCAGGAAGTCCATTGCCCAACACAGGCCACCACTGGGAGACCACGGTAAGCCCCAAGTATTGTACAGCAGTGGTATACAAAGTGTGGCCTATTGACTGAGATTCCACCATCCCAAGATAAAATAAAACAAACATATATTACTGTCATTTGAATAATCCTCTGGTTTTATAGGGAAAGGATAATACAAGAGAAAATACTCAGAGCGGGTGGAACCCTAGCTGTAGAATGGCCATACTAGTTGTAACCCAAAGCTCACCTTTCCTCAAAAATAGATTGATGTAGAGTAAATGCACACATTCACATAAAAATGCTTCCTTTCAGATTTATGTGCAGTATGTCAGCAACGGCAAGAAGGAAGAGGTCGTAACAGTTGTCACCAGGTAGTTGAAGTGTTATCTCCATGGAAAAGGAATTTTGGATGTGTTTTAGATTGCTCCAGGGGACAGGAACAAGACTAACCATCAAAAATTAGACACTGATTAAACTGATATAAAGACTGTCATACAGATCATGCACTAACAGATTGCATTTCTTTGAGAAGTAATGCGATCTGTTCACAGAGATTATACAGGAAGTGTCAGCACACCTCTCAAACACCTCCAGACTCAGTTACACCACACCTTTATTTAAATTGATGTCGGTTTCAAATGTCCTTCTTTCTGTTCCCCAATCCTTTCTGGTAAGTTACAATTTACTTTCTGATGCTCAACTCTACTATCTTTACCATTCTATTCCACAACTCCCAGGCACCCTAAGGCATCTCATGCGCATTTTCATCCATTTGACTAATTATCCTGTGTATCTGTCATTTCTAAGAAAACCTAGTGATGCAGTGATTAAGCACTGAGGCATTAACCAGAGGGTCAGCAGTTTGAAATCACCAGCTGCTGTGCCGGAGAAAGATGTGGCAATTTGCTTCCATGAAGATTTACAGGCTTGGAAACCTTATACCGCAGCTCTATGATATATTACAGGGCTGCTACAAGTCAGCATCACCTCTGTGGTAGTGGGTTTCATTTGGTATCTGTCTTTTCTGGTAGATGGTGAGTTCTTGAAGGACAAGAGTTCTGTTTTACTGATAACTAATCCTGGACGATTCTGGCCTGAGAAACTTTTCTGAATGAAAATAGGATTATTTTACAGGACTGGCATTTGGCTGGTAACTTTTGTTAAATATCTTGCCAAATTCTCATGATAGCCCTACTGTAAAAATTACAAGGGTGGGGGAGTGAAATCTACCAGTAACAGGAAACTAACAAACATTTTGCAATGATATCTATAATCTGTTGATGTTTCTTTCAATTATAAACCAATGGAAATTGATACAGGAAAGAAAAAGCAGTTGAGGTCTTACTATGCCTTGTGAACTAGATTAACCTTACCCTTCAAGTGGGGGAAAAAATGCTTCCTTCTTAACTCCAGTTTTGTTTTCTGAGTCAGATACTTGAATCAAGGAGAAAACTGTACAGTCATTTCTTAAATATACCTGCTATCTCTTAATAGCCTAGATATCTAGCCAATAAAATATGCGAGCCATTATTGACACCAAGTTATGTATGCTGTTTACAGTCACTCAGACTCTACAACATCCTGAAAAAGAGAACATAAAAGCAGGAAGAGGGAGTGACACCTTGCATCTTGTTGTTACCTGCCATCAAGTCAGTTCTGATTCCTAGTGACACTTTGTACAATGGAATGAAACACTCCCTGTTCTTGTGCCGTCCTCAACAATCATTACAGAGACCACTGTAACCACTGCGTCAGTTTACCTCACTGAGGGTCTTCCTCTTTTTCACAGATCCTCTACTTTGCCAAATGTGAAGTCTCTCTCTTGGGACAGATCCATTCTGACAACATGTCCAAAGTCTATGAGATATAGTCTCACCATCCTTGCTCCTAAGGAACACTAGCTATACTCCTTCCAAGACAGATTTGTTGATGCTTTTGGCAGTCCGTGGCATATTTAACATTCTTCATCAACACCACAAGTCACATTGCATCTTAGATGCAACATGCAAAGACAGACTTTTCCCTTCTATTTGGTTACAGAAAAGGAAAAGTAAAACAAAAAAGACAAATGATTAATATTGGTTTTCTGTGAGTAATGGAACACTTTTCTTCCTTTGGTTCATTTTTTTATACCAATTTTCAATAATGAGCCTCGCACTACTTTGAGAGGAAATGGATTTTTTTAATAAACGGAAAGTAATTGAACAGAGAAGTTCATACTCAAACCCCAAACTTGATAACTGAGATTTTTTAAAAAAACATGTTTATGGTATCCTGTAGATATCCTGTAGATACCATAAACATGTTTTTTTTTTAAAAAAAAACCCTCAGTTATCAAGTTTGGGGTTTGAATATTAACTTCTCTGTAGTATCTATAGGATGTTGTATGGTATCTATATAATATAGTATCTGTAGGATATGGTATCTGTCAAAGCCAAGATATCATAAATATGTTTTTTAAAAAATCTCAGTTATCAAGTTTGGGGTTTGAATATGAACTTCTCTGCTGACCTCTGGCTGGAGGAAGGAGAGGGGAAAGGAGACTGTTGGGAGGATGAGACATGTATGGAGCAGAGAGGAATAGTGTGCTGTCACCGGGAAGGGAGAGTAGTGGAAGCAGCATATAGGTGGGCACGTAAATTTATATGGGAATATACATTTTCACTCAGTCATAATAAAAAAATATATATTTATGACTTGGACTTAAGAAAACTTTCCTTCTGCCCCTGAATTCTTATTCTATTTCTTACAAATGAATGTAATTTGCCCACCGCTACCTGTCATTCCAAGTAGATAAGATTTACTGTAGCAGTGGGGGCGGGGAGGAAAACTCTTCAACAATATTGATTGCAATTAACTTTGCCCCTGATTGCCGTGTGACTCCAGGTGAGCTGCTGCTATTTAGCAAATGGGGTGAGACGCTCAAAGATTAATGAAGGTTGTCAATACGATAGAGGGATAAAACCCAGAAGGTCATATAACTCCATTTTTCCCACTTTGAAAGTGAAATTATCAGGGAAACTGGGAGAGACATTGTGAGAATGAAGGAAGTGATCAATGCCACTGATCATATTCCCATCTCTAATCACCTTGGCTGAGCACGGAAAACAAAAGAAATCTTTTATTGACATCCTAAAGTGCATGGTCTGGAAGCCTTTTGCAATTAAACATAATTGTAAGATTCTGCTGGCTTCCTGCTTGATGCTCTTATTTCTGACCCTCGTTGGCAGAGGCACAAAGTGCCCTCTCTCACCACCCTCCCTTCATTAAATGCTTTTGCTCAGATCTCATGGAGCACAAGGAAGGAACTGGTACAGTTACAAGGGTAAAGGTACCTGAGAAGGCTGTCCCGTGTTGCTTTATGTACCATTGTGTGTGTGCTTGGCAAGGCGTATAGTATTGAATGGGCAGAAAACGTGAATTCTCCTGAGGATCAGAACAGAATAAAGAGACAGAATACAAACTTGTGTGCCTGTTCTCAACATTGTTTCATCACTTGCAGCAATATACATCTCTCTATGGCTTGGTATTGCTTAGTTCACCTGCAAGGCTACCAAGACAAGTATGATTCTTTTTGAGCTGAGTAAAGAATGGGAAAAACCAGAATGGTAACAGCAATGGTTGTCTCAGTTATCTAGCACTGCTATAAACAAGAGCTTATTTTCTTACACTCTAGAAAACTAAAAGCTTGAATTTAGGATTCTGGCTCTAGAGGGAAACTCTCTCTGTCTGTAGGTTAGAGGGGAAAGTCCTTATTCCTTGGATCCTTAACGATCTTCATGTGGCTTCGCATGTGTCTTCTCACAGGAAAAAGATAGAGAAAAAGAGAAAAAAAGACCAAGGTGGGTTTCTCTGACACTTTTTCTTGAATGTAAAGTAGTTAAAGCAAAAAGAAGATTTCATGACGTAAAGGAGCTGAACAGAAGATTTTGAAGGGTAGCTTCCTTGCTGAAAGTGAGGTGAACTTGAAATCCTTCCTAATGAAAATCAAAGCTACAACCATAAGTATGGATTAGCCAAAATCCAAGTGATTACACATCAATATAAAGAAAATCCAAATCTTCACAATGAGGCCAAAAGCAACATTGCGATAAACAGAGAAGTTTTGAAGTTGTCAAGGATTTCTTTTTATTGTGATACATAATCAGTGCCCGTGGAAGCAGCAGTAGAGAAATCAAAAGACATAGTGCATCAGGAAAATCTACTGTAAAAGACCTCTTTAAAGCGATACAAAGCAAAGATGTCACCTTGAGGATTAAGGGATGCCTGACCTAAGCCGTGGTATTTTCAATTGCCTCGTGGACATGTATGAACTGGGCATTATATGAGACAACCAAAGATGAACTGATGCACTTGAATTATAGTATTGACAAATTATGTTGGATAGACCACGGACTGACTGAAGGATGATCAAATTTGTTTTGGAAAAATTACAGACCAGACGTGCTTTAGAAGTGAGGTTGAAAAGACTTTGTCTCACGTTTTCAGACATGGTGTCAGCAGGAACGGATCCTTGGAGACAGACATTGTGCTTGGTAAAGTAGAGGGCCAACAAACAAGAGGAATACTTTTAGCAAGGTGGATTGACGCAGTGGCTGCAGGAATGGACTCAAACACAACAATGATTGAAGATGGGGCAAGATCAGGCTGTGGTTTCTTCTGCTGTACAAAGAGTTACCACCCAGTGGCACCTAACAATAACAACACAACAAAGAAGTTTTGGCAGGTTGATGAATTCAACTTACCTATAGTCTGATCATCCAGAATTCCCATAACGGACCTTTGTAGCAGGGTATGCAAAACAAAAATAATCCAAATCCATTACCTTCAAGTTGATTCCAGCTCATAGCAACCCTATAGAAGAGAGTAGAACTACCCCATAGTGTTTCCAAGGAGTGCCTGATGGATTTGAACTGCTGACTCTTTGGATGGTAGCCATAGTACTTAACCACTATGCCACCAGGGTTTCCAGTAGGGTATGTTAGTTTACCTCAATCAGTATGCTTTTTCTGGGACTATAGTGCCCTCATGAATCATCATTTGCATGACATATATTTTCTAATAAATCCATCTTGAAGAGAAAGAGAGAAGGGAAAGTAGTTAACAATGAACCACAGTTTTAAGTCATAGGGAGAAAAACATAAAACCTGAGTTTCTACAGACACACAAAGTTATATCATATTCCTTTGGTGGCTGCAGTCAAATGAAATATTTTCTCTCCTGGGTGGTTGTGGGTACAGATCAGCAGAGACTTTATCTAGTAGAATGTAACTTCCTTTTGGGTTAATGGAACTGTGGATCATTCACATGACGGAAGACAAGGTGAAAACAAAGCTATGAGCCAATTGTAAGTTGTCTCAGACATTTGTCATGGACTCCTCTCATTTACTTTTCCTGAAAGAACCAAAAATAGAGCAAGTTTATTTTGTGGCTTCAATAGAAAAGGAAGAAGTAGATTATCCAACAAACTAAAAATTTCCTTTTTATTCTCAAATGAAGACTAAATAACCAGAAACATTCGTTTTTTATTATTATTATTTTTCTCCTTTTTTTATTATGACTGAGTGAAAATGGACATTTCCATATAAACTTACATGCCCACCTATATGCAGCTTCCACTGCTCTCCCTGCCTGGTGACAGCACACTCTTCCTCTCTGCTCTATACATGTCTCATCCTCCCAACAGTCTCCTTACATTCTTAGCAATTCTACAGTAGGTTAAGCTGCAGCCAAAGAGACTAGTGACTTAGAGATGACATTAAAATTTCTTCTGAGTTCACTAAACACACTTCTGTTTCATTGACTACATTTTTATCATTTCCTTCAAAACTTCTCACATCAATGTAAAATGGAGTTATTAAAGAAAATAGTTGGAAAAGTATGGACTATGGAACCCTAGTGACACAGCTGCTAACCAAAAGTCTGGCACTTCAAA
Source organism: Heterohyrax brucei (assembly GCA_028571685.1). Classification (NCBI taxonomy): domain Eukaryota; kingdom Metazoa; phylum Chordata; class Mammalia; order Hyracoidea; family Procaviidae; genus Heterohyrax; species Heterohyrax brucei. The sequence continues at coordinate 13,700,289 of CM053164.1, read as the reverse complement.
TCCATCAGCAGCTTCTTGGAAACCCTATGGGACAGTTCTACTCTGGGTCACTATGAGTTGTAATTGACTTGATGGCAGTGGTTTTGGTTTGGTTTGGTTTGGTGTTTAGAGCTCAACAGAGTTCATTTTGAATTTATCACATATAGAAGCCCACTGACTTCTGTAATAGAAATAGTAATGGCCATCTCATTGGATTACTGTTAAGATTAATTGAGATCAAATGCTGTGCAAATCTTCAGTGTGCTCAGCTGCTGTGTGAAAGATTGGCAATTCAAGTTCCCTGAGAAGTGCCTTGTTAGAAAAGTCTGTAGATCTATTTCCAAAAAAGAAAACAAAAAAGAAAACTCCACAGAGCACAGTTCTAACCTGATACACATGGAGTTGCCATGAGTCAAAACTGACTAGATGGCAACTGGAAAAAATAAAGTAACACGAACAATAGCAACATATAGCCCGGAACTAGACACATGTAATAATATGTGCTCGGGGAATGTTCATTTTTCTTATGACTGTAAAGTAAAAAAAGCATAGAGCTGGAAGAAACCTGAGAAATCACCTAGGATTGGTATGGGAAATTTGGCATCACCCTACACCAGTTTCTAACAGTACATATAAGAAAAAGTAATCTTTTTACAGTCAGTAAAAGAATCCAATGAAAGTCCTTTTTCCTTTTAAGACAGTAAGTGTTCTGTCTTGTACCTTACCGCTTTCTAACAGGTCACTTCTCAAAAACCATTATTGTATTTTTACATGTGAAATTAAAAGCAGACTCTTCTACTGTCTTCTTTGCCTTCTAGCCAAACAGATAGCAAAGGCTACCATTGTCTTCAACTCCACTAGCCATACTCTTCACTAAGTTTGGAGTTGATCAAGGTTTTCAAATGAACTATTGTTCTGTTACATGGTGGAAAAAAATGCGTTGATAGAATTGCACAAATATTTAAATTGGTTGGCCTTGTAAAAAGCCAAGTTTAAAATAAGAGTGTTTGGCAAGACAAAAACTCCTGATAAAAAGCATGTGTTGAAAATAAAACAGTAAGAGAGTGGGAGTAAATGCTTTCTCTCTGGGCATGTGGGCAAATAATTTATCTTGATCTACACTATAAACCATATCCACAAATTGCAAAGTTTACCTTAAGCATAATATGGTCTATGGTACAAAATACTGGAGAATCCAGCGCTTATGTAAGTCAAGGTCATGGAAACGCCACAGACACATTCAGGTTCCCTGAGGGACCAAACTGCTAGGCTGATGGCTGTGGGGACCACAGTCCTGGGAAATATCTAGCTCAACTGGTATAACATAGTTTATTAAAAAAAGAAAGAAAAAAATTCTGCCTTGTACTTTTGTGAGCAGCATGTGAGGTCTTAAAAGCCTATGAGTAGTTATCTAAGATATCCCACCGATCTCACACGTCCTGTAACAAGGGAGAATGAAGAAACATACCAATGAGAGGGAAATATTAGTCCAAAGGACGACGACTGCCATGGCCTCCGTCAGTCTGAGTCCAGCACAACTAAGTGGCACCATGCTACCGACACTGATCACTCTGCTGTATCCCAGACAACTAAGCCATGCCGTGTTACCAACACCTCTGACAGGGTTTGCAACAGAGGGTCCCAGACAAAGCTCAAAAAAACCTGTAGAACAAAATTCTAGCTCAAAAGAAAAAAAACCAGATCACTGATCTGACAGACTAGTAGAATTCTGAGACTTATGGCCCATGGACACACTTCCAGCTCAGTAATGAAGTCACTCCTGAGGTTCACACTTCATCCAAGCAATAGACAGGCAGATAAAACTAAAGTGGCGCATCAGCCTGGGGGCAAGAACTAAAAGGCCGGAAGGGACAGAAAAGCTGGTAATAGAGAACCCAAAGTCTAGAAGGGAGAATGCTGGTACATTGTGGGATTGTTCACCAATGTTGTAAAACAGTATGGGTACTAACTGTTTAGTGAGAAACTAATTTGTTCTATAAACTTTCATCTAAAGTACAATAAAAAGATAACTCATTTAACAGAGAATAATATGATGTGATTTTAGAAAATTACAGAATAAGATCACATAACTATGCATAATTATATCTTTGTAGATATATGCATATATATATACGTAGGTATGTACAAATATAACAGCAGAATGTGTGTGAGTGTGTATCTATCTGTCTATAGCTGTAGATATATAGTGTGTGTGTGTGTATGTGTGCTAAGAGTGAAACAAAAAGAGGAGAGAAATTTGATTTTTTACCTAAAAATGGTTAACATCAAGAATATGTCTGAAGCACTTTTAGCTGAAAGGAGTGAAGAATGATAGAAATTATTCCCCATATCTGACACCATACCATTCATCAATTACTAGGCACTATGTTTCCTCCTCTCTAAAATCCTAATAGCTTGCTCTCACTGTCTTCTTTTTAGAAGAGAGAATTTAACATAGCATTGCACAACTAGAGATTAAACCAAGGTCTATATAATTGCAAATATTCTGTTCTTTCTTCTTCAGTACACCTCTTGAAGAGGGGGTAGGATGTGAGTAGAAGTCAAATGGAGAACTTTACAGAAAACAAAGAAAGAAGCAAAAGCAAGTAATCTAAAGGGGAATGGGATGTGAAGAAAGTTTATTTGACCCTACAGGAGTTAGAAATAAGTCTACATCTGCAGGTAATTCTTGGACTAATCTACAGTTTGAAGAGAGTATAGGGAGGAAAATTGCTTTTATTTTCTCTTTCTGCACAACAGTGGTACACCTAGAACATTCGGCATTCTGGGAGAATTGTTTCCAACATTCTTCTCTTTCACATGACAATATTAGTTTCAGTATTAATCTTGTAACAATCTGTGATAATCATTTTCTTCACTCATTTACTTGTAACATAAACAATTTAAATAGAAGAATGTGAAATTTAATTTAATAAAATTTAATTTTCCTGAATATGAATTCAGGCAAAGTTTTTATATCTAACCTAAAATTTACACTTATGAAACAAAAGTGTTATACCTCACAGTCTGCACCCCACTTTCTGCTTTAAATTGAAAACACAGATAAAGCCAAAAACCCATTGCCTATGCATTGATCCCTAGCCACAGCCACCTCATAGGACAGAGTACAAACAGCCCATAGAGTTTCCAAGGAGCAATTGGTGGGTTGGGACTGCTGATCTTTTAGTTGGTATCCATACTTTTTAACATCGTACCGCTCCTTCATCACAAGTACCAAAACCCAAACCCCAAACCCAAGCCATTGCTGTTAACTTGATTCCAGCTCATAGTGACCCTATAGGACAGGGTAGGACATCCCATAGAGTTTCCAGTGATTCAAACTGCTGACCTTTTAATAAGCAGACACAGCCCCAGGGTCGCCATGAGTTGGATCTGACTTGATGGCACTTGGCTTGGCGTACAGCTCCTAGCCACCATACCACCAGTGTTTCCTAATACACAAACAGAAACTCTAAATCTTCACATAGAAAGATAGGATTTAAAAACTTGAAGTTCTACTTCTTCCCCTTCTCAGTGTGGTCTAAGTTAAAATCTAAATCTACTATTTAAGCACAAGAAAATACCTCAGGTATTGAGGTATTAACTGTGCCTAAGTGAACTTGAAATGATTTCAAATCATCTGAGCACATTCTCAAAATGCAAGCTCCTCACACTATGAAGAGGCTGGAATGCCTGGGTCAGTCTGGACATAATCATGTAGGGTGTAATGGGAGACAGACAAGTGGAAGCAATGGACACCACTGAGCATTTTTGAATACGGATGAGTTTGAGATTAGACTGACACCCCAGATGCTCTTTTAGCCCCAAACTAAAACTATTTCTGAAGCCCACTCTTCAAAGATCAGATTGGATTATAAAACATCAAAAGATACTCAAGAAGAGGGTGCCTCTTGGTTCAAGCATATGCGTGAAGCCAAACTGGCAGCTACTGTCCTGAGGCAGGAGGAGAAGTTAGGAAGGGCCAGGAACTGACTAAATGGACACACACACACACACACACACACACACACAAATCAAGACAGAAAGGGGAAGTGTGCTGTCACATTGTGGGAATTGCAACTAGTGTCACCTAACAACATGTGTATAAATTCTTGTATGAGGAATTAACTTGAGCTGTAAATGTTCATCTAATGCACACATACACACACACGCAAAAAAAATTTAGACCAACAGTTGAAGTGAGTTTGAGCTGGAGGGAAAAATCTCTGTCAGTGGGTCCACCCATCCTGCTGACGAACCATACACTCTTTCATGAGATTTTCTAGTTAAAAAGTAAACATCACTTTTCCTTTAAATTAATTAATTAATGCATATTACTTCGATACCCAACAAACCCTTGTGGCATAGTGAATTCAGTGCTATATCTGCTCACCAAAAGGTTGGCAGTTCAGATTCCCCCCAGGCACTCCTTGTAAACTCTATGGGGTAGTTCTACTCTGTCCTATGAGGTTGCTATAAGTTGGAATCGACTTGATTTGTTTTGGGGTCATTTTGTACCTGAGAATAGCCACTGTCATCTGAGTGGACTCTGACTGATGCTCAACTCTATAGCATAGTTGAGAATTGCCCCATAGGGTTTCCAAGGCAGCAGTGTTTACAGGAACAAATCACCACATTTTTCTCCCACAGAGTTGCTGGAAGTTTCCAAATGCTGGCTTTAGAGTGCGCAGCTGATTGCTTTAACCACTGTGCCACCAGGGATCTCCTAATGACTTCAAAGGTTAGATATTAGTTTAGGCAATCAAAAGGATTATTAACTATCTTCCACTCTGTGTTGGGTTTTCACTCCTTCCCAACTTTCTGTGATTTACTGGTTCTTTCAAGGGAGGCAACAGAGTCAATTAGACTCTTGTTCACTAAAAAAAAAGCCCATTCTTCTTAGCAAATGTTTTCCTCCAACTGGCATACTTATTGCTCCTCTCCAGCTGGAGTGAGCCGGCTGCTAGTTTGGTCAGAAAGACGTAGCCGTGCATCCTTCACTGGTCCGTTTGCAGAAGCTCCAACCCATATTGCAAGTGTGGCATCCACATTTGGAGGGGTGCATCCTACACTATTATACGCGGATTGTTTTTCATTTCTACATTGTCTGTATTTGCCAAAAGTCTTCTTTTCTTAATTAGGAAAACAGGTTTGGGAATTATATTGCATGAACCAACAGAAAATAAGTTTCAGGAGTTTTAGGAAAATTGTCTGCTTGTCCTCTCTTTGGCTTCTTACCTCCAACCATCCCATGCCAATATGTGTCTATTGGGAAGAATTTTTTTTAAAAAAAAAAGACAGCAGGTAATTAAGACGTTTGGGGCATTGAATAAAAGCTCTATGTGATTCTTCGTAGTACAGTGGGTTCAAAATCATTTCCATGTGGTATAAGCATCATCAGCAACTATCAAGTAAATCTGAAATCCTTCTAGTTAAAATCCTCCCCTATCCTGAAACTTTAAAGTAGAAGACAAATTTAGCAGTTCAGCTTAACCCTCTCATTTCACAGATGAGCAAACTGAGGCAGGGGGAGGTTAATTGACTTGCCACAGAACTAGTCAGTGCCAGAGTAGAAAATAAAACCCAGACGCCCTCTGAGCTGAGCCATTCCGTGCTATTGTTCTATTTCACTGAAGAAGAGTACAATCTGCTTGGATTTTATTTTACAGTTACGGCTAAAGAAATAAAAACAAATAAAATAAAAATTCATTTGAACTTTTTAAAGTATAAAACACTTAAATTATGTATAGAATTGCATACAATGACCACATCCTATTAATACATTAATATACTATTAAGCTATTAATATTATATTATTAATGTATCAATGCACAACAATATCAATATATTAAGCTAGCCCAATAATAAAAATCGTAGTGGTGGAGTGGTTAAGAGCTATAGATACTAACCAGAAAGCTGACAGTTCAGATCCATCAAGTGCTCCTTGGAAACTCTGTGGAAGCATTCTGCTCTGTCTTCTAAGGCTGTTTATTGGTTGGAATCGATTTACTGGTAACTAGCTTGGTTGGCTTGGTTTTGGTTTACTCCAATAACAAATGGAAAGCAACTTAAACTTAGGAAGTTACAAAGATGAGAGAAAAGCTATGAAATATATGGAATTGTTTTATTCATTCATTTATTTATATATTCAACAAATGTGGACCTTTTATCAGTTTGAGGTTTGTTGACAATGATGAAAGAAGAAAGCAGTGCTAAGCTTCCACTTCAGTTAGGGAAATATAACTCAAAAACAAACAAGTGTTTGACATAAGTGATAAGAACCATGTTGAGATTATACACACAATAGCACAGAAACAGAAAAGAGAAGATACTCCTTCCTGGAATGCATCCGTGATCAATATTTGAGCTGGTTTTTCCAACTCTTCAGGTCCAATCAGTACCTATTATTTGTCAGGTGCTAAGTTTCCTAGACGAGTAAAATATAGCCTCCTCCCTCAAAGATCTCACATATATTTGGGGAGGAAGAAACTTGAGGACATTGTATGTAATGCATCTCCATAGAAAGTGCGTGTGAAAGAGCCTAAGATAAAACCAAAGCCAACCCACTTCTACCGAGTCAATTCCAACTCACAGTGACACTACAGGACATAGTTTCCAAGGAGCTCCTGGTAGATTTGAACTGACTGACCTTTTGGTTAGCAGTCATAGCTTTTAACCACTATGCTGTCGGGGTTTCCCAGTCAAAGACAGCGGTCAAGAAACATTTCTCAATACCTTGAAATACGGAGGAAGCTGGAGTGGATTATGCCAAGTGAAGTAACTCAATCACAAAAATATGGTAAAAAACAGTCCTGTAAAAACTCATGAAATACTTCACACAACAAAAGATACCATCTTTGATGGTTACCAGGAAGGGAAAATATAGAGAAAAATGCTAAATGTGTGATAACTAAATGACCACTTTAGTGAAGGTGAGACAGTAGGCATAGTACTGGGGAAGCCTGCACAACTTTCATAAGGCAAGGTCATGAAAACTCCATAGACACATCCAAACTGCCTGAGGGACTAAAAGTGCTGGGCCAAGAGCTATGTGGGCCATGGTCTCAGAGAATGTCTAGCTCAACTGGCCTAACACAGTTTATAAAGAAATTGTTCTACATCTTTGATGAGTACTGTCTAGAGTTTTAAAAACCCACGAGCAGCCATCTAGGATACTCCACTGTTCTTAACACTTCTGGAGCAAAGAAGAACAAAGAAAACTATCAATGCAAGGAAAAGGTCAGTCTAAAGGACTGCAGCAGCCTCCAGCAGACTGAACCCAGTACAACTAGACGGTGCCTGGTTAAAACCACAGACAGGGATCACAACAGAAAATCCAGGATGGAGCTGGAGAAAGACGTAGAGCAAAATTCTAACTCAGAAAGGAAAACCAGACTTGATGGCTTGACAGAGATTGAAGAAATCCTGAAAATACAGCCCCCAGATATCCTTTCAGCTTGATAATGAAGTCACTTCTGAGGTTCACCCTTCATCCAAAGTTTAGACAGTCCCATAAAACAAAACTGTACTAAAGGGGTCCCCAAATACAGGGGCAAGGACAGAAAAGCTGGTAATAGTGAACTTACGGTTGAGGAGGGAAAATGTCGACCTACTGTAGGATTATTAACCAAAGTCATAAAACAATATGTGTATTGTTTAATGAAAAACTAATTTGTTCTGTAAATCTTCATGTAAAGTACAAAAAAATTTTTTTTTAAATGCTTCTCAGTAGAGAAGGAGACTTGAATGAACCTTAAAGAATAAACAAGGGCTAGTTAGGTCACAGGAAACCCTGGTGGCATAGTGATTAAGAGATATGGCTGCTAATCCCAAGGTCAACAGTTTGAATCCACCAAGTGCTCCTTGGAAACTGTTTGGGAAGTTGTACTCTGTCTATAATGTTGATATGAGTCAGAATCAACTTGATGACAAGAGTTTTCTTTATTTTTTTTTAGTTAGGTGACAGGAAGTCTTGTTGGTACAATGGATAAGCATTCATCAGCTAGCAAAAAGATCATTGGCATTTCAAACCAACAACTGCTTCATGGGAGAAAGATGTGGTAGTCTACTTCCATAAAGATCACACCCCAAGAAATCCCGTGGAGCAGATCTATCCTCTTCCATAGTGTCGCTACGAACCTCAATTGGCTGGATGGCAACGGATTTGTTTTGGTTTGCTCAGTGAAGCGATATATGAGTAAGAGAAGAATGAAAAAGCAGAGAGAACTGCAAGAAATTAAAAAATTCCCAGAGATGAAATATGAGGCAAAGCAGTGAGAAACGAGGCCAGTAACACGGACAGAAACTAAGTAACAGAGGAACTACTGAGATTTCAGACAAACAAATGACGTGCATGTTAGGTAAAAGTTCTTTGGTGATTCAAAGGTCTTGTGTGAACTGAACTTGGAGTGTGAATATCAGCTAAAATGACACTGAAAACATTCAAGCAAGATCCGTAAAGCTTTCAAGTAGGGCATTTACAATAGAGATGGAAAGAAAGGTACAGATCTAAATTTCACAAAAAGAAGCTGAGTTTCTGTTTATTGTGATGAAAAACTTGGCCCCTGATACTGAGGATGGTTACACGTCATGGCTGAGATAAGCAGTGTTGCTGAAACGTACACGTGACAAGTGCTGGATTAGCAAATACCATGATATTGTGTTTTCTATATTTTTATAGTGAAATAATAAAAGCAGCACTTCCTGGCTTAAAAAAAAAAGTTGACAGTGATTAATAGGAAGGAAGTAGAGGAGATACTATTTAAGAAACTTCTCCGATGAGTGATTAGAAGGAAGTTTGGGGGCTAAGATGATTTCAAGTGATTAAATCAAGTTAAAGGGCAACGTCTGTGAATTAAGCTGATAAACTTATAGAAAAACACTGGGCTTTTCTGGTTTATAAGGGATTATTATCAGCATTAGTAACGTTAATCATTTGTTTTATAATTATTAAATAAAACATTCTACTGAGAATAATAATAAGTGCAACAGCACTTGGCTGGCTGGCCCAGTTTTGCCAGAAATTGGTGTTATTTCACCCCAAGAAGTTTTTCTAAAGAAGATAATTTCTAGTTGAATGAAAAGAGATGACATCCCTAATCCCAAATTTCTTCCATTTCCCCACAATTTAATATTGTGACTTTTATTGTAACTGCATGTAAAGACTGTCCAAGCCTATATAACAATAGTTATGGAAGCCCTTTTACAAACCTAGTCTTATTTCTTCGTTTCTCATGAGTCAGATTGTCTAGGTAGGATTATCAGGAGGAGGAAAATAGGGCTACAGCTAACCTTCCAAAGATCTCCAGTCCTGGGGGACTGAATGTCGCCAAGTTCTGCCTGGTATGGGCCCGTGAATCTCTCATATACCCATGGCCTTGGCCATTCCCTTCCTCTTCTGTCTGCTGCTAATGATTTTTGACCAAGTCTAAGGGTCCCAAGGCATCAAACCAGGCTGGTAGGAAATAGCTCCAGAAGCTTCTGGCACCTCTCATGACCACTGCCCATGTCAGGCTGTACCAGCGCATTCTACTGGAAGTCCCGCACCACAGCCTGAGCTGGAAGCTGCCACAGTCTCAATGGTTTCTCAGTTTTCAGATAACAGTAACAACAACAACCAACAAAAAAACTGAGGACGTTAGTCAATACTGTGTAGACAAGTCATTTTGCCTGCTTTTACTTACAATCTCTTTTTCTAACTCAGCCAGAATTCGTGAAAACAAGATCTCACTGACCACTGCTCCACTACTCAAAACTGACCTTGGACTTAGATCAAGACGATGCACCTGCCTTCTTCCTCATTTAAAACGTGTTTTCTCAAACGCATCCTCTGTTAGCAAAAAGTCAACCGGCTCATCTCAACCATCTGTTCTCTTAAGTGCTCAAATTCTAGGATAAATTTACCTAGGCTCAGGCTGGGATCCCTGTAGATCTTTGCTCAGATACAGTCTTTGCAGGGAGACTTCTACTGACTTCTACTAGAAACTACAACTGCTTCTCTTCCACATTCTCTGTTCTTTTTCCTTTCTTTCTGTTTTCCCCCAGCATTTAGGGCTCTCTGCGATTTCTCTAAGGTCTCTGGGTGAGAAAGCAGTGTACACTTGACTTCTGCCTGAACATTTGATGGTTTGAGCTTACCCACCAGCACTAAGGAAGAGATGCGTGTTAATCTGTTTCAGTAAAGATAACAAGGAAAAGTCCGTAGAATTGATGTACACATGGAGTCTCCATGAGTCAAAATCAACTCCAAAGTCACCTTTTAGAAATGTATATTTTTCTATATGTTTTAATTATATGTTCATTGTATGCCTCCTCTCCCTAGAATGTAAGGCCCCTGAAGGTAGGGATTTTCTGTTTTGTTCATGGCTATATCACTAGTGCCTAGATGAGTGTTTCAGATAATAGACACTCAAAAAATATTTGTTTAACGAAAGCATTACAAATGATGGAATCAAGCCCTAAAAAATCCACACCAAACCTACTGCTACAAGTTAATTCTGACTGTCAGTGATCTTATAGGATGGAGCAGAAGTATTCTACAGAGTTTCCAAGGAGCTCCTGGAGGATTTGAACTGCTGATCTTTTGGTTAGCAGATGTAGCACTTAACCACTGTGCCACCAGGGTTTCTGAACTGAGCCCTAGGTGAGTTAAATGCCTAAAATTTGTGTATAGTGACTTACAGCTCCAATTTGGCTTCCAAACACATCATCTCGTTGTACCTCTGTAACAACCTGATTAAGTAAGCAGGTTAGCTATCTAGACGAAGCTGACGAATTTAGAAAGTTTCCTAGATTTGCACTGGGAACAGCTTGAATGCAGGGCGAGCAATCCTGTCCTAAAGGACCAGGTGGAGGACGTGTGCCTAACAAATCAGTGCGTAACTCTGGCCCCTCTTTTTACGCTGAAGTTGATTCCATTCGTCCAGACTGTTTCTCAAGACAATGCAGAATACCTCATTGCAAAACCACTGGGGATAAATAACAATTTTCCAGAAAATATCGAATCACATGTTCAATAAACATGAGCTACAAGGAGGTGCTACTTAAACAGTCGTTTTGGGTGGTACCCCAGTGGTGTGCCCTCATCATCTTAAATATTACCCATAACTGATTATATAATACCCAAATGAGTGGCCAGAGACTGGTACCACAAACAATATGCTCTAATGTGCTTCTGTTTATTCTTTCAATCTCTGAAATAAATCTTTGACTAGAAAATTTCATTTGCCTGAGTGACTCTGCTTCTGAGCTGGGATAGCTTCTGCAGCCCACCCCTGCCAAAACATCTTTCACAATCACAGCTTGATCCAGGAGAAATGGGGGTGGCAAGTTGTTAAAAGGGAATCTCAGGTTGATGTTGGTTTTTCCGTTTGCTGATTTCCCATAAATTTGCTCTCTCCTTTCAAAGAGGAAGATTCAACCTTCCGAGCAAGCTAAAGTAAGAGTCCTTACCTTAGGTGATTTTACATTTTCATTTATCTGGTGATTGACTGGGATGAGGCTGTGTGTATTTTCTCATCTGTATCTCTCATCTAGGATACCCTAGATACAAGATGGTATTTCTCAATTGAATTCTTCTTCTAAAACACATTTATAAGTATATATATATATGCGTGTCATGTTATATATGCTTGTATGGTCTTTTTATATAGTTAGCTATAAAATATTTTAGTTGTCTCTTCAATCTTTTTTCCTGGTCTTTCCATTTCTAATTCTAAAGTTCAAAACTTACTTTTGGGAGTCAAATGAAAACATAGCTAAGTTGAGGAAGAAAGAAGAGAAGAGATATGATACTGTAAATATAAATGATGACCAGATTAGGTCTGACAGAACTGTTTTCTCATGTGTCAGCCTTTTATGACTGTGCTGAATAAAGACACTCCTGTGTCTACCATCACATGCTGCCTAAGCTGGTGTTTTTATGGGACCTTTTTCATTTAAAGCATATAAACCTCCTCTTCTTTCCCAATAAGCATTGGCCATGCCTTTCCTAGACTGTACTTACAGAGGGCAAGCCTGAGGCTGAAAAATAGTGATGAGTGACTTTTATAAAGCTGCACTCTGCCTGTTATCACTGTTGCCCCATGGAACAGATTCCAGCCAACATATCAGCAAGGAAACAACAGTCCTTATTGCAGACAGCTTCCTGCAGGACAGGGACAACACTTGGGCAGTCTGTATACAGGGGCATAACTGTCATATCTGCAAGCAACCTCTGACCACACACACCAGAGACAGAATGCAAGAGAAATAATTCAGAGAAGTGCAGAGGAAAAGATCCATTTCTGGGAACATCTGGTAACCTGGTACACATGTCACTTTGCAGAGTAAGTGGCAATGTGTATTCCTTCCGAGTGCATGTTGGCCCTTTGCCTGCTTCGTCTTTGATCGTCAGGTCTTGTCTTGGAGGACATCACACAGTTGGCATTCCATGCTGCTACTTGAGAAAAGCTCCATAGTGAAGTGAGTTTCCCACTTTGCAAGTACAAAAGTAGAGCTGCAGAGACGCTAGGTAACCTATGGAACAGTCTGGGAAAGATGGGACAGCTGACAGGGCTAGTAATTGCAAATACTGGATTCTCCGATTTCTCATTTCCTAATGTGTTGAGAATCACACAACTTCACAAAGCTTTTAGTGAACTTGAAAACAATCTTTTCATTTCCTGGATAAAGAAATTGAATCTGAGGTTAAATGAACTGAGATCACAGCTACTTAATGGAGAAAGCAGTCACAGAGCCGAGACAGTCAATTCTCTGTTAAGTGCTCTTTCTGATACACAGGATTACTTCCCAAGTGTCTGTCCTTCCTGTGTCATGATAAACTGCATCTTAGATATCTTCATGAAAGACAGAGTAGCCTGCATACATTACATGCTCAGTAAGTACTCACAGGATAAAGAGAAAAACGGATGGATGATGAATATAAATGTAAGTAAAACATCCTAAAAGTTAGACAAAATCTTACGATTTGCCAAAAATAATTTCCAAATAAAATAAACTTGAGCCCAAGCCTTCCCTTCTCCTCCCTCACAGTCCACCTGAAATAACTTGGGAGGCATCATAAAGGTTTTATCTTTATACAAGGTTTCCTCATACACCAGGAAACCTTGGTGGTATGGTGGTTAAGTGCTACATCTGCTAATTAAAAGATCACCAGTTCAAATCCACCAGCCACTGCTTGGAAAGTAAGGAGCAGTTCTACACTGTCCTATGGGGTCACTATGAGTTGGGATTGACTCAATGGCCATGGGTTTGGTTTTATACATATGTATGTGTGTGTGTGTATATATATGTATATATATATACTTGTGTCTACCTGTACTCTCTCCTAGCATGTTAAACATGCAAAAAACAGAAGTGAAGGGTAAAACCAAAACCAAGAAGTGGAGCTGTATTCTTTCCTAGCATGCTAAACATACAGTGAAATAAAGCAAAGGATAGGGAACCATAAAAATCAATGAATGATGCGATGATATATGACCTCTTCAAGATATATGTTCCCGGAAGGCAGAATGGCTTGACACTCTTTTTTTCTGTTTGTCATACGAACATAGCTGAGGAACAGAATACTATGCACTCTGACAGTTAAAAACTTTCTCAGCCATATTTCAAGTGTGTTCAAATTCTGAAATGAAATAATGCAATTACTTGACATCCGTGCATTTCCCTCTACTACACATACTCAGTTCTGGAAACCCTGGTGGTGTAGTAGCTAAGAGCTACAGCTGGCAGTATGAACCTACCAGGCATTCCTTAGAAACCCCACCCAGTAGTTCTACTGTGTCCTACAGGTTTGCTGTGAATCGGAGTCAACTCAGTAACAGTGGGTTTGGTTTGGGGTTTATATATCCAATTCTAACCTTGACATGTCTCTTGAATATTTCGTCTCCTCTACATCCCTTCTGCCAATGGTTTCGTCAAATCGATGTCTTCTGTTCTTTTAATATTCACTCTGTTTCATCTGTCTTCCACACTGTTTACCAAATAATTTTTCTAAAACACTTACTTGATTACGTCTTTCTTCTGCCGTTGCTCTCTATTGCCCGAAGAAGCCTCCAAACACTTGAGAACATACATGGAAACAAAGAGTTCCAACTCCCTACAAATGCAAGAAATGTTTCATATTTTTCTCCTCAAAGCAATCGATCATGGAGGTTAAGATCCCAGACCCTTGAGCCAGCCTGCTTGATCTCACACGTCAGTTCTGTGGCTTACTAACTAGATAGCTGTGGGAAAATTATTTGACCTCATCTGGAGGATGGGGATAACAATACGTTTTTAGGATTTCTTTAAGTTATGCATTGTTGTGAAGATTAAGTAGGTCAATGCATTTAAAGTGCTTAAAGCCAAGTCCAGCACGAATCATCTTTTAGTAGCGGCAGCAGTCATGGCAGCCTTCACTGAAAGAAATTTAATCTGCTGTGAGTCCTCATCTGACACGCTAGCAGAAATTTATATTTCAGTAATTACTGGGGTTTCCTGCACCAACCCAAGATTTGGTGAGGTCCCTGGGGGTCATTTATTTAAGAGGGAAATGGGCTTCTGGACTAAGGCTTTATGTATATCTATATAACCTAGGGCTATCAAGTCCATTCCCATCATAGTGACCTTGTAGAGCAATGTAGAACTGTTACACAGAGTTTTCAGAGTCCCTGGCACAGTTTAACTGCTGACCTTTTGGTTAGTAGACATAGCCACTACGCCCAGATACTGTTAACACTGTCAGAGATCAATCCCATGTGCTCATTTGAAGCCAGGAAGTTATCAGCTCTATTGGCCTTTGCCAAGCTGGAGTTCATGGACGTCCCTCAGGGTGGGTGCCTCCATACCCCAAACCAGGTTCACCTAAATGTGCCATCACACAGTAACCCCTTACTGAGCTTCAGCTTCTGATAGAAGAGGGCAAGACTCATGTTTCTGCTCCTAGTGAACCCAAGAACTCCTTTCCTTCTGGTCAAACTCAATTTCATGCAGTCTTTTTGATTCAAAGATTATTTGCTCTTGTGAGAAACTTAGATGAGAAGTAGGAGAGGAAGAAAAAGTTGTTTTCATTGTTTATGATTATTCTATAGCTATGAAAATGAAATACAGGTTAATACTGCAATAAATTGTTCTGGTACAGAAAGTCTTTCATAGTAACCTCTAGGTTAGGCTTCTACCACTGCCACCGATGCATACTGACCACACCAGGTTACCTACTGCTTCTTAACACAGAGTGCACTTGACCAAGGACCTGTACTATTCTTCCTGTGAATCTCTCTTGTTCCATGTCTTGCCTCCCCTTTTCTGACCAGAGAACCCCAGGCCTTCCTTTAAAACCTTTATCAAATTATCAAATGCCACCTCTTCTGGAAAGAGTGCTCAAACATCCTCCCCCAGAATTATTCCCTTTCTTCACCCAGATGTAACTCTGAGATTCCCAGTAGCCAAAGCAAAAGGAAGGCTCCACAGACTGTATGCCTCTCTGTTTGAACAAAACTAGGTAAATCCATGAGAGAAGCACCCACACTGTCTGAGGAAGGGTGGCAGCTGCCCAGAGAAAGAAAAAGAGAATTTTATTTCCTTTGTCCTTAATTTGTACCTGACACATACGTGTGTGTGAGTGTCTTCATATGTATATACAGAAACCCTCGTAACGCAGTGGTTGAGAGCTCTACTGCTAACCAAATGATCAGCAGTTCGAATCTACCAGGTACTCTTTGGAAGGCTCATGGGGCAAGTTTACTCCTTCCTATAACATCACTATGAATCAGAATCAACTCAACAGCAATAGGTATGTGTGTGGGTATAAACCCACTGCCATTGAGTCAGGTCTGACTCATAGTGACCCTAGAGGACAGAATAGAACTGCCCCATAGAGTTTCCAAGGAGTGCCTGGTGGATTTGAACTATCGACCTTCCAGTTAACAGACGTAGTACTTAACCCACTATGCCACCAGGGTTTCCACATGTGTGTGTATATATATGCACACACATATATACACACATAGGTATCTTCTAGAACGCAAGTGAAATTGCTTGTCAATCCTCTCCTTTTATGACTGCAAATAGTAACTGCAATCACTCAGTCTAAGAAATGTGGATTCTTCTCTCACAACAGCAAAAAGTTGGAAACAATCCAGATGCCCATCTACATTTGAATGGTTAAACAAACTATGGTATATTCATACAATGGAATACTACACAATGATAAGAAACAATGACAGCTTAGAGAAATACCTGTCATTGCGGGACCATCTAGAGGAAATTATGCTGGATGAAATTAGCTAGACACAAAAGGACAAATTTTGTATGGGACCACTATTATAAGCATGCAACTAGTCATTTAAGCACAGAAGAAATCAATATTTGACAGTTAGAAGGGTTGGGGACAGGGAGGGAGGGTATTTTTTAAAAATTATATAGTGGTTAGGATTAGGGATGGGTAGAGAATGCGTCAGCACACACCATAAGTGGGGTACCCACAGCTACTCAACTTCAAAGATAAATTGTCCCCTTAATGTATACCACCTCTTTGAAAGGCCACAGAAACAGGGTCAGGGATCTGTGCACCCTGCTCCCAGGGGACATTCAGACTAATTGGAATATTAATATTTTTCTCTCTCCCTCTCTCAAAATGTTTCTCCACGTACCACCTGCGTGAGTGGTGACTGGGGTCTTAAAAGCTAACAAGCTGCCATCTATATAGCACCAAATTGTCCTAGTCTACCTGGACCTTAGTCAAATGGAGAACATCAAGGACCAGAGAAAAATAAGACCCACCAGATGGAAGGGGCCATACCAGCCGTAGCCTGTTTCAGCATGTGACCAGAAGAACTAGATGGTGCTCGGTCATCACCAGTGGGAGCCCAGATGTGGTACACAGAGTGGAGCCCTGGACACTGTGTGATGGAGTAGAGGGCAGAGCTAGAACTCTACCAAAAGACCACACTTGGTGGTCCTTCCGAAAGGAAGGCCCCCTGGGAGCATGGCCCCCAGGCTCTCAAACCCCAAACTACATCCAGCACGGGAGCCAGCTTCCCAGACAAAGACTGACCTGGACCATACAACACATAGAATGATACTGGAGACAAACAAAGCTTCAAAACTGCACACTGGGTTGTCTACGGGACACTTTGCTGGAGCCGAGTTGATTGGGTGAGCAGGGCCAGACCTGTTCAAAAGGTCACGGAAAGTTATGAATAAAGGGGAAGTAAGCTGTAGCGTCGGGGAAGCAGGGACAGAGCAGCTAGAATAGAATAGAGGTGAAAGGTCTGGTTGCTGTATGGTAACATGACACAGATTAAAATTGTTATTAACTCACAATAAAAAAAATAAAACAGAAATGTGGATTGTCATCTTGATAGTATCTCTGATGAACTGGGTGACATTGAGTGATTCCCCAAACACTTCAGTGTTTCAGGAGGAGTCTCTCCTTCAGATGCTCGGGTGTAATGCTTGCTAGAGACAATGTGTGGGAAAACACAGAGAAAGCACTGGATAAATGCTAATATTCCTTCCCTTCCCTCTAGCCAAAGAGCACAGTTACTCTACTACTTCACCCAGATCGCTCCATTACTGCCGACGTTTAGGGGAAAGGTGTTGCTGCGGTTAACAGCCGTCATAAAAAAGACGAGGTCTAGGCAGGATTGATGGTGGAATTTTTGCCCTGAGAGGAGGCCCTGATATTCCTTTCCCAAACAGTGGCTTGTTCTGGCTGCATATGGGCTGTCTTAACTTGAAAAGCACTTGATAACTTGATAACTTTTCTCCCTCCCTGGGGCTCTCATTCTAGCTAGTGACCATCCAGACTTCAGAAAAACAATAACAGAGTAAAACAGAAAGATATTCTTTCTTTTAACATTTGTTCCCAGTAGCTTAGTAAATAAATCACATTTCTGCTTATAGTCTAAGAAAAATTGCCCTGACACAGTCATTCACTGCTTAACAAACATGATAAAAAAACCCACCAAACCCATTGCTTTTGAGTTAGTTCTGACTCATAGCAACCTTGCAGACAAAGTAGAACTACCCCATAGAGTTTCCAAGGAATGCCTGCCAGATTTGAACTGCTGACCTTTTGGTAAGCACTTGACCACGACACCATCAAGGTTTCCAACAAACATGGTATGTTCTGTGAAACAGGGCGTTATGTGATTTGGATGTTGTGCAGACACCGTATTATATATAGGCAGTCCCCAGCTTACAAATATCCGACTTATAGACAACTGTAGTTACATACCAACCCCTGTAAAACTTAATACATTTAAAACATGAGATATACGTAGTGGCTCATAATAACAAACACATATTGCTTTGTGTTGAGCATCAAACATTATTATATTATTACTGTGTTACTGCTTAAGGTGTTTTAGTGTATCCAGCAGGATTTCTTTAATGTCTTTTATGCATAAAAAGGTACACTATATACTAAGACAAACATTTGACTGACATTAGATAAGAGCTGTACCTGTTCACACGCATGCAGAAATTCTACCAACGAAGTACATGCGGTCACGTCTGGCCTGTCGGGGTGCTATGAAACTCGTGGTTGTATGTGTGTGCAGCACAACACTTTCACCGTCACTTTCTCATTAAATTATCACAAGAATCCTGTGAGTTGGCGATGGAGGTGTACCTGTCCCGTTTCAGAGAGGAGGGAACTGGGGCTCTAAGACGCTAGGTGACTTGTTTAAGGTGATTAGATAGTTCCTGATTTTTTTAATTATGCAGTGTTGAAGTTAGCTGTCTTCCCTGTCTAAATAAAATTTATTTATTTTCTTATAAAGTGTGATAGCGGTAATGGTTACCTACGGTATTAAGTGCGTACTACAAAGCAGGTACCTTACTTACATTGTTTCTGTTCCTCAGGAGCATTCTAGACAGCAGACATTTTACAAAGCAGGAAATTGAATTTCAGGGAAGTAAAGTAACCTTCTGAAAGTCAGAGTCAGTAAATGAGTGAACATGGCTGGGCTGCCTCGTGGTGCCTCACTGCGGTGTATCAGCAAGACCATCAAAGACTGACACACTAGACTTGTTTCCAATGGGTCCCCCTGACACATGCTTGTTGTGTCACCTAGGAAGTTCTTATAACTTGGCTGATTGTGTTTTCTCATCTATAAGAGAGAAAACCCTATCTTCCCCAACTGTCTTACAGAATTATTGTAAAGACTAAAACCATTCACGCAACTAGTGTTCCTTCAGGAAACACGTATTGTGTGTTTGCTGTCTACCAGCCAGTGTTCTAGGCTCTGGGAATATTGTGGTGAACATGACAGCCAAATATTCCTACCTGCATGGAGTTTATGTTCTGGTTGACTACATGAGGTGATTACTATAAAATGGCAAAATTTAAAAGTTTATAATTATTCTATTCCCTGTATACTTTCATGCAGTTTTGACTACTGGACAACACTTTTCCTTATCAGCACATTTATTAGTCTTGCCTTTTCTTGAAAACCTGACTTAAATATTATGATCTTTATAAACTTTTCCTGATTGGCAAATTAAAAGTAAACATCTTCCTTATTTGAGTTACTTGATGCCATATTCCTGAATCTGTTTCATTCTTACAATCTTCGCTTGCTAACTTCAGCTTCTTGAGGGCAAAATCCAGTCCTGTTGTATTTTATAACCCTACAAAACCAAAACAAAACCCATTGCCATGCAGTCAATTCTGACTCACTGAGGGAAAAAAAATGTCATTGAGTCCATTTCTAACTCACATCAACCCTATAGAGCAGAGTAGAACTGTCCCGTAGAGTTTCCAAGGACAGCCTGGTGAATTCAAACTGCTGAGCTTTTGGTTAGCAGCTTTAACACTTAGCCACTATACCACCAGGGTTAGAGCTCTATAGGACAGAGCAGAACTGCTGAAAAGCATGTGTTGGAGTTGAACTGCTGACCCATAGCCATTAACCACTCTGACACCAAAACCAAACCTACTGCCATCAAGTTGATTCTGACTCACATCTAGGACAGAGTAGAACTGCCCCACAGAATTTCCAAGGAACGCCTGGTGAATTTGAACTGTAGACCTTTTGGTTAGCGGATGCAGCACGTAACCAGCACCATGCTACCAGGATCTCCACTGTAACCCTGTAGCACTCAGTCAAGAACCTCTCACACAGAAGGTCCTGAGTGTGGTGTAAGTGAGTGAATCAATGAACAAATGTAAGTTCATAAGCATGTGCCTTTTACATTTGAAGACCTAAAAAATGAAAAAACAGGAATTGTCAAACTCTGTATAACATTTTGACATTACCATTTCCAGAGATCTAGGAAACTGTAATGTAAAAACCAAATATAACAGCCAAAAGTAACCATTTCACTGAACAACCACTGCAAGAAATGCACTAAGTAGGCACACGTTGGCTCATTTAAGCATCACAACGACTTTATAATGCAAGATTACTCTTGTTGTACAACTGAGTAAAGCATACATTTACCAAGTGTTTTAGCTAGAGATAAAGCACAAGTCCATAGCAAAGCCAGGTTTTGAAGCCTAGTTTCTACGACTACCCTTCATATAGCCGTAACTCTTCTCCCACAATGCCTGTTCAACTTCATGGATAGTGTCAATAAAATAAAGAAATTCTACCTGTTGGCCATATGGTTGGTATCAACTTCACCCCTAATGGCTTTCACTGAAATATGAGGTTAGCACTGGGGTAGAAAAACATGTGGAACACGTTAGAGAAGATTTGAGTCAAGGGTTACAAGCATCTCATGTAAATCATGCCACCATCTTCCCTTTGCCAGTAGAGGGAGAGAATTGTTTCTCATTCAATAAATGTTAGGCTCCCATTTTCTTATTTTGTGAAAATGGCAGTTTTATTTTTTTTAAATCACATTTCCTGCATTTTGATGAAATTATCTTAAAATGCCAAGGAGTGGGAAAAAAAATCTTCTCAAAATGACCTTTCTGTGTGGCAACTATGTCAGACTTAAATATACAAAATATTTTATTTTAATCCTGGCAGCCCGTGTGGAGAGTTACAGCTAACAGAGTTCCTGGTACTCTTGTGGCAATTTCAGACTCCATTTAGGGGACAAACAGTCTCCCAAGCAAAAAATAGCAGTGATGCTGAAATGTTAACAAGTCATTTTAGAGCTGCTCTGTCAAGCAACCTTGGGAGAATGACAGAAGGCGGGTCAAAAATTGGTGGGCTTTTTTTTAGTGAGAACCTGAAAGACTGACACTTTGAGTGGGGGCAAATAAATAGGAAAGGCTAAGCTTGCCCTGAGTGACCATCCTAATCTTGGTGCTGTTCTATGTAAATGCCCAGGGCGTGGGATCTGCCATTACAGAGGCTTTCATCACAGAAACATGCAAACTCAGCAGAAGGTCCCTTCTGGTCTTGACCTTCATCCTGTTCATGGATCCAGATAATGAGGCCTTGAGACTACCTTCACCTTGGTGAGACACAGATCCTTGACTACTTTCTTTCTTTGAGGAAGGGCCCAATATTGTGATTCATTCTCTCTCTCTCTCTCTCTCTCTCTTTCTGTGTGTGTCTGTGTAGAAGGTTTACAGAGCAAGGCAGTTTCTCCTTAAACAATTAGTACACATATTGTTGTGAGACATTTGTTGCCAGCTCAAAACATGTCACCATTCTCCCTTTCTCCACATTGAGCTTGCCTGTCCCTTCCTGTCTTCTAGTCCTTGCCTCTGGGCTGGCGTGCCCCTTTAGTCTTGTTTTATGAGCCTGTCTAATCTTTGACCGAAGGGTGAACCTCAGGAGTGACTTCAATACTGAGTTACAAGGGTGCCTGTGGGCCATACTCTTGGAGTTTCTACAGTTTCTGTACAACCAGTAAGTCTGGTCTTATTTGGTGAGTTAAAGTTTTGCTCCACAGTTTTCACTAGCTCTGAGACCCTCTATTACAGTTCCTGACAGAGCAGTCGGTAGTGGCAGTCTGGAACCACGCAGTTGTGCTGGACTCAGTCTGGTAGAAGCTGTAGTGGTTGTTGTCCACTAGTCCTTTCGACTTATCCTTCTCCTATTTCTTTTTCTTCGTATCAGATGAGACCAGTGTAGTATCTTAGATGTCCATTCACCTAATGCTGTGGTTCTGTTGGGAAATCCTTCAGCACATTCAGTTCCTGGCTATGTAAGTTGTTCAGACCTTTCGCGTTCCACAGAAATGCATGCATTGTAAATACTCTTTAAAATTTGAACTCAAATGATCCCATGATTCCATCCTTAAACTAAACAACACTTTAGCCCACTTAATCAAGAATGCTTGCCTGGAGCATGGTGCTGTTGTAAGGATTTATCCATGACTGAGAAGTGACAACAGTTCATCTAAATCACAGACAATAACTTTAAGGGACCCACCCACTGCCACAGATTCTGGCTCACAGAAACCCAAAAGGACAGAGTAGAACCTGCTTCATAGGGTTTCTAAGGCTGTAAATCTTTGTGTGTGTGTTTAACATTTTATTATGCTTTGAGTGTAAGTTTACATCTAAGTCAATTTGTCATACAAAAACTTGCACACACACTGTTCTGTAATGCTAGCTGCTCTCCCATCCTATGACAGCTTGCTCCTGCTTTTCATTTTGTATTTCCTGTGTCCATTCAACCAGTTCCTGTACCCCTCTGCTATCTCATCTCACCTCTGAATAGGGGCTGCCCAGTTAGCGTCACGTATCTGCTTAAGCCAAGACATGCTCTCTTCACCAGAGTTACAGTCTAATCCAACCTTTGTTTGGAAAGTTGGCTTCAGAAATGGCTTCAGTTGTGGAGGAACACAGCCAGGGGGCCATGTCTTCCAGGGACCCTTCAGTCTGTTGGGCCATCAAGTCTGGTCTATTTAATGTAGTCCAAGTTCTGCACAGCTAGTTTTCTCCCACTTCATCAGGAACTCTGTGTTGTATTCCCTGTCAGAGCAGTCTTTGGTGACAGCTGGGTACCATCTAGTCCTTCTAGTCTCGTGCTGATGTTGTCACTGGATTATCTGGCTCGATCTGTCTCTTGGGCTTGTATTTTCCTTATGTCTTTGATGTCTTTCATCCTTCTCTGCTCTAAGGGGTTGGGACAAATTCATGTTACTTAGATGGCCGCTTGATACTTTTTAAGACCCCAGATGCTGCTCACCCAAGTGGGATGCCGTACTTCTTCTTATTGGTCTAGATGTCCCGTGAAACCATAGTCCCAAGAACCCTGCCACTGCCACTCTGCCCTTCAAAGTATTAGTTTATATTTAGGAAACATACTAGCTTTTGGTGTAGTCCATGTGTGCTAACCTCCCCTCTACTGTGTGCTATCTTTTCCTTCACCTAACCCAATTCCTACCTACTATCTAATCAGTGAATAACCCCCTCTCTCTTGCCATCTATTGTAACTGTGTTTAAACTGCTTGAGTCTCATACAATGTTTTGTCTTTTTGCAACTGACCAGTCTCATTCACCATAATGTCTTCCAGATTCCTCCATGCTATGAGATGTTTACTGAGATCATCATTGTTCTTTATCATTGCACAGTGTTCCATTGTATGTCTATACCACAGTTTGTTCATCCATTCATTTGTAGATGGGAACCTAGGTTGTCTCTATCTTTTTGCTGTTGCAGACAGTACTGCAATAAACATTGGTGTGCATGAATCTGTTTATGTGATAGCCTTTATTTTACTAGGATATATACCAAGAAGTAGGAGTGCTGGATCATGTGGTATTTCTATTTCTAGCTTTTTAAGAAAGCACCAAATCAATTCCCAAAGCGGTTGTACCACTTTACATTCCAGCCAGTAACATATAAGTATTCCAGTGTCCCCACAGTAAGTCTGTAAATCAGTATGGAAGCACATTACCAAGTTTTTCCCCCACGGAGAAGCTGGTGCATCTAAATCGCTGTCATTTTGATCAGCAGAATGCTTTAACCATTTTGCCACCAAGGCTGTCTTTAAGAAACCCCAAACCAAAACCCAACCCATCATCTTCAAGCTAATTCTGATTATAGCGACTCTATACAGTAGATCATACAGTGTCCAAGGAGCAGCTGGTGAATATGAACTGCTGATTTGTGGGTTAGCAGCTTGACTCTTAAACACTATGCTACTGGGGCCATAGCCTAGATTAATAGTGATGAAACAACACAGTACTACAGTGTGAAGTATGTAATCAGTATTGTCGTATTGTTGACATAGAAATTACAAATGGATACGTGTGTGGCTCTGTATGTTGCCACAAAAAAATCTACTTAAAAAAAATGATGAGGGGAAAGGAAAAGAAATTCTCTCTTCATTTCATTCAACAAATATTATGTGATCACCTGAAGTGTGCGAGGTAACCCTGGTAGTGTAGGGGTCAAGTGCAACATCTGCTAACCAAAAGGTTGTTTGTTCAGATCTGCCAGGGGTTCCTTAGAAACTCTGCGGAGCAGTGCTGCTCTCTTCTGTAGGGTCACTATGAGTTGGAGACTCAATGGCAATGAGTTTAGTCTTAGTTTAACATGTATCAAGCCCTGTCCTATGTCTGATGTTATAGAAGCAGTGAAGGAAGCACACAACAGTCATTGAGTGAATGTTCACACTCCAGGGTGAGAGAGAGAATAAGCAAGTAAATCGTACAGTAAAATAAGGGTGTAAGGTACTAGGTAAAAATAAGACATGAAAAAGTGAATAGAGATTCTAAGAAGAAGGCTTGTAGCTTTAAAATGAGCATTCAGAGACTTTATGTAGAAGGTGAAATTTGAGCAAAGACTTGAAAGCAGAAGGTGGGTGGGAGGCTGACCTGAGCCACAAGGGTATCTTGGAGGATGAGTTCTAGGCAGAAGCTATGGGCCCTGAGGTAAAAGTATCACTGACTTGTTCAGAGGACATGCAGCAAGGAGGCCAGTATGCCTGAAGCCGGCTGAGGTAGGAAACTGTGGAAGGAGACGAGGATATGACGTAAGTGAGCACAGAAGGTATAGGGGTGAGCAAGGATGTCACCTTGAAGACTCAGGTGCATCTGATTCAGGTTACCATGGTTTCACTCGCCTTATAGGCATGTAAAAGCGGGACAATGGATAAGGAAGACCTAAGAAGAATTGACGCATTTGAACTGTTGGGTTGATGAATTTTACTGAATACACCATGGACTGTCAGAAGAACAAATCTATCTTGGAATAAGTACAACCAGAGTACTCCTTGGAAGCATGAATGGCAAGATTACGTCTCACATACTTTGAACACGTTGTCAGGAGGCATAAGTCCCAGGAGAAGGAGATCATGCTTCAAAGGAGTGGGACAACTTCAATGAGACAGATGCAGCAATGGGCTCAAGCATAACAGTCATGAGGATTGGCGCAGGAATGGATGGTATTTTTTGTGTTGTTAGTAGGGTTGCCATCCATCAGAAACAACTCAAAGGCACCTAACAACAACAACAAGGCATCTGTGGACTCTGGTTTTCATCATGAGCACCACAGAGAAGAGAAAGGGCTTTGAACAACATGACTTGATTTGACTTGGTTTTAGCAGATCACACTAGCAGCTGTGTAGGACCTGGGCTGTGTTAAGAGGCTTTGTACTAATTCAGGCAAGAGGTAAGAGTGACTTCGACCAAAATGATGAAGGTTACTTTTATAATATATATAGAAACCCAGTCAATAGGTTGCCTACAAATTGTATCAGACTACTAAGTGAAAAGTAGATGGTTCTAAGCTACACAGCACCATAGAAGGAGGACCAGGCAATCTGCTTCTATAAAGACTACAGCCTAAAAAATCTTATGAAACAGTTTTACTCTGTAAGACATGGGGTCACTTTAATTAGAATCGACTCAATGGCCAATGTCCACAGGTTTAGTTTTACAGATCCAAATCATGGTAAGCAGTAGTTTGGGTAGTGGGAGCCCGTGACTTGTTTTGAAATGATTGCTTCTTCTTCCTCTTTTTTTTTTCTCCTAAGAAACAAAGTCATTGGCTGAGCATGAAGATCTGGGAGAAGGTTTTGACATTTGGAGGATACTATAGATGTAGAATAGATGTCTGGAATGATCAAGTGAATGAGATGGATTTCAGGTTAGGATTATGAATTGAATTATATCTCCCCCCACAATAAGTGTTGTAAATCCTTATCCACATGCTCATGGAAGTGGAAACCTTAGTGATCTACTGGTTAAGAGCTATGGCTACTAAACAAAAGATTAGCAGTTCAAATCCACCAGGAGCTCCTAGAAACTCTGTGGGGCAGTTCTACTTCGATCTAGGGTCAAAGTCGATAGGGTGGCTATGAGTCAGAACTGACTTGATGGCAAAGTTTTTTGGCTTTTTACAGGTGCAGGGTGGAACTCAGCTGGTGTACTGGTCCAGTGCTATGACTGTTCACTAAAAAGGTTCACCAGAAGCTTCTTAGAAACACTAGGGGGGTGGTTCTACTCTGTGCTATAGAGTCACAAAGAGTAAGAATGGACTCAATGGCAGTTTTTTTTCTTTTTTTACATCTGGATGTAGTCTCATTTGGGAATAAGGTTTTCTTTGTTATGTTAATAAGGCCTTAGTGTTATAGGATGTGTTTGAAGCCAATCACTCTGTGATACACAAGAAGAGATGAGGCCCAGAAGAAGGCAGAGACAGAAGGAAGATCTACATTAGATGAAGGTGACAGAGGTGGACCAGTCCACAAGCCCAGAGACTCCATGGGTGTCTGGCTAGAGAAGCTGAGACAAAGATTTTTCTCCCCAGAGCTGATGGAGATGGAACTTTCCCCTACAGCCAGTGTGCTGAGTTCAGAAGTCTAGCCTCCTAAATTGTGAGGAAGTAAACTGTACTACTGGTGGTACTTCTTTCATAGCCACCTAAAAAATGAAATAAAATAAAATAGAAAAGTGGTGTTGTCGAGTTGGTTCCAACTCATAACGACCCTATAGGTCAGAGTAGAACTGTCCCATAGAGTTTCCAAGGAGCACTTGGTGGCTTTGAGCTGTTGACCTTTTGGTTAACAGCTGTAGTACTTTACTATTATTCCATCAGTGTTTCTGCCTAGGAAACTAGAACAGGTAGTTTGAAGTGTCCGCTTGAGGTTAAAGATTATAAAACAAAGTGAGGCCCACTGGCTTGTTGTGTGTTTTCACTCCTGCACATTCAGATGTCCAAGTAAAGGTGTATTTAAGAAAAGAACTTGGATTCTCAGAGGTTGAGAAAAAAAGAACAGACTCAAAAGGATAAAAGAATACTGCTTTTTAAAATAGTTTCTTGGATTTAGGCTTTAAATGTTTATGCAAAGGCAAATCAATCCACAATGAGGTACTATTTTCACTCCCCTACTGGAAACCTTGGTGGTGTAGTGGCTAACCAAAACCCTCATGTCATATGGCGGAGTGGATGGTTTTAACAAAGGAAAGTTTATTCTTACACAGTCCTGTAGGATACAGATCCAAATTCAGTATGTTGGCTCCAGGGGCAGGCTTTCCTCTTTGCCTTCTCTGGAGGAAAGTCCTTGTGTTGCATCAGACTTTTTCCAGGGAGCGTATTGGCACAGGAAACTCAGGTCTGAAGGACATGCTCTTCTCCCAGTGCTGCTTTCTTGATGATGTGAGATTCTCAATTCTCCCCTTGCTTCCCTCTCCTTCTATCCCTTGTAGGATAAAAGGATTAAGGGTGGTGCAAGCCATACTCCAGGGAAACTACCTTTACAGTGGAGCAGGGAGGTAATCCTATAAAGGGATTTATAGTCCCACTCTAATCCTTTAATATACAGCATAGGAAAATCACAAAATGGAAGACAATCATAAAATATTGGGAATCATGGCCCAGGCCCATGGCTACACGTATTCTTGGGGGTACACAATTCAATCTGTGACAGCTACTAACCAAAAGGTCAGCAGTTTGAATCTGCCAGATGTTCTTTGGAAACTCTATGGAGCAATTCTACTCTGTCTATAGAGTTGCTGTGAGTCAGAATTGACAGGCTTTTGATGTGAGCCCAAGTTGTATAGTGGTTAGAGCATGGCAGCTAACCGAACGGTTTATGATTTCAATCCACCAATTGTTCTGTGGGCAAAAAATGTGGCAGTCTGCTTCTATAAAGGTTTATAGCCTTGGAAATCCTATGGAGCAGCTCTACTCTGTTCTGCATGGTCACTGTGAGTTGAAATTGACCCAATGGCAATTAGTTTTTGTTTGGCCTTCTTATAATGGCTATTATCAAAAAAAGAATTGAAAAGTATGTAGATAAATTGAAACACTCATCTACTGCTGGAATATCAAATGGTGTAACTGCAGTGGAAAACAGTTGGAGGGTTCCTTCAACGTTAAACATAGAATTACAATAGAAATTAAAAAAGAAAAAAAAAAAAGCAGTCAAGTCAATTCTAACTCACAGCAACACACAGAAGAAAGTAATTAGAACTGCAGATCTTTTGGTTAGCAGCCAAGCTCTTAAACACTGCACTATCAGGGCTCCAGAATTACCACAAGAGGAAAAAAAGAAAAGTGGATTCTGACTCATAGTGACCCTATAGAACAGAGTAGAACTAATTGCCTCATAGAGTTTCCAAGGAGTGCCTGGTAGATTTGAAAGCTGGAATTCAAACACATACTTCTGAAGCAACGTTCACTTCAGAGCTTTTCATAACAGCCGCAGGATGGAAACAATCCACTGTGCTTTGTTAGATGAATGAATAAAGAGCATATAGTGCAAACATACATTGTGATATTATTCAGCCTTAAAGAGAACTGAGCTTTATATATCTGCTATAACACAGGTTAACCTTGAAAAGATTATATTGAGTAAAATAAGTCAGGTATGAAAGGATGGTATGATCCCACCTATTTCAGCTATCTAGAACAGGCAAATGACTAGACAAAGATTCATTAGTGGAAAGATGAGAACTGGAAAGTTGTGGTGTAAGGAGGACTGCATTCCTATTTGCAGTGCTGAGAACTTCTGGAAACAGAAGGTGACAGTTTGCTGATCGTTGCATAGCATAAGGAATACAATTAATGTCACTGAACTATAAAATGAAAAAGAATGATTAAAGTGGCATTTATCTATGTATATTTTACTACATTAAAAAATTAAAGAATTAACAGAAACTATGGTTCAAATTCAAATAAGAGAGATATTAATGGTAGAAGATATCACACCCGGGATTTATTGTGGACTGAGCTGTGTCCCCCAAACACATGAGTTGTGAAAAATCCTGGTTGTATGATGGTTAAGAGCTATGTCTGCTAACGAAAAGGTAGGCAGTCCAAATCCACCAGGAGCTCCTTGGAAACTCTATGGGACAGTCCTACTCTGTCCTATAGGGCCATTATGAATAGGCATCAACTCAGTGACAGGGTTTGCATTTGGTTATAACTCCAGTTGTAATCTCATTTGAACATTGAGTTTTCTTTGTTATGTTAATGAGGTAGTATTAGCATACATCTTAAATTGTCTCTTTTGAAAAATAAAAGATCAGCTGAAGCAAGAAGCACAAATGGAAGGAAGGATACATGTTATGTGATCACCAAGGGTACTAGGAATATAAGCTGAAAAGAGACAACAACTTCCCCCAGAGTAGGTAGAGAGAGCACATTCCTGTAGAGTCTATGCCCTGAATCTGCACTGCTACACTCCCAAACTGTGAGAGAATAAATTTCTGTATGTTAAAGCCACTCACTGGTGATATTTCTGTGATGGAACACAAGACAGTGAAGACAGAGTTCAATAAGAGACAAGAAAACCATTGACAGTGGAATAAACTCCTATTTGATGTCAGACGAGAAGCACTGTTTTAATGAGAGGGAAAAACAAAAGTGATTGGTTTTTAGAATGCAAGTACATTCTATAAATAAGTGACTTTTGTATCTGTGACTAGTTTACAACAGCCAAGCCAGCCAAGTGACTCATAATCTACATCACAAAAAAAGTTTTGTAAATATATTGTTTTTAGGTGCTATGGAGTTAGCTCTGACTCACAGTCATGCTATGTCCAACAAAGCGAGATGCTGCCTGGTCCTGTGTCATCCTCACGGCCACTGCTGTGCTCTAGCTCACTGCTGCAGCTACTCTGTCAGTGCATTTTGCTGAAGGTCTTCCTCTTTTTTACTGACCCTCTACCAAGCATGGTATCTTTCTCCAGAGACTGATTCCACCTGATAACATGTCAGAATACGTAACACATAGCCTCACATCCTTGCTTCTCAGGAGCATTCTCACTGTGCATCTTCTAAGACACACTTTTTCATTCACTGGCTTTAACTCTTCTGGGTCTTCATTATTCACCATCCAGCTTTCACACGTGTATGAAGTGATTGAAAAACAGCACAGCTTGGTTTAGATGTACCTTAGGAAAATCAAGGTAACATCTTTGCTTTTAAAAGCTTTAAAGAGGTGTTTTGCAACAGATTGGCCCAACACAATGCTTCCTGTGACTTCTTGACTGCTGCTTCCATGATGGTGATTGTGGATCCAGTAAAACGAAATCCTTAGCAATGTTAATCTTTATCCATTTATCACGATGTTACTTATCGGTCCAGTTACAAGAATTTTTGTTTTCTTGATGTTACAGTGCAACCCATAGTGAAGGCTATGGTATTTGATCTTCATCAGGAAATACTTCAAGTACTCTTCACTTTCAACAACGAATGTTGTGTCATCTGCATAACTAAGGTTGCTAATAAGCCTTCCTCAATGCTGATGCTCCATTCTTCTTCATATAGTCCAGCTTCACGGATTATTTGCTCAGCATACACACTGAATAAATACGGTGAAAGGATAAACTCTGAAGCATATCTTTCTGGACTTTAAATCAGGCAGTATCCCCTTATTTGTTTGAATGACTGACTCTTGATCCATGCACAGGTTCCTTAGAAGCACAATTAAGTGTTCTGAAATTCCTATTTTTCTCAGAGTTATTTATAATTTGTTAGGATCCACACAGTTGAATATCTCACAGGTAAAACAATTTTCTAGTATTTTCTGCTTTCAATCAATATCTATCTGACATCTGCAATGATATCCCTCATTCCATACTCTCATCCGAGCCTGGTTTGAATTTCTGGCAGTTCCCTGCAGCAGTTGCTTTTAACTCTTCTTTAGCAAAATTTTACTACCATGTGGTATTAATGATAATAGGCATAAATATGGATTTCTCCCAGTTGGTCTGCTAGGTAGCTTAGCTGTCTTCTGAATTTGTTGGCAAAGATGTGTAAGCACTTGCAATTGGTAATCTGTCAGTTCCTGGAGCTTTGTTTTTCACCAATACCTTCAGTGCAGCTTAGAGTTCCTCACTCAGCACCATCAGTTCTTGATCATATGCTACTTCCTGAAATGGCTGAATGCTGACCAGTTCTTTTGAAGATAATGATTCTGTGTATTCTTTCCATCTTTTCTTTAATGCTTCCTGAGTCATGTAATATTTTCCCTGCAGAATCCTTCAGTATCACAACTGAAGACTTGAAATGGTTTTCTATCTCCAGGTCTTCTCACATATTGTTCTCATACTTTAGTTTGTCTTCTCAAGACACCCTTGGAAATCTTCTGTTCAACTGTTTTACTTCATTATTTCTTCCTTTTGCTTTAGCTACTAACATTAAAGAGCAAGTTCAGAGTGTGAAAGATAGCATTTAATGGGCAAAATATCCAGATGCACCAGTGTATAAATATGTCAATCTCAGTTCCAGGTGTGGCTCTTGAGCACACTGCCACCTCAAATACATCACCCAGCAACTCTGAATTTCAACTTTCTGCCTGAAAATGAGAATAATAATTTAAGATAACCTACCTTTACCAGAGTTGGGGGCCCCTGAGTGGTTCCAACAGTTAATGTACTATTTTGCTAATTGAAAGTTTGGCAGGTCAGGCTATTTAGAGGTTCCTCAGAAGAAAGGCCTGGAAATCTACTTCTGAAAAACATTATGGAGTACAAAACCCAAACCCAAATCCATTGCCATAGAGTTGATTCCAACACATAGCAACCCTGTAGGACAAAGCATCGCTGTCTCACAGCATTTCCAAGGAGCACTTGGCAGATCTGAACTGCAGATTTTTTGGTTAGCAGACATAGCACTTAGGTACTAGTCAACCAGGGTTTCTGTACCAAGCATGGCACCACTTAGTGTTGTGACTCAAATTCTTTCCTCCAAGTTCACCTCCAGGGAAAGAACTGAAGACAGCTCTTTCCTAACATGGTTCCTCAGCACAGCTGCCTATGGGTGGGGTTTTTACCTGTATTTAGACAAAAAAGGAAAACAGTATCCTTAGCTTTGCATTATGTTAAATGTGTTCATTTTTTAAAATAATCCGCCCATAACCTGCAAGTATAACCTTCCTCTTAGGGGTATTAAAAGGCCCTTTTGTTTTTTGTTTTTTGTTTTTTTTTTTGGTTTTTCTGTTTTTTAATGGAAAGAAAGCAACAGTTTGCTTTAAAACGTCCTTACTTGGCAAAAGAGGGAGATGCAGGCTTGTCAGTTGCCCATCTTTCTTTTAAATTTTTACTGCTCAGTGAAATCTAAAGAGCTGAGAGTCCCTGCCCTACAGCACATTATGACTTGTTCTGGAATTTACACTGCTTACCTGCCTGCCCCCAAACACAATTTAGCTCTGTCTTCAAAGCCCTAAAGCTTCTTTGGTGGGACATGCTTCCTCAAGGGAGCTCTGCCCTATACCACATTCTCACAGCTCTCAGCACCACTGGCTTACTCCTGCTGACACACTTGGCTTTTGAACTTTAAGGAACTTGGGTCAGGTCACTTTCCATAAAAATGTGCATATCTTTGAAATTCTGTTTCCTTAGTAGCTCCAACAAGGGCTGCTTTCACAGGCCTTCAGTTAGCTTCAAAGCTTTCTCTTTGTTACTTTTCCATTTTCTTTTTTTCAGGTGTGTTAGAGAAGTTTGTTTAGCAACTTAAGAAAAAATATGTTAATGTCTTGTATTTAAATAACTTTGAGGTTAGTTTGAAATGGGAGGCCTCAGAATTCAATTGCAACTATCTTCTTGAAACAAAATCATCTTTTTGAGCCAGGCTTCAAGGAAGAGAAGAAGAGAAGCAAAACAAAAGAAAATCCCCAAGAGCTGGACTGTTGACTAGATGGGAGGCAACTGCTGTATAGTTTATAGCAAGTCTTTCATTGCATCTTTAGGTGGAGTCAGTAAGCAAGTTATTTTTAGTCTTATTATAAAGATGATGGTCAGAAGGTTTAAGGAACTTACTAATGGTCACATAGGGAATAAATGGCTGAGGTCTGAAACCCATAAAAGGAAGCACTACTCTTCAATGTTTGTTTTCCTGTGTATTGTCATGCAAATTTCTCTTCAGTCTGTTCAGTGTTCTTAGCCTTTTGGTACATTTCATTTGTTGTAAGGCAAAGGAGATACCATGTACTTAGAGGGTAACAAGGATTCTGAGGAGGCCTTTTCTTTTTTTTAATTGCTCTTTGGATTTTGGTATGTCCCAAATCTACAGGACTGAGTTCCCAATCCAATATATATATATATACATACATATGAAAGTATACAATCCAAATTAAATTTGCATGCCCACTTATCTGCAGCTTCTTCTGCTCTTCTTGCCTAGTGACAGCACACTCCTCTTTTTCATTCTATATACGTCATATCCTTTTAACGATCTCCTCTCCCCTCTTCTTCACCCTCTGCTCTCCCTTCTCATAAGAGTCCAGTAGCACAAAATCCTATAAATTCAGAGAGCCATAAAGTATACACATCATTGGGTCACATTGTTTCCCTGAGTCCAGTCCATTCCTGTCTGAAGAGTTGACTTCAGTAATGATTTCTAGTCAGGGGCAGCAGCAGGTCTAGGGGTCATACTCCCAGGAAAACCCCCAGGCCACTGGACCATCAGCTGAGGTCTTTTAGTTGAGTTCTTGAGGTGTACCCCTCTTTTTCACGTATTACCACTGGACTAAATGTGTGTGCCCCATCACGGCTGTTTGTGGTCGTGGCCAGGCACCATTTGGTTCTTCTGGTCACATGTTGATACAGTGACCCATTCACGTGGGCTCTTCTTTCTCCTGGGCTCTTTTTTCCTCAAGTCATTGTTGTTCTTTTTTTTAGCTCTCACTACACTTTTACTCACCTCAGAGAGATAACAGAAGTGGGAGATAGGAAGGGGTCATGCTGAGAGATATTTCTGAGGCCACAAAACCAGAATTGATCATCCACAGGATATAAGCCGGTAAGAAAAGAGAGTCATTGCTCATTTCCTGGTAGGTGGTTAAAATCAAAAAAAGATTGATCAAATGTCATTGTAATCTCCATAGAAGGCTAGAAACCATGATGTTTCAGTCTTACCAGCCTGTACACTGGGCAAGGCAGGGGCTGGACCACAGAGGTTGGACAGCACGTGGACAGCAACAGGGAGCCCGGACTCACTGTGGCTCTATCTGTGCTCACAGTGGTGTCCTGGAGTTCAAGAATCTAGTTTCTAACATACCCTGCAAGTGAGGTTGGTTCAGAATGGACACACTACACATCCTGGGATCCTCGGTCCCTTATGAACTCTGCAAAGAGCAAACTAGAATTTGGGCATAAATTAAACAGGTGCTGAAAGATGATGGATCTTAGGGTTAGGTTTAGTAAGGAAGAGCTGGGTGGGCTGTCACAGAGTCCCTGAGAGGTGCAAATGGATAAGTGCTCAGTATTAACTCAAGGGTTGATGGTTCGAATTCACCTAAAGGCACTTTGATAGAAAGGCCTAGTGAACAATTCTGAAAGATCACGGTCACTGAAAATCCTGTGAGCCCTGTTCTATGGAGTCACCATGAGTTAGAGTTGACTTATAGGCAACTGAAAAAAAAAACCATGAAAGAAGCCCACGACTACGGGTCAACTCAAGGATCCGCAATTTTTTTTCCTATACAATGTATTTAACAAGACCTCCTTTGCAAGTTTATAATGAGCATGAGATTACATTTGTTAAATCTCTTGCCTGAGACCAAACAGGAGGCTTTCCGTAAACCTTCACTAAATAGTTAGAAACCCTGCTGGCATAACAGTTAAGTGCTATATTTCTTAACTAAATGTTTGGCAGTTCAAATCCACCAGACACATCTTGGAAACTCTGTGGAGTAGTTCTGTTCTGTCCTATAGAGTCACTATGAATTGAAATTGACCCGATGGCAGTGGGTTCAGTGGGTTTTCTCTAAATGGATAGACAACACCAAACTCAAAAAATCCACTGCCATATCAAGTCTTCTATAAATAGCAGCAGCATAAATAAAACAAAAAAATTATTAAACATCAATAAAGTCAACAATAGTGTGATGTGACATTCAAGTGGATGGTTATCTGTATTTGGAAGAAAAAAAAGAAATTCTTTGAGAAGCCAGAAGAAAGCTTTATGTTATACTGACAAGGCTGGAAACAAAAAAAGTATTATTTTGAAAAGTACGAATTCACATAAAGAACAGGCTTCTCTGGGTGTGTTCACATACCAAGAATCTAACCGCTGAAAGAGTTGTGCCCTGTCAGAGAGGAAGAAGAAAAATCCCTCATCTTGTTTTGGCTTGTGCAACTGGGAGGGCTGGGATTTTGGAAAGAAAGCCTGTCCTTACGTGCTACCTGAACTTGATTTACTGTCACTGAGAAGCCAGCCTAAAGTGACATAGCTCTGTCTCCCCAGGTTTCCCGTCTCAGCTCTTTTGCTTCGCGAGGACGAAAAACATTACCTGTCAGATGGATTCCAAATTTAATCACAACTGTCCCTTTTAGACTTCCCAGCAACAAGTAGGAAATGCACTGTGTTTTCAGAACAGCTCCAGGACAGAGGGCAAACAGTACTCTGAGTGACAATGGAGGTAGCGGGAGATGAGGCCACGTGAACCACAGATACACTGCAATTTGGATCATTTACTTTGAAGAAATTGAAAACATGGCTGCTGTCTTTGGTAGTAGTGCATGTTTTTAAATTGTAGCCAAATTAGCTAATCTCTATCTGAAGAAAACTGGTGTTTTAGAGGTCTGAAGAGCTGCAACTGAAAAGAGAAATACTTTCATGACTTTCTGACCTTCCTTAGGTCCACAGTATGAAAACCTCACCACAAAATCTCTTACCAGTCTAAGAAATGACACGTCCATTATTTAAATTCAGGTATATAGTTGTAGCTGCGTTAAACATTCTCCAAAGCAATGAGGTGTTTCTTCACTTATCCACTCGTTTAAGCAGAACTTCATTTATTTTTCCATTGGCTCCTTCAAATAACTGGAAACCCCGGTGGCATAGCGGTTAAGTCCCATGTTTGGTAAACAGAAGGTCTGCAGTTCAAATCCATTAGGAGCTCTCTGGAGACTCTATAGGGCAATTCTACCGATTTATAGGTTCACTGTGAGTCCACTCCAACTCGATAGCATGGGTTTTCTTCTTTTCTTCTTTTTTTTTTTTTTTTCGCTCTATTTGTTGATCTGGGTACAGGAAGTATGCTGACAGGTAGTCATGGACTTACCTTCACTATGCTCAAAGTTTCTTAAAGGTGATGGACAACTGAATGAGTAATATAATTCAACAAGATAAACGAAAAGACAAAAAACAAGTACAGAGTGCCATAGGAAGTCACAAAGCCATCTAGCCCAGCAGAATGGAAGCCGAGGAGGGATAGAGCGAAATGGATTATTTCTGGAAACATAGACAAGTAAGATGAGATCTGGAAGACAACCAGGTGTTAGGTATTAGCCAGTTTGTAGACAAACAGTGAATTCTAATCCTAGGCTTTTAAGCAACTAAGTTCATATCCACCTGGACAAGCCTAGAGTTCTGGAGCTAAAGCTGACAAGGTGAGGAGGGGTCATGTTGTCAAGGTCAATGTTGCTAAGGAGCTTGGACTAAGAGGAGGGGAGAATTTGGTAAGTTTTCAGCACAAGGGTGACTTAGAATAGATTTGCATTCTGAAGCTCATTCTGCTTGCAAGAAATGGATGTAGGGGAAGCAGAATTGAGGTCCAAGGGTTGTTATAATACAAGGAAAGCAATGCCTGTAACCTGAACATGATTGATGGCTGTGAAGATAAACAGAAACATAGGAATAGGAGAGTATGCCTTCCTGCTACACAAGAGAGCCTTCATCCCTTGATGTAAGTCTGAAACTCACAAAAGGAGAGAAGGAAAGAAGAAAGATTGGCTAGAAAAATCTTCTAAAGACAATGCATTTTGAGGAAAGTCTACACCAGGCTGATGTAAGTTCTATTTTTTCTTTTTTTATGATTATGATTGAATGAAAATATA
Source organism: Heterohyrax brucei (assembly GCA_028571685.1). Lineage (NCBI taxonomy): Eukaryota > Metazoa > Chordata > Mammalia > Hyracoidea > Procaviidae > Heterohyrax > Heterohyrax brucei. The sequence continues at coordinate 13,663,175 of CM053164.1, read as the reverse complement.
CATTCCCATACAAATTTTCATGCCCACCTACAAGCAGCTCCTGCTGCTCTGCCTGCCCAGTGACAGCACACTCTTCCTCTCTGCTCCATACATGCTTTATCCTCACTTAAATGCAAGTTCAAGGACAAAAGTGACTGGGAACCACTTAGGATAACCTGGCCTTAGTGTGGGCAGCATGACAGATCCAAAGCTACAGCAGCTTGACTGTTGGCACTAGGTCCTTTCTTGAAGGGTAATTTGGGCAGTACACTTCCATGGATTCCTGCATAACTCAGATTTCTGCCTTGGGTCACTGGGGAAGTGGTGGTACAATTTAGGGAGGCAGAACAAAAAGGAAAAAAAAATTAGTTTTTTTTAAGGGGAAAGACGAAGTTGATGATGAACTCAAATTTGAATTTGTTTGTTTGGGATATCTTTCAGGTATCTGAGACGACATGGCAAATTAGCAATTCAAGCTTCATTTCTAGAATGGAGAGAACACAGAGGTCTAGGGACCAGACAAACAATTTGGGCAATAGCCAGCAGGATAGATTACAACTGAAGGTATGAGGATAGACAGAGTTCTCATGACAGAATGTCTAGAGTGAGAAGAGAAGAAAACCCTAGCACAGAGTTTAAAGGAAACCTACTTTTAAGTAGTGAGCAGGAAAAAAGGAAACAAGAATGTAGCATGCGAAAGAAGTACTGGATGAGTGGAGGAAATCATTAAAATGAACTATCATGGGAGGCAAAAAGAAGCCTAAAATAGGGAAAATTGGTCAAATGGAAATAGAAATAAAGAAAAATAAGGATTTTAAAGTGCCTACTGCTTTAGACATGCAAAGAAACCACAGGCATTGTTCACAAGAACAGTTCCACTGGACCAATGGAAGCTGAAATCTTGTGAATGAAGGGCAGCTAGTCAATAAGTGAAGATGGTGTGTGGAATCCAGGGTTTAGAATGTCTGGACAGGGAGCAAGAGTGAATGCGGGAGAGTGAATGTGGTAACTTAGAAAGAGAAATAAGCTTGAGGGGAGTTTTGAGGTTTGTTTCCTTTTTTCTTTTTTAAGTTTATTGATACTACTTGAGATACTTGCTAAATTACAATACACAGGGAAAGCTTGAAGAGTTTAGAAAACAGGCACAAGGCAGAGAGGTCAGCAAGGAATCAGGAAGAAGTGGGAGTCAAAGCCCAAGTATAAGAGTTAGTCCTAGACAGAAGAGACCATTCCCACAGCAAAAGGAAAGACAGAAAAATATGATTAGAGTATGTGTTTGCAGTCTTTGTGGTCACAGGGTGACAGAATTTTTGCCTTCTGGTTTCTAAGTTCTGGGAAGTAGACAGTGGCCCTTAACAAAGTAGAAGACAGGTGGCCGCCTCTACAGGTAGAGGAAAGTGGAGACATTACTACACAGTTTTTGTGGAGCTAAGGTTTGAAAGCCACCTAGAAAAAGTCTGAGGGAGACAGAGCAGCATCAAGAGGCAAGACGGACATCATCCATTCTTCTAAAGACTAAACTGGAGGTAGGTGCCAAGACTTTCACTTGATCTAACAGTCTCTACACATTCTTTTCAAAATGATAAATAGTATTGCTTTCAATAATAATGAAACCCTTTTTTAAAAAAGATGATGGACCCTTCATATTATCATAAAACCAAGTATTCATGGTCCTGACTGAATCTCCTACCCTATTCTCCCATGGAAAATTGTAATTTAGATACTTGTGCAATTATGACATGATTTAGTTTGAAAAACTTGGTGAGTGTGAATACTTTTCAGTTTAATATATAAATGAGGCTGTCCAACTGGTTTATTTTTAGAGGGGAGAGGAGAGGGTGGAAAGGAAAGGACAAGTGTTGGCTGAGCAGTTACTGGAGGTAAAGAGTGGAAAGGAAGAGCGCATTGTCAAAGAGTGAGAAGAACAGACAGAGTCGCAGAGAGGCAGGTACTCTGGGTTTTATATGGCAAATTGACTTGGATTATAAATTTTCATTTAATCACAGTAAAGAAAATATTCAACTGAACTTTTAAAAAAAAATGGTGCGACTTCTCAAGTCTCTTGATAATATATTTACCAAAAATATCCAAATCCACTACTGTTGAGTTGATTCCAACCCACAGTGACCCTATAAGACAGAGTAGGACTGTTCCACAGAGCACCTGGTGAATTTGAACTGCTGACCTTTTGGTTAGCAGCACTTAACCACTATGCAACCAGTACTGGGAATGTTTTATCCCTGTATCTTCTCAGTTTCTTAGCTCCTGCATTCAAGAACTCTCTTTACACACTATATATAACAAGGATGCACCATGAATTGGATCTGACTCGACAGCACTTGGCTGGCTGGCTGTATTCATTAATTTTATATTAATTAGTCGATTTCATATTTATTACATCTAAGAGTTATGAGGCCAGGAAGTGCACAGCTCAAGAACTGAACCTGGAGAAAGACAATATGGACTGAGTGTTTACAAGTGATGCTTTAAGCAGGCTGTTCTTTGTATAAACAGACGCTCAGTTTATCAAATCTGTCAAAGTGAGAGTATCACTCTTGCAAGTAACATCAACGATTCCTCCCTGCTATAACAAATCCATTCCATTGCCATGGAGTGGATTCTAATTCACAGCTACCCAATAAGAAAGGGTAGAACTGCCCCACAGAGTTCTGAAGGAGGAGCTGATGATGTGAAATGGTGATTTGAACTGGTGATTTGGGTAGCAGCCACAGCTCTTAACCACTGCCCCACCAGGGTTCCCTACCTTGCCAAACCACACAATTTCCCCAACAGCCCCTCAGCAGATTCTGTTGCACACACAGGGCTCTGAAGACCACAGTTTAAATGTCACTGATTGGTTCTAACCACCTGTATTTGGCATCTAGCAAGCATTCCTCTTCAGAGGGAAAGAATTTGCTTTAGAAGATACTATTAAATGTTACTTGGACCCTTGCCACTAGAAACTAAACCCAATGCCATGGAGTCACTTCCAACTCCTAGCAACTCCATGAAGCAGAACAGAATCACCCCACACAGTTACCAAGACTGTACGTAAACCTTTACACAAGTCAACTGCCACATTATTCTCCCTCGGAGCAGCTGGTGGGTTTGAACTACTTATATTATTTGGATGCTTGTCACTAGCAGAAAGAAATTCAATTGTCATAGGTGACTGTGGTGTGCAGTGAAGGCTCAAGGTTTAGAAGGATATTTTTAAGTGAAACTATACTGGCAGGTGAAGAAATGGGAATTTAACAGGATCAAGGCAAAAAAGTCCTTCCTATTTTGTATTTCATTTATGAAGCATTCCACATGACTTACCATTGAGTCTCAACTCACATAATTAATTATTTACTCTGATTAGTATGCTCCCAAGGTCTAAGATTTCTCTGACTATTTTTGGTGTGACAAAGGTTTAATATTTCTCTATAAAAACACTTGTTGTTTGGTGTTGTTGTTTGCTTTCTACAAATTAGCTTTTGTTGGAATATTACTCAAGATACATAATTGCACACATTTCAAAGTGATACTGATATAAAAACTCCATCCAAGGACAAAGACAGCTGCCTCTTTGGGAGAAGAGACTGATTCTAGCCAGTGGATATTCCCTTTAATACAACTGCAACATTCAATTTTTCCCCTGGTCATTTTGTTTCTATCATCAAAGACATGCAAATGGCTAGCAGGTGTTTTAAGTGAGGTTTAGAATGTGAATTTTTATTTTGACTTCCTTTCTTTTTTTCCAAGCCAAGGAGCTTATCAGAAAGATCAGAGAACAGAGTAAAAACCAAAGGAAAGAAATATTTACTGATTCATATATTGCATCCCACCAAAAGGCAAGAGACACCTTTTTCCTACATGTTCTGACACAGATATAGACCTCTACAGAGGCACTTTGATTTCAATCTTCCCCACAATCCTTCCAGTTATATATTACTTATTAACCCTATTTTTTAAATGAGGAAGTAGCATCTCATCCAGCCAGATTAAACAACTCATGATGGCAGGATCCAGATACTGTCTGACTCAACAGACCATGACATTTATGCAGTAGTATACCAAACCCAACCCACTGCCACAGAGTGGATTTTGACTCACAGCAACCCTATAGGACAGAGTAGAACTCACCCGATAGTTTCTGAGGAGCACCTGGTAGATTTGAACTGCCGACCTTTTGGCTAGCAGCTATAGCATCTAAGTGCTGTGCTGGCTTCTATATTTCAGAACATTTAACTCTCGAACAAATCTGCCAGTTGAGACTTACTCTTCCCTTTTTGCAGGGGAGTGTGAAGATACTTCTCACCTTTTAATATTTCATTTAATCACAACCTTTCTTGGAAGCCTCCCCTGATCACCTCTGCCTTATCAAATCGATTTGGTCCCTCCCAGCTACTTCGTACATACTTCTGTGCTTGCTTCTTCCACGCCGTGTTGAAATGAATAAGCTTCTGTGCAGCTCTCTCTTCTCCTGCAGCCTCTGAAAGTTTTGTGGACAGTTGCATGCTTAAAGAATGATGTATGAATGAATGTATTTATTTTGAGATAAAGTACACAAAACTCAGTAAGAATATGAATTGTAGAAAATTCCTTTCCAGATGAATTACTAGAACCCACTATGGAAATAGCTTGTCTAATTATGCTTGCAAAGCACCATGACGAACGACTCTTGGGGTGTCACTTATTCATAAATGTATCCTCTAGCAAATTCTAAAGTACTCTAGCACTCTTTGGTAATAAGCCAAGTGCTTATAACACCTTTCAGTGGTTCACTTTAGGGGCCTTAGTGAAATTGAGAAAGCAATGAACGTGGTTGAAATTTCTGAATTGTGCTGATAATTTTATTCGGATATTGCTTTCTCCTCTAGCAAGGCATCTATATGCTATACTGTTTTACAGATGCTGATTAAGTACACAGTGCCGGTCTAATGCTACCAGAAAATACAAGCCATTAGCTTGAAAAAATCTTAAATCCCCAAAGAATTTCTGAAGATGGCAAAAAACGAGATGCCCATTTTTAAGACAATTGATATGTCCATTTTAAGACAATTTTTCTTTATATTTCAAAGTGGGCCATGAGTCCACCAAAATGCACTACCTACAAAATATTGACTAAATTGGGGAACTCTTGTCTAAGGAAGTGTCTGGTAAATTTTCAGCTAGTCTTAGACTCCTAAGTGTCACAAATTATGGATAACATTGTGGAGACTGAGAATTCTAGAACACTTAATTGTGCTCATGAGGAAACTGTATATGGATTAGGAGGCCGTCATGCAAACTGAACAAGGGGACACTACACAGTTTAAAATCAGGAAAAGCGTGTATCAGGGTTGCATTCTTTCACCATATCTTTTCAATCTGTGTGCTGAGCAAATAATCCCAGAAACTGGATTATATGAAAGAGAATGAAGCATCAGGATTGGAGGTGAGGGCGGAGTCAACCTGGTGGACTAAGCCCAAGTCTCCTAATTTCCGTCTGTAAACCAAGACCTGAACTGACAATCAAACAGAGCCTTCTGATCACCTAATCAGCCTCAGGACACGGCACAGAGCTGTTAATTGGGACTTCATACCACTCAGTGAAAACCCTCCTCTCTCTCGCTGACTCCCGCTCCTGGCTAGCCCCGGCTCTCACAGACGGAAGGTAAACTCACCATTTGACTTTTTTTCCTCTGTCTCGGCTGGCGGGCGGAGCTGGGCCTTGCCCAGCGGCTGGACTCAGATGCTCTGCTGGTGGGATAGGCAGGCGAAATTCCCGTGTTCTGAGAGCCAGGCTCAGGACTCTGTTAATCTAGCCACGTTGAGCCTTTCGTTTCGTAGCTGCCTCAGTGGGGTTTGTGCGGGGAGCTCCGCGGTCAGGGTGCAGGACGCCATGTTGGTACCGAGATTTTAGCGGGACCTCGTTCTTAGCCTGGGAGCCAGCGCCTGCAAACGGGACAGCGCTTCTCCAACAGAAAAGCAGTAATTTTCCCAGTGCCACCTACGTTGCAGGCCCTGCAACAGAAGCAGAGGAATCACTACCTCTCGGCACCGTTAGCCCCTCTGTCTGCTGCCTGTGTGGAGGACGCCATCTTGGGTACGGTGGCCGCAGCTGGACTTAATTCTTAGCTTGGGAGCCAGAGCCTGCCCACAGGAGAGCGCTTTTCTATCACAAAAGCGGTACTCGACGCAGTGCCACCTAAGGCTAGGCCCTGTCAGCAGAGGCTAACTGGGCAGTAGCATTGCTGTATTCTGAACTAGTTAGTTATCATCTGGGGTTGGATATAGTGGTGCTTACTTTGTCAGCTGAGAAGAGGGACCTCTACACCTGAAAACCTAACTGACTTGTGAGGTGCTCAGATACCTTTTGCTTTACATTTGAAGACAGCCTAGAGAAACATTTGCAATCCATCCTCACAGTACCTCTTCCAGCCACTATATACTCACATGGGACCCAAAAAGCAACAGACAATTGTGGCATACAAGAAATCACCCATGGCTTCAGAAGGCTCCCAAACAAAGCAACCAAGGAGTTTTCCAGATGAAGAAACTTTTATGAAAGCATCAGAAAGTGAAAACAAAATGATTATATACAGAGCCCTTCTAGACCTTATACAAAACGCAGCAGAACAAAATGAAAAATTAAGCAAGTTGTTCGGTCTGATGGAACACCAGTACTCTGAAATCCAACAGATCAAGAACTAAATCAAAGACATAGAAACTTCCATGCAAACCCAAGAAAACAGAATGGAACAAATGGAAAAAAGAATTTCTGACTTGGAAGACAGAGCTACTGATGCCAGCATCTATGAGCAGAAATCAGAAAAAAGAAACAAGAAAAATGAAGAAACATTAAGAAGCATGTGGGACTCTATTAAGAGGAACAACCTTCGATTAATTGGAGTCCCTGAACAGGGTAAGACATCTGAGAACACAGAGAGTATCGTTAAAAGCTGCTGAAAGAAAACTTCCCAGAAATCATGAAGGAAGAGAATATAGACATCTCAGATGCATATCGTATGCCACCCAATATAGATCTCAAAAGAAAGTCTCCAAGACATATTATAATCAAGTTTAACAAAATGAAACATAAGCAGCAACTCTTAAAGGCAGCAAGACTTAAAGCAAAGCTAACATTCAGAAGGAAACCCTGTAGGCTCTCGTCAGATTTCTCAGCAGAAACCATGCTGGCACAGAGACAGTGGCATAACACATTCAAAGCCTTGAAGGAGAAGAACTTCCAACCAAGAATTATATATCCTGCAAAACTATCTTTCAAATACGAAAATGAAATTAAGACATTCCCAGATAAACAGAAACTCAGAGACTTTGTAAAAACCAAACCCAAACTACAAGAAATGCTGAAAGAGGTTCTTGGCTCTGGCTTAGAAGAACAAAACCACTGACTTTATATTTTAAACGACACACTACTCAATACTCTACTTTTTGAGGGAAGGCTCCAAAATCAATCACAGCTTTGATACGGAAAGAAGCAATCCAGTGATCATCATGAAAACTATGGTGTTATCATAATAAAAAGAGGGATGTACCACAGTTATTACAGTCCTTCCAGATGGAGAGGAAGATGACAAGACTGGTAGTAATTAAAATTCGGTTTATATATAGTTTATTAAGGGGGATCATGGGGTAGCTGTAAAGCACAACAAAGATGTATCATACCATTTCAAGAAATGTAACACACGAGTCTCAATAACTACAAAACCAGCTCTGAAAAAGGTGAAAAATCAACTCTCAAAAAAGAATGTCCCAGAACGGACTAATAAGAACAACAGAGAAAACATCAACATAAAAATAAATGTATCACAATGGCAGCAGTGAACACATACCTATCAATGATTACATTGAATGTGAATGGACTGAATGCTCCAGTAAAGAGACACTGAGTGTCATCTTGGATCAAAAGACATGACCCATCCATAGTTGTCTACAAGGATTGGAGGATGACTCATTAACAACTTGCATTATGCAAATGATACAGCCCTGCTTGTTGGAAGTGAAGAGGATTGGAAACACAGATGAAAATCCAAGACCACAGGCTTCAGAATGGATTGCACCTCAACACTGAGAAAACAAAAATCCTCACCACTAAACCATAAGCCATATCATAAGCGGAGACAATATTGATGTTGTCAAGGATTTCGTTTTCCTTGGTTTTGTAGTCAATGGCCATGGAAGCAGCAGTTAAGAAATCAAAAGATGCATTGCATTGGAAAAATCTCCTGCAAAACACAACTTTCAAGTACTGAAAAGAAAAGGTATGACCTTAGAGACTGAGGTCTACCTGACCCACACCATGGTATTTTCAGTCATATCATATGCATGTGCAATCTAGACAATGAATAAGGAAGACAGAAGAAGTGATGCTTTTGAATTGTGGTATTGGAGAAGAATATTGAATGTACTGTGGACCACCAAAAGAACAAACACATCTGTTCTGAAAGAAGTCCAACCAGAGTCCTCCTTGGAAGCAAAGATAGTGAGACTGTGTATTACACACTTTGGGAATTTTGTCAGAATGGATTAGTCTTTGGAGAAGGATGTCATGCTTGGTCAAGTAGGTTGGTTCAGTGAAAAAAAGAAGACCCTCAGTGAGATGGATTGACACAGTGGCTGCAAAGATGGGCTTATGCATAAAAACAACTACAGATGTGGTTTGGGGCGAGGCCGTGTTTCATTCTGTTGTACACAGGGTCAGCATGAGTTGGCACCAACTCAGTGACACCTACCAGTAACAACAACATCACAGTGATGCAGCATCGACGGTTTAGAAGCCTGCGTAATGGGCTCTGGATTTTACCATGCAGGGTGAACAATCACTGAAATTTCGATTTCTCTGTAGCAGATTTTGTGCTTTGTAAGGCGCATGTGCACTGAGGCCATAAGGCCCTGCTTCTGTTTTCCTATGACTGGAAATAAATGTCCCTTTTACAGAAAACTCTTTAAATTTTAGTGTCAAGCACCACACAGTTATACTTACAAATGAGTAATAATCACTAGCCATTCTAACATAAATACCTCTTCAACGAAGATGGTTATAGAAAGTTGGGATTATTTTCTCCTTCTCTTCCCCACCCTTTTTTAAAAAAAAATTAAGACAATGTAACCAAGAAACAGATGCCTAGATGCCTGGCTGTTTTTGCAAAGTATCTGCTCCTTTAAGCCCAAAAGGAAAAAATAAATCCACCTTATATTTTCTAGAAGTTCTCACAGAGACAAGGCATAGCTGTTTAAGCAGCTTAATTACACACATGAAGGCGCCTGTAGTGCAAACTTGACATGCTTGGCCACTAACCACAAGGTTGGCAGTTCAAACTCACCCAACAGCTCTGAGAGAAATATCTGGCCATCTATTTCTGCAAAGATTAGCACAAAGAAAACCTTGTGGAATACAGTTCTACTGTGTCGCACGGAGTTGATGTAAACGGAAATTGGCTTCAGGCCAACTAATGATGCCTAGAAGTGAGCATACGCTTACAAGGAATAAAGAGAATTCGTGCTAAAAAAAAGAAAAAGAAAAAAGCTGTTTCACAGCAACCCGCTCTGTGTCACAATCGACTCAATGGTAGTGGCTTTGGTTTGATTTGGTTATAGCAACTCTGTGGGACAGAGTAGAACTGGGTTTCATAGAATTTTCAAGGAGCTGCTGGTAGCTTGGAACTGCTGACCTTCTGCTTAGTAGCCAAGCTCTTAACCACTGTACCACCAGGCTTCCTCTCAACCTAAATAGTATGCATTTTAACATAAAGTCCACAGAAGAAAATCACCAATCACATCATTGTAGCAGTGAATTCAGGGACTCCTGACAGACTCAAATTCCTCATACAGAAGTCACTCCTTCTCCTGGGATACAGCCTTGGCTTTTTATCAGAAAGTGGAATGCAGACTGTGACACACCCAGGAAGACAGCAAATTGGATGGGTAGCAAGATTTTAACTCCTTGCTATCAAGTCCATTCAAACTCAGAGCAACCCTATAGGACAAAGTAGAATTGACCCATATGGTTTCAAAAAAGCTGTTGGTAGGTTGGAACTGTGAATCTTCTGGTTAATAGCTGAGCCAGTAATGACTGAGCCATCAGGATTCCAGTAAGACTTGTTTTAAAAAGAACCCACCAAGATACGGTCTGGTCTGACTCACAGCAACCCTACAGGTCAGAGTAGAACTGCCGAATAGAGTTTCCAAGGAGTGCCTGGCAGATTTGAACTGCCAGCTTTTGGTTAGCAGAGGTAGCACTTAACCCACTGCACCACCAGAGTTTGCAGCAAGACTTTAGGTTCCTGAATTTCTCTGGACAGCACCTTGTCTTTTCCAAGTGTCTGCATAGGTTTCTGAATTATTCACCTCAGCTGAAGCCACAGAGAGTAGCTTTAAGAAATGGCACTGAATAAAATCCATCCTCTTGTTTGCACTAATATTTCTCATTCCCCAGTGGAGAAAAAAAATGCATAAGAAGACATACAGGTGAAAGAAAACCAAAGTAAAACTGAACAGTGGGGGCGGGAGATTCCATTGTCCTAAGACAATCACGTCTCTAGAGAGAGCACCAGTCCAAGAGGTGCCTGACTATTTCTTTTACTAACTAAAATTTGAGAATATCAGAGAACCTGACAGGTGCTCCTCATAGGTTGTCGGTGTTTACAGTTTCTTCTCTGCAGTTTACCTGCTGTCTTTTAGCAGAATACATACACAGCTGGGCAGCATAATGAAATAAATATCTAACTACAGAGCTACTGCAACCTCCCATAAAAATCCTTGCATACATTTACACTGTGGTGGTCTTAATAGGCAAAAACCATCGGGGGCAGCGAACAAACAGCCACACACACACACACACACACACACAAATAATGGGGGCTACTAATCCTGGTGGCATAGTAGGTTAAGTGCTACCTCTGCTAACTAAAAGACTGGCAGTTTAAATCCACCAGACACTCCTTGGAAATTCTATAGGGCAGCTCTACTCTGACCTATAGGATTGCTATGAGTTGGACCCAACTTGACGCAGTGGGTTTTTGGTTTGGGGATAACCAAGAAAAGCCTAGACTTGTGTCCTCAAGGCAATTACTGCAAATCTGATGTCTGATTGATGACCAGGGTGACTTGCACTGATTTACTTCTATTTAAACTCTAGACTGAGAGGCAACAGTTAGTGACAAAGCCCTGAGACCCTTCAAAAGGCACTATGATAGACTTATCTTCTCAGCGAAGTCATTGCATATTCTTCTTTCCTCCAAGGATGTCCAAAATGATAGATCCTACTGAACTCTCAGGTCCAGTCTAGGGTCCTCAAGGTCTAGTTGCATGCCACTTGTCTAGCAGAGTGGGAATGGGAAAATTTGATGTAAAACTAATCCCAGTTGAATTGTTAGAAAAGCAATTCACACATAGATTTTATGTATTTGGACCAGCTTGTTGACTGAGGGGCTGACCCTTTCTTTACCACTTCCTTCACACTCGCTTTTGCACATTTCACAGCTCCCTTCAGAGACTGCAGAGGATGCTTTGTGGCTCTGTGATTCTCATCTTCTCTAGTCTCTGCCACAGAATTACACAGGCTTCCTGTTTCTTCCCAGATCCAGTCTATTCCTAAACATGGTGTCAGTTCTGATCCACTTTTCAAGATGCATCTGCTTCTCTCTTCCATGTTATTAACCACAGTGAGTTAGAGATGTCCCCCAAACCTCTGGCCTACTCTGCCTGCACAACCTAATGTCCTGGTCACAGAGACCCCTCTCTTGAGAATATCCTTTTCCTTCTATTCCCTTGGCAAATGTTCCACCTTTCAAGTGCAAAATCAGAGGCCACCTCTTTGTTGTTCTGTTCTCTATCTTCCATCCCACCAAGGCAGAAGAAAATCCCATCCTCAGTTGTGATTCATAGATCTTTGTCTACAACTCCACTGCACCTAGGAGCCTGAGGAATTTGAGTTACTTCATCATTCTACTCCTCTTCCCATTGTCTATGACTTTTTTTACACTGCATTTCAGCAACTCAGCATCTCGGACCCAAACTAAACCCATTGCCATTGAGTGGATTACAACTCACAGAAACCCTACAGGACAGAGTAGAACTGATCCGTAGAGTTTCCAAGGAGTGCCTGGTGGTTTTGAACTGCCAACCTTCTGGTGGATTTCCAGTGTCTCAGAAGGTGCTCCCAAAAGTGAAAGATTGCCAGGACGTTTTGAGCCCTTCTAACCTTCAAATGAGTTGGTCTCTCTTCCCACTGAGAATGTAAATTATTTCAGGGAGAGATCCCTGTCTATATCTTCTATTTATCTACCAGGGCCCCAAACTACCATTAGGCATTTGAAGAAACCTAGCAGTACAGTGTTGTTGTTGTTGAGTGCTGCAGTGCAACCAGTCCTCAACTAGTGAGAACATAGTGCACAAGGCAAGGGAACAGCGGGTGATCCTGGACAATCCCCACGATCAGTTGCACATTGGGTGGTTGTTAACCATGGGGTTTCCATTAGCTAATTTTTCAGAAGCATATCACCAGGTCTTTCTTCCTAATCTGTCTCAGTCTGGAAGCTCTGCAGAAGTCTGTTCAGCATCCTTACAACACTGAGTGGTCCGGGGTATTGACCACAAATTAAACATACTGGTAGGGAATCAAGCCTAGGTCTCCTGCACGGAAGGCAAGAATTCTACCACGGAACCACCAATATGTCAAAAGTAAAGTTGTTCTTGGTTGCTATAGAGTCAGTTCCAAAAGGAAGGTACTTGTATAAAGGGTTCTGGATCTACCTCTGTGCTCATTCCTGTGGAATCTACAAATGGAGCAGAGCTGATCATTTCAAAGCCATGAGGGTACCATTCACAGGAACTGAGGTAGAAAAGCCTGAGTGACTTGGCCAATCTCTCCCTTAAATTCATTTGCCTCTGAGAATAGAACTTCCTTTCTGGGAACTTCTTCTTAAGCGCTCTGCAACTGAGAGCACACAGTTGGCATTTTTCTTGAATATATTTGGGTTGCTAATCTATTAATCCTTCACATCAATCACTTAGTAAGCATTTTTAGCATTTCAACAGAAGTAGCAAGTGCCACTAACTAATTTTAGGTCAACACTACTTTACAGAGTATGTGATTCTTCTGGAAAGTATTTCCTGATGTTAATGAGTAAGTTGTCTGTTTTCAACAAACCTGGTTTCAAGTTTCAAGGTGTGCTTACCAGATTTAAAGGGCAAACATCCTGGCCTCTATCCTAGGGCTCCACCACCTAATTGATGGAGACACAATACAAAGGAAGCAAATGCTTTCTTTATCTGGTGAGGGAGATGTCACAAACGCACACTTCCTGCTAGGCTACACATGCACCCCTTTGTCGGGAATTCCAACACTCACTCACAGAGCCAGTACTCTGCAACCTAAGGCACGTCCTTCCTCTGAGTTAAAACTCTTAGGACAAGACTAAAGAGACACCCAGAAACTGGCAAACGGCTGCTGTTTACTCAATCATGCTTGTGATATTTTATTGAGGATTTTGTTGCTATATAATTCACATATTGAGAAAGTTGTCCTTTTAAATGATACAATCCAGTGGTCTCTAGTACATTCACCAAATTATGCACCACTGCCAGTATCCAATGTCAGCATGTTTTCATCACCCCAAAAAGAAATCTCAGATCCACAAGCAGACCCTCCCTCCCCCCGTCCGGGGAAACCGATAATACACTTTCTCTTCCCGTGGATGAAAAGAAAGATTAGCTTTAGAGATGGACTTGTAGGCTGAATGCTATTCTTAGTAAACCCAGGACAAAACACAAAAACTCAGTGCTAATTCAGCTTCATTTTCTACCAAGAAAGAATTCTCCATTATTTACAGAAAAGTGTGACTTTTCATTATGATTGATGAAGCTACTGAATCTGTTACTGAAAGACAGACCTGATGGACAAAGAGACAAGAAAACTCGGACAGCACTCTGCTGAGCTTCCTCAGCTGTTCTGGTGACATGCAACCTGGCACTGGCCACCTTTACCCACTGCTGCTGACTCATAACAACCCTATAGGACAGAGTAGAATCAACCCATAGAGTTTCCAAGGAGCACCTGGCGGACTTGATCTGCTGACCTTTTGGTGAGCAAACACAGCATTTGACTACTATGCCACCAGAGTTTTCCTTGACACTCTTAGGGGAGTCCACAGCTGACCAGCCATTGGCAAGCAAGAGTGATGACCAATAGACCCTGGGTTCACCGTGACCAGCTCCTCCATCAACAACCTTCCTAAGGGAGCTGATTAATGATCCCAGATGATAACAGAGTTTGGGTGGGCCTGCCTCTTAAAAGGTGAACTGGAGGTCAGGATCTGAATTTCCAGTTTCCTTCTCAGCATTAGTGGACTGCCTTGGATCATGCTGAATGTAATCAGATATGTTCTGGATGATGACCTTGGCCTTTAGAAATCATAATTCTGAATGATTCAGGACTACTGCAGATACATAGCCATTAGAATCTTCAGTCAACATAGGTGATTTTCAGGAGAGGCACACACGCATGACTTTCTGAGTGAGAAAAATGTAAAGTAGGTTTGGCATTGTCCTCAAGGGACTCACAGCCTCTTTAGAATAGATGGAGAGAGAAAAGAGAAGACATACTGGCCAACAACAATGTTAGAGGTGAAAAGAGATGAATACTAAAACTAGTTCTGGGAGGAGCTATTGTGTTAGAGTAGAAAGAAATGATCGTGAGTGAGCTCATCAGCCACCAGAAAAAGAGCTACTCCTTCCTATACATATACACGTGCATGCAGACACCGACACATACACAAAGGAGCTAGTAAGAAAAGCTATTTTATTCCTGAGCATTCGCTTCTGGCCAGATACCCTCCTAACATACGTACGCTATTTTCCTTGGGTCTTACAAAGACCCCAAAAGATAGGAATATCTTTATCCTTTTGTGCAACCGCCCCCCCCAAAGCAAACTGAAAAATCTCAAGCATATTCTGATGAACCAGAGAAGAATCTGAACCGAGCTCTCTGATTGCCAGGCAGTTTTAAACTGCATGCCCAACTCATGGAGGAAGAGAATCTGCGCCTGCTCTAACAGCAAGCAGTATACGAACACGTGAAAATCAGACGAGTGTCTATACAGGTAGAAGGAATCCAGTTAATAAAGCATCCAAGGATAAAGGCCTGGGGAGGGGTGAGCTGTACGGAGCTCAACAGTATGTAGCAGACCTAGAATTCCACCTCGAATCTGTTAGACACAAAGATCTCCGCGCGTCCCTTCCACAACGCCTCTGCACTATGTACGATTCTCATTTATCAGAGGGATTTCTAGGATTCAGGATAGATGAAAGGCTTTGAAAGCCAAGCAAACCCCACGGCTGGAGGCACAAACAAAACATCCCTGGGGTAACCAGGAGATAATCCCCTTGTATAATGAGCACATCCCAGACCCCGCTGTGTCTAGCCGCCGCTCCACCCGCAGGTACCACAGAGAGTATGAATGCGAGATCCACAGGCTTCTTTAAAGAACTAGAAGACGAGCCTTCCAAGGAGAGGTTCAAAGATCAGTGGTCATTCAGCATGCAGAGCGGAAGTTGAAAGAAAGTTTAATGAGCATCTTTAAGGAAAGAAAGGGCACTTGCTCACGGGATTATGTTTGGACCAACCAGTTTCTACAGAAGAAATAAAGAATGGTTAGATCTCAGCACTACAAAATAAGCCAGCAGCAGTAGGAGGTGTTAAATTAGCTTTAGCCAAAATCCTTAAGTTGTTAGGTGTTGCTGGTGGTTTCTGACTTATGGTGGGTCCATAGGATGTTCAAGGTGGTGACATTTCAGAAGCAGATTGCCAGGATGGTCTTTTGAGGCACCTCTGGGTGGGTTCCATGCATTTAACCACTTGCATCACTAAGAGAATCCTTAAATGAGTGGATAGTTGGACCCAGAAGGACTGGGTTTGAATCCTGACTCGGCTTAGGGAAAGTTAATTAACCTCTCTTTTCTTTAGCTCTCTAGAATGAGGATACTAAAAGTGCCTGCTAACAGAGTTGTACGATTATATACTTTAACGTGACAAGTGCCAAGACCAGTTACTGAGCCCTGAAAAGTGATGATTCTTTTCTCATTATGATGACTTCTCAAAGCACCTCACTGAGTGAGGTCAATAAATGCTCTTCATGAATTATTCGTATAATAGGGGAACTTGGAAGGGGAAAGAGTCTTAGAAGGGCTTATAAAAGCTTATTCCTACATATGTAAATATAGGTGTCCTTTTAAAAGCTTTGAGGTGTGAACTGGAAACCCTGGTTGCCTAGTGGTTAGGTGCTATGACTGCTAACCAGAAGGTCAGCAGTTTGCATCTACTAGGCTCACCTTGGAAACTTTATGGGCAGTTTTTCTCCATCCCATAGGGTCATTATGAGGTAGAATCAAGTCAACAGCTGCAGGTTTGGGTTCCGTTTTTTTTGGCTTTGAGGGTGAACCTATGCTAGGCACAGGAATCAACTAATAGATTAGTGAGACACTCATGGAGTTTCCAAGGAGTGTCAGATGGATCTCAACTGCCAACCTTTGGGTTAGCAGCCATAGCACTCAACCACCACACCACCAATATTTCCACTTGGTACAAGGAGACTTTAAAAACTATTTTGGGAGACAAATATGTGGAAATGGCTGAATATTGTTACACAATGTTTAGTTGTACTTTCTCTGTAAACTATGCACATTCACTACTTTAATAAGATTTCTTACAAATACATTTTGCAATGTGTACTAAGCAGTATGGACAGTATATGCAAAGAGTTTAGAGACGAGAGGGATAACTGTAGCCTAAAATGATCAGAGAAGGTACAAGAGAACATAAAGGCTTAAACTAAGCCTTGAGAGGTAGTAGAATTCAATGGCATATAAGGACCAGTTAGTATGCAGTGAGTTTATTCTGGATGAGAGGTTTAATTAACTTGATTGCAGTGCAATAGATGTTAATGCAGGTGAATATTCCACGTACAACATTGTGCATGTGTGAAACAGTACAGCAGCTGTCGAAAAAGCTTGAAATATTGATAATAACTCACTATCAAATGCTCCTTAACAAAAACATTTATCCAAAGAAATTTTAGCTCCCCTACCCTCATAGAAGCAAGCCATCAGTGCCTAGCGTTTAACAGCACAAACATTCCAGAATGCCTACTTTTTAATCCCTCCTATTTCATCCACTGGAAACTCTGATGGTATAATGGAAAAAATATGGGGCAGTTCTACTCTGTCCTGTAGGGTTCGTGTGAGTCTGAATCAACTAGATGGCAATGTTTCTGTTTTCAACATTATCTGTTTCAACATTATCCACCAGCTAAGCGACCTCGTGTAAATCACTCAATCTCTGTGTTTCAGTTATTCGTGTTAAAATGCAGGTGACCTAGTACATAATAAATCCTACAACAATGTTAAGTGTGTTGAATTTAAAATGAAGAGAAATGCCCCACACCATCTAAAACCAAATTCATTCTACTGTGAATTTTTTCTCCACTTAAAGCTGGGATAAAAACATACTTATAATGGTAAACTCTGGATTCTGGAATAACGTGCTATTATTAATTTTTTCTCTGCATTTATCTGTCTTCCTAATTGGTTCTGATTAGTACGTGACTTCCATAATGGGAAAGTAAAACAATGCAAATTATATCAGATTTTTAGCTATAAAATGTATTCTTTGTTTGTGTTGTAGTTAATGGGTTGGGGAAAAAATTAACATATATTTTTTATTCGAATTTCAGAACAATCTGTCAGTATGCCCATAAAACCCCAAACCTAAACCCACTGCTGTCGGGTGAATTCCAACTCAAAAGGAAGCAGAAGTGATTAGTGAAAACTAAAGTCCCTTTTCCAAGGTCTTAGAGTCCACAGAGGAGTTGGCCTTCCTTGTGGCCAAAAATGACCCCCTTTCTCTGTCATTTGTAATGAAAGACATCAACATTCAGTTTACAGACCTTCTAGTGCTATTTCCAAGGTCCTCGTAGATATTTTTAATATGCTAATAAGTCCAGAAACACGAGGAAGTCCGAAGTCTTTTACAAGATTAGTTAGTGCTTCGGAGGGAGTAGGAGGCGAACTGCCCGCCCCACACCCCTCTCCTTTCTTATGCATGCTTCCTCACTAATTCTGAAAACCATGACAAAGCAGTAGGGGCTTAGGCTGTGCAGGTGTCCTCTTGACTAATTCAAATGCCTCTGACCAGTTTTCAATTTCAGAATGCCTGAGGGGAAAACGCCCTAGGCTATATCTGGGCAGAAACTTCTGGGTGAGAACAGATCCCCACTACTAAGATCTTGAGAAATCACTTTTTCTTTCACCTTCTTAAGGTCCTTCCACATCTGTGACCATTTTATCTTTGGAGAGCTGCCTCCCTGCAACCCATCTGCGATCTCTTAGGAAAGAACTGAGAAAAGAGCTTGGTTAATGATTGGTAGCTGGTCTCTTTCTGACACCCTGCCTTCAGTGAAAATGGAGCTGTAATCACTCCTGATGGTGCATAGCCAACGGAGCTTTTTACGAAAGAGGATTAAATACCTCATTACCACCTCATTGCTCTCAGAGTAGCTCTGTTGCCCTTCATTTTCCTTGGAATTTTGCTGATTTGATATTCCTCCCTCCTCCAACCTGTTTTACATCTCTAAATTTCCTAAGAGACTTGATTGCACCATACTATTCAAATGAGACTTCCACGCTTGTAGGAAAGAGAGAGAGAGAGAAAAAAAAGATACTACAAATGCCATGCAAAAGTGAAAGGAATGAGGATTCTTGGGGGGGGGGATGAAAAAATCATTTATAACACTTCGATATATATAGATATGGAAACCCTGGTGGCATAGAGGTTAAGTGTTGTGTCTGCCAACCAAAAGGTTGGCAGTTCAGATCTGCCAGGTGCTCCTTGGAAACTCTGTGCAGCAGTTCTACTTTGTCCTATAGGGTCACAAAGAGTTAGAATCGACTCAATGGCAGTCCCACCCCCTCTTGGTAGGATATACAGCTATACATCATCTGTTGCAATCGCATTGACTCTCCAACTCATAGCAGTTCTACACGGCCCAGTAAAACTCCCTCTTGAGGTTTCCATGAAGCAGCTGATAGATTCAAACTGCCAACATTCTGTTTACTGGTTACTCTGATCACTACATACTTATCACTGTGGTATCTGTGAGTTAATTAAAATGCAGCAAGAATGGAAGTGATGAAATAAAAATCTTTCTATATGTGGGCCTTATTTATCTAGCACTGCTAAAACAGAAATATCACAAGTGGAGAGCTTTAACAAGGAGAAATGTATTCCCTCAGAGTTTAGGAGGCTTAGTAGTTCAAATTCAGGGTGCCAGCTCTGGGTGAAGGCTTTCTGTCTCCATCCATAAGGTCCTTGTTATGGATCTTACTCTGGTCTAGAAGCATCTCAGCTCAGGAACCTCGGGTCCAAGGACACACTCTGCTCCTGGCATTTCTTTCTTGGTGGTATGAGATCCCTCTGTCTCTCTGTTCTCTCTCATTTATATCTGAAAAGAGATTGTGTCTTAACACAACCTAATTTTGTAGACTGAGGCTCACCTCGTTGACATAAGTGCCCCCAATTCTGTGTCATTACCGTGTTAGAGGTATGGTTTACAATACATAGGAAAAGG
The DNA here is from genome assembly GCA_028571685.1 of Heterohyrax brucei. Lineage (NCBI taxonomy): Eukaryota > Metazoa > Chordata > Mammalia > Hyracoidea > Procaviidae > Heterohyrax > Heterohyrax brucei. Next base: position 13,643,583 of record CM053164.1, on the reverse strand, counting down.
ACATCAGATGACAAAGTGGCAAACAATCAGACATCACTAGGAGCCATGGTCTAGCCATGTAGACATACATTTTGTGGGGGAGGGGACACAATTTGATCTGGAACAATGTATCAGTACTTCTTTCTTTTCACAGTCTTTTAGAAAATCTTTTATACATGTTATCTTGTTCAAGCATCACAACTAGTCTTGATATTAGTGTAGAAAGAACAGCCAGTACTTGTGAAGAGCTAAGTGACAGGCATTGGAATGAGCTTTTTGCCTTCATTATGCAGCTTAATACTATCTTGCTGGAAGCAAAGAGGACTTGATGTACTTACTGATGCAGATCAAAGACTACAGATTTTGGTATGACTACATCAACACAAAGAATATAAAAATCCTCACAACTGGACCAACAAGCAACATCATGATAAAGAAAGACTGAAGATATTGAGGATTTCCTTTTGCTTTCATCTGCAATTAACACCCATGGAAGCAGTAACCAAGAAATAAAAACATGTATGTATTAGTCAAGTCTGCTACAAAAGACCTCTTGTGTGTGTGTGTGTGTGTGTGTGTGTGTGTGTGTGTGTGTGTGTGTGTGTGTGTGTGTGCGTTTAAAGGTGTCCTTTTGAGGACATAGGTACACCTGATCCAAGCCATGGCATTTTCAATCACCTCATACATATATGGGAACTAGACAAGGAACAAGGAAGACCAAAGAAAAATCGATGCCTTTGAGTTACAGTGCTGGTGACAAATATTGAGCATACCATAGACTGCCAGAAGAATATGCAAGTCTGTCTGGAAAGAAGCATAGCCACAGTGCCCCTTGGAACCAAGGGTGGTGAGACTTCATCATGCATGTTATACACCTGTTATTGAAAGCAACCAGTCCTTGTAGTGCTTGGAAAAGTAGAGAGTCAGGGAAGAAGAGGAAGACCCTTGATGAAATTGCTTGACACAGTGGCTGCAATAAAAGACTCAAACATACGATTATAAGGCTAGGACTGGATCAGGCAGTGTTCTGTTTTGTGTTGCTGTGTTGTATTTGTGTAACTGTGAATCAGAACTGACTTGATGATGCCTAACAACAACAGTGTAGCTTAATCCTTCTAAGAACCTAGTGAGGCAAGACCATTATTCCCTTTTCACAGATAAGAACACTGAGGCAGAGGGAGGTTTAGGCAATTGCCCAGGAAGGAGTGAGTAGTGTAACCAGGACTCAAACCTAGGTTTCTGTTTCCAATCCCAGAGTCTTAATTGTTTAACACTGTATCACAAATAACTACAGTAAAGGAGGTTAGTTTCAGAGTAGCTACATGCCTAGACCAAAGTCATATAATGAGCTAGTGACTGAATAAGAGCAGAGCCCAGACCTCCTGAATTTTAATATATAACACACATACACAAGCCCACACTCTCCAAATTCATTCATAGATTTCATTCATTAGGTGAACAGCGCTACTTAAAAAATAATAATAAGTTGGTATCATTTGTAATAACTTTTGGGGCTAGAACCCATTTGCCTACATGGTTTAGATAGATTGGCTGAAAGGACTTAACAAAGAGGGTAAAATGCATTAATTTCAATGTAACAAATATTTGCTGAGCACCAGTCATCTGATAGGCGTGGTATGAGGTGTTAGGGACACTGAGATTAATGAGACAAGGCTACCGCCTGCAAAAAAAAAAAAAGTTTAAACAGAGAGGACATGAACCCAGTGATCAATGTAAGCAGTTGTATAAACACATAAACACAAGTGATAAATGCGGTTTTAGAGGGACAAAGTCCAAGGACTAACATTCCCTCCAAAGGGCAAACAGGCTAACCAAGGCGATGCAGCAGGAAACCTGCTCCTCACTGTTCTCTTAAGTTCAGGTCAGACCGTCACTGCAGGAATCCCCGACGGTTGAGGTGGCTCACAAAAACCCCTGTGTGGAGCCCCTTGTTGTCAAGAACTTTTAAGCCTGATCCGTGGCCTTGTGCTTGTAGCTCAAGTGACTCAGAACAGAACAGAAGGGAGTTGTAATGAGTCCTCAGTAATCATAAATGACGTCACACCCACACCCGGCAGCATATAAAGGCAACACTCAGGGGAGGCAACTGCCACATTTGCCCCATAAGGAACACTCCTAAATAGAATTCTAAGATGTTATTCTCAGTGTCGACCTCATCAGATGATCTCATTCAAAGATTTGTATTTGAGAGTACTTTTAGCAGTTCGAACGTGTGCCAGGCTCCTTGGAAACTCCATGGAGCAGTTCTACTCCATCCTATAGGGCTGATACGATTTGGAATCAAGTCAACGGCAGTGGGTTTTTTTGTCTTTTTGTTTGCTTTTCAGGTGTTTAACGAACAGCTGAGTCCCTAAAAAGTGGCATGGAGTACAAAGATCAAGGACTTGAGGGCCACAGAGATCTGGCTGCATTATTGTCTTTATCCAACCCATTGCTGTCGAGTCAATTCTACCTCATAGTGACCCATAGGACATGCTAGAACCATCCCACAGTTTTCAAGAAGCACTTGTTGGATTTGAACTGCCAACATTTTGAGTAGCAGACGTAGTACGTAACCACCACACAACCAGGACTTCCAATATTGTCTTTAACAAGCTAAATTTCCACAAGCCAGTTACTTCACCTTTCTGTTTCTCAGTTTCATTATCTGTAAAATGGGAATATTCTCATTACGACCACAAAATAATAATCATAAGTTGTGGGATGATGTGAAATCATGTATGTGAAAATCCTAAGAAGCTTATTGGCCTATAATAGACGTTCAAGACTTAGTAACCCCCATGAGACTTAAAAAATCTAGTGATTTATTTTAAAGTGAAATTTGTCTTAGAGTTTATCTAACATGAGGACTTACACTTCTTGATTTTAAAACATTTTATACAGATTCAGAGGTTTGGTACAACTTTACCGGTAGGTAATAGACAAATGAGATATAGCTAAGTCCAGAAACAAGCCTGCACGCACATTTATGGTCAGTGGATTCTAACTCTGTTTGATGGTGAAGGAATCTCTTTGATAAATGGTGCCAGAAAAATTGAATTTCCGTACTCAGAAAACCAAAACAGCATCTACGCCTCATACCATTCACAAAAGCAAGTTTAAAAAGGATTCAAGACCTGTTGTGTCAACTAAAACCGTGAAAATATCAGAAAAAAATGCAGAGACAACACTGTCGGACTTAGCTTTTAACAACATGTTAGCTAACACAGTCACAAAAGCACAAATGGCAAAAGACAAAATAAGCAAGTGGAACCCCATAAACATTAAAACAATTTTTATTCATGAAAATCCTTTCCAAAAAAGTGAAAAGAGAAGCTACAGGCCAGGAGAAGATCTCGGAAAGCCTTGTGTCTGATAAGAATGAAATAACCCAAAAGTATATAAAACTTTGATAACAGTAAAAAGACAACAATGTAATCATTAAAAGGACAAAGGACTGGAATAGACATTTTACCAGAGAGAAGAATCAAATGGCCACCAAACATGCGAAAAAATGTTCAACATCACTAGCCATCAGAAAGAGGCAAAACAAAACTATAATAAGATACCATTTCATTCCCACTATGATGGCTAAGATTGAAAAAAAAACGGAAAATGACAAATGTTGATAAAGATTTGCAGACATTGGAACCTGTATCAATTGCTACTCAGGAAACAAATCGGTAGAGCCATTGTGAAAAACAGTTGAACAGTTCCTCAAAAAACTAAAAACAACTAGCATATGATACAGCGATTTCACCCTTCTGTATATACCAAGTGTACACCAATGTTCAGATACTTGTACACCAGTGTTCACTGCCACACTGCTGACAACTGCCAGATGGAAGCAACCTAAAAGCCCATTGACAGATGAATGGATGAACAAAGTGTATGTATAAAATGTACATACACGCAATGGAATACTACTGAGCCAGTAAGAGAAATGCAGTCTTAAAACATGTTTCACTACAGATAGATCTTGAAGACACTGTGCTGAGTGAAATAAGTTAATCACAAAATGACAAATATTGCATGCCTTCACTTAATGAAAAGTTAAATTAAACGTATAGAGACCAAAGTTTCTTAGTGGTTATCGGGGAGTGACAGGGAAGGGGAAAGGAGAGTTGTTGCTTTGAGTACTGAGTTTCAGTTTAGTGACGGAAAAATCAAATTCATTAAGAGCAGATTTGAGAAGCAGATTAATGTAATCACTGCCAGTAAGTTGCACACCTGTAAAAAGCAGTATCTATAAAAGTTGTGTGGTAGATATTGTCTTGGTCGATTCAGTACTGCTATGACAGAAATACCACAAGCAGATAGCCTTAATAAGCCAAGCCAAGCCAAGTGCCGTCGTACACAGAAATTTATTTTCTCACAATTTAGGAGGCTACAAGTCCAAAATCAGGGTACCACCTCTGGGAGAAGCCTTACCCTATTGGTCAGCACTGGAGAAATGTCTTTGTCACTCCTGAGTTTCAGCTCCTAGGCCACCTCCATATGGCTTAGCATCTCTGTAACCCCAAATCAGCTTCCCTCCTTGGCTGGTTTAGTCTCTTTTATAACTCAGAAGAGGCTGACTCAAGATAGACTGTACACTGATCTTGCCACATTCTCAAATGAGATTATAGCAACAGGCATAAAACCAAAAAACACACTGCGGCTGAGTCAACACTGACATGAAGAACCCTATAGGACAGAGTAGAACTGCTCCATAGAGTTTCCAAGAAGCACCTAGAGGATTTGAACTGCTGACTTTTTGATTAGCAGACATAACAGTTAACCACTACGCTTTCAGGATTCCAACAACAGGCACAGACATTAAAAATTATAATACATACTTCAGAGGGGCTCAATTCAATCCATAAAGAGTTGTAGGAATATTTTGATCAAAGATTCTATGAAAGAATTCTGAATTAAAGAGGTAGAACAGAATTTCGATTTGTCATGGACTGTATACTTTCTGGAGCCACAGAGGCTGAATAAATCCCTGAAACTATGGCCCCAAGATAATCTTTAAACCTTAAACCAAAAATACCCCCTGAAGTCTTCTTAAAACAAAACAATAATTAAGCTTAACTAGTAAAGAATGTCTGCCTTGAGCATTAAGCGCCTTTAAAATCTATCTATATGGAATCAAACTGACAACAGAAATGTAAAATACTAGATAATTTAGGAGACGGTAATTTTATGTTAATGTGAGAGGAACAACTCAGAGAAGGAGGGTGAGAGCAGTTGCACAATTTGAAAAATGAAGCCAATGTCATGGAATTGTACACGTAAAAACTGTTAATTAGTATATATTCTGTGTATATTCTCAACAACTACAAAATAAATTATAAGAAATTTATCTTACAGTCATCCTTAATATACAGTTTTTCCTTGTTCCGTTCTTTAAATGTTAAGTAAATCTCATTAACCAAAGCCAGCCAAGATTAACCAAAAGTGCAACATTTTATAAAAGTTTATTTAAGATACCCATGAATTAAAAATCACTCCTGTCTATTGAGTTTCAAATACGTTATGTGTATCAGCGCTTTAAAAACTATAATAGAACATTTCAGACATACACAAAAGTAGAGTACCATCATTCAGCTTGAATAATCACTGACCACCCTCATTTCATTGACAGCTCATCACTGAATTATTTTGAAGAAAATTCCAGAAGTCATACATTGGCCATTTATATGCTTGTGTTGTTAGCATGAGGAGCCATCACATTGGTTCCAACTCACAGCAGTCCTGTGTACAACAGGACAAAACACTGCCCTGCCGTGCGCCATCCTCACAACCATTGTCCAGCTCATCAAGGGTCTTCCTCTTTTTTGATGACATCCTACTTAACCAAACCTGGAAGCCTTCCATGGGGACTGGTTCCTCCTGATAACATGTCCAAAATACATGCAATGAATCTTGGTGTCTTCATCTTTAAGGGACAATTGGACTACGTTTATCTCAAGGCTGACTTGTTCACTCTTCTGGCAGTCTTTGGTATATACAATATTATTCACCAACACTATGATTCAAAGGCATCAATTCTTCTTTGATCTTCCTTATTCACTCACCAGCTTCTACATGCATATGAAAATAGTATGGCTTAATCAGGTGTATCTTAGACCTCAAAGTGATATCTTTGCTTTTTAACACTTTGAAGACATATTTTGGAGTAGGTTTGCTCAGTGCAATAAGTCATTTGATCTCTTGACTGCTGCTTCCTTGGGTGTTGATTATGGATCCAAGTAAAATGCAACACTGAACAACATCAGCCTTTTCCCCATTTATCATGATGCTGGTTATCAGTCTACTTGCAAGGAATTTTTATTTCTTTATGTTGAGATGTAATCCATATTGAAGGCTGTCTTTCATCTTCATCAGGAAGTACTTCAATTCCTCTTCAATTTCAACAAGCAGAGTTGTGTCATCTGCATTTTACATGTTGTCAACGAATCTTCTTCCAATCCTTATGCCCATTCTTCTTCCTATGGTCCAGACTGAAGGCAAGCTGAATGGATGCAACCCTGATACTCACCTGTCTTGATTTTAAACCATGCAATATTCCCTTTCCATGTTCAAATGAATGCCTCTTGCTTTGCATACAGGTTGCCCATGAGCACAATTAAGTGTCCTGGAATTCCCCATTCTTTATGATGTCACCCATAATTTGTTACGATCCACACAGTTGAATGCCTTTGCATAGACAACACGGGTCAACATCTTTCTGGTATTTCCTGCTTTCACCCAAGACCCATCTAACATCAGCAGTGATATCCCTAGTTCACGTCCTCTTCTGAATCCAGCCTCAATTTATGGCAGCTCCTTGTAGATGTACTGCTGCAAACATTGTTGAATGATCTTCAGCAAAATTTTACTTGCTTGTGCTGTTTTCTGCATTCTTTTGGATCACCTGTCTTTGGAATGGGCACCAATATGCATCTCTTCCAGTCAGTTGCTCAGGTAGGTGTCCTCTAAATTTCTTGTCATAGATAAGTGAGCACTTCTAAGGCGGGATCCCCTTGTTGAAACATGCTGACCGGTATTCAGTCAACTCTTGAAGCCTTGCTTTTTGCCAATGCCTCCAGTGTAATTTGGACTTCCTGCAATACCATGAGTTCTTGATCATATTCTATCTCCTAAAGCAGTTGAGGAAGCCGTGGTAGTGTAGTGGTTAAATGCTATATCTGCTAACCTATGGCCGGCAGTTTGAATCCACCAGGCACTTCTCAGAAACTCTATGGAGCAGTTCCACTCTGTCCTACAGGGTTGCTTTGAGTCAGAATTGACTTGACTGTAGTGGGGGTTTTTTGGAAGTGTTTGACCGTCAACCAATTCTTTTTGGAATAATGACTATGTGTTTTCCTTTCATGTTTCTTTCTTTGTCATTCATTATTTTGCTCAAAGAAGCCTTCAAAATTGCAAATCGAAGCTTAAATTTTTTCTTTCAATTCTTTATGTTCATACTAACACAAAAAAATTTGTATCAGTGATTTTCATGAATTCACTTGCTATATTTCACTTTTAAAGCAGATTAGCTACTATTCAATTTCCATCTCCTTCCATTAGCATAGAGAGGAATCACTCCTAATACCTCCTATTATTATTAATGATAATTATTATTCATTGAATATTAATTCCATGCCAGCACTGATGTACACTGTCTATTAAAAAGGTTTCAAGCAGGTAAAATTTTTTGCTCAGTCTTAAGCACCTGGTGAATGACTGAGTATTGGTTTGACTTTCTGTCAGTGGCAATCAATATTTTGCAGCTGTCACATGGGGAAAGGCAATATTGAGATAACACATTTCAATGTACATTTCTAACAAAGCACAGCTTTAGATTTTAAAGTATTAATCAATGTAGTCGTGCAATGCCTTTTGTTGTTAGCAGTCCTTACCATTCAAATTAGATGCAGATTTCCACTGTCTTCTAAGCAACTTTACTACTAAAACAAAAAAAAAGGTGAAAAGAAGGACAAGTAGTTATCTCTCTGTTTTCAGGACACAGTCTAGATTTGTATGACTATTGGGTTCCTGCAGCCCCTTCAACCAAGCTGGGTTCCGAAAGTAGCAGATATTATCTTTCTTTGGTAATCACCAGTGAGGTATGAATCCAGTGAATAGAAACAGTATCTGAGAAGAAGGCATTCACATTATCTCCAGTCTTGGGGAGGACCCTCAATTTACCAATGAGAAAAACCCAACACTGTTCCTTTCCAGGAAGCTGAGAACAATGCATTACTGGGATGATTGGGAATGATCAAAGTCAAAGTCACCGCCATTAAGTAGATTCTGATTCTTAGTGACTCTACAGATCAGAGTAGAACTGCCCCGTAGAGTTTCCAAGGACTACCTGGTAGATTCGAACTGCTGGTCCTTTGGTTAGCAGATGTAACACTTAACCACTACATTCCAGGAATTGCCAATAGGCTGGAAGATCAGCACATCTTGCCAATAAGTCTAATGTATGTTTCAGAAAATGCCTATATGATCAGATATATTACTGAAGAATTTCTTTACCTTTGCCACCAAAGCCAATCCCTTCACTCCAACTTGGATACAAACTACGGGTAACTAAACATCTCTGATAAAACTGACCCTGTCTAACCCCAAGTAGTATTATAAGTGATACAGTTATGAAACACAAAGAAAGTTATAATAGTTTCATAAAACCATGTGGTCTACATAATCTTCCCTGCTTGTTAGTATTAAATAATGTTTTATTACAACTTTGCACTTTGTGAAATAGTAATTACCTAAAATAACACATTAATCATTGATGTCTCCCAGTTATTATTTAAGCTTTTGACCTTCTGATCTGAGTAAAGTTGTACTTCTCAAACCACTGTGGTTGTGTTGGGCCACACAACTAATTAAAGTCACTGAGAGTTTGTGAGAAGATGTGCCTCACAACGTGGGCTCCATATTTATGGATTTGGCTATTCACTGAAATCTGTTTACATTCCAAACATCAGTGCTCACAGCACTTTCTTAGTCAACTGGAAATGTGAATATGGAGGCGAAAAACCTGAGTTGGCCCAGACAGCATAGAAATAATGGGTGAACAGTTGAACAAGGCAACATTCTCTCTTCTGTCAGCTATCATACTGTAAGTAACATCCTTTTCTGGGTCTATTTAGCTTTATACTTTTTACCTTTTTCTTGGTGATTTAACTGTGGTAAATGGCCTCCCAGCACCCCACCAAATTGCTGTCTAGGGTTCTGGAGCACGAGAAGGCTACGATGTGCCTTCTTGAGAAAAGTCTGTTAAATAAGCTTCATTTGCAGGCGTGAGTTTTAGCCCTGTTGTTGGTGACTTCAGTGATACTAAACCAGCAATATGCAGTATATTAAATGACGTGTCTTTAAACACAAGCACACATAAAATGAGGTGACACATTTCTCAATTAATGAAAATATTGTGACCAGAGGCTTTCAAGAGCCTAGCCCTGAATTTTCCCCAGGGGGCGAGGTTCAGTACTTATTAATTCCACATTCACAGAGACTTAATAGGACCTAAATACTGTGAACAACACAAACTGGTGTGTAAGTTCTGGGCACCTTAATCTCTAGTTGCAGACTGTCTGGAATCTTCTCTCCTCCTTCTGTAACAGCTGGCAACGTTCCAAATGGTGGCCTAGGTTCTGAAGTGCTGAGAGGGAATAGTGGCTGCAGCTCACTGTGAAGGACATGTGACCTAAGTAAGTATTTGTTACTTTTAGTCATTGAAAATTCAGTTTTGTTGTGGTGGTGGTTGGATTTGGTTCGGTCATCGAAGCAGAACTTGTTCTGCCCTGATTCATGCATTTTGTTGAACAGAATTTAGAAAACCCAACTTCACTGGCTGTTTCCTGACAACTTTGTGCTACAAATTTGAAAACTAACATCCCAAGGAAACTGAGAGCTTCTTTTTTCATTTCCTTCAATCTATTAGAGCCCTGGGGGCACAGCAGTTAAAAGTTACAGCTGTTAACCAAAAGGTCGGCAGTTCAAATCTGACAGCCACTCCTTGCAAATCCCATGGTACTGTTCTACTCTGTCCTTTTGGGTCTCTATAAGTTGGAACGGACGGGACAGCAATGAGTTTTTTTGTTGTTTATTTTTGGTTTTGACCTAATACGTTAGGAAAAAAAAGTTAAAGTCTGAAGTAAAGTCTTACATAAGAATATTATGCTTTAAAAAATCTGCTATCATCATTGGCAAAAGAAAAATAGTCTGTCAGTGCCAATGTAGGTAATATGGCAAATGTTATTAAAAAATGCTGCTCTTGTTATCACTTTTTTCACTTTGTGGAATGATATATTTATGGTATAAATCTTGCATCTCTGGCATATGGCTGATCTCAAGTTTTTTTCACAAACTACATTTGCCAGTGTCCCTAAGTAAAGTTAGCAGTATGAGTCCTCTTTCAGTTACCTCCCTCTCTCCTCTGTGCATTCCTTCATCCCCACAGTATATACAAATTGTTCCCTTAGACCTTTCAGCTGTCACTTCAGATAGACATCATCTTTGGGGAAAAAAGGCACTGGAAATGTCAGACAGAGTACATTTCTGACACTGGTTGGAGTTGTCGTTCAGTCCGTATGTTTTAAATCGGTTCCTGGAAATGACAAGCATAACTATTTGATATCATTCGTACACAACTCATCTCAGCGCAGCAGGTTTTCTAAACTTTTCCAAGCCTAGAAACTGCTCACACAAAAATATTTCTTCAAAGGCTAGCAAACAAGGGCTCAGGTGGTAGGCTTCACTTGGGTGCATTTTGCGTTTCACCTCCCCTCATACTGCTTCATCTCCGGCTATTTCCCACTCTGGCTTTCTAAAAACTGTAACAAACTGTCTGAACTACGAAGGCTCCCCATTGCCACCTCCTTAGCAAACGGATGGCTGTATTCCTTGTACACACGCTTTCTGTCATTTCTGTGGGATTTGGCCCAAAAAGGAGTTGTGCAGCTGGGCATAATGAACTCAAAATGTGCCACTGTTAATGAAAATAAAACAAGAAATAGTGGACACACCAGTTGCCGATCACAGAACACCATTATTTGTGTAATGCTTGCAGTGTCCGTATGAGACCTGACAATTAAGTTCGGGAAGTCATCCTAGGGAAAAGTGCTCTGTGATCACGTTGGAAGGACTCCCCTTGGAAGCTATGCACCAATGTCAGCACCTAGGCCACCGTTCAAAGCAATTTTGAAATTTTTTCTCTGAAATCACTATCAGAGCTGTCATCAGATTACCACTGATGTCCTGAATGTCGTCAAAATGTCCTCCTTTCAACATTTCCTTTATCTTTCGGTAAACCAAAAAGTCACTGGAGGCCAAATCAGATGAGTAGGGAGGGTTTTCCAATACAGTTATTGGTTTACTGCCTAAAATGTCCCTCACAACTATGCAATTAAGTTTGCGAACTTGCCACCATGGCACCAAGTACTGTGGCCATTCCAGAAAGAGTTCCAAAATTGCTTAGAAAGGTAGACTTGGCACTAGCCTCAGTGCATAGCTTCCCAAGGGCAGTACTTTGAAGGTGACTCCTATGGTATTCAGCAATGAGGTATGTAGGATGTAGAACAAATTTGCAGACTTATCGAACCTCATATTTCTCTGTATTTTATTGATATTAGATAGAACCAGTAGGAAAATTATAAACTTTTTTCCTATCTCCTGTGGTTATTATTCCTGTCATAGACCTAAACTGAATCCAAGCCCAAGGAGCAGCTTCTGTGCCCTGATTAAATAAGAGGGAGTCCACAGCCTATTTGGGAAGAGGAAATGGAATGAAAAAGGATGAGGGGACAGAGTGGATGCAGCAGTGTGGTCATGACAACATCATGATCAGCAGCAAAATCCAGTCTAGATCGTGCCCAACTTTAGAACCAAGAAGCTGGAAGCAGGAGAATCAGTACAAGATTTGGAAAGAGACACTTTGGTTTGGAGTTGTGGCTCTCATATTTCTATCTGTGGTATTTAGGAATGTGTCTAAATCAATCTGGGGGAAAAAATATCTGTTGCCATGGATTCAATTCTGACTGAAAGCGACGCTAAAGGACAGAGCAGAACTACCCCACAGAGCTTCCGAGGAGCGCCTGATGGATTTGAACTGCTGACCTCTTGATTAGCACTTGTAGCTCTTAACCACACCACCACCAGGGGCTGAGAGATAAGTATTAGTGAATGTCAATAACAATAGGTAAACACTTTTCACTTTGAGTTATCTTTTGTTTTTGCTGTTGTTGGCTCTTCAGCACCTGTTGTTGCTGTGTGTAGTCCCATCAATTCCAGCTCACAGTGGCCTTGTAGTCCCTGTAGTCCTAGAAATTTTGAAAAACACACGTTCTCCATGACTAAAAGCCAAACAGTCAATTACTTCCTACATCTGCAAAGGTCGGGTTCATGGTTCCTGACTCTGAACATGATGATGTGTGGTTAAGACAGATATCACAAGAAAGTAGGCTGCAGGTTTTTGATTCAGTATTCATAACCAGCACCTAGAATAAAATAGTTCTAGCTCTTCTGTGCAAGAGGATGTTTTCAAAGGAGAAAGAGATTCACAGATCAGCGTTCTCTCCAACTCCATCTCCTTACCAGGGATGCAGGATGCCTCAGAGCTAGGAAGAATCTTATCAAGCTGCCAGTGTCAGAATTCAGATTTAAAAAAAGTTTTGACAAATGTGAAGTAAAGCTCTCATCCTTGAAGACATTTTTCCAGAGCACTAAAGTAAGTCGGAAAACCATGGTGGGGTACTGGTTAAGTGCTACAGCAGCTAACCAAAAAGCTGGCCATTCAAATCCACCAGGCGCTCCTTGGAAACTCTACAGGGCAGCTCTGCTCTGTCTTACAGGGTTGCTATGAGTCGGAATTGACTCTGTGGGAGTGAGTTTTTATTCAACTAAGTCAAACTCACTGTAACTAACCTGTACTCTTCTTCACACAGAAACCCTGGTGGTGTAGTGGTTAAGCTGCTAACCAGAAGGTTACCTCTTAAAATCCACTAAGTGTCCCTTGGAAACTCTATGGGACAGTTCTATTCTGTCGATAGGTTTGATGAGAGTTGGAATCAACTGTTATGAGCTGGAATCAACTTGAGGCAATGAGTTTGGTTGTTTTTTTTTTCTTCAGGCTTTCTTATCATAAATATAATAAATAATTTGGAGACACATATATAATGTCTGTCTTCCTCAAGTAAACTGTAAATTCTATGTGTGGCTTTTTATTTCTGTACTTCTTCTGACTTTAGTAACTAAATGAATACACAATATGATGAACTATACATTAAATAAAATGTATGTGGTGAAGTACAAAAAATATAAGAGCAAAATAAAGTAAATCATGCTGTCCTTGACACAGGAAAAAAAGAAGTGTCTCAACTCATAGAGCGGCACTCCAGAATTATCAATTAACAAAACAAAAATTTTTCATGTAGTATATCATTGAGGAAATAAAAAAGAATAAAACCCTCTCTACAAAAATTATATGACATAGGATACAAATATGTGCCTCTAAGAATGACTGCCTCCTTTACCATGAAGCTAGAAGAATTAGATGGTGTGCAGCAATCATTACTGAACATTTTGATACAAGATTCCACAGACAAATTCTGATTAAAAGGGGAAAAAATTCAGAACCAAATTTTAAACTTTTATGAAATACAGATTTCCTGGATGCGTAGAAAGTGGAAGAACTCCTGAAAGCATTGCCCTGACATAATTTTTAAACTTTAAACCAAAGACATCCCCTTAAGCCTTCTTAAAATAATAGTTGAGCTGAGCTAGTAAGCATCTGCCTTAAGCATTAAGCTCTTTTAAGAACTATCTATAAAGAAACAAATCAGCAAACAACTTGAAAGACCAGATAGAAAACTTAGAGGTCAATGAGTTCATGTTAATAAGGGACGAACAACTCAGAAAAGGAGGATGAGAACAGTTGCACAACTCCAAGAATTTAAACACTGTCACTAAACTGCACATGTAGAAACTGTTGAATTGGCGTATGTTTTACTGTGTATATTCTCAGAGAATAATAATAGTAATAATAATGTCTAGCAATAGGGGAAAAATTAATTAAATCAGTGTATGTTATGTGAGTCTTTTAAAAATTATTCTTTAAAAAATTAATAATGAAGCTGTAAGAGCAGCTCCTCTCTAGAGGTGAGGTAGGAGGTTGGTGATGAGGGGACAGAAGTTGATCACATGAATACAGGAAGCACAGGGCCTAAAGGAGGAGGGTGCTGCCCCAGGGGGGGAAGGGCAGCTAGAGTCACACAGAGGTAAGTGTGCAGGGTTTTATATGGAAAATTGACTTGGACTGTAAACTTTCACTTAAACCACAATAAAATATATATATGTGTGTATATATACATATATATTTAAATTAATAATGCTTATTCTATGGTATTAAGTGAATAAAGGCAAGAGCTATAAAACAATATTTATCATGCTCCTAATTTGTAAAACACTATATGAATTTATGCATACATAGAGAGCAAAAAGAAATGTATCAATATTTGGCAATGTTTATTGCTGAGAACTTAATTATGTGTGCTTCTTATTTTCTATATTGTGATTTCCTGAATTCCAAAATTCTCTATAGTGCATTATATCAAGTTCATAAACTCTATACGGGGCAGTTCTACTCTGTTCTCTAGGGTCACTATGAGTTGGAATCAACTTTGCAGCAGTGGGTTTGGATTTGGGGTTATATCAACAGAAGTGTCACTCATGTTGGAGGGTCAGCAACAAAAGAGGAAGACCCTCGATGAGACAGATTGACTAGTGTTACAACAACACGCTTAAGCATAAAAATGATTATGGACATAGCACAAGACTGGGCAGTGTTTTGTTCTGTTGTTCATACGGTCGCTATGAGTCGGAACTAACTCAGTGGCACCCAACAGCGTAACAACAACAACAGCACAATTGCAGTGAAGATGGAAATGCCCACATGCAGAGAGGGGACAAACTGGAGTGCCACTAACGGCAGCTGGGGTGTCCTCCTTAGACTAGGTTTGTGGCATGATGTTTTAGCACGACCCTGTCTGCTGCCTAACCTTTCTTAGTCTTTCTTGTTTTCTGTCTGGGTTCCACAGCATCCTTTCAAGATAACATTATTTAAAAAAAAAAAAAAGTTGTTTTCTATACTTTAACAGAACTTGCTTCCTTCTGTTTGCAGCTGAGAACCTTGAGTGGCTGTGCTGACTCCACCTTATAGTGTACATCCCAAATCCTACCACCTAGAATCTATCCCTACTCATCCCATAGAATCTATCCCTGCTCATAGTGACCTGTAGGACAGAGAGGAAATCCCCAATACAGTTTTCAAGATTGTCACTCTCTATACAGGCAGACCGACACCTCTTTTTCTTGAGGAGCAGCTGTCAGGTTCAACTCACCGACCTTTTGGAGAACAGCTGAAAGGTTTTGCCGCTGCGTCACCAAGGGTGACCTGGAAACTTAAATGAGTTTAGTTCAGAAAATACTGCATGCAAACCCTACATTAGAACCACCAGCTTCAATGTTAAAGAAATATGTAACTTTCTGGTCAGGAAGCGGAGTCCATTAGTGAACTCCACAAATAGGTCAAGAAAAGTAATAGCTATTAAATATTTTATTCACATTTTTTGCATCTTGCTAATTGCAAAGCTGTTTCAAAGGTAGCAAGAGCTATGTTTCTGCATCAGGCCATTACTCAGTGCTTATTGTCTGCGATTTATGACTTTTTGTGTGGGATAATTAGAGAAGTTCAAATAGAATTATGTGGGCCACCATGAATATTTTTAGTTTTCTCTTTTGTAAACCATCATATTTTCTTACATCATTATTTACCTACATTACGTATTCAACACTAATTTTCTATCTCTGGCGTAGCAGATTTATGGCTATGTTAATAAATTAATATTTCTCCATTTAGGAAATGGTTTTTGCATGTTTCATTTTTAAAAATATTAACTAGAAAAATGCATTAAATCTAACAGTGAGACTCATTGTATGATTTCTCTCATCAAGGAAATTTTTAGAGGTCTTTATGAATAAAAAGAAAAATAACCAGCAGGGGAAAAAATAAAAATAAAAAGCTAATAGAGCTACAGTTTATCATGAAAATAGGACTCTAATTGTTTTTCTTTATTAGCCTATTTGGAACATTATCTCTCAAAAAAGAAAAATTAAGAAAAAAAAGCTTAAACTATTGAATAATTTTTTTTCTTAATTATTAATATGAAAAATTTTTCTCAAATGATGTCTTTCACATAGGTTTGAATTTTTAAGGATGAAAGTAGAAGAAATACCCCTTGGGATCCTAAGTGTTTGGAAACAGGAAAGGGGTTCCATTCTGGGTTTCCCCAACAGTTTTTCTAGAAATTCTTGTTTTGCCCTTCCTACCAACAAATTGTGGAATTAATAGTTGTCAGCATACCTAATAGTCAAACCCACTCACAGGCACACATTCTTTGGAAATTAGGTAAGTCACCCAATAGCCAGGCCAAAAACCCATTGCTGTCCAGTTGACTTTGACTCATAGCAACCCTATAGGGCAAACTAGAACTTACCCATAGAGTTTTCAAGGAGTACTTGATGGATTTGAACCGTGGACCTCCTGGTTAGCAGTTGTAGTATTTAAACACTTCTCCGTCAGAGTTTCCCACTCAGTAGCCAAAACCCAAACCAAATCCTCTGCCATCGAGTCGATTTCAACTGATAGTGACTCTACAGGACAGAAAAGAACTGACTCATAGAATTTCCAAGGAGCACCTGGAGGATTTGAACTGGTTAGCTGACGTAGCACTTAACCACTATGCCACCAGCGTTTCCTTCACTTAATTCAGTAACAACACCTCCCAAATACAAAACAAACTCTTAATTCCTCCCCCAGGGTTTACTACGAGGTAACAGGAATAAAGTATTTCTCGCTTAATCTCTCTACTCCACAAATACTTTCTAAGAACATAAAAGTCCCAGGTACACAAATACACAATAGTCACAGGTGGTTTTAAGGAAAGCAGTAGCATCATCACAACAGCTGAAGTATGTATTAGGGCACAAAAAATGCCAGGTTGTCACAGTAAACAGAGCACATGCCATGGTGGTATGTTTCAGGACTGAGCTATGGTGACATACTCTTAAATCTCCAGATCCTAGGTTTGGGTATTGCCTCTGCCAGTCATCCGTTTGTGTTGCCTGGGGTGACACAGGCCATTTAGCTTCCTCTGTAAGATTAACTAATACCTGCTTTCCCATTTGGCAAAGATGAGGGAAATTCTAAAGGGATTATGTATATAATGGTTGGCACATAAAAAGGGTTCAGCTATTGTAATTATTATTATTGTTGGCACATATGGACCAAGACTATGGAGAGGCTAAGACTGCATTTTTAATTGTAAGAATCTATTGTAACTATTGGCCATTGTATCTCCTGCAGGTTTAAATGGTTGGACTGAGGGAATATGATTCAGTATTACCTATGGTGCCCAGCTCATCCTGGTTTACCTGATGTCTGCTGGGTTTTGGCACTCTAAATTCCGTGTTCCAGAAAGTCCCTTAGCACCAGGCAAACTGAAATGATTGGTCATGTAGGATGACCCAGATCGCAACACATCTAAGATACCCTTTTTGTTTTCTGTCCAGTGATTCCCATTCATAGAGGCCTTATAGGACAGAGCAGAACTGTCCCACATGATTTCCTAGGCTGTGGCTGCAGCAAAGGGTTCCAAGTAGAACAACGATCATGAAGATTGCACATGACCAGACAGTGTTTCGCTCTGTTATACACAGTGTCCATGAGTCAGAACAGACTTGATGACGCCTAACGATGACAATCTTTACTGGAGTAGGTTGCCAGTTCTATCTTCCCCCCAGAGCAGCTGGTGGACTGGAGCCACTGATCTCTGCATTAGCAGATGAGCACTTAATCATTGTGCCACTGGAACTCCTTAAGCCATCCCTACCCTAACCATGGAAACCCTGGTGGTGTGCTGGTTAAGTGCTGTATCTCTTAACCACAAGGTCAGAAGTTTGAATCTGCTAGGCTCTCCTTGGAAATTCTATGAAGTAGTTCTACTTTGTCCTTGAAGGTCACTATGAGTCAGAATTGACTCTACAGCAGTGGGTTTGACTACCCCACTCCTAACGGAAGCTCCCCCAGATTTCTATAGTGTGCAGTATGTTTGCCTTACGTTATCCCCTAAGTTCATTCTTACATTTAACAAGGAACTATTATTACAAATTACTGTAAGAAATCAAAGATTTTCGTTTACAACTTAGATGATGACATAAATCTAATACAAAATGTCTAGCAGACAGCAGCATCACAAAAGTTAAGTGGTAGCACATGATTACATCAAATCAGAGGTAAGTTTTATATTGAAGAAAGATGACTATAGAGAGACTGGAGTGCTCAGGAGAATGTAAATACTTCAAAAGTAAACTCAACTCACTGCCTGAACTAACAAGTGGTACTTAACAGATTCACAGACCTAGACCATTTGAGAGACACGGTTTGTTTGATTTCGAGGCCTAGCAGTGTCAATGAGCATTCAGTTTTTCTATTTTGAGGCTCATGACATCAGGTTTGCATTCATTCTGGCTCCCTTGTCAATGGCTAAATGGCTGCAGCCACTTTTAGGTTTCAGAACTTCACATAGTACCACCCAGAAGTGGTGACCAAGTTTCTTTCCTTGTCCTGAATCAGGACATCTTTTTATCTCCTAGGATTCGTGGTCATGGGACTGTGAAGCATTTGTGTGCTAATCTGAAGGGGTGGTTGTTTGAACTCATCCAGGAAACACTGGTGGCGTAGTGGCTAAGTGCCACAGCTGCTAACCAAAAGGTCAGCTGTTCTAATCTACCAGGTGCTCCTTGGAAACTCCATGGGGGCAGTTCTACTCTACTGTATAAGGTTGCTATGAGTCAGAATTGACTTGATGGCCACAGGTTTGGTTTTTTTAGTGGCATCTCGGAGGAAAAGCTTCTTTATCTGACTTCTAGTGGTCACAGATTTGAAAACTCAAAGGAACAGCTCTATTTTGCCCACATGTGGTTGTAATGACTCAGAAATGATTTGATCGCAACCAGTGTGTTTGTTCTTTAGTTTGGAGCTCTGTGGAAGAAGAGAAGGAGAATACCCAAAACCAAATATGTTGACTTTGAGAAAACTATGACTTACATGTACCCTGTAAGAAAGAGTAGAACTGTCCTAGAGGGTTTCCATGGAGCTACGGTGGAGCAGCTGTTAGGAGCTATGGTTGCTAACCAAAAAGTTGGCAGTTCAAACCCATCTGCCCCATTCTGGAAATTCTAAAGGATAGTTCTACTCTACTTTATAGCATCCTACTAATCAGAATTAACTTGACACAATACGCTTAATATTTGCAGAAGCAGGCTAACACATCTCTCTCTGACGGTGTATTCAAACCACTGAACTTTCAGTTAGCAACTGAGTTTTTAAGCAACGTATCACCCATTTTTGTTTGCTTGTAGGCATGTGGAGGACAAGAAGGAAGATAATCACTTTATGAAGGGGAAGAATGGATATTTTCCACCAACAAGAATTTTACAATGTTGCTGTTGTTCAGTGCCATCCAGTTGGTTCCCACTCACAGCGACCTCATGCAGAACAAAACGGAAAACCGCCCAGTCCTGCACCATCCTTACTGTCGTTGCTATGTTTCAGCCCATCGTTGACAGTCACTGTGTCAGTTCTTCTCGTGGAGGGTCTTCCTCTTCTCTGATGTCTGCCTTACCACACATGATGTCCTTTTGCAGGGACTGGTTCCTCCTGATAAGACGTCTGAAGGAATCAAGAGGAAGTCTCACCATCCTCTCTTCTAAGGGGCCTTCTGGCTGTATTCTGCAGCCCATGCCATATTCAATACTCTTTGCCAAAGCCATAATTCAAGACTTCAATTCTTCTTTGGTCTTCCTTATTCATTGCCTAGATTTTACATGCTTTTATGGCTTAGGTCAGACGTATCTTAGTCCTCAAGGTGACATTTTTGTCTTTAACACTTCGAAGAGGTCTTTAGCCAAAGATTTATCCAATGCAATGCGTTGTTTGATTTCTTGACTGTTCCTTCTGTGGACGTTGGTCATGGATCCAAGTAAAACGAAGCTCTTGACAAACTCAAGATTTTGTCTGAGTGTTATGATGTTGCTTATTGGTCCAGTTGTAGGAATTTTTTTTTTTAATGTTGGGGTGTAATCCATACTGATAATTGTAGCCTTTTATCTTCCTTTAATGGAGATAATGAAATTTTTTATTCAGGTATTCCATATACATGTAATACAGAATCCAAGGATTGTTTCTAGTCCATATTCACAAGGTAAGTTCGTAACAGAGCTAGAAGCCAAATCTATAGAAGCTGGACTGCCATTTATTAGCTGGGGAATCTCTAGGAAATTATTTAATCATCTGCAAAACAGGGATGGTAATAATCCCTACTCTATCTGATTACTGTAAGGATTATGTAAGTTATTTAATGTGAAAACACTAACCACATTGCTTCACATGCACTAAACACCCTATCAGGATTAGCTGTTATTTTTCCTATTCCAGCCTTCTTGCCACAATAGCATTTCACCTGAACTGGGTCACAAAGAAATGGAGAAAGGAAGAGATGGAAGAGGAAGCAAGAAATTAGATGGGCAAGAAATAAAGACTAGAAACTGGAGTCACAGAATAAGTGCTTCTGTCAAGGGTAAAGCAGGAAAAATTTAATTGGCAAGTTAACTTGAGAACTGGTAACGGGATTTTAACGTAGGTTTCAGAGTTTGGGCTTTATGAAATGTCAAACATATCCAAGATTAAAAAAAAACAAAACAAAACTCTACCGCCACTGAGTCAATTCTGACTTATAACCAAAAAATCAAACCAACTGCCATCCAGTAAATTCTGACTGCCAGTGACCCTGTAGAACAGAGTAGACTGCCCCATTGAGTTTTCAAGGAGTGCCTGCTAGGCTTGAACTGCTGACTCTTTTAGTAGTAACTGTAGCTCTTAACCATTGCAGGTGAGGGGGGCACCCTGGGGGATTTCTAACAGCTCTACATGCAAACCAAAAATCAAGCCCACTGCTGTGGAGTTGTTTCTGACTCATAGCAACCCCATGTTGCAATATTGTTAGGGGCAGTTGAGTCAGCTCCAACTCGAACGTTATAGTCAGAGTAGAACTGCCTAATAGAGTTTCCAAGAAGCACCTGGTGGATTTGAACTGCTGACCTCTTGGTTAGCAGCTGTAGCACTTCACCACTTTGCCTCCATAGTACTGCTTAAATTGTTATACCTCATATAGGCATGATTTTTAGGGGAAATGCACTTTTTCTCATCCCTATCCTAATCTTAGTAACAGGTGTCTGGTGTTATCCTTCTAATCAAGCTGCCTTGAAAGTGTTATGCTGTGAGTGACATTGCTTGGGGAAAGGGCGCTCCTCTATTAGGATTAAGATGCTTCCGGAATCTCCATCCAATTCTTTGATGCATCCTGTGTGTTATTCTCCAGGGTCATTGTCTGGCTCAGCTTCAGAGTTCTCCCAGTGGTAGTCCCAAATGAGGACTTCTTGTAACATGGTGGCAGTATGGCAATAATCTGGATGGCCTCACTGATCTAGGTTTCTGTGTGACAAGGATTAACTGTGTTGTCAGCATCTGGCAGCTCTCACAGTGCATTGACCTTACTTTGGTCTGCCCTGATTTTTCTCCAGCCGCTGTCTATCATCCGCTGTTGTCCTTCACATCTAGTCCAAGCCCACGGACAATAACCTTCCACGGCAATCATGCTTTGTTTTTTTCCAGTCCTCTTTGTCTTATTTGAGGTAGACACACACACACATACACACACACACACACAACTGTTTACTGTCACATTGTATCTCATTAACATGATAAATTATTTTGATGTATAACACTATCTCCCTCCCTTTTTCCCTATCTCATATATGTATCTGTGTTGACATTCCAATTCTGAGAAATATTCCATTAACAATCTATTGTATCCAGCAGGTAATAATTCCTTTTGCATGACATGAGAGCCAGTTATTATATCTTTCTTTCTTTTTTTTTTTTTTTATCTGCTCCCTACTACAACTATGTAGGGAATGCCCTTCATGTTTTATTCTTTGTCATGTGCTGCAGGATATTTCCATCATCTGTTTTATTCTGTATGTTTAAGCACATAACATATCATTTGTTGCAAACTAGATTTCCCTGTTTCTCCTCCCTGTCCTTTCCTACCTAGTTCCATTTCAAGCTCTGCCAGTTTCCATACTAGCTAATTTCAATCAGTAGGTCTCCAGAAGCTTTACACATGTCAATTAATTAAGCAACAGAACACCCTCTTATAAAGTAAAGCTTCTGATCTCTATTTTACAACTGATGAAAATTCAAACGCACAAGCCTGAGTGACAGTAATCCTTAACTTGTATTTGAACAGGAACCCTGGTTAAGTATGACAGCTGCAAACCAAAGGCTGGCAGTTCAGATCCACTAGGTTCTCCCTGGAAACTCTATGTGGCAGTTCTACTCTGTTCTGTAGGGTCACTATGAGTTGGAATCGACTCGACAGCAGTGCTTTTTGTATTTAAAAACCACAATCAATCTCATTGCTTATGCCTTGCAATATCAGGACCAATGCACATGACAATGTTATTCCCCCACTTTTCGGATGACAGAATTAGACTGAGAAGTTAAGTTGGTATCAGAACTATATTTAAAAACCCATTACCAATAAGTGGATTCCAATTCATAGTGACCCTATTGACAAAGAAAAACTGCTCTATTCGGTTTCTGAGGTTGTAATCTTTGAGGAGGAGTCTTGGTGGTACAGTGGTTAGGTTACCAACAATCAGGCCAGCAGTTCAAACGCATCAGGCACTCTTCGGAAACTCTGTGAGGAAATCCTACTCTGTCCTAGAGGGTCACTGTGAGTCGGAATTTACTCCACGTAGTTTTTGTTGCTATTTGTTTTCTGTTATTTCAATTTTTAAGGAAGCAGATTGCCAAATCTTTCTCCAGCAGAGTGGCAGCTGGATCCGAGCCACCCACCATTTAGTTAAAGCTGAGGGCTTAACCATTGTACCACTTGGGTTCCTCAGTAAGTCACAGTGAACCTGTAGGACGGGATCGAACTGCCTCCAAGATTTCGAAGGAGCACCTGGTGGATTCAAACTGCTCACCTTTTGGTTAGCAACCCTAGCTCTTATCCACTACGGCCTACAAGGTTTCTGGTTAAGTGTTAGGTCCCTGCTCACCGAAAACTCAGCAGTTCGAGTCCGTCAGGCACTCCTTGGAAACTATGGTGCAGGTCTACTCTGTCCTATAGCGTTGCCATGAGCTGGAATCGACTCAACGGCAGTATGTTTGGTTTTTGTTTCTTTATTCAAAGTTGCTTATGTCTCTCAAGGCCTACAGGGTTTTTCTTTTACTTATTTATTCAGTTTTGTAAGTTTGATGGCAATGTCATCTCATAAGCAGGCAATGAAAACACCAAGTTGTGGTTTTAAGATGATTTAATTCATACTCATACTGAAAGTCCCGTGAGATAACAGATTTGAGTTCTGCAGAAACAGAGACAGCAGGGAGACTTAACGAGGCGTTCAGAACTCTCAAAACAGAAGGGCCCTGGCCCAGGAAAAAGTGACAGTGACCAGTACGCACCGACCAATCCCCTAACAAGCACCAAGCTGCTCCCGCCACTCTGGCCCTCCTGGATGAACAAACCACGTGCAGAGCCAGGAGCATGCAAGGTCTCTAAAGCGCAAACCAAGTGCGGTTTCTGCAGCATGTGCATTGGTCATAGCGCGCTGTGTGCATGCGCTTCGCCGTCCTACAGCTTGCCCTGCTCCTTGCAGAAGTCTTTGGGATTTCTCTAGTCGGGGCTGCAGGGTTCGCTTCACTCCCCTCAGTCGGAGTATTTCGTGTGCAGTGTGGCAGGTAAAAGTTTGCTTTTCTGTCTCTGCCACCTGACTGCGATCACTGTGAAGGTAGCCGTGGTCTTTCATCCCCCAGCACCAGCACCTGGCTACCCTTTGCAAACACTTTTTGAATGAAACATGACTAAAGGCACATATCAGAGGTGGCCTCATTTATTGACTCGTGATGATGCCCCCATACGTGTTTGAGTAGCACTGTGTCCCCTCAAGTTTTCAATGGCTGATGTTTCTAAAATAGATGGACTGCCAGGCTTTTCTTGCTGGGCACCTTGGGTGAGTTCCACCTGCCAACCTTTAGGTCAAGCTGCTGCAAAACCATGGTGGTGTAGTGGTTAAGTGCTGAGTCTGCTAACCAAATGGTCAGCAGCTGCAATCCTCCAGGCTCTCCAGGTGCTCCTTGGAAACTCTCTGGAGGTGGTTCTACTCTCACCTACAGGGTCACATGAGTGGAAATGGAGTAGATGGCACTGGGTTGGGTTTGGTTATGGCACCACCCAGAGACACCTTCCAAAGGGGGTGCTGCATGCCACCGAGTCCATTCCAACTTGCAGTCATCCTGTGGGACAGAAGTGGACCTGGCCTATAGGATTTCCTGGACTGTAATTTACAACAGTGCAGATGAACCAGTCTTTCCCCCTGAGATGTTGCTGCAGGGTTCAAGGTTAGCAGCTGAGGACTTAACCATGGCGCCGCCAGCGCTCTTAAGAAAGACAACAGGATAGATGGATTTAGTTAACAGAAACCACACTGCTTAGTCCAGAGAACTGATTTTTCTGTAAAATAATTTCATTTTGTGTGATTAGCTCACTGATTTAAGATCAAGGATTTCAGAAACTAGTCTGAGGCTCAGCAGTTTCAGAATAAACTGGAAATATTTGTCAAAAATACAGATTCTGGGCCTCATCCCAAAGGCAGTGAATCAGTATTTTGGGAACTGTGCCCTGAAATCTGTATTTATGATGTGATTTGGATATTTATGTATGGTATATCTGGGAATCATTAGTTTAGGAGAAAACATACATTTACAGAAGATAGCCTGATTCATGTTTTATGAAATATCATGTTATCCCTATTGATGCTTTAATATTTTTATGTTTTGTCAATTAAACAAGCCTGTCAACTGAAATAGCAATATAAAAAGAAACATCTTTGAAAGGATCACATCAAAAGTGAGCTTGGGGATGTGTCATTGCAGAAAGGAATTGCTTCTCTTCTCTCCCAGTGTCAAGTGCAACTCCATGGGTCTCTCTCAGAGCAAAGTAACCACTGTATGGAGAAACCACAGACCATCCCCCAAACAAAACACTGGGCCAATTACTGTTTAGTTTGCCTCATATTAAAATGTTTTGAATGTGAATGCCCTTAGTTGGGGTTTGGCTTCTCCAGTTTCCACAGAGCACACAGCTACAGGCTGTTGGCTTGTCCTGGTCTTTCCTTTGCCTGAGCTGCTGGGCCCTGAAAGCTGCTTTTCTAGCAATGCCTACCAACTGGTTGAGGATAAATACATAGTATTTATTAGTAGCTATTAGTATTACTAAAAAACCCTGGTGGTGCAGTGGTTAAGTGCTACTTCTGCTGATCGAAAGGTCGGTAGTTCAGATTCACCAGGTGCTCCCGGGAAACTCTAAGGGGCAGGTCTCCTCAGTCCTATAGGGACGCTATGAGTCAGAATCACTCGATGGCAGTGGGTTTTGCATTTTGGTGTTGTTCTTACTTGTTAGACAGGAAATGAACCTCAGATGTGGTATAGTTCAGACCTTGATGTGTGCATGAATAAAGAAGAGAGCCATTGAAGTAGAGCCAGTGACCTGATACTGCACAGCTTAACTGATGGCTAACCGGGACTGGAGCCCATCCCTCTGGCTGCTCATCTATTGTCTGTTACGGTATAGCGGGTTATTTTTTTCTATATTCTAGAACAAGTAAACCCTGGTGGCATAGTAGATAAGAAAAACAGCTGGAAACTGAAAGGTCAGCAGTTCATATCCACCAAGCGCTGCTTGGAAATTTCTGTGGGGCAGTTCTATTCTGTCCTAGAGGGCTGCTGTGAGTTAGAATTGACTCGACAGCAACATGTTTGGTTTTTTTCGCTTCAGAACAACAAAGGCTTCTGATCTTGTCTCACCAAGCCTTTCAAGTCACTGAGTTTTTAAACATGTACCACAGTATATGGGCTATTTTTAAATTATATATACACATGCTACTATTAACCCAAATGCCACTGCCAGCAAGTCTCTTGTCACCTGTAGTGACCTGATAGGACAGAGTGGAACTGCCCTCTAGAGTTTCCAGGGAGCACCTGGCATTCAAACTGCCAGTCTTTTGATTAGCAGCCGTGACACTTAATCACAATGCCACTAGGGTTTCTGCTACTCTTAATCCCATTATTAAATGTCAATAAGGGATGATTTCTTCGGACTTGAAAGATAGAAAATATAAAGCACTAAAATTTTCTCCTTCCTTTCCATATTGTGTCATATGTAATCATAACACCTGACCATTGTATCAAAACAACATGACTGAGTGTATAAAGGTGTGAATAATCCTAATATCCACTGCTGTCGAGTTGATTCCAACTCATAGCAAGCCTATACGACAGAGTAGAACTGCCCCATAGTTTCCAGGGAGTTTCTGACAGACTGGAACCGCTGATCTTTTGGTTAGCAGATGTAACCCTTTAACCACTATACCACCAAGGTTTCTAACCCTACCTGATATGTCTCAGAAAATGTCTAACTACTATAAGACATAAAATGGTACTGGTAAAGAGTGCACATCTTCACCGTTGGTCAGCCCTATTAGGGCTGTTTTTGTTGGTGGCTGGAAATGATCTAGTTCTTCCGGTCTCATGCTGGTGTAGTCTCCTGAACATATGGCCCATTTGGTCTCCTAAGCTTACGTTTATTTGATTTTTTTATTGTGATTAAGTGAAAGCATACAGTCCCAGTCACTTTTGCATACCCACTTCTCTGCTACTCTATCTGTGCTCCCCACCCTGTGACAGCACACTCTTCTTTCCACTCTTCTAGCTACCTCCCAAGGAGTACCTATCTCCTCCTCTTCACTCTCTTCCCTCTAGAAATAACCCTGTAGGACAGCCATCTATAAATGTATAAAATTATAAAGTACACGTACCACATGCTCACTCTGTGTCCCCAAATCTAGTACATTCTTTGTGTGAGGTGCTGACCTCTGTACTGGATTCAGATGTGGGGCATCAGCAAATGTAGGTGCTGTGTTCCCAGGGGATCTACCAGGTTACTGGACCATCAGTTCTGGTCCTTTAGTAGAGTTCTTGATTTGCACACCTCTTTTTCTCATACTTCATAAGGGACTGTATATTGTGTGCCCTATCAAGGCTGTCTTTGGTGGTGGCTGGGCACCATCTGGTTCTTCTGGTCTCGTGCTGCTGTAGTCTTGCATTCATTTGTGTCCTTCTGTCTCCTGGGTTCATTTGTCTCGTGTCTTTGATGTTCTAGGTTGTCCTCTTTTCCAGGTGGATTGGGACAAATTGGTTGTTCCTCAGATGGCAAATTGCTGCTTTTAAGACCCCAGACACCACTCACCAGTTTGAGGGGCTGTATACTGTCTTAGCAAAAGGCTGCTTATGCCAGTTGACTTTGATATCCCCTGAAAACATGATCTCCATACTCCTGTCTCTGCTAGTCTATCATTTGAAATGTTGGGCTGAATTTAGAAAACCTTTTAGTTTATTTTGTAGTCCAGTTATGCTGACTTGCCTTCTACTGAGCGCTGTCACACTCTTCACCTAACTGATAAACTTTGTATTGACTAATCTGTGAACAATGCTCTCCCTCCCTCCCCAACCTTGGAGTTATCAATCTTTTCTTCTGTGCATATATCTATATCTATATCTATATATATATATATATCAACTTGACACCAATGTTTTTTTTTTTTTTTCCCTCATCACCAGTGTCCTGCACCTCCTTTGTAAAATGGGTCAAATTCATCTCAAGTTTTTCTGACTGACCTCCCCTGCTTCTGTTCGTTTCTCTGGATTATATTCTTGTCAGGCACCATCAAGTCAATGATCTTGTGTGCAACAGAAGGAAACACTGCTGCGTCCAGTGACATCCTCACAATCCTAGTTATGCTTGAGCCCGTTGTTGCAGCGACTGTGTCAATCCATCTCATTGAGGGTCTTCCTCTTTTTCACTGACCCTCTACTTTACCAGGCAGGATGCCCTTCACCAGGGACTGGTCCCACCTGATAACATGTCCAAAGTATGTAAGATGCAATCTCACCATCCTCGCTCCAAGACAGATTTTGTCTGAGTTTTAGAGTCTCCAAATTTAAATATGGTAAAAATACACATCACATGTAGTGATTAGTTCTGTCAAGTATTTTTTCAACCAGTCCAACTGTAGTGCTCTCTTTCGTCACTCTGGTTTATACACCCCCCAAAAGCAAAGGCTCTTTACCGGTGTGATCTGCTAATTCTCCAGCCAAAAATACTTCTGTCTATGAAACACTATTAAGTGACAAAGATTTTAGTCAAAGTGATTCTGCCAAATCTTTTTGATTTTAATTTATGTCGAGTAGAAATAGTTAAGATTTCATACTTCTCTACCTTCTTAAACAGGCGGCACATACTACACATGATTTTGGCATGTTTTTGATCACTTAGTGCCAGTATTGTGAACACGGATTTTTGTAATGTGATATAATCGAGGGACCCCCTCAGGGATCACTTGAATAGAACTGTTTATCGTTACCCTGAATAATCCTGGACTTCTAAACTTTTTGTTTGCTTTTTATCACTTCCTTGTTAATCTGTCCTTTTTTTCCTCCCCTAGTTGGGCTGCAATTTTGTGTTCTCCTCACCTCTCTGAACATGTTTCTCTGAGTCTATGAGAAAACTGAAATTTTAACTATTATGGGCAAAATAACAATAGATAGCTTTGAGGATATTTTTTCTTTTTCTTTAAAGGTGGCATTGAAACCCTGGTGGCACAGTGTTTAAATGGTACAGTTGCTAACCCAAAGTGTAGCTGTTCACATCCAACAGGTGCTCCTTGGAAATGCCAGGGGGCAGTTCGCCTCTGTCCCATAGGGTTGGAGTGAACTTGATGACGACAGGTTTAATGGGTATATGCTGAATCAAAGGAAACCTTGAGAGCAACCCAATCTAGCACTTCTGGAACTGACTCAGTGGCACCTAACAACAATAGTCTAGCAGTACTGAAGGTTGGGGCAAGAGGCTATGCACTTTAAAAGGTACCTTGTTGCAAAGGAGTAAGGTGTCCCTGGTGTCACAGTCGTTGAGAGTTTGGCTGCTACTCAAAAGGCTGGCGGTTTGAATCCAGTAGCTACTCCTTAGAAACCCAGTAGGGCAGTCCTGCTCTCTTTAGGGTTTCTGTGACTAAGAGTGGACTCAATGACAATGGCTTTGTTTTTGATTTTTTACAAATTTCATTTCATAAGGACATTATTGTGATGTGAATACTAAACAGAGCTCTTGTGTCATCCTGCAGTGGAAAAAGCTTTCAAAATGTAAGGAAATTTTCAACCTCTGAGGGAAATATATATATTTTTAAATAATCCCCAAATATAACTGAACACAGCAGAGTCCTGTTAGTGGGTAGGAGACCTGGTGGTGCAGTGATTAGAGCACTTAACTGCTACAGTGATTCAAATCCAGAGGCTGCCCAATGGGAGAAATGAAGTACTATGTTTCTGAAAAGATTATCTCCACGGAAACTCTCTGGGGCCATTCCAGTCTGTCCTGTAGGGTAACTGTAGGGAGTCCAAGTCATCTCCACAGCAGCAGGTGTGCTTTGTGGTTATTGGTGACGATGAAAATACTTGACATTTCTTTTGCTTTTTGTCCTTTCCTTTTTTTTATGTCTCCTTTAACCTTTGCCCATTTATTAGAGTCTCCACATATTCCTCAACGTTTACTACATCATTCTGTGAAATTTCTGTTGAAATTGTTTTCAGTTGGACTCATTGGGTTAAAAGTCACACAGACTCATTCAAATAATTCACCAAACCTGAGTTCTTCAGATATCCCTTCAGAATGACTCCATTTAAGAGAAATCTCAGGCAAAGTGACCTACTGAAACATGAGACAGTGCTTGGCTGTGATTCTGCAACTGAAGGGTCTCCTGGATGACTAGTGGCTGGAATTCCCACCCATCCCTTCTTATGACAGGAGCCTGGGTGGCACAGTGAGTGACTAAGACCTATGTCTGCTAACTAGGCTGCTAACTAAGAAGTCAGCAGTTCTAACCCACCAACTGCTCCTTAGAAAACCAATGGGGCAAGTCTACTCTGTCCCCCAGGATTGCTATGAATGGGAATCAATTTGATGACAATTTTCCTTTTGGTTTTTCTTAGGATCAAGAGATCCTACTTGCAACCCAAGCCCTGATATTTACTTCAGATGGAAGGGTGGGGGCAAATGCGAGAGGTGCGTGCCCATCCAACACGGCTCCCTGTGAGTTTCAGCGAACAACTTGCGTTCACATCTCCTTGGCCAGACTCTTCTTTGACATAGCCACCTCTCACTGCAGGGGAGGCAAGGGAAGGTAAGATTTTTGTCTGGGCACAGTGCCATTCAAAACAAAAGTAAGGTCTTGTTAGTAAGGAAAGACGGTCACAAAACCATTGGGTAGTCCACCAGCTGTGTCAGCCACAGATTTACCTCAGAGAACCCTAATGAAATAGGGCCAGAAAATTGCCAGGGACCTGTCTCCCCAGATATGTGGTTCTTTCTTTCAGAAGTCATGGTTTTCCCACATGATTTTTGTCTTCTATGTTTTTCCCTGGTTTCTCCTCAGACTTGAGCTTGTCATGACTAACTACCTCAGCCCTGAGATTTCCTCAGGACCTTCCAGCTTAACTCCTTCAGATAACTAGGCCAGTCTGTTTCTCTGATACAGTTGTGGAGAGAAGGGTCCTGACATAGGCCAGAGAAGTCATAGGTTACCAGCAAGCCTGTCATCTCTGAGCTACCCTTTAGTTAGTTGATATCCACCCTGGCCAAATGAGCCAGAAAGGGAGCATTGTTGGTCAGAACTACAGGACATGGTCATTTAAGTCCAATTGGTAAACAGAGTACACATCCTATAGAAAGAGATATGGATTCACGGAAAGTGACTGTCATCCACGGTACGTAAAGTTACTAAATACATATTGACATTTTTTCATAGGTAGATCGAGCTAAAGGGTTGAAAAATTTATCCTTATCAGTTTTTTCAGATCCACTCATGGGCTGCTTATTATGGCTAGAGTCAATTTTCAGTTTGATTATAGATCACAAAACTGACAAAATGAGTAGCCGAGTGAGTTGCCCTGCTGTGACTCTTTCTACCCCTACTATTTAAAAGTCAAAACACCAGAATGGACCATATTTCTAATAAAATTATGATCTGCACTTTGACCCACATCAATGTCAGAATTCCACTATTTCCTGTTCATAAGGCTACTTGTTTTATAAAAAAGTACTTACTTTCATGTCTAATTTATGTGTTTTGCAACAAGAATATTATTTCCTTATTTGGAGCAAGGTATGCTGTCAAGGCATATAGTCTGTCTGTGGTATTTTCTAGATGAACAATTACTAGAGTAAGGAGCACCTGCCTCTTTAATTCTCAGATTTACTGGGAGAATATCAAAGTCAATGTTTTCTCATTTTACATGTCTTCTACAAAATTCTATCAGGGACAGTTTAGTCAGATGTATCTCTTCAACACATTTAATTAGTGAAATAAAAATGATTTCTGTAAAACAAGAAAACACCAGAACCTTCCACATTACTGAGGGATATGCAATGTAATAAATGGCCTAAGTCAAGTCATCCCAATGAGAAATTTGGAACATAATCAGGATATTTTACTGTTATTGTAAAGAAAGTACTTTTTTCCCTAGGTGAAACTTATGATGAAGTCTATGTTTTAGTCTCTTCAAAATATGACGATGAATAAATTTTACCACAGTGACACACCCTAAAATATTCAGAATTGAGGTTAAAACATTGAATAGATTATACAATAATAAAACCGAATTGTCAGATAGGTCTGGCATTTGTTGTTTTAGTTTGTGATAAAACTGGGATAACGGAGAACCTCAGAGTGGCTGCATTAATACTGTACTTTGAAATCTGTTACAAGACAAACATTTCTACAAAACCAAATTTAATAGACAACAAACACCATGTAACACATCTTTTTAAAAAGTCTGATAATAATTCCAAGGATCACTTACAAGCTTTCATAAAAGCATTTTATATCAAGAATCTCAGTACATGATTTCTATGTCAAAATACAATTAAGAGTAAAATATTTATAGAAAAAAAGACACAAACAAATGGAGTTTGCTGGCATTGAATTCAACAGCAGTAACTGCCCCTGACATTGTTCTATCATTTCCTACTTCAGACATCTCTGACAAAACACATTCATCTGCCCATCTATACTTTTGTCTACGCCTTCACCTACTCTGTTTGCTAGTTAAAGATATCGAGACATTATTACCATGATGATTGAACTTCTCAGCTTCTCGCAGAGCTGCCCAGAGCGTCCACCACCAGGGTGGCCTGTCCTAAGTCTGGCAGTCATGATGGATGCCACCGGCCCTGTCCCTTTCCAGCCTGTCAGCCCTGTCAGTTTTGAGACAACACTTTAGGAATGCATAACCCACTGCTAGAGAGTGGACTTCAACTCAGAGTGACCCTACAGACAGAGTAGAACTGCCCCATAGGGTTTCCAAGGAGCACCTGGTGGATTTGAACTGCTGACCTTCTGGTTAGCAGTCATAGCCTTTAACCACTACGCACAGTAGTTCCCAAATGCAGAACTGGAAAAAATTCATGTTAAAAAAAAAACACAAGTACAGATTGATCACACAATTTTATTAGAGTCTTTTGAACAAATGTAGTCCTCTGTTAAAAACTCTTGCAAAAGAGACATCGGAGTGTACTTTTTTCAACCCTGAGCGTTAACACTGCATACCAGAGACGGTACTCAAGAAGCTGGTTAGATTGAAGCGCTATAGCACAAGCCACTGATATTCTCTATGTGATCAGGATTTTACAAAAAAATACAGTTTTCAATAAATAATGCTTAATTTTACAACTTTGATACAGCAATGCCATACACTGTTTGAACACACTAAGCTCTGCATGCTAAATAGTCTACGAGAAGACAAAACTTTGCCATGCATTTTCTTGTTGTTTTTTTTATCCTTTTTTCTCACCCTAGTTCTAGCAAACACTTCGTCCTCCAGAGCACTGCCTCAGGTAGCTTGACCATGTGTCACCACACTCAGGCTGTACACTGGCATGCAAACGCTAACAAAGGTCCCCCCCCACAAACCACTCAGACTTCTAAACAACATCGCTTTTTTTTTTTCTTCTATTTTCCCAGTTTTCCGCTCCCATAACCTGGAATGGCTGTGAAAGCAGATTTCATGTGGCCTTGGAAAATACATTCTTGTGAACAGTGTCATGCTGAAAAACTGCTCTAAAACATCAGATTTTTCAGTCCTGGTGGCCATCACCAAGCATCAGAGAATGCCATAACCACTAGGAGTCCCACACTGGAAAAAGAGGCCTCTGTTTCAAAACAGTCCATTCAAAAAAAGGTGTCACAGAACAAATGCAAGACTCTTAAACCCACGACGTATGTACAAGAGTAAAAGTAGACAAAATGAGAATTGAATGGGAATGGCATACACCCTTTTCTCCCCGTGTGGTACAGGGTGAGGCGTACTGCTTTTGAACATAACCTAGATGGAGAAAAATGTCACAGAAGGCCCTTTGTCAGTCTTTATTTGATCAAAATTCTTTATATGGTATATCATTATTTCCAGGGTGCTTATTTTAATTTGAGAGTGGGGATATAACGTGGCTAAGAAAGTACTGCTGCTAAGCAGCCGTTATTCAAAAATAATAATAATAATAATAACCTCGGGGACCGTAAATTAAATTTTATTTTTCACATATTATAAAACTTTTTTTTTCCTTTTGTCATATTGCTTTATTTTGTTATTTTCACAGCAGAGAAATTCCAGGTCTACGTACCATGTAAAAGAAGTCTGAGCAAACACTGACTGGGGCCTCCTCGTTCACACTTCCAGGTTGTTTAAATTCATCTGGTTCTCATGGAAAACCACATCCCAACTTGATCCTATTGCTTTTAGTGGTTTGTTTTCTTTCTAGAGAAGCTATCTGTTTGCAACAGCAGGCAATCAGAAGTTCCTAAGACATTTCAAACAGTCCCATATATGCACTGGTAGAGGTACTGGATCTTTTAAGAGTATCTCCACCCAGTAAAATTATTACTTGTATACATGGGACATCATGAACTTATGTTTCCCTTTGTAAGCCATTTTATACTTTCTGCACTTTTGTGCTTTTATTAAGTATAAAAATAGGTCTCCTTTAAAATTCTGTTTATTTTAAGTTCACTAAAAAACTACTTGTTTGTGAAATTCTCTTATAAATTCACTGCATCCACGTGGAATAGAGAAAATGAATTAGGCAGCTAATTGTTACAGGTAGTGTTAAAAAAATAATAATAATCACAGCTACAATGAAAAAAAATGTTAGAATTCCAGAAAAAAAAAAAAAAAGCCAGTAGTAAGTAAAATGGAAGAGAGCTCAGTTTAATAAATTTTGTTTAATCTTTATTGTGATTGAAAACGTGGGCTCCATATAAATGGGGAGGGGGACTGAGTTGTTATCAAGTAGCAGAATTTGCCAGGTAATCCAATAAAAGGGAATGTGGTCAAAAAATATCCAGTAGACTGAACAGTGAGAAAGAACCAATAAATAAATAACCCAAATCTCAGAAAAGCATGTGCAATAGTCTTTACATGGAGACAGTTACTTTGGGAACTCATAAATCCCTGTGTTAGGATACATAAGGCTCAGTCTTGTAATCCTCACAGGTCCAGGCTATACAAAGGTTATTTGAAACTTGCATTCCTAATGGACATTTGTTATAAAATTTGGCCCTTAGAATAACTGAGAAATATCCTGAAAAAATCTTCCCTGAAACTGTAATAAAGAAGGTTTCTTATCTACTGATAAAATTGACAAACTCAGTAAACTATTTTCACTGGTCTTCCTACATAAGAAAAAAGCACAAATATATTTGCCTCAGAAATCTGTTAAAATCAGGGGACCACACAGTAAAAGAGTATAAAGGTTCTATAAACGGGAGAGTTCAAGAAAACCTCTCTCTAAAATGTACACAAGGATATATGCACATTAGAAGAAAAAGTAAGAATATACATATTATTAATCATATCAGAGAATAAAAAAGTTAAGATATAATATATTTATATTGAATGACTACTTGAAAAGAGAGCAAATTATTTGCTTCCTTTCTCAGATTCCTTGGGCAATAAAAAAAATTGTTTCAAAGTTGAAGTGAAAAACAAGCCCACATTTCTCATACTCTACAAATGATTAGCGTTTCAACTCTCAAGTAAGACAAAAACAAGTCCCGCCTTTTGACAGTCTTTTTTCTTTCACGGAAAAACAACTACATCTTCCTGACTCTGCTGTAAGAATGCATATTTAAATGACTTCTCCTTGATTAACATTAAAAAGAAATGTCTCTGCCCAAAAGGATGCTGACGATTTTGGGGGGTGGGGAGGGGGGTTCCTAGCTAAGGGATAATCATTCTGCAGATAATTTGCTCTGTGACTGTAGTCATTCATAACATACATAATATTTGCAAAGCACAGTTTAAGTACACTGCCTTTCATTAGCATTATTTTTTTTAATAAACAGGGATGCATATCAGAGTATAAGAACTGGAAGATTATTTCCACAGTTTAAAGAATTAATAAGAGAAGGCTGGTTCAAGTTTTTAAAGATGGAAATTGTATCAAAATGCCATCAGCATAGTCTGTGAACTAGTTATAAACAGCAGGATACCCAACTGGCCTCTTAGTATCACACTAACCGTGTTACCATTTCAAAATGTTCTGTGGCAGTGCCTACAGAAAGACTGAGGAAGCCAAAAAAAAAGAAAGAAAGAAAAAGAAAAAAGAAAGCAATTTATCTTTTATTGAGGACTATCCAGTGGCAAGAATACCTTGTGTATTTTATCTTCTTTCAGACATTCAATGAAAAATTCAGTAAGAATGATTTTCACTGTGCACTCATCCAAACAGCCTTAAACATTGTTAAAGGCTCATTCAAGGCGCCTGTCCTGAGTACCAACAGCTTTTTAATTTAGATGGCCGACCAGCTAGTTTTTTATTTTACTAGCAAGAAGTTAGGCTAAATCGCTTAAAAAAAAAAAAAAAAATCATGACTCCATCATGAGACCAAATTATTACATGTAACTCATTTTTTCAACTTAAATTTTCTACCTCACCACAGAAAATTCCCAAGATTCATCTAAGATTTAAGCATTTAATGCATGCAAGGTTTTCAAATTTTTCAAAAGACACAGAAAGTGCCTTGTAAATCTGGATACAGGGTTTGTATTTTCAACAAGTTTTAAAACTGCAGCAGAGGGCCACCACATAAAATTACCAGCACAGAGAACTGTCAATTGTAAACCGCTGGTTCATTTATTCGTGGCTAAAATAAAGGTCTTGACCAATGACTTCAGGAGTCTTATCATTTGGAGGGAATCACCAGCACCAATTAAAAAAAAAAAAAAGGTAAACAACTTCGGAAATCCAGTTCTATATTGAGACTCTTATGAACACCATCAGCCCTTCGTTTCCCAAGTGTCCTACTGAAATCTGATGGCTCATGGAGAAGAAAGGCTACCAAAAAAAAAAAAAAAAAAATCAGCCCATCTGTAGCAAAAGCTTGCTCGCTTTGCATCCCAGGCTTGGGGACTGGGAAGGAGGGTGGCCCCGAGCTGGAGCTGGGTCGGCAGCGAGAGCAGCATGGGAAACTGGCTGGAGGTGGAAGGAAGGGCGAGGCATCCCCTTTGGCCTTCGAGCTCCTGGTAGCACAGAGGCTGCCGCTCAGTCTCGCCAAAGCTCAAAACTCGAAGGCGAAATGTTAAAACGTTAGGAGTAGGTTACAAAAAGACGTGGCGATTTTGCATCGAGTTTCAAATAGCCATTCCAAATCGCACCCCATTCCAATCCCCGCAGCTCGGGGCGCCTAAGCTGTCAGGCTGAGCGGCCTCCCTTCGTCCCCTAGCGCTGCATCCCATCCCCCTCAAGGAAAGAGGCTGGGAAGCAAGGAGGGGCTGGAGCCAGGGGCGCGCATCCCCTACCCAGGGCCCGCTCGAAGGGTTCAGCGACAGACTGCGGCTAATAATAATAATAATACCGGGGGGTGGATGTGAGTAGGGAAAACGGAACAGCAAAAGGTCCCAAGAGACCCGGGAGCTGGCGCGCGGGACAGTGTGGCGCGCGTGTGAAGAAAGCTTTCAGCGCTGGCGCGGCTGCCACTGCCAACGCCCTCTGCGGCCCGAGCAAGGGACAAGGCAGCTGGAAGAGGGGTAAAAAAAATAGAAAAGAAAAGCTGAGCCAATCCTCCCCAAGGCAGCAAGGCCCGGGAGGCAGGTTTCCCGGGAGCCGCCAAGAAAGCGGCCCTGGGAGAGGAGGGGGCAGGATGTTTCCCCTGTTTTGTTTGCTCCTGCTCCAAAGCCAAGCGTCTCCCCTTGCCCACGCCACCGCCTAGCCTCGCAGCCCCCAGAAGCAACACTCGCTGTGTCTCCTAACCCTCCTCCAGCAAGACTGACGATGTGAGTTGAGTCGAGGACCAAAAGGCTGCCCGACTCGACCTCCATCCAAACTCGTCCCCAGTGCGTTTCTGAAAATGCGTACCAGTCAAAAGAGCGTGTGGGACACAAAGGCGGCGGTGGGAAGCTGGCTAACGCTAAGACATCCCCCTTGGCCCTTCCCTCCGGGCCCTGCAGGTCCCCGCCCCGGCTCGCGCGCAGCCTGCAGCCCCGGGGTCGCCGCGGAGCGCGCGCGCGCGCCTTTCTCTCGCGTCAGGTCCCTCACGCCATCCCAGGACGTCCTCACAACTCGGCCCGAAAGGACACGCTGATGGCCGGCAGCTCAGGCCGTACAGCAACCACTCCACGTTTCTCCTGGCTACTGCCGACCTATCCATCCATCCGTGCATCCTGCCATCCAACTCCTCCTTTCCCGCCCAGCTTGGCTCGGCAGCTCCACGCCAGCCACGACCAGGAGCCCGGGCCGCCGCCGCACACCCCCTGCACTCCCGCGAGCAGGGAACCTCACTCCATCCCTCCAAGTAGCTGCTGGGCTCTCACCAACTGTTTCCCTCGCCCCTTTTTCCTCCAGCCACTCTTGACCTTGGAAAATGCAAAAGAAACACACACCGCAAAAACGGCTCCCTTTTCCTTCCACCATCCGCTAGAGGTCAAGGTACTATGGTTGCGCTTTCCACCAGCGTATACCTCTTGTCTTAGAAGGAGATGGAGCGAAAATTTAAAAACAAAAAAAAATTCAAAACGGAAAACTGCTGCCCCGCCCTCTAAAAGAAACGGCTACCTAAGACCAGAAACCGGCTTCCCGAGCGCACACCCCGCCGCGGGTGGGTAGCACTCACGACACGCAGCCCGAGACCCGGTCGGCCAGCCAACCGCCGATCGGGTACCCCAGCCCAGCCCAGCCCAGCCCGGCGGAGAACACACACATCTCGTACAGCAGAAAACTGACCCATCGAGCCTGAAATCCTGCCGTCTCCAAACGTCCACCCCTCCCCCGCCACCTTCCCGAGCCTCTTAGGGTGCCGCCTGCCAGGGTGGGAGGGTTCGAGGAGGCGGGAGGGCGGGAATCCGGAGAGGAGGCAAGAAAGGAAATAGGGCGGCGGGTGGGGGTGGCAAAGGGAGGCAGAAAGGCAGAATTCTCCTCCTCGGCCTTTAATAACGAGCCAGAGGAAGAGGAAAAAGAAATCCGGATATTACTCCGCTAGCCAATTGAGCACTTTTAAGCCTTACCCCTACTAAATGTGTTATTCCCTTCCGTCCCCTCCCGGTTCGCGCACACTACAGCCTCGCCACCGAATGCGCTGCGACAATAGGACCTCCAGTTTGACTTCCATAGAGACTATTGGCCATGCGAGTTTCTATCAGTTCCAGCTGATTTATTAAAATTGTCAAGATACAGACTTCCAGCACACACACACACACAAACAAAAAAGAAAAAAATTTAAAAAAAATTTAAAAAAACAGGCAATGATGTTGACAGTGCATGAATCTGCTTTGCCACCATTTGCTACAAAATATGCAGATGGTCTGTACTTTATTTAGATTATATTGCACAAAATGAGAAACTTTTTAAACTATGTGCCTTTTTTTTTTTCCTAAAAATCGAGAATCCAGTTTCAAACCTTCCATCTGGGGCCCCATCCACATATCACAGCGTATGAGATACATAAAATCCTACTATAGTACAGTACATATACAATCTTTAAACTAAGATAACAGCTCTGAGGTCTATATCACCATTTTCAATAAATCTTTACCTACAAATATTGAACAAATCTCTACTATAGCTGTACAAAAAAAAGTTTGCTTTTTTTTTTTTTAAACCACAAGGCCTTTAGATGCAAGGATTATTTTAAAATTTTAATCCTTTTTAAACCAGGACATAACGTACCAACAACATACTTGCATGCTAAAAAACGGAGGAAAAAAAAAAAAAAGAAATCAAAA
This sequence comes from Heterohyrax brucei, assembly GCA_028571685.1. Lineage (NCBI taxonomy): Eukaryota > Metazoa > Chordata > Mammalia > Hyracoidea > Procaviidae > Heterohyrax > Heterohyrax brucei. Next base: position 13,604,054 of record CM053164.1, on the reverse strand, counting down.
GGGAAGAAGTGCCTGAAAGTCTTACTGAAAAAACACAGCAAGAATGTTCCCTTTTCACTGTACAAAAATACGCCTGAAAATATATTAATTTTTAAAAAAGACTGAGGTCTGTCATGTATCAAAAATGTTTCAATACCTTTTGTACTGAGGTCTAGGCTGTCTGGTATTCAATCAAGGAGGTATAAGGGAACAAGTTACAAAAAAAAAGTTGGCAAGTAGAAATCACATTTGTAAAACCATAAACAATTTGATCTGAAAAGTAAACTCTGATCTTAAGTCAGTTCACAGTTTTTTGTAAGCGTTTGTACAGTCTGCATTTTTTCAAGCTCCCTGCAGTTTTGTTAAGAATCGGATGCATAGAAGACATCAGTTTTCTCCCTCCAAAAAAATAAAATAAAATAAAAAAGTTGCAATGGTCCCTTTTTCTTGTTTGTTTGTTTTTAAAAAAAAAAAAATCACCAGTTTTTTAAGATCTCTTAAAGAAAAAAAAAAATCCACAAACTCCCTAGAGTTACAGTTGTGCTGCCCAAAGGCTCCTCTGCTGACGTCTTCCAGACTTCAATCAAAGACCGACAAGCTTCCAACAGCGCCTTCCGGAGCGGTGGCTCCCTCCCCTCCCCCGCCCTGTCCCCTTACGCCTTTGTTGCAATCACGAATTTCAGGAAAAGAAATATTAATTACAAAACACATGGGCTGGGGGTGGGGGCAAATCACAACTCCAGACTAGGTATGCAACTACCTTGAGACACGATAAAGGAAGGGTGGGGGCTGGGGGAGAGAGGGCCAAAAATAAAAAATAGAAAATAAAGGACAGGAAAAATAATGTTTAAAAACTACTCATCACTTGAACTCCACCAACATTTTCATCATCTTTTCCCATTTCTTTGCTTCACAACACCCTATCAACATCAGCATCTTCTCTGCCCTCCACCCCACCACCACCACCAGCATCATCACGATTTCCTCCCCAGGAACCCTGCTCTGCACCCGCCAAGAGAAACGAGCGAGAAGAAGCGGGGCGTCCCTTTTCAATAGGTGAACACCAGGTCGGAAAAGTTCGCCTCCAGCCAGTCCCCCGCGATCATCTCGCTCAGCTCGGGCGTGCAGTAGTCGGGAAACTCGAAGTGGGAGCCCAGGCTGCCCTCGCTGAAGGAATCCAAATCCTTATCCACCAGCGACAGGGACAGGTTTCCCGCCGCAGAGCCGCCCCCCAGCTGCTGCTCGCTGGTGGTGTGCGGGTTTTGGGAGAAATTCAAGCTCAGGTCGAACATCAGGTCGTCGCCGTCCTCACCGCCGCTGCTGCTGCTGCTGCTGCTGCTGCTGCTGCTGGAAGAGGTGGAGACGGAGCGCGAGGACGCGGGCGACAGCCCGGGCTGCGCGAGCGGCTGCGTGTTCTGCTTGGTGATGTTCTTGAAGCTGTAATAGAGGCGGCTGGCGCTGCCGCCCCCGCCGGGGCCCCCCGCGCCCGAGGTCGCGCCGGCCCGGACCTCGTCGTAGAGGCTGGCGCCCTCGGTGGACTCGGCCGAGCTGCTCAGAGTGGGGCTGGCGGGCACTTTGGCGACATTGTAGCGTCTCAGCAGCTGCTGCTGTTGCTGCTGTTGCTGCTGCTGCTGGTGGCTGGGGGGCTGCAGGAGCTGCTGGTGCGGGGGGTCCTCGTCGTCGTCCTCCACCTCCTGCTTGATCCGCAGTTGCAGCTCGTCTTCCTCCTCGTCGTCGTCCTCGTCCTCATCCATGAAGACGCACTTGACGGTCTTGCTGGCGCCGCCGCCCCCGGCGCCGCTCACTTTGAGGCTGCCGAACACGCAGTCGTCGCCGCCGTAGTCCCCGTGGTGCGCCGCTTTGCCGGCGCCCGCCTTGGGGCAGGCGGCCGCGGTGGCCGGGGTGGCCGCGGGGGTCTTCAGTTTGCTACATTTCTTGCTGGAACCCTTGGAGTTCTTGCCGCTGCCCGCGCCACCGCCCGCGCCGCCTGCACCGCCTGCAGCACTCTTCTCCGGGCTCTGGCTGGCGTTGGGCTTGGCCGAGGGGTCCATTTTGGGCTTTTTCCGGGGTCGGTACTTGTAGTCGGGGTAGTCGGCCATGTGCTTGAGTCGCAGCCGCTCCGCCTCCCGGATGAACGGGATCTTCTCGCTGTCTTTCAGCATTTTCCACCGCTTGCCCAGCCTCTTGGAGATCTCCGCGTTGTGCATGTCCGGCGACTGCTCCATGATCTTTCTCCGCTCGATCTTAGACCACACCATGAACGCGTTCATCGGCCGCTTGATGTGACCGGACGCCGTTTTGCACCAGTCCGGGTCGCTCTCGTCCAGGGCCACCGGGCTACAAGCCATGAATTCGCCCTCCTCCGTGTCCATCGCCTCTCGGGGCAGGTTGCTCTCAGTTTCCAAGCCTTCTGCCTGCTGCACCATGATCCGCGGAGGTGCCGTGCGTTCCAATCAGAGCCACTTGGTCTCGAGCGGAGATCCCCCTCCCCCTTCCACCCCTCCACCTTCCCGGGCAAGTTGCAAAGTCCTCGGCACCCCGAGTCTGCTGCTCCCCCCCTCCCCCCCGCCCCCCCTTCCAGGCTGCACACAGCGGCTGCGGCGGCTTCGGCGGCGGCGACTGCCGCCCGCGCGCTCTGGGTAGCTGCGGCTGCGACAGGAGTGGCGGCGGCGGCGGCGGCGGCGGCAGCGGAGGCGGCGCGGTGGCAGTTGAAGCAGCCCAGGACCCCTCTCTCCGACTAGTGCGCTCCCGCCGCAAGCACCGGACCCGAAGCACTCCCAGGCGCGCGCGCTCCTTCTGCAAAAAGTTGAGGGCTCTCTCCCAACTAGTTATCAGGGTGTCATATGGGTGACATCACTCCCCTCGCCAGCCAATAGCCGAGAGCCGGCTCCGCCCATCTCCCTTTATTAACTCTGCAGCCCCACCCCCTTCACCTCGCCCTCGGGGCTTCTTTAGAAAGATGGGGGTGGGGGGTGCAGAGGAGGAGGCTTGTCTAGAAATGTGTTATTTTTAAAAAATCCGCGTGTGTGTATGCATGCATCCTCTCCCCGGGCTGCTTGGTAGCTGCTAAAGCGCCCGTGGTTAATCGGGAGAGTTTGGACGCTGGCGCTCTCCGCAAACGCGGTCCCTAGGAAAGACTCGTCCTTTGTGCCCAGTCCCTTGCAGAAACGTCAGGGTGGGCGCAAGCGGCCGCGCTCTCCCTTACCCCTGGGCACACACCCAGGCACTGGCAGAGCCTGAGGAGGCGTGTGCAGTCCTGCGTGAGGACGTCGAGGCGTCCGGCTGGCACCCCGAGTGGCTTCGGTAACTCCCCCCTCCCCCGTCGCCGCTGCCCCGCCGCCTGCATTTCGGGGGCGGGTCGTCAGCCGACTGCGCTTCCAGCAACTGAAGGTGGCGCTTTAACACAACAACCGTTCTCCAAGGCACGTGGGCTGATTTTTTTTTTTTTTTGCTTTCCTTTCTCCCTTTCTCTAAGGCAAGGAAATCAATTTTAAAGCCCTAGAGGTTGTACTTTCCCTCCCCCGTTTGCATTTATCTGTTTTGTCCTTTTCCTCCTTCTGTTTTTTTCATGCTCGGCCCTGTTTGGCTGCAGGGCTTTGCGGGTTTTGTCGCGCGCGGGTCCTCCGGGCCCCGCCCCGCCCCCAAGGCAGAGGTTGGAGTAACGGCCTATAGGGTTTTTCTTTCTCTTCTTCTTCTTCTTCTTTTAAAATGCTGGATCGTCCCATTGAATTTGACCCGCTCCGGTAGCTGTTTCTAAACCAAACCTTGTTTTCTCGAGTTCTGAGTCTAACAAGGTTTTGCACAAGCCGGTCCCTCCCCTCCCAAGTGGTCACTTGTGAAGAGTTGCTGGCTGTTTCTCCAGCTCTTTCTCGGCTCCCTCGCCCTCTCGTCCCCGTTCCCTCCCTCCGTCGCTGTTACTCTCTCCCCTCCCCCTTCTCTGCTACAAACTCCCTCCCACTGCAGTCTAATCCTGAAATCCAACAACTGTAACGTTGCACGGTTTTTATTGTCGTTTTGTGTGTGTGTGTGTGTGTGTGTGATAATTCACTATTTTAGCTGAACAATATAAGCCCAAAGAAAAGCAAGGTGTATTCCAAGTCCCGAGTCAAAATATTTTATAAAGGAGAGATAAGCTGCTGTTATAAAATCAACACAGCGAGCAGGCTAGATAAAGTAAAACCTTCTCTTTCCACGTTGATCTTGCCGTTAACTTCGAAGAAGCCCGTTTTTGCGTGATTTCATCTCTGCTACCCATCCATGGATATGCCCGGGGCAGCGGCAAGGAAACCAAAGCTTCCTATTTACTGTATTCTGCCCTATCTGTCTTATCCGCACCTTCCAGGGTTGGGGGAGCCGGCACCTTAGGATGGTTCCGAAGATAGTGCCAGGGAGTCAGCTCACAAGAGAAGCCAGCTGTTCAGAAGTACGGAAGTTGTGCAGATCCATTTGCTTTCAGGTGCTTACCCATGAAATAACACTGCCTTACCAAGTTCTTCATTTTTTCAGAGGACTTGAATAACGTAAAGCCATGCTATGTTTTTGCAGATCAATATTCGAAGAAAGAAAAACAAAAGCCACTATCCCCATACCCTCCCTCTACGTTCACCTTTAAGAAAAACACTACCTGAAGTGTTTATCATATTCAAGACAATTGAAATCTTGAAAATGCTGGAAATTTGCTTTTGAAGGCCATCTGAACCAGAAGCATCCATAGTAATTTATACTGGATTAGCTGAAGTCTCTAGATGCACAAAACCCAAGGCAGTGTGTGAAAATTCATCTTCACTTGCTGGAGGCAACTGCTCAATTTTTTCTTTTTTCCTCTCACCTCACACATTTCCCAGCTACTGGGAACACCACAGGGGTGTGGGGTGGAGTGAACTGTTCATCTGCATCCATCTCCTCCCAAGCCATGACAAATCCACACCCTGGATGGCAGGCTTGAAATATTATTTTCATGCAAAGTATGAGGTCACCTAGCCATGCAGACTCTGAAAGAAAAAGGGTTGGAAAATCATCGGCATGATATGTTTACTCCATAGCAAGACCCAAGCTTCCTGTTCGCCTGTGTTATCTGAGTATAGTAGAACTGAAAAAAACATTGCATTTGCTGTTCATAAAGCCACGCTCTTCAGGGAAGTGTAGGTTAAAATGTACTATCTCAAACAAACAATTGCTATTCTCAGAAAGATGGGCCATTTGTTGAAGATAAAGCTGGAGCAAGGAGTTGTTAGTGTGTGTGAGAGCCCAGAGGAGGAGGACAGTACTTGATGAGTCTCTCAATACACACATTGCGCGGACTGGGGTGTGGTGAAGTCCACACTGCTGTCCTGTATAGGAATTTGTTGGACCGGATTTCTCCACCCATAAGATGGGCAATTTAAGACTATTATCAGAAAGGATTAACTAGGTTTGAATTTTGTAATGTGGACACCCCCCGCCTATTTAATGTTAGCCGAGTTAGTAAAGACATGAAGGAGAGAAAAATAAGTAATCGGTGTCCCTTTTGCTTCCTAAGGGAAAGTTTATAATAAGTATACCATTTTTAAAAAAGAAAGGAGAGCAGATTTGAGACGGTGTGTGTTTCTAAAGCCAGTTGCTGTGCAGGTGGTCATAGTGACCCTATAGGACAGAGTAGAACTGCACCATAGGGTTTTCAAGGAGCACCTGATGGATTCAAACTGCCAGCTTTCTGGTCAGCAGCCTCTTCCACATCCACAGGGCTTCTAGGGTTCTTACAGGAACAGTATTTAATGATGAAAAGTTTGTAACATCAGCAGTGATCAACCTCAGTGAAACCTGTGAGTCAGAACTCACCCCCATGCCTTGCTTTTCCCATTCTCTTGTGTTTTTCGCCTTTCACAGAGCAGTCAGACCACCACTTTCTGTTACTTAGTGAGAAATATTTGCGTTTCCTTCTCTGACAGGTTGCTGCTTTGTGCTGGGTCTGCCTTTCAAAGGTTTTGTTGTTTTCAAAAGAATTTCAAGGTGGAATGGAATGGAATGGAGTGGAGTGGAATGAGGTGGAATGGAATGGAAAGGGTAGTCATCTTTCATGATATTCCTTCTGGAAAGCTAATTTAATTAAAAAAAATGGAAATTTCTCTGCTATTTTTTTAAAGAAGTGAATGTGTATTCAGATTAGACCAACAGGTCATTGTGTGTGTGTCTCTGTGTGTGTCTCTCTGTGTGTGTCTGTGTAGCCAATATAAGCTTAATTTATATGCACATGAGTATGTTTGTATATTTATTTATAAGAAATACATGCATTTTTACACTAACTAAAATATTGTTGGATATATAATACATGTTCACAGTATTAATATTCACATTTGTTTAGAGTCACAAATGACTATTTTTTGTGGTTACCGCTGTGATCTTTTATAATTGTGTTATTACAATCTGATAACATGATCCAGCTGGAAAATTTTCACTTATGAGGTCTATTACAAAAAGGAATAATTATGATTAAAAAGTGAAAAAAAATATCAAAAATATCTTTTTTCTTAAGAAGACACATTTTTACTAAGCAATAATGCTCTAGAAGTATCACTGGGTACAGCGCTTAACTGAACAAACCATTGCTAGGTATATTTTACCTGCATACATTTCCCAACCTCTGGAAAAACAAACAAAAAAAAAGTCGACACAGAGTAGGACTTCTTTCTTTTCTTCTCTTTTGACTGACTCGTTCCTCAAAATGTGTTCCTCCACTCTTCTATGTTCAGCTACACTTCTATTTCAGACTTGAATCCTGAGTTTGAATCTGAGTATCTTCTGTCTAAACTGATGGTATAGTAGTTAAGAGCTATAGTTGCTAACCAAAAGGTCAGCAGTCCAAATCTGCTAGTTACTTCTTGAAAGCCCTATGGGGCAGTTCTACTCTGTCCTGTAGGATCACTCTTGAGTTGGAGTCAACTTGATGGCAATGGGTTTCTTTTCTTTGATTATTGGACATTTTTCCTTGATTGTCCCTCAGGCATCATGATGTGTGCACACCGAACTCATCTTGCCTTCAGAATAAACACACACACACACACACACACACACACACACACACACACTACTCATCACTGCTGCCCTTCACAGTTTCCCTAACCTGGTGAATCATATCACCATATACATGTTGGTTAACATAAAACTGTGGCTGTTATCTTGGAATCTTCACCTCACACACCACAGTCTCCCATGAGGTGAATATTATTGTCTCAAACAATTCCACACGACCCTTTGTAACCCAGCTCCCACCTAACTCTTCAAATCTTGCTTTGCATCATTCTTCTCACTGTTTTATTCTATCCACTTATAACTTTCTTTTTAACTGATACTTACATATTCAGCTTCTTTCTGTTTTTTAAATGTTTTATTGCACTTTAAGTGAAATTTTGCCATTCAAGACAATGTGTCTTACACAAACTACTCATTGCTTTGTAACTCCAGCTACTTGTTCCACACTACCAGCACACTCCTCCTTTCCACCTTGTGTTTCCTGTGTCCATTCAGCTAGCACATGTCCCCCTCCGCTCTCTCTTCTCCTTTCTGGACAGAAGCTACCAGAAGCACACTCTTTGCCACTATCATTTTATATCTTATAGTCCAATCCAATCTGTGTCTGAAGAATTGGCTTTCGGGAATGGTTTCAGCTGTGGGCTGAGAAGAGTCTGGGAACCGTGTCTTAAAGGACCCTCCAGTCTGTTGGACCATCAAATCTGATCTCTTTCATAGGGTGCAAGTTCTGCATCCCATTTTTCTCATATTTTGTCAGGGACTCTTTGTTTGTGTTCCCTGTCAGAGCAGCTGTTGATGGTGGCCAGGCACCATCTAGTTCCTCTGGTCTCGAGCTGATTTACTGTCCAGGCTATGCAGCAGATTCTGCTTCGTCACTTCATTAAAAACTCATGTCCAATGTTGACACCTCTTGGGGGCACCTACTGCAAAGTAGTTGTGTGCTCCCATCCACCAGAACACCTTCCTCATCAACTTCACTACCCTACTTGGTTCATCAGGCCGCATGTCAATAGATAAAATACTCTCTCTCTCTCTCTCTTTTTTTCCCCACTCATTTATTATCTGAATCGTCTCCCTAGAGATATGTTCCTGCAAAGAAAGAGCATTAGAAGAATGAAAGGCAGGGCAACGACTTTCAAACATACTTTGACCATGACCTGCCAGGCAATGACTTTCAAACATACTTTGACCATGACGTGCCACATGAGGTACATTTTCGTATCAGAACTGAGTCCATGCTACACAATATACAGATAAAACTTTTGCTAATCAAAATTTTCCTTTATTATGTGCAATTTATTCTCTTTAAGTACATTAGTTAAAACCCACTGATTTGATATGAAAAAATCTACTGATTTGGTATTGAACAGAGCCCTGGTGGAACTGTGCTTAAGAACTCGGCTGCTAACCAAAAGGTGAGCAGTTTGGATCTACCAGCCACCCCTTGGACGCTGTGGGGCAGTTCTTCTCTGTCTTATAGCACTGTCATGTCTTAGAATCAAATCATTATCAATGAGCTTGGGTTTTATTTATTTTTTCAGTAGTGTTGAAGTGTGAAAAAAGTGGTTTACATTTTGAGAACTACAACTTTGAAACACTCAGCCTTAGTGTCACTGCTAAATTACTTAACCTCTCTGGTGAGCCACAATATTCTCATGTTTAAAATAGTGTCATAGTAACTACCTCCAAGAACAGCTAGGATGATTACGTGAACTAGTGCACCAAAAGTGCTTAGAACAATGCCTGGCACCGCGTGAGATACCAATAAATGTTATAATGATTATCTTAATATTCCCCCAGTGTCTAAAGGAGTTCCTTGCACACAGTACTAGCTCTGTAAATGTACATGGAATGAAGTCCCATATTCCTTCACACATCACAGTAAACTCTGTCAATCTACCCACTGTCAGCCACTCTGCTGGTGTAGGCTGCCTGGAAACCTTTTGGGGCAGTTCATTCTGTCCCCACAGAGTCACTGTGAGTTGGATGATTTTAGCATATGTTCTGGAAGTTACTGACATCCGTCATCATTGTGTAGTGGCTGACTATCCAGTGGCATGCCACTATACATCTCCTCCCAACTCTGCATCCAGTTGATGGCACACTGGTAGCTTCCAAATGTCTCTTATTAAGTGCAACTATTTACATCAAGGAAGTTGTCCATCACTGCAACCAAGGCTCCATCTGGAAATTCTTCCTACAGCCTCCACCAACCACCCTTCCCATCTTTGAGGCCTCTTGACATGTTCTGTGGAAACTTTGGAGGTATAGTCATTAAGTGCTATGGCTGCTAACCAAAAGATCAGCAGTTCGAGTCTACCAAGTGCTCCTTGGAAACTCTATGGGGTAGTGCTACTCTGACCATGAATCACAAGCAACTGGACTGCTATTTTCTTTTTTTTAAAATCAGACTTGAATTCATTCCTCTTCCCAATTTCTCCCTCGGTGTGTAAGTTTAGCCTGGTGTAACACTTGGGTGGATTTGTACGGCTCACACCAAACTGGTCTTTCTGCACCAAAACCACCACCAGGAAGTCAATCTAAGGTGCAGCTAATTGGACCATATGAATCCCCAACTTGCTGTTCAGTGTAACTCGTCCACCTTTAAAACAAAATCCGTTCTTCTCTGCAGTGGGAAGTAGGGCATGGCTGTTTCCTTACTGGCTCTCCAGTTTCATCTCTTTCCCAATTAATAAAAACTAACAGGAGCAGCAGGACAATACAGCGTAGAACAATGCCTTACAAACTTATTTTGACCATGACCTGCCATATGACATGCATTTTTACATGGTACCCCAGTATTCGCCAGTAGACACATATAAAACTGGACCTAACTGGAAACCAGAAGAGGGAGGTTTGTCATTCCAGATAAAGCTGTTTTGTATGTTCACACTATTCATATTAGCCAGGCATCTTCAGAACTTGATTACTTTTACAATTTAAACAAACCTTATTTTCATTAAAAAGGAGATAAAGTAATTTATTCATTTGGCTTGTTGGGGAGAAGGTGCTCTCAAAAAGGCTTTGAATGGGGTGCTGCAGGGTTAAGAAAAATAAATAAACTGTTTCCCAAGAAAACCTTCAGGGGCATATATTTTTAATGTCAGTTAACCTGCTTTATTACACAGCACAGAGTGATCTCTGAGTTGCTTTAGTTCTTCACGGGCCTGATCTATTGCTCCAGAAAAGGGAGGGTGGGCTGAGGAGAAGGCTCCATGCGCGTTATGTTAACCCTTTACTAGCTGTGCAAGAGAAGCAGAGACATAAACACCCCGGAAATGCCAGACACAGCTTCCTAGTGTTCAGTCTGTCAGGGAAGGGACAGTGGCCAAACGTTTTATCTTCATCAGGATTTGAAGAAGATGGAAACTCTGGTGGTATAGTGGTTATGGCTACTAATCAGAAAGTTGGAGGTTCAAGTTCACCAGCTGCTCCTTGGAAACTCTATGGGACAGCTTTACACTGGTCCTGTTGCGTTGCTGTGTGTTTGTTGGTTGATTCGTTTTTTTTATCCTCCGTTGAGAGACCTGATGGTATAGTGGTTAAGAGCTTGGCTGTTAACCAAAATGTTGATAGTTCAAATCTACCAGCTGCTCTTTGGAAACAAACTAGAGCAGTTCTGCTCTGGGCTTTAGGGCCACTGTGAATCAGAACTGACTCCACAGCGTGAGTTTGGGTTTTGATTTTCTGGTGTCCTCAGTTGAGACACTGTTCCCTTTTCCTTAGCATCTTAATCTTACACACTGAGAAAACACAAGATACGCTTGATTTTACATGCCTGATTGTATAAGGGTTTGTGTGCTTAGAGGAGAGTCAAATAAAAAGGAACAAATAGGGGACTTTGAAAGCAAATTTTTAAAAATTACCGAATGTGATTTGTCTCACTCTCTTCTTAGAGAGAGCAAGCACCCACGTCCCTAGCTGTCATTGCGTCATTTTAGATGATGAAGGCTGAGAGAGGGACATAAGAGAGCTAAGGACTATCTGGTAGGTGAATACCCCCTAGACTCCAGGGACTGGCTGAGCACAGTCACGCGAGGGAAGAGGCAGTCTTGACTTGACTAGGAGGTGACATCGTTGATATGTCAAAAGCAGCACTGTTTCCTCCCTTTAGCTGAGGGAAAGCCCCAGCAGTGACTGCCACTAGGCAGCTGGGCTGTGTCCAGTGCTGTGTCACCTGGCCTCTCCTTCCCCAGAGGCCCTGTGATCAACTTGTCTTAATGGAGTCTTGTGAACTCAGGTGTCCACTGCTGTTTTCTTTCCTGGCCTTGGCTCAATCCTTCCTCTTTCTCCCTTTTCTCTCTCATCTTTTTATGTTCAGAATAGCTCAGATATATCTATATTTTTTCTTTTAACTGTGAAACATTTAAAGTTAAAAGAAACAACACCATTTTTTCTTTCTTTTTTTTTTTGACCTCTATGCTAGAAGCCGAGCTATGTGTGGAGCTAGTACTGATGAAACTCTAAATAACAAAACTGGATTCTGAGCACAGCCTACTGCACGCAGTAGGAGAGTCAAGCTCCAGGCTGCGTGTGCTCAGACTTTCAGCACACACAGAGCAGGTCAGAACTCCTTTCCAAATGGGAATTTCACAGCTTGGAAGCCATCTAGTCAGAAAGTGCTGGCCAGCCTTTGCTTCTAGAAAGATGCTAGGCTTTCTTGGAAGCCCCACAGCTTTATGTAAAGGAAGATGAAAGCATCCTTTTTTTCCACCCTCCTTCGTTTACAGGGGATAAAAACTCACAAAACTCCCTTGTTTTCCTTGACCCCTTTTAAGAAATTTTCCCTTTTAGTGATTTTGTAGATATGTCTCCCACAGGCAACAAGTAGATGGAAGAAATATATAATAGAAGATCTGATTTAGCCATGTTTCCCAAGACTTGTATAGCTGTATCTAGTGCTTGGAATTTCAAAATATAAGTCTACTGTATTATCTTTTCTCAGCTATGGAGACTCTGGTCCAACCCCTTGAGACTTGTAAGTGTACAATTTAACTTTTTTTTTGGTCAGCGAGGATAACCTAATTAATTTAATGTTTAACTTGCTTAACTTAATTAAGTTTGAAGATGTAAATGGCACTGGGGAGACAGTTATCTCTTGCCAACTCCTGCAGCTACTTCTGTAAGAGAAACAAGTTGAGGTATAGTGCTTTGGGAGCACAGAAACCTAAAGAAAACTTGTGCAAAATAACATTGCCTGGCCATTCTTCACATATTGAGGAGAACCACAACTTTGCCACCCCAACCCCCGTGGTGCTTCATGCCTATTGTCACCAAGTTGACTCCGACTCATGGTGCCCCCCGTGCCTCTGAGTGGAGCGGCACACAGGGTTTTGGGTACTTGTAGTGTGGTACACCACCAGAGTGTTAGGGCTTCCTTCTGTGGTGCTGCTGGGTGTTTCAAGCTGCCTGCTTTTTTATTTTATTTATTTTCTTATTTATTGTTATTATGATTGAGTGAAAATGTATAATCCCATATAAATTTGCACGCCCACCTATGTGCAGCTCCCCCTGCTCTCCCTGCCCGGTGACAGCACACTCTTCCTCTCTGTTCTGTACATGTCATATCCTCCTAACGATTTCCTGTCTCCCCCTCTTTACCCTCTCCTCCAATTCCAGCAAGAGGTCAGCAGGATGACATCCCATAGATACATAGAACCATGAAGTGCACACATGATACGGTCACTCTGTGTCACCAGGTCCCATCCATTCCTGTCTGAAGAGTGGACCTCCATTATGATTTATGGACAGGGGCAGCATCAGGGCCAGGGTCCATGCTCCCACGGCCACCCCGAGGGCCCTGGATCATCATTGGTGGTCTTTTAGAGGTGATTTCAGGGTGCACCCCTTTTTATTCTTGTGTTGCCAGTAGACTCTTGACTTTGCGAGGCCTGTCATGGCTATCACTGGTGGTGGCCGGGCACCATCTGGTTCTTCTGGGCAGATGTTCAAGCTGCCAGCTTTTGGTTTGTAACTGAGCATAAACTATTTGTACCACCTAGGGGCCATATTGGAAATCCTGATGGCATAGTGGTTGAATGCTACATCTGCTCGCCGAAAGGCTGACAGTTCAAATCTGCCAGGTACTCCTTGGAAACCCCACGGGGCCATTCTGCTGTGTCCTATAGGGTTGCTAGGAATCAGAATCGACTCAATAGCAGTGGGTTCGCTTTGAGTGCTAGGGGCCGTGTAGTACTTCACGTTATTGCTGTGAGATGCCCTTGAGTTGACTTTACGTCATAGTGACTCACTTGTGTGATGGAGTCAAACTGTCCCATAGTCCCTGTAGGGTTTTCAGACGGTCGTCTTTATGGAAGCAGATTGCCAGATCTTTTGCCTGTGGAGCCGCAGGGTGAGTCTGAGCTGCAAACTTTGTGGTTCATAGTAGAGTGCTCAACTGCTCTGTCACCAGAGCTCGTTGCAGAGCTTCCTACATTTTTAAAAAATTGTCGTATGTATCCCGTTTATACCCCAGCTTCTCCCCAGTGGTAATGAAGTAGAACAGGTCCTAAATCTATAGTCACTTTTCATGCCCTGGCCCGGCCCGTGGAAGAGACAGACACGTGACACCTTGGTGGGATGGAGGTGAATTGTGAAGACAGTTCGTGGCCAGGGTGAGTACTTCCTCTAAGTTATTTATAAAGTCTTGCTGCAGTGCAGAGGTGCCTGCACGGGGCTTCCATGAAATTCCTCTCACCAGTTTCTCTGATGCTTTTAGGGGGGAGGCAGAATATTTGATCACTTCAGGACAAATAAAGGTGAACTTCAGCCTGTAGACACTGCTGGTGGGTGCCCCAGTGACAATCTTAAAGGTAATTTTGTGGCTGCAACAGACACTGTCTTGTTTCACTGCTAGTTTCCTTGAAGTTACAAAGTGTACGTGTTTTCTTCTCCAAGTACCCTGAGGTTAGCAAAGTACTGTACACTTAGTAGGCATTCAGCAATGCTTTGTTAAATGAACAAATACATAAAAGAAGAATAAAACCTAGTGGAAAAAGTCAATTTGAGAAAGTGGGAAGAGAAAAGGAAGGAAGAACAAAGAACGGGAAAGAGAACCCGTCCCAACCCAGCTGTTCTGTTTGTGCCCTACGTGGTGACCTGCCTAGTGCCCTGGCCACTGCCTGTTTCAATAATGTTCTTCATCTTGAACTTTGCTATTAGTTTACCATGCAAGGGAGCTTGGTGCTTTCAGAATCTTATTAATATTTTAGTGAATTCACTGTTTCCAGTCTTTTTTTTTCTGTCTCTCTCTTCTTTGCCACAGAAGGCCTATTGCACAAGTCTATAGGGCCTGAGGACACGCTGGTGTTGTTCAATTGAAGTGCTATGGCTGCTAATCTAAAGGTCAGCAGTCCGAATCTACCAGGTGCTCTTGGAAACCATATGAGGCAGATCTACCCTGTTCTACAGGGTCACTATACGTTGTAATTGACTTGGTGCAATAGGTTTGGTTTTCGCTTTTAGCACGGGTTGGCCTAGAGAAAAATCCAGAGTCAGGAAGGGTGTGTCTATTTAGAAACATCATTGTACTCCCTTGCTAAGTTTTTCCTTCTAATTCTAGTTCAGCATCTTGGTTCTCTTCCCTTAAAGTGAGATTTCTAAAGAGATCTCTCCATCCTCCATGGGGGCGAAAAGAAAGAAAGAAAATCCCAGTGGGCCCCTTGGAAACTAAAGATCTGCAAAAATTAAGGTTTCTGTATTGCAATATATAATGACAGAATTAGAATGAATTTCATGGACCTTGAAGGTGGTTCCCAAACAAGTGTTTCTCTACATCCTGGGAAGACTGACCCAGGATTAGGCTGTAAAGAAGTTCAAGAGTGAATCAGGGAAATCAGAGCATGTACTCACCCTCTCCCTCAGTGTGTTCCATAGAACCTGGGAACCAGTCAGCCACTGATCTCATGCAGGCTGGAATTCTTTACCAGAAAGAGCCAATAACTCCAAATTCTTCTCCGTTTTAAAATGGTCTTTATATTCCCTAAAAGCTAAACATACGCATTTTCTTCGATTTTCTTTATCAGTCGGAACCATGATAGAGTCTTTCCAAGCATATCGAGTGATTTTCCCAGAATTTAGCTCTTTTGTTCCTAATACCGCATAACATGCCTTCACTTACCCCCCAGGAATCTAAGGGCAAAGAGATATTTAATAGCCTTGTGGGTGAGAGTCAGTAAAATACTGGTATGTATAGTTTAGGGTCTAACAGTAAGGAATAAGATGTGTGGCATAAAATAAAGTTATTTATAGTATTGCCTGGTCACACATTTACGTGCTGTATCTCAGCTGAAGCTTGTTTATTGTGTTAATACTAATTCAGGTAACTCTATGGGGTAACATTATGCCTTGTACAAAGATAGTGAGTGGTTTCTGTACTACATATTCAAGGCCAAGTTCATGAGAGAGTTAAAAACTGCTAAGTTCAGACCACTCTGTTCACATAAATTAAGTCTAAATTCAGACCATCTTTTCTAGCAGTACAAATACAAGAACCATGCAAATTGCCCCAACGCAGAGAACTGATATGTCTTAAGTCCAAAGACAATTTATAGTATCCAGATTGCATATTTAAGAAAGAAGCAGTGTACATGCTCTCTTGAAAATGGTGTTTTTTTTATTAACCAGTGGGACTCAGATAGACTGAGGATAGGCACCTTACTTTCAGGGTGAAAATAATTCCTGTCCATGCACACTACATCCAAAATATGAAGATATACTCTACAGAGTATAGTACTCAACATTTTGAGTCAGAATTTCTAGGTCCATGACTTAAAATCAGTGTTGATGAAATTTATGAACTTAGACTAGTCACTTATCCTTTATGAACCTCAGTTTCCTCACTGGGAAAGTGGCTTCATAACTCTTACCTGTCTTGTAGGTGGTTGAGAGGTTGAGAAGTAGGACATGAAAGAACTTTATGAAGCTCCTGGACAGTTAGAAAGTATTTCTACAAAAGTAGTTTGAGAAACTTGGGTGATTGGGCTAGGACCCAGAAAGAAGCAATATCACCCCTATCTTCTAGAAACATGATTATTTTGTGTTTATAATAGATGAGACATTTTTCTGAACATTTTCTAGACATAAGAGGTAGGAAACAAGGACAGGAAAATTTAAATTTGCTGTACTGGTATTACTCAGGGAAAGTTGCCTTAATGGGTTCAAAAAACCCAAACGCATTGCCATTAAGTTGATTCTGATGCATAAGGACCCTGCAGAACAGAGTATAACTGCCCCATAGTATTTCCAAAGCTGTAATATTTATAGGAGCAAGTCACTGCACCTTTCCTCCCAAAGAGGGACTAGTGATTTTGAAGAGCTGAATTTTCAGTTGGCAGCCAAGCACTTAATTACTGTACCACCAGACCAAACTCGCAAACCAAATCTGGTGCCTTCAAGAGATTCTGACTCATAGTGAGCCAACAGGGTGAAGTCGAACTGTCCCATAGGGGTTCCAGCTGCTGAACTTTAACTGCTGCCCTTTTGGCCACCAGGACCCTTCCTTAGCAGGTCACCTGGGGCCATTGAGTCGACTGTGATGCACGGTAACCGTAAAGGACAGAGTACAACTGCCTACGGGGGAATCCAAGGAGCAGCTGGTAGATTTGAACTGCTGGCCTTTTGGTCAGCAGCAGTATCATCTAACCATTGCACCACTTGGGCTCTCTCAATAGGTTAAACACTCTGAAATACCACTGCTGTCGAGTCAATTCCAACTCACAGTGATCCTGTAGACAGAGTATATCTGTCCCCTAGCATTTCCAAAGAGATCCTGGTGGTTTTGAACTACCAACCTTTTGGTTCGCAGCTGTAGCACTTAGCCACTATGCTACCAGGGTTTCCCCTTAACAGATTAAACTCCAGACCAAACACACTGCTGTCGAGTGGATTCCAGCTCATAGTGACCCTACAGGACAGAGTAAAACTGCCCCACAGAGTTTCCAAGGAGCTTCCGGCAGCCTTGAACTCCTAATCTTTTCGTTAGCAGACGTAGCATTTAACCACTACACCACCAGTAGATTAGGAGTGTGAAAATAAAGGCACCGAAATACAATAGGCAGAGTTGAGGGGCTGTCAGGGAGCAATGTTGGCATGGCTAACTGCTGCAGTTTATCTGTTATTGCATGCCACTTACCTCTGTGCCAGTTTTGCTCTCTGCATTGTTCATGCTATTTATAGGTTCTGCATTTCAGCTGCATTAGTAGCTACAGAAAATATGTAACAGTAATTTATAGAAAACCTCATGGTTATTTGTTTTGTCATTCAGGGTCTCTGATACTTTCCCTCTTTAACTAGGCTTAGACAGTAAAGAGTAAGAAGATAATGCCAAAATTCATGCATGGTACCTCAATTACAGAAAAACACGATTCCTTGTGCCCTCATGTATGCTAAGAGAATTCTACTGCAGTTGTGATTTTCAGGGGCTGAATCGGCATATTTGATGGAATATCTTTTTTTTTTTTTGGTCTATGAAACATGATTGGAAGATCACGCTATGATCCATTACACTAGGTCAGATGCCCAATCTGTCCTTGGTGAAGTTACTGCGGTTTATTGTTACTCAGAAAAATACAACCGTGTCACCATGACTAACGTACACGTTTCAGTTGAAGGATGTAGCTCCTACCTATTTTCATAATTAAATTATGAGTGAACCTTGTTTGGAATGTTTCAATCCTTGCTGAAGTCATTCCACTTAAGAAAGACAGTGGTATTGGTTCAAGAATCCAGTTAAGCATATTCCAAGCTAAGCCAGTAGAGAGGTAAAACATTATATGCCTAATAAATTACAAATATGTCCTTTCAAGGCCATTTTATGTCCCAGTATTTTCTGTTATGGGGTATCAATATTTCTTTATTTATTTGTTTAGTAAATATTTATTAAACATTTGTCACTGACCTTAATATTAATATCATTAATGGGAAGTACTCCTTCTATTGGAAAACCTAGTGGTGCAGTGGGTTAATTGCTGTATCTGCTAACCAAAGGATCAGCAGCTCAGGTCTGCCAGGTGCTGCTTGGAAACTATGAGGCAGTTCTACTCTGACCTGTGGGGTCACTGTGAGTTGACGTAAACTCGATGGCAGTGAACGTGGGTTTTTATTTCAACTCGGTGTGTACTTACTAAGTGCTTATTATATGAAAGATGTTGTTTGGGGCATTGGGGATACACAGGGGAAAATTTAAGATTCTTCCTTTCCTGGGATTCACAGTCCTGTGGAGTGAGAGTGGGAATACGTATACCTATAAGAAAAAGCTGGATAATGAATAAGGAATACAGAAGAATCGATGTCTTTGAAATGTGATATTGGAGAAGAATATTGAATGTACTATGGGTGCCAAAAGAATAAACATCTATTCTAGAAGAAGTGCAGTTAGAGTGCTCCTTGGAAGCAAAGATGGCCAGTGTCTCACATTTTGGACGTGTTGTCAGGAGGGATCAACGCCTAGAGAAGAACATCCAGCCCAACACCCACTGCCTAAAGTTGATTCTGACTCATAGCGACCGTATAAGTCTGAGTAGAACTGTCTCATAGAGTTTCCGAGGAGCGCCTAGCAGATTTGAACTGCTGACCTTTTGATTGGCAGACATACAACTTAAGTACCACATCATGTTTGATAAAGTAAAAACAGGAAGACCCTTAACAAGATAGATTGACACGGTGGCTACAATGACACGCTTAAGCATAAAAATGATTGTGGACGTGGAGCAAGACAGGGCAGTGTTTCATTCTGTAGTTCTGTAGTGTATAGGGTCACTGTGAATCAGAACTGACTCAGTGGCACCTAACAACAACAACAAAGTTAGAATTTAATACACTCGTTAAATGAGAAGATGTCTATATGTAAAAAATTTTAGATAATACTTTTCTGTTAAGAATCACCCAAGAATATTTTACATTGTGGTGATGCAAAGAGCCACACCTGTTTCAAAAGAGAAGGTAAATTGTATAACTACCACTGTCTGAACACAAGCTACGTGTTTGTATGTTTTCAAATGGGCAACAAGATGGTTAGTGCCCATGTTGAAAGCAGGGTTAAGACCCAGGTTCAACAACCATGTATGTATTTGTGTGTGAGAAATGCATTTTTATTTAGGGGTTTTTCAAAAACTAGGATGAATTTATCCCTGTATCTAAGTCCATAAGACCAACTTTTCAGTAGACAGTGTACAAAAATGGATATTAATTATTATTGTTATTATATTTTGGTACATTTGTGGGCATGATTTGACATCTTGTACTCTCCTGAGGTTGAAAATCCTGATGGTGTATAGCAGTTAAGCACTGTGGCTGTTAACTAGAAGGTCAGTAGTTCAAATCTGCTAGGTATTCCTGGGAAACTACAGGGCAGTTCTACCTTGTCTATAGGGCCACTGTGAGTCAGAATTACTTGATAAGAAGTTTTTGTTTTTTTAAACTCTCTCCTGAAGTTTTCTTTGGGTACAGTGAGTGGGGCAGAACTGATTGGGGATTTGGCCAGAGACAGTGTCTTGTGTTTTCAGGTCACTTCAGTTACTGAATGTACGTTGTGTTTGAGACCATCACATGCACTTTTCAAATTAGTACATGTTTTGTGTTTCTTTTACAGTGTCATTATTCTAGTCTCTTCCCAATGTCATATACTATTAATTCCAGATTAATCTTCTTGAAATTCATAATTCACTCATCTCAATGTTTTGACTGGCTCACTTATGCAATTAAATAAAACAAAACCTCTTTTTATGGCATTTGAGATATCTGAGGATCTTTATTCCTACTAACTTTTCTAACTCTGTATCCTTTTTTAAAATATATTCTTCCTTCAAAATGACTCACTCATGATTCTCTGTGTACATGTTGCATTTTGTCTATTTGTGTTATATTCTTCATACTTTGTTCCCATACTTGAATTTCCTTCACTCATAATGTGTGGCTAGTTGTCACCAATCCTTCCAGACTTAGGACCCCATTACCTCAGGCCTTCGGGGATTTTGATCTTTGGTTGTTCCTTGTCACTTGGATCACCCCTTGCTCCCATTCCACTGCGTCGCTTCTATTGGCATCCCTGTGTATTGTGAAACACATTATTTACATTTTCTTAAACTAAATATAGTCTCAACTCTATTTTCTTTTTGCTTCCAAATTTTTATACGGTCTAGTATGAAACAATCACATGGTTTATCAATCCAGAAATGATAAACTGAAAAGGAGCGACACCATACTCGTTGTCAAAAAAACATTTCAAGATTTGTCTTGAAGTGCAATGCTGTCAGTGTAAGGATACTATTCACTAGCCAGAGAGAATACTGGAAACCCTGGTGGCATAGTGGGTTAAGTACTATGTCTGCTAACTAAAAGGTCAGCAGTTCAAATCCGCCAGGCACTCCTTGGAAACTGTATGGAGCACTTCTACGCTGACCTCTAGGGTCACTATGAGTCAGACCCAACTTGATGGCAGTGAGGTTTAGTTTGGTGGGTTACAAGGAATATCAGTTGATAGAACTATTAGTCCGAGTTATATACCAACTCACTAATGCCAAAGACGAAGGAAATAGAGATTTTAACCAACTTCTCCAGTCTGAAATTTATCAGACATATATTTGGCATACAATGCTGGTAATTGGAATGCAAAAGTTGGAAATGAAGAAGAAGAATCAGTGGTCATAAAATATGGTCTTGGTCATAGAAATGATGTTGGAGATCGCATGACAGAATTTTGCAAGACCAGCAACATGGTCACTGCAGAAAGCTTTTTCTGATAACATACATGGTGACTGTACACACAAACCTCACCAGATGCAATACATGGAATCAGACTGACTACATGTCTGGTAAGAAATGACAGAAAAGCTCAGTAGTACCATGTGGAACAAGAGCAGGGATCTTCTGTGAATCAGGCCAGTAGTTAGTTGCTCAGATGCAGAGTCAACTTCAAGGTGAGTAAAATTAAAACAAGTCACAAAAGCCAAAGGATAATCTTGAGTATATCACATCCGCATTTACAGACTATCTCAGATAAAGATTTGGTGCATTGAACGCTAATCGCTGAAGACCAGATGAACTGTGGGATGACATCAAGGGTATCACACAAGAAGAAAACAAAAGGTCTTTAAAAAAAACTGGAAGGAAAAACAAAAGATCAAAATGAATGTCAGAAGAGACTCTGAAATTTGCTCTTGAATGTAGAGTAACTAAGTGAACTAAAGGAATGATGAAGTAAAAAAAAAAAAATCAAATAAAAGAGAGTTGAACCGAAGATTTCAAAGGGCAGCTCAAAAAGATAAAGTATTTCTGATGAAACGTGCCATGACCTGGAGTTAGACAACCAGAGGGGAAGAACATGCTCAGCATTTCTCAAGCAGAAAGAACTGAAGAAAAATTTCAAGTCTCAAGTTCAAATATGGACAAAATATTGATAACCCTGAAAGCATCAAGAGAAGGGAGAAGAAAATTGTGTGGGGTGAGAACCTTCTCCTGAGAGTGGGGAGAGGAAGGCAGGGGGGAGAGAGTGGGGAAAGGAAGGCATAGCAAAGACTTTTAAAACTCAAGATCATGGCAAAACATCTGTAATGCACTACCAGCACTGTGGTAATACCCGAAGGGAACTTGGGAGGTGCATCCAAGACCCCAGACAGAATTCTCTCCATGGATGGGCTCACTGAGGACATTAAATGAAGGCAGTACCCTGAGAAGCACGCTGCAAAGGAAGGTGGAGCACTTGTCAGGGGACCCACAGCAGGGAAATGACTGCAAGGTGAACTTCATGATGCTGGAGACTCGGGTGGATCGATGGCCAAGCTGCTGAGGCAGTTTGCATCCTGTTTCTTTCTCTCATCTATTTTCTCTTACCTCTTTCTACAAGAAGATGTGTAGGAGGGCCTGCATGATACAGCTAGAATCCCAATACTCAGCCATGATCCCTCTCCTTATTTAAGTGAAAAAGAAAACGAGTCAGTAAGTAGTCTAGGAGCAGTAAGGAAATATTCTAATATGGAGTCAAATACATCTATTATTTTTTTATGAATGCCCCAAATTGTTTGAGGTGTTTTTTATGAATGCCACAAAGCAAGATCTTACTACTGGAAAAGCATCTCTGATCTCCACTGGGCCACCTACTCCCTTCTCTTAACTGTTCAGTAAAGGGGAAAGGAGGCATTATGTGTTTGGAATAAATTCTTTTTCTGAAGCACCTTTGGCTTTCTGGTAGGAGTTCAGGTTAAAGTCACACAGCCAGGCTACCCATTCCTACTCACTGCCTGAGGAAGACTTGTCTGTGTTGTTTACAAAGGCTTCTTCCCCTGTTCTGTGGTTTGTTTTTATTTTCTGTATCTGCTTGTCCTGCCTTGTAGGTTCTTGATAGTTTTTCTTTCCACTGTTCTTTCTTCCCAGAATTGGCATCCAGAGCTTCCAAGCATTGTGTTTGCTTGGCTTTCTTTTTCTAAATACTTTCAGGCTCTGATTGCAATCGATCCACTTGCGAGATAGCTGCATAATTGTTGGTTGCACCATTACGTCCTCGTTGGATTTGGCTTTCGTCATTCAGTCTACAGCATCTGGACCCCAGTGGCCTGCCATATGGCTGGGGCCCCGGGAACTTCTGTCCAGAACTGTAAAGGGCTTATGGTTCTCTCTGCTGGCAGTCTCGCTTTCTTGGTGCAGCAGTCAGGCCGTGGCTGGGTCTTCATCCCTGGTTCTGGGCACCCAGTTCCCAGCATGGGTCATCTTGGGAATTTCAATGGTCGGAGCATTGACATTGGGAGACATATCAATCAACCCACCTACACCGAATCAGGAAGCGGCAGCTAGGATGTTGAGTAGGACCTGAGGACAAATGCAGGGAGAGAGTTCTCTCATTTCCTGGGGACATGTGATCAGGAGGGACCAGTCTCTGTAGAAGAACATCACGCTTGGTAACTTGAGAGTTAGAGAAAACCGGGAGGACCCCTGTGAGATGGTTTCACACGAGGGTTGTTCTCCATCAAAGCGAGGACTAGGAGGGTGGCACAGGACTGGGCAGTGTTTTCTGGTTGTACAAGGGGCTGTTAGGTGGGGGAGTTAGCACTTCTGTTCACTTCCTGTTGCCAGACTTCACAAAGTGTTGACTACACATGCATTGTCTTAATTTCCTTACCTCTCATTCACTTATAA
Organism: Heterohyrax brucei; assembly: GCA_028571685.1. Lineage (NCBI taxonomy): Eukaryota > Metazoa > Chordata > Mammalia > Hyracoidea > Procaviidae > Heterohyrax > Heterohyrax brucei. Next base: position 13,580,939 of record CM053164.1, on the reverse strand, counting down.
ACCATGCCAAGTGGATGTCTACACCTCTAAGCCACTTTTCAGAAACCCTGGTGGTGTAGTGGTTAAGTGCTATGTCTGCAAACTAAAAGGTTGGCAGTTCCCATCCTCCAGGTGCTCTTTGGAAACTGTGTTGGGCAGTTCTATTCTGTCTTATAGAGTTGCTGTGAGTTGGTACCAGCTCCACAGAAGTGGGTTTGGTTTTTCGGACTCTACTTCCCAAATACCTAGCCCTTGATGCAGCCAATTTTAAGAGGGATACTTTTTCTGATTTTTGCAACCTCTCAGAAATATTTATTTTGCTTACCCACTACCTCCTTCTTGAAACATTCTTCTCTTTAAAATTCTGAGATAGCCCACTCTCTTGACCATTGTTTCTCAGTATTATTCCTAATTCTGTACTTTTGGAGATATGGAGTTTAGGGCCTAGTCTATAGGCTTTAAAATGTTTGTCCTACGTTTTTGCACACATCTGTCCTTTTTGTTTCAACTTAAATGTCTCTACCTCAGAGAGACCTATTTCAACCATTCATACAGTAACACAGTGGTTACTGTTCAGCTGTCAACCAAGAGGTCAGTGGTTCGGACCGATCTGATGCTCCCTGGAAGCCTTATGGGGCAGTTCTACTCTGCCTTCTATGGTTGCTATGAGTCAGATTTGACTAGATGGCAATATGTTTTGTTAACTTTTAGGAGTTTCTAGGTGATGCCAACAGTTAACACACCCAACTTCTAACCAAAAGGCCGAGGTTAGAGAGCACCCAGAAGAGCTGTGGGAAGAAGGCTTGGTAATCTACTTCTGAAAAATCAGACTTCGAAAACCCTGTGGAGAACAGTTCTACTCTGAAACACAAATGGGGTTGTTATGAGTCAGCGTCAGCTTGATGACAAGCTGTTTGTTTTTTTCTGTCTCAGTACCCTGCATTTTTTGTCCGTTTGTTTGTGAGTTTTTAAAAGTTTGTTTTGCTTTTAACTTTACTGCACTTTGAAAATATGTTTTTTTGTTTGTTTGTTTAGTTTTGGTCCCTCTTCAACATTAGGTATAAGAAACACAAGGACAAGGAACAAGTCTCTGTGGCTCACGGTCATGTATCCAATCACAAGCACAGTGCCTACCTCACTGAAGTTGCTAATCAATGCAATGCTTCTTAAATAAACCAAAGATGGCTCAGCTCCCACACCACCCCATCCAGGCCAGCTTCGTTAATTTTCACATGGAAGAAATGTTTTCTTTTTTCTGTAGCCCATAGGACTTTGCTTTTCTCCCATTGTGCCTTTCAGTGTGGTTTCCAGAAACACGTTTTATCGCCTCTAAAACATAAACCACAGTAGATACAAGGTGTGTTCTGGGTCTTTGTGTCTTTCTTAACACATTTTAACCATTCTTTCAATAATTACAGAATACTCCAAAAAAGTCAGGGAGAACATTTATCCATTGAATACAGCTCTATTTAATAGTTTCCATAATACATTTTGCTTTTTTATTTTTAATTCCTCACAGACTCTTCTCCATTGCTCTATCTAATCTCTGGTTTTCCTGCCTGCTCACCTACACTTATTTTGTTGTTTTAATAAGTATCATCTATCACTTTTTGAAATGATTATTTTTCTCAGAATGAAGCTATGTTTGAGAACAAATACTTCCCTATCATACAGATTAAAAAACAAACAAACAAACAAATAAAAAAACTTTGTCACTGAATGGATTTGGACTCATAGTGACCCAATATGATACAGTATAACAGCCCCGTACAGTTTCCAAGGAGCATCTGGCAGATTCAAACTCTTAACTTTTGGTTAGCAACACTTACCCCCTATGTCACAAGGCTTTCCATCCTACAGATAAAAACATAGAAACATGTTATTTTTCCCTTTTCTTCTTTAATACAAATATTTGTCTTTGTTTTAAAAAAAAAAAAGAATAAATGCTCATAGTGTATTGGTGCCAATGGGAACATTAAGCCAAGTGCTGTCAAGTTAAGTGGAAGTGATTTCTTCACCAGGAACAAGACTAACACAGGTCCACAACTTGGCAAGGGGTGTGTACAGTATAATTACTTGTAGAAAATGTTAGTAAACAGATGTTGAGGTTAAATCCAAGCCAAGAACATCACATGATATGTGGAACATGCTTGACCAAAAAAAAAAAAGGCATTTCACACAAGGACAAATATTGTATGAGACCGCCACTATAAGGACTTAAAAACAGACTCATGTACAGAAGAAAAGACTCTTTGATGGCTTCAAGAGAGGGGACGGAAGGGTGGTGAGGTGTGGTTATAGATTAGATAGGTGATAGAAATTTGGTTGGGTGAAATCAGTGACAGCACACATTAGAAAGAAGATCGATTTAACTGGACTTCAACATAACCTGAAAACTATTCTAGCCTGAACCCAATATTGCAAGGACAGAGTAGCAGGGTTGGGGGTCTGGGGACCATGCTCTCAGGAGACCTCGAGGCCAATTGGCATAACTAGCATATTGCTAAGAGAGTCGTCTGCACCCCATATTAGTGAGTGATGGCTGGGGTCTTAAAAGCTAGCAAGCTGCCATCTGAGGTACACCAAATTGTTCCTACTCATCAGGAACAGGTGATCATCAAGGACAAAAACGACATGGGGGAAGAGAAGCCAGAAGAGAGAAAGACACACGTGAGAGGATGACTACATCAACATGTGATCAGAAGAACCAGATGGTGCCCGGCCACCTCCAGTGACAGCCGTGATGGGGCTCACAAAGTTGAGTCTCAGTGGCAATACGAGAATAAAAAGGGGTGCAACCTGAGAACTCCACTAAAAGACCACAACTAATGGTCTGAAGGCCTGGGGGTTCCCCTATGAACATGTCCCCTAGGCCTGATGTTACCCCCGTTCATAAATTATCACTGCAGTCCACTTCTGAGACAGGAATGGATTGGACTCAGTGACAGAGAGTGACCTTATCATGTGTGCACTTTATGGTTCTATGCATCTATAGGCTGTTGTCCTACTGGCCTCTTACTAGAGTGGAGTGGAGAGGGTGGAGAAGAGGGATCACGAGATTATTAAGAGGATATGATATGTCTAGAACAGAAAGGAGGAGTGTACTGTCACCAGGCAAGGAGAGCAGTAGGAAATGCACATAGGCAGGCATGCAAATTTAAACTGGATTTTATACTTTCACTCAATCACAATAAATAAATAAAATATTTTAAAAAATGGTATTTTAATTCCTGAAAATAGTGTTGGATCAAAAGACAACCAATTGCTTGTGTGATGTTTCCACCTACCTATGTAAATGACCTACCACAGGAGTTAGTACTCAAGTATAGACTTTTATGCTAATAATCTCACATGTTATTAAGACAGGGTATTTTGGGGGGTTTGAACTTTTAAAAGTGACAGGAATTTCACTGGCCAGTTTGAACACAGATTAAAACTCAACAGAAGGCAAACTCATTGAAGTAAAGAGAACTCAGCCTTTTCACAGCTCTTAAAACAAAACAGGTAATACACAACTTCATCTCTTGTAAATAAAAGCAGACTGTACACATGAAGAGATTCTCTTGATCATTAACCGTTAAACAAAAGTCAAACTTGCTCCCACTGAGTCTATTCCAGCTGACAACAACTGCAAAGGATGGAGTTGAACTGCCCCATAAGGGGCTTGGTGGATTTGAACTGCAGACCTTTTGGTTAGCAGCCATAGCTCTTAACCATTACCAGGACTTCCATTAGAGAAATGCAAATCAAAGCTAAGGTAAGATGACATCTCCCTTCGCTGATCATAACAATGAAAACAGCAAGTAGTGCTGAGGTTGTGGGGAGACTGAAACTGTTATACATTGTTGGTCAGAGTATAAAATGGTACAATCATTATGGAATATGGTTTGATGCTTCCTTAAAAAGGTAGAGAAATGCCAGATAGCCCAGCAATCCCTCTCCTAGGAGTACATCCTAGAGAATGAAGACCAACAACAGGAATAGACATACACACAACTATGTTCACTGCAGCACTAGTCACAACAGCAAAACAGACAGTGACGACCAAAACAGACAAATGACTCTCAGTGGGTGGCTAAACAACCCGTGTTGTATACAGACAGTGGATACTATAAAACATTGAAAAACAGTGATGAATCCATGAAATATGGCACAACATGGATGAATCTAGAGGACACTATGCTGGGTGAAGTAAGTTAATAACAAAAAGACAAATGTTGTATGAGAGCACTGTTAGAAGTAGTCAAAAAAATGTTTACATGCAGAAAGAAGATATATATATATATATACATACACACATAGACAAGACAAGTGCCTCCGAGTTGGATCCGACTCGTGGCATACACACACACACACACACACACACACACATATATTTGATGGTTACCAGGAATGGGAGGAGTAGGGAAAGGCATTCACTAACCAGATAGTAGAAAGGTATTAACTTTGTTGAAAGCAAAGGAAATACACAATAGGGAAGAAGTCAGCATAGCATGGTCAAGGCCAGGGAAGGCACTGAGAGGTATGCAAGATTGAAAGGCAACACTGGTGAATAATATAACATACACATAATTTATGAGTGGATGCTAAAGGAGTTGGGCATGCAGAATATGTAATGAAGGGCATGTAGGAGTACACTGAAAAGCGTTGATAGGTTTGACTGTGGCCATTGCTGCACATGTGTGTATATGCTGCACGTGTATTCACACATACCATAGAGCACACAAGGACACAGCCATGGAAACTTCCCAGATGTAACCAAATACCTTGAGGGACAGATTTACTGGGCTGGAGGGCTAAGGACCATAGTATCAGGGTATATCTAGATCAGCTGGTGTAACACAGTTCATAAAGACAGTGTTTTACCTCCTCCTTGGGGTCTTCATGAGTCGGATTCGACTCGACGGCACTTGGCTGGCTTGGCTAGACGAGTAGCACTGAAATCTTAAAAACCTAACACATGGACATCTAAAATATAACTACGGTCTCTTTCTGTCCAGAACAAAGAAGACAGAAAAACTTAAGACTGAAGAACACAATTATTCCCACGGAATAACGGTCTACAAGAACTAACATCTTCACTAGCCTGCAACCAGAGGAATTAGATGGTGACTGACTATCATTGCTTATCTCTCTGACTAGATGACTGTAAAAAGTCTTAGTTGGAATAGGGGAAAAAATGTAGAACAATATTCAAATTCATAAAACAGGCTACACTTACAGATCTGAGAGAAACTGGAGGAATGCTGAAGTCTATGGTCTTTGGACACCCTGTAATCACCTAACAAAACACTCCCTGAGATAACCTTTCAGTCGACTGCTAGACAGGCCTATAAAATAAACAGTAAAGCCTGTAAGGGAGGTGTTCATTAAAACAATCATCTAAATGAGACGGAAAGGGCGACACTGGCCTAAGAGCAAAGCTGAGAGAACGGGAAAGGGCAGGAAAACCAGAAGAATGGAATTTGGGAAACTCCGTGAGAACATGGGGAGAGTGCTGACGTGTTGTGGGGCTTATCAGCGATATCATGGAACAGTCTGTGTATAAGTGATCGATGAAGAACTAGTTTAGGATGCAAACCTCCACCTAAAGACCAATCACTACGAATAAAAAACAAATGATACTTTAGTTTAATTGCTACATGTATTTGGATGAATTTTCCAAAGACGTGCATCCCACAGATCCTTTCTTTCCAAGCCTTTCCTCTTTACCTGACGCACTGCCTGAAGCTCAGAATTCATCTCCAGAATGAAGCAGGGATTCTCTCCCTTTTTTTCATGCTCCACCAAGAAATGCTGCTCAGCTGCTCTTTCAGGCAGCCAGCCTAGCCCCTTCTCCCCTGAAAGGAGTCACCCCGGCTTCCCAGCCACCTGCCCAAACCATGGCTCTCTAGAGATGCCCTTTATTAAAGCGCTGCTGCAGCCTTATGGCTTTCCTTCTGCCAGCTGCCTCCTTCCCCACCGACACGCTCTCCAGCAGCCTTTGCCACCTGCAGTACCATCCTCTCTGCCCTTGAACATGGCAGCCTCAGGCCCTTCTAGGAAGTGGGCTGAAGGCAGTGTGGCCTTGGAGCGAGCAGGTGTGCAGCTGCAGGAGCCGCGGGTGCAGGTGGAAAGGAGCCAGGTGCTCTGTGAGCGTTGGCGCCTCTGGATGTAGAGGGAGCCAGCAGGGAAAGACACTGAATGGCAGAACTGGATGCCTGCCAGGGCTCCCGCAGGCCCTGACACAGCACTCTTGACAATGCAAAGGAGTCTTTCTAGTGACAGCGAGGCAGTGCGGGCCCAGTGGGACACTGGGCACAGACGCCTCTCCTGACTACACTCAGCCATTTATCAAGTTATGGATGCCTGTCTCCTGGCTTCTCCCCGTCTCCATCCTATTCTCCCACTGCTGTGACTTCTTTCTGATCTCTGTCTCCAGCCTCTTCCGTACTCAGGCTGAGCCTTTGCCCTCAAATGTGCTTCAGGGACCATCAACGCTGAAACATCCAGTAGTTTCTTAGAAACGCAGACTCCCAGGCCTCATGCTAAGACCACAGCTTCTGACTCATAGCGACCCCGTAGGTCAGAGTAGAATTGCACCACACAGTTTCCATGAAGCACCTGATGGCTTGCTAAATCAGAATCAGAATTTTAAAAAGATCCTCAGGTGACTTCCAGACAGATTAAAGTCTGAGATGCACTTCTCCAAGTCACGCATATCAAAACTAAAGAAAGCTTAATGGTTGTTAAAGAGATCCCTGATCCCATGGGGTCCCTCACTTTCCCCCCTCCCCATAGCAGCTAGTAGTTTGAACTGCTGATCTTGGGTCAGCAGCTGAGTTCTTAACTACTGCAGCCATGCAGAATCAAAAACAAAACCCCATACCCATTGATGTGGGGTCCGCTCAAATCATAGCCACCTTATAGGACGGAGCAGAACTGCCCCCATAAAGTTTCCAAGGAGAATGAGAAGATGGTGGATTCAGACGGCTGATCTTTTGGTCAGCAGCTGAGCTCTTAACTACTGTGCAACCCTGTACGGATTCCTGTGGTTCCTGAATTGAGGACTAAACACTATCCTTCCAACCCAGGCCTCTTCCAGAATGTCTTGACAATCTGCACGCTGATCATCTGCTGTCTTCCCAAGGAAATCCTTTTGCTTCAGGTGGCACTGCACCTAAACCACCATGCTGTGTTCCCCAAACTCACTGCCAGCAATTCTGACTCATGGTGACCCTATAGGACAGAGTAGCAATGCCCCTTAGAGTTTCCAAGGAGCGCTTGGTGTATTCAAATTGCTGACGTCTTAGGAGTTGTACTTGTAGTACTTAACCACTAAGCTCCCAAGGTTTCTAATGGTACTGTGTTAGGAGAACTCTTACATTTCAAAATAGAATTCAAGTTGCTTACAAAAATGTGTATTGAACAATAGAATAAAATCAAGATATGAGAAATTTCAGACAAAAGAAAAATAAGGTTAGAAAAAGCCAACAAAACAGAAGTTCAGTCTCATCCCTACAGTTTATTGCACAAGGCCTGATATTAGCTGTAGGCCAAACACTGGATTCAGGGTTATAAAGTAGCAAAAGCAGCCCATAACTAGTTGCATATTCTTCAGTATCTATAGCAGGAAGACAAAATAGAATATTTTCCCTCTGAGATCTCATAATTAAGGAAAACTTTTGAGCAAAATTTCCAAGACATTTTTTTTTAAAGTAAATTCAATAATGACTGTCTCCTGTTTCTTCCAGTGTAAATGCAAGGAATAATTCTCCAGCTTTAAACAAAAGTCTGAGAGGAGCAAAGAGTAGAATCTAGAGTTGTTGGTATTTGGAGGTTTAGTTCGATCTTTGGATGAAATGCAGGCTGTGTGGGGAAATGGAGTCTTCAGGCAATCCTTAGTGGATGTCTTTCATGTAATCAGAAAATTTATGTTGAAGTCTATGGAAATGGCGGGAAATGCTGAGATTCCCTGTTGGTGATGATGGCAGATTGGGTGGAGGAAAGAGGATGCTTTCATCCATTAGTGTTGATGTGTGTTAGTTTTCAAACCACACTTCCCAGTCCAACCCTCCCTTCGTTTAAACATGAAGATGATTTTAATACATTTGGTCTAAATCATTGTTTCTTTATGTAGAAATTGAGTAGCTGTTCTTACAGTAGACTCAATCTACCCTCGAGAAATGGTTTCATCATTTTATCTAAAATACTCAATCATTGGAGGCCTGGTTACACGGTGGTTAAGTGTCACGGCTGCAAACCAAGAGTTCAGCAGTTCAAATCCATCAGCTGCCCCTTGGAAACCTATGGGACACTTCTACTCTTGCTATAGAGTTGCTGGTAGTCAGAATCAACTCCATAGCAACACGTTTGTTTCTGTTTCGGAGCAGGGAGTGGTTGATACTATGGCAGTTTGAATCAAGTTGATGATAACTGGTTTGATGTGTTTTTTAAACTATATCAGGAGCTCTGCTAGCATCGTGGTTAATTGCTCGCTGCTAACTGAAAGACCAGAACCAGCTGCTTTTGGAAACTGTATGAAGCAGTTCTGCCCTGTCCTATAGGATCCCTGTAAATCAGAATTAGACAGATAGCAAAGGGTTTGGTTTGGTTAAAACTGTTTCAAACGATCTGTGGTGGGTAATGGTTAAGTGCTCAGCTACCATCTGGAAGATTGGTTGTTGGAACCTACCAGCCAGTCCGAAAGAGGAAGATGATGTGACAGTGGCCTTCCAGAAAGATTTACAGCCTGGGCAGCTCTGAGGACAGTTCTACTTTGCCCTATAGTGTTGCTATGAGTGAAAATCAACCCCACTGCAGTGGGTAGTTTTTGGTTTGGAAACTGGACCAGAGTTTCCCAGGGGAATAAGTGGTTTGTTCCTGGCTGCTAACTGAAAGACAGTTTAGTGGTTGTTACCTACCCAATATAGGCATGGAAAGAAGCCTGTGTATGCTTCTATGAAGGTTATATCCAAGAAAATCCAGTGAAATTCTGTTCTGCTCTGTGACGCATGGAGTGGCCATGAAGAGGAATCCACTTGAAGGCAATAGTTTTTGTTTTGTTTTGTAAACTCTATCAAGTCTCTGGGTAGTGCTAGTGTGAATGACCTGCAAAGCTGTTAACTCAAAGGGAGGAGGTTCATGCCCACCCAGAGGTGTCTTGAAAAAAATGTAGGGAGACGCACTTCTTAAAAATCAATTATTGAAAACCCTGTGGAGCCCGGTTCTACTCTGATACGTGTGGTGTTGTCACAGGCATGAATTGACTCAATGGCAATTTACAAGTTTTGAGCAAAAAAGAAGAGAGTAGGCAGACTTGGGGTTAAATGCATTATTTTTTTTGTTCGTTTGATTTTGTTTTCATTTACTTAATCCCATGGCAACATAATAAAGTCTTAGTAATTCTACTTTAAAGATAGGAAACGAAGACTCTGAGAAGTTAAGTCACCTACCCAATGTTGTACAGTTCATAAAGAGTAGCATTTGATTCTAATTCAGATTTGCCTGACTCCACAGTCCATAATGAAGTTCAACTTAACAAAAAGTTTATTAAATTTAGAGTAAATTCATTATACTCTCTAATATACTGGAGAACAAGAGCATTAAACGAAAGCATGGGTTCTATCCTGAAGTATTTTATAATTTAGTGGCAGAGTCAGGGATAGAAGCAATTTAAGTATAAGGCATAAGCTTCCTAGCACACAGAACACTTTGATATTATTCAAAACTCCAGCAAGTCACGTTTATAGAGAAAAGCACTAATGAACACCACCAATCAGAATCTCGTAACCTGTTACAAGGTGTTAGCTCCACTTCATAGTTTGTTATTTTGTTAAAAAGAAAAAAGGAAGGGAGGGAGGGTGGGAGAGAGGCAGGGAAAAAGGGAGGGAGGAAGGGAAGGAAGGAGGGAAGGATGGACAGACAGATGGGAGGAGGAAAGAAGGAAAAAGAAAGAAAGAAAAGAGCATTAGATGCAGTCAAGTAGGTAGGTAGGTCATAAACAAAGTGCCGTGGAAAGTAATTTATTCCCACTAGTCAGATCAAGGAAAATTTCTGAAAGCAAACTGTATTTGATCTTGGCCTTGAGGATGAGTAGGATTTCAACAGATGGAGAAGGTGGGAAGAGTATTACTTTCGATTTAAGGAGGCTCCTTAAATCATTGTTCATTCAGTTCTAGGTAAAGACCAGCTCAGCTCAATATTTCACAAAATGATGAGTCTTATCATCAAATATCAGAGAAAATTCCAATGTAAGCCCCTTCTTCTAGGACAAATTCTTTGAGAAGAGAGACATCGTCCTGTTTTTCGTTTATTCAGCGATGCCTGGCATACCCACTTTTTCTCCCCGCTGTCATCTTGTCTTTATGGAATTCAGTTGTGTGACTCTAACAGTGAAGAAAAATTCACTTTAGTAAACCTGAAAGCTAGTGGGACTTCAACAATTTTTATAGCATACAGTTTAGGTTTTAACGTCACTTAATGAAGACTATGTTTCTGCTGTTGTTAGGTGCCGTCCAGCTGGCTCCAACCAAAGGCGAGCTTGAGTACAGCAGAAGGAAGCACTGCCCGGTCCTATGCTGGTCTCAATCGTCCTGCATGAGCTCATTGTTGCTGCCTCTGTGTTGGTCCATCTCCTCGAGGGTCTTCTTTCTCCCGGACTCTCTGCTTATCAGGCATGCTGTCCTCTAGCAGAAGGTCCTTCCCAATAACATGTCCAAAGTATGTAAGTGGAACTTGCTCTACTCTTACTTCTAAGAAGCATTCTTGCTGTACATCTGAGACAAATATGTTTATTCTACTGTACCTAAGGGCAAAGGATTCTGAAGGTCATCTTACATTGTCCAGGATTTTAGTATGGAGGCATTTGTATGGCAGTACCGTGATTAAGTGCAGAATAAGCCCTTCTGTTTTTATTGTAACCAGTCTTTTTTTTTTCTTTTTAAATTCCTCTGATATCTTCTTTTCCTTAACCAGTGTTAATACAATGGTGTTTTGTTGACCTTCTGTTCTATTTCCAATAAAATGCAGACCATATTCTATTTCTTTTGGTGAATGAAATGTAGTAATAACACAATCGGCATTAACTGAGATCATGAAATAGCAAAGAGCTTGGTGGTGCAATTGTCAAGAGCTCAACAATTAAGTTAAAAGGTCGGGAGTTCAAATCCACCAGCTGCTCCTTGGAAACTCAATGGAGCATCTCTGCTCTGTCCTGTAGGGTAGCTATGGGTTGGAATTGACTTAATGGCAAAGAATCTCTCTCTCTCTCTCTCTTTCTTTGATTCTCTCTCCATCCTTCCTTCCTTTGTCCCTCTCTCTCCCTCTCTCCCTTCCTCTCTTCCTTCTTTCCTGCCCACCTGCCTGCTTGCTTGTCTTTCTGTCTTCCTGCCTTCTTTCTTGCCTACATGCCTCCCTGCCCTCCTGCTTGCCTCCCTCCCTTTCTGCTTTCTTTCTTCCTTTCTTTTTCACTTTGTCTCTCTTTCTGTGTCTCTTTCTTCCTTTCACTGTCTCCCTCCCTTCTTCCTCCCTCCCTGCCTCCCTTCCTCCTTTCCTACTAGATGCCTCCCTGCCTGTCTCCCTCCTTCATCCCTTACTTTTCTTGCTTCCTATCCTCTTACAACTGCAGTTCTCCATACCCTGCTTTGGCAATCTATTTGTCAGCCACATCTCTATTGACATCATTGGGCTGCTTGTGCCTGTGCAGAGCACTGTCCTTTGTGCCACTTCCCGGAGTTGTCCTGTAGAAAACCAAAATTCTCCACAGCATATCCCAAAGCTGATGCAATTTAATGATATTCAGGCCATGCAGAAAAGAGCAGCTGCCCTCCAGGTGGTATTCCATAAACGCTCCCCAGCACCCAGCAGGAAGCTGTATGAGTTTAATTTGGTGAAGCAAATTTAATCATTGGCCTCTTTGTAAATGGGGACACAGGAAGAAACAAAAAAGATCTTCTTGGTAGAGTTCTAACAAAGCAGCTATTGCTGATAGCACAAATCTTTCCATTTCTCACTTATGGGATCCACAGAGTTGCAGGATTTTCCAGTAGCTGTGAAGTATGCAACGATGGGTCATCCCAGGAACACACAGGATCTCCAACCTGAATCTCTAATATCACTCAACTAAAAGCATGATACAAGCTTACTTAAAAGAAACAGAATTTGAACACATTTATCTAAAGCCAGAGAAGTCTTTCACAGTTTGCAGTTTGTTCCCTTTACTAATTAGGAGCATCCCAATTCATTACATGTGAATATATTCATAGCTTATCAATCTATGTCTATTCTTTGTTTCAACAAATCATCATCCTAGAAAACTACTAGCTCAATAAGCTCTTCCATATTAACTGCTGTGTGAGGGTAGAAAATTTGGAGGTGTCTTTTATAATCACTATCAAAATTTGTCACAGGTTTTATGACATCATTGCATAAACCAGAGTGATAGACAGCTGTCTTTGCATCTGCTCTTTGCTTTCAGTGTGTAGTTCGGTGCCTTTCAGAGTTTTCTTTTTCCTCTAAAGAATATGCAAATCATTGAATAAATTTGTTTACAAGTTAAAAGGAAGTTCTTCAGGGAAAAAGTCATGCTCATTTTTGTTTGCTTCCGTTGCCTTTAATGGAACTTTCTCCTTTAGAGGGTCTAAATGTTGCATATCTGGTTTCATCTGTAAGTTAAGATGGATTTTAACTTAAATGATTGATTTTCTTTCAAAGTGAAAGGTGACTGTCAGTATTCCAATCTTCCATTGAGTTTATTCTAGTTAATTCTTTAATTTAGGAGTAAATACGTTGGAACAGAAACTAATTTTGTATGTATTCGTCTCTGTCAGTGTCCATATCATCACTGTCATCACTATGACCATCAGTGTCATTTAAAATTAAGCTTATGCAAGTATGATGTTGGTCTGGTGCATATAAAGCAAGACGTCAGTGTCGTTATCTTCCCACAGGGAGGTCGGTAAAACTTATTTAAGTGAAGCGGCTCGCATCGCTAAAATCTGGTAGTGACTCTTCTACGTCTCACATACGTTGAACATGTTATCAGGAAGGATCAGTCCCTGGAGAAAGACATCATGGTTGATAAAGCAGAGGGTCAGCGAAAAAGAAGAAGACCCTCAAGCAGATGAACTGGCACAGAGGAAGCTACAACAACGGGCGTAGGTACACCAACGATTGTGAACGTGGCACGGGACTGGGCAGTGTTTCCTTCTTGTTGTACCCAGGAATGCTGTAAGTCAGAAGTGATTTGAGAACACCTAACATCAACAATAACACAGAAAAATATTGAGTTTTTTTTTTTTTTGTGTGTGTGTGTGTGTGTGTGTGATGTATGCATACATTTGTTTTTGGAAGATCTTATAATTTTATTTTTTCAGCATTCCTCAGAATTTACCCAATAGATACATCATAGTCCATAACTAAAATGCTGTAAGAATTGTAGGTTCTTTTTATTTTTTCTGTTATTCAAAATAATATTTCTTTTGAGTCTCCATTCTTCGAAGTTGGAAACCGTAATGGCATAGTAGTGAAGTGCTGTAGCTGCTAACCGAAAGATTGGCAGTTCAGATCTGCCAGGTGCTCTTTGAAAACTCTATGGGGCAGTTCTACTCTGACCTATAGGACTGCTATGAGTCAGACTTGACTTGATGGCAGTGGGTTTAGTTTGGGGTTTTATTCTATTAAGTTAGGATAAACTTAATCTTGGGTACTTAGGAACCCTCCCTTAATCTAGAGTTGAACTGAAACTTCAGGAGTTTATGCTGCATGGCATTAAGGGCCCGTTTATCTGTCCCTTAAGTCGCTTGTGCTAATACCTGTCCTTATAGATTGTATCTTTTAAGTTTCTAACATACTACCCTCATGATGTGACACTCACAGATCACGTCATGGCCTTACACTTTGCATCTTTGGGTTCAGTGACTTCAAAACAATGAGAGACTGTCCTGCATTTTCTGGGTCACACCAGCCCAATGAAAAACTAAACCCAATGCTGTCAAGTCAATTCTGACTCATAGTAACCCCATATTGCAGAGTAAAACTGCCCTATAGAATTTCCAAGGAGTACCTGGTGGGTCTGAACTGCTGACCTTTTGCTTAGCAGCCGTAGTACTTTACCACAAGGCACCAGGATTTCCAGGGCATGAAAGTCTTGTCCAGGCTGTCCAAAGCTCCATCTTTTTATGTCCACTTTAAATTCATCTCCTGACTTGATTTTACTGCTTCCTTGTGGTTTCTTGGAGGTCTTTGTGGAAATCAGAGAGCAGAATCTGTCAGCATCTGTAGGTCCACTGTAACTTTTTCTCATTTACTTCTAGATTGGTGTAGAAAGCTCTATTGCTCAGTGGTTACGTGCTCAACTGCTAATCTAAAGGTCAGAGATTTGAACTCATCAGCTGTTCCCCATGAGAAAAGACCTGGAAATTTTTTTTCCCGTAAAAGTTGGAGTCTAGGAAACTATAGGGCATGTCTGCTCTGCCGTGTAAGGTTGTTACATGTTGGAGTCCATTTGATCGCACACAACAGCAAAAATAGTTTGAAGAATCTTTATTAACAATGGGGATAATCAAAACGAAACCAAATCCACTGCTAGTGAGTCAATTCTGACTCGTAGTGGCCCTATAGACAGGGTGGATCTGCCCCATAGAGTTTCCAAGGAGCACCAGGCCGATTTGAAGGGCTGACCTTCTAGTTAGCAGCCCTAGCATTAACTACTACACCATCAGGTTTCCAATAACGGGGATACGGCAGCAATAAGAAGAAAAGGGAGGCCATTTTGGTGGAAACTCATTTCCTTAAATATTCTTTCTGGGTGTCTCCTGCATTATTCTACAGCATTAGGGTCTTAGAACTCAAACTCAGGAGGATACTGAGGTATGATTTCCTTTTTCAGATCCTGACATCAGGAGGTGAAAAACACAGGGCATTCCATCACTAAGTGGGGTAAGAGGCAGAGGGCCAGAGTAGGGAGTGCAAAAATACACTAGCAGGGAAAACAAACCTTAGTTAACGTTTCAATGCCATTCTACTATAAGAAAGTCACGTCTCAATGATAATTTAGGGCCTAATGTTTTAAAACATCAAGTTTTATTTTTAGATTATATTTAACTGATAGTTTCTTCCTATGCTTGTGGGAAGCACGTCTTACCTCTTTCACACTTTCGTTACCTTCTGCCCGTACTTCTCCAAGTCTAATGCAGTGTCTGATGTATACTGCAGGAAGATCTAATTCTTTGTTAGATAACGGAATGATTGATTTTCAGAGTTCTTAAAGGAATCATAAAACAAAAAAGCCTCTCCTGAGTATGTCTGTTCGGGTTTACTACATAAAGCATGCACTTCAATTGTTCCAAAATATAACTGTGGGTATCTGCACTCTAAAGATGCAGGCAGACAGATGCTTGTGTGCATCTCACAAATGGTTGTCTGCTAGCACTTGTGTATAAATCAGAATGTTCGGTCTGGAATCAGTTCAGTATATGCATATTACACTGTTGAAGTTTTGCTGATTAAATCACCCATGCCGAAAACAGTTACAGTAGTTCCAGACTCCGATTGGATTCCAGTGTCAAGACAAATCATTTGTTAGAATTGAGTTCATTTAAGCCTGGGAAGTAACATTACAGAAGAGCTGTTTGCTTTCCACGCTACCTTATTCCTCAGTCCTTGCATTCATCATTTTCTCTAGCAAATTGCACATCAGTAATGTCATTGAATAGATTTTCTTCTTCTGCACAATTGAATATAGTGTGACCTAATAGACTCTTACTTGGCTTAATAGATTATGCTAATACTTGGGTGGAAATTTACAGTCTTCAAACAGTGATCTCCAAGTCTTTTATGTTTTTATTTTATTTGTAGGTGAGGTGGTTGCTGCAGAGGGTTGTGAAATTTTATTCCTAAATGTGGAACAAATTAAAGTTCAAATCTGACTGTGTAGCTGACAGTTAGTCTCCTGAAATAAGACTGCCATGGAGTTACATCTGGATAGAGCGTGAGAAGTCTCCCAGAAGGGATGAGCTACTCCATCGGAAAAGCAATGGATTCCCTGACAAGTGGACTAGGCTCCAGTCCTGTCTATGCCTCTGGATAACTCCAGGACTTGGACAATTCAGTTAATTTGCAGACCAAATTATTTTCTCCTTTAAATTTTGAAAGACAGACTGATTAAAGGACCAGTGCAGAAGTTGTTTTTTTTTTTTTTTTTTTAATGGATTTTGATACCCTTCACCTGTGATCTATATGTCTCAGTGGATAGCAAATGCAGTAAATGTTGCTGAACAACAACAAAAAATAAACCTACTGCCATTGAGTTGATTCGACCTCATAGTGGCCCCATAGGATGGAGGAGAACTGCCTCATAGAGTTTCCAAGGAGCATGTGGTGGATTCGAACTGCCATAACTTATTGAAGTAAAACTTTGAGGTATCTGGCAATGACTGTACATATATTTTATTCTAGTCTCCTTCTCTGCCCTCTTACTATTTTCCAGGAAACTTTTCAAAGCACAGTACAATGTGTTCTTCCTTACTACAAAAGCAGTAGTTACAGATCAAATAAAACAAAAGAATTTTTATTTTTTATCTGAGGGAAAATACAACAATAATGCGTTCTTTATTTTTGCAAAAGCAGTACTTGCAGGTCAAGTGAATAAAACTAAAGGAATTTAGTCACAGGAAAATTATCACTATTACATGTTCTTCGTTGTAACAAGAGCAGTGCTATCAGCTAAGAAGCAGAAAGTGCAGCCCTGGAATGATGTAGAATTGCTCTCAAAGGGGCATTTCACCTATTATATGTGAAAGTAATGATTGAAACTTAAGATTAAATGCAGAATAAGAATAATTTATAGCAGCCCTAGTCTCTTGAAAAGTATCACTGCACTGTGTTATTTCTTGTTGCAAAAGCACTATTTAATATTCAAAGCTAGAAAAGAAGGGAGCTAGTAAACCTAGAAACAATGAATGTCGTCAGGGATAGAATGGCCACTAGGACTAATTGAAGACCAGCAACAACTTATTTATTTTTAATAAGTATATTCTCACAAGAACAAAGTAAACTGGGAAGGAGTAAAGAGAACTATCTCACAGAAATAAAGGCAAATCTGTGAAAAGTTTAGAAAATTAACACATCCAGAAGTCATCACCTAAGACAATACTCAACTGACACAAAAAGGAGGCTCCAACTTACCCTTCTTTAGCTTCACGCATTTTAAAAGGCTTTCACCTTGAGCTTAAATGTGTTAAAATTGGGCTACTTCCTTCCCAAAGAACTCCAGGGTAATAAAAAGTGGTTGAGATACTGTAGTGGATGGAACTGTGTTCCCTTAAAAATGTATGTGGCAGTTTGGCTGTGCCCTGGTGTCCTCCAGGTTGGAAGCCCTGCCTCTATGATGCTAGTGGAGGAAGATGGCCAGCAGTTGTGTTGGTTGGGACAGGGCTAAATGTGTAAGATTGTTCTGTGCCTTGATGCAGTCTCTTGAGATACAAAGGAAAGAAGCCAGCGGAGAGATCTGGAGAGTTCATACACCAAGAAACTGTGCTGGAAGCTGGGTGCCTCCTTCGGAAAGGGCTGGAGTCTCTGCACTTCAGAAACTTCCGGTCCAGGGGCAGACTGATAACAAGAACCTTCCTCCAGATCCAGCAAAGAAAGACTTCTGCTGGAGCCAACATCCTGAAATTGGACTTTTAGCTTATTGTACCACGAGAAATAAAATTGCCCTTTGTAAAGCCATCCACTTGCAGTATCTCTGTTATAGCAGCACTAGCTGACTAAGACAGGTACCATATGGCTCCCAAATCAGCAAAGGGTTAAGTAAAGTTTCTGAGTCTTTCCGTGTGAGGGGTCCCACCTCTAGTTCCTATGACTATTTGAACAGAAAATGTTCATTATATGGTCTTTTTCATATCGGTAATATGAGTTACAGAAGTAGTTGGACAATTATACAATACTGGGAATTACGGCATTGCCAAGTGGACACTTTATCTGGGGGACGCATTTCAATCATGATGAGAGTTTCAATCAGGTCCACTGAAAGGCTAATAGATTGGATCCTTAGAGCGAAAAGTGTCCATGTCCTTCTTGTGCCTGCTCCCTGCCCCTTCGAGATCCATCTGACCTTCTCCTTTCTCATGTCTCCTCTCTATTACATTTGTTTTCAGAGGAAGAATCACTGGCTACTCTGTAGTGAAGGAAATTGTCTCTGGTACAGAGAAATACCTTGGAATACAAGGCCTGGCCATCTGTGTATGAAAGGTCACAGCCTTGAAAAACCCTGTAGAGTCAGTGTACCCTTTACAAATGAGATTATCAAGAGTCAGAATCAACTCAACAGCAATAAACAAGAACCACATCAACCGAGATACGGAGCCTAAAAGAATGTGAAGAAGAGTTGGGGAATGCGCTCTGTGGTATATGGCATCTTTGCAGTACCCTCAAGATTATAAAAAATACATGAAGACCGCCAATGAAGTTCAAGAACTCATCCTAGAAAAAGTGCTACGTACCTCATTGTTGACTATTACTACAGCCACCTTGAAAGGACTCTCCTTGGAAAGCTATGCGCTAGTGCCTCGTCCATCCTTCAAAGCAATTTTGGAACTCTTTTTCTGGAACAGTCATCAGAGCTGTATTCATATTACCCTGGATGTCCTGAATATCATCAAAATGTCTTCTTTTCAATGTTTCCTTTATCTGTGAGTAAAGGCAAAAAAGTCACTGAGGGCCAGATCAGCTGTGTTGGAAGGGTATTCTGATACAGTTATTTATCTCCTGGATAAAAGCTTCCTCACAGATAACTGTGCAATTAAGTTTACTTACTTCCCAATGCTCAATGGCCATTCCAGAAAGAGTTCCAAAATTGTTCTGAAGGGTGGACTAGGTGCTGTGTCAGCGCATAGCTTGCCGAGGGGAGTGCTTTGAAGGTCACCATAGTGATATTCAGCAGTGATGTGTGTAGCCCCTAGAACAATTAAGTTTGAGCACTTAATTGTCGGACCTGGTAACCACCAACAACGTGAAGAAGGCATTTTTCATTGTCTTTATCTGAGAAGGAAATATCTCCTGTCATAATTTATGTGAGAAACATGTGACAAAGATTGTAGTTTTGGAAACATATTGAGCATTCAGCTCTAGTCTGTTAGGTCTTTCTGAGTAGGAATCAACTGGATGACAATGGGAGGTTAATATAGCTATGCAGTAGTCGCCACGAGTCGGATCCGACTCGACGGCATTTGGCTAGTCACTACTTCCTGGAAAGTGACCTTTATCACTTGATAGAGTCATTTATTTTTCTCATAACCCAAACTATTGAAACTTTATGTTAAAAATAAAAGGATAATATGTGGACTCAACATGTTGGCTTTCACGTGAGAATATGTGAGTTTTAAAAGAGAGTTTACCTCATTTAGACATAACCTTACTTGTTCAAGTGAAGCACTTACTCATGAAGATGAAAGACGATAGCCTTCTATGTGGATTACATATGAAAATGAAGAAAACAAAAATTCTCAAAACTGGACCAATAAGCAATATCATGACAAATGGATAGTGTAGAAGTTGTCAAGGATTTCATTTTACCTGGTCTACAAGGAATGCCGTTGGAAGCAGTTATCAAGAAATCAAATGAGATAACGCACTGATAAAATCTGCCATCACACATACCTTTAAAGTGTTAAACAGCAGAGATGTCACCTTGAGGATTCAGATGTGTGCCTGACCCAAACAATGGTACTTTCAATGACCTCATATGCGTGCAAAACCTGGACATGAAGAAGGAAGACTGAAAAAAAGTTTATGCCTTTGAATTTGTTGGTTAAGATTATCAACTGGACCATGGACTGCCAGAAGAATGAACAAATCTGTTATTGAGGAAGTGCAGCCGGAATACTCCTTAGAAGAAAGGGTGGTGAGGCTTCTCACTTACTGTGGACGTGTTGTAAGGAGGAACCAGTTACTGGAGAAGGAGACCATGTTTGGTAAAATAGAGGGTCAGCAAAAATGAGGAAGACTTCCTATGAGATGGGTTGACACAGGGCCTACAAAAATGGGCTCAAGCACATGGTGATTGTGAGTATGGTATAGTAAGGAACAGTGTTTCATTTTGCTTCACATAGGGTCACTGTGAATCTGAATCAACTCCGCTACACCCGACAATGACCACAGCAACAACAAATGAAGCTTTGAGGCATTTTCCAATGAGCAGAGTCAGAGATTTCAAACCCTGATTTTGTGATTACTTTTAGGGATGCTTAGTGACTTTTACTGCTTTTGCTTTACATTTTAGTGTATTTTATATATTTAAAGATGCTACATAAGAGACTTCCATCATATGCTGCTATAAATACAAGATATTGTAATAAGGCCTAGCTATTTGGAGTACTTTCAAGGAGAGTAAGAAGCTAAAAAAGAATTAATTCTTACTGAAGCAGAGGACAGAAATCTTGGTGGTATGGTGGGTTAAGTGCTACATCTGTTAACCAAAAGGTGGGCCATTCCAGCCCACCAGGCACTCCTCGGAAACTCTATGGTGTAGTTCTACTCTGACCTATAGGGTTGCTATGACTTGGACCTAACTCCACAGCAGTTGGGGGTTGGGGTGGGTATAGAAGTCAGGCAGAGCTGCAAAGAGATGTTATCCATTGATCATGATGCTGTTTATCAGCCCAGTTTTGAAGATTTTTGTTTCATTTATGTTGAGGTGTAATCTACACAAAAGGCTGCAGTCTTTGATTTTCACCAGGAAGTGCTTCCCTACAGCAATGGGGAGAATTTGGGTACAATTTGGAGGTGAAAACCCAGCTGCTGATGAGTTGACTCCAGCCCATGGTAACCTGGTGTGTGACGATGCAGAACTGTGTTTCAGAGGATTTTCAGTGGCTGAATTTTGGGAAGCAGCTCCTTAAGCCTTTTTTTCCAAAGGTACCTCTGGGCGCACTGAAACCTTTAATTTTTTGGTTAGCAGCCAAGACTGTTAACTGTTTTCACCACTTAGGAAGTAGTACAGGCACAGAGATAACAAAAATAAATAAAGCTATTGCCGTACAGTCGATCCTGACTCGTAGTGACTGTATAGAAGGTGATAAAAAGACTGTCTAAGACAACTGGGACAGGACGCAATGACATCGGGGTTATCCTGTGTGATTCCACTGCTGCAGCTCCAGCTCTCTCACCATGGCTTCCTGCTGCTACAATCTGCATTAGTAATGTCGTAGTCCTCCGCTACATACCAAGTGAAATCTTGCTATAGTCTGATTTGCTTTTAAAAATGTTTTATCAGTTGACTTGTATTTACATAAGGCAAAAGACAGCCTGCTTGAGGGAAACAAACAAACAAAAACCAAAACGAAACCCACTGCTGTCTAGTTGATTCTGACTCATAGCGACCCAATAGTGACCCTATAGAACAGAATAGAGCTACTTCGTATAGTTTCCAAGGAGCCTGATGGATTCAAACCGCCAACTTTCTGGTTAGCAATGGTAGCTCTTAGTGAACCACTACTCCAGGGTTTCCTGTTGAGGGAAGAAAGGCTGTAATTATGGTTCACAATATTAAATACGTTTGCCTAATGAGGGCTCTAATTTTTTTCCATCTCTAGAGAGAGCATGGTTTTGGAATTGGGGAAACATAACCCTGATTCCTCCCATACGTGACCTTGGACTCACTGGGAAGCTTATCTTCCTCGTTAGTAAAACAGGAACCCTAATTTTGGCCTGCTAGAGCTGGTGTCGGGATCAATTGGATGAGGCTTGCTGGGGAGCACTCAGGCCCAGCGAGAGAGCACGGGGTCTGGGTTCCTGCTCTGGTTATCGCTGGTTATACCTCTTCTATTCGTGACGAACAAGACTGTGGTGTGGACAGAGTTACCCACTTAAAAGAGAACTATTTTTAAGTTTTTTCTTTACATTTATGTTAAAAATATTTTCAAATGTATATTGGCCTCTGATGTAGGCAGCTTCTTCTTTTGAATGTGCTTTTTAATGGCTGAGTTTTTCAAGGTCAAGAGATCTCCAGGAGACTTGAATTTTGTGGGTGCAGTGTTTGTGCATTTTTTGAAACACAATACCCAAGAAATAATGAAATCACTCATATTTGAGATTCTTGCCTCAATTCCTGTCCTTTGTATTAGTGGAGTGGTTGCAAGTGAATGATATCTGGGTTCCTGAATACCAAGCCCATCTGCTCCCCGAGGGAAGACACAGCCCAGAGTTACCCCAGCCAGAAATAGATTGAGAATCCAAATTCCTTCCTGCTGTTTAGAAGCAACAGTTGTCAGGAGAAAGGTTTATGGTTATAGTAACACTTCTTAATTGATATTTGAATTTTCCCTCCTAGTACAGTTATGTTTTATTTTTTACCAAGCAGACAGTGGAACTTTATGCAAAGAACCCCCACAAAACTGAAACACATATAATAATAAAAATTGTTCGTAATCACATTACTCAGTGGTAATCACTATTAGTATTTGCTTTTTTAAGATTTGCATTGTCTTTTCTAAGGATATAAATATTCAAAAACCAAGGACAGTGAAACCATACAGTGACACCATGCACACTTACTTATTATCAATTTCCCTTGTACTGTATCAAAGGTAACCTCTGAATCTTCTACCACAAAGTAATATTTAACGTCTGTGTAGTATTCTGTCAGATAAATGTAGAACAATTTGCTTTTAGTCCCTTATTGTTGACTGTTTAGCTTGTCTCTAATTTTAGAATGCGATAATGAAATCTGTGGTCACACTGTTCTTACTGTTAAATATTTACGTTGTATATTTGATTATTTCCTTAGGATAAATTTTTTATAGTGGGGAGAGTGTTGCAATAGTATGTGCAATGTACATGTTTAAGTATATTGTCTGATTGCCCTCCAGGGAAATTCTGTTGCACGCAGGTTCAGCATTGGGGTAGAAGTGCTCAAGTTCCTTCCTTCTTGAAAATATGGGTTATCACTACGAGATAATCTTTACTAATGTAACAGATAATTCATACTGTCCTTTTTTTGTTCCTTTGGATATTTCCTTTATGTATGGGTAAAGAAAAAAACCAACGGGTACCAGTTCGGGTGAGTAGGTGGGGGTTCCAATACAGTTCTTTGTTGGTTAAAAACTCTCTTGCAGACAACTATACAATGAAGTTGGTGAACCTGCCACCGTGCACAATGGCCATTCAAGAAAGAGTTCCAAAATTTCTTTAAAGGATGGACTAGTTGCTATCATTGGTGCACAGCTTCCCAAGGGTAGTATTTCAAAGATGACCATAGTGGTACTCAGCAATGAGATGAATAATGCTTAGAACAATTAAGTTCATGGACTTAATTGTCTGACCTCGTGTTACACCACAAACAGTTGTGTATAAGCCAACTTGGGCATAGTTCTAACTCTTTGTTGCTGAAGAGCAGGGTAGGAAGACAGAGGTCCAGAGGGTAGTGGTGATGGACAGGAAGCAGAATACTTTCTCCCCCCTGATGTTGAACAGCAGGGACTTTGAAACCTTCACAAGAGTCAAGGCTTCAGCGGCTACCAAGCCACAGAATCTGCCTGTTCACATGAACTTTCTCAGAATGGTGCTAAAATGCCATTGTTGTCTCCCCTTTGGCCTTTACAGGTAAGACAGGCAGAAGAGTTATCCAAAAGGTACAAGTTTTCATAGAATTACAAGAAGGCTGGCAGTAAGAAAAACCAACATAGGAAGTTGAGGCCCTTTGAACTTTGACAGTCTCCTCTGAGGCGCCATTCAAGCTACCACTGAGAGAGAAGGAAGAACCTAGTATATCAGCTTGAAAAGGTTGGTATTACCACACAACAAAATAAAAGCTGTCAGCAGGGGAGAGAAGGAGAAACTATGTCATGAGGCTTACTGATCTCATAGTTTCCTTTTCAGAGGCTGCAGTTCTGTAACTTTTTTCCTGAGGTAAAATAAATAAGCTCTCATCTCCTGTTTTTAAGGAACAATGTTCCTGTCATAAACTACCTACTTTGAAGGGGATGACCCTTTTCAAGCTTCGATATTTATTTCCTTTTTGAGGAGAAACTTTCGAAGGCACTTAGGGAGACCCAGCCACTCAGGTAAGATCTTTTATCCACTAGATCAACAATGTATTATGCTATTTAATGGGTGTCTTGAATGGAACCTAAAAACAAGCTAACAAATGGATATATTGCTACAGAGTGGATTCTATCTCATAGTGACCCTATAGGGCAGAGTAGAACGGCCCCATAGCGTATGGAATTAGCACCCGGTGGATCTGAACTGTCAACCTTTCAGTTAGCAGCCATAGCTCTTCACCACTACACCGCCAGGGTTTTTTTTAATACATTTTTTGGGGTGCAAAAACAGGTTGCTGATCTTTATAAATCTACTACATTTAAAAAAAATCAACACATAAATTACAGCAAACAAAATATTCTCCATTGTGATTGAAAAGATGTTGGGTATTTGGCCATCTCCTTGAGTTTTCTTAAATGTCAATGATCATCAATTCATTTAGGAGAGATATTTTAAGTGATTAGATTGAATTCTGATGCACCTAAAATAATATTGTTAAAATGTGCCTGTCACTTCGATGTGGTATCTGTGTCATCCAGTTGTAGCAGTTATCGGAAGACATGCACACTTGGATTTAAGTGGATGCTCCATCAGATCATACATAGTTGGCTGGATAAGAGGCTGACCTATCTACATGTTAGCTTGCTCATTTACAACATAGTGCAAATACTACTTAAATCAGTATTCAAAAACAAAAACGCTATCACAGAGTCAATTTTGGCTCGTAGTGACCCTATAAGACAGAGTAGAACTGCCCCAGAGAGTTTCCAAGAAGCTCATGGTAGATTTGAAACGTCAACATTTTGTTCGGTAGTTATAGCACTTAGCACTCAACCACTATGCCACTGGCAGGACAGCTCATGGCATTTTTCAAGTGTCAGATAGGATCAAAGACCATGAATATACTTTGTAGGCCATGTGTTCTCATAGATTTGTAAGTGTATAAGCATTGGTAAGATACAGAATGAATACATATATGAATATAATATAATCCAACTTCCGTGTTTCTTTTCAGATAGATTCCAGGCTAATTGAAGTTTATGGGAGACTTGTGGAAGTTACTCACTAGAATAAGTTTGGCTGAGTTTATCCGTTTTGTACAAAAAAAGTTGTTTGCTCAAAAAAGACTCATTCACTCAACAGGGCTTCTCATATTATTAATTCTGGTTTGAATATTTACTCTGTGTTTTTCCTGGAAGTTATTTTGTGTTATGCGGACATTTCTCTGTTAAGCAGATTTTAATGGTTTCCGTTCTGAACTATGAGCCCCTGATGTCTGTGCTGCAGTTTACCTTGTATAAGGCAACACAATGAACACAGGCTTGGGCACAGAACATCTCAGGCTTCATCTCTGTCTCTCACATTTGTAACTGAGATACTGGCAGGCTACTGCACCTTTTGGCAGCTAGTCCCTCCCCCCATCCAGACCCGCTACTGGAATACAAGAAGAAAAACTGAATCTTTTCAATAGAGTTTGGAGGGAAATCAAACAGAACACTGTATATGACTTTCCTTTATAAAATTATAAGGTAAAATTCAAAATTTCAGATTTATTCATTATACATTTATCTCTCGACACGTTCCAGTGTGTTCCAAAAAATTTATGTGGCTTGTGGAAGAAATACAAATACAATGAGAGCTTTTATTACATATAGATGAGAATATGATGGTGCACAAGCAATGTTGGTCAACTTTTTACTGTTCTCTCTCCAGCACGTGGAACAGTGCTGGGATTACATAGCAATCAAATTTGTATTTTTTTGGCTGTTGCTGTATTTAAACCAATCATGATACATGTAATAAAGAAGGAGAATGTGGCACAAATGTAGGGTTAGAAAGTAATATCAGGTGAAAATATACTCAGAAATCACTAGACATGGAAGGTAATTTGGCTCTGAGCATCTTTTCGGTTTAATGTGATTGGCTATAGGATTCAAGAACTCTTAAAAGGTTTTCAAAAGGAATACAAATATTGCCAAATTTTTGTCACTGAGGAAGGCATTTAATTTCATCGAGTGTATTTTTTCTTTACAGGGCTTATAATCCATAGATTGCCAGACTTAGTATTGCTATAAAAGCCAAGTGAAAATATAATGTTTTGTTATTCCTCCATAAAGCATACAGCCTTTTGGTGACACAGATCGATTCTCACAATTAAATATTGTCCTCGTACTGGGAGTTGAAGGAAGCATTTACAGACCTAGCTGTCTGGTCCACGCTTTGGCCCTTTGGAGACCAGAACTCAGTGACTAAATCTCCTGCTGCCAATCTCAATGTTAACCTAGTTATCGAATATTTAGAAGAACACAGCAAACATAAGGAAGTTGAGAGCTGCTCCGTCACCGTTACAGTTTTCTTTCGCATATTTCTCTATATACTCCAACTCACTGGCTGCTCATGTTCTAAAGGGCTTCCCATTTCCATACACCAGCATCGTAAAGAAATTGTGGTTTAAATTAGAAGGCAAATACCCCTTTCTCTTTTGTTTCTCTTTGAGTAGTGACTGCAAAAAGGAGAGTCTGAGAAACAAGTCTACACTTGGCACAAGAGGAGCAGGAGTAAAAACCGGGTTTAATTTTTTCTTTCTCTCATTTTTATTTTAAACTTCTGTGTGGCTCTTTCTCTAACAGGAGTTTACTAGTACTGTCTTAAATATCTTCTAGATACTTCTAAATATTTGAAGATAAACTATTTTCATAACTTAATGCTCATTTGTTTAAATAAAAGCTGTGGTGGGTTAGCCTGGAAAACAATTAGTATGCCTATGACAACCACTGGCCTTTTGTATGACCTGCGGGCCTCGTGCCAATGGGAGATTTGTCAAAATCATCAAAAGAAAATAAGACAGTTTTCTGTGAAATGATTTTTAAGAGGAAGAAAGACCAAAGTAACCAGAGGTAAAAGAAACAAAAGTAGAGACAGGAAGACAAAAAGTAGGAAGAAAGAGGAAGAAAATACGTAAACCAAAGGATCGTACAAAAAGTAACCATGAGAAACATGAAGAATGCATTAGAATCAATGAAAATAGCTAGGTGTATAACAGGGTAAAAAGTTGTGTTTGCTCTCCAAACTACACAATATACATTAAGTACTTACATGTACATAAATTATTTCTTTTATTCAAAATTATCAGAATCTCTGAAGGCAAATTCATATTTTAAATGATTTGGCTTAATTAACAGGAAGATTTTATTGATAATTTCTTTCAGCAGTATGAGTGGGAATAAGACTTTAGAATCAGATAAACTTATGTTTGAAAATCTGTTCCTTTACTCCAGGTCTATGACTTTGGGAAAGCTATATAATCTTTATGAATTGCAGGTTTTTTAATCTGTAAAATGGAGATATTAATACCACTTTACATATTAAATTTATAGAAACTTGGCTGGATATTAAATTCATAGAAACCACACAGATGTCTCCGTTTGAAACTTCTACTAAAGAGCTAAGGGGTTGGGTTTTGCTCTTATACCTGCTTGATAGCATCTGTTATTTTGGACACTCAAAAACAGTGTTTGGGATTACTTTGGCTGTATGGACTTGCTGAGAGTTAAAAAAAAAAATCTACCTCAGGTGTCTATCACTGAAACAAGCATAAATTTGTTTATTTGGTAGAATAAGAATACTTTTTGCACAAGAAGAGAGAAGGTCAGTTAGGGGCTTGCAACAATACTGGGACCCCTTCCTCTGCAATAAAGTTTCCCAGGGTCTGGCAACCAAAACCAGAACGCAGCTAGGGTTGAGAAATCCAGAGGTGGTGCTTGGTTGATAAGCTGACCCCCCAAGGTATCTTTAGTCTTGTGAATTTTGTGAAAAATGAAAGGGCAATAATAAAAGTAGCATCTAATTACTTATTTATTATTTGATGAAGCAAACAGAACCTCTTAATTTTCTATTTCTAGTGTCTGAAAGGTTTGGTAAAATTAGATATTGCATAGATCTCAGATGGCATAAGATTGGCTTCAATCATTGAAACTTTTTTTGAGAATTATGAGCAATATGTAGTTGATATTATATATAATATGCTATATATCATACATTATAATATCTGACCTATATTATGATACAAAGAAAAAAGTTAAGATAAATAATATGTCTGAATATGGGCAAGTGCGTATGTTCTCTTTCACCAAGTTGCCTTGTATTCTTTCTTTAGACTGAGAATCAAGGCCGTTTCTTTGGTGACAAAGGTACTTTTACAGAAACACAGTCTTGCACATCCATCATGGCAAATGCCGCTTGCCTGTGAATTTCTTGTATGTCTGTATAAACATACAGTAAAACACTGGAGCAAGATTTCCAAGCTACAGCTATTTGCAAGATTACTTTGTGAATTTAAAGAGCTAATATGTTTTGAAAATTTTCTATAGAGTTTTTTTCTATATATGTAAACAGGGCTATGTAAGACAGCATTTTCCTCATTTCATTCCAGAACACAGACAAAAAAGAAAAAGCAATAAAAAAAAATCCAGATATATCCTTAGTGAAAGCAGAAATAGTTTCAATGTGAAGACTCTATAATATATGTAAGGACTACTAAATTAAACTGAAACCAGGCAAAAGACACATGGGAGTAAGCAAGAGTAGTATCAAGGTTCGTGAGGCCAGAGGAAGCTGATCTCAGAAAGCACTAAGAAAAAAGCGTTTTTTGAAAGATATGGGGCTCATCTTGCTGTGTGAAAGTTCCTCTTTTTGTCTTGAGTGAGAATAAGGAGTCAGATGAGCAGGGCTCTAAGCCAAAGCCTCTGTTGGGTCCACTGTTGTGCAATGGAGAAGCAAGACAGATCATAGTGCTCAAAGAATTAACAAATGAGCCATAGTTGCGGAAGCCCTGTCTGTGTGATGTGAGAGTAGTCAACAGCCTTTGGGTTGCGGGGCGTAGCTGGTTAGTTCTCACTTTGTCCTCAAACCTCTGTAGTTCCTAGAAATAGCTCATCCAGGAAAATCCAGCCTATTCCATGATACACAAAGAAAGAGAGTGAGACTTTATCCAAAAATTCAATTAAAAAAAATAGTAGAAAAACAAATCGTACCTCCTCTTGTTTTAAGAACATACTCCAAAAACAAAATACCGTGTTGAGGAGAGAAACTGTGACCACTTCTGGAATCAAGAACTCTATAGAGGAAAAGAAATAAAGTAGAACTGTAGGAACTTGGGAAAAAAGGGTAGTGAGTTAAGAGTGAATAACAAAACACGAGTTGGAAGGAAGAATTCTTAACAGAAAAGAATATAAAAAACATAAATATCCACAAAAATGAAGACCAACTTTGAAGAGGAAGGAACACTGAGGAGAATAAATGCTGCAGAAAATAGAGAGAGAAGGACAATGAAACTGATGAATAGGAACCAAGGAATCAAAAACTTAAAAAGAAAATGAGAACTATAGAATACAGACAAGGAGACTTAACATACCTATAACTGGAGTATCTGAAGAAGAAAGCAAAAGAGACAGGACCAATATTAAAGATTTAATGTTAGACAACTTTCCTGAAATAAATGAAGATTTGAATCTACATTTTGTAAGAGCCTATCTATACCTGGTGGTGTAGAGGTTAAGTGTTATGGCTGCTAGCCAGAAGGTCGGCAGGTCAAATCCACCAGACACTCCTTGGAAACTCTAAATGGGGCATTTCTACTTTGTCTATAGAGTCAGAATTGACTAGATGGCAATGAGTTTGGTTTATTAGGAGTCAAGGAAAATGCACCTTTGGTGATCAAACACTGAGGAATATTGTAATTAAAGTATTAGACTTTAAAGAAATAAAAATTAAAAATCTGCTGGTCAGTGAGAAAAAAAGAATAAACTGCTTATAAATGAACATGAATAAGGATTTCCTCACATTTCTCTTCAGTAATGGAAGATAGTGAACAAACACTGAGATCTCATGAGCCAAGGATTTGCGATGCAGTCCACCTATTCTTAAAATGTGTGTGTTACAGCTGGTATAGTGGTTAATAGTATGACTGACAACCAAAACTTCGGCCCTTCAAATCCTCCAGGAACTCCTAGGAAACTCTATGACACAGTTCTACTCTAACCTATAGATACAGTCATTATGATTTGAACTTGACTCAATGGCAATGGGATGGGTTTTACTTTAAGAATTGTCTCAATTTCGATCACTTAAGATTCTGCGGGGATTGAGGATGGAGACTTGCTTTTAAAGTGGTGCTTAGGTTCTGATTCAGAATATTATTTTTTATGTTCCCATTATATTTTACTTATTGATAGGTTATGATATTAGAAATAGTTAATGATCAGTATGGCAGAGTCGCCATGAGTCGGATCCGACTCGACGGCACTTGGCTTGACATGGCAGAGACTCGACAGACCCGAGCAGGCAGCAGCCTTGGCCCTGCAACTGAAACTGGTTAGCTGACTTCCTCCTGGGGCAGCTGTTAACCATCTAAATTTTGGGATGCTTTGTACTCTGTGGTAGTGACCTTGATGTTGGAAATAGGCTGAAGGCAAACTCTTACTTATCAGCTGAATTGGAAGTATTTTGGTATTTTTTTTTCTTTAGTTAATATGACTGAGTGAAAATGTACATTCCCGTATAAATTTACATGTCCACCTATATGCAGCTTCCACTGCTTTCCCTGTCCGGTGACTACACACTATTCCTCTCTGCTCCATACATGTCTCATCCTCCCAATAGTCTCCTTTCCCCTCCTCTCCACCCACTCTCCTTCCTCCAATTTCTAGACACACATACTTACTACGCACCACGGTTCTCTCTGTTCCTCAGCCATACATGCCTGGAAGCACGGGGTATGTGAGCACAGCTTTCTTTCCCTTCATGAATCAAACAGGGATCTTATGAACTCATCTTATCATATAATACATGGTAATCAAGAGACCTGAAATAAATCTGTGTGGAAACAGCAACGATGAAATTACCTTTCCATACATTTGGAACAATAACAAAAACAAACAAACAAACAAACAAAATCTAATTGCTTGGATCACGTCCCTGATGGAGTTTGTGTGTAACTTAGAGTCTTTCCACTTTTTGAACAAAAATAGCATTGCACTATTTTTTTCTTTTTAAGGATAAATCCACAATTCCAAAAGAAAGAACATTTACTTTTGAACGTGTTTCATAAATACATAATGTCACGTCCCCATCTCTCTGGTCACAAAGTCTGTTGCATGAAAGAATAAAAACAGTATGATGCTTATAAGAGACATGCTTCCTAACACATATATGTCACATGTACTAGGGAGGCATTTTATTTGTCTGTTTCAGATAGCCGTAAACACATAAACATTCCTTTAAAAAAAAAAAAAAGTGATGAATCTCTAGCCATGCCTCCATTCCAGCCAAAGAATAAAATTGAAAATTTCCTTTTTTTAAAATTCTTTTATTTATTGTGATTAAGTGAAAGTGTACAATCCAGTTTAAATTTGCATGCCCACCTATTTGGAGCTCCTCTGCTCTCCTTACCCCGTGACAGCACATTCCTCCTTTCTGTTCTATACATGAAAATTTCCTTTTTAATCTCATCAGGTTCTTTTGTTGATCATTTATAATTTCTGAGATTCTGTATGTATAATGAATAATTTCCCAGAGAATGTAGCATAGAGTCAATGGTCTGAAGAGAGCAGTGAGGTATGGAAGCCCAGTCATAAGTCGTATCTCCAAAGTGAAGCACTCAAAGAATGTTCTAAGAAAAACTAGAATATAATAGAAAATTTCGGCAGAAACAGCACATTTTTCTGCTTGCTCAGTATGCCATTGTTTGTCTAATTCTGTTCATCCTACGCTTTGAACTTCCAGTGGTACTATTTTCCTAAAATAGTTTGGTATGATGTAAGGAAACAGCCTCTAGAGTGAGCATAGGAGGTCTGACAACTAAATTCAGGAACGTAATTGTTCTAAGTGCTACACACTTCATTACTGAATATCACTACAGTCATCTTCAAAGTACTTTCTTTGGGAAGCTATGCAGTGACGCCAGCAGCTCATCCACCCTTCAAAGCAATTTTGGAAATTTTTGTGCAATGGCCGTTGCTCATGTTGGCAGTGTGGCAAGTTCATGAACTTAATTTTACTGTTGTTTGTGAAGCAGCTTTTAGCCAACAAACAAATAATTGTATTGGAACACCCTCCCTGTTCAGCTGATCTGACCCCGAATGACTTTTTGTCTTTATCCACAGATAAAAGAAATATTGAAAGGAAGACATTTTGATGACATTTAGGACATCAAGGGTAATATGATGACAGCTCTGATAGCCATTCCGGAAAAAGAGCTCCAAAATTGCTTTGAACGGAGGATGGACTAGGTGCTGGCATCAGTATTTCCGAAGCTGAGTACTTCAAAAGTGACTGTGGTGACATCCAGCCATGAGTTATGCAGCACTTTTTTGAGGATCAGCTTAAGAACTTAATCGGCAGTCCTCATAGATAAAAACAGAGGCATGAGTATGTTTAAAATTAAAACATTCACTTAATTCTCAATAGTCTGCTGAACTGGTTATCTATCACTTGGATTATTGGCATTCAACAAATTGGTTTTTTTTTTTTTTTTTTTTTTAGTTAATTGCCTTACAGACAAATTTTATTCCTAGTTCAACACCGTTTCCTTCTCAAGGATGTCAAACTTCTGACCATCACATCACTAACTGCTCAGCTTTCCAACCTACAAATTTGGGAGTCATTATCAACACTTCTCTCTTGCAGCAACCGTTTGAATACCAAGTATTATTGATTTCATTAGGAAATCTCTTTCTCAAATCTGTCTTCTGGTCTCATTCCAGTGGAACTGACCGCAAAACTTCCCCTAGGACTGTGCCATGATCCCTTAATTATGTTCTTTTGTCTTCTTTTTGTCCCATTGTAGGTGCTGGGCATGCAACTGGAAGAAACAAGTAAAAATCCTTGGCCTAAAGAAGTTATAACCTAGGAGAGGAAAGTAGACAAGAAAGGAAAAGTACACGCTGTGTTAGAAGGCAATAAGTGCTTTGGAAAAAAACATAAAGCAGAAAATGGGTACAGGCAATGCCGTTAAAGTGAGGTAGCAATTTTAAATGAGAATGTCAGGAAAGGTCTTATGAGGTGTCAGCAAATGTTGAGTAACTTGAGGGACTACCCAGGAGGGGAAGCAACAGACGAATATTCTAGGGAGGAGAAGGAGAAGACAGAATGACTGACATATCTGAGAACAGCACAGGAGAAGAGTGCCTGGAGCAGAGTGGGTGAAGAGCGGAGACACGGAGAAGAGAACACAGGTTACTGGATGGAGAACTTTAGGGTCTAGGTGATGTGTCTGGACCTTTCCCCTGTGTGTGAATGGAACGCTCTGGAAGGTTTTAAGCAGAGGAGTGCAAATCTGTGATTCCTGTTTTGGCCAGCAATTTGTGGAGATGGATGAAAGAGAAGGGATCAGTTAAAAGTTATTAGAATAAACCAGTAGGTGACAGCAGCCAGTGCAAGTTTATGTTGTGGAGGCAGTGACAAGTGATCCAATTCCCAATGTATTTAGGAGGTAGAGCTAAAAAGATTTCTTAATAAATTTGGTGCAGGGCATGTGCAGGTGAAGGAGAGGTATTCAAGGCTGAGTGCAAGTTTCCTTGCGTCCGTAACTAGAATGATGTTGTTGTGTTGTTGTTAAGTGACATGGAGTCTGCTCTGACTTGTAATTCTATGTGCAACAGAGAGAAACACTACCTGGTTCTGCATCGTCTTCACACTTGTTGCTGTGTTTGAGTCCACCGTTGCAGCCATTGTGTCAGTCCATGTTGGTGTGGGTCTTCTTTATCGCTGACTGTTTGACCACGCACAGTGTGGTTTCCATTACCTAGGTTCAGACTGCTAAAGATGTTTGACAGAAAAGATTAGGGGTTTGGAGATAACAATTTTGCAGGGGATTACCGGGAGTTTGGTTTTAGACGTATTTAACATGCCTACTCTAGAAATGTCAGTCAATTGGAAATACGTGTATTTTGTAGTATTAAGGCACTTCATTCAGATAATTGTAAACATTTTATTCCATCTTATTTCCAGAAGCAGATACATGTATTTGAAAGTAATTAACTTATATAAGTTTTAGATTTATACAAGTAATAATTGACATATTATCAAATTTTACACAATGGTGTCTCTAGAGCCCAAGATTCTTTCAAATCTCTGTTCCTTTCTTACTTAAAAAACTGAAAATTCACGTTGCCGAGTTTATTCTGACTCATAGCAACCCTGTGAAGACAGAACAGAGCTGCTCCATAGGGTTTCCAAGGAGCACCTGGTGGATTCAAACTGCCAACCTTTGGATCAGCGTCCATAGGTCTTAACCACTATACTAGCAGGGCTTCCACTGTTATCTTTATCTGGGAGGGTCAGATTAAGTGTGCGAGAGTATGTGTGTGTCTGTGTTTAAACATACATATTAAAATATTGTGCTATGACTATATGGATATATAACCCACTGCCGTCAAGTCAATTCAGACTCCTATGATCTACAGGTCAGAGTAGAGCTGCCCCTTAGAGTTTCCTATATACATATATACATATATATATGTATACACACAAAATATGTGCTATGAAACTTCTGTTAGTGTTTGTCATTAAAAAGTTCAGCAGATTTTGTACACTCACCATTTTTGTAAGAGAAAAACAGATTTTTTTAAAGTTTCACTGTTGTTGACAATAGTCTGCCAAGAAAAAAATTGGCAAACTTGAATCTGGAAAAACAAACAAACAAACAAACAAACAAAACCTTCATGATCCCATTTTATTTCTCAGTTTCATTACTTTTATTAAAAAGTATTTCATCATTATTCCCTAAGACTTTATCACAGTAGCTGCTAACACACTTATTTGTTCATTCGTTTATGACTGAAGGAGAAGCTAGAAAATCATAAGCTGAGATCTGGAAGAAACACCAATACTTCCAACTAACCTTACCTTTCCAATTACCTCACACTGGGTAACTTTTTTAATTCTTATTTCTTCGCATTTACCAGCTGATAGTAGGGGAAGTCAAAGAAACAAACTTCAGTATGTTATTACAATTTCTGTTTTTTCATTTGTTGAGATTTTCTTTATTGTCTTGTGTATTATGTCTATCTTTTTTTAAATCCACATAATAGGAAAGAGTTTTATGTTACAAAAGTGCATTTTCCCCCAAATGTAAGTTGCTTTTATCTTTTGCTGTTCCAGTATCTCAAAGGAAACTTTAAACTTCTATCACTAGGTTTAATTAAATTTTGTAAAGTAGTTGATTAATACTGTACGGCTTTAAGCTTGAGTACTCCAACTGTACATGCTTTCTCAATATGATCATTAACTTTAAACCTCAAAGTGCAGTGTGAGGCTCGTCATTAATAATGGTAGATATAATCTATGCTTTGAAATGCTTTCCTTCAAAATGCTTCGAAATGCAGCCATTTGGAATATTTGACTAACTTCTTGCCTTTGTTTTAAACTTTGTCGTGTGCCTGATAGGAGCGTATACTACTAGCTGAAGAAATAAAGCTCTGACGCTTTCTTGTTCACTTTTGTTTACCATACAGACTATCTTTAATGTGTTATTTCCTTGGCAGGAAATTTTTTTACACTACTCATTGTTTTGGCAAAGGTAGTTTAGTTAAAAGTAGAAGTATTAATGCTTACATTCACTTAACTGGGCATATCTGAACTACAATTCCTAATGACATGCCACAAAGGAATGAGTAAGTGAAGGCATCATGGGCAGTCCCTTTAAACTGTACAAAGCTGACCTTCTTCTCCAGAAACCACTGTACCAGGTGGATACGCAGATCTCCAACATTCAGATCGAGCAATGACTTCATACCATTCTGCTTGTTAAGAAGCGGTAATTAATTTTTCTTACTTATTAAGATAAAAGAAGTCAATATGCTATCACTTTATTTCTGGAATCAAAGTGATCATTTATTTTTTTATATCCAGCTTTGAATACCACTGGTCTAGATAACCAGGCCCAAGTCCAAGTCCAAATTGTTTGTTGATTCTTACTGGCATGCTGGTTCCCTCATGGCTGAGTCTTCGGATTCCTGAAGGAAATAAACTTAGTCACTCATCAGTTTACTGGTTACCTAGAATTCTTTTGTTTTGTTGGGTATTGTCAACATTTGTAACTATTGAAATGGAATGTCAAAAGCCCACTCTCATTGGTCCTGAGATTAATCTGACAAGAGGCTTTGGAGATTGGTATCACACGCAAAGAAATGCCCCAATATTGAGTCAAAGGAAAGTTTCTCTGTGATGATGGCTGTAAACTATGAACTGTAAGTACGACCTTTTTCCCACAATGTGGAATGAGACCTGGTTGAAAAATACCAGAATACCAACTTGGAACCCAAGCGTATTAACAGGACTCAAATATCAAAGGCCAGTTTTCTTCTAAAAAGGCTTAAAAAAAAAAAAAAGTATGGATCTGATTGTCTCTTACACAAAGGCAAGTTGGAATTTGTAACCTGTGAAAACACTATAATTAAAACCTTGCTTTACATGGATCCATTATGTTAAATTTTCCACTAATTACTGACATTTTCTTTAATGTGTACATGTGGGGAACATGAGGATATGATTAGTTGAAGTTAAAAGTGTAAGCAGTAATGAGCACACTATAGATTTCCCTCTGTCTCTGGTTACACTAAGCTTCTTGAAGATAGGCTCTGCCCTTTCAGAGGTGTGGTACACATTGTAATTTGCTGTAATCAAACAGACGCATGTAAAGTAAAAATGACAATATTCATATACACATCTCAGGTTTCCTAACAAAAACCTTTCTTCTTGTGCAGGTAGTTTATAAATGATTGATAAAAGTAAGGAATGACTTCCCAAATGCAAAATTGGAATAAAAATCTCTTTGTTGGGAACTGTTGCAGTTGATGCACTTAAATCATTGTAAAAAGAAGGTGACAGGGCTGGAGTGGTGACTCCAACTAATGTCTGTTACAATACAATAATAAATGCTGGCTTCTGCAAAAGGAGACTTTCAGAGGCATTTCAGGATCTCAATCTTCCAGGGTCTGTGAAATTTCTTTCTAACTAATGTCTTTTTGATTGAAATAATCTCCTAAGAAGCTCATTTTTGGATAGTTGCAATTAGATGCTTATAAATTCATTTTGTTTTCTTGTAGATAATAATGTATCAAGAGACATATTATCTCTTTTTGCTTTGTTTCACTTGGGATTTATTTTTCCAGAAGATTCCTAGAATTTTAGTGGACTCTTTAGAGGTCTGTTTTGACAGCCCAGGGTGCAGGGCTCCTCTCTTTTTCCCCAAACCCCATTGCAAAGACCCCTTCCCAGGTCTGCCTTCTTTTTTTGCCTAAATTTCCGTTTCGTTTCTATTTCTAGTTCAGTTGCCTCTTTTTTAAATTTTTCCCAACTTTTGTAGCTCACATTCAGTAGAGAAAATACCTTTGTGGAATTAAAGCCATATTTACTTGAATTTCACATAAGCAGAATTCACAGTTTGGGGATTTTTAGTAATCTCACCTCCAACCTACACTGGCAAAAGGAAGTAGAAAGTTGCTGAGCCACACAGTGATACAAAGACCAAGTAGGCCAGGCATCAGAGGTAAACAAGGCTGACTCGTGCTTTTAACCTGAACTCTGGATGATAGTTCTGACAAGTCTATGCTCGGCTGAAGTCACCTATAATCAGTTTTGAACTAAGATTTCTACACCTGATCTGTTATATCACAAATAATTTCTTCTTATGGTCTTGTGATTTTAAAAAGGACTGGCATAGTGGTTAAGTACTATGGCTGCTAACCAAAAGGTTGGCAGCTCAAATCCACCAGAGGCTCACTGGAAACTCTTCGAAGCAGTTCTTCTCTGCCCTGTTGGGTCACAATGAGTTGGAACTGACTCGATGGCGCTGGATTGTTTGTTTAGCACTAAAAAGAACTGTGAAGTTAGCCTCTTTCTTTCAAACTCTGACTGTTATTCCCTTCTTTCTGTGTGTTTAGTGCTTTAAGGTTATCTGTTGCCTGTTCCTAGAGCAGGATATATGTCCTAACTTAGCCATGCTTTCCTCATACTTGGCCTCTATCATGCAGTTCTCCATAACCATCTTTTCCTCCACTGTAATATTCTTCAGACCTTAGATAAAACCAGTGTCACCTAACTTCAAGTTATCAATCTGATAGGAATAATTAAGTGGGCTAGCCACTTAATGAATGGATTCGGGTAAGTGAGTTGCTTCTTAAAAGAGCATTTACTAGTTGAAAGTCAGCTTTCTCATCAGGAACATTTTAGAGGGGGACAGGATCTTCTGCTTCTGAAAATACATAATACATGGGATAACGACCTGAAACCCTGGTAGTATGGTGGTTGAAGCTACAGCTGCTAACTGAAAAAAGGTCAGCAGTTCAAATCTACCAGGTGCTCCTTGGAAACATCACGGGGCAGTTCCACTTTGTCCTACAGTGTCACTACGAGTTAGAACTGACTTGATGACAACAGGGTTCACTTTGGGGTTTGGGGTTTGGGGTTTGTTCTTCAATTGGTTTCTGGGGCACCACCCACTTGTTTCTTCCTTCTTCACTATTTGTATGATTCTGACTAGTCTCTTTTGCTGCTTACTGCTCTTGCACCAGACTTCTTACCATGGGAGTGCTCCAGGATTCAGCCCTTAGTCCTTTCTCCAGAACATGTTCAATACAGGTCCATGCTCAATACTCAGGTGATTACATATGATGTTTAAACATTATTCATATACTAAGGGCTTTTCCATTGCAACATGTCTTGCGTATATATTGTGTCTTATTAAAAGCTCATCATATATACGTTATTATCATCTAAAGTTGTCCAGATAAAGACATAGCTCTGTCTAAAACAAGGCAGAGGCTGAACATAAAGTCACATGGTCTGACTTTAGGTTTGTATGCATTAACTGTCTCATTGGTCAGGAATTAAAGAGAGATATTATACCTTTGATGCTTTCAATTACATTTATAGAGGACAGCTGAGTTAGTGGTAAGAATACGGGCTTTGTTGGCAAACTAACCAGGATCCAAAGTATACAGCTCTACCTGCTAATATGTGTTTCTAGGCAGGTCAAACAACCTCTTTGACTCTCAGTTTTCTCATCTGAGACATGGGAATCATAATGGCAATCTTCATAAAATGCCTAGTATGGTGTCTGGCAGACTGAATACTTAAAACGTATTATTATTATTTTTTAGCTTTGCTGCTTGTAGCAGGACAAGCCATAGCTACTGACAGGAATACTGTTAAAAACCAACTGAGGGAACATATCTTCCATTTCCTTCCTTACGGATACTTGTCAGAAGTATTTATCACTCTATGAGGAAGAGATAAGCTAGAAAGATAATTTGAAAATTAAAGGCTACCATGTCGGATTGCAGTCAGGAAGCTTACCAAACAAGGGGCCAGAGTAGTCTAGAGATCCACTTCTCTCCTCTTCTGAGTTTCACTGTCTTTCCTTGAACGCCTGAGTAATTAGCAGAACTTCAGTCCTTCATTCAAAACACAATTACTGAGCCTTTATTTTAGACCAATTATTATATCTTGATCTGGAGTTACAAAAGTCTGGAAGTATAAATTTGGCCTTCAGAAATCCACAATTTAGTGGAGGGTACTCCTTCGTTTATTCAAAGAATCCTTGTTGAGAATGTAATATATCAAGGGACAAGGACATATCACGTGAGTTAAAAGACAGTCTTTGTCAGCAAAGATTTTGCAGCCTTACTATGAAGACAGATAAAAGGAAATAGGTGCAGGTTAATAAATGTAAAGACAGAAGGAAACCCAATATATAGTGCACCTACAAAAGAGTCCCTAATCTAGTTAGAGAGGTGGTGTGGAAAGGTAGAATTGGGTAAGGAAGGTTTCCTGAAAAGCCTGCATCTGAAGGATAAGTCAGAATTAGATGGATCAAGTATAGACCAGTGTCTGCCACACAGCAAATGTTCAACAAATATTAACAATGCTTATTATCTGCCCATTGGTCTGACATGTTGCTTCCAGGTCACCTCCTCACACTATATTCAAGTTCAGGCAATCAGCCATTTATCTCTATGGCATTCCTGTCTGCAAGCAGCATGTGGCATGGGAGCCCTGCTTTCTCTGATATACATGTTCTTCAGTTGATTTCTGGGGCACCACCCTCTTGTTTCTTCCTTCTTCACTATTTGTATGATTCTGAACAGTCTCTTTTGGTGCATACTATTCTTGTACCTGATTTCTTACTGTGGGAGTGCTCCAGGTTTCAGTCCTCAGTCCTTTCTTCAAAACATGTTCAATACAGGTCCGGGCTCAATACCCAGGTGATTACATCTGATGTTTAAACACTGTTCATATACTGATGGTTCCCACATGTCTATCTCTGCATCATATCATACTCCTGAATTCTTTTCTAAAAAATCTTTTTAAGTTGTGTTTTGTGTGACGGCACTTGGCTCTGGCTTGGCTTTGTGTGAAGGTCTACAGAGCAATCTTCTCATTAAATAGTTATTACACATATTGTTTTATGCCATTGGTTAAAACCCCACAATATGTCAAGACTCCTTTCTTGAACTTGGGTTCATGATTAGCAGCTTTCCGGTCCCCTCCCATCTTCTACGCCCCCGGGCTAGTGTGTCCCTTTAGCCTCATTTAGTTTTATGGGCCTGTCTAATCTTTGGATGAAGGGTGACTTCATTACTGAGTTAAGAAATGTATCCAGGGGCTGTAATTTCAGGGTTTCTGCAGCCTCTTTCACTCCTGAATTCTTGACTTCTATATCCAATTACTTACTAAGAGGATAGATAAAAATGGATTTTTCAGAATGGTTTAAAAATCTGAGACTATCTATGCTCTTAATGAAGGCTTTCTAGAAGATCCTACCATGAAGAACTCACCAAACTCACTGCCATTGAGTCAATTCCAACTCATAGCAACTCTATAGGACAGAGTAGAACTCTTCCCACAGTTTCCAAGGAGCCCCTGATAGATTTGAACAGCTAACATTTGGGTTAGCAGACATAGCACTTAACGACTACCCTGCTGGGGAAGCAGAGCTTAATAATAAGGTCAGTCAGATGACCTCTTCTGTGCATGTCAATAAGCCACTTTCTCTAGAAACCTTTTTGAGTATTCAGCAAGTTCATGAGTAAATTGGCTGGGATAACAGTCTTAAAGCTAGACATGTGGTTATTGACATGAAAGCTAAACTGTGTACTCCACAGCCTTTCAATACTTGAAATAACCTGGTAGTTTTCAGTTTAATGAAACAGTCCAGGGGCCCCAGCCATCTCAAATCATCTTTAATGTGGTGACAAATTAGTTATGTCAGACTCTTGACATCATGAAAATCAATAAACCAAATCCAGCACTGTTGAGTCAATACTGACTCAGTGACCCTAAAGGAGAGAGTAGAACTGCCCTATAGAGTTTCCAAGGAGCACCTGGTGATTTGAACTGCCAGTCTTTTAACGAGCAGACAGAGCACTTAACTCCAACCCCACCAGGGTGTCCCGACATTGTGAACCAGCAAACCCACTACTGTTGAGTCAGGTCCAACTCACAGCTATGCTAGAGGTCAAATTAGAACTGCCTATAGAGTTTCCAAGGAGCGCCTGACAGATATGAGCTGCCAACCTTTTGGTCAGCAGATGTGACACTAACCCACTAGCCACCAGGGTTTCCTGACATCGTGAAGGTGGAAGCAATTTGTTTTCAGAAGAAAAAACATTATGGACTTAGAATTTTATCTCTGATAACTCTGTTGTAAACACTTAATGAATGTGTTATCATTAAATGACTTTATATAACATTGTTAATGACCGCAGTACTCACATTGCAGCAAAAAAGACAGAGGAAAGTCGACACAACCAGAACTTGTGCAGAACAAATGATCCAGATGAGAGAACAACATAGAGAGAGAGGGAGAGTGCACCATGGATCAGTAAGATGGTTTTCTCAAGTCTTTGTCTATGTAGTGCTCCGTGCATGTGTGAGAGGAATTATTCGAGGCTGGGAAAAGAATCCTCAGAAACGAGAAGGTAAAATAATTTCTAGGGATCACAGGATTGTGATATCTCCTTTCTTATGATCCAGAGTGAAAATATTTTTATTTTTTAGACATACTTTTTCTTATTATGAGTGCGTGAGAATATACAATCCCATATAAATTTGCATACTGACCAATGAGTGGTTCTCACTGCTCTCCCTGCCAGGTGACAGCACACTCCTCCTCTCCATTCTGTACATATCATATCTTCCTAACAATCTCCTAATCTTTCCTCTCCACCCTCTCCCCCGCATCCAGTAAGAGGTCGGCTGGATGATATCCTATAGATGCATAGAACCATAAAGTGCATACATGATATGGTTGCTCTGTGTCACCAAGTCCAATCCATTTCTGCCTGAAGAGTTGACCTCCATTATGATTTATGGACTGGGACAGCGTCAGGGCCAGGGGCCATCCTCCCGGGGAACCCCGAGGCTCCTGGACCATCAATTGTAGTGTTTTAGTGGAGATCTCAGGGTGTACCTCATTTTTATTTTTGTGTTCCTTCCACCGTGAGACTCAACTTTGTGCGCCCTATCACGGCTATCACTGGTGGTGGCCGGGCACCATCCTAACTCTTCCAGTTACATGTTGTTCCTGCTGAGTTGGGACCATTTGGTGTACCTCAGATGACAGCTTAGCAGCTTTTAAGACCCCAGATACCAAAGAATGAAAATATTTTTAAATACATTAGATATGGGGTAGAATATTCAGATTAACACTTTAGTTGTGGAATTAAACTAGCTTTACAATAAATGTTGATTAG
Organism: Heterohyrax brucei; assembly: GCA_028571685.1. NCBI lineage: Eukaryota > Metazoa > Chordata > Mammalia > Hyracoidea > Procaviidae > Heterohyrax > Heterohyrax brucei. Next base: position 13,538,184 of record CM053164.1, on the reverse strand, counting down.
CACTTGCTCCAAAAAAATGAAAATAAAAATAAAAACCAAACGCACTGCTACTGAGTTGATTACAACTCACAGTGACCCTATAGACAGAGTAGAACCACTTCATAGCTTCCAAGGAGCATCTGGTGGATTTGAACTGCTGATCTTTTGGTTAGCAGCTGGAGCACTTAACTACTAAATGACCAGGGTTTCCGAACCATAGATAAATTTAAAATCAAGTACCAAAAAGTTGCAACTTACACCAGGTTGTATGCTGCTACAAAATCCAACCATACTTAAAGTAGTAAGTATATCAAAATCTGACAAAGAAAGTAAAATTCACAGCTTTCAGTACTCCACCAAAAAGTATTAAAACACAAAAGAGATGGAAAATACACTAACATCCTAACAAATAACACTAGCAGATCAGTAAAAACAAACCTAGAAATGACAAAGACGACAAAACTAGTACAAAGAGATGCTAAAGGGACGTATATGTTCCACATGGTGGAGACGGTAAAGGAAAACATTAGCATTATGAAGAGAAAAATGTTTAATGTAAAAAAAAAGTCCAAATGAAGTTTTTAGATATAAAAGAAAACAATATTTGAAATGAGTGGAAAGAACAGCATATTAGGCAACACAGAAGAAAGGCTCGGGGAACAATGTTCATAGTAATGGAAAGTGTTCAAAATAAAGCCAAGACTGAAAAGAGACTAAAAAAGGAACAGAATCAGTTATTTGCTACAATCAAATGTACGTGTAATTGGAGTACCAGAAGGAGAGAAGTGGGGATAGGCATTCAAAAAAAGTTGTCAGAGGAAAAATTATACTGCATACAGAAATAATCAGTGCGGTCTTCTCATCAGAGTCCACATATGTAAAAAGAAATGGAGAAACATCTGTAAAAGATGAAAAAAATTTTTTCAAACTTACAATTCTTTGTCCATCAGGCCAGCCAAGTGCCGTCAAGTCAGATCCGACAAATCATCTTTTAACAACCAAAGTCAGTTAGAGGCTTTTCCAGAACAAATTTATCATCAGATTACTTGCAATATAAACATGTTAAAGCAAATTCTTCTAGTAAAATAAACATATATATGTGTGTGAGTGTGTGTCAGAATTTAATTTTGACCTATAAAAAATAAATAAAGAACACTGGGAATTATAAATATGTGGAAAGTATAAAATCTATTTTTTCTTGTTTTTAAATCTCTATAAAAGAAGGTAAAATGGAGGGTCAGTGAAATAGAAGAAGACTCCCAGTGAAATGGGTTGACACAGTAGCTACAACAATAATCTCAAATATAGGAAGGATTGCGAGGATGGTGCAGGCAAAATTACCTTCTCTTTCACACAGGATTGCTAGCAGTCAGAAGCAACCTGATGGCACATAACAGCTACGAAAGATAACTGACTATTTAAAACACTGTTTGTAGTATATGCTGAAGTAAAATGCAGGACAATAGTAGCGTGAAGAACATTAGAGAGAAAGTGGAATTAAATTGTTGTACATTTCTAACACTGTCTACAAAGTGTGAAAAGTTCGAAGTATATGGTAAACATTAGAGAAAACATTAAAAAATTAATAAATTAAGTACAAGTGCTTGTAAACAGTAAGATCATATTACTAATTAATGAATAACTCATTACTGCTGAGTCAATTCTGAATCATAACAGCCTTGTAGGATAGAGTAGAACTGCCCCATAGGGTTTCTAAGGAGCAGCTGGTGGATGTGAAGTGCCAAGTTTTTGGTTAGCAGTCAAATGCTTAACTACTCACCACTAGTATTCCCAGTACTAAACAGCAACAATAAAAAAAGGACATTAAAAAAAATGCTACCTTTAAAAGACAGAAAATATGGAAAAAAAATAGAACTAACAATCAAAAGAAAGTTGGAATAGCTTTGTTATCACACAAAGTAAATTTTATAACAGAGTATTACTAGGGAAAAGGAAAACATTTTATGATGACAAGTATTTGAAAATTTCAAATGATTTGATATTATGCAACACATTTAAAAATCACTGGTTAAGAGAAGAAACCTCAAGTGACTTCAAAATATTCTGTATAGAATAAAGATTAAAAACATAGAATTTGTAGAACACAGTTAAAGTAATTACTAGAGAAAAATTTATAGCATTAGGTTCTATAGTTAATAAATGCATAAAAATCATTAGCTTGTCCTCTATTTTAAGAAACTTGAAAGAGCAAATTGAACACAGAGTAAGCAGACAAAAGCAGAAAGCACAGAATTCAAAAACAGAAAGGCAACGCAGAAAAATCAATAAAACCAAAAGTTAGTTCTTAGAAAAATAAATAAATAAAGTGAGATTACTAAAGGAAAAAAAAAACTATAAAGAGAAAGACACAAATAACAAATGCTAGGAATCAAAGAAGAGATATCACTAAAAATCCAACAGACACGTAAAGGGAAATATGAGAAAATTACAAACAACTGTATGCCTATACATATATTTGAGGACTTGAATGAACTGAGCAAATTTCTTGAGAAACCAAAAACAGTCATCTAGGAAAATGAGCCCCATAAATTTTGCTGCTTTGCTCCCCAACTTCCATTTCTGTTTCCACTTAACGAAGCTCTTAAGTTTATTTTGGCTGATGCTTGTTTGTTCATTTATTTTGGTTTGGTTTTTCATCCATTCACTGCAGCCTGTAAACTGACTCCAGGCAGTACATTAGTGAAAGAGTAGGACTTGCCTGGTTTGATTTCACCTCTCAGGGATTACAGTCATTTTAGACAATGTCTGTGGTCGATTGACTGAAAAATACTGTCTGTAAATTAAGTTCACCAACTCATCCTAGAAAAAGTGCTACATACCACATTGTTGAATATCACCATGGTCACCTTTGAAATACTCTCCTTGGTAAGCTATGCACCGACCCAGTGCCTAGCTCACCCTTCAAAGCAGTTTTGGAACTCATTTTCTGGAGTGGCCATCAGAACTGTCATTGTATTATCCTTGATGTCCTCAACATCATCAAAATGTTCTTCCTTTCAATACTTCTTTTGTCTTCAGGTTAAGAAAAAAGTCATTGGGGGCCAGATCTGGTGAGGAGTGAAGGTCTTCCGATAGAGTTATTTGTTTACTGGCTAAAAACTTCCCCACAGACAACTACACAATTAAGTTCATGAACTTGCCTCCATGCCACGGTGCACAATGGCCATTCCACAGAGTTCCAAAATTGTTTTGAAGAATGGACTAGGTGCTGGCATCAATGCATAGCTTCCCAAGGTGAGTACTTTGAACATGACTGCAGTGATATTCAGCAATGCAGTATGCAACACTTAGAACAATCAAGTTCATAGACTTAATTGTCAGAACTTGTTTATATAGATTTTACTCTCATACCACTTTTATTGACTATGTACTTGCGGTCCTAGCTTACGAAATCAGGCAAGAAAAAGTAATTAGAAAAGAAACAACCTTTTATTTTTATATGACATCATCATCTTAGAAAATCCTAATAAATATAAACAAAAAAAGTCTGGTTTAGAAATTTTGCAAGATAGAAAGTCAGCGTAGAAAGTCAAATCTGATTGTTTATACCAGCAAAGAACAACTGGAAATCAAAATTAAATAAATGATACTATTTTCAATAGCATTAGAAATAAGAGGTATTGAGAGATAAATGATCTGAATTACTTATGACCTCTCTACAAAAAAAAAAAAAAAAAAAAAACCTACAGACTCAAAAACCTAAATATATAGAGGAAGATGTCATATTTATAGATAAGAAGATTTGATATTATTAACATGTCATTTCTCAAAAAATTGTTCTATGGGGTCAGCGCAGTTACAATCAAAATCCAGAAGGCAACTTTTAAAACTGATTTTAAAATTCATCTACAAATTGAAAATAGTTTTTTTTTAAAGAAGGAAAAAAGAGAATTTCTATTGCCTGATTTTCAATAAAGCTAAAGATTTTAGACTGCACTGTAGGGTCACTGTGAGACAGAATTGACCCGATGGAACACAACTGCAGACTAGTCTAGACTTGTGATGTTGGCTGAAGAAAAGCTGTGTCAATGAATGAAAGAGAAGAGAATGCTCAGCAATAAAGCTATGTCTATCTGGGCATTTTTGACAAAGGTAACAAGGCAATTCAATGGAAAAATGCTCATTTTTTTCAAGAAATAAAACTAGTTGCTATTCAGTCACTTCCAACTCATAATAACCTTATTTCCCAGTACTATTTCTCAAAACTTATGCTCTTAGTACTTCTTGAAAGTCTCACTACGAGTTTCAAGAAATAGCACTGTGAAACTGGATAATTTTAATTAAAAATATGAAATTCCATTCTAATCTAAAACCACACACAGAATGCTTCAGGAAAAACATTTGTTATATTATGTGTAATTTGATGTAGATCACAAGTGATTTCAGTCACCAAGGTCCCTGACAGGCTAACTCATGATAAACAATAGGTCCACATATAGACAAGTCTCTTTTGAGTCTTCTCCTTTTGTTCTATTGGTCATTTTTTTTAATCTTTTGGTAATACCTCAAGGAACAATAATACATTTGTAAGAATTCTTAGTACCATGCAAGGCAAAGCGTCTCATCTCGTTTTTCTTGAGGACTGTTTTGGCTTTCTTACTTTGCTACAGATGTTTATAAGCAGTTTATCAAGTTACCACTCAGAAAAAAAGGTTGAGAATTTCATTAGAATTTTGTTGAAACTAGAGCTCATTTTTAGGGAAAATGAACATTTCTATGACAGCAAGATATTTAGCCTATGATCATAGTATGCTTCTTTAGACCTATTTGTATATGTCTAAGTCTACTTATCACTGCTAAAAAATTTGTGATACTCTTCTACATAAAGATTGCTTATATCATTTTATGATTTATTACTGAACTCTATATTTTGATGAGAATACAAACGCTTTATTTTTTTAATTACATTTTTTTCGCTTGGTTGCTGCAATTAAAAAAATATAGCCAATTTTGTCCTTGAATTTAGTATACAGAAACCTTATTAAGCACACTTCCTAATTCTAATAAATCATCTGAAAATATGGTTTTAGGTATAAACGATCATATTATGCTCCAATGATTGAAATGTAAACTTCTTTTTCAATGCTAGTAGATTTACATATTTAAGTAATTTTATACAACTGCCTTTTATTGTTATTCTGATGGCACACGTAGAAAAAAAATTTCATGTCTTGTTTTTAGATCTGAATCTCAAAAGAATATTACCATTTAGTTTAAGAACATTCTACCATGTAGGATTTATGTTAATATAGCTTTCTTATGAAATCTTTATAAGATTAAGAACATTACTTTCTATTTCTAGCTTAAAAATAGGTTTTGTTCTTAATGTATGTTGGATGTTATTCTATTATTTTTCAAGTGCTATTGTGTATTTTCTCCATTTATCTATGAAAGTAAAGAATTACATTAATTGTTTTTCTCGTGTTAATTGACCCTGTGTTCCTAGAACAATCCTAATTTGATCATAATTGCTTTACAGCATTGCTAGATGCAATTTTCTAATTACACGTATGGAGTTTTACAACTATGTTTAAGAATAAGATTTGGTAGTAGTTTTCACGTGCATTGTTTCTGTAAGATTTCATATCAAGATTAAACCAGCCTCATAAAGTGAGTTGAGAATCTTGCCTAAATTCTCTTGTATAGGGTCATAAGAACTGGAATCACCTAGACAGCAGCAGTTTGAGGTTTTTCTTTAAGGTAATTTTATCAGATTTAAATTCTTCAACTGAGTGTTTAGCTCATTGATTTCCACTGTTCCTTCCTCTTTAATAAATAAATTTAAGACTATATATTTTCTTCCCTATACTCCTTTAGCTTTGCAGTGAATTAAAAACACTTTGTAAAAAGTCCTATTTATCTTTTAGCTGGGGGAGCTATAGTATGGTTATTTTAATGAACACGTTTGCAGGCAATTTATCTCCCAGGTGACCTCAAATATAATTTTTATATTGTCTATTTTCTTTTTTCCAAATTCCTTTTGAAAATCATATTAATGAGAAAGGTAGAACATTTATCATAATCATGGTTAAGTAAATTCTTTATTGAAGCAGCATAGAAAGCTGTAACAATACCATTTTGTTTCAAGAGCAGAAGCTAAGCTCACACATTTTATTAGATTTATTCTATTCTGTTTGAATCAAAACACATAAGAAAAATTCCCCAAAGCACAGACTTGAGCACCATCATTATTCAACAGTGTCTGGTGTTATTTTAAACAGGTTTTTGTGAGGTTAAAAAGAAAGCACATATGAGAAAGTATCTTGTCTATAGCACCTAACAACAACTACAGTAGAAACTTAATAAATTTCAACTCAAGCTAAGTCTAATCTAATAATAAAATATGAATAAGAATCAATGCTTACAGGGAACATACTATACACCAAGACTCTTTGAAACATTTTATACAGATTATCATATTCCATTGGTTTAAAGACAAATATTTCTTCATTTGTTCAAATTTTATTATCTCTGAAATTTCAGTGAGGTGTACAATGAAGTTTAGCATCATTATCCCCATTTTACAGACTAAATGCTCTTTGTAATTCAATTTCCTGTTGCTACCCAGAAACTTTTTGGTTCAAATGACAAAAGATGTATTTTTTTTTTTCTCATCCTCATTCATTACTCATGGGCCGCTGTGGAGTCACAGAAACACTCTTTCTGCCAGTTAGAAATGTGTCCTGCAGTGTCACTATGAGTTGGAATCAATGGCAATGCATTTAATCTTCATGGGAGGAGATCACTTGGTCTTTTCTCAGAGAGAGCAACTGGTGGTTTTAAACCATCTACACTTTGGTTAGCAGATGAGTGCTTAACCACTGTGCAACCACTGTTCGTGGACATAGTAGGAACTAATATTTGTCAAATGATGAAATGCACTAACTAAATAAATGTATAATGTTCAAAATTCTTCTTTTCAGGGATGTAGCTAGTGGTCCCCTGGCCTCATTGTTTAGGAATAGCACAGCAAAACCGTTTCACTAAATGATATATATTCTTACTGATGACCTTTAGTTTTCTGTGAATATGCTACAGTCTATTATGTTTTTGGCAAGTAAGCAATGTAATGAAAGATATGAAAAAAACACTAAATATCATTTAAGCTAAAACTTGTGGCTTTTAGAGGACTAAGCTTCATTTATTACAAAACATCACATTATATAACACTTCATTTCCTAATAAGTCCTGGTAAATGAGATGATAAATCTTTTAAAATGAGCTCTATCTGAAAGCAAAAAAACAAAGATCATTACTCTAAAAGAGTTGCTAAATGGAATAGACCAGCAATAACACAGATAACAAATAATATCATAAAAGCAGTTTATAGAAGTCAAGTTTATGATGATCTAATTAGAGCCGAGTTCATGTTCTTTTATCTCTGATGATTCTGATCACATTCTTCCAAAGATTCTTCAGTCTTTAAAGGGTGTGTCATTACCCCAGTTCTCCTGAGATCCATCCTGACCTGTTTTGCTCATTCATATTCATGGATTCAGTGACTACCCATAAACCCAATACCCATACACACTTCTCTAGCTTAGAACTCTCAAGTTCTAGACTCATCTATTTCTTAGATACATGTGTCTGGATATCTCCAGACTCTTTGAATTCAATATGTCCATGACACAAATAAAAAAAAAAGAGAGCTAGAAAAAGAGCAGGAGACACATGCTTTAAGACCAAGTAGCCCCCAGTTGTTAGTCCGGTGAACACATACATATTTACCTGACTTTTTTAGTTTCCTATTTTACTTCTCTAAAAATGTCAATAAGCTTCCTACTGTTGTATGATGATGACTTCCATGTGTCAACTAGGCTGGGCCGTAGTGCTGAGCTATCTGGTAGACCAGTACTCTAGTTGCTACTATAATTGTTGATGTTATTAATTGTCATGGAGTTCATTCCAACTCATAGCAATTCTGTAGGTGTCACAGCAGAATTGTGCACCACAGAGTTTATAAGATAAGCAGATCACCAGGATCATTTCCCAGGGTGTGTCTTGGTGGGATGCTTTGGCTGGTACTCAAGAGCTTAACCATTTCTGCTACTCAGGGACTCTATAAAACATTTATGTGTTAGTAAATTAGTTGGCTTTAAAAGCATAGCACATATATTTCATAATGTTGGTGGACCTCAGTCAGTCCGTTGAAAGTCTTAAAGGCAAAAAAAGGAGTTTCCTCAGGGTGTGTTCTGTCTCCAGACTGTCAACAGACATATTGGCAGAGCTCTTACTTAACCCTGTACTTGGAACTCTGTCACCCGACCTATAGATTTTGGGTTTGGCAGGCCTTTATCTCTCTACATACGTATATACAGTAGAGAGTTACGCAAATGTATATACAGACACAGAGATATATACAAGTATATATGTATTGATCAAGGATGGTGGGAAAAGAAATGATGTGATGTGAGAAGTTATTCAGATATATATCTGAATATATATACACATATGTGTGTGTGTTTATTCATATACATATAGGTGTGCATGACTGAAGCCATAGTGTTTTAATCTCTTCATATGCATTTAAAAGCTAGACAGTCAATAAGGAATACCGAAAAGAATTGATGCCTTTGAATTGTGATGTTTGTGAAGAATGTTAAATATATTATAGACTGCCACGACAATAAATGAATCTGTCTTGGAGGAAATACAGCCAGACTTTTTTTTTAAAAGCAAGGAGAGTGAGACTTCATCTCACATACTGTGGACATGTTATCTGGAGAATCAGCCCCTGGAGAAGGACATCATGCTTGATAAAGTAGAAGATTAATGAAAGAAAATAAAAAAGAAAAGAAAACCTCAATAAGATGGCTTGACACAGCAGCTACAGCAATGAGCTCAGGCATAACGAGGAACATGAGAATGGTACAGGGCTGGGCATCATTCCCTTCTGTTGCATATAGGATCACTGAGTCAAAACCCACTTGATGGCATCTAGCAACAACAGCGTACGAACATGTACACACATGTGTGTCACTGGTTCTATTTCTCTAGAGATTCCCCGAGTAAGACAAGGTGCCTTTAGCATACCATGAATCAACATAGATAATGTCTGCTACAGAGAGTCAAATGCATATGAGGACTGCCAATTAAGTTCACAAACTTATCCTAGAAAAAAGTGCTATGTAACTTACGGCAGAATATCACTGATCTCTTCCAAATACTCCCCCTCAGAAGCTGTGCACTGACAACAGGCCTAGTTCACCCTTCAAAGCACTTTTGGAACTGTTTTTCTGGAATGGCCATCAGAGCTGTCATCATATTACCCCTCATATCCTGAATATCACCAAAATGTCTTCCTTTCAATATTTTATCTGTGAGGAAAGAAAAAAAGTCATTGTAGGCCAGATTAGGTGAGTAGGGAAGGTTTCCCAATACAGTTATTTGTTGACCGGCTGAAAACTCTCACTGACGACTATGCAATAAAGTTTGCAATTTGCCACCTTGTGATTGCTGGCAATGGCCATTCCAGAAAGAGTTCCAAAATTGTTTTGAAGGGTGGACTGGGAGCCGGCATCAGTGCATAGCTTTCCAAGGGGTGTAGTTCAAAAGCGACCATAGTGATATTCAGCAAAGAGGTGTGTGGCACTTAAAACAATTAAGTTTGTGGACTTAACTTTCGGACCTCTTATAAGACACATAATCAATGTCTCATATCGGCTTTATGCTCCTTTCTAAACAAGTAAAGCATTCTATCTCATTTAAAGAACACTGTTAAGTCAGTAGTCTGCAGCCAGAATGATAGTTATCTGTTCAAGTGTCTCACCTCTTTCCCTGTCATAGTATCCAACGTGTCTTGATAGTCATTCCTTCTCATGTGGCATCCTTTTCCCATTATCTTTGAACAAGCTTTCAAACCTCCCTGCTCAGAAGTTCTTGTTTGCCTCCAGTCAACGCAGTCAGTTCCCTTCCAGACCTACCCTCTCTGGAACAATCCACCCAGAAAACCGGAATGACTCTCTCCCATCACTTCACGCCCTCCACTGCCTGCAGAATGGAGATCTTCCTCAGTGCAGCATCAGCACCGGAAGTCATCCGCTCACCGGCCGCCTGGAGCGCTGGCCACGCCCACCGGTGTATCTCTGCTTCAGCATCACCGCGGTTCCCACAGGTATAGCCTGTTATACCCACCTGTGCACTTTAAAATGTGCGCCGCCCACTTCCGAAAGCACTCCTTTCCCTTTCTTTGGCAGGCCTGAATACCTGCTCGTGTTTTCAACGTGTGCCACGTGTCACTTTTCTGACTGAAGTGTCTAGGAATGGTCTTCACTTGGTTTCGGGTCGTTAAAATAGAAGGAAAAATTGTTGCACAATGGGAACGCGTTGCCGCAATTTTTCACTATTTGAAGCTGCAGTCTGACCTATCATCCACTGTGACTGTGGCTCATTCATTGACTTCTGCGGCAGCGTTGCAAGTCCAGGCTTGCGGAGACATCTGGGATCTCCGAGACACAGTCACCTCAGTTCCCCCTGTTGTCCCTCTTGATTTCACTTGGCTGTTCTTGGAGGATCTTAAGATTAACAAAATAAGCAAAGTGAGACAGTTTCAGCTACTTAAGATAATTACGTTTCCAGGAAATCTGGTCTCTGGGTAAAGGGGAAAAAACAGTAGCAACCCTGACTCTTCCAGTTGGACAAGTTTGTTTGGATAGAAACAGCTGTTAAAATATAAATGTGATATTTGACTTCAAACAGGAGCAGAAAACAATACATAGTGCAGTCTGATGAGTCATTCCAGCGATAGAGAGCCTTAGCCTGAGGTTTTGTGACCGATTCTGCTTGAGAAAAAAACTAGTCAGACATTGGAATGAAAATGGGGGTCTGAAACTGGACATTATAAAACAGCTTTTCAAACTGCTTCCTCTAATAATAGCCGAAGGACTTGAGCTTTTTCTCTAAAATGGAAAAGAATAGGTGGTTGGCCTGCCTCACAAGAATATTGGGAAAATGCGTGGATTCTACAATGGTTGAAAATACCAAACGCTGATCTTGTTAATGAAACCTGTCTTGCTTTCATGTAAAGAAGTGATAAAAATCTTACTAAGATACATCATTGAAAGACAAAGAGGGGAAACGTCTTCATTATCTAGCACTGCTGTAACAGAAACACCACAAGTGGATGGCTTTAACAGATAGACATTTATTTTCTCACAGTTTAGAAGGCTAGGAGTCTTCTAGAATGGCTTTTTCTGTCTATTGGCTTCAGAAGAATGTCCTTGTCTCTTCTGAGCTTCTGCTCCTGGGTGATGTTCACATAGCCTGGTGTCTCTCTTCCCTCATCTTTGTTTTTTTTTTTTTTTTTTTTGATAGCTCCTTTAGTCTCTTTTGTATCTGAAAGTGAGTTTGATTTAAAATACAGCCCTACAGGAATTGTGTCTCCTTAACGTTACAGAGATGACCCCAGGCACAAGGATTAGGATTGACACAAATTTGGGGGAACACCACTGAATCTGTAACAGACATTTATTTCTACCACTTAAAATATTTATACTGAACTGTTTATCAGTTCAATTTAAATCTAAATTGTAAGAGGAGAACAAGAGGGAAATTTTCAGCATGCCAGAGGTTTGGCCCACTGAACCCTGAACCTAAAGCTTCCACATCTGTTTGTTCTGTCGTCTTCAGCTCTTCAGGTTCACAAATCTCTTCCCTAGATAAAAGTCTAAAAAATGACTTGCATGTGAAAAACGAGGCGTGTGATATTTTTAAAACTGTCCACAAAGTGATTGGAAAACATTTAAATGGTGTGTGAGAACTGAGTCACTCATCCTCACAAGGAAACACACAGTTGCTCTTGTTTGTAAAAGATGACACTTCAGAAAGTGTTATTTCCTGTGTTGCCATAATCAGCCTGACTTACACTTGACCTCTGCAGTGGTGATGGCTGTGTCATAACATCCCCACCCTCTGCTCTGTGACCCTGTAACTCCACAGCATACTGAGTGAGACAGCTGGCAGGAGTTAGGGTGCTGGTTTTGGTCATTGACAAAGAATTCTCCGGCCTGTCCGTAGCAACTTGGCAGCTGTTACACATCCACATACCTGACATAACTTCACCCACCATGACAACTGCAGGGAGGTTTGTCATGATCTCAGTGGCTCTCTCTGGGTTTGGCTTCACTGAATGAGCCCAGTCCACAAGTAGCCAGGGATAGTCATCCAGGTGTGCTGTGCAAAAGAAAAAGTCAAAGTGATAAATGTGGGAATGGAAAAGGAAGTTGTGAGGGACACAACGTCTATGGGAGATGGAAAAAACAATGAAAGAAAGTTTGATGAAAGGAAGAATAGGTCAGATTTCAGAAGCAATTCTCCTGTATCATCTTGAACCATTCTTCGACAATATGAATGGCAGTGGTACACGGGATTCTGGCAATATCATCAGTCAGGCTAGGGAGTAACAGGGAAACAGATCATCAGCTGCTCAAATGTAAATTTAAGTGGAAGCTGCAGAAAATTAAAACAAGTTCATGAGAACTAAACAGTGATCTTGACTATCTCTCATCTGAATTTAGACACCGTGTCAAGAATAGATTTGAGGCACCGAACACTAATGAACAAAAGCCAGATGAGTTGTGAGATGAAGTCAAGGATATCATACCTGAAAAAAGCAACAGGTCATTCACTAAAGAGACAGGAAAGGAAAAAAACTAGTAAAAACACCAAATTGGATTTTAAAAGAGACTCGGAAACTCACTCTTGAATAGAGTAACTAAAATAAACAGAAGAAATAATGAAGTAAAACAGCAGGACAGAAGATTTCAGAAGGCAACTTGGAAAAATAAAATATTATAATAGAATGTGTGAATAACTGGAGTTGGAAAATCAAGAAGGAGGAACACGGCAGTCATTTCCCAAGCTGAAAGAACTGAAGGAAAAAAAAATCAAGCCTCAAGTTGCAATATTAAAGGATTTTATGGGAAAAAAATGAATGACTCAGAAAGCATCAAAAGAAAATATAAGGAATACACGGACTCACTGTACTGAAAAAGAATTGGTTGACCTTCAACTATTTCAGGGGGTGGCATATTATCAAGAACTACTGATACTGAGGAAACCCTGGTGGTGTAGTGGTTAAGTGCTATGGCTGCTGACCAAAAGGCTGGCAGTTCAAATCCATCAGGCACTCTTTTGAAACTCTACGGGACAGTTCTACTCTGACCCTTAGGGTCACTATGAGTTGGACCCGACTCAATGGCAATGGGTAGTGGTATTGAAGGAAGTAGTTCAAGCTGCACTGAGGCACTGGTGGAAAAACTGTGTTGCAAGAAGGGAGGAAATATCAACCGAAAGGTTTCAAAAAACGGGCATAACGTTGGGAGTGCTTACTCCTCTATGCCTAGAAATTGGGAACACAGCTACCTGGCCAGCTGACAAGAACAGCTCCACATATCTATCTGTTTCGAAGGATGGCAATCGAACAGAATGTGGAAATGATGGAACAATATCATTAATATCACACTCAAGTGAACTATGCTAAAGATAATGGAAAAATGGTTGTGGCAGTACGTTGACTGGGAATTGTCAGAAATTTAAGATGGATTCAGAATGGGGAACAAGGGATACCATTGCTATGTTAGATGAATCTTGACTAAAAGCAGAGAAAGCTAGAAAGATCTTCACAGATTTATTGATTCTGCAAAGGCATTTGTGCAGATCTTAACAAATTATGGATAAAATTGAAAAGCACAGGGATTCCAGAACATTCATTTTTGCTCATGGGGAATCTGCATACTTGAAGAGGCAGTTATTCTAACAGAACAAGGTTTTCAACACCTTGTAGTTTAAAACTAGAAAAGGTGTGAATCAGGGTTGTGTCCCCTCACCATACTTCATCTGTTTGCAGAGGAAATAATCTGAGAAGCTGGACTATATAAAGAAGAATGTGCCATTGGGTTTGGAGGAATTCTCATTAAGAACCTGTGATACTAGAATTTTGCTTGCTGAAATTGAGAAGGACTTGAAGCGCTTACTGATGAAGATCAAAAGCTACAGCCTTCAATATGAATTACACCTCAACATGCAGCAAACAGAAATTCTCATAACTGGACCAATAAGCAACACCACAGTAAATGGAGACAAGTTCAAAGTCACCAAGGATTTCATTTTGCTTGTTTCCACAGTCCCCCCCCAACAAAAGAAACAGTCAAGAAGTCAAATGATGTATTTCACGGGGAAAATCTGCTTGAAAAGAACTCTTTAAAACGTAAAAAAAGAAACGATGTCATCTTGAGTGCTAAACTGAAAATCACCCAAGTCATAGTATTTTCAGTTGGCTCTTCTTCACTGGAAAACTGGACAATGACTAAGGAAGAACAAATAAAAACAGATGCATTTGGATAATGGTGTTGAGAAAGAGTATTGAATATACCGTGGACTGCTGTAAGAATGAACAAATCTGCTTTGGAAGAAGTACAACCAGAATGCTTCTTAGAAGCCAGGGTGGCAAGACTTCATCCACTGACTTTGGGCATGTTATCAGGAGGGACCAACCCCCTGCAGAAGGACACCAAGCTTGGTAGAGAGTCAGCAAAAAAGAACAAGACCCTTAAGATGGATTGACACAGCGACTACAACAATGTCCTCAAGCAGAGCAGTGTTTGTGAGGGTGATGTAGAACAGGACAGTGTTTTGTTCTGTTGTGCAGACGGTTGTGTCTGAGGCTGGGTTTTCTAGGGGATCAAAACCAGTAATATGTGTATGTACAAGGAAAACTTTATGTAGAAGAAACAGCTTAGCACTTGTAGAAGGTGAATGTCCTAAGTCCTGGTACAAGCCTCACATGGCCACAGGAGCAGGTGAAGCCAAGGTCAGAGGCCAGAGTTCTAGATCATGGGCTGTTTAGGCCCAGGGATCCTAAGTTGGTGGGCGAGAATGCACGGTCTCTGCTGACGCATGGAGCTGCGGGGGCTGGCAAACCCAGCATCTGCAGGTCACAGAACAGGACTCTCACTCACTGGTTGTGAGGGTTGGTGGATACAACAGCTGCTACTTCAGGTCCAGGAACCAGACGCAAAAGAGAGCAGGAGCTTCTGGCAATGTGAGCAGACAGGAAGTAGTTGTTGGAAGGTAGAGAGAGGAGAGCTGACTGCCACTTGATGTGGCAGCCAAACATCGAGTTGCCAAGTTGACACCGTCTTAACCACACAGGTTGCCATGAGTCCAAAGCAATTGGTTGACACCTACCAACAACACCATTTCACCTTAAACTTACTGACAATGATTCTTTGCATAGGCAGCTTTGCGTGCACATCTTGCTTAAATACAAACTGAAAAAAAATTACTATTTAATTGTCCAGGAGGCCCTGAATGGTGCCAGGTGTTTAATATGTTCACCTGTTAATTGAGAGGTTCAAGTTCACCCAGAGATAGAAGAGATTCAAGTCCGCCCAGAGACAGAAAAAAAGCCTAGCGGTCGGATTTCAAAAAAACTATCAGCCATTGAGGAAACCCTGGTGGTGTAGTGGTTAAGTGCTATATTTGCTTACCCTAAGGTCAGCAGTTCGAATCATCTGAGTGCTCCTTGGAAACTCAACAGAGAAGTTCTACACTGTCCTACAGGGTTTCTTTGGGTTGAAATGGACTCAACAGCAGTAGGTATGGTTGAAATTTATAAATAATTATTAATAAATATTTATGCTGGATGTAAATAACTAACATGTATTATTTCATAATATATTCAGAAATTGATCATCCTAATTTTTGTACAATGATGGAAAGGAGAAGATCCAAGGAAGGTTAAATAAGAGAAAGGTTATTTCTGAAATATAAGCAGAAGACATAGAGTAGAGATGAGATAATTAAAAATAGTGGCTAGAGTAAGGATCATTGCTGTTTGACTGAGATAAGTCTGTGTATGACTCTCAATTCTTGGACATCTTACTGGACCTCTCCAGTCTCTGTTTTTTTATCTATAAACTGGAGGCATGCATGGTATTGATCTCACATGGTAGCTGTGAGAACCAAATTCCAGTATATGGGATACTTTCAGGGTATGCATGACTGACTCCTGATGCTTAGTAAATACTGGCTCAAAAAAAAAAAAAAATTAAGTCTCAACATGTGACCTGTCATTCAGACAGTCATTCAGCAAATATTTGTTGGGCCTTGCTGATTCTTAATAAATATCCAGTATTATCATTATTTTAAGACATATTTGCTTATGGCTGGTTTATATGTCTTCATTCAAGAAAGAACAAACCCTAGTCGTCCATTAAGGTGTTCTGTTAGAAGAATGAAAACACGAGCCAAAAAAAGCTTTCTGGCCTGAATTTTAAGAGGTGTCTTCCATATTAGAAATGAAACTTTACTATGAGACTTGTGATTATACCTCTCTTACTCAACTCTTTGATTACTTGGTAACCAAGTAAAAGAGGTCATCGATTCATAAAAGTTCTTCTCTTGTGAATTTCAAGTTTATAAAAATCCGTATGGCTGGAAGCTGTCTCAACAAGTCCTATAGCTAACTAATAAAGTGATCCAAAGAGCCAGATGAGGTAGGAATTGTTTATAGAACATCTCTGCAGCTGCAACACTCTCAGACATTCTCTGACTAATCTATTCTAGAATATTAGACTTAGAAAGTTGAATGCCTTCCTTTTCTTCAACTCCAAATCAAATTTCTTCTTTTCTCATTTATCTTTTGTGAATGAGGATTTTTCCCCCCTTATTAATAACACTTTCATGTAGGTGAAGGCAGTGATTGGTCCTCTTCTCATGTTGAAGTCTCTATGTTTTGTCTGATTGTTCACCAGCAAAGAATAGATACTGATGTCTACCATGGACCTTCTGAAGAAAAAGGCCATGCAGATAACTTGTCGGAAATGCTGCTATTTTGCTATGTCCCAATTTCCCAAATGCCCACTCAATCCTTACATAGAATGCCAATATTTTAAAAACATACACATTAGAGCTAAAGAAACAGCCAATGAGTTTGAGTGAATTTCAGTTTCAAAAGTCAGCATGAGCCTCCTGGCCACCCCTCCAGACTTTTTGTTCCACTATCAGAGTTTCTGTTTGTGATTCCCATGGATGTTTCCTCCAGCATTACAGAGGATATACTTGTATTTCCTTCTCTTGGTTGCTTCTTATGAAAGATGAAGCCTTCGTTTACAAACACTGCTTGGTTCTCTGAATCACCTCTCAGTATTTTCATATACATACAAACTAAAACTCGTTGACATCAGGTCAATTTTTACCCATAGTGACCCTGGAAGACAGAGTAGAACTGCCCTACAAGGTTTCCAAGGAGCAGCTCGTGGATTTGAACTGCTGATCTTTCGGTTTACCAGACCAATTGCATTCACTGGAAACCCTGATGGGTAGTGGTTAAGAGCTATAGCTGCTAATCAGAAGTTTGGCAGTGAAAATCCCCTAGGCGCTCCTTGGACACTCTGTGAGGCAGTTCTCTGTCTATAGGGTCGCTATGAGTCAGAATTCACTCGTTGGCAGTAAGTTTATCCCATTAACCACTATAGCCATTTTTATTGTTTGCCTTTGTGACTTTAAGATATGTCTGTGTCTGTTGTGTGTTCCAGCAGTGTTTCACAATGTTTCTTGACTGCCTACTCTCAAAATGACACTATTGGTCCCAGCCTTTTCTCAGTCCTTCTCTCACGTTCTCGGTCATGCCTTCTGTCAGCTATGCAATTAAATCATTACCATGTTTACACGTTGCACTCTTCTCTGCCTATTTGCTGTCTCTAAATTTTGAAAAGTTGTAAGGACAATAATGTTGCATGACTATTTAAGTACTATTCGATGCCAGGCTGAGGAATTTACTAGGATTTACGTTTCCTGTCCTAAAGGCCTATTTTAAGACACCCTAAGCCTCTCTAAGAATTACTCAGCACCCAGCTTGCAGAAAGCATGCCATAGCTTAGTTTACCTTTGTCTTAGGCTGGGTTTTCTAGGGAAGCAAAACCAGTAACACGTGTAGGTACAAGGAAAGATTTATAATATATATATAGATAGATAGATAGATACAAATATAGGAAACAGCTCATGTAAACACAGAAGCTGAATGTCCCAAGCTCTGGCACAAGCCTCACGTGGCCATGGAAGCTGAGGAACCCAAGATCAGCAAGTCAGAGAGCAGAGTTCTAGATCACCGGTTGTGTCGGTCAGTGGATCCCAAGCTGGTGGCGAGACGAAGCGACAGAGGCTGGCGAACCCAGGATCGGCAGGTCAGGGAGCAGGACTCTCAAGTGCCGACCGTACGGACTGATGAGTCCAACAACTGCTAGCTCAAGTCCCGGAACCAGATGCTGGAAGCAGAGAGCAGGAGCTCCTGGCCACGTGAGCGACCAGCTGTAGTGAAAGGTTGCAAGATAAGAGCCGAGGGGCGGGGAGCCACCATAAACCCCTCCCTGCCACTTAATATGCAGCCAAATATGTAGTAGCCAAATTGACGTGATCCTGACCACCACAACTTTATAACTGGATCGTTTGTTTTAATGCAGAACATTTTTTTTTTTAAGGAAATATTTACCATTTAGGAAAAAAGGAGTATATTTAGAAAAAAATATAATTACATCTTAAAGTTACAAAGGCAACCAGTAAATAATTTGGAATTTCTAATTGGTCTTCCTCTCTTGCATTGTCTGTTGTTATTATATCCACTTAGCAATTTTTGGAAAATCTGGTGGCATAGTGGTTAGCAGCTACTGCTGCTAACCAAAAGGTCAGCAGTTGAAATCCATTAAGAACTCCTTGGGAATTCTATGAGGCAGTTCTAGTCTGTCCTATAGGGCCACTATGAGTATGCCTAGTGGACAGATTGACTCATTGGAACACTATCAATTAATATCTGTAGCTTTAGTCTTTATTTTTAAAACTAATTTTCTTTCCATTTGGAAACTATGGTAGCCTTGTGGTTAAGTACTACAGCTGTTAACCTCAAGATCAGCAGCTTGAATCTGTGAGCCATGCCCTGGAAACTCTACTGGGCAGTTCTAGTCTTTCCTGTAGGGTCACTATGAGTTGGAATCGCCTTTGGGACTTTTTGTTTATTTGCTAATTCTGAACCAAGAAGCTTTCTGAGTTCCAAGTAGATTGCCTTCTTCTTTTTAAAAGGCTCAGGGCCATATATTTCTTTGCTCATTTAAACTTTCCAACCTCTTCCATCTGTTTCCATAAATTTGTAGCGATCTCTCATTAGCTGATGGTTTCTTCCCACCCTAACTTCAACATCTTTGGAACTTTTAAGGTTTTAATTTCAATGGAGGTCTTTGGAGGGCAGAGGGACAAATGCCTAGGTTTATTCTTCACTCCTGAGTTAGAACTGTCTGGTTATTCCTTCTCAGGAATCTTTTTCTCTCGAACTCATTGTTTCTTTACTTTTTTTGTTGACATTAAGACAGTGCTCTTAGACAGAACTTTTTTTTTTCATCTTATAAATATGAAGATAGATTGTCCCAAAGGATAGTAATGTGGCAAGACTTTAAATGGACTTGTATAAAGACTCATTTATATTCAGGCATTATTTTAAGGATTGTTTGTGATATTGGAGAAAATACAGGCTTTGTGGTTAAGACTTACAGCTGCTAAGCAAAAGGCTGTCAGTTTGAATCCACCAGGTACTCTTCAGAAATCCTATGGGACAGTTCTGCTCTGTGAGGGTTGCTATGTGTCAGAACAGACTCAATGACAATGGGTTTGGTTTCAGTTTTTCATATAAACTGAAGCAAATTTCATAACTTTTCTAAGCTGAGGATAAAAAGGATAAAAATATCCTTTTCAGTTTAATGGGATTGCTATAAGAAAATACAATCAAGTGCATGACACTTAACAAGTGTTCAGTTACTTCAGTCCACAAAGATTCACGTTTATGTTCTGCTTGGGGGCAGGAGGAATCTCTGGGTGGTGTAAACGTTAACAGTTTGGCTGCTCATCAAAAGGTTGGTGGTTTGAGTCCACTCAGAGGTTCCATTGTAAACTCTATGGAGCACTATTTTATTCCGGCACATATGAGATGGTCATGAAGTGGAACTGAGTTGATGGCAAATGGTTTTTTGGGAGGTGGGGTTAGGAGCATGGGGTATGCACTGGTCAGCAACCACTTCTGTTAGTATTGTCTCTAAGAAGGAACATTTTAGTGCAGCAGAGTTATCAGTAAGTAGTCACTGTCATCCCAGTGTTATACCACCCCATTCCTATACCAGCTTCATTGTGGTTAGTGACCCACCCTGGACCACAGACGGGACCTATTGGTTGAGATAGACTCAGGTGGTACACGTGAATGTGAGACAAGAGCAGATTAAAAGACAGTAATAAAGAGGAGGGATTTATAGAGACCCTGAAATTATTTGGAATAATTCAGCTAGAAAAGCTGAGTTCACTGATGAATACAGAAGAGGTGAGACGTTTTGCATATAACAAAGAAGTATTAAATAATAAAAACAATTCCTTAAGAGTATAATGGAAATACCACTTAGTTAGAATATTAGAACTTTAGGTTTTAGTAGTACCTATGTTACCAGCTAGTACTTTGGCAATGAGGAACTTGCCTTGATATCAAAATCTGTTTGTATGATACAGATGAAATAATATTTTTTGAGGGGGTAACATTTTATACTCCTCTTACAAGACTATAAACTCTTCTGTTTCCTGGGATGATTAATGAGGTATATATCTGAGGGGGTTAGTCACTAGATGCATCACCACATTAAAATATATAAGATCTATTAGTTAATGGAAAGCTGAGAAAATGTCAAAACACTCAGAAAGTGAAGCAAAAAAAAACTAGTTGAACTTACACAACTTTGAATAAATCAAGTACACGTTTTCAAAAAACAGTCAGTCAGTCTAATAATGCTGAAATTCATGCTTTTATTGAATTAGACTTATGTAAAAATAATTAAAATCTACAGAAAATGTTGGTTTTGTTTCAACCTCATCTATCAGACTCACATTTTATAAATGTAAACACACCAACTCAAATGTAGTATAAATATCTGTGATGATAATAAAAGACATTTATTAAAAATTTAGACTATCACTTCTCATGAAATGTGAAACTATTCAAGAGTTTTGTATGAATTGACTCCACGGGGGTCTTGATCAAATACTAAACAAGCTTCTTAATGTTAAGAGCTCTTTGAAAATAGTCCATGAAAGAGGGCGATATTGCTTTCCAGCAAAGTGATTGAATCAGATTCTCATGGGTGATAAAAGTAGGAGAACTAATTTGAGTTTAGCTGGTTATTCATTTTAGAATGTCAGTGAAGTTACAGAAGATATTGAATTTGTGTGTCAGCACATCTTGCTTCTCAGTTCAGGGCACTGAAAAGATGCAGAATCCCTGGCTCCATCAAAGCTAGAGGAATTCCATTAGACTGACCAAAGACACAAACAAGACAAGCAGTGATGCCTCGATGGAGCTTAGTTAATGCCTGCAGGCGTGTACTAACATTAAAACAGTTGAGATGTGATCTCACAAGACAGTGGAGAAGAAGTGTAAGCACATGTGTCTACCAATAAACTATATAATCTTGGAAAAATATCCAAGACTCATCTTCTTGAAAATGGACTGATGACATCTGCCTTGAAAGTATGCATTATTGCGACTGACGCTTAGTCAACTGACGTTCAGTGAAACAATAGTGACAGTAATGACAGCCCTAGGATATTTACATTTCAAACAAGACAGAAATTTATAGACTTTGAATAGACATAGGCTTTCATGATTTCTTAAAGTAGCTTGGCTTCCTCATTACCAAAAAAAAAAAAAAAAGAGAGAGAGAATATTTAAAGTTTATCTTCCTTTTCCTGTCCCTTGCCCTTCCAGAAGAATCTTTCAACCCCACTTGTGACCTGGAAGCTTTGCCTGGAAATCAAAACTTTCAGCTGTTAGTGATGCTAACATTTCTGTTTCCAAGCCTGTAATAACGAGCTATGCCCCTTTTCGTAGCTGCCTCCAGATGTGTTCTTAAATCTGAGCAATTCTACAAAAATAGCCTTCCATGAACCCTGTATGTGGAGACATGGTTCACAGAAGGTATTAGCAGAAGCACACAGAGCTGTGTCCACAGTAGAACCAATCACCAATTTAGAATTCAGTAGAATGGTAAAATGGAAAGTAGCAGAAAAAAGAAAGGAGAGGCCAACATTTCAAAGATTAAATAGGAGATTCTGGAGACCACCTAGCCAGTCTATTCTGTCAGCTGCCTTACAACATTATGGAATCCAAGCCTTCAAGCTGAAGTCTGAGAAAGGGCTGAACATTTTCATTTTCAGCCCAAACATCTGGACATTTTTAACAAGGCAGGGTAATCAAATCACAAGAGACTGTAACAGTGATTATTCACTCTTCCCATACCCGGTACCAATCTATGTAGCAGTGCCAAAGTCCATCATTAGATCAAACCAGCCCTGCCGTCCAGCTGCCAGACACTGTTAGATAAAACCGCACGGATGTGCTGCTAAGCTCTGTGACTTATATTTAAATTCCCAAACTCAACTTGACCTTCGATGGTTATAGTGATGCTTAAACTGATCTCCTGTTACTCCCTTCCCTGAAGTGACTGAGCCACTTTTTTACAGTTTCTCATGCCACTTACTTAACCTCTGATCCTCACACCCTAAATATAATCTTTCCTTATTTTATGGATAAAATAAATCACTAAAGGCAAATTTCCTACAACCTTTCAACTCTTTCCCCATCCACCTCATTTAATAACTCCTTGCTTGAATGTCTCTTTATCTCCTCTCCTGAGGGAGATAGGGTTCATTTTTTAGGGAATACTGAAGCCATACTAAGATGTTATTTGATCTTACACATTTGTTCTTTCCCTTTTTCAATCTTTCCCAAGAAATATATCCTCCCCAACTTGGATACTCAGTTTATTTCTCCTCACTTTCTTTCTCATCCTGTAATCATGCCTGTCTTCCTAATACTGCGCAAATCACTCTGAGACATCATGTTTTGGTACAGATATTCTAGTAGGTGTCCAGTAATAGGCAGTGCCATTTCTTGAGGAAGGAGTGACTTGGTATCAGTCACCGAGTCTCCATGCTGGCTGCAAGAGTAGCTGATCTCTCATCTTGAAAAACTGACTTTTCTATCTTCTGTTTTCTCTTCAAACAATGGTCCTTTTTCTCTCTTTAAAGATAAGTTTCTTGAATAAAAAAGTCTGTATTCATGATTTTCGTTTTCTCACTCTTGGTCCCAGTTGTCTGTTTGCTGTATTATGACTACACACACATGATGAAGTTTTGTAGATGTCTGGTGATACCTCCAGCCTGACGTACACGCAAAGACAATGTCTGCTTCTCTAACCTTGTCCACTCTGACTCTAGTCTTATGATTAACCCTCTATATGCTCATAGATTCTGGGATACTCTTTTAGTTCCCTAAACCAAAACACCAAATCCATTGCTATCTGGTTGATTCTGAGAAGAACTGTCCATAGTTCTATTATATTTTTGTGTTTTTTTTTAAAAAAACATTTTCCAATTAGTTAACTTTAACTGCTATGGGGCAGTTCTACTCTGATCTATTAGGGTTGCTAGGAGTTGGAATCGACTCGACAGCAGGGTGACTGGTTTTCTTCCATTTTTAGTTGCTATATACCACCAAATGAATATCCTAAGTTTTGCTGTCATTTTAGAGGATATTAGAATCTATTCCAATTCAGAATAGAACTGTCTTATAGTGTTTCTAAGGAGTGCCTGGTGCATTTGAACTGTTGACCTTTTGTTTAGCAGCTGCAGTAATTAACCACTATGCCACTGGGGTTTCCTCTAGTTCTCTAGCTTTTCTTAAGGCTGTTTCCCAAAGTTACCAAGTCCTCTTCTTCCTTTACCCTTCCTTAAATTGGGAACATAGAGCCCAGGTGGCAAACCGGTTAAGAGCTTAGCTGCCAGCCAGGAGGTACCAGTTCAAATTCACCTTGGAAATCCTATGGGGCCATTCCGTTCTGTCCTATAAGGTCACTGTAAGTCAGAACCAACTCCATGGTGCCTAACAACAACAACAGTAGTAGCTATGAAAGAAAGAAGTTCTTAGCCAGTGCCTGATTGGTGAAAAGTTCCTTGTCCTGATGTGATTATTGCCCCGGTAGGGCCTGGGTGGGGGTATCTCACAGAACAAAGTACTGGATGAAAAACAGCAGGAAGCCATCAACGTTTCAAGGCACCAATTTAGATCTGGAGGACGATTATGGAACAAGTAATTAAACTCTATCACAGAGTGAGAAAACAGACGACAGTGGCCACGGACAGAGGTCCAGAGAATTTTTACTGTTCGAAAAGCAAGAAGTGTTGTTTCAGCTACTTAAAAACAAAGAAACGAACAAAAAGCCTCCCAAACATAAACTGTTTTAGGTACATTAAAATATGTAATGTAATACAATAAAAAATCGATTGAAGAAATATATGAACAGATGATTGAAATTTCTGGAATGTATCTGTTTCTAATCCCATTCCTTTTCTGTCAACAGCAAGAGGATTATCTTTCCACTACTCTGATACATTTTCTGTTACTCATACGAGCTTTTAAACTTGAACTGCATATGGATGTATTTATAAACAATACATAATATTGTTTTCTGTGGTTGGAACTTTACATGAATAAATTCACATTGTACTCATTTACTTTAACTTGAGTTTTTAATTCAGTATTAGGTTTTTGAGATGTATTTATTGGAGCCCTGGAGGTGCCGTGGTTAAGAGCTTAACGGCCATCTGAAAGTCAGAAGTTTGAATCTACCAGCCTCTCCTTGGAAGCTCTATAGAGCAGCTCAGCTGTGTCCTATATGATCACTCTGAGTCAGAATCATTACAACAGTAAGTTTTTTTTGTGTTTTTCTTTTAAAATAAGGTTCCAATTAGTTAACTTTTGCTGCCACAGTATGTATGTCCCAAGTTTTGTTTATCCATTGCCATTTTGGTGGACGCTTAGGTGGCTGCCAGTGTTTTTCTGTTTCAAATTAGGCCACACAGACCTTTTCCACATGTCTCCTTATCTCAGTATTGTACAAACAGGACAGGCATTTCTAGGTTGGACATGGAAAGAGGTAATTATTAAGATCATTGGGTCTGTACACTTTTGTTTTACTACCAAACCAGACCCATTGGTATCAAGTCGATTTCAACTCGTAACAACCCTATAGGACAGAGTAGAATTGCTGCATAGAGTTTCCAATGAGCCCCTGGTGGATCTGAGCTGCTGACCTTTTGGTTAACAGACACAGCTGTTACCCACTATGCCATCAGGGTTTCTATTCTTCAAAAGAGTTGCACTAATTTTCTGTCTTTCTAATAATAGAGAATTCTCAATTATTGAAATGATCCAACATTAAAATGTTGGTCAGTTTGAAGGATTTGAAATGGCTTCACATGACTTTATTTCACATTTCTTTGCTTTCTCCTAAGACTTAGAATTTCCCCAGATCAGATTGTCTTTCTCCCTCTGTTTTTTTATTTTTCCATTTTAATTATTTTACTGAATTGTAATAAATCTTCATATTTTCTAGTTATTGATTTCTTTTATACTTTGTGAGTTCCAACTATCTTCTTTGTGTGCATGGCTTGTCCTGCAACTTCATTTATGACGTTTTATTTCAATTTCATATAATAAAAATTTTGGAGTCAAATTTACCAATTTTTTAAATTTCTTGAAATGTACATTTTCACTCAGTCATATTAAAAAAAAAAAAAGAACACTTTCAGTACTCCAAAGGCCATATACATCTTCTCAGTTATATTGTTTATAAAGTTCTAAAGCTTTACTTTTCGAACTTTCAAATTAGAGCACTTAAGTGTGTTATTTTACATATGTGCAAATTTTTACTGCAGCAGCTCGGCTGTGGGTGTGCATATATTTCAATTAACTTGTTCTCATTGCTTCTATAGCTCTGCTACTTCCAGACCTTAAGGCTGCCTTTAAATATTTCAGACAGATTCTGTTTACATTCATCTTGTCATTCCATGTGTTCTTCAGCTTACCTAGTGTCTAAACACATCTCTATCCGTGGTTCTTGGTATCTCTTCCTAATGACAGACGTACGTAGTTAATTTCAATCAGTAACCATCATTAGAATTTCCAAGAGGCATCTCAAACCCAACACTACTCACTCCAAACTTCTCTTATCCCTGTATTTTCTCCCACAATCAGTGGCTTTCCAAATCCAATTGTCAAAGGGTAGAGAGGAAAGAAAATAAGGCAACTTATCTGCAACTGTGAGCAAATTACTTAAGCAATTCTGTGCCTCATTTCCCCCTCTTCTTTAAAATAGGCGTAATAACAGTAGTTTTCCCATATCTGTGTGTGCATAGTATGTGCATTTGTGCGTGTGCATGTACTTGTAATGTTTTAGAACAATGCCCAGCACTTAGCCAGCACTAGGTGAGTGTTAACTCCAGAATGGTGCAAAGTGGTTAAGTGCTTGATTACTAGCAGAAAGGTTGATGGTTCAAACTCACCCAGAGCCATCTTGGGAGACAGGCCTGGCAGACTACTTGTGAAGGTCCACGGCCTTGAAAACTCTGTGGAGCACAGATCTACTTGAACACACAGGGGCTTTTTATGTGTTGGAATCAACTCAATAGCACCTAATAACAATAGCAACATATAAGGACTGATAGTTATGTTCATGAACCCATCCTAGAAAAAGCACTACACACCCCATTGCTGAATATCACTGCGACAACCTTCACAGTACTCCCCTTGGGAAGCTATGCACTAACACCAGTGCCTTCAAAGCAATTTTGGAACTCTTGCTGAAATGGCCATCAGAACTCTGGTCATATTACTGTTGATGTCCTAGCTGCCATCAAGATGTCTTCCTTTCAAAGTCACTGAGTGACTTAGCAGATGAGTGGGGAGTGTGTTGCAATACAGTTACTTGTTTGCTGGCTAAAAATTCCCTCCCAAACAACTATACAATTAAGTTTGTGAGCTTGCCACCATGCCACCATGTGCAATGGCCATTCCAGAAAGAGTTCCAAAATTGCTTTAAAGGGTGGACTGGGCACTGGAATTAGGACATAGCTTCCCAAGAGGAGGATTTTGAAAGTGACTGTAGTCACTTAGACCATAGTATGTAGCACTTAGAACAATCGTTTGCAGACTTAGTTGCCAGATCTCATGTACGTGTTAAATAATACTACACATTATTTCTAAAACATGCTGAACATGGTGTTATTTATTCATTATTGTGATGCAATGAGAAAATTTTATAAACCCCAAATATATAATATGTACTTAAGTTGGTTAGATTCACTTTGAAAGAACATCTTTTATTGCTTTTCCTTTCTTCTTCCTGATAAAGACATGACTGGAGGCCCTGGGTGGAAAATGGGAAGACATTTGCTCGCTAACCAAAAGGATGTGGCTTTGAGTCCACCTAGGGGTGCTGTCGACGAAAGACTCCATGATGTACTTTTGAAAAATCAGCCACTGAGAACTCCATGGAGTGACTGTATAACTGGAAGAATGCAAACAAGTGCCACTGAAACTTAGATGTAAAAAAAAAAAAAAAATTTAACCGTGTGCTTATTGCTAAGTGTGTTTTCACCAAAAAAGTAAAGAATGAAGGTTCTACGCTGACACGCGTTAGGACACTGTAAACTGAAATAGATTAGAGGGTAACTCATCGTCACTCAGGTGTGGTCTAGCTGGCTGTCACAGAACAAACGACCGCCCGGCCCGGCCTCGCTTGGTCATCGCTGAGTGCGAGTCCAGGGTTGCGGCCACTGTGTCTATCCGCCTTGCTGAAGGTGTTTCTGGTCTTTGATAACTTTCTACTTTTCCAAGCGTGATGTCCTCCTCCAAGCAATGGTTCCTTCCAAAAACATGTTCAAAGTAAGTGAGGGTAGAAGAAGACTAACTACCTGAAATCCAGAGGACACAACTGAGCTTGCTACAAATGAAGACACAGAGCACTTACATGATCAAAGATGACCACCAACATACCCCAACTGAGTATGTAATTTTCTGAATACTTGCACCCCCTGAAAGTAATGTAGCAATGTTCATAATGTCTCCGTGAATGTTCTTACATAAAGCTACTTCAATCTCCTTTTCCTACCAAGGATCCATCTCTACAGTTGGGCTTTGTCCCATGCTAGCTTCCTCCTTGCTCACTATAGCCCAAGATTTGGCATTTTTCATTGAAGTGAGAGTCATAATGATCATGCAGGATGGATAAAGTCTCAGTTTACCTACAACTGTTTCATTAGATGAACATCGTGATTGCTTCTTTGGCTTCTGCTATTAGCATAATTAATATAATTAACAATAAAGACTTTCATTATAGAGGATTAATGAGAATCATTTGTAATTGTTACCTAAGCTTGATCTAGATATGTCACTTTTATTGAGTACCTACTACATATTTTGGAAAGCCAGGTAGCATGGTGGTTAAGTGCCTTGGCTACTAACCAAAATAGTGGCTGTTTGAATCTACCAGGCAATCCCTGGAAACTCTATGGGGCAGTTCTACTCTGTCCTACAGAGTCAGAATCAACTCTACAGCTATGTGTTTTTTCGTTGTTGTTGTTTGGTTTGCTATACATTTTATATGTACCACTTTATTTAATTCTTACAATAATTCTTAAAATATAAGTGTTAAATTTAAAAGCATTAAAATTAAGAGCATTACTTAAAGTTTCCAGTTAGAAAGTCAGAAAGCTGGTCTTTTATTAAATTTAAAGACCATCCATATTTGTGTTCACATTGTTTTCATTTGCGTCCCCTGCTCAAAGTGGTCTCTGCTTGTCTGGGGCCTTGCTCTTGCCTATGTGAGCTTTTCCTTTCTCGTCTCTTAAAATCCTTATTCTCTTTTTCATAGTGTTTATTTTTAAAATGGGTATCTTCTTCTAGGTCAGCGCTGAAATGTGTACAAATCTCTCCCATCTTATAAAACATATTGCCAAATCTAACATCCTTGTCGAGCTGTTATCCTATCGTACCATGAGAATCAAACACCTCTACCATCTCTATCTCCTCACTTTTGTATACATTTGACATGCTCACCGTGGTTGGTGGTACCATGCAGGTGTTTCTGACTCATGGCAACTCTGTGAGACAGGGTAGAACACTCCCTTAGGGTTTTATTTGCTGTGATGCTTCTGGGAGCACACAGTCAGGTCTTTATCCCTCGGAGCTGCTGATTTGGTTCAAATCACCAACCTTTCAGTTAGTAGGGAAGCTCTAAACCATTTGCCCCACCCCACAAAAAATCTGTTGCTCTCTAGTTGATTCCGACTCGTGGTGACTCTACAAGTCAGAGTAGATTGGTCTCCTTAATGTTCTCTGATATGTTACCTTCAGCCCAGAGTTGTCAGAGGCTTCCATGTCACTGAGTTCCAAGACTACTTAGGAATCATTATCTTACTACTTGTCATAGACTGAATTGTGTCATCCCCCAAAAATGCATAGCCATTTGGCTAGGCCATGATTCTCAGTAATGTGTAATGTTCATGTATGTTGTAAACTGTACCTCTATGATGTGAATGAGGAAGGATGGGCAGCAGTTGGGTTGGTGGGGCAGGACTCTATATGGAATACTGTATTGTGCCTTTAGACCGTTTCTTGCTGCATAAAGGAAAGGGAAGCAAGCAGAGAGGTGGGGACCTCATACCACCAAGAAGCAGTATGTCCTTTGGAAAGGACCTGGAGTTCCCGCACCTCAGCAGCTCCCAGTCCAGGGGACGAATGACAACAACCTTCCTCCAGAGAAAGCCTTCCACCAGAGCCAAAACCCCGAATTTGGACTTACAGCCTACTGAACTGTGACAGAATAAAATTTCTCCTATTAAACCTACTTGTGGTATTTCTGTTATAGCAGCACTAGATGATTAAGACACTACTCGACACATTTTATTTGTTAGACCAGCATTTCCTAGGGAAAACTATCTTCTCGTCACTTCGGTTCAAATGTGGTCATCTTCATCATCACAATCATCACAATAAATTTCTTACTGAATATTTTATCTTTCCTGGGTGGTTTCAGTGACTTTCTACACTTAAAGGACATAGTTTATATATATTTAGATGGTATAATTTATATATCTCTAGACTCGAATACACACAGTTCTACTGCATCACACATGCGAACTCCATGGGTGGGCGGTTTCTCTGTGGAAATGGTTAAATCTAGAACGTACTCAGAGATCTTTCCCTAAATGTTTTGCTACCTCTTTAACACCTTTAGCTAGACATCTCACAGGAGTCAGAATTCCTCACTGTTCCCAAATCTCTTTATTTTTTTTCTATATATTCGGAAAACAGAACCAAACCAAAACAAAAAAACAAAATCACTGCTGGGAAGTCAATTCTGACTCGTAGCAACCCCACAGGACAGAGTTGAACTGCCCCATACAGTTTCCCAGGAGCACTTGGTGTCCTTTAACTGCCAACCTTTTGTTAGCAGCTGTAGCACTTAACCACTACACTGCCAGGATTTCCAAAAAAGGCACTACCATCGTTTAAATTTCAGAACAAAAATTCAGGAGTCAGTTATGACTATGTGTTACTCCACCCTTTGTCACCTTCAGTCTACCCAGCAACCAAATCCTGTGACTTCTATCAGCCATAGCAGGATAAAGGGTATGGAGCACCCCAGGATATAGAGGTAGCAGCCTCTTGGGTGATCACGCCTTTATTTCAACTATCCCTATAAACACTTGTTTTTTTGTAATCTGGCAGTACTTTATTCTTTCAAAATTAAAAGCCATAGATAATAAACAACTTCACCAAAAATACATTTGGAAAGATCCTCATCAACTTACAGTGGAAAATAGTAAGTAATGAATTCACTTTTTTGAGACACTATATGTTTCTGCTTTCTTATTGAAGATTTGGAAGCATTTTTTCTGCCTATGCCTTGTTTTTGATTCCCCATCCCGTATTATGGTTTTGAAAGGAAGGAAGAAAAAAATGTCTATGGCCTATTTTTATTTCTTAGAATTTAGAGCCCGAAGTATTTTACATACAACCAGTTATCAATGAGTTGACTTGACTCAGGGAATTTCTTTTATGGTTATTTAAACTTTTTGTGAGTTTCGTGACTTTTCAGAAAAATAGTTGGATTCAACAGGAATCAACATCCTGTTCCTTTGAAAGGCTGATGCTTTGATTTCTTCTTGTTAATGGAGTCAACAGAAATTTCAGCCAGTCACCCAAGAGTCCATTCTGACTCACCGCCACAGCTTGTGACTCACAGTTGAGCCGTACTCCGGGAGGTTTGCAGTGGCTGATGTTTTGTGAGTCAGCCACCAGACTTTTCTTCCTAGGTGCCTCTGCATTGAAGGGAACACTCACTGCTTGGTTAGAGTGTGCTAGTCTGTTGCAACACCAATTCACTAAAAAATCACTTTTTGAGACACCAGATTCTCTTCTTGTTTTGTGAATCATAGAAGCAGATATGTCATGATTATTTTGAGTGAAAAAAAAAGTACAGAAAAAATTAATGGGTTCTAGATGGTAAGGTAGGGGGCAAGTCACTTATCATTTGCATGATAAGTAGTTTCAAGAGCGTCATGTTGAACACAGTCTGCAATCAGGGAGTTTTGGAGCCGGGACTAAGAAACAGGGCACTGAAACCACAGAGCCACATTGGCAAAATGCAGACATGCTCCTGGTAATCTTTCGTGAAATTGATGTCTACTGCAAATTGTGACAGCTTAGCATCATTCTTCTCCTGTCCTTAGCAGGAACAGACCTAATGGTACTGGGATCCTCTGGGACCCAAAGTTAGGGGAAGGCCTAGGGGTGTGTCTAGAGGCTTCAGGAAGGGCTGGTGATGAGGCTGAATGCACAGCTCTAAGAAGAGAATTCTTACCTGAAATAGGCAGCCAAACGAATACAAGCATATTTAATTTTTTTTTTGGTCCCTGAATTAGACCAGCTGATGGCCAGTGTTAGAAACTCTGGTGGTGTAGTGGTTGGTAGTTCAAATCTGCCAGATGTTCCTTGGAAACTCTATGAGACAGATCTACTCTGTCCTATAGACTCATTATGAGTCAGAATTGAGTCAATGGCTGTTTTTTTTTTTTTTTTTTGAATGGACAGTATTAATGTTGTTTCTGCAACAGACAGATTTTAAAATAATGCATACCTAGTTTGTCTACACACTGTCCAGTTTGTAGCCCTCTTCATCAAAATCCTATCAGCTATAAATTTCTGTGCTTAATTTAAACCAACATTATCAGCCTAGGGGGTTTTATGAGCTTTCCTCTCCTGTTTGCCTATGATCCAGATTGAGAACGTATTGCATTGAGAACACTGATAATTTTGCAGGAAAGGAAGAGCCTAGGAATTTGTTGATGGCTTAAGTGATAGGTAATTTAACTTTTAAAATGATCATGTAAGGTAGACATCATTTTCATATTACAGGTTAAAAAGAAAAACCGAAACCTTAGGCCCAGAGAGGTAAAGTGATTTTCCCATCTTCCCTGTCTGAAGTCAAGATCTTAAAATGCTTAATCTTATTTTTTTAAAAAGCAATTTCACAATCCTGGAATATATTCAGAATATACGTTTTGGGGGTTGATTGGGAAGTCAGTTAGCATCATCTTTATTTCTTAATAACGGTGCAAGGACTCTTGCTTGAAGTCACTGGAATAATGACTGACAGTATCTGGATATGATGGGAAATTGTTACTGAATCCCAGTTTCGTATTGTACAGTATTCTGCTTCCTCTGTACATCTGCCATGATTCTGGCACTTAATCTTGGGAATAACTTAAGCTGTAGTACGAAAATGCATCTAAGAACTCAAAACATATAGTACTCTCCTCATCCAGAACTTGGCAGACAAAACCCTTCTGAAAAATTTACTTTGTATTAAATAGCGTTTTGCTCACAGGAGCCTTTCATTAAATAAGTCTAACTCTCAAGAGGTTTAGGCTGTGATTTCAGGTGTCTTTTCACGAGCTTCTCCACACACCCCTGTTTGGATCGTCCTTTTTTTTACTGCAGGGAGTTCAGTCATCTCATCTTTCTCCCTTTCCACCTCCACTTCCAGTTTTCCCACATCCCCAACATGCAAACTCTTGGAGTCCTTGATGTTCACTCTGAGTCGTGAGCCAAGACTATTTCCGGGGCCTTTCCTGCCCACAAGGTCTAAGAAGGCTCCAGTTTCTCCTTCCCTTGGCAGAAAGAAAAGATAATTTTCCCTATCAAAAGCCTGTCACAGACCAGGGTTTTCTTTATTTTTACCTTTTTAAGCTGTTGAGGGTGGTTATAAAGTCATGAAGTCAATGACAGGTAACTGTTCAGTGTCACAAACCAAAAGAACCCAGCCTAGGCTGAGATAAAGAGGCAGTGAGCTTTCCAGTGAATCAGTGTCCAAAAGGCATCTAAGGTCAGCAGGACTGTAAAACGGAGTAAGCCGGGGAAAACTAGCATGTGTATGAGGACGTTTCTGACCAAGGGTGGCAGAAGAAATGTTTGTCTGAAATGTCGTCTGACAGTTCGCTAGTCTATTACTGAGTTCTTCTGGCTCCTAAGTCATGTGATTCTGAACTGGATAACTTCTGATATTCCAGCCTAGAAAAGTAGCAGCAAAACAACTTGTCTTCAGGATCAAGTAGTCTAAAGCTCCAAAGCACAGACGTTAGATTTGTGTGTCCAGAAAATAGAAAGCGAATGACTGCTATCAGAAGCTCTTTGTCTGCAGAAATATGTTAGTCTTCTTGGAACTCATAGGATTTTTTCCAACCATACTTATATATTTTATGGCTTTTCTAAGTTCCTGAAACTTTCTTTCTTCTCCCCATTCTTCCTCTCCTTCTTCCCTTCTGCTCCCCTTTCTTCTGTTTTCCACTCTGTCTATCCTTTATATTCTTCATTCCACTTTTACTGCTCTGAATTCAAACCAAAAAAAGCCAAACACATTGCTGTCAAGTCGATTCCAACTCATAGCAACCCTACACAACAGAGTAGAATGGCTCCAACGAGCGCCTGGAGAATTTGAACTGCCAACCTTTTGGTTAGTAGCTGTAGCACTTAACCACTATGCCACTAGGGTTTCTGTTCTGAATTCAGTACCCTTAAAAACTTTTATTTATGCTTTTAAAGGGAAATCTTTCCATATGGTTAGAATCAAACTATAGACCTGTTTGCTTATTTTAAATCTGAGAATAAGCACCAGCCTTAGTGTCCTCCACCAAATGAAAGGCATTCATTTGATGTGATATCTTCTAACACTGGAAGATGAAATGCTGTTATACATTTGAAAGCTCATGTATGTCAAACCAGTCAGTTAATCAAGGCTAAGTTGATTCTGTATGTTTTATCTTTCCCCATACATTTTCCTATCAACAGTATCACAGTCAAGAGGCACAGTAAAAGTCTGTATTCTAGGTCATCATTTGTAAAGTGGAGAATCCAGTCTTTGAAATTTTTTTCCCAATTAAAATTTTATTTGCACAACTCATCTTCTGCTAATTAGCTGTGTGTCCTTGAATAAGTTGATTAGCCTTTCTGAATTTTGACTTCTCATTTATAAAGCATGAAGCTGAAAGACGAGGCCTGAAATCTGTCTTCATTTGATGTCTGTGACTCTTTCATTAAAATAATCTTGATCCCAACTAACCCTCACAAGTCAAACAACTTGATAAGAAGATACTGTAAAATTAAAAGAGCTGTTGGAAACTTTTGGAGGTAATCATGGTTGTGGTGATTGGTTATGCAATGGTATATATTAGACAAAAATAATCAAATCTTGAATTTTGACTAAAATCAAGGTCTTATATCATGATTATGAAGGCTTAGTGTAGGTAAGGGAGTAACTCAGCAGAAGCTACAACGCAATAACCAAACTTGGGAGACTCCTGAGTTTGAGGTTAGATCTTCTAGGTCACAGTTTTTATATTTGTGGTCCAGAATTATTGACACATCACATAAAGATAACTGGCTAACAGTCGATCAAGCAACACCCAGAACTCTAGCTAGCTGTGGGAACACAGAGTAACATTTAGAAATTGGAGATAAATCTTTAACAGGAGATATTTTTATTGCATCCTCATAAGAAATTTACAAGGAATTGAATGAAATACAGAATAAACTTGTGAAATATTTTCAATTTTTGGCAAAATATTTTCAATTGTTCATGAAGCACCTACTCAGTGGCAGTCACTGTGGAAGATGCAAATGATACATGTGTGGAAAAGACAGTCTCTACCATTAAGAAAATCAATTTTGTAAGGAAGGTGATTCTGGAAACAAATACTACAACACAGTCCAGTTAATGTCAAACACGGGATGTCTGCAGCATGTCGTGGGAATGGGTTCTCTAGAGAAGCAAAATCAATAAAGGAGAGAGAGAGAGAGATCAAGGTAATGGCTCACATGACTCTAGAGACTGGAGTGTCCCAAGTCCAAGACTCAGAACAGAAGCCTCCCCACTGACGGATGCAGAAACAGGTGCTAGGAACCAAAGATCAACCAGTCAGAGAGCAGGGGTCATGCCCTCAGTCTATGAAGATCTTCAAATTCCAAGATCCATTAAGTTGAAAGCTCGAGTACCAGGAGTCAATGGTCAGATGAGCAAGAGGTAGCCTCAAGATCCAGGTGAAGCAAAAAGGCAGAATATTTGCTTGCATTTGGATGCAGACCATATCCTTTACATGAGTTGTTATTTACGTCTTAAGTTTTCTAGCTTATGAAATGGTCTGGTTGCTTCTGGAAACTTTTGGCAATGTGGATGGTCTCAGACTAGATTGCCACATGGAGTGGCAAAATGTATCCTGAACAAGGTGGCTGGGAGGTTGAAGGTTTCCGTCTTTTAGTGTTAAAAAGATCTCTCATGGAGTGCATTAGTGGTTAATGGAAATCTTTGGGAGCTCTGGCATGGGAAAACCCAGAAATGCAGTGGCACAGTGGTTGAGAGCTAAGCTGTTAACCAGAAGGTCAGCAGTTCAAATCTACCAGCTGCTCCTTGGAAACTCAATGGGGAAAGTGTCTAATAGCGTTGCTATAAATGGAAATTGACTCAATAGCAAGTTTTCTTTTTTTAAATACTTTTAGGTACCATCCTCAGTCATTCGGTTTAGAAATCAGCAGATTTAAACGCCACAGCTTCCCAGGTTTTCTAGAGGACAAATCTGAGGTTCATGTTGTATGGTTCCAAGGCACTGACCTGCAGTTGGCCACAGCAACAATCATCTCAGTAATGCACCTTTCATTGTATTTCTTTCCCCATCTTCTCCCCCTGCTGCTTGACTATGGCTTCCTGACATCAATCCCCAGACAAACTGCCTTTTTCTTTCTAGCTCAGACTCTGCCTTAGGAACACCTAACTGAGACCCGAGGAGATGAGTAGATGCTGTTTCAGGGCCTAGGTAGTGGAGGAAACTGTGACTCAGCCTACTGTATCAGCTGTAGAGAAAAAAAAAATCATGACTTTGATATACAGTTTTGTAACAGAATCAACAAGACCAGGTAACTGGTTTTATATATACAATAAGAGAAAGGACACCATTGAGTGTGAAGCTCCCGCTTGAACCACTCCATACCTAGAACTGTCTTTTACTGGAAGAGAAAGTGACCTCAGAAAAGGTACACATTTGGGTGGAAGACGAAGAGTCCATTTATGGGCATGATTTTTCCAACCTAAGTTAAACACTTGATAATTATTGCTTGAATAATAGATGAGTGAAGTCAGTCCATTTTCATGCTTCTTAGTTGCCTCCTCTGCACAGCGAGCATTGTGAATCTCCTACATAGATGTGTAAGATTTACATGAATTATGACATTAATATTGGAAATAATCAATGTATTTAATAAAGTTAAATCAATGCAATTTATTTTTCAGACAATACATTAAATAACTTTCCAAAGATAGTGGTTAGATTTCATCACATTTTCGTCTGTTCACATAACTGATATGAATGTGACCTTCTGTCAGCGTTCCCTTCTGCTTCTCTACTCCCTGGTTGTACCCGCTGAACCCTCAGGTAACTAAGCCAGGGCAAAGCAGTCCTAGTCTTTCAAGTGTACATTGTCTTGTTTAACCTCCAAGTAATTATGTGATGAAGATATCATTCATCCTTCCATGTTGTGGATAATAAAACAATGAGAATCATAAAAAATGCATTGCTTGGTACAAAATCATACATCACAGTAGTTGCAAAGGTAGGACCTGGACCCAAGTCCTCTGACTTTAAATCTCATCGTCCATGAATTCTATTTTAATTGATAGTGAATAGTAAACATTTTGTAGTTATTCTAAATCTACTAGGCTCACTATAAGTCAGTATCAACCTCATGGTAATGAG
The DNA here is from genome assembly GCA_028571685.1 of Heterohyrax brucei. Taxonomy (NCBI): domain Eukaryota; kingdom Metazoa; phylum Chordata; class Mammalia; order Hyracoidea; family Procaviidae; genus Heterohyrax; species Heterohyrax brucei. The sequence continues at coordinate 13,500,957 of CM053164.1, read as the reverse complement.
GCTTCTGTACATGAATATCGAAACTGAAACCTTTGCCACTGAGTTGATTCCTACTTATAGTGACCCTAAAAGAGAGAGTAGAACTTCCCCATACATCAATTAAAGCTGCTAGCTTTTTGGTTAGCAGCCACAGCTCTTACCTGCTACACCACCAGGGTTTCCCTACATGAACAGTGTTTGAAATACCTTTTATCTCATTGAGGTCAACCAGAACTACAGAATTTTACCCATTTCTGAATTCTACCAGGCTTTGAGAAGAATAAACAAAAGTTACAGAATTTTACTCTATTTCTGAATTCTATGTTTTTTAGTAAGAATCTCTTCTGCTAGTACATGAAAACTTGGCTCTGTTCAGGTATTCAAATAAACAGTACAAACCAGGGTGTAACTTGGTCTGCCTTAATTTAAACTTGAAGTTTTCAGTAGTTTCTTTTTGGAAAATACTAGCCTACTATAGGTCAGCCATGAAGTGGTAAGGAACTTACTTGCATTTTAATTGTTTTGTTTTTAAAATTTCTTCCCAACATTAAAAAAAAAAAAGTAAAATAAAGACTTATCTTGAACAATTGGGTCTTTATAAAACTCTTGTCCCTGGCTTTTGTCAGTGGCTAATGATTTTTTAAAAGGATATTTCATGCTGTCTCATAACTGACATAACATATATATAGCAAGTCTACAATGACAGAAGACTCTGGTGAATTTAATTTGGGCAGAGGCTGGGCTACCTTTCAGCCAATCTCTTTCTTCTTTCATCACCATATTGGGAACTGGAAGCTATTTTGGATCACTGAAGCAGGTATAGATGACCTTGACGAAGCTGTGGATCCAACGACCCTTCATTCCTTGAACTGAATTGCCAGTATCAGGTGAGATCCTTGGCTTTCTGCACCTGTTCACCACTCCATTTGTACCCAAATCCATTTTGCCACAACATGAACACTTGACTCTATTCAAGTACACAGATGTACGGTAGAGACCAGGCTGCAATCACCAGGAACTATGAGCAACAATGGAAAGAGAATTAGACTTGGATCTTAATTTGCTTTGATCTGGGTAGATTCTATCTATGGCAAGCTCCAAGCAATTTCATCTTTTTTGTACAACCCAGATTTAGAAGCTAGACAAACTTTTGTTCAAATTGCAGCTCTTCACCTTCCTACTTTAGAAAGTCATCTTTGTCTCTATTTTATATAAAAAATATCTACTATAGATGCTCATTATTAGACTTAGGTACAAGTTTTACAAAACTCTTGGCGCAGAGTCCACACTCAGTAAATTACGGACACCTCTCTGCCTTTTAAACAAGTCTGGTTAGACGACTCATTATCATGGTAAACTCGACAGGGCAGAAACCAAATTTATTTACTTCTTGTCAAGCAGATTTTCCTTTCATTTCCCTTTTTGATTAATGTATTTTTCACAGTTTGGCTACCTTCTAGTCTGAGTAAAATTTGACTTTTGCTTCTCCTTCTTTCAGCCCTTTACAATAAGTTAAGTCCAAGCTACTGATCATCAATGGAATTGGTCCAGGGGCACAACGGCTCTCCCTGTCCCGACTGACCTTCACCCTGTTGCTGGGTTAGCTATTCTGAAACACTGTATTCATCTCAGATGGTCCTCTCTAGCCCCTGTGGATAGTAATACCAAGGGCTTCTGCCTGGAATTCAGTGTCATTTTCAGTACTGATGAAACTCTTGTTTACAATGAACCATGCTGTGAGCATACAGTCTATCAGTGGATTTAACAGAAGGACACGCCAATGAAGGAGGCTGGGGCAGAGATGAGAAAGACACTCTACTGAGAAGTCAAGCCAGTAAAGGGTCAGTCCGTGAAGTCATTAGTTCAAGACTTAGGAAATGAAAGAGTGAGAGAAATCAATCTTACATTGGTCATATTTACAGCTGCAGGGCTTAGGATTCTAACATTTCTTTTGGGGGAACATAATTCAACCCACAACAGCCAACACCATTTACTCAAGAATGGGCATTCTTGTTATCCAAGAACATCCAAATATGACAGATTCTATGACTTATGTGGGAGCTCCTGAACTACACATTTTCTGTTTCCACTTTCTCACAGCCATGGAATTTTAGATCATTTTGTCCTCACTCAGAATGGAATCAACACAGAGGAAGGCAGAGCTGAGAGATGGAAAATAACTGAACCCTGTTAGTATCATTTGCCTCTCTTTCAAACATTACCTCCAGACCTATCCTTTGTTTTGCCTCAGTCAGTGCTTTGAGTTTTCTATCAGAACCCATAAAAGTCTTATTTGACACACACAGCAAAAAACTATGAAAAGCTTTTGTTTATGGCATTAATACATGAAAGTATGCAACACCACAATTACATGACATTGGGTTAAAAACACGAGTAGTTTTTGAGTGCTTTAAAAAAGCCCATTGCCACGTGGAGTCCTGTCTTCATGACAGCACTATCCCCTTAGAGGTATGGCCACAGTCTTTCATCAGAAAGAGTCACTGGTTGAAGCAGGAACAAGCAAATTTCGACCATCTTCCTCTATTTCAAGGTTTACTGCAGTCATTTCTTGAAGGCATGCTTACAAATACATCTAGTAGATTAGACATTTTTTGAGTAACCAAAAAATGTTAACTGTTACTTTTTCCATGCATGTTCTATTGATTGAAATGCCATATTTCATTCATGTAAAAAATCAAACCTATTGCCACTGGGTCAATTCCAACTCATAAGACCCTATAGGACAGAGTAGAAGTGCCCCATAGAGTTTCCAAGGAGCACCTGGTAGATTTGAACTGCTGATCTTTTGATTAGCAGCCACAGCACTTAACCACTATGTCACCAGGGTTTCACATGCAGGATAGCCAATGCATTTTCACATTTGTGTAACATTTTAAGTCCTACAAAAAGTATTATGACTTTCAAGTGCTCTAGTACAGGAGTGAATTTGAAAGCTCTTGTTCTAGATTGGATAATCTTGACCTTCTTTCAGAGTGAAGATATGAAGAGGTTATGATGAGTTTATGCAGTGATCCATTGACAAAGGTGAAATGTTCATAATTAAAAAAACTATTACTTGTGACTGGGTAAACCAAATCCATTAATTTACAGACTCATCCATTACGCAGCTTTGTCATTCTTAGACTTTTTTCATCTTTGAATAACCTTGTTTTCTTGAGTATAATGATTAAAATCTCAAAACATGATGGCTTGAAGCTGAGATTGTTAAAAGGGTATATAATCCATTATTTTGTGAGAAATATCTCACTCAGTCAGTAAGAACCATCCTACAGAAATACATTACCTATGAGTATTTTCATATTATCTACTTGCTTCTGACACGTATCTGTATTAGTGAACTTCCATTTCCTGACTTTTCCTGTTGTTTGGAGCCCTGGTAGCATGGTAGTTAGGAGCTTGGCTGCTAACCTAAAGGTCAGTAGTTCTAACCTACCAGGTACTCTTTGGAAACCCTATGGAGCAGTTCTACTCTGTCCTATAGTGTCACTTTGAGTCAGAATCAACTCAACAGCAATGAGTTTGCTGTTGTTGTTTTGGGGCCCTTGATTTTTAAAGAGAGAGACTAATATTATTTGTTCACACTGTTTATACATTCTTAGGTATGAATTCTCTCTCTCTGTGTGTGTGTATGTTTCTGTGTGTGTGCGTGTCTGTGATAGAATAAAGTGTATCCAGACTGTTGACTTTAAAATGTCACAGGAGTTAGAGGACTATGGTGAAGTCTGACCTTAGCCTTGTATGAACTACAATTAAACTTGTATGAGATTCGTCAATGAAAAGCCAGAATGCTAACTTTAGAAGGCACCCAGTTGCTCCACTGTGCATGCATGCACGCAAAATCTGTATCGGTATCTTGGATTGTGGTTGATATCTTCAATGAGTTTTCCAAGCTTTCCCCTCCCCCATCACTCTGAGAATAAGCACAAAATCCAGATGTGCAAACAAACACAACTGGAAAACTTGGAGATCTGGCCAGAGCAGATAAATCTTGTTTTTGTTTTAATTATAAGAAAATATTGCAATGCATGTAATTTGTACTCACGCTGTTCCAAGTAGTGATGATTCAAATTCAGATTTTTCAAAGGAGAAGATAATCACCCAGAAGCAAGTCAGAAAGAGATTACTCTCCAACCTGACCCCATGCAACAGCAAGAATTCCTTCTGAAGAAGAAGCTCATTCTGGATAACAATTCAGATATCCACTCAGTCAACAGACATTTCTTGAGCACCCAGTAAGTTAATTTCTGCTACCATTTTGAGGAGGAGCATAGAGTCAGTCAGAAAACAATACTATCTTAGTACAGAAATGTTTTGTCTAGGAATGTATCTCTACTTCTACACTCCATAAGGCACAGAAGGCAGTCGCCTGAGGAAACATCTTGTGCTGTTAGTTTGGAGGACAGGATCTCTTGATAGTATATTAAAACGATTTTAGTCTTAATGGAACAGATGCTTTGAATACTTGTTCCACTCAAAGACCTCTCTTTTTTTAATGGTATGCTTTTGCTTTTAGCTGTCTTTTAATATGCAGGAGAGTGTTTGTTTGCTTTGAATCATTGGGTGGTTTGGTCATAGACATTCTTCACTGTAGGCTTAAATGAATTCCAGCAGAACGAGGGGCTTGAGCTGTATTTTCTTTCCCTTTTGTGGCTGATCTTTATTAGTCCCTAAGCTTGTGTCATTCATTTTAAAGTCATTAGTTAAAATAAAAACATAAACATTTGGGTCTGAAAGCACACAGAATTATTTCATGTAAAATTTTCAGCAAATTTCTTTGTTGCCTCTTACCTGACACAGAGCAGGCCTCAAGGACTCAAGCCAAAGCTTTTTTTGACTGTGACAAATATTTTAGATTCTCCTGAACACTATAGAAAGAAAGAGAGCACAGCACAAGCTCTCCTGAAAAGCTTCTCTCTAACAATTCAGATTGTTAGAGGTCACGATACTGATTTTGTTCAGGTCTGTTTGTTTATTTTCCCCAATCAAGTTATTCTATCAGTGTAACAACCGACACATTGAACCCGATGGCTACAGGGTTTAAATTTTTGCCAATTTACTTAGGTGTAGAAATAATTTTGTTTTCCTCATTTTACAAAGTAAGTTTGTATCGATTATCTAGGTGATTCTTACAACTTAAAAAAAAGTTGCACTGTTAGCCAATGTTCCTAGTTTATAGGAAGCAAGAAGTGATAAGAGAAGCTGTGTCTGTTGCGCCCCTGTTCACAGCATCAGCAAATGCCAGTCTGGGACCCTGGAGCACATCTCTGCATGCTAAGGCGGCAAGTGTCCTCATTTACCGCCACTCTTCGCAGTGCCAGGAGTCAGATCTTTCCTGCTGCACGGTGGCTGATGGGTTTGAACTGCTGGTCTTTCGGTTAGCAGCTGAGTGCTTCACCATCGCGCTAGTAGGGCTCCTTCTGTGAACCAAACCACCTTCTCATTTATTTGCTATATTCTCCCCACCTCTGCTACTCAGGTCTTCCTCGTTCTCCAGGGCAACCCAAGGCCCTCCTTCTTCCTAAGTATTTCTCCATCAGACGTTTACTTTCCTCCTTGGAACAATCTCTGTTACAAGTATTATCCAGTGTGGCTGCTCGATACTGCTGCGTCAACTTCAGTGTGTAAAACTCACAATGGAGATGACGAATGCCTCAGAATCTTAGTCTTATCAATTTATATTCATCTCCTTACATGGCAGTAATAGGAAGTCGATGGCCCTCCATTCTGTAACACCAGCAATAAGAGGCTTCTGTCTTCTCATTTTCCTCCTTTATGTCTAAACTCAATATGCGAAGGCTGTAGGAGAGTTGATGAAGAGCAAGATGAAGAACACAATGGCCAAATCATAGAACGTTACATTTGGAAGGGATGTCAGTTATCTTTTAGGCCAAAAGATCCCAAACAAAGCAAAATCCTGTTTCTGTGGAGTTGATTTCAACTCATAGCAACCCTACAGGCTAGAGGAGAACTGCCTCCTAGGGTTTCCAAGGAGCAGTTAGTGGATTCGAACTGCTGACATTTGGGTAAGTAGCTCCTAACCACCGTGCCACCGGGCTCCAGAGTTGTGCACATATTTTGGCAATGAAGCTCTTTTTTCACATGAAACTTTATAAGGAGCTACTACGTGTACTTGTTTCTGTTAAGTTAATTTCCAGTCTTAGTGACCCTGTAGGACAGAGTAGAACTGCCCCATAGAGTTTCCAAGATTGCAATCTATACAGAAGCAGATTCTTACATTTTTTTTTTCCTGACAGTCTGGTGGAGAGGCACACATGGGAAGGACCTGGGGAAAGCCCTGGTCTGTCTGGTCCTTTCTCCCTCTCTTCCTAAAGAACCCTGAAAATCCACTAACGTAAGGGAACCTCACACATTACGTTTGAGGAAACCGAAATCCAGAAAGGTGGTGGTCAGTGCAAGGTCGCATAACTAGTTAGGGACAACACTAACATCACAGCTCGTGCTTGTTGAATCCCAAGTCAGAAACCTCTCCATTGTGCCACTCTCATCACGTTTTATTATTATTAATGATAATAATGAGAACACTTTCATTTTCCCATCTATTTCATCATGCAGTTGTCACAATCTCAGGGAGTCTAGAATTAAAAAATGCCACCACATCTGCGAGAAGATAAAGTCCTGGCCCTAGCTTCCCCTCTCATGTCTGGCACTAGTTGCTGTGTTCCCCCAGTGTCTTCTCGGGTTCTTCAACAGATGTTGCGCTGCTTTCTGTGGAAACTTCTGGGTGGTCTCCCGAAATTGCCGCAAGTGGAAGCCTCTGTTTTCATCCAGTCACTCTGAGAATTTCCCACAGATAAATAGCCAGGCCTCCTGGCCAACGCGTCACCTGAAGTCTGAGAACAGCTGCCTTGAGAAGGCTGTGCGTATTTTTGGATTTTCTCCTGAAGCTAGCATGTGGGTTGGCTTGTTTCCCTGCCGTACAAGATGCAAACTTCTGTCGCAAGTGTTACTTTCACAGACTGTCACTGCTTTAGGCACTTGCTTCATTATGCGCGGACCTCAGGGTCTGTGCATCTGGGGGCCACTGGGGACATTTCCCTACGTCAGCATCTTGGCTGTGAAGCGGCTTCCGATGGTAAGCTCCTGGAGGGTGAAGCTGTTGAGGTTTAAGCAACTTTGCGCAGCAGCCAGTACACACATGGGTGTGGGTGTTTGTGGAAATGCTTTCTGGTGATGATGATGCCTGCCACCTGGCCTGAATAAAACAAAACGTGGGTCTTTTCATCTACAACACAAATTGAATCATAACCCGAGATGGACCATTGAGTTAATCACTGGAGGGAACCACAAGTGTCTATTGGAAAAATTATCAGGCTGATGGGAAAATTCTCTTGGAGTTTTCCTATCGGCTCTCTTCCTTTCTCTTTCCTGACTCTCTACCTCTAACAAATGCTGCACAATGTTGCATGGGATGTACTTGCCCTAAAGAAAACAAACGTATGTCCAGTTTTCAAATACAACTGAGTGTTCTTGGCCTTTTTCTTTGCTAAATCTGGCAACCCTACTCTATCTTTCAATGCTGCCCCTACCTCTTTAGCTCTGTTTTCATTACACTGAATGTGTTAAGAAACCCTGGTGGCACAGTGGTTAAGTGCCACGACTGTACCAGACAAGAAAGTCAGCAATTCAACTTTGCCACATGCTCCTTGGAAGCTCTCTGGGGCAGTTCTACTCTTGTCTACAGGGTCACTATGAGTTGGAATCAATTCAGTGGTGGTGGGTTTGGTCTTAGGTTTTGTAACATCAGCATCCTTCTAAATGGTTTTATATCGTTCAAAACTGTTCTTATCTACAGAACCACTATTGAATGAGAACGGACTCTAAGTTTGTGAGTTTGATTTGAATTTTATGTTCTGTTTTGCCACATAAAATAATTTTGTTAAAATATAAATATATGGTTTAAAAAATCTCCCTCATGCCCTTGTTGGTTTGCTGTATGGAACCCCTCTCTTTTCTTACTGGTTTAGCAACTCTTCCTGAGGAAAAATGCCACCTCTTCCATGCAGTCTTCCTTGATTTCTCTGGAATGATTTCAGCACTGATATACATGCTTCCAAGTTCCCCAGGTGGTGAAAATGGTTTATGTTTGACTATTAACGTAGTGATTAGTTGTTTGAATCCAACCATCAGTGCCATGGAAGAAAAGTTCTGGCAATCAGCTTCTATAAAGTTTACAGCTCATTACTACCCTGATGCTCAAGAGGTTGCCATGAGCAGGAATCAACTCAGCGTCTCCTCCCTGCTCTTTTGCTCTTATTCATTCTCTGGCCCATGGATTCTGGGTTTTGTCTTCTACTTGACCCCTTCTACTGCACTAGACTACCCTAGGTTGTCCTCTTACCTATCTACATGACTGTATAAGAGACTTGTTATAGTAAAATTTTCTGAGACAATCAGATATGTCAGTTCACGTCCTGGGATGTGGTTTAGTATCTCTAGCATAAGCTCCTGAGTGTGACCCAAATCATACTCCCATTTTACTTTGATGGAGTAGACAGTGGTAATGCAGACTTACACTTTGGTCCTCTCCTTTCTTCAACCCTGGGTAGCCTTCTTAAGCTCTACGTGTGCCTGCCATACTTATAAGATCTGTCAGACCCTGACCATGTAACTGGGATCCTGCTGCTGGCTCTACCCTACCAAAGGCTCTTTGTTGCTGTTGATGAGAATGAGAGGAGTTAATTCAGACATCTGCTTAAACCAAGGCAACTTGTAACCTTCTTCTGGAAAATAGTTATATCTCCTCACATGCTCAGGTAATTCTCAGGCTACGTATTTTTCCACTTTGTCTTCACCTTTGAGTGTGCTGCTCCCTCTCCTTTTCCCAGAACCCTACACCACAAACCTCAGTTAAAATTCTATGCTTCTCTCACCTTTGCTCCAAAGCCCTGTCCCTTGAGCATCTTTCCCTTTTTCCTTTATCCAGATACTGTAAAGGCATGCAAGGAAGCAGGCCTGCAGCTTAAGATTCAGGTGGGTTCCAAGCCTGGCTCTAGCAGCCACCTGGGACCAGGTGACGAGTTAAGATTCCTGAGATTTCTCGTTCAGTTGCCACATCTCTAGAATGAGGTCTATACTATAGATACGGTATAATTTTTTTTTCCTCCATGAGGAATAAACAGGCATCTTAGTACCATCTGTGTACATATGTGTGTGTTCTGTACCTATGTAGCCATGTTCTGTGTATGCACATGTGTGCATTCTATATCCATGTAGGCATCATCTGTCTTATCATCTCTGCCAGTATAATTTATTTATACCCTTGATTCCAGCCTCCACAACCTTGTACATACTTTGAAGGGAGGTCTGATTTGAAACTGGTGTGATTGTAGCAGGGTCTAAGTACATATTTGTTGGTTCAAATTAACTTATCATCGTTGCTTTCAAGGTCTTACTTTGGAAAAACAAGTGATATTGTGGATTATAACTCTGGTAGAAAGTTATTGGGAGAGACCATTAGAAAAGAAGAACAATTCTCGTTGATTCTCAAGTCCTACCATCAGAAAGCTGTCTTGTCTGCTAAAACATGAGTAGTAGCCAACTAAAATATTCTACAATTAATGCCAAAATGAGAATAGACTTCTCCCAGAAAATATGATACCTATCTATGTTCGATTTCTTCACTAGGATTCTATGTCTATGTGTTTACCTTTGCTTTAGTCAAAAAATCACTACAGAGAACAGAGAAAAGGGATAAATTTGAAATCATTCAGGAGCTCCTTTGCCTTGCTTTATTCTGGTCCCTTTTAGAGTCAAGTTTCTTTAGAAACCTGAGAAAATTTGATGGAAACATTTATTGGGAAGTAAATTTTTGAGCAGGAAAGTACTAGTTCCTTCTAGGAATCGATTACTCAGCATTATCCATCTTGGAGACAGCTTCCTGCTCTCCTTCAAATTAAGAGTGAGGATATTGTGTTCAGAAAGTAGCAGTAGAGTCAGATGTTTTCAGCTTCCTTCTTTATGAATCAGCCTTGTTATTGCATCTTCAGTAGGCAGGTAGGCTTTTCAAGGACTGAAACACTTTTCCATGATACTCGTTGTAAGTCATACACAAAAATCCCTGTTTTCATGTCAAGAGCACTGGCAGTCTTGTCACAGATTCTGGCCTCTGCCTTTGTAGCCAAGGGAACAAAACTTTACAACTGACAGGAGGCTGCCAGATGGTAGTAGCTGCAGAAGAATTTGGTGTGCACAGTCAATTATGTTGGCTAAATATTGAAATTTTGCATGGAACTAGCCTTTCACGGAGTTCTCAATCTATTGTCATCCTGAGTCCAGATTCGCTTGATCTCTGTGGTGGGTGAGTTCTGTATTTATCACTGCTGATTCATTATTCAGCCCCTGGCAAGTTGACAGCAGAGTCCAAGGCATTTTCCCGCTCATTTGTTATGTCTGGGAGAGTCTCACAGTCTTGTTCACTAGAGGAGGAATCCACTTCCTCATTTATTCCATCAAAATGCTTTCTCAAGCACTGACTATGCGCAAGGCAGGGGACCGGGCATCAGGCAGACAGCTTTGAATAAGAATCAGTCTTTGTCTTTGGTGATAGTTTAGTGGGTGTGATGGACACCCTGATAAAATATGGTGTGGTAAGTGTAAGAATAGGGTATGCACTTGGTACTGCCTGTAGGATTGAGGTTCTCCTTTTCCTACCTATGCTGGAGGATTTACGTATTAACTGAGCTTTCCTGAAGAAGAGAAATGGGAGAAAGAGTGCAGTTGACTCGGCCATGACCATGCAAACCTCCAGCTGATCTTAAGGAGGAAGGATAAAAAAGCTAGGAAGAGAAGATGAGAGTTTAAACATAAGCCTTATAAAAGCAGAGAATAACTATGCCTATTTTCTTTCCCAACTTCTAGGCTCAGTATTTATTATCCTGAATATTTTTAAATTCTCAAAATACGTAGAACTAAATTAATTGTGAGGACTAAGTAGCATCATGGAGCCCCAGGCTTAGAGATGTCCCCAGCTACTTGCTGCCACATGTAGCTTATTGAAATCACACAAGGTTATCATTTGGTGCAAAACCAACCTTAACTGTGTTCAAGCCTGTTTTTGATTCAGACCAGTGATTCTTGAGCTTCTTAATTTCAAGTCTCCAGTATCCTCTTAAAAATTATTGAGGACCCCAAAGATCTGTAATTCATGATTATGACAACTATTGAAATTTACTGTAATAGAAATTAAAGCAGATTTTTTTTAATATCAGAAAGAATACACAGAGAGGTGCCATGAAGCACTTTATGCTCCTAGCCACCTGTGACAATTCTAGAAGAAAACAAACATAACTTGATAAAATCAGTAATCTCAGATCTCTAGTTATCAACTAAAGGACTGGAGGACCACAGTAAATACCAATTCAAGAAAAAGGTAACATATAGATGGTGCAACAATAGAAGTTAGCCTAGTGTCCTAATCCTACCTTATACCCTAGCTCAGTGTGACCATCATAAAAAGGCTGCAACTAGGAACCTTGGGAATGGAGTCTAGCATTGGAGCATCATAGAGGACACAGAGTAGACCAGAGGAACTGAGTGATTAGCCCCAGGATGGAACAATACAGTGGATACTGTGTGGACCAGGAAGAGCTGGGATGGAACAGCATGGTGAACTCCGCATGGGCCAGATTTTATGAGCACCCACGCCTGGAATAGATAGACACACTGAATGCAGCCCTCTCTGGAATATCTGTGTGGCCCTGGGATGTGTGGGTGTCATGATGAGTGCAGTGTAGACCACACTCCCTTTGAGATCCAGGATAGAATAACATGGTGAACTCTCCTGGGTCACCCTTGGCAAGCTGCTGGAGCCCTGGGGTAGAGACCCAAACAAATCCAGTTCAGGTCAGGATGCCAGAAAGCCTAATTAAAAAAAAAAAAATCTAGAGAAAGAAAGACATTTCACAGAAATGAATATTCACATATCTAATCAATACATGGAAATCCTGGTGTTGTAGTGGTTAAGCGTTCTGTCTGCTAATCAAAAAGTTGGCTGTTACAATTCAGCAGGTACTCCTTGGGCACTCTATAGGGCAGTTCTTCTCTGGCCTGCAGGGTCACTATGAATTGGAATCAGCTTGATAACAGTGGTTTGGGTTTTGGTTTAATTAGCACACGAATGCTCAGTATTACTAGTCATTCAGGAGATGCAAATTAAAATCACAAGAGATCTCACCTCACTCCCTTTAGAATGGCAGTGATTAAAAAAAGAAAGAAATTAGAAGTGGTGGAGAGAATGTGGAGAAATTGGAAACTTCACTCATTACTGGTAGGAATACAAAATAATAGACAGTTCCCTACTTAGGTTACAGTTCTTTTTAGAGGATTCCATTACAACTCAGTTCTGATGTAAACCAAATACCTCATTTTTTTTAATGTTAGTATTATCATTTTTTATTATCAGCATCTTTATAAATCCAACCTTTATTTGTCTTTGGGGGTTGGATTAATTAGAAATAAATTTACAGATGTATTTTAATACATATATACACAGCAAAACATAAAAACCAAAAATTCATTACAATATTGAAGAAGAGTTGGATGATGCTGGCATTTTGTCAGCAATGATAATAATTCCACTCATGGAAAGTTCTGGATCATCTGGATTATCCCTGGGAATGGCATGGTGTTTCAAGTAAGAACATTAGTGAGAGTCGTCTGTACGGTCTTTTTCTTTTTCTTTATTTACTTTGCCATAGCATCTCATTGCTTCCCGGATCTGCCTATTGATTTTAGCAAAGCACCCAGTATTTGGGTCCATGTGTTTAAGCAACCGAAACTCCTGATTTAGTTTAAAGGTCTAAAATCTGTACATCAGTATTTTGAACAGTAAATGGTAATACTGACCATCCCATGTCTGTGAGTGAACATCTGAGAATCATAAGATCTATAAAACGCAAGCTGCAATACTGTTTTAGCATAGATTAGTAATGATAAAATGTATGAACAAAGACAGTCGTATGTGCAGTTTGTCACAATTCAAATACATAGTAAGTCAGGGACTATCTGTAATACAATCACTGTGAAAGAGTTCGGCAATTCTTCCAAATGCTGAACTTGGAACGACCATAGGACCCAGAAATCTCACTTCTAAGTTGATGTTTTTGTTAAGTGTAATCTGACAAGTTCGAAGTCATAGTGATCCTACATGCAATAGAATGAAACACTGCCGGATTCTAGGTATATACCTAAAACAAGTGAAAGTGGAAATTCAAACAGAAACCCATACACCAAATGGCCATTGCAGGGCTTTTTGAAATAGCCAAAAGTGGGAAACATAAACACCCAGCAGCAGACGAACAGATAACCAAAATGTAAAAATAAACACAATGGAATACTAATCAGCCATAAAGAGAAATGAAGTCCTGAGCCATGCTGCAACATGGATGAGCCCTGAAAACATGCTTAGTGAAATATGACCTCACTTACGCGAAACAAGCAGATACACAGAAGCCAGGGCATATTTTATGGTTATCTTTGGTAACAGGTAGGGAGAAAAGAAGATGGTTTTGCTTGCGTGGCACTGAGTGTTTGTTAATGGTTGTAGAATACTGCTGTCAAGTTGATTCCAACTCATGGTCTACCTAGAGAACAGATTAGAACTACCCCACAGACTTTCCAAGTAGTACCTGGTGGATTTAAACTGCTGACCTTTTGGTTGGCAGACCTAGTTCTTAATCTCTATGCAACCAGAGTTTCCAGTGGTAGAAGGAATTGTAAGGAAAAAGGCGTGGTTAGGAGTTGTGTAGCGTGAAGAGTATAATCAATGTCACCGAATTTTTCATGTAGAAACTGTTGTAGTGGAAAATGTTTTGTTGTATGTATTTTCACCACAAATGCAGAAATGCACAACTACACAATTTGTCAGTTGTCAGAGCAGTGATGTCATCATAAGTCTGGTAGCTTCTGGACATTTTGATTGTACCTCAGAGAATGAGAAAAATATTTTAAGTGACATCTCAGTTTGAACATGAAAATGATTTTGACCTCAGGCGCTCCCTGAAAGTGTCTTAAAGATTCTCAAGGGTTCCTAGACCGTAGTATGATAACCTCTGTTCTAGACTAACTCACCTGTGGACACTAAGGCCAACTGCAGCGCAAGAGAACGTCAAGCAGCCCAGTTGTTTACAAGCCACACATCCTGGCTCTTATTTTTGTCTTTGCTACCTATGGAGACAATCTTAATCATAATGCAAACATTCAGCAAACTGTAATGAAGATTATTTTCTAGGTATGATAAAAGATATCTTAGAAAAAATCTTTAGGATATACATCATGCATAATACAATGGAGTATGAGTATTTAAATATTGAACATTTCCCCAAAATAGAGCACTGTGTGAATACACCACCTCTCTTCATTTCTGTTCTACATTGTACTGGATGTTTTAGCCAAGTCAGTGAGGTAACGACAAGAACAGCAAAAGCTTGGCTTTTTGAAAAGAAGCAACACTATCTTTATTCACCATGATATGATCGTCTCGGTAGAAATTGCTGAATAATCTCTAAGGATCAACAACGATTAATTAAGTAAAATTAGCAAGGTCATAGGATTCAACTTCATGATACAAAAATCAACATTCACCACTGCAAATCCACTGCTGCTGAGTCAATTCTGACGCATAGCAACCCTATAGGACATCATATAACTGCCCCATAGAGTTTCCAAGGAGTTCCTGGTGGATTCAAGCTGTTGACCTTTTGTTTAGGAGGTGTAGCACTTAACCATTACATCACCAGGATTTCGGCATTCACTGAACACACACAAAAAGACAAAACAATTGGAAAATTAAGTTTAAAATATTCTACAAACACTGTAAAATTTGTGGAAACTGAAATCCATGTAAGGTGTAAAGCTGTCTGAGAAGGAAAACTCAAATATTTTCTGCTAATAAAGAACAATAGAAAAGTGGTAAGACAGCACTCTGTCAAAATTGGGAAATTTGGGAGACCTAGAAAAAGCAGGCTATCCCACTGAGTTTTCACTCTCACAGATTTCACAGAGCAGTCCATATTCATAGCCTGGAAGACTCAATAGTGTTAAGAGGTCAATTCTCCCAAATGTGATGTGTATACTTAACACATTCTTACTCAAAATTCCAGTAAGTTATTTTTTTAGAAACTGACAAGCTGATTCAACTTATACGTAACAGTACTTTAAAAAGTCAAAACAATCTTAAAATGCAAAACAAAGTTGGAGGATGCACACTATCTGATAATGAGATTTACCAGCTTAGTTTCAGTAACCAAGACAACATACTAATGATAGGCAATAGCTTTATCAAATAAAATAGTCTCAATAAATTGGCCGTTGCATGTAAACACCACTGATTTTCAGGAAAAGTGCTACTACAGTTCAGTGGAGAATAATATGTCTTTTTATCAATTGGTAGTGTGTCAAGTAGATAAATAATTGTGAGAAAAAAACCTTTAAGTTCTTCTTCACACTATCAAATCATCACATAAATACAGCATAGAATTATAAAATTTCTAGGAAAAGAAAATAAAGATATTATCTTTGTGACTTGCACAAGGCAAAGATTTCTTGGTAGGACAAACCAAAAAATCTAGCTGTCATCATGCCAGTTCCAACTCAACGTGACCACATAAGTGTTAGAGCAAAACTGCTTTGTTCAGTTTTCAGTGACTGGTTTTTCAAAAGTAGATCACCAAGCCCTTCTTCTAAAGTGCCTCTGGGTGGACTCAAACTGCCGCCTTTCAGTTAGCAGCCAAGAGCATTACATGTTTGCGCCCCAGGAATTCCTAGTAGGACAATCAGGCCTTAAATGGAAAAGAAATAAAAGATCATAAATTGGACTTCAGAAAAATTAAAAAAAAAATGACTTATCAGAATAATCAGGAAGACAAAAATCAGCTACAGACTGGAAAAAATACAGCTGACAATTCATATAATTAACAAAAATACCCAGAACAGAACTCCTACAAATCAACAATTAAAAAAAAAAAAAAGCCAAATTAAAAATAAGCAAACTACTGGAGCAGACATTTCACAGAAGAAATATGTAAGTAAATAATAAACATATGAAAAGGAATTCAATGTCATTAGTGTTCAGGGAAACACAAGGGACTGTCACATTTTTGCACCCCGTAGAAGAGTTAAAAGTAATAATATTGACAATATCACATATTAGTGAAAATGAAGAACAAATGAAACTCTTATATGAAACTAATAAGAGTGTAATTAAAGCAAACAAAGTTTTCAGAAAACTGTACGATATTTACTTATAGTCACTCTACTCCTAGGACATTCATAATGTCCTAAGTTGGTAACAACCAAAATGTCTATTAACAGAAGAATTTATAAGCAATAATTGCTAACATACACAACAGAGTGATTCTTAGCAATAAAAAAGGAAAGAACTACTGCTATTTACACTGACATGGATGAATCAAAAACTTTAGTATAAAAATTTTCATGTACAAAATATAATTCTGTGGTTTCCTTTATATGTAATCCAAGAGTAAGCAAAATCCATCTGTGGTCATAGAAATGAGAACAGAAGTTGTCAGGCTGGAGTGGGAAACTGACTGGTAGGCAGGGCTTCAAACTCGTTTTTTGCAGTTTGGTCACAGCCACATAAGAGAAACTGGAACAGACTAAATTTTAAAAAATTTATGAACCTCAACAATAACAGGGTGGGAAAAAATACAGATTGAACCCCTGCTGGAAACCTAAACTCTCTCTTAGAAAACAAGGGCAGCATGGAGGTTGCATACTAACCAAATTTCTTCCCTGTCCAGTTTAGGGCAGAGTGTAAAACAGCAGTGTCCCTGCTTAAAAATGGCAGTGGACCACATCCTTTGAACATGTGTTACTCTCCACATCTTGCTAGGAATCCAACCTCAGGCACCAGGGCTCACAACATCTCCAGTTCCAGAACTTTGACCTGTAATTTTTAATCATCTCTATTATTATTCCAGATCACTTAAATTGTCAAAATTTGGATCTGTTCCAGTTTTCCTTCGTCAACCATGAGTGAATCAGTTCAAACTGGTTCAAAGCCCTCTTGGTAGGAAACATGAGAACTCTCAAAGTTTTGGTTAGAGTGATGTTTATTCGGGTGAATACACAGTGCTTACATTTGTTAGAAGTCAGTATACTGAAATTTAAGATCAAGATGTTATACTTCACCACAATTTATAAATATAAATATATATAAACCCTGGTTGCAAGGTCATTAAGTGCTACAGCTGCTAACCAGAAGGTCGGCAGTTGAAATCCACCAGGCACTCCTTGGAAAACCTGTGCAGCAGTTCTACTTTGTCCTACAGAGTGGCTATGAATTGGAATCAACTCAGTGGCAGTGGTTTTGATTTTTTTGGTAAATATACAAGGTCTAATAATTAAATCTGCGAACTTAATTGCTCTAAGTACTACGCACCTCATTGCTGAATATCACTAGGGTCGACTTCGAAGCACTCCCCTTGGGAAGCTGTGTACCAATGCTAGCGCCTCGTTTACCTTCCAAAGCTATTTTGGACCAGTTTCTGGAATGGCCATTGCAAATGGTGGCAAGTTTGTGAACTTAATTGTATAGTTGTCTGTAAGGGCATTTTTAATTAGTAAACAAATAACAAATAACTCCCTATTCACTGGATCTGGCCCCCAATGACTTTTTTCTTTACCCCCAAATAAAGGAAATTTTGAAAGGAAGATATTTTGATGACGTTCAGGACATTGATGGTAATACAATGACAACTCTGATGGCCATTCCAGAGAAAGAGTTCCAAAATTGCCTTGAAGGGTGGACTAGGAGCTGTCATCAATGCATAGCTTCCCAAGGGGAGTACTTTAGAGGTAACCACAGTGACAGTCAGCAATAGAGTATGTAGGTAGCACTTTTTTCAGGAGGAGTTTGTGAACTTAATTGTCAGGTCTCAGGTATAGGTTTGTGTGTATCACTATAAGTGTAAATACTGGTTCAGTGTCTGTCTGCTAACCAAGGAGTAACCAGTTGAAATCCACCAACCTCTCCATGGAAAGACTATGAGACAGTCCTACTCTATTGAGCTGCTGTGAGCTGAATGGACTTGATGGCAATGTTTTGTTTTGTTTTGTTTCGCGTTCATGTGTGTGTATGATTTGATATATATATATATGTGTGTATGTAATTTTATACACACATATAATTAATCACCTCAGGCTTGGTGCTGGTTTTTCTCTAAAGGTTCAAGGCACTGGTCCAGAAAGGAGCACGATGCAGCTGAGGGAGCGTTCGCTGGCTCTGAAGTCCAAGCTGGCTTCAATTCTGAGCTGCTACACAACCTCTCTGAAAAAATTTCTTCTTATTTTTGGAGAACTATAAATAACATCTAACTCACAGGACTGCATAAAGAAGTGAAGATTAAAAATATCTACAATAAGCATAGCGTTAACTCATCCAAACACTCAAAAAATACTAATTTCTTTCTCTTATCATCGTCCAGGAAAATGCAAGAAGTGTGCTTAACGACTGACTTAATGAGTTACGAGTTTTTAAATAATTTAGGGGGGTTTCGCTCATTTTGTAACATGTTTGTATGCCTTGGAACACATATGGGATCCCGTGTTTGTAATCACTTTGCCTCTCCCAACAAAGAGGACTCCATACATCTCACAACCTTCTGTCTCTCTGGTTATCACTCTTCACCTCCTCTTCATAGAACAAATATCAGCAGATTGGGCTGAGTAGATATGCTGTCAGGGATATCATTATGAGCATAATGTGATCTCCACACAGACATGAGTTCATCATTGTCTTTGTACGGATGATCTAACTAAGCAATGAGGAAACAGAAAAACGTAGACAGTTAATTGATAAAATAAAAAAAGATCAAACACATTTCAGACTGCAAAGCAAACCTTCCCTTCAACTATAGATGTTCCTAATTTGGGAACATCTGAAAATGATTTACTTGTGAGATGTTCAAATTCAGGAATGGAATATGGACATTTTCTAAAACATTTTATCTGTGTTGTGTTTTATAATGTGGACATGTCAGAAATTCTCTGTAAGAAGTCTGAGGAAGAGGAAAAGGCCATCTGGTCCACCGTTCCCAGCCCTCTGTTTCAGTTTCATCCTGCCTGCCTGCGTTTCACTCTGCCCTTTAATCCCATCCTTTTTCTAGAAAAAGATTGAGGTGGTTATTGAACTCATTTATACTATTGCCTTCAACAGCCTGGTCCGGTAACCTTTTCCATATGTTCTTCAGCTGCACATGAAAATAAAAGCTGTCTACCTTCCATCACGATTTCTGTATTCTCAGTGTGTTTTAGTCTTTATATATTCTCAATATGTTTTAACTGTTTCCTAATTAAAAATACTCCATTTCTACCTGTTTGTTTTAGTTTTTGTATTGTCTCTCTATATATTTTAAGTTTTTTTTCAATGACAGATTGCTAAGGCCTCTTGAAATATTCTTCTGTTTTGACAAAGTTATCCTCCACTCACTTAATTCACTTCTTTTCTTTCTTTCTCCAGCACCACCCCACCCCCCAGCCTAACCCTTTGTTGCCTAGAAGTACCTTCCTATCTGGTTGCCTGGGTGGCTACTCACAACAGGCCCCCAGAAGATGACAGAGCAGGGAATGTCTCCCATTTTTTTCAATATTTTATTGTGTTCTAGGTTTAAGTTTGCAGAGAAACTTAGGTTCCTATGTAACAGTTTTTATAAAAATTTTTCTTCCAAATTAGTTACACTTTTCACAATGCATCAGCATTCTCGTTATTTCCATTCTGTTTGTTCTGTTTCTGTTGATCTAGCTTCCCTTCCTCTCTTTGACACCTTATCTTTACTTTTGGGTAAATGTTGATGGTTTTGTTACATGCTGTTGTTGGCTTAGGGAAGCATATTACTTGTGGGTAACACTGTTTATTTTATAAGCCAATTTTTTGTTTAGCTGAAAGGTGACTTTTAGAAACAGAAGAGGCTTTTTAAGGAAGTACTATGCAGGTTTCCACATTGATTAGACTATTTTAAAATCTCACCAGCCTTGTATGAGGGTTCCAGTCTTCTCACAAATGCTCCAACATTTGCTGTTTGGTTTTGTTTTTTTAAATCATGGATACCTCTTGCAGGTGGTGATATAGTAGTTAAGTGCTACAGCTGCTAGTCAAAAGATCAGCAGTTCAAATCTACCGGGTGCTCCTTGGGAACCCTCCGTGGCGGTTCTACTCTGTCCTGTCGGGTCTCTCTGAGTTGGAATAGACTCAAAGGCAGTGGGTTTGGTTTTTTGATAAGGCTGAATGATCGACGGGATCTTTTCACACTTTTGTTGGCTGCCCGGATGACTTCTGGTGAAGCGCTGCTTCGTGCCCTTTGCTCATCTTTTGATTGGAGTTTTCTTCTTGTTGTTGATTTGTTGTTTTCTACACAATTTAGAGATTGGATATTTATTAGACCTGGTTCTTGCCAAATATTTTTTTCCTAATTTAAGTTCCCATTTACTGAAGTCTCTTGATGAGTTCAACTACTTAATTTTTAGGAGGTCCCAGCTATCTCGTTTATTTGTTGTTACCACATTTTTAGTTGTGTTTGACGGGCTATTTATGCCCCAAATCAGGTTCCCTAGTTTTATCTCTTTGTTATTTTCCAGGAATTTTACAGTTTGGGCTTTAATATTTAGGCTTTTGGTCCATTTTGAGTCTGTGTATAGAGTGTAAGGTATGGATTCTACCCTTTGTTAAAGAGAAGTTTTCTTCCTCACTGACTGAATTTGGACCAGTTATTGAAGATTACCTGCACACGCGAGTGGATGGATTTACTTCCTGCTTCTCAGTTCCGTTCCACTGGTCTGTGCTGATGGCTGTTTTGATGACTGTGGCTTTATACTAAGTTCTGAGATCATGAAGTGTGAGATCTCTTTGTTCTTCAATATTGTGTTAGCTCTTCAGGGTCTCTTTCCTCTTAAAGTTGGAGATTAGTTTCATTAAAGAATGTTGTTGATTTTTGGATTGGGATTACATCACATCTATAGCTCACCTTGGGTGATATTAATATTTTCATACTGGTTATAACATTTTAAAATCCCACCAGCTGTGTATAAGAGTTCCAGTCTCCCCACAAACTGTCCAGCATTTGTTGTTTTCTGTTTTTTGACATTTGACATCTTTTTAACCATGCTCGTGGAATGTTTTTCATTTATGTAGATCTCTTAGTGTCTTGCAGTAGTGCTTTATAGTTTCCCTTTATTCGTCAGCCTAATTAGGTTATTATATCCTTTTGGGGACTA
Organism: Heterohyrax brucei; assembly: GCA_028571685.1. Taxonomy (NCBI): domain Eukaryota; kingdom Metazoa; phylum Chordata; class Mammalia; order Hyracoidea; family Procaviidae; genus Heterohyrax; species Heterohyrax brucei. The sequence continues at coordinate 13,479,708 of CM053164.1, read as the reverse complement.
TTTAAATGATATTGTTTTCCTTCCTTTTCAGTGTTCTCTTTGTTAGTATAGAAGAAACTGACTGATTTTTATAGTTTGATCTTGCACCCTGCTGAATTCTTCTACTAGTTCTAGTAACTTTCTTGCGGAGTCTTTGGGATTTTTCTAGTTATAGGATCATGTAATCTGAGAATAAAAATAGTTTCACTTCCTCCTTTCCATTTGAATGCCCTTTGTTTTCCTTTCTTACCATATGGTACTGGCTGGGATTTAAAGCAATGTTGAGTTAATAGTGATAATGGGCATCCTTGTCCTGTTCCTGCTCTCAAGAGGAATGCACTCAATTATTCTCCATTGAGCATAACATTAGTTGTTGGTTTTATATATACATATATATATATGTTGAAGAATTTTCCGTCTGTGTCTATTTTACTGATAGTTTTTTATCAGGAAAGGGTGTTGAATTTTACCAAATGCTTTTTCTCCATCCCTTAAGATTATCATTTAATTCTTTCCCTTTGTTTTATTTATGTAGGGAATTACATTGGTTGATTTTCTAATGCTGAACCATCCTTCTATCTCTGATATGAATCCGCTTGATCATGATGTTTTAGCTTCTAATACACTATTGAATCCTAATGATTATAATAATGTTGAATTTTTTTATACCTACACTCTGTGGGGGCATTGGTCTGTTACACTTAGTACAGCAGCCTAACGTGGAGTAGCCAAGTTAACATAATCCTGACCACCACAGGAGGTGACTAAAAGTACCCCCAAATAAGCAGAGAGTTTAAAAGTGGAACAGAAGGCATAGAGCTTCTTCCTGTCTCTGAGGGAGCCAAATCCATATAATAACACAGCTCTTGCCAAGACTATGACAGTCTGATCTCTGGACCATTCATTTTTAGGGGACTTTCAAATTTATAAAACACAGTCACATGGGAAATCCATTAAACAAAGTTGTTGAATGGTGAAGAAAATACTAGTATCTTGTAGTACAAACATAAAGATATTTTCTTTTCCCATGAGATACAAAAAAGTGGTCCAGTGTGAAATACAAGCATGTTAACCATTAATTAAAATATAGTCAGTGCTGCAAGGGAGGTATGCAGAAAATGTTTAATAAGAGCCTAAATGGAATATCTCACATTATTAGGGGTCAGGAAAGATTTTCTAGTGGTTTAAAGTCCTCCACACTGTATCATCTGACACAAAGAAGATACTTACCAGGCATTCTAGGATGGAAGGAATGCGTTTCAGACCAAGGAAGAACATTTATAAATACTCAATAACTTTATGAACTGTAATTAATAAACAGTTGGTAGCAGGCACAGAAAATAAGACCTGTATAACGATCTAAGGATGTGAGGCTTCACCTAGAAATAGAACATTATCACTGAACACAGAGTTATGTTTTTAGTATTATACACTGATAGTCACTTTTCTACTGCCCTAAAATCCTTCATTTCTTGCATATCCTTGGTCTTTCATTTAACTGTTGATGAATGCCTACAGGATGGAGAACAGTTTAGGAAGCCCTTCATGATGTCAGGTGAATTGTACCACACCCTTACCACTGAATGCTCTCTAATTTCTCTAGACTTAATAATTTTCTTGGAGCACCACTCTCATTGCTGTTTGTTGTACTGTGCTGGCTGGCATGTTGTTACGATGCTGGAAGCTATGCCACTGATGTTTTAAATATCAGTGAGGTAACCCATGAGAGATACTTGTCAGTTGAGGTTCCAGACTAAGATAGATTTAAAGAAAGACCTGGTTATCTACTTCCAAAAATAAGCTAATAGAAACTTTACAGATCACAAGAGTATATCATTCAACTTGTTTGTTTTGAACACATGATCAGGACAGATCATGTGCGGCAGAGAATTTCCGTGAGATGGACTGGCGCTATAGCTGCAATGACAGACTTCAACATGCCAGCAAATATAAAGATGATTCAGGACCAGACAACATTTCCTACATGCAGTCATCATGAGTAGGAGTTGCCTTAATGGCAGCCATCTCTTTTTTGGGCTCAAGGGTGCTGAGAATGAAATACTATATACTGTATACTATATACTGAGAACGATACAGGAACGAGCAGTGTTTCATTCTGTAGCACCCGGAACACTATGAATTGGAACCCACTGGACTGCACCTCACAATGACAATAACCCATTGTTCCATTCCATGATGAGATCCTGTGATATTTTTAAATCTACATTTTCACAACAAAATTATGTTGTATCTCTGTAAATTTGCAGCAACTCTGGTCCTTTTATTTGAATACTATCCATCAGCCATTATGGGTTAAAAAAAACCCTACAAAATAAAACATAAATGACAAAAGGAAAGCATACAACGTAATGACTACATGTACTGCACTCTTTCTTCTATTAGGATAACATATCAAACAGTTCATTGGCTGAGAACATTAGTAATACAGTAGCTTGAGGATTTTTATCAAGTCTGCAGCATGATCTTTCATTGACTTATGATCTAGGTAGTGCTCAGTATGTAAAGAAACTTATCAGTTAGCTAGCATTATACAAATTACAGTAACATGATTCCCATTCTAAAGGAGTTTCAAACTCCCTCTCATGGCATCAGAGGACTTAAAATCTACTCCTACCAAAGTATCTAGCTTCTTTCCCAGGTATGCACATTATGCTTTTGCCATCATGGACTATTTGTCAATTTCCCAAGCACAGCAGTTGCTTTTAGGTCTCCGTTTTCCATGCTTCTTTTCCCCCATCACAGAACACAATACCATTTTCTGCCTGTCATAAACTCCTGTTTGTTTGATGCTTCAGAGTGACTGACATCTCTACCATAAAGATTATTTTGTTCCTTGTAATCAGAACACATCTTTCTTTTTGTTTCTACCTCTATTACAGAACAGACTGAATTTTCGTTTATTTTGCTAATAGATGACAAAGCCAAGTCCCACTAATTACCAGACTAATCTTACAAATCTGTTTGCTTAAGTACAGTCTGCTGTTGTTTCATATGTACACCTACTAAACCTCAAATGAAGAAACTGATCTTTCCAGAGAAAGATGAACCAAAAAAGGTAGACCACTTTTTATGTGGCAGTGTAGCAATACTCAAGCTGGATAGCAGCAGGACTCAGCAAATATGGGCTCTGAAATGTGAAATTGTAGACTAAGCACATCTTGCCATTTCCCAGTGGCACACAGGACCCCTGGAAAAAAACTTGACGTAAGTCCTCAATGTCAGATGTAAAAGACTGGCATTCTGGTGTGAATTTGAAAATAGAAATTAGGTTGTGAAAAGAATAGTAAGGAAAAAAGAGACTAAAATAAACTACAACTACAGAACGCAGATGGCATGGTATGTCATCAGTGTTGACCCCAAGCAAATGGGCATGAGAAGACTAGGGCTGCAGATCTAACATAACACGATGCCTAAATACTTGAATTCACTGCATCTCAGCCTTTCTAGAAGTACTCACAACACAAGTAAAAGAAAATGTGTTAGTAACTGAGGGAAACATCAAACTAAAGGAGTCTTACCCTCCTCCTCTCCTTCACTTTCTGCTTCTGTAATGACATAAGAGGACTTGAGATGGGGAAGTTGTTTTCTCATAGGACAGAGAGGAGGCGAGCAAAGACATCGAGAATAGATGACCACCACCACAGCAGTAGCTTTAGTTGTCAGGCCATTGGATACGTGTTGTGACACCCACATCAGACAGTGATGCAAGAGAAGGGAGAGAGCAACGATTACAGAAGAGGAGCTGGCAGAACTGTGGATTTGTTTGACACAACATTATCCATTGGATGCTCCATAAAATCACAAAAAAGAAAGAAGTGGTGAAGTGTTGTAATTTGGTAGATAATAGCTGGAGGGACTCCAGTGTGTCTGCTAGTTTACTGTAATGCGGGGGCCCCCATGTTGCTATGATGATGGAAGCTATGCTTCCGGTTTTCAGACAATATCGGGTCACGCCTAGGGAAAGGGACAGATTGAGAAGACGAACAAGGGAGCCCACTTTGGAAAGAACTGGAGATTGAAAACCTTGCAGATAGCACTCGAAAGGTAACTGGGCAAGAGCAGACTCCTCAAGGTAGAGTTGATCTTAACGACATGGATGGAGTCAAGCTTTCAGGACCTTCATTTGCTGAAATGGCATAACTCAAAATAAGAAGAAACAGCTGCAAACATCCATTAATAACAAGAACATGGAATGTATGAAGTACTAATCTAGGAAAGTTGGAAATCATCAAAAGTGAAGTGGAATGCATAAACAACAATATTCTAGACATCAAAGAGTTGAAATGTACTGATATTGGCCATTTTAAATCAGACAATCAAATGGTCTGCTATACCAAGAATCACAACTTGAAGAAGAACAGCTTTGCATTCATCAGCAAAAGTAACATTTCAAGATCTATCCTGAAGTACAATACTGTCAGTGATAGGATAATATCCATATGCCTATAAGGAAAACCAGTGAATATGAGACTGTTAGTGAAGTTTATTCATCCATCACAAAAGTCAAAGGTGAAGAAATTGAAAAATTTTACCAGCTTCTGCAGTCTGAAAATGTTATGGAGAATACAACTAGGTGGCATTGATAGTTATTGGTAACTGGAATGTGACAGCCGGAAACAAAGAAAAGGAATTGGTAGTTGGAAGGTATGGCTTTGGTGATAGAAACGATGCCAGACATAGCAAGATATTTTGAAAAGCCAGCAACTTAATCGATACAAATGCCTTTTTCACAAGTGTAAGTGGTGACTATACTCATAAACCTTGCCAGATGAAATACACAGGAATCCAGTCAACTGTACCCATGGAAAGGGATGATGGAAGAACTCAATATCATCCATCAGAACAAGGCCAGGGGCTGACTGTGGAGCAGACCATAAATTGCTCATATGCAAGTTGAAGTTGAAACTCAAGAAAAGTAGAACAATTCAAAGAAAGACAGACTACAACTTTGAGTACATACCACCTAAATTTAGAGACCATTTCAAGCATAGATTTGACACACTGAATGCTAATGATCAAAGAGTTGTGGAATGACATCAAGGACATCATACATGAGGAAAGCAAGACATCATCAAAAAGGTAGACAAGAGAGAGAAGACAATGATGAATGTCAGAAGAGATTCCGAAGATTACTCTTGAATGTCCAGTAACTAAAGCAAAAGGAAGAAACGATGAAGTAAAAGAATTGACCAAAAGATTTCAAAGGAGAGCTCGAGAAGACAAAGCATTATAATTACATGTGAAAAGAGCAGGAGATAAAAACTCAAAAGGGAAGAGTACATTGCCTTTACCAAGGTGAATGAATTGAAGAAAGAATTCAACCTCTGGGAGCAATTTCTATGAGGAAAATACTACGTGACACAGAAAGCATCAAGAAATGAAAGGAACACACAGAGTCATACTAAAAAGATATGGTCAGTGTTCAGTAGTTTCAAAAGATAGAGTATGATCAGGAACCGATGCTAATGAAGGCAGAAGTCCAAGCTGAACTGAAGGGACATTGACGAAAAGCAAGGCTCCAGGAATCAATGGAACATCAACTGAGATGTTTCAACAAAGGGAGATGGTACTGGAAGTACTTACTTGTTTATGCCTAGAAATTTGGAAGGCAGTTAGCTGGCTAACTGAATGAGAAAAATTCATATTTATGCTCATTCCAAAGAAAGATGATGCAACTAATTGTGGAAATGATTGAACAATATCATTAATATAACATTCATGTGAAATTTTCTGAATATCATTCAAAAGTGGCTGCAGCAGTATATACATGATGACTGCCAATTAAGTTTGCAAATCCATCCTAGAAAAAGTGCTCCATACCTCACTGCTGGGCATCACTACGGTCCCCTTCAAAGCACTCCCCCTGAGAAGCTATGCACTGACACCAGCACCTAGCCCAACTTTCACAGCAATTTTGGAACTCTTTTTTGGGAATGGCCGTCAGATCTGTTGTCCTATACTCTTGAGGTCCTGAATATTGTCAGAATGCCTTCCTTTATCTTCAGATAAAGAGAAAGCTCATTGGAGGCCAGATCAGGTGAACAGGGAGGTGCTGGAAAATAGTTATTTCTTTACTGGTTAAAAAGTCACTCACAGACAACTATACAGTTAAGTTCATGAACTTGCCACTGTGCCACCACGTGAAATGGCCATTCCATGAAGAGTTTCAAAATTGCTTTGAAGGGTAAACTAGGCACTTGCATCAGTGCGTAACTTCCCAAGGGTAGTGTTTCAAAGGTGAGCCTAGTGATATTCAGTAACAAGGTATGTGGCGCTTAGAACAGTTAGGTTGCAGACTTAATTGCCAGATCATGTGTATCTGCAGGGACCTGTCAGAAGTTCAAACTAGATTTAGAAGAGAACAGTGGGGATATCACTGTTGATGTCAGATGGATCTTGGCTGAAAGCAGATAATATTAGAAGGATATTTACTTGTGTTTTACTGACTACACAAAGCCATTCAATTTTCTGGATCATAACAAATTATGGATAACATTGAGAAGAAAGAGAATTTCAGAACACTTAATTGTGCTCACAAGTTACCTGTACACAGACCAAGAGGTAGTTGTTTGGACAGGACAAGGCGAGTCTGATCCTTTTAAACTTAGGAAAGGTGTGATCAGGGTTGTATTACATCACCATATCTACTCAATCTGTATGCTGAGCAAATAATCCAAGAAGCTGGACTATATGAAGAAGGACAGGGCATCAGGACTGGAAGACAATTTATCAGAAACCTGTGTTGTACAAGCAATACAACCTTGCTTGCCCAAAGTGAGGAAAACTTAAAGCGCTTATTGATGAAGACCAAAGTCCACAACCTTCAGTATGGTTTACATCTCAACATAAAGAAAACAAAAATCTTCACAAAAATATCAACAGGCAATGTTATGATAGAGTAAATATTGCAGTTGTCAAGCATTTAGTTTTACCTAGATTCACAATTCACGCCCATGGAAGAAGCGGTTAAAAAAAATCAAAAGATTCACTGCACTGGGCAAATCTGCTATAAATGACATCTTTAAAGTGTTGAAAAACAAAGGTGTCATGTGGAAAACTAAGTTACCCAGACCTGAGCTATGATATTTTTAACTGGACAATAAATAAGACCGAGGAAGAACGGACAATTTTGAATCGTGGTGTTGGTGAAGAATGCTGACTATAGTATGGACTGAGAAGAATGCCCGTTAGAAGCAATGGTAGGGAGAAATAGATAGTCTCACATAATTTGGGTATGCCAGAGGGTTCATTCTCTAGAGAAGGACAGCACGCTTGGTAAAGTAGAGGGTAAGTGAAAAAGAGGTAGCCCCTCACCAAGATGGATTGACACTGTGGTTGCAACAACGAACACAAGCATAACATGGATTGTGGGCATGAAGCAGGACTGGGCAATGTTTTGTCTTGAGTGAGAAATGGCTCAATGGCATCTAACAGCAACAACAGCAACACATAGAAAGAAAATGAATCAAGGCACCCAAGTGTAAACTCTTAAATTGTTTTTACCAAGAATTCACATACATGTAGTGTATAGAATTTTGGATGACCTGAAGTGTTACTAGCAATTTATTTGTTTGGTTTCTCATATAATAAAACATGCTCTTACTTGGCTTGGCATGATTATGAGCTATCTGTAATTCTTCTAGTCTTTTATAATTGTATTTCACAGTAGACACTAACACACACACACTTACATACATTTAAAAGAATCGTGGAAAATATGGAGTCCTAAACTACATGAATAGCATTTTTATTTCTGCTTGAAATCACATTGGTCTTTATCTGGGATAATGACAAAAGGCTTTATTATAATGGCTTTAAAACCCTTTCTTTGATTTCTGTAACAATCCTGGGGCTTTATACACTATGACCATAGTTAGCTTACACATATAAAATCTCTACTGTTCAAATTGTAGTTGAATATTTATAGGGAATTGTTAGAAACATCTTGTTTTTTCACTGTCTTTAGTTTTCCTTTTCTGTTTCTGTTGTGTTTTATGACAAATTATTATAATGTCAGGTTTTTCAATACAACTCTGTCCTATTTCCAATCTTCTGTGGTTCATCTGAATTATATATTCATCGCAATTCCTTTGAAAGGTGAAGCTTTTGATAAACTTGAGCTGAATTGTATCATATTTCAGAAATGAAAGAAGCATATGCCTACTTATCTGTAATTTTACTATGATTTGGAAATTACATTGAATTTGATAGAATTTTTATTTTTCTTTAATTCAACATCCCTAAGAAGTAGGGCTTTTGAATCAGTTCTGAACGGTTCACTCATGGCCAATGAAAATGATTTCGTCAAGACAGACAGAGACAAGGGCAACCTACAGGTTGCATAGTAACCAAATTTCTCATTTGAGCTTTTGACAATTGTTCTATATCTCTTATCAATTATTTTCTAAATAAAGAAGAAAGGCATTGGATAAATAGGATAAGAATGAATGCTCTTGACCAGTATCTTGCCCTCAAGGTGCCTACATTGTTGAGAAATTCTTTCCTTCCTTTAAAAACAAAGCCAAGTCATTAAAGAGCCACCTAGCAAATGCCCTTGTATTGCTGAGGTAGGAGGCCAGTTCTTCTGTCTTCTCTTCCACTGTCCCAGGTTTACAGCGTCCAAAGAGCTGAAAGGCAATCTGTTAGTAGCAATTTAATATTGACTCTAAGCTCATAAGTAACCTTCAGAGATCAACAGAACAATTGTGAAATGATGGAACTTGCTCTTTGAATAACCAGATCATTACTAAACCGACACGAAGTCTTGCTGAATTGTAATCATTGAACTAATCTAGCTATTTAATGAAGCATTTCATAGTACAGCAGCTTGCTTGTTATAATTTTAAGCCTTAAGCAACAGTGATACCTTAAACCTCTTTCTACTGCATCTTTTGTTTCTCTTCCTGCTGCATTCTTGATTAAATTCAATTTAACAAGCACTTTTGAGAATTTAACATGAGTGTTCAGGAAGAAGTACAAGCAACAGAACCCAAAACCTATGGGCTCAACTCTCTGAATTTTGGAAGCTATCAATATTAATGATGTTGACAGTCAAAAACTCATAAAATAAGTCAATATAAGAATCATGAGTGTTATGTCACAAGAATTTAATTAATAGTACAACTGGGATCTTCCTGTACTGACAAAGAGGGCAGCAATGGTTTGGTGGTAGAATTCTTGTCTTTTATTTGAGAGATTCAATTCACATTCTGGTCAGTGTACCACAGTGCAGCCGCCAAGTGTATCCATCAGGGGGACTTGTGTGTTTCTTTGATAATGAACCAGTTACAATGGTGCTGCAAGACAAAGACGGACAAAGAAGAAAAGCCTAGTTTTCTACTTTCAAAATCAGCCAGTGAAAGTGTTATGGATCATAGAGGTTTGATTTGCAGTCAATTAGGAGGTTGATACAGAATTGAGGAGCTTCTGTTTCACTGTACGTGGGGTCACCATGAGACAAGTCTGACTTTATGGCAACTCACAACAACAAGGCAACAAACTAAGGGAACATATTTAGGTAGAAATCTGTATTACAGGTTTTTTGTTTTTAAATTTATAAAATAATAATGAAATTGAGAAGAAGGGGAAGGAGACTAACAAAAGATAGATACTTTTTGCAGACTGTAGAGAACACCAGTAGATAGATGAGCAAATTAATGTCCATGCAAAGGGATGGGTTAAAGTCTTTGCAAAATATCATGTTTTATGATAAATTTTAATTATATTATAAGGGTTATTATTATTGCCAACATTTGACTTTCCCACCAAAAAAAAGGGGGGGTACCTTGAGTATTGGTGTTAGAATGCTATCTATGCTATCTATGATAGCATGAATAACACATTTCAAAAATACATATATGTATATATATATATATATATATATGAACAGAACCCATTACTGTTGAGTTGACTCTTATTCATAGCAACCCCATAGGACAGAGCAGAACTGCCCCATAAAGTTTCCAAGGAAAGCCTGGTGGATTCGAACTGCTGAACTTTTGGTTAGAAGCTGTAAGTACTTAACCACTAGGTCACCAGTGTTTTCATACATGTATAGAAAGAAAGAAAGAATGTAGAATGTAGAGTGCCTATATATGGCTTCATTTACACATATTAACTCATTTTGTTCTTGTGATAGTCCTTCAGACAATATTCTGCGATCCTCACCTTGTGGAGAACAAGAAGCTAAAAGAACGTGTTTCACAAAGTCATCAGATATCAAGTGGTGGCGCCAGGATGTGGGCTTACATAGCACACCCAAAGCCAGGCTTTTTCCAATGTGCATTTGCGTAATAAATATCTAATAAGTATAAGATCGTTCCATAGTTATACTCTGAAACACCACTGTAGTGGCCTGACCACATTTACCACCATTTAATGTTCCTCAAGTTTGCACTACAGAATCCAAAATGCTAAGAGAATTTTCTTCAGCAAAGTCTATGATCTTTAAGCAACTGAGTTCAGCTTTTGTCGTTGTTGTTTTTGGTGGTGGAGTACCCTCAATTTCAGCATGCTTTTTGTGTCACATTAAAGTTTTATTTTACCTTTTAACTGGGGTGTAACATACATAATAGAAAAATATACAGAAGTAAACCACTGAGTTACTACAAAGGACATGCGTCTATATAAGACCTAGTCGGGTCATGAAACAGAATATTACTAGCACTCCATAGATTCTTCTAGCGACTTATCACTGTCTCCTTTCTCCACAATAAAGGTGACTATATCATCACCTTATGTACTGTCGAAGTTAAATCAGATATAATTTATGCAACTGTGGTAGCTGGTAGTTTTAAAGCAAAGTATGTAACCCATTGCCACTGAGTTGACTGTGACTTTTAGCAACCCTCATAAGACAGAGTAAAACTTATGGATTCAAACTGTTGACCTTTTGGTTAACAGTCAAGCTCTTAACCACTGAGCTACCACACCTTCAGAAAAACATAAGAAAAAGAATCCTTTTTCAGGAAATATCACTAGAAAAGGTCATCACTGTTGGTAGAGGGTCAGTTGAAGAAAGAAAAATCGTTTCCATCAAGTCAATTCTGACTCATAAAAACCTTATAGGACAGAGTAGTAGTGCTTCATTGAGTTTCAAAGAAGAACTCAGTGAGTTTGAACCGCCAACCTTTTGGTTATCTTAGCAACTCTAACGCTTCACCACCACACTGCCAGGGTTTCCTCCAGTTAAAACAAGGGAATCCTTAGTGAAGGGAAGGACTTAATAGCGGCAACAATGGAGTCAAATATGCCACTGATCACAAAGGCGAGGCAGGGCAAGGCAAGCGTTCATTCTATTTTACATAGAGTTGCTATGAATTGGAGTGACTCTCCAGCACCTAACTACAATGATGATCAAAAAACTTGCAATTTTTTTTTTCCTGAGAATTTATAAAAGACTGCTATTATATGACATTATTGAGGATTCACCTGATTCCAGTTAATGCAAGAATGAGCTTTGCTGGAGCCTTAAGAACCTGTGAGATGAGACCAAAACACAAACTCACTGCTGACGAGTCGATTCCGACTCACAGCAACCCTACAGGACAGAGTAGAATTGCTCCATAGTTTCACAGGAACACCCGGCAGATTTGAACTGTCAACCTTTTGGTTAGCAGACATAGTGCTTAGCCACTATACCACCAGGGTTTCCTGTGAGGTGATCAGCTTCCCAAAAGAAGGGTACACCAGGAAGCAAAGAAAAATGCATTCCTGTTGGGGAGTGGGCTTATGCGCGTTCTGCAACTGTAAGTTTCCCTCCGACTTACCCACTGCCCAGCCCACAGACTTACTGTTTGTTTTTGCTTTTTGTCTTTCTCCTTCAGCCTTCACTGTCTACTTAGACAGGTACTTTTGGAATTCGGGAAACACTGGTGCTGTGGTGGTTAAGCGTTATGGCTGTTAACCAAATCCACCAGATGCTCTTTGGAAAGTCTATGTGGAAGTTCTACCCTGTCTTACAGGGTCACTGTGAATCAGCATTGATTCAAAGACAATGGATTTTTTTTTTTTAATTTGGTTTGGAATTCCATGTTGGATTCCTGTTTTTATGCTGAACATTTACCCATTTACCTTGGAAGAAATCCAAACTCCATCGTTATTATGTTTCTCACCAAGATCTGACAAAAGCACTATTATAAAAAGGCTCATTCTCTTGTGTCAGTATCTTCCTAAATAACTCACTTGAGTAGCAGAACCCTGTTTGGTCACTTACATGCTCTCCCAAATACACACTCGAACATGCACACGTGCACGCACACGCGCGCGCGCGCACACACACACACACACACACACACACACACACACACACACACACACACACACACACACACACACACACACACACACACACGCATGAGCCAGTAGGGGTGGATGTTTAGTTCAGAAGGCTTGCTAGGGAAGCTTTAGACACTGCTAACTCAGAACAGTTACTTACACTAGCCACACGGTGTGCTTCTTAGAGGAGGATGGTTTTAGAAATAAAATGCAAAGCTTGGTTTTTGTTAATACAGATATTTGAGTTGCTCATGATTGATTCCCAGCCTCAGTTTAAATCTAGAGAAGTTTCTGCCTATCTGATTATGCAATTCCTTCCCCACTGCTCTTGGTGTAAAACTCAGTTTTGATTGGCCTCATTTATTTCCTCCAGCTATGGTTCTGAATTCTTCCTTGAACACAGACTTTCTTTGCAGTTAATGGTAGAACACCTGCTTTTAGCACACATCAGCACCCGTCATGTCCTCGTGGTTTCTAGCACACTCTAGAAATAAAGAAAATCTCTGTGTGAACACATATCCTAGAGTCCTGAAAAAATAGCTGGAAAAGAGACATGTTCTGCAGAACTCACTTGCTACAACAGACTTTGGGATGCAGGTAAACTCTCCCAGTGGGTATCTCTGACCCAAGGTAATCTATTTTCAGTTGTTGTAATTGTTTTTCATGATGTGCATGATTACTTTCGCTTAAAATCTCATAATGAAGCAATCCTCTGAGATCACTAAAATTATAATAACAAAAGGATCGTTCCAAGTACTACAGTGGTGTTTGTCCCCAAATCTATTTTTAAATTTGGGAATTAAATTAGAAGAGTCTTCATGATTACCATGCTTTTCCAATAAAGGTTTTTCATGACAAATGATCCAGGGAGGTCTTGTGTTTCTGGAATGCTGTCATTCTTGAGAAGAGATACATGGCTCACAAGTATTCTGGGAAGTGTCATAAATAATTAAAAATGAAACTTCACTTGTCCAAAGGCAATAAGGAAATTGCATTTCGTAATGAAATCTCCATGTGGTTTTATCTTAATCTCTTCAATTTACTGGGCAGCAAATTTTACCAGACTCTGTTGGTTCTTCCTGTTGTTAATATAATTAGGGATGTTTTATAGGTGTACTTAAGTCAGCAATATTCCACAAGCAGTGAATACTCAACACCAGAGAAGACACTTCCCTGAAATGAATATACACATATATACGTATTCATGTATATGCATATATATGTAATATATGCACATCTATGTATACACACAGATGTGCATGTGTAGATATGTATACACTATGTCTGTACACAGATGTGATATGTACACATTATGTGTATGTATTTATAAGTATATGTGTATGTATTTATGTATATAAAATATCTGGAAAAATATATTTGTTATTTACATACAAGCCCTCTTAGATGGCTACTAGCAGAAAAGAAAGTTGAGCCAGGACTTTCCCCCAGTACTCTGAGAATTTCCAGCTGGTGTCACTGAATCTTCTCCATCTCCCTGCATAGCGCAGCCACCCGTTGTTTCCTCGTCCATTCTTGTTTTATTCATTCATTCATTCACTCACTCACTTATTTATCTGAGTCCTGGTGATGTGCTGGTTAAGTAGTGCCCAGCAGCTAATCAAAAGGTCACAGTTTAAACTGAGAAGAGACAGTCCTCTTAAAGGCTTTAGCCTAGAATGCCCTATGGAGGAGTTCAGCTCTGTCACATAGGGTCACTATGAATCTGAATCATTCTCAGAACACACGAAAAATTATTTATTCATTTGTTCATCCATTCATGTGCTTGTTTGTGCTGCAGGAAGGATGTGAGTGATAGGTTACTGAACGTGTCCAGCGAGCTGCTTTGTTTGTCCTCACTGGTCTGTTGCAGGGCCACTAAACTATTTGGAGAATACACAGATAGCCATCCAAGGGATAATGCCTAACCATCGGCAGAAATTTTAACTAAGTCAAACGAACTTGGAAGTGCAGATACCTACTGAGCAAAAGTGTTGAAGGGTTTGCCTCAAAATGAATTTGTAGTGTGGACGTCTGTATCGAGGGCTATGTTTGTACCGGAAGCCTTACAGACTCTTCAGTTTTGTAGATGTCTCTTTCATCCTGCTCCTGGAAGCTGCTTCCTTCTTGTTGAACATGATAGGTATATGCTGTATGCTTGGAATCACTCTTAGGAAAGCTATCTTTGTTGTTAGGAGCCACTAAGTTGGATCTGCCTCGTAAACCCTACATCAAACAGAATAAATCACTGCCAGGTCCTGCGCCATGCCCACGATCATTGATATGATTGAGCCCATTGTTGCAGCCACTTTGTCAATCCATCTTGCTGACGGTCTTTTTCTTTTTCGTTAACTCTCTACCCAGCGTGATGTCATACTCCAGGGACTGATCCCTCCTGACAACATGTCCAGAGTACGTATGACATAGTCTCATCATCCCTGCTTCTAAAGAGCACTCTGGTTGTACTTCTTTCAAGTTAGATCAGCACATTCTTTTGGCAGCCCATGGTATATTTAGTATTCTTTTCCATCACCATGATTAGCAGGTGCTCCATATGCTGTCAGGAGCTCTGAGAAGTTGCCTTCCTAGTTCTCTACTCAAGATCATTGTGCTCCAAGATGACTACGCTGTACCACCTTAGTTGGTGGGTGATCTCCACTCTGTGTCTCTTCTTATTCTCTGTTTTCCTTCAGTTTCTTCTTCCATCAGTGTCTGAACTAGTTCTTTATTTTCTCCTCGATGCTTAGGGTACCAGGACTGACATTTGAGTCTGTTTTACCTACTTTTTCAGGTCTTGGCTACAGAGAGATGGTGTAATGTGTCTGTGGAGGGTGCCATGTTGGCTCTGTCCAATTTTACCTTTTGGATTGCAATTCTGTGTGTGTACAATGAAAAAGTTTTGTTAACAAGAGGGACTCATTATTATGTTCTTTCTTTTTCCTTGGCCAATCTTGTCCTATTTATGAAGAGTAATTTGAAGTAATTTCATTCCAAGCTTTGAGACAGTTCAGAGTTCACTCTGAACTCTGATTTACTTTAAGAATTTTCTCAAAGTTTTGCTATGATGGACTGAAAGTCCATTTCTTTCAATTTCTTAACACTGAAAATTGAAATCTAAACATCCCATCAGATTTTCCAGACACAGCATTTACTTGAAGTGACCTCTCTGTAATGAAATAAAGGTGTGCTCATGTGTTCATGGAAAATCAGCAGATACTTAACAAACAGATTTGACAAGCACTTACTATCCTAATTCTTTTAATACATAAGAAAAGTATTCTTTTCTTGTTTTCAAAATTAATTCCTAATCTCTTTTTCTCCAGTTTTGGATGAAATTTGAAACACAATTTATTAGGTTTCTTGAATTCAGCCTTTTGCATAGGCAAACCAAAGTAAAGAGCAACAACCATTTGCCTCTTCAGATGTCTAACTTACGTAAAAGAACATAATTAGTCTATCTGTGATTGAAATGTGAAGTTTGGAGTAGAATCTATGGAATATTGTAACCAGTTAGACTTTTTTTTTTGTCTTGCTGTCATTTGTTTATTTGGGTGGTGAAGAGGGTGAGGAATTAAATCCTACTTTTGTACTTTGAAGAAAATAATATTGTTTTCCTAATAAAATTAATCATGCACTTTATTATTGAAATCACAAAGCTTTTCAGTTCAATACATTCTTTTTTCCTTAATGCAAAACACATGCCTATAACATGAGACCAAAAAGGAGAGTTGATTTTGGTTCAGATTCTTTATATATGTACATACACACACATCTACTTTATAAGTTTGGCGAGCTAAATTGCCTTAAGTTTCCAAACTTACCCTGACAGGGAAAAGATTTTTTTATTTTATTTTTTAATATATAGCTCATTTTCATTGCCTGAAGTCTCAAATTTGAGGATCTGTTTCCCCAATGCCTGAGGCTTCTGAGTGGCAAAATTTGTTGTTAGCTGGTAACCGACAGGGAGCGAATCCAGTTCCCCAGGTGGTGCGGTGGAAGGTGGACCTGACGACCTGCTTCTGTAAGATCTGTTGTTGCTGTCAGGTGCCATCAAGTCAGGGCCTACTCACGGCAACCCTGTGTACAACAGAACACAACACTGCCTGGACCGCTGGCATTCTCACAACAGTTGCTGTGTTTGAGCTCATTGTTGCAACCACTGTGTCAGTCCATTTTGTTGAGGCTCTTCCTTTTTTTTTGACCCTCTTCTTGACCCAACATAATGTTCTTCTGCAGGGGTTGATTTCTCCTGAGGACATGTTCAAAGAACATGACAAAGTCTCCCCATTTTCATTTGTAAGGAACATTCTGGCTGTACTGCTTTCAAAGCAGATTTGTTTATTCATCTGACAGTCCATGGTATAGTAAATATTCTTCCCCAACAACATAATTCAAATCCATCAATTCTTGCACAATTTTTTCCTTATTTGTTGTCCAGCTTTCACATGTACCCGTGATTGAAAATACTATCGCTTGGGTCAGCCACACCATAGACCTTAAAGGGATATCTTTATTTTTGAACACTTTAAAAAGGTTTTCTGCCGCAGATTTACCTAAAGCAGTGCTTCATTTGATTTCTTGACTGTTGCTTCCATGGGCACTGATGGTGGAATCTGCTGGGACTGGAGCCAGAGAAACCCGAAGGAAGACAAGTTTGTCATCAACTGTAACTGACTGGCCGGCTGGCTGGGGAGAGGCTGGTTTACCACAATGCCTAACGATGCTTAGTCACTGGCTGAAAACTATTTCAACTGGTGACTGCTGATAGGGACTGAGCACTGATCTTTTAACATGTTGTAATCCAACCTGTGTACATATGGGATACATGGCAATATTGATGCATACAGTATGTATGGCTATGCAAATCCTAAAAACATTCCAATAATTTAAATTTTTATTGGAAAGTTCCTCTCCTGTCCAAAAGAGTTGGAAGATAGCTACCTGGGCCAACAGACTGGACTTCATCCATGTATGTGCCTATTCCAAACAATAACGATCCAATAGAATGTGGAAATTATCAGTTAAAATCACATACAATCAAATGACAAAACGTAAAAAAAATACACGGTCATATGTTTGTTCATTAAGTCAATGTGGATCGCACTGTCACCACACCACGGCGTGGGTCTATTCACTCTACATAAACGAATGCTGAGGAGATTAATATCATTTCCTGAGTTAGTTATTTAAGAAGAGGAAAATATTTATCTTAGATAATAGCTGTAATTGACTGGGAATCAATGACTGCTTTGGGCTTTAATGTGCTTCAAACATGTCTAATCAGTTGCCCGACGAGCTTATCAAAATGCTGATTCCTGGGCTTACCTCAGCCTGCAGAATCCGGCTGTGTGATCCTACATCTAGAACTGCAGATGTTTATGAAGCCTCCCACACGGCTGTAGTATGCACTGAATATTTTATTGCCTTGGTGAAAAGATCGCTAGACTAAGAGTCGGAGGAGGATTCCTAGACTCAGCCCGTATTTTCTGGAATCCTGTCAATTGATGTATATGAAACATGTGATGTTTAACTACCCTTTTAGGTCTCAATTACTGAAGTGCAAATAAATAATAACAAGTAGTTACATCTTTCTTATTTGTATTGTTATTCAAGGTAGTTCATATTGATCCAAACAATACAGGAGTTAAAAACAGAGAACAAAGAATGATAAATGTACTCAAGAGAGAATATGATCTATTTCTCAGAAAAAGAAAACCAGGGAAATCCAAGAAATTTCTTTGTTTAAGGAAAATGAGAAGCAAACATGGATTGTGCCATAGAATGAGAGAAGTTGGGCTTTGCTTCTAATCTGTGAGGTCCTTAAAAGGATGGGAATTCCAACTCCTAACACAGTGCCTGGTACACACATACCTCAGCAATCCCTGGAACTGTATTACATGGATGGAAGCAAAAAAAAAGTCAAGGTCAGCTTGTGTCTTTTTTCTCTTGATTGTAAAGAAACTTTTGCCTGTAATCTCTTGCTTTATGTGAATAATTTGTTTCACATGAGTTGTGTGCTGTTTAAGCCAGCCAAGGATCAAATTCCTTTTGTCCAAAGAAGTGTAGCTGACATATTTTAAAGTAAACTAATTAAGCCTGGGTTTTTCCAAGGTCTCTATTTAAGAAGGTGAGAAATCAAGAGATAGGAAGTGTTGTCTGGGTAAAGTAAACTAACTTGAAAGCCAGTGAGAATGTTTACGAGCAGCTCCCTCTCAGTGTGGTCTGATGGCCCACCTGAACACAGATCCTGCTTATGCTAGGAGCAAAGTGTTTGGGGAGGGAGGAAGGTGTAATGTGATCCTTTCAATTATAGACTGAATGCAGCAGCTGTAAATTATAAAAGGGTGATCCAGCTTCCACTCTGTATGCCTATATTAATAATCAGCTGCAGAAAATGAAATCTTCCAGATTACCATTAGTTCTGGCTATTTGAATGTTAAATATGGATAATAACGACAGTGCTTTACACTCAAATATTTATATAATGGTCTTTAGCAATCCTAACTAAAATCATATGTATGTTGTGCAAGCCCCAAATGAGCTCTTAAGTAAATGTCATTTGTGAGACGAGTGCTTTCTTTTCTGGCAAGAGAAGGGTACCATTTTTGCTGAATATTTTCAATTGGCAGTACAATTTTTACTCGAGAGCCTCTGCATTGATTGCTGGGGGATGGGATTTTTCACACTGTTTCCGTCATTTCTGACTATTGTACGACGTGACTTAGGGTTTTGTGAATCGCAAGGAAGTTGAGATCTTTGCGTTCTGCTTGAGCATTGGCTGCTTTAAAATTTACCATGCAAAGAAGTACCATGCCCACTCTGATACACCTTATTATAATAGCTTTGTCTTTTACCTCTTTTTCTTCTGTGTGAATTCTACTATGTTCACAGCAAAGGCCACCCACAGAAAAGACATGATTTTTGTTTCCATCAGGTGTTATTGTCTCATTACGCCTGATCTAAAATAGAGAAGTTAGTTGGAGCCATTCTTTGGGAAGCCTCCAGTTGCTGACTCAGTCTCAGCATGGTTACAAGAAAGACACCAACGTAGTGTAATAGCAGCCAGCAGATCCAAATACTCTTGCTGCTTTACCACTAAACTAGAGGGGTGACCTTGGACAAGTCACTTAACCTGTCAGCCTCAGTTTTTTTCAGATTAAAAAGAAAACGTTGCATAAGAGGATTAATAAGATCTGCATGGATAGTGTTGTTCAGGTAAAGAAATTATCTTAGACAGAAGGAAGCAGAGACCAGTGTTCCTAGATTGAATGATTTGCACAGTATTGAAACGGAGCCACACTTCTTGCACCACATTTAACGAGCTGGTGTATATCTCTAAGGTCAACTGGGAGGTGAAAGGGATCTTCCAGATCTGCCAGAGTTCCCATACACTCTCCTTCAGTTTCAGTGTGTACTAACTTCCAAGGAAGGACCAACAGATACAACCGCTATTTTCTTAACTGATTTGTGCTATTAGTTATCTCTGATTTTTCCCAAATGCCAAGTTATGGTGCTCATATGGTGCTTTGGCTGAAGATGGTGGGGGGATGAGCACTGGGTCCATCCTGAGATATGAAAAGGTTGACATTCATAAAAGACTCCAACTTTTCCTGTCCTTTCTAGTAATGTTTAAAAAATTGCATCTTTGAACAAGATGTTCTAGTTTAAACACAGTCTTGCATATAGGGTCACAAATTGACAGTTCAGATTAACTAGGTGCTCCTTGAAAACTGTGTGGAGTGGTTCTACTCTGACCTATGGGTCACTATGAGTTGGAACTGAGTTGAAGGAACCTATCAAAAACAACGATGTGAGTCAGAATCAACTCCAAGGCCATGGGTTTTATCTATCTATGTATTTATTTATTTAAGGGTTGCTGTTGGAAATCAGAAACAAGGACTCCCGAATCATTTGTTCTGTGGTTGTCCCACTTGACAATTCTAACAATGAGGACAGTGGTGGGTATATAAACTCACAGAGTGAAACTGCAAGATCAATGGATGGGAACCAACCATGTGGGGGAAGTTTTAACTGGGGTTCTGCCACTGACCCGCTGTCCGCATTTCTTTACTAAATTTTGTATCATAGACCTTTGTCTCTCCATCTGTAAAAGAAGAAATAGTGGAATAGATGATCAATAAAGTCCTTTGCAGAGCTTGTAACTCACATTCTGATGTGAAAGTATAAGTGTTTTTTTAAGGTACTAGTACCAAATATCGTTGTATAGCAAAATCCCTCAGGAACCCTAACTGACTGAGGATCAGCAACCACATTCAAAGCAATCTGACTCGGTATGTTTATGGTGGGATCACTAACAGCATTTTAAAAAATCCCTGCAAATGATTTAGAAACTGTGTGATAAGCCACAAAGCCCTGGGCAAATGTAGGATGTTATTGTGTTTACTGCTAAATTTGAGGGGGTCAGTAAGATATACAAAACATGCTAAACAAGACACCCTCAGAGCCAAACATAGTTGGACAGAGGAGATACGAGTAGTGATACAAAGCAGCACATGACTTCAGAGTCAAACTGTAAGTAAAAATGTGCTATTTAATAATTTGCCAACGTTGACAAATGGAGATGTTTGACATAGATATCCAACTTACAATTTTTTCTTAAAAATTAGAAGAGCGTACCTTCCTTTGTTCCTCACAGCACAGTCCACCGAGCTGAAGTACAGCTAGCCCCTTAAATAAAGCTTGTGCTCTCTCTCGTTCCCATCTCATTATCTTATAATAATTTTCTAGGTTCTAAGGACAAAAGAGTTTGCTATTCCTTTATGAGACTGTGATTTCGAGAAACCGCAGTCAACCCACTGTCATTGAGTTGAGTTTACTGATGGTGATCCCATGTGTATCACAGGAAAAATGTTATTAGGATTTTCAACAACTCCGTAAGTACGTTTCTTAGCCCCCCCGCCCCCTCTCATAGATCACCAGGGCTTTCTTCCAAGGAGTCTTTGCGTGGAACTGAGCTTCCAACTTCTCAGAGTTGCTGGGTGGTGCAAAGAGTTTATGTTTTTGGCTGCTAGCCAAAAGATTAGACGTTCAAGCCCACTCACAGGTACATCAGAAGGAAAGCCTGATGATCTCAAAAAATCAGACTTTGAAAACTTGGCTTGGCTTGAAAACTCTATGTAGACAGTCTACTCAGACCACATGGAGATGCCGTGATTTGGCGTCAAATCAATGACAACTGTTTTTGAGAGCACGTATTTAGTAAATCAAATTTTTGGTACACATTAATGGTTTCTAAGTTGGATCCGAAGACTGACTTTCAAGATAATCTGCTTTCATGTTTCTCAAGTCACCTTCCTTGTGATGCCTATATTTATTAAAAAAATAAAGATCCTTGGGGTCTAATAAACTTGGAAAGACAGTGAACAAGTTTCCTCCCTGCAGGATCACTGTGCCTTCAGCACACTACTGTGCCCCAAGAATTACCAAGATGGCTATGAAGTATGCAGTATCCCAGCATCCTTGACCAAGGAGCTTTCTCTCTATACTCCACCAAAACCAAAAACCAAAACTACTGCCATCAAGTCAATGCCAACTCACATTGACCCTATAGGAAAAAGTAGAACTGCCCTATAGAGTTGGCAAGAAGCCCCTGGTGGGTTTGAACTGCTGACCTTTACGTTAACAGCCATAGCACTTAGCCACTAGGCCACCAGGGTTTGCTGTATTCTGTCACTCAATGTTTTTAGAAGTATACTTTTCTAATGCAAATCTTTTCTAATGCTTCCAAATGACAGGAGGTTTAAAAACAATGATAATTAGAACTCAAGTGTCTATATTTCTGTTCCAGTGCTCTGGTTATTATGCTCTGGTATTATGTGCTGAAAAATCATATGGCTGAATTCAGAAGATCAATTCCAGGATAGACATTTGTTCTCTTGCTTAGCTGACTTATAGTAAGCGAAAGGAGGTGAAGGGCTGGGAAGGAGTGACTCTCCTCTAGGGTTTAGTCATTGTTTTTTAAGTTACGCTAACAAGCAATATTTATCAAACTTCTGATGTGTATTTTAATTTATTGTCTAATGTCAGAGTTATGCTCCTTCTATCATAATGGTCACCCCAAACCGAATGTGAATCATAAGAGGTCTGTGTGATTTTATATTATTTGGAATCAGTGGCTGCCTTGCCCAAATCTGTACTCAGAAAGATTATAAAGCAGAGCTGATAGGCTTTATTCTTTCTCCTTTTTTTTTTTTTACCATATTATTCCTTCCCTCCTCCCTCTATGTCTTTTATTGCTTGAAAGACACTTTAAAAATATATAACCAGGAAAAATAATACAAATGGACAATAATATTTGTTAACCAACAGCAATGACAAAAAACAGTACGTGTTCATTATGCAAGAAAACCAATGCCATAAGAAGACTTTTTCTAATCCCTCCTGTTCTGATTATTAGCACCAAGAACTATGACAAGAATTGTTTGCTTGGTTCATCCATATTCTCAAACTGTTAAAGAAAAAAATGTCTCTGAAATTCAGCTGTCTTTTTAAGTTTTCCAAACACTTTTATTTACTCTGGAACAGAACGGGAAGACGCTTTCTGGTGACCCTTAAAAACTTGGGGGGAAAAAGTCTATTAAAATAATTAGGACTGGTTTTGTGTGTTTCTGGCATTTTGGCTTGTGGGTCTGTTTTTTATAAGCTCAGGCCCCAGCCTGGGTTTAACTTTGCAGTTCTTAGCTGAATTGGTTGCCCTCTTTATTACCATTTACATCAAACAGTCAACCCAGATCCCCAAATAGGAAGTCATGGGCAAATAAAAGAAACCGTGAGTGTGCAGGGTGCTATGTCATTGCCACAAAGTATGATAGACTGCTTGGCTTTGCAGAAGTTTTATTGAGTTCAATATAGCTATTTGTTTCCTATTTTTTAAATTATGTAATGGATAAATTTAAAAGGATACATTTATGGAATTCATTTGGAAATATTTCTAAGAATTCAGACTACTATCTTTTAACGGGGATATAAATAAAATTAATAATTTTATTTAATGAAAAGTGATGCAGAAAACTAATTGTTAGTGCATAGTTTTTCCTCTTTATAGGTTTCTTTAATAACAAAAGGACAGTTAAAGTATAATATATAATTGTATATATATAATGTATAATATATAATTGTGTATTTACACAGCTTTTTCTAGGCAAAAAAAAGAGAGAAAACTTTCTATTTTACTGTGGAAATATTCCTAGTTTTATTAAAGGAAAGAGATAGGGAAAAAATAGAAAAAAAAAAAAGAAAGAGATGGGAGTTTTGAATCCCATTTCCATCAGATAGCAGCTACACTTCAATTTTCACACCTGCAAAATCACAATAGTAAAACTTCTTATAGGGTTATTTTGAGGAGCAAACAGGAAAATGTGAAGGCTCATGGGAAGACGTGTTCATGCGGCGTAGGAGAATATAAGTTCCTGACCCTCCCACGCAAGCACCAAGAAAACCAACGAGAAATCTATAATTTCAACCCTGTAACAAGTATGAAAAGCAGGTAGAACCATTCAGAAACTAACTGAACACTGAAACAAGAAATGGCAAACTTAAATGACAGGAATACTTTTTTCTATTTTTAATACACCTCTCCTTCCTGGCATGGCAGCTGGGTGGCTGCAGCAGAGGTAGAAAATAACTTGCATTTTCAAAGAGGGGCCCCAACTTCTGGCTTCGGAGGGAGTACGGCAGACTTTGCTAGCAGGCTGTTCAATAAGCCCTAATTTATCTGAGAGCTGCCTGAAGGGCTGAAGCCCAGTCTGGTGTGAATTAGAGCTCATACAGGATGTGCAGAGAGTGGTGAGCAAAGACTGAGAGCTGCGGCCAAAAGACTCTTGCAGAAATTAGAGCTTTCAAAAGCACTGTGTAGACACAGCAATTGGGAAAGACATGCATATATGCTCAGTGCTAACACAGTGGAGTGTTCTAGTATTCTAGCTTCAACAAAAAATCAAATGCACAAAAATAAACTAGATATGATAACCTTTCAAAAGAACAAGATGAAGAAAGAGAATTCATATTTATGAAAGCCCAAATAATGAACAGATTAGAAGACTTTGAGACAACAGTATTAAACATAGTCAAGGAACTGAAGGAAAACATGGATAAAACACTAAAGGAAATCACGAAAATGATGCTGGAACAACAAAAAAAAGTTGTTATAAATTTAAACTGAGTTGTTACGAATTTAAGATGTTAAATGTGACTGATAATAACAATAAAGGTAGTATTTCAAAATTACACAGAAAAAGAAAGGATAACTTAATAAAAATAATGTACTACAAACAACCAAACAAAAATGATAGCAGTGTTGGAGAAAAAGGAGGAACAAAGATGGCATGACACGGAAACAAAGAGCGAACATATCAGATGTCCTTCCTTATTACTTTAAATGTAAATGGTTTAAATACTCCAATCAAAAGACAGGAAGTGACAGAATGAATGAAAAACAAATGATCCATCTACATGCTTTTTACAAGCGCCACAGATTGGTTGAACGTGAGAGGCTGGAAATAAAAATTCTGGGCAATAGTAGCCGCTATGGAGATGGGGTGGTCTAGAAAAAGAAAAAGAAGAAAAAAAATGACTTTAAGTCAAAATCTATCACAAGACACAAATAAGGAAATTATATAAAATTGAGAGAGTAAATTGATCAAAAGATATAGAATTTACAAATATTCACTAAACTTGAGAGCCCCAACATATGTGAAGCAAACACCGACAAAACTGAAGAGAGATATAGTTCTACGATAGCAGCTGAAGAATTCAGAACGTTGATTTTAGTAATGGGTGGACATCTAGAAAGAAGATCAACTTGGAAATCAAGGATTTGACCAACACCGTACACCTACTAAGGATCCCTGGGGATCTAACAGACAATTTACTGATAAATGAAAGGTCTTAGCCAGAGGAATAAGAACAGAAAGAAATTACAGAAAGGTACCCAAATTTGGAAGAAAGAATTAAAACTATTCTTAGTCATTAAACCAAAGCAAACCCACTGCTGTCAAGTCGATTCGGACCCTACAGTTCAGAGTAGAACTGCTCCATGGAGTTTTCCAAGAAGCATCTGGTGAATTTGAACCACTGACCCTTTGGTTAGCAGACAGGGAGTGCTTAACCACTATACCACCAGGGTTTCCATTATTAGTCATTAGGAAATGTAAATCAAAATGATAATGAGATGCCACATCAGACTCCACTATATGACTACTATAAAATAGAGAAGAAATTTTTTTTTTAAAAAAGGAAAATTAAAAGGGTTAACTAGAATATAGAGGAATTTAAATCTTCATTTTTGATTAGCTGTATTATGAAATAGTGTAGCAGCTCTTCAAAAAGGTAAACATAGAATTACAATGTGACCCCACAATACCACTCCTAGATATGTGCCTAAAGATGTGAAAGGGGGACTCAAACAGATACATGTACAACAATGTTCATGGTGACATTACTCCCAACAGGCTGAGATGGAAACAACCCAGGTATCCATCAAGGGAAGAGTGGATAGACAGAATGTGCTGTAGACTGCCTTGTAACTATATTCTTCCATAAAGAAGGATAAAATTCTCCACATATTAGCCAAGCCACCATGAATAAACCTTGAAAACTTTATGCTGAGTGAAAGAAGTCAGATACAAAGGGATAAATATTGTATGATCTCCCTTAAATAAAACACGCACAGACAAAACTTCATTAGTGGCTACCAGGGATGAGAAGGGAGGGAAAGAGAGAGCTTTTGATTAGGGAGAGTTGTTGATTAAGGGGCACCGAGTTTCTGCTAAGGGCATTGGAAAAGCCTGAAAGTGGATAATGGTGGTGGTAACGTGACATAGTAAACGTAATTAATGTCGTTGAATTATACCCCCCAAAATGGTCGAAATGGCAAATATTTTGTTATGTACATTTTTACCATAACAATGAGAAAAAGAAAGGAAGTAATGATGTATGCTACATAGAGAATGAAAGTTGAAAACACGCTTAATCCACAGAGGCAAAACAGTAGGTTAGTGGTTACCTGGAGCTGACGGCTGTTGAGGGGAGTGTAGGCTGAGTGTTAGAGGGATTTTTTTTAGGGTTGATGAAAATGTTCTGAAGTCCATCATAGTGCTGGCTCTTCAGTTCTGGGAAAATTCTGTAACCACTGATTCAGACACTGTAGATGGTGAACTGTGTAATACACATATTTCGATAAACTCATTAACAAAGAAACAGCAAATATACAGCCTTGAGCACATGACGAAAGCTCAGTATCTTACAGCACTTCTCTAACATATCTAAGCAAGCTAGTGATACAGTCATACATTTTTCATGTATACTTAGCATAGTTGGTTAACTTGGATGCTCATTAACGTGTATTTTCCATTCGTTGGAAGTAAATTTTGGAAGTAGGCTTCCATAACTAGTAATATGTTTTTAAAAGTCAAACTAGATTAAGAAACAAATAAACCAGTAGCTACATAGCAGTCCTTTAGTCTGATAACAACTGTTCATCCTTTGCTAAAAACAGAAACCGAAGCAGAATCTCTGGAACAGCCCGAGAGAACTTGAATAAACAAGATAGTCCGGTCCTTGTCACTCTCTGCTCTCCCTCCTGCTGCCTGTTTTCCTGCAGTTTGTGAAGTTCAAGGGTCTCTCTCTTCCTCCTGCAGATCTGCAGAATGAGCAAGTTCTCAGACACTGAATCCCCCGACTTCCATCTGGTAAACCTTGCCACTGGGAATCTAAACCTCCTCGCTATGAACAGAACTTCAGTCTGGTTGGACTGCACTAAAGGGCCTAAAGGAATTCCCTAAGCAGGAAAAAAAAACATTACCCAGGGCTGCTGTCTATCTTTGGAACCCAACCCTTTTGGAAACGGGCTTTGTTAAAATCAATTTTATGAAATCCTTTGCCAAACTACATACGTATACAAGCAAGCGTGTGTGTGTGTGTGTGTGTGAGTGTATACACAAGTCTGTGTATGTACCTATATATGGGAGTATATTTATATATACCTACACACCTACATCTGCTGATCTGCTTCCTCATGTGAATGAATGTGTTACTATGTCCTCAGCGTATGGAATTGTCTCTCCTCGCTTCTACTGTATTTTCCACGTAAGCTCTCTGAGTTGTTTACCTGACGGTTTTGTCTTGGGTCAGCTACTTGTTTTTCACCCAGATCCTTCTTGTGGTCAGTGACTAGGGTCAGGAGGTGTTTCTGGTTTTTGAGGAGTCTTTTTCTTTTTTCTCTCTCTCTGTTTTAAGTGAGCTGGCTCCTCTGGGGACGGAGCGAACCCATGACCTCACCTCCCATTAGCACTGGACTCGAATCTCTTGAACTAAGCAGCCAAGACGAACTAAGCACACCACACAGTGTGTGCTCTGTCAGGTTGTAAAGGTTGCTCTGTTTAAACATGCTGAAAGCCAGAGATCCAACCAGAAGGCGTCAAGTTGAGCCCCTCTCCTTCGTTTATTGTGATTTGGGTCACCTTGGAAATTTTGTTGAATTTCCATTGTTCCCCAGAGGGTGGAAAAAGAAGTGAATGGTGCTACGCCCAAACACAGAAGAGAAAATGTGCAAAGAACAGGAAGCCCTTACCACAGCCGTGGGTGTGTGTGTTTCACCTTTTGATTTCAGAGAGATCATGGCCTGCAGCTTACAGCGCAACGTACCACCCAAACTAGAGCAGACCCTATATTTAAAGTATTAGGCCCTTCTGTCACCTGAGTGAACAATGTTTCCCCTTTTCTGCATGAAATGGACTGTATTACACACAGCTTGTTAGGTGTGGGACAAAGCAGCCTGAAATTTGACTTCTTATAGATGACTCCAGGCCTGGGCCTTGGGTAATAAACTGATTGCACACACAAACAGGCTGTTCCTGGCTTTGAGCTCCCATTACACTGGTTCATGTTTCAACGTGCAGCATTTCTGCAGCTTGTGTTATTACCAGCAGGACCAGCAAGCGGGTGTGTGTGCTTTAAAATTCCAGACACTGGCCCGAACCAGACGTGGGGCCTCTCTTTTCAGGACAGCCGGAGTGTCGGCTGACCTCTGTCACCCCGTGGCTAATGAAAGATTGACTGCTCTGGGTTTTCTGGTGGTAAATTATATATCAGAAGATGTTAGCTTTAAAAATTAATTCACGATTAATGTAGGAATGACTGCACATGGAATTATTTGGCCAACAGATGAAAAATGAAATTTTCACTACAAAAAGGGATAACCTGTAGACGTGTCAAATTTTAATCCCATTTCCCATAAAGAATTATCACGTCCGAAGACCTTGCATAGAACTACGATGAATCATCCACGCACCAGCCTTTCCCACATACTCTCTGAGCTACGGTACCAGTCCGGTTTGGTAAAAGATTTGTGTTTGCGGACAGAAAAAAATGAATTAAGCCTGTACTGAACATCAAGGGAGACAGTCAAACAAACAACAGTCAAAGTGAATATTTTACCAGATCTAGGAAAACCTGTTACTCTTTTAAACAAATATGAAATAAATCAAAACCTAGGACTGGGGGAAAACATCGGTTTTATTTGAAGTTCTGTTAAATTTTAATGACTGCTAGAAACAACGCAGGCTTCGCTGTCTGGCTAAATGAAAAGGTAAGTGGCGCGTCAAGGAAATTCCATCTTGTAAATGTAAAAGCATTTTTGGTGGAGATAGGGTTGCAGTTTACTACAATTGAAACACAGACACACAGACACACACACACAGACACACAGACACACACACACACACACACACAGTCCAATGGAATCTGAAGGAATTAGATCCTAACCTTAAAATATCTTGTGTTTAGGAGAAAGATATACTTTTTTTTTTTTTTTAAAAAAAGGCAGTTGTATACACCTAAGTCATATGTTGCATAAGTAATAAATGATGCAATAAAATCACCCCAGAATTGCTATGCTCTATTTTAAAATAGTAAAGCCTGAACTTCTCTGCACATCTCTGTTTCATAGAAAAAAACAAAAAACAAAAAAACAAATTGCGTGGCTGGCTTTTTATGGCTTGCTTTCTTTCCTCCCGTCCAGCTTCCTATGTGAATGCGCATTTGAGAGAGGGTGTACCCCACGCAGCGGACGAACCTTCTATATTGCATTTCTGTGTAACCCCTGTTTGGTCTGATCGTTTCCTGAAAATCACTCACGTGATGCTTGATTTTCATAGCGCCGAAGGAAAATATATATATATATATATCACATGAATTACAGCAGATATCTGAAAGAAATGGAATGGAATATGATTTCTGAGCAATACCCAGTGCATTCAAGAGTCCCGTGGTGACTGAAGGCAGCGGTGAACCCCGACACAACAGCTGTGTGTGTGACGGTGGGGGTTAGCCACCGGCAGTGGAAGGTGGACCCTCTGCCAGAGGAGACGTTTTCATCCTGCGAGGAAAGAGTCCTCACACAGCTCAAGCTTTGCCTTGCAGCCCATTTTGTACTTCTCTGTGGCTTGTTACCTCGTCAAAGGAAAACGTTTAAGACTCCTGTGGATGATTGCTTTTTTTGCTGAACCAGCAAGTTAGATGCTGACGCAATTTCTACAGCTTCGACCTTCTGAAAGCAAGAAATTATGGCTGTTGAGTAATGGCCTTAATTTGCAGAATTTGTGAGGTAAGACGAAGGAGCAGTCAAAGGATGGAGGAGAGGCTTTCGTTTCTATAAATAATCATATCTTGTTATTGTTATTATTATAATTTTTTGCATTAATAATTTAAGCATAGGGTTGGAGGCTGAAGATCAGTCTAGTAGCTTCTAATATGCTTTCCTTAAAAAAAAATCATTATTCCTGATATAAAAAAAAGAGAAAATAAATGAGAAAGTGATTTGTGGTTTTAAAAGGAAAGAGCTTAGAGTCTGGTTTCCTCATGTTGTAAAGGGCGTGTTTCCTACACTGCTCGGCATGGCTGGAGCCTGGGTGGTGCAGTGGTTAAGGGCTTGGCTGCTAATCAGAAGGCTGGCAGTTTGAATCCACCAGGTGCTTCTCAGAAACTCTGTGGGGCTTCTCTGCCCGGTCCTCTAGAGCTGCTACGAGTTAGAACTAAAGCAAGGGCAATGTGTGTGGTTTGGGTTTTGCTTTACTCTGCGCACCCAATCGATTTTCCCGACTCATTTTTATCTAATGGTCAAACAGGAACAGAGCTTGGTCGCTTGTCTCTGTCCTGAGATATGGAGAACACAGAAGGAAGAACATAGTTTTTGTTTGTTTGTTTGTTTGTTTTTCCTTTTTTGGATTGAGAGAATGAAAACGGCAGTCTGTTCGGGCATCCTTGAGGCACCAAGGTGGATACGCCTAATCGCACGGATGTAGGTTTAGTATATATTTCAGCTGGTAGGTGCTCAGCTTAATGGATGGTAATTGATGACAGAGTGAATGACAACCACCCGGGAAGAGTATTCTGTGGAAAAGAAAGAAGAATGAAGGTGAAACCTCAAGATATGCCAGAATTTAATATTTAGCTCGGGGGGAAGAAAAAAGAGAGAGAGAGAAACTGAGGAGGACCAAGCACGAAGGCAGTATGGGAATGAGGAATAGCTGGTATCATAGAGCCAACCCCCAAAGCAGAAGGAGGACACGCTCATGGTGACGTGGGAGACTTGAGCAGCAGGTGGCGGAGGTGAAACCTTATTCACCTGCGTAACATCGGTGCTTTTTGAGCACCAACCACTTGGTTTTTTGGTTTGACATTTGTCTGGCTTTAAGTAAGTTTGGAAATAGTGGTTGCATAGTGATTAAATGCTTTGGCTATTAACCAAAAGGTCAGCAGTTCAAATCGGCCAGGGACTCCTGGGGAATTCTACTGGGCAATTCTGTTCTGTCTATAAGGTCACTGTGAGCTGTAATCGACTCGACAGCAGTGGGGTTTTTTTGGAGGGGAGATTGTGGTTTAGACCTGTTGACTGCATATAGGATGAGTGTTCATATTCTCAAATATTAAATATTTCCAGTTTGATGTGATTCAGAAATCTTAGCACTTTGATAATATTCACACTGTAATAAAGTTGCTTATTAAGACTCCCAAGTAAAGAACAATGTTAAACCTCTCAATTTCTTATCATAGTGCTAAGAACACAGTAATTGCATAATGAATGTTTGTCATGTGAATGAATGCCTTCTTTCTTTTCTTCTGGATGTATGATGATCTACACCACCAAAGAAATTTCAAGGTCTTCGAAGTTAGAGACTCTGTGAAAAGCATTGCCCTGTGTAGCCCACTGCATCTGTCACTGCTCTCTAAAGAATGGCAAGGCAAATCCTTTTCAACTCACTGCATGGTTCATTCAAAATAATTGATGTTATTGTGTGCACCAGGCAGAAACTACAAACAAACAAAACCTCCTTGATAGGATCTGATGATTATTATCAGGTAATTAAATGACTCCAGGTGGAATCATCCTTCCAGGAACTTTCCAACTACCCTGGCCTGCATAGTAGGGGGTGTCCCATGGAGGGGGGAGATCAGATTTCTTAAAATTCTGTCTCCTAGGACACCTTCAGTTTCAGGTTTTTGTTGCCTTCAGCTTTGTCAGCATAGGCCTGTGAAGCTTTCTAAAGAAAATATGGATGATTTTTGTTGTAGGATTTGGTGACCCAAATTTTAAGGTATTCTTTAAAGTTATTGGCAGCATGAGTTTCTGCAAGAGCCATAAAGTTCAGGGAAGGAAGACCAGTGATGAAGTTCCTGTCTTAATGAAACCCACTGTCATCAAGCCAATTCCAACTCATAGTGACCCTACAGGACAGAGAAGAACTGCCCCATAGAGTTTCTAAGAAGTACCTAGTGGATTTGAACTGCTGGCCTTTTGATTAACTGACTACCACTTAACCACTACACCACCAGGGTTTCCCATTGCAAGTAATAATGTGAAATCCAGCAAGTGTGTTTATCTCTTTGAGATGTACAAGATATGACAACTAAGTCCTGAACTCAATTGTTCTGGGAGGTCTGGCAATTAAGTTCGCGAACTCATCCTAGAAAACACACTACATACCTTCTTGCTGAATGTCACTGTGGTCACCTTCAAAGTACTCCCCTTGGGAAGCCATGCACCGATGGCAGAACCTAGTACACGCTTCAAAAAATTTTTGAAACTCTTTCTGGAATGGCCTTTGTGCACGGTGGTAAGTTTCTGAACTTAATTGTGTTATTGTCTATGAGGGAGGTTTTAGCCACTAAACAGTAACTATGTTGGAACACCCTCCCTGCTCACCGGATATGGTCCCAAATGACTTTTTTCTTGACCTGAAGATAAAGGAAATATTGAAAGGAAGACATTTTGATGACATTCAGGACATCAAGGGTAATACGATGACAGCTCTCATGGGCATTCCAGAAAAAAGAGTTCCAAATTGCTTTGAACTGTGGACTATGCTCTGGTGTCAGTGCATAGCTTCCCAAAGGGACTAATTCCAAGGTGACCGTAGTGGTATTTAGCAATGAGGTATGTAGCACTTTCTCTCGGACGAGTTCACAAACTTAACTGTGATGATTGTATCTATTTCTCGATGTCTTTGTGAGACCAAATATGGTAATGTGTAAGAAAATATTTTGTAAAACAAAACAAGCAGTGCCCTTAAATCTGGAAGAGTCTGAGGTTGCGTGTCCACCACTGACTCTAAAAATGGCCCTCCTGATACCTACTTTAGTCCACATGAAACACAGTTTGTTCAGAGGAGTGATGATGAAATTCGTGGTGTAAAAAATCAAGAGATCGGCATTCAACCTTGCACACAAAATTCCCGTTTTAGATTATGCCTCTCTTATTTATTTATTTCTTTAACAATGTCTCCACCCTTCTGGAAACCCTGGTAGCGTAAGTGGTTAAGTGCTAGGGCAGCTAACCAAGAGGTTGGCAATTCAAATCCACCAGCTGCTCCTTGGGAACTTTATGGGACAGTTCTACTCTGTCCTGCTGACTTGTCGACTACTCCCTTCTGTCTCTCTCTCTTTTTTTTTTTCCTGAGAATTCTCTTGGTTGGAAGAAGCTCACTCTCTTTGAAAAGCAAAATGGGAACCAGGATTGGATTCAGGGGGAATAAAAAGCTGGAAGCAGTGGGAGATTCTGCCACCAGCAACATCCGGAGTCCCTCTCCGTAGGGTTAGCTAGTTAGGGATTACTGAGCCCTGCTTTGCACATGGCCTAGAGAGCCAGTTCTCGTCATCAGCATGGGAGCATGAGAGAAAGAGACTTAGGGACCACAGCTTTAGGAAGGCTGTTAACCTATTCCAGGCTACCTTTTCCCTTTCACTGCAAGATGCAGAAGACAATGACACTACTAGAGGACTGTGAAGACACAACACGGAAGACCCACAGATTCCTAAATGTCTTCAGAGAGAAATCTCATTTCTTATTCATAAACATCCACATAACCATTATTGGGTATGAGATAGGCAAACATCCTTTAGCCTTTTGATAGATTTTGGGTCTGTGTTAGCCTACCCTAGTTAATTCAACTTCTTCAGCTAATTTTGGATAAGGGTTCACAGATAACTAGAAGGTTGACAGTTTGAATCCACCAAGTGCTCCTTGGATACCTTGTGGGGCAGATGTACTCTGTCCTCAAAGGGATGCTGCGAGTCAAAATCAACTCCTAGACAATAGTCGGGTTTTTTTTTCTGTCAAGATGTAGAACAGGTTACTTCAAGCCAAAAGAAACAAACCTGTTGCCCGACTGTGGTTCCAAGGAGTAGTTAGTGGATTCAAACTAATGATCTTTTGTTTGGTAGCCAGACTCTTAACCACCGTACCACAAGACTGGAACAGAGAGACAAAAACTCTCTGGAATCTAGTCTAGATCTACTCAAGAGTATAAAGATTTTGTGCAGAGAATTAGGACCAGTGTCTTTCCAAGCTGCTGCAAGTCTTTTTTCCAATGCCTTCTCTTTAATTAATTTAATTCAGGGACCACAGATGCTAACTGGAGCCAAGTACTGTTCTGTACCTAGAGTTTTTGCTACACTCTGCCAACATAACTGCTTTGGTTAGAACCTTTTAGGCTACAAATTGCAAACTCAAAGGAGACCAAGTCTACCAAATGTTTACCGGGAATCAGACTACATAATGGCACTATGCCTGAACCTCTTGAGATTTAGAATCAAAATCTGAATTAAGGGAGAAACTTCGCCTTTCTTTTACATTGTCTCTTTTTCTGTCTGGATGGTCACTCTGTTCTCCTGTTTCTACGAAAGACCTTCCCATATTTTCTCAGAGTTTCTTCTTCCCCATCACTTAGGCAAGCATATAAAAGCCACTGTCTTTCCAGCCCTGATTGGATGTGACCTTTCAGCTGCAATACCTAACAAGGAACAGATAACGTTCTTCTTTTCTTTACATCAAATTCCTGTGAGATGGTTCCCTGTGTGTCTTTTCCCATCAGTCCATGGAGTTATGTTAGGCTGTGAGTCCTGTCCTCACATCAGTGCTTGACTGAGATATATTTTAAAAAAGGTAGGCTGTTGACGTAGAAAGACTTAAGAACAAAGCAGATATAACCAAAGGTAGTGTGGGATTATAAGCAATGATTGACCTTCTTGCCACAATATCTAGCAATAAAGTACTAAGTAAAATGTTAGCTGTTATGTAACACAAATATATAAATGTGTATGTGTGTGTGTATAAAAGAATTTTATAATGTATCTAAGTACTGTGTAAAGTATTGGAAACTCTGGTTGCATAATGGTTAAGTGCTACGGCTGATAACAAAAGGATTATTAGTTCAAATCCACTAAGTGCTCCCTGGAAACTCTGGGGGCAGGTCTACTGTGTCCTGTGGGATCACTGTGAGTTAATATCAACTTGATGACAATGTTTTTTAATTTTAATTTTGATTTTTTGGTTTGGTTAAAATGTTGGGCAAACAAACATGTAAAATAGTCCTTGTTCTTAAATAACTAAAAAGTTACTTGGGAGGAGATAAAGGCATAAATGTAAATAATTAATAGTAAGTAGTAGAAACCCTGGTGGAACAGTGATTAAGTCCTATGGCTGCTAACCTAAAGGTCAGCAGTTCAAATCTGCCAGATACTCCTCGGAAGCTCTACGGAGCAGTTCTCTTCTGTCCTAGACGGTCACTATGAGTTGCAATCCACCAGACAGCAGTGGTTTGGTTTGATTCTGGTTTTGGTTTTAGTAGTAAACCAACCAACAGAATTTGCTGTGTTTTTTTTTTTTCATGCTATGTTTTTAGCTACCATTTACAGTGAGAAACCCTGGTGGTGCAGTGGGTTAAGTGCTACGTCTGGTAACCAAAAGGTAGTCAGTTCAAATCTGCCAGGCGTTCCTCGCAAACTGACTTCTAGGGTCGCTATGAGTTGGACCTGACTTGACAGCAGTGGGTGTTTAGTTACAGCGAAGTACACTCATCTTAAAGGTTGAGTTTGATGGCTTTGTACATTTATATAAACCAAGGTAAACACCACTTGAGTTAAATGTGGCCCATGTCTACCACCCTAGTCAATATCCACTCTATAGGTAATCATTAATAGGACCACTGCTATCAATGAGTTTTACCATTGCCTGATTTCTTTCCATTAAACATAATGTCTGTGACATTAATCATATTGTTGTGCTGGTGGTTCATGCTTTCCTTCCTTTTTTTTTTTTTTTAATTGCTCTGTAGTTCTTCATGAATATCCCTATTTGATTATCCATTTTCCTGTTGATGAACATTTGGGTTGTTATTGTTTTCTGGCTGCTGTGGATAAAGCTGCTATGAAAACTGATTTGTAAACATTCTTTATATATTCTGGATATGAATGCTTTTTCAGATATATATCCTGTGAGAGGAAACCTTGGTGGCGTAGTGGTGAAGTGCTATGGCTGCTAACCAAAAGTTCAGCAGTTCGAATCTACCAGGTGCTCCTTGGAAACCCTATAGGACAGTTCTACTTTGTCCCCTAGGGTCAACTCTGAGTGGAAATCAGCTTGACAGCAAGGGGTTTGATGATATTAACCTGTGAATACCTGTTCCCCATTCTTGGTTTCCTTTTAGCTTTTTGAAAAAATTTATGGTAAAATATTTGTAACCAAGGCTTTGCCATATTAGTTATTTTTAATTGTACAATTCGTTGACATTTATTATATTCACAGTGCTGTGTAGCCATCACCATCAACTGGTTCCAAAACGTTTTCATCACCCCCAACAGAAATACTATACCCGTTAAACAATAACACTGATTTCTACCCTCCTCCAACCTTCTAGTAAGCTCTAATTAATTTTTGTCTCTGTGTGTTTGCCTATTCTAGGTATTGTGTAGCTAGACTTCATCGCTAGAAGAAGAACTCAACATCAGGAAAGCTGGGAGTCTGAGCCTATAAAGATTACAGCCTAAGAAACCTCATGGGACAACTGTACTGTGTCGTGGAACATCACTATGAGTCACAGCTACTCTCCAGAACACCGCGACCACACGCGTGATTCTTAAAAACCAAACAGACCGCCAAAGCTACACTGTGTGCTGAAAGCTCTCATGTGAAAGAGGAGAGGCCTCCATACAAGGGCATTTTCTCAGGACTTTTAATCCACTCGTTTTGAGGGGCAGGGCAGAACTGCATGAAGCACAGTAAATGGTCTGAGCTTAGCAAGTGCATTGAGTCAGCAGACTGTAGATCGTGAAACTCTTATTAATACCTTCTTCTTTACACATGGAGCTGCACTTCCTGGCGTCAGCAAGTCTTAGATGGAATTTGAATGGTTTAGAACAAATGATTAGACAGTAGGATGGTGGAGTTGAGAAAATTATAGTGTGATTACTCTCCAGGTGCTAGTTTTTGTAGGATGCATTAAGGTCCTATTTATGAATCATATGGCATTCACTGCCTATGTCGGGCCCTTTGAAGATTATACCGCCTGTACCGTCGTCGTTCAGTTGGTCCCTACTCACAGGAACCCCATAGGATAGACTAGAACTTCATCACAGAGTATTCAGGGAGCACCCAGTAGATTTAAACTGCTAACTTTTTGGTTATCAGCTCTTAATTACTATGCCATCAGGGTTTTCTTGAGGCTTACCCCTAGCTTTCCTTTGTGATTTCTATCTTAGGATTATACTTCACTCATATGCTGATTGAACAACATTATTAAGAACTAACTTTGTCCCAGGTGATAGAATCCAATTATGAACAAGACAGATCTTGAAGAGCCTTCAGAGAGTCTGTATTAGGATGGAAAGAGCATTATCTTTAAAATTCATCTTCCAAGTTCCATGACTTGAGACCTAATGATCCTTAGTCTCCTCATCTGTAAATTGAATTATTAATATCTATTTCATTCTTATAAGATTATTCTGAGAATGAAATGAAGTGGTGGTTAGAAAGCTAAAACAGATAGTATCATACCTGTTTCATGGTCAAAGCTAGTAATGTCTTGTCTCTTTCTAAATCAACAGCAGCTCATATTGACTGGTACTTGGCAAGCACACAACAGGTGTTAGATCTTTTGTTTCATTCCCTATCTTCCTCATCCTGTTCTTTCTTATCAGCTCTTCCAAATTCTCCTTTTTCTCAGATCTTACAAAATTGCTGGCATGTATGCAACTTATGTCCACGAGATTCTTCTCAATGCTAACTGCACATTACCAGTGTATGGGTGTACTGTTGTTTGAAATAAAAGAGACACTCTTATTTTGCATGCATGTACTACTGGCTCGCTTTGGCGACTACTTTGTACGTACCTTGCTCAAACCCACCCTGTATACCTACTCGTTAGCTTTTCTTCTCTCCAGTTAGCCGTACTGGGCATTCTGAAGTTATTTCTGTGCTCCAGAAAAGCAGAATGATCACTAGAATTCTGTGTGATGACAGAAATTTCTACATCTGTGCAGTCCACTGTGACTGTTGAACACATACTGCACCGGTCTCTCCAGGGAAATTTTTTTTTTTTTAATTAATTTTGATTTAATGCAAACTGAAATTTAAATATACACATGTGGCGACTGGCTGCTGAACTAGATGGCAAAACTTTTAAACAGTTAAGACTTAATCAAATGTCACTTATGAAGAAGGAAAGTTGATTCTTGTCTTTTCTGCTCAAACCATACAGAAAGATAAATAAGTAGATAACCATTACTGTTGAATTGGTTCTGACTCACAATGACCCTATTAGGCAGAGTAGAGCTGCCCCATAGAGTTTCCAAGGAGTACTGGGTAGATTCAAACCACCAACCTTTAGGCTAGCAGCCACAGCACTTAACCACTACACTACCAGAGTTTCCAATTCAGTAGATATGGAGACTAATTTTGTAAATCTTGATGGTGTAGTGGTTAAGTGCTACATCTATTAATCTAAAGGTCAGCAGTTTGAATCCACTAGGTGCTCCTCAGAAACTCTAGGACAGTTCTGGTCTCTAGGGTCACTATGAGTCAGATGCGATGGCTGTAGGTTTGATTGTCTAGGGACTAATTTTAGGGGAAAAAACCCCTCAAAATATCACACTTTCTGTTATCTCCTCTCATATTAATATTCAAACAGTATTTTAAAGTTAGGCTGTGAATCAACCACTTAAACACAGTGACAAAAAGAAAGTGGTACTCTGTAGGTTGATCCAGCCTTGTTGCCCTGGGTAATCTAGATAAAGACAGCAGTGATTTTCAACAGAATGGTTCTTGAAACTGGATCTTAAAATAGATTTCTAGAAAATGAGAGTATCCATGTCTTGCTGCAGGGTAAGAGGAAATAGTTGAAATATAGTCAATCTGGGACTTTAGCTAAGTTCAGGGAGCAGAATGGGGGACAGAGATCCTTGCTGTGGTGGCTGGGAAGCCACAACATTATTGGGTGTCGCAGACTCTGAGCTTGAACTGTTGTGATCCCAGATGGCTACGGCACTGCCTGCCATCTGGTAGTAGTTGGATGGTGAGTTCAATCTGATGAAACTTAGCCAGACAGCTGGTATCAGATATTGGAGAATTTAAAGTCCAAACTTCAGAGTAGCTTCTAGCAAAGCTGCTTCTGAGCCTGGGATTCTGAGAAAGGGTCTCATTTATAAAAGTCGGCCAAGTTACTGAGAATTTTCTGAATTTCTAAATACATTTTGAATAATCTAATTGTGTGCTCTGTAAGGAAGAAGAAGACACGTTAATTCTTAAAATGATACTAGATTGTGATCAAATACTGTTTGTCTCACACATTGTCATTCTACTTTTTTCCTAGTAGTTAAAAAATCCTTTTTCCAAAAGCATACCTCAGGTTTAATTGTGAAACATCCAATTATCACCCCTAGGAACAATAATGGTTAAACGAAAGAAACAAAAACCCAAACCCATGCCATCAAGTCAATTCCAACTCATAGTGACCCTGTTGGACAGAACCTCCCCGTAGAGTTTCCAAGGAGCATCTGGTGGATTTGAGCTCTGACCTTTTGGTTAGCAGCTATAGCACTTACCCACTATGCCACCAGGATTTCCACTAGTTAAGGAGAAATTCCCGGAGTACTTAGAGACAATTCTCAATTCTTAAAGTAGCCTTTGCATTGTTTTGGTGGTATAGTAGTTAAGTGCCATGTCTGTTCTTCAAAAGGTCACCAACTCAGATCTGCCAGGTGCTCCTTGGAAACCCTGTGGGGCAGTTCTAATCTGTTCTATAGGGTTGCTATGAGTTGGAATCAACTTGATGGTAGTGGATTTGTTCATTTGCTTTAGTGTTGCCCTATAAGTAAGTATCATAGCCCTGGGGTGGCTGAGATCTCTGAAACAACTCTGCTTCTCCAACATTTGAATCACCATTGACCTGACATCAAAAGCCCATTGGCAAAAGCTGACATGGAAGTTGGCATGTAACATTCCAGAAACACCTTCAGCACACAGCATAAATGATTTTTAAAAGTAAGGACAATGTTCTTTCTGTTAAATATTACGATTTCCATAATGCCGTGTTCAGAAGTAAAGTGCTGTCGGGTTTTTTTTGTTTGTTTGTTTCTTTCTTTCTTTTATTTTTTTTTTTGTAACTCCCTACCACTGTTTGGCATGAGTTATTAAACTATGTCCTGGAAAGAAGCCAACAATGTGTATCATTAGAGGGAAGTTCTGAGGAGGTGCAAATTTTTGAGCATGATATCACAGACATGAAAATGAAATCAATACCTGTCAGGCTCCACTGTAACAAGAACATTTTTTAGGAAGGTAGTAAGTATAAGATACTTACTAATATATAGGTGAAAAGGGACTGAGAAGATTTGTGTGCCCCCGCCCCCCACCAGAAGGTGGTTTCCGTCTGGCCCATGTTGAAAAGACATTAGTAGGAAACCTATCTGTGAGAAGACACAGCGGCAGGAAGTGAAGTCCACGTTAATTTATGAGGCCCACTGGCAATACCTTAGAACTGTAGGACAGGCTGGGCTTCTAGCCCCTTCTCACCCAGCAGGGTGCTCCGGCCAGGGGCTGGAATGTTTCCAGACCTTTTAATTGATTGATTTCTGTGATCAAAACCCTTGAAATACTGGAGACTCCAAAATCTTCTGGTAGTTCTATTATATTCCAAATTGGTTCTCGGATGATATCAGTGGTAATTTTGTTCCAAGCTTGAATCCATGGAAGATCCTAATCATGGGGTATTTTGGACCACATCATGGGTTTTACTAGGTAGTGTCTATTTCAGAAGTATAATGAGATTAATGGCACTGAGATGTTGTGAGTTTTGGAAGGCATTCTCATGTAGAGTGACGAGCCTACTGATTTTATAAACATAAGGGGGGTGGGAAGGAATACACAAGACACAGGGAAACAAAATGGTAATGTTAAGTGGAAAAAAAAGAACTATTTCAAAGAAAACTAAAACACACTCAAAGTCCTTCAGTGAATGCATGCTAGATAGTTTTCTATAAACAAAGTGCTTTATTAATAACATAGGACAAGTTTACCTCCCTGCCTATCTAGGCGTGTATTCTTCTACGCCTCCCAGCCTCCTAGATATGTTTTCCCGACATTCTTTCAGCTTATCTCCTTATTTCTTGTGACTTGAGAGGTTCCAACTTCAGCATTCCTTCAGTAATAGAAGTTGCACTTTTAGGCCAGTGGACACAGGGATTCTTGGGTAAAGTGAGCAGCTTTCAGAACACAAAACATTTTGTTAGGCAGTAGGACACGTTCCAGGAAAGTATACGGTCTCTTAGGTTGAAAGTCCATATTCCTCTAGTTGCATATGATAGGGAAGCAACCGTTACTGTGGCATTGTCCCATTTACAAAGGTATTCTTTTAGGCAGGTGGGATTTGGCATCTGGAATCATGGTGACAAGCAATCAACATCAGTCCAGACAAAAAGAAATTGTGTTTGTGAGAGTCAGTATATCACTAGTGTTGGGGTACATAAACAGGACTTTTTGTGTTTCTTTGGAATTTTATTTGAGAACTTTATGCTGAGATGAACAAATACTTCCACCTACACCCTAATGTCTACAGAGAAAAACTAGACACCTCCAAACAAGGCTTGATAAGAGCTGTTCAAAACTGTCTGTCGCATTACCACTCCACCAGTGTGGTTGAGAAATTCCTCAATCAAAATAAGAAATTTTAAAAATATATGACAAGACAACATCCTGAGACATAAAGGAAGATTTTGTAACTAGAGAAATTAACTAAGGAGACAGAGAATGAGGTTACAAAACTAAAGCAAAGTTAAAAACAGCCAAGAAGCCATGCATGTCAAGACAAAGAAAATAAATTGTCAAATCTGCAGAATTTCTGGTGGCATGTGTTCTCTCTACTTACCTCTTACCTCAGACATCTATCTGAAAGAATAATTGGAATAAATAACAAACAAATGGGGGACATAATGTATGAAGATTTGACAATTACATTGAAGCCATTAATACACTAAATTAAGTCCACATAATGTGACAGTTATGGTTTCTAAATATCTCAGTGTTGTACTTCATGAAAGAGAACTATGGTGATGTGAACAACAAATTATGTGTGCCCTAAATGAATGCCACTCTATGTGCTTGCCCCAGCCTGCACCCCCAAATGGAGTGGAGAGAGAGAACTATAAACAGTGACTTTCATTCAGCTTGTCCCATTGTTCAAGGTATATGCCCTAGTGAGCTGAGATAGAAGAGTGTCTGCTGTTCCCTGGAGTGCCGCACTCCCACACTATCCTCTGACAATTTGGGCCAGCATTTCACTGTCCTGTGGCTCACGTGTTTAAAGATATACATACAATGGTGCATGTCAAAACAATGTATTCACAATACTGGCTGCTTAGCTGAAGAAACAGATACTGTCTTCAACATTTCAAAGGAAAGTTCAAATTTATTACTTCTATGTAGTAATGGTTAACAGCTACCTCTGCTAACCAAATAGGTCAGCAGTTTGAATCCAGCAAGCTCTCATTAAAAAATCTATGAGGAAGTTCTACTCTGTCACATAGGGCAGTTATGGGTTGGAACTGACTCCACAGCAACAGGCTTTTTTTTCTTTCTGTCTTATTGAAAGGTTTTATCATCCTCCAATTGTACAGAGTCTCGGGGAATTTTCAAAAATCATTTTGAGTACACGTGATTTGTGTCTCATCTGTGACATTTGGAATGAAATCCCACATAAGGTACCATTCTCCATAAGGATTCTTCTACTTAAAAAACAAAACCTAGAGAAAAGATTCCAGAATTTAATTCTCAAAACTGGAATGTGAAGTCTTAGTTTCCAGTGCTGCTATAACAGAAACACTGCAAGTAGATGCCTATAAGCCTCAGAAATTTATT
Source organism: Heterohyrax brucei (assembly GCA_028571685.1). Classification (NCBI taxonomy): domain Eukaryota; kingdom Metazoa; phylum Chordata; class Mammalia; order Hyracoidea; family Procaviidae; genus Heterohyrax; species Heterohyrax brucei. Next base: position 13,436,732 of record CM053164.1, on the reverse strand, counting down.
TTTTCACAATTTAGGTCATTTGAAAAACAAAAATCTGTCACCATCAAGTCAATTCCAATTCACAGTGACCCAGTAGTATAGAATAGAACCACCCAGTAGGGTTTCCTAGAACAGTCTGGTGGATTCAAACTGCCAGCCTTTTTGGTTCCAGTGGTAGGTCTTAACCATTCCGTCATAAGGGTTTCCCTTTAGAAGGTTAGTTTAGAAATCTGAATTCAGAGTACCAGCTCTAGGAGAAATCTTTTGTTCTCACCCAGCCGTAGAGCAAGGTCTTTCTCTGAGTTTTTGCTCCTGGGTGGCCTTCATTTGCCTTGCCGTCTCTCTTTTCTAATTGTCACTTATTTTCACTGCTTGTTGAATCTTCTTTATAGCTCAAAAAAAAAAAAAAATGAGTCAAGACACAACCTACATTAATCCTGTCTCATTAACATAACCAAGACATCCATTCCCAAGTGGGATTATAACCACAGGCTCAGAGGTTAGGATTTGCAACACATTTGGAGGGAAACACAGTTCAATCTGCAACAGTGTGAAAAAGTGTGCATATCTTAAGGACTTTTCATTTTTGGAAATAATAAATATTCCTTTGTATCATATTGATTTATTGCTAGTACAATTAAAAACAAAATAGTTCCTCAAATTAAATGGGGTAGGAGACCAAATCTAAAACACAAACTACGTAGCAAAGATTAAAAGAAAAAATAAACCCAAAGTGAATAAACAGTAGCAACATCCTGAAGACCTAAAAACATAATTTGGATTTAGGAAGTTGAGGTCATGAACCAGCTATTTACTGGGAGAAGACCAAAGAAAGTATTGCAGTATATACAAAATTATTAGCATTATCAACTCAGGTGAGAAAAGTTTGGATGGTTTTTATTTTCTTTTAAGAACTTTTCTGTTTGAATACCTAAAAAATGATGAAGTTTGTATTATCTTTCTATGACTACCCTCAGCAAACAAACTGTTTCATTCTGGATGAAAAAAGACATGAGCAGGGTTTTTACACTACTCGTGTGTTCTCTACCCCTTTTACCACTAAATGTCTAGACCTGGATAATGACTGCTAATGTTCAGAATGAGACGTCTAAGAACTTCTATGATCTTCAGCCTTCGAAGAAAGATTCAGTGATGTTCAAAACTGAAACTTGCTTGGTTGCACTAGAAAAGGAACTATTGCTTTTTAGCAAGAAAATTCATTTACACAAAACCATATTTAATTTTCCGGTGAAGCATGACATTGCATTTATCAGAATGCCATTCAGAACACATTCTAATCAGTCGATAAACGGAAGCTTCCAGATCCCCTCTTGAACGTCTACTCTATATCTAAGATTAATAAGAAAAAGACTTTCTGCTCTTGCCCCATCCTGTTCTTCTATTTCTTCTGCTTTGGCTATTACATAAATTTCTATCCATGTCTTCAAAAAACTTGAAGAAATCTTTTGGGTTTTCATAGATGGAAATTTTGCTGCTTTGCAAAAATTGCAGAAAGTTTATCATTATAACCGTACTTTTAATGTCGTATTTCATATTTTCTCTTGGAAGCTAATATTATGGTCTTGCCAATTCTGGTTTTACATAGGCCCAAGCTAAGGAGATTAATTTTTGCTTTTACTTTTACTTTGCCAAATTCGCCAAGTAAAAAAATGTCACATTCAATGGTTCTTCTCCAGGGGCTTTGAAAACAAATTCTCTCAACTGGTTTGGAATAAATGTAATATTGACAGTGGCCTTGATTACTTTTTGAGAGAAATTCAGTGAGTACCTGCTTTATCGGTCCTCTGATCTATAACTAGGTGTTACTTGTATCTCATGTTGATGAAGAATACACTGTGGTTTGAAGAACTCATGGACACCATAGTTTGTCTCCTGATCTATTATATGTTACACCAGAGATAGTTGTGTCTTATAAATCAGAGATTTTGGTCCACTTTAAATTTTTTGTTATTTAGCATTTTAAGAAGACTCCAAGAACTATTTCAATGGAATGAAGCAAGATACTAGCAGCTATTTTGCCAAAAATGAAAAGACAAGATAGTTGCCTGCATATTTTAATACTAAGTATAATTTGGATGATGGAGTATGCATGTTTTATGAATTATCATACATATGATTTATTGTATTTATTTAATCAGAGCCTTATTTGCAGCATTCTTGGGCAGAAATAATTTGAGTAAACATTTAAGGCCTGCATCAGTAATAGCTCCTATCCCTGTTGTTTTAAAGGTATCAGTAAAGACAAATTACCCGTTATTATGAATGACCTTTAATGATATGCTGATGACATAAAAATAAAGATAATAAATATTAATCTACTCTGCAGCCCCTTTCTCCTTTGTATTGCTGACATTTCAGCCTTATTCCTTATGCTATTTTAAATGTAAATAACTAGAACTTGGCTCCAAAGTCATTTATTGTTGGAAATGTATGCCTATTAATAAAACTATATAACTCTGAGGCCCCAAGGAGATACTGTAGCCGTGAAATAACAGATTTGGGGCTTCACCCTTTCTGGTTAGTTAAGAAGCAGCAATGAAATGAGCCTGTCCAGGAGGCAGCCAGTTTTCAATTATACTGTCAGTGTCGCGGAGCCTGCTGGCTGCCTCCAACACTCAGAAACATCTGCAGCATCCTCTCACTGCCAAAGCCTGAGACAGGCAGCTGCTCCAAGCTGGCAGTTGTGAGTTGGCTCCCTACAAGACTGAGACATCCACTTTCACAACATGCTGATGGCTCAAGAAGTCTCCATGAGAGAATTCTCAGGAAAACCCTCTCATTCCTCAGTTTTTCCGAAGAACAGTAAGCTGAAGGCTCATTTTATTAATACAAAGCCTTGACAACAACTGAACAAAAGAGCACAAATCATGGTTTATTTTTAGTGTCAACAATGCCACTAAACTTAAAAGCCAAAAAGCCACTGCTATCAAGCCAATTCTGACTCATAGTGACCCTATAGATCAGGCTAGAACTGCCACCTTGAGATTCCAAGAATCATCTGGTGGATTTGAACTATCGAGCTTCAGGTTAGCAGATGAAGCACTTAACCACTATTTCAGCAGGATTTCTATCACACTTAAAGGAAAGGAAAAAAAAAAAAGAAGAAGAAGAAGACAAGTGAATGGTAAATCTATCTGAACACCATTCCATGTTGGATGTATGTAAAAAGAAAAAGAATCAGGTGAGCTTTAAAAATCATAAAATAGCGTTCTGTGAAGGTGAATTGTTATACAAATCATCTTTAAAAAAAAAGTATTCTAGAACATACGGTATACAAAATGCCTGTCTCTGTTATTCTTTCTTTTAGACATGCAGTTAACAAAATGTAAATATGGCTGGATCGTTGTAAAATTCCAAATTTTCCAATTGGAGCTTAAACAAACATGAGAAAATAATTAAGGAAATAGCTTTGAAAACTCTGCTGAGTTTAACATGATGAATGTCGTTGAATAGTTAATGATCTATAATAGATCATCTTCTTAAAAGTTGCCTTTCTAGTACAGAAAGCATCTTTTGGTTTCAAACATGAGTTACGGTTACTTTTACGTCGACAGCTTTTTATTTCCAACATAAGGAGCTCTCCAGGGGGTTGTGTCAGTGTGCTGGAAACAATCATGGGGAAAGTCTGATTTGAAGACTATTCACTGTTTGACTTCCCCTCAGAGACCGCCGGAAATAGTACCAATGAGTACCTAAGGTGACAGCAGCTTGAAGAGACTTGAACACTCATGTCTAAGGTCCTGGGTAGAGATGGAGATGATTAATGTTTAATGCACAAATTCCACAGCAAATAGAGGGATTCTTTTTTCAAAAAAAAAAAAAGTTCCTAATTTTTCACTTATTCATTCAACAAAAAAACTGCTGAGAACCTAAATATGTACCAAACAACATTCTCATCACTCAGTATATGGCAGAAAACCAAACAAGGAGATTGCCCTTGTGGAGTTTATGTTTCCGTGAGGAATGTAGGTAATGTGCTTAATAACAGTAGAGTGTGATGCATGGGGTGAAGGGAACTATGGCACTTGCCAGGTCGGAATGTAGAGACAACGACGAGTGGGAAATGTTATGTGTCTCATCGTATAAGGTAAATTAGAGCAACTATGTGAAGGAGACAACCAGTGAAGCGAAAGTCTGGGGGGAAAGCTAGTGATATGGGAAACTGAAGAAAGAGACATCTTTAGGAAAAACGCTCTCTAGAAGACATCATGGTTGGCAAAGCAGAGGACCACCAAACATGAAGGAAACCCTCAGTGAGGCGAAGGGGCACGAGAATGGACTCAAATGTACCAAGAATTCTGAAGATGGTTCAGGACCTGGAAACGTTTTGTTTTTATATATTAAGATTGTCATGAGTCACAACCAGTTTGACAGCAAATAACAATGACAAAGAAGACAGGAGATCAAGTGCCAGGGTCTTGATGAGAGCATGTTAGAAGTGTTCAAGGAGCAGCAGGAAGGAGGCCAGTGCTGCTGGACCAGGGTATCTGAGGGAAAGAGTGAGGGGAGATGAAATCCTAGAGATGTGTTGTAGACAGGTCAAAGGAGGCCACTGCAAAGACTTTGAACTTGACTCTGAAAGAGGTAGGAAACTATTAGAAAGTTCCAAGAATAGTAGTGATGTGATCTGATCTGAATGCCAAAGGGACATTTGGTACTGTGTAAAGAATAAACTGTAGAGGAGGAGCAAGGGGAGAAGAAGGTAGATTGGCTGAAAGTCTGTTATGTTATTCCAGGAGAGTGAGCCAGTCTCTTGGTCCAGGGTAGTAGCATTGGTTGGGCTGAAAAGTGCTCTAAGTTTGCAATTTAATATTTAAGGATTCATTGCAGGATTGAAAGTAGGTTTGAGTGTGAGACAATAAAGTTTCAAGAAAGAGTCAAAGTATTTTGACTGGAGTGACTATGAGAATGGGGTTAGCCATTTCTAGACAAGAGGCAGATCCTGGAAGAACAAGAATAGACAACCACAAATTGAGATAATTTTTGGAGTTTCAAATGGGAATGTCAAGTAGGTAGGTGAACTATAAGTCTGAAATTTAGAGGTCTAGGATGGACATATAAATTTAGATAGCATTTAAAGCCATGAAGAAGTGCCAGTGGTGTAGTAGTTAAGTGCTTTATCTGGTAACTAAAAAGTTGGCAGTTCAAATCCACCAGGCAATCCTTGGAAACTCAATACAGCAGTTATACTGTGTTCCATCGGGCTGCTATGAGTTGGAATCAACTCGATGGCAGTGGGTTTGGGTCTTGATGTTTAAAGACAAGATCTACATATGAGAAGTTGTAGACAGAAAGGGAAAAAGATTTGAGAAGAGAAAGGTCCAAGGCACTCCAACACTTAGAAATAACAGAAAGGAGGAGAGGCCAATGAAAGAAGACTTCTAAGGAAGGAGAAAAACAAGAAGAATCTGCATCCCTGGAAACTAAATTAAATGAAGGCTATGCTTTAAAGTCAAGTTAACAGACACTGTGTCAAATGTTACTGCTGAGTACTGACAACAGAAGTTAGCACTGTGGATGTTATCCATGACTTGGCATAAGCAATTTTAGTAGAATAGTGGAGGTGAAGGCTTCACTGAAGAGAGTTCAGGAAAGAATGTGAGAGGAAGAATTGGGGGCAGTGAGTCCAGACAATGATTTTGTGCAGTTTTGCTGTGAAAGGAAGGAAAGAAACAGGACAGTGGTAGCTGGAGAGAGGAGTTTTTTTTTTTTTTTTAACAATGTGAGAAATTATAGCATATTTCTCTTTTGATGGTAATGGGAAAATAAAAGGGAAACTTAATTATTTAAAAGAGATAGAGTGAGAAATGCTATAGCAGTCTTTGAGCTAAATGCTATAGCCTGTTGCAGCTGAACTAATTCCGACTCACAGCACAGCTACAGAACAGAGAACTGCCCCATTTGTTTCCAACAAATGCCTGATGGATTCCACCTGCCATCAGTTAACCAACATGCCACCAGGGTTTCCCAAGTTAAAAGAGGGGTGGGGAATATCCTGAAAGAGGAGGTACTAACACATGGCAACATAGACAACGTGTTCACAGCATCCTAAAAGATTGCTGAGTACATGGGCACTGATTAAAGGCTGGTACCTGTGGTAGTGGAAGCATGGAAATTCTCTTCATATGACTCTTTTATTTTTTAATTAGTACATATAAATTAAATTACCATCATGGCAAAAGAATGGAAAGCAAGCATTGAAGAGTTGAGAGAAAAGAAGACTTGAACTATCACAGTCATCTAGAAGAGTAAAAGAGAATTACCTAAGGCAGTGGCTTTTAGAGTATAACCCCTGGATCAATATATTAGCATCATATGCAATTTGTTAGAAATTCTTATGCTTGGAATCAACCCAGACCTACTGAATCAGAACCTCTGGGGATAAAGTCCAATAGTTTTAATGATGTCTCTAGGTGATTTTGAAGCATGGTAATGTTAGAGACCATAACTCATCTGTCACTGTGTCTTTGAATGGTGCCTTGTGTGTTGCCATGACGTTGGAAGCAATGCCACTGGTATTTCAAATGCCATCAGAGTTACTCATGTTAGATGTGTTGCGAAGTATCTTCCAGACAGATTGGGAAGAAGGACCTAACAATCCAATTATGAAAAAAAAAATTGACCAAGAAAACCTTATGAATAGCAGAAAATATTGTCTGATACAGTGCCAGAAGATGAGGCCCTCCAATTGGAGGGTACTCAGAATGACTGGAGAAGAGCTGTCTATTCAAAGTAGAGCTGACCTTAACAATCCAGATGGAGTAAAGTTTTCAGACTTCCCTTTATTTATAAAGCATGACTCAAAATGAGAAAAAAGAGCCACAAACATCCATTAAAAATCGGGATCTGAGAAAATAGAAAGTCATCAAAAACAAAATGAAACACTTGAAGATGGATATTCTAGGCATGCACTGAAATGAACTGGCATTGGTCATTTTGAATCAGACGATCATACAATTCCAGGAATGACAAGTTGGGGAGGAATTATGCCACTTTCATTACCAAAAAGAACATTTGAAGATATATCCTGAAGTTCAATGCAGTCAATGATTGGAAATTATCCACACACCTGGAAGAAGATCCATTAACAAGACCACTATTCAATTTGACTCACCAATCACTAATGCTAAAGACAAAGCAATTGAACATTTTGACCAACTTCTGCATTCTGAAATTGATCAAATATGCAGTCAATGTGCATTGAAAATTGCTGAAGATTGGAATGAGAAAGTAGTAAACAAACAAGGGTTGGTAGTTGGAAAATATGGTCTTGGTGATAGATAAGAAGTGGAAGACTACATGATGGACTTTTGCAAGACCAACTGTTGTTTTATTGCAAAAATCTTTTTTCAATAACATAAATGGTGACTAAACACATAGACTTTGTTGGATTGAGTGTTCAGGAATTAAATAGACTGAATTTATGGAAACTCTAGTGGCATCATGGTTAACTGCTATGACAGCTAATCAAGAAAATAGTTGACAGTTAAAATCCATCAAGTGATCCTTTAAAACTCAATGGGGTGGTTCTACCCCATCTTATATGGTCGCTGTGGGTTGGAATCAACTCAACGTAAGTGGGTTTTTTGGGTGGATAGGAAAAGAGACAGTGGAGCAGCTCAATATTGTCACTCAGAACGAAGTCAGAGGCCGATTGCTGAACAAACCACTAATAATTCTTATAATCCTATGCAAGTTGAAGCTGAAGAAACCCAGCATGTGTTCACAGGAACCAAAGTACAACCTTCAGTGTATCTTACCTGAAGTTACAGACCATTTCAAAAACTGGGTTTGATGCATTGGAAGATAATGACCAAAGACCACAGGAGTTGATAACATCAATGTGTTTCATCCATGAAGAAATCAAAAGGCCATTAAAAAGATAAGTAAGAGAGAAAAAGATCAAAATAGATATCAAACAAGACTGTAAAGCTTGCCCTTGAACACAGAGTGACTAAAATGAATAGAAGAAATAATGAAGTAAAAGTGTTAACCAGAAGATTTCAAAGGACACCTTGAGAAGACAAAGTATTATAATTAAATGTGCAGACATGGAGTTAGAAAAGTAAAAGCGAAGAATGTGCCTAGTATTTCTCAAGCTGAAACAAGAGAAGAAAAAATGCAATCCTGGAATGCATTGCTTCACCATACATATTAAATCTGTGTGCTGTATATGTATTCAATCTGAGAAGCTGAAATATATGAAGAACTGTGCCCCAGGACTGAATGAAGACCCATTAGCAATCCGACATATGCAGATGACACAACCTTGTTTGAAGAAAGTGAACTGGACTTGAAACATTTATTGATGAACAGACTATAGCCTTCAATGTAGATACATCAACACAAAGAAAATGAAAGTCCTCACAACTAGACCAATAAGCAACATCATAATAAACAGAGAAATGATTTAAGTTGTGATGGATTTAATTTTAGTTGGATCTACAATCGGCACATATGGAAGCAGCAGTCAAAATATTGAATGAGGGACTTATTGAGCTGGGAAAATCTTCTGCTAAAGACCTCTTTGAAATGTTGAACTGCAAAGATGTCACACTGAGGCCTAAGGTGGTTGTGAACTAAGCCATGATATTTTCAATTGTCTCATGTGCATTCAAAAACTAGGCAACAAATAATGAAGACCACAGAAGAAACGAAGTCTTTGAGTTGTAGTGCTGGTGAAGGATATTAAATGCTCCATGGGCTGTCAGGAGAAAGAAAAAACAAAAAAAAAAACATCTCTCTTAGAAGAAGTCCAGCCAGAATACTCATAAGATACAAGGATGGTGAGACTTTGTCTCACATACTTTGGACATGTTATTAAGAGTGACCAGTCCCTGTTTAGTAAAGTGGAGAGTCCTCACAAAAGAGGAAGACCCTCAATGAAATCTACTTGTGTGAACTCAATGAAGTGGATTGATTCAGTGGCTGTAACATTGGACTCAGACATGCAACCACTTTGAGTTTGACTCAGGTCCAAGCAACGTTACATTCTGTTGTTCACAAGGTTGCTTTGGGTCAGAACCAAGTCACAGACACCTAATACCAACAACAGAGATCCATTGTATTAGGAAAATGTAATTATTGTTGTTGCTAGGTGCTGTTGAGTCACTTCTGACCCATAGCAACCATAAGTACAACAGAACGAAACACTGCCCGGTCTTACACCATGTCCACAATCGTTTTTATGCTTAAGTTCATTATTGTGGCCACTGTGTCAATCCATCCATCAAGGGTCTTCCCCCTTTTCACTAACTCTCCACCCTACCAAGCATGATGTTCTTCTCCAGGGACTTGTCTGTCCTGACAACATTTCCAAAGTATGTAAAATGCAGTCTTACCGTGTTTGCTTTCAAGGAGCACTCTGGTTATACTTCATCCGGAACACACCTGTTTGTTTTTTTAGCAGTCCATGGTACATTCAGTATTCTTCTCCAACAACACAATCCAAAGGCATCAATTCTTCTTCTATGTTCTCTGTTTATTGTCCAGCTGTCACATGCATTGTGATGCAGTTGAAAATACCATGGTTTGGGTCAGGTGCACTTTAGTCTTGAAAGTGACATCTTTACTTTTCAATACTTTAAAGAGATCCTTTGCAGCAGATTTTCCCAAGGCAATGTGTTTTTTGATTTCTTGATTGCTGCTTCCATGGACGTTGATTGTGGAACCAAGTCAAATGGAATTCTTGACAATCTCAATCCTTTCTCCATTTATGATGATATTGCTTACTCGTCTAGTTGTGAGGATTTTTGTTTTCTTTATGATGATTTACAATCCGTACTGAAGGCTGTAGTTCTTGATCTTTTTCAGTAAGTGTTTCAAATCTTCTCCACTTTCAGCAAGTAAGGTGGTGTCATCTGCGTAACCCGGGTTTTTAAGGGTTTGTCCTCCAATCGTGATGCCTTGTTCTTATTCATAGAAAGGTGTGGTGGAAGGATACAGCCCTGACACACACCTTTCCTGACTCTAAACCATGTAGTAGAACTGTGAAAACCCTGGTTGTATAGTGGTTTAGTGAGGTTAACCAAAAGGTTGGTGGTTGGAATCCACCAGGCACTCTTTGGAAACTCCGTGGGGAAGTTCTACTCAGTCCTATCAGGTTGCTAAGAGCTGACGTAAGGAGTCACTTGAAATTGCTCATCATAAATTAAAAAAAAAAAAATCTGTCTTTATGATTGTATGATTTATTTTCCAACTGTGTTCAGTTCTTTGAAAGTTCAAGCAAAAAATAGAAGAAAGATTGAACTTAAACAAGGTAGAGTTTTGTAAGGAAGGTTAACAAAGTCTGGAGATTGGACTAAAGATTGTGAGTTACACAATTTGTAAAGTTGAATCATGGAAGTGAAGTTAGCTTGGAAAGAAATTGAATACCTGAGGTGGGAACCTGCATAAATATGGCACAATCAATAGACTAAATATCGTGGTGCTCATTAATGGGAGAAGCTGGAAAGCCCATGACAGAGTTAGAGGATCAAGGTACCTAGGGTTAGTTAAATCAGGATTAGCGGGCTGGCTTACCACTTAGTGAGGTCCTTGAAAAGTGTGTTAACATTTCAGAACTTTTTTCTTTCTTTTTATCAGTAAATTTTCAATTATCTTGGGTATGTCATCATATCAGAAATACTGTCTTGTTTCTATTGTGGTTATTGTTTTTAGTACAATATGTTTTTCTGCCTTTGTTGGTAGCCAAAAGTTTGGCAGTTGACAGCTGACAATCTGCTTCCCTCTTCATTCATGTCAGACTCAGCCTATACCAAGTTAACATATATTAGCCAGCCAAGTGCTGACGAGTTGGATCTGACGACAGACCAGAATTTATCCTTCCTTACTGTTTCCATACTAACATATGTTAATGCTTGGTGTATTATGCTTGTTATTTTATACAGATGAACCTATGTTATCCATACTCTTCTGCATCTTGTTTCCTCTTCTCAATTCTACTCCCTGAAAATCCTTCCAGGTCCACTGGTACAGCTCTAATTCATTCTTGGTAATGACAACTATATTCTCTTGAATAGATTTATCATAATTTATTTAACTGTCCCATATTTATGGATGTTTACTATTGTCCTAGTTTGTTTTCTTCATAAGCTCAACAAACAAAGCTACAACGAATATTCTGTTATACACGTCCTCACATAAAAGTGGTTAAACCTTTATAGTGACTTTTACAATGTGTATTTTTCATTATCTTCTTAATTTCTTCTATGGCAATTGGCTAGTTCAAAATTTCTAGTTAACTAATTTTGATAATTTACTTTTTCCTAGAAAATGATCCATTTCCCCTAGAATTATAAATTTGCTGCCATAGAGTGTCTCTTTGTTTACCTTGTCAATCTCTTTATCTCTTCTGGGACTTGCTTTTGTCTCATTTTTCATTCCTTGTCTATCTATCTTTTGTTCTTTTGCTTTTCTACTTAGATTGAAAAACTTTATTTTATTCTTTTCAAAGAATCAATAAATCAAAACTACAATGAGATACCATCTCACCCCAACAAAGATGGCATTAATCCCCAAAAGACAAAATAATAAATATTGGAGATGTTGTGGAGAGACTAGAACACTTCTGCACAGTTGGTGAGAATGCAAAATGGTACAGTGACTTTGGAAATTGATCTGGCACTTCCTTAACGAGGTAGAAATAGAAATACTATATTATTCAGCAAATTTATTTCTTGAAATATATCCTAGAGAAATAAGGACTGCCACACAGACAGATACATGTACAGCAATGTTTATTTGAGCACTGTTCACAATAGCAAAAAGATCAAATCAACCTGGGTGCCCATCGACAGACAAATGAATAAACAAACTATGGTATATTCACACAGTGGAAAACTATGCAATGATAAGGGACAATTCTCAATTAAGAAAACTTCTGATAACATGGGGCCATCTGGAAGATGTTATGCTAGGTGAAATTAATCAATTGCAAAAGGATAAATATTGTATCAGACCACCATTTTAAGGACTTAAGAAAATGTTTAAGCTCAAAAGAAACTAATCTTGGATGGCTACAAGGGAAGTGAGGGAAAGAGATGAGTATTTATAGATTAGATAGTAGCTAGGAATTGAGTTAGGTGGAGGGTGTGACAGCACTCAGTACAAGGCAGGTTAGCAAAGCTGAACTGTACCAAAAGCTAAAAGGTTCCCTAAATTCAACCAAACAATTTAAAGAAAAGAATAGCAGGAACAGCGCTCTGGGGACCATGGCTTCAGGGGACATCTAGCCTAATTGACGTAACTTTTTTTTTTAAAGAAAACTTTGTGCATACCATCTCGGTGAGTGGCATCTGGGATCTTAAATGGTAGAAAGCTGCCATCTAAGTAATATCAGTTGTTCCCAATCCACCTGGAACAGAGGAAAAGGAAGGATGTCAAAGACATGAGGAAAATACGAACTCAGGAGGCAGAAGGTACCATATGATCCGAGACTGTGTCAGTACTGAACCAGAAGAACCAGATGGTGCCTAGTCACCACGACAGACTGGACAGGCTGCTCTGTTAGGGAACACAGCATTAAGTCCCTCACTTAGTAGGAGAAAAACAAATGTGTAGAACTAGCACTCTATTAAAAGAGCACATTTGATGGTCTATCAGACTGGAGGGTTCCATGAGGACATGGCCCCTGGACTCTGTTAGTCCAGAGCTTAAAACAATACCAAAGCCAACTCTTCAGACAAAGATTGGACTGGACTATGGGATGCAGAGTGATGCTAGCAAAGAATGTGCTGCTTGGCTTAAATATACACATAAGGCTGTCTGAGTTACTATTGTCCAGAGGCAAGAGGAAAGGGTAGAATTAGACAGGAGTCGGTTGAATGGATATGGGAAGCACAAGGTGGAAAGGAGGAGTGTGCTGTCACAGGAGGAGAGCAGCTAGTACTGCAGAGTGGTATGGGTGAGCAGTTTCATATGACCAGTTGACTTGGATTGTAAACTGTCACTTAAAGCACAAGAAAACATATACTTTTGAAAAAAGAATGATACTATTTCCATCTTATATATGAGTAAGGCAAGAGGTAGGTTAAATGCAACTTGCTGCTTCTCTGCTGCTGCTGTTTCTCTTGTCATTCCCTTTATCTCTTCTGGGACTTGCTTTTGTCTCATTTTTCATTCCCCTCCCAAAAAAAATGAAAGGAAAGAAAAAATCTTAGCAAGGGTAGGATCTAAAACCTAAAACACAAACTCGGGTCTACCTATTTAATTTTTATGAATTTATTTTAACTATCAGACAACCCCAGATTCTTTCTGTGGGAAAATATTTTACAGAGATGCGTCAGAAACTTCTGTTTACTTCTTAATGTCTATTTTCCCTGACTTAGTAAACCCAGGAAAGTTGAACATATTACTAGTCAGAATAAAAGACACTAGCACATCTCTGAGCCACTGCCACGACCACTGAGTCGATTCTGACTCGTAGAGACTCTATAGTATCGGACGAAGAGATAGAAGTAAAATCCAGAAAACTACTTAAGGACACTCAGTGAGTGATCTAGAAATTTTGCAAGAAAAAGAAAATGAAAGATTTAACTTATATCTCCTTGCCTAAATTTTGAGGGTGTAGCAAAGACATTTGAATTATTATTGTTACTTTATTTTTACTTCTCAATATAAGTGGAAATGATTCCTGATGTCACAAGCACCCAGCTGCTCACTGAAAGACCAGGAGTTGGAACTCTCCAGTGACTCAGTGACAAAAAAGACTGGACTATCTGCTCCCGTGAATATTATACGAGGCAGTCCTATGCTGTCTCTTTGGGTGGCTATGAGTCAAACTCTACTCAATGGCATATGACAGAAACAATATAAATGGAGCCTGAGATTGGAGCACTGTGGATAAAGATAAAAGGACAAATATCAGAGAGAACTATAATAAATGATCAAATAGCGTACTGGAGGTTTGAGGGGCATGAGAGCAAACTTTTATTGCTAAGAAAAGGAACATTTTCTCCCCTGAGAGGGAAGGAGAATATGGACTTGATTACAGAGTAATTTCCCTCCAGGACAAAGGGAAATTGAAGGATTGCATTAAACCTTTTTGAAAAGTTGAAGCTGAGGTCTCATGTTGAGTCTATAGCATGAATGAGATTCAGAGCTTGAAGAGGAAGTTAAAAAGACGTTACCGACAGAGAGTTAATCACCAGTGAAGAAATGAAATCTTAAGTACAGATGAACCTCCTATCCCACTGCACCCCCACCATCCCCCAAAATGTCCCTGTAGTTATATTGGTGGATGACTCTACGGTTGTGATTCAGTGAACTGTTTAACATGACTCTTCTAGAAGTAGTCTTTGTGATCATTTTACACAGTGACTGAGTAAAAACCCCAACCCACTACCGTTGAGCTGACTACAGTTTACTGTCACCCTGCAGGATGGAGTAAAATGGCCCCATAGAGTTTCTAAGGAGTGCCTGGTGAATTCAAACTGCCAACCTTTGGGTTAGCAGATGTAGCTCTGAACCCCTGCGCCACCAAGGTTTCCCATGATTGGGTCACACTACGCGAACCAGGATATGTGGAACCTCTGACAGTTGGGGCTGTGTGTCTGCTGGGCAAGGTGATGGTCCCCAACGTTGTATGATTGTTCTCCATTTTCTTAGTTGTGGATTCTGTCTTCTACACACTGATGAGGCAAGATTGGTGTAGAGTGTGCCTTGGTTTACAGCATCGTGAGAAGACTTGTCGTGAGTCCTACCCTTACTTAAATTACGCCCTTTCTTTGAATGTGGCTTGCATCTGAGATAGATGTGTGTACCCTGGGAGGGCTCTTTCTGTCTCTCTGCAGCTACAGACCATGTCTGGTTTGTGATCAACTGACTTACGGTTCTTTGGACTGGAACTAGAGACCTGCTGTCTGACCTGCTGCCTCTGGGATTCACTGGTCCCCACAGCCCCCTGGATCAGTGGTCTCTAGTTTGACCTGATTTGCCAGGGTCCACAGCCTGAGGAGCCATAGCCTATGATCCAAATTGTCAGTTTGAGTTCTTCTACCCTTGCAGCTTCTTGGGTCAGGAGAATCCCACACCTGCTCCACAGACTTGGAACTTGCCGGCCTTTACAACCATTTCTGTCATGTGCCTTTGTGAGTTTTGTGAAACATTGCAGTGAACTGGGGGAACTCAAAGATAAGAGGGAGAGCATTGTGTACACAGGGAGTGGTTAATGTTGAAAATGTTGAAGTGGTCCAGTAACTTGGAAATGTTGGCTATTTTGAATGTCTTTAACTTCTGTCTCTTAGGAACCAGCTGTGTGCTGATTCATATAAAAGAAATCTACCTAATGGTCTTTAATCACATTGCATGAAAGTTGAAAAGAAGGAAGAGACACTGATGGTTCAGGATATGCAAACCAAAAAATTCACTGCCTTTGAGTTGATTTTACTCATAGTGACCCTAAAGAACAGAGTAGAACTGCCCCACAGAGTTTCTAAGGAGCTCTTGGTGGATTTGAACTGACCTTCTGGTTAGCAGGTGTAGCACTTAACCCAGTATGCCACCAGGGTTTCCTGTGTAGGAGGAAAAGCAGAGTATGATATATGTGTTATTGCTAAGACACCTTGTCAGAGAGTAATTAAAATGATAAATGTAAGAAGCAGACTGGCTGAAAAGACAGAAGAAGACAAGAGGGAGACTGAAGAGATAGAGAACAGGGTAAGAAAGAAAGAGCAAATTACAAGTTTGAATAAATAGGAAAAAATGGGAGATTGGAAGTAGAACATCACATGTCTCATGCAGAACTCAGCAGCATCACTACTTTTAAGAAAAATTGTGTATTTGTTTTTTTGTTCTTAGGTATGACATAAGGTGGGATATTATTTTACGTTGTAATACGTTTAACTTATTTACCTACAATGTACTTAAACTGGGAAGTGTTTATAATTGTTGTCATTTGATCCCCAAATAACGTTGAGATTGACATAGCCATCAACACTCATTTATTTTATGAATTAATTTGAACTGTCTATGAATCAGAATCTACTTGACAGCAACAGGTTTCATTTTTGGTTTTGGTTGGTGAAACCATGAAAATAATTATCACATATGTGGCTACATCTCCATTTTCAAAGCAAAAGTGGTTGCATTTCACGGCTTCAGGAACAATACAAGCCCAGTGCTCAACTTTAAAAGCCAGTTGCCTGACTCAGGTCTCTGTCAGACATCTGATCTTGTGGTGTCTTATGATTGCAACTAGATTGTCAGTCACTTCAGTCCAAATATTATGTATTCCATTTGTGTGGTTGGCCACAGAACGTCTAATACAGATCACTGCTCAGAAGAAGGACCATAGACTTTGGAGTCAGAAAGACTTGAAATTGAATCTTAGCCCTGCCACGTAGTAATTTTATGGCTTTGAGTTAATTATTTTACCTTGCTCAGATTACATTTCATCAATCATCCTTTAAATCTGGATGTCAACTATGTGTGATAGTTATAAGTATAAAAAAGATTACTACACACAAAGTATCTGCTTTATTTCTGACACATACAGATTCTATTATCACAATAACTGCTGTTACAAATCATCATGTTATTAGACTAGACGCTAAATGAGTTCTTAGTGACTACATGAAGGCGCAAGTGCTTACCCTCAAGGAGCTCACAGTCTGGTACAGAGACCAGGTATATGTGTTAAGATATGGCCATATAAGTTAGTGCTCAAGAACAATGGAGGCAAGGGAAAAGTGTCTGTCGGCTGACTGCCAGGGATGATCTTACAGAATGGAAGAAAATTGACGAGGCAAGCCTCTTTGAGATGAGATGGGACAACTGGGTTACAGGAACCAGCAGGTGGCTGAGACAGTGAATACAGGGCGATTTCAGCAGAGAAGGGCGAATCTACAACAACACTGATGGGTTATTGCCTTAGTCACCTGGTACTGCTCTAACAGAAAAGACCACGAGTGGAAGGTTTCATAAAGAGAAGCTTTCATTGTCACAGTCCAGTAAGCTGCAAATCCATTAACAAGTTACAAGTCCATTCAATAAGAGAAGTTATCACAGTCCAGTAGGATAAGTCCAAATCCAGTGATAGCATCGCGACACAGGAATCTAGGGTCCAAATGACGTGCTGTGCTCTTGGTGTTTCTCTTCTGGTGGTGTGAGGTTCCCAGCTTCCTCACCTCACTTCTCTCTCTCATAATCCACAAGTTTGTAGCTTGAGACCAGCCTCACTAAGACAAATGCAGCCCATTTTCCATCATGAGTCTCACAGACGCAGGGTTCACAACAAATGGAAGGTGGGGTGCCACACTGGGACTCATAGCCAAATCAAATCAACCCATACGTTTTTGGGGGAACACAATTCAATCCGTGACAGGTATGTTTAGAGGACCTCATTCAGGCCTGCCTTACTGCAGTGGAAGTTTATCTTTGAAACGGAGTAAAAGACAGTATTTGAAACATCCTTTATTTATAGTTCTCTGAGAGGAAGTAAGTTGTTGGCTTTAAAGTTCAGACTTCTGTGGGCAGCAGTAGCTACTGACCTTTTTTTTGAAGCAAGAGAATGATACCATCAAAGAGACTTTGAGAAGATTCAACTTTCAGAATGGGTCAAAACTTGGTGTTTTTGACTGATATTAGAATGATGCAGATGAAAACAAAGCAGGAAAACATGTGTGGTACTTTTGATGACTTCAACTGGATAACCTCACTTCTAAGCATTTGTATTTGCAATAGGAGAGAGTGCTTTGGCATCAAACAATACCATATGGGAATGCTTTTGACTCAATCAGATGGGCATATGCCATGTTTTATAAATTCAGCACTTATTGGGTGACAGACAAGGAATGATTTCTTCTGCACTGGGGCATTTATAAACACAGTACTGAGCAGCTTTGCCATGACACTTCTCACAGTGTGTGGTACAGAATGCCTGATTCGCGAGACTGAGTGGGCGAAGAGAAATATGCCAGCTAATGTATAAGTGAGGATCTGTCCCTCACTGTGACTGCTATGGAAAAACCTCAAAGAACATCTTAGTATCATGGTACATGTGGATAGATGGATGAATGGGATGTCTCTCACTTCTCCACATACACACACACACACACACACACACACACACATGGATGCATGTGGACATTTGTGATTGTGTTATGTGCCTGAATATGTAAATGAACGATATATTTTAAATAATGATAAAATAAAATAAAAGATGTAATTACCCTTTTGGATCACATTGCCGTAGAAGTTTTATTTCCCTTTAAAACTAAAAGCCCTATCTGGGTGTAAAAAGTATTAAATGGAAGGTTGAATAACAGAGCTAAAAAGAGACACTGATTTGCTGGCATAGTGGTTAATTGCTGCGACTGCTAACCAAAAGGTTGGCAGTTTGAATCTACCAGGATCTCCTTGGAAACTAAGGAGCAGTTCTATTCTGTCCTGTAGGATTCCTGTGAATCAGAATGGACTCAAAGGCAGTGTATTTTGATTTGTTTAAATATTAACTTTCAATATTTTTTAAATGTTATTTACCCCAGAAGTCAGAACTTCTCTTGAGATGAGCAAAACAGTAATATTTAGATAAACTGTAATTCAGGTCCTTTGTCTACCTTTAAAACTCAACCTTTATTAAACCAAATAGCAATATTTTGAGTATTCCAAGGTTTTTTATGATGTTTTGTGCATCATCAAATAATGTAATGGATGTCTTCCTTCTCTAGGGCTATCACAAAGTGGGTGACTTAAAACAACGAACATGGGATTTCTCATGGGTCTCGAGACGGTAAGTCCAAAGTCAAGGTGTCAGCAGAGCCACACTCTCTGAAGGCTCAAAGGAAGAATCTCTTCTCGCCTCTTCTAACTTTTGGTGGCCCTGGCGTTCTTTGGCTGGTGACAGCCTCACTTCAACTTCTGCCTCGCTGTTGACATGGCCGTCTTCCCTCTGGGTCTCTCTTCTCGTCTTTTACGAGGACACTGCTCATACTAAAAAAATAAAAATAAAAAAAATTGTTGTTGATTCTGATCCACAGCAACCCTATAGGACAGAGTGTAACTGCCCCATTGTATTTCCAAGAAGCACTGGGTAGATTTGAACCACAGAACTTTTTGATTAGCAGTCATAGCTCTTAACTACTACTTCACCAGAGTTTCCCATATTGGATTCCAAAGCCCGTTGCCGTTGAGTCAATTCTGACTCAGCGAGTCTTAAAGACTGTGTAAAACTGTACCACTGAGTTTCCAAGGAGCACCTGGTGGATTTGAACTGCCAATCTTTTAGTTAGCAATGGTAGCTCCTAACCGCTAAGCCGCAGAGTTTCCTAAATATTCAAAACCATGGTCATCGAATCTATTCTGACTCATAGCGATCATGCAGGACAAAGTAGGACTGCTCCCTAGAGTTTTTAGGGAGCACCTGGTGATAAAACAGTGTAATAAACCTTAGAATACCCAAAACGTTGCCAACTGGTTTAATAAAGACTGAGTTTTAAAGGCGGGCAAAGGACCTGAATTACAGTTTATGTAAGTATTACTGTTTTGCTCATCTCAAGAGAAGTTCTCTGACTTCTGGGGAAAATAACATTTAAAAAATATTGGAAGTTACTATTTAAAAAAATCAAAACCCACTGCCGCTCAGTCAGTTCTAACTCACAGGAACCCTACAAGACAGAGGAGAACTACCCTGTAGAGTTTCCAAGGGGTACCCACTAGAGCTGAACTGTCAACCTTTTGGTTAGCAGTCACAGCAATTAACCACTATGCCAGCAAATCAGTGTCTCTTTTTAGCGTTGTTCTTCAACCTTCCATTTAATACTTTTTACACCCAGATAGGGCTTTTAGTTTTAAAGGGAAATGTAATTTCTATGGCAATGTGATCCAAAAAGGTAATCACATCTTATTATTATTATTATTTAAAATATATCATGTGTTTATGTCTTCAGGCACATAATAAGGAGCACATTCTAAGGAGCACCTGGTGACCTTTTGGTTCCCAGCTGTAGCACAAGCAGTATGCCACCAAAGTTTCCAAAACCAAATGCATTACCACTGAGTCAATGCCCACTCATAGAGACCCAGAGGACAGAGTAGAACTGCCCCATAGAATTTCCAAAGAGCACCTGGTGGATTCAGACGAGATTGGGGTCCACCATGCTGAATTAGGGCCTACCTGACTGCTCAGTAGAACCTCAGGATAATTGATTACATCTGCAAGGAACCATTTTCAAATAAGTTTACACCAGGTGGTGCCAGATGTTTGGACTTCAACATGTATTTTTTATATATGTGTTGTTAGCACATATAAATCAACTCATACTGAAAGGAAAAGTTTTTTAAAAAGATGTCTTGACTTTGCAATGTTAACTTCAATGTACATTGACATCAAGCAAAGCAAAACTGTATGTTTCAAATTTCAGCAGAAGCTAAACCTCTTAATTTGTGTATTTTATTCTCTTATACAAAAACAGGAGAGGTGGGTGCAGATTTAAGAGCTCAGGCTGTGAAACTAAAGTAGCAGTGGGAGTCTACCAGCTGCTCTTTGGTACCCCTGTGGGGCATCTCTACCCTGCTGGCCTTTTGGTTAGCAGCCTTAGCACTTAACCATTACAGCACCATCCCCAAACCAAACCCACTGTCATTGAATTGATTGCAACTCAGGGTAGAGATGTCTCACTCTAAGTCAGAATCGACTTGAAGGTAATGAGTTTTATACAACGGCTACTATTGTTCTATGTGTGCGTGTGTGTGTGTGTTTCCATTCCATAACTTGTGTCTTAGAGGGATTTTAATGAAACAAAATCCATCCACGAAGAGTCAGTTCTGACTCTTAGTGGCCCTATAGGACAGAGAAGACCTGCCCAATAGAGTTTCCGTGGAGCACCTGGTAGATTCGAACCACCTATCATTTGGTTAGCAACCGTAGCTTTTAACTACTACCCCACTGGGGTAAGCTACTCTTAAATATTAGAAAGAAAAAACATGGTCCAAAATTAAAGTTAGTAACTTAACACAAGACCTATATGCCTTTGCACTAACTGTACACAGATGCACATGTATGTTCATACAAAACAATGGAAACTGTTACAACTAAATGGGTGGCAGAAAGGCAATGCAGATGTCGCAACAACTTTCAAATGGCAGTCCCTGCCTCATTCTATGTTTGCCAGCGTAATGCTGCTCTGTTAGCCCATCAGGAAAACCACCTTCATCTACCTATTCATCTTACCAGAGACACAATAGATGGTCCTGGGTAGAATGGGAGAAATGTAAGGAATAAAACCTAAACTCCTAAAAGAAGCTAGACTTAGGATGTGAACTGCTGACCTTATGGTTAGCAGCCATAGAACTTAACAATTACACCACCAGGGTTCCCCAAACCAAACCCATTGCCACTGAGTTGACTGCAACTCATAGCAACGCTACAGAGTAGAATTGCCCCACGGAGTTTCTAAGGAGCACCTTACGGATGTGAAACATAAGAACTGCTGAGACTTTTGATCTGGGATACCCTTTAAACTTGGAACTCAAACCACTCCCTGTGGTCACTTGTCAGCCAAAACACAGAGTAGCTCATAAAATAAATAATGTCACCTATGAATACTGTGGAAACCCCAGTGGCACAGTGGGTTAAGTGTTACGTCTGCTAGCCAAAATGTTGGCAGTTCAAATCCGCCAGGTGCTCCTTGGAAACCCTACGGGGCAGTTCTGCTCTGACCTCTAGGGTCTCTATGAGTTGGATTCAACTCTACAGCAGTGTATTATGAATACTGTGAGCTTCAAAACAATCATACAGACTGGAAGTGACAGTCAATATTTACTCCAGACCAAAGATGAGAAGGTAAGGGGAACATGGAAGCTGGATTAACGGAGACAGTACAACCAGACTGGAAATAACGGGAACATTGATACATTGCAAAAAGTCTAGCAAATATCACTGAATAACATATATTAAAAAAAACCCAAATCCATGGCCATCGAGCCAATTCCCACTCATAGTGACACTACAGGACAGAGTAGAACTGCCTTGTAGTTTCTAATGCCTGGTGGATTTCAGCTACCAAACTTTTGGTTAGCAGCCGTGGTGCTTAACCATTATGCCACCAGAGTTTCTGAATAACATGTACAGAAATAGTTAAAGGTACTTCTAATTTGTTATGTAAATTTTCTCTAAATTCTCAATAAAATATTTGAAAAAGAAAAAAAGAAAGGAAATCACCTCCAGTTGGCTTCCAGAAAAGTAGGAAAGGAGAAGCAGAGCAAAGTCAGAAACAATATTCTCCCTCTGAATTCTCAAATCCCTGTGTAGATTCTAACAGGCTTTGCCTGCTCAGCAGAGAAACATACCCGCCTCCCCCATGAAACAGCTGTAACAAATTTATTTCTTTGGAGGGCCTTTTAAGCCTGAACTGAATAGACTACTGTTTAGAAGTGTTTCTACTTATCTCTACTTGGGACGGCTGGCCCCTGAGAGAAGCAAGCACAAATGCTGATCCCTTTGAGCTCCAGGGACTGTGGCCTCGGAGGGGTCAGATTTCAGGATTTCAGCACAGGCCTGGAAAAGCAAACACAACACACGCAGTATACTTAAGCATTAGAGGGAGGCAGGAGGGGCTGAGAGAGTGTGGTTTCCTTATCTTGGCCTCTGGAACCATTTTGGACCTGATGTCTGTGACAGAGGAAGCTTGGCTTTGTTTGCCTCTCTGTCTCTGTCCCCTTCCCTCCATCCTCTTGCTAGAATCTACAGACATCGTTCCAGGAGTCAGTGGGGTAGCTCTGGTGCTTGAGGAAAGCTAGCAAATGATCTTGATTTTCCTTCTGAGACTTTGAAGGTGGTCACTTCATCCACCTCAGGATATTCTTTGGTGTCCTAGGCATGGTATGAGAAATTGTGCCGAGGCAGTTAGGGGACAGGTTGCACGTTATGGCGCGGATTAAATACCCACTGGGAACTTGTCCTTGAAAGTCTAGCTGTCCCCAGAGGCAAGTGTGGTTTCTCAGAAGGAGCTCCTGTCTCCTGGCCCTCCAGGCTCAGAAGTATTCAGTCTTTAGGTTTCTGGAAGGTGGCAGAAAGCAAGAATCCCCAGCAAAAGTTGTAGCTTATCCCTTGTGTGTTTGGTCTACCACTCTCTTTAAATAAGTTTGCTACCCTTAAGCGTGAAAGGAGCCTTGGTGATACAGTGAGCAACTGCTGTGGTTGATAATCAAAAAAGGTCAGCAGTTTGAATCCACCAGGCTCTCCTTGGAAACCTGAAGGGGAAATTTTACGGTGTTCTACTGAAAACCCTGGTGGCGTAGCAGTTAAGAGCTATTGCTAATAACAAAGGGTCAGCAGTTCAAATCTACCAGGAGCTCCATGGAAACTCTATGGGGCTGTTTTACTCTTTTCTGCAGCGTTCCCGTGAGTCAGAAATGACTCAACCGCAGTGAAGTTTTTTCGGTCTATAGGGTCACTATGAGTTGCAATTGATTCAATAGCAGTTTTTTTTTTTTTTAAAGTGCAAAGGAGTCCTTGTGACCGAGTGGTTAAGACCTTAGCTGTTACCAAAAGGTTGGCAGTTGGAATCCATCAGTTGCTCCTTGTAAACCCCATAGGGCAGTTCTACATGTTCCTGTAGGATTGTTATGAGTTAGAATTGATCCATTGGTAACAAGTCTTACTTTATTTTAATTAGTTTTAAAAAAGTAAGGGAGAACAAGAGAGGCAGAAAGAGAGCGAGAACAAGAAAGAGAGAAAGAAAAGAAAAGCAAGAAAGAGAGAGAGAGAAAAAGAAAAAGAAGCGGATAATAAAACTGTATGTATGGTATGGATCTCATTTTGATAAATATTTTATAAGATGATTTTTTTAGATTATTTGTAGAAATAGGTGTAACCTACAGAGAGTCTACAGGAAAGACTTTAGTGAAATGTTAACAAAACTCTGGATGGGCAGGTGATGAGTATTTTTGATTTTTCTTCTTTTTTTCCTTTGTTAACCCTGGTGGTGTAGTGGTTAAGTGCTACAGCTGCTAACCAAAAGGTCAGCAGTTCAAACCTGCCACGTGCTCCTTGGAAACTCTATGAGGCAGTTCTGTAGTGTCTGTAGAGTTACTATGAGTCGGAATCAACTGGATGGCTGTGGATTTAAATGCTTATTTATAATTTTTTTTCCTTTGTTGAAGTAAACTTTTCTTTGGTTTGTTTATCTTTCAATACCAAAAAAAACTAAACCAGTTGCCATTGAGTCTATTCTGACTCCCAGTTACCTAATGGAATTGCACTTCTGGAAAGAAGGGAGATCAGAAGAATAAAGACTAAAATGAAACATAGTAAGACGTCAGATGGGTGGTGGGAAATACATACATACACACATATTTTGTCTTTTATAAGCCTTCAGTAAAAGGTGTGGTGGTTAAGTGCTACAGCTGATAACCAAAATATCAGCAGTTCAAACCTGCCATGTACTCCTTATTACTTTCATAATAAAAACAAATTAATTAGACTTACTGCTGTTAATTTTTTTGTTGTCCTGACACCCTGGGGAGAAAGAGATTAAAACTATCCCAAAACCTTAAGCAGAAGTTTGACTTAGAGCTTAAGATACCACTCAGAATTAAGAATCAGAACTGATTACAAAGCCCTCCAGGTGGAGAAACCAACTTTTGTTCCTAGGTAGCTTTTGTTATGAGAGTTACAACAGCGCATTCCAAGGATGGAGAGACAGGGAACAGCTTGTTGATCCCAAGATCCTAACCTGAATAACAAATGGGGAGCCTATGGCCCCCACCCTCTGCCAATAAATAACAGAAAGAAGAAAATCCAGAGAGTGGATGTCAATTACCATTCATTAACATTACAACTGGACATTAAAATATCCTAAACCCCTTAAACTGGACCAACAATTTCTGGTGAAGTTGAGATAAAGTCTTTTTTCTATCTATTTACTTGTATTCTTTTCTCTAACTCTTACTCGTATCTGGAAAATCTAGGCGGAGCCATAAAGAAAGTGAAGGAATGGTTTACAACTGTAATTTATGTGAAAGCCTACAAGCCCAGAAAAACATACATTCGGTGATAAGATTCAGTATATTATTTCAAGCTATTTGCTTCATTTGAGGTATTCATAAAGGCCAGTATAGGAGATTTTCTTTTAAGTGCTTTTTTTTAAATTCCAGTAAGTCAAACCTCTCTCTCTCTTTCTCTCTCTGTCTCCTATCTATCTGTCTATCTGTCTGTCTATCTATCCTCATCTTTCTTTTTTTTAATTATGACTGAGTGAAAATGTACATTCCCATATAAACTTATATGTCCAGCTATATGCAGCTTCCACTGCTCTCCCTGCCCGATGACAGCACACTATTCCTCTCTGCTCCATACATGTCTCATCCTCCCGACAACCTCCTTTCCCGTCCTCTCCACTCACTCCCCTTCCTCCAGCCAGAGGTCAGCAGGATGATATCCTATAGATGCATAGAACCGTAAAGTGCATCCAATATGTGGTCACACTGCATCGCCAAGTCCAATCCACTCGTGTCCAAACAATGGACCTTCATTATGATTTACAGGCAAGGGCAGCATCAGGGCCAGGGGCCATGCTCCCAGGGGAACTCAAAAGCCACTGGACCATCAATTGTGGTCTTTTAGTGGAGATCTCAGGGTGCATCCCTTGTTATCTTGTGTTGCCAGTGAGACTCAACTTAGTGAACTCCACCGCGGCTATCACTGGTGGTGGCCAGGCACCATCCAGTTCTCCCGGTCCCAAGTCGATGTAGGCACCCACTCATGTGGGTCTCTCTATCTTCTGGGTTGTCTTTACCCCATGTCATTTTGGTCCTCGGTGAGCATCCGTTCCTGCTGAGTTTGGACCATTTGCTGTGTCCTCGGATGGCAGCTTGGCAGCTTTTAAGACCCCAGATGCCACTCACCAATGTGGGGTTCAGAGACCCCCCTTAGCAAAACACTAGTTGTGCCAATTGGCTTCGATTTCACAGTGAAATTACTGGGTCAAATGGTATATCTATATCCATTTTTTTAAGGAAGCGCCAGATTGCTTTCCAAAGAGGCTGGACCATTTTGCAACCCCCACCAACAGTGTAGGAGAATTCCACTTTCTCCACAGCCTCTCCAGCATTTGTTCTTTTGTGTTTTTTGGATCATGGCCAAACTTGTTGGCGTGAGATGGTATCTCATTGTAGTTTTGATTTCAATTTCTTTAATAACTAATGTTCATGAACATGTCTGCATGTGTTTTTTAGCTGCCTTGACCTCCTCTTTAGTGAAATGTCTGTCCATCTCCTTTGCCCATTGCTTAACTGGATGATGTATCTTCTTCTTATGGATATTTTGTAATACCTTATAGATTAATGAGATCAGGCGTCAGTCTGACATAGAGTTGCCAAATATTTTTTCCCATTCTGTAGGTGGCCTTTTAATTCTATTAATAAAGTCTTTGGATGAGCAAAAGTGTTTGCTTCTTAATAGTTCCCATTTATCTATTTTCTCTTCTGTTGATTGTAGTTTGTTTGACAGATTTTGAAGTCTGTCTACGTTGTGTATTAAAACTTCCATTGTTGTTCCTAACTTATCCTGGATGAGCCTTATTGTTTTAGATGTGATATTTAGGTCTTTGATCCAGTTTGAGTTGGTTTTTGTGTAATGTGTAAGATATGGATCTTGTTTCAATGTATTGCAGATGGATATCCAATTTTGCCAGCACTGTTTGTTGAAGATACTGTTTTTACCCCAGTTTAATGTCTTAGGGCCTTTGGCGAATATCAACTGTTCATAGGCAGATGATGTCATATCTGGGGTCTCAATTCTGATCCATTGATCGATCTCTCTTGTACCAGTACCAGGCTGTTCTGACCACTGTGGCAGTGTAACGTGTTCTAAGGTCGGGTAATGAGAGGCCTCCCAGTGTGTTCTTCTTCTTTTTGTTCTTCTTCTTCTTTTTTTAGTAATACCTTATGTATCTGGGGCTTCTTCCCTTTCCAAAGAAAATTGGTGATTTGTTTCTCCATCTCATTAAAAAATGACGCTGGAACTTGTACTGAGATTGCATTATATAAGTAGATTACTTTGCTTAGAATAGACATTTTCACAATGTTAATTCTTCCTATCCGTGAGCATGGTAGGTTTCTCCATTTATGTAAGTCTCTCTTAGTTTCTTGTAATAAGGGCTTGTAGTTCCCTTTGTAAAGGTCTGTTATTTCTCTGGTTAGATTAATTCCTAGGTACTTTGTTTTCTTAGGGGCTATAATAACTGGTATTGATTTAATGATTTTTTTATTAATAGTCTCATTAGTATAAAGCAATCCTACTGATTTACTTATGTTTATCTTGTATCCTGAGACTTTGCTGAACTCTTCTACCAGTTTGAATAGTTTACTTATAGATTCTTTGGGATTCTCTGCATATACAATCATATCATCAGCAAACAGGGAGATTTTGACTTCCTCTTTGCCAATGCAGATGGATCTTTATTTCTCGGTCTTGTCTAATTGCTCTGGCTAGAACTTCTAGTACAATGTTGAATAGGAGAAGTGAGAGTGGGCATCCTTGTCTAGTTCTTGTTCTCAAGGGAAAATCCTTCAGTCTCTCTCCATTCAGGATGACGTAGGCAGCTGGCTTTGTATAAATGGCCCTTATTCCATTGAGCAATTTTCCATTTATGCCTATTTTGCTGAGAGGTTTCAGCATGAATGGGTGTTGGACTTTGTCAAATACCTTTTCTGCTTGAATGGACAAAATCAGGTGATTCTTGTCTTTTGTGATATTTGTGTGGTTAATCACATTAATTGCTTTTCTGATGTTGAACCAGCCTTGCATCCCTGGTATGAATCCAACTTGGTCATGATGGATTAATTTTTTGATATGTTGTTGTATTCTATTGGCAAGAATTTTGTTGAAGATTTTTGCATCTAGATTTATGACGGATATCGCTCTGTAGTTCTCCTTTTTTATTGAGTCTTTCCCTGGCTTTGGTATCAAGGTTATGCTGTCTTTATAGAATGAGAATGAGTTTGGGAGTACTTCATCCCTTTCTATGCTGTGAGATAGTCTCAGTAGTATTGGAGATAACACTTCTTTAAAAGCTTGGTAGAATTCTGTGGTGAAGCCATCTGGGCCTGGGCTTTTTTTTGGTTGGCAGTGTTTCTATGACATTTTCAATCTCTTCCTTTGTGATGGGTTTATTAAATTGTTCTGCTTCACATTGTGATAATTTGTCCATTTCCTCTAGGTTTTCAAATTTGTTATAGTCTTTCATAGTATTCTGTTATGATATATTTGATTTCTGTTGGATCTGTTGTGACAACTCCCCTCTCATTTCTAATTTGGGTTATTTGTTTCCTTTCCTGTTTTTCTTTAGTAAGTTTAGCCAGTGGTTTGTCAATCTTGTTGATCTCAAAAAACCAGCTTTTGGTCTTTTTCAATTTTTTCAATTGTTTTTCTATTTTCTAATTAATTTAGCTCTGCTCTAATCTTTATGATCTGGTTTCTTCTGGTGCCTGACGGGTTCCTCTGTTGTTCTGTCTCTATTTGTTCAAGCTGTAGAGTTAATTCCTTGATTTAGTTTGTTTCTTCCTTCCAGATGTGTGCATTGATAGAGATAAACTGAACTCTGAGCACTGCTTTGGCTGTATCCCGTAGGTTCTGGTAGGAAGTGTTTTCATTCTCACTGGAATCCATGAATTTTTTTATTTCATCCTTGATTTCTTCTATAGCCCATGTTTTTTTGAGCAAGATGTTGTTCAGTTTCCAAGAGTTCCACTTTCTATGTTTTTTCTGCTATTGATTTCAACTTTTATGGCTTTATGATCTGAGAAGATACTTTGCAGTAATTCAATGATATGTATTTTGTTGAGAACTGCATTATGTCCTAACACATGGTCAATTCTGGAGAACATGCCATGTGCACTGGAGAAGAAGGTGTAGTTGTCTGATGACGGGTAGAAAGTTATGTATATATCGATGAAGTTTAATTGGTTAATTGTGACAATAAGGTCTTCTGTATCTTTATTGAGCTTTTCTCTAGATGATCTGTCCAGTATCGACAGTGGAGTGTTGAAGTCTCCTACTGTTACTGTGGAGTGATCTAACTCTTTTTTGAGTGTAGTCGTTGTTTCCTTGATGTATTTAGATGCTCTGATATTAGGTGCATAAATATTTAATATAGTTAAGTTTTGCTTGTGCACCTAACCTTTCAGCAATAGTGTCCATCTTTGTCCACAATGGTGGATTTCACATTAAAATTGATTTTGTCTGAGATTAGACAAAGACATTAGATTACCACCCTGCTCTTCTTTGTTCATTGTTAGCTTGATATATATTCTTCTATACTTTAATTTTCAGTTTGTTCCTATCTTTAAGCCTCAAGTGAGTTTATTGTAGACACATATAGATGGATCATGTCTTTTGATCCAAGATATCACTCAGTGTCTCTTTACTGGAGCATTCAGTCCATTCACATTCAATGTAATTATTGATAGGCATGTGTTCAGTGCTGCCACTGTGATATGTTTATTTTTGTGTCAATGCTTTGTCTGTTGTTCTTATTAGTCTGTTCTGGGACATTCTTTTTATGAGTTGATTTTTCATCTTTTTCAGAGCTGATTTTGTAGTTGCTGAGACTCCTGTGTTACATTTCTTGATACAGTATGTTAATTCTTTGTTGTGCTTTATGTCTGCCCCTACAAACTATCCCCCTTAACAAACTATATATAAACTCAATTTTAATTACTACCAGTCTTGCCATCTTCCTGTCTATCTGGAAGGACTATAACAGCTGTAGTACATCCCTCTTTTTAATATGATGGCAAGTTTTCATGATACTTACTGGATTGCTTCTTTCAGTATTAAAGCTGTGATTGAATTTGGAGCCTTCCCTAACTGAGTAGAATTCTGAATAATGTGTCGTTTTAACATATAAAGTTAGTGGTTTTGTTCTTCTAAGCCAAAGCCAAGAATTTCTTTCAGTATTTCTTGTAGTTTGGGTTTGGTTTTTACCAAGTCTCTGAGTTTCTGTTTATCTGGGAATGTCTTAACTACATTTTTGTATTTGAAAGATAGTTTTTCAGGATGTACAACACTTGGTTGGAAGTTCTTCTCCTTCAAGGCTTTGAATGTGTCATGCCACTGTCTCCATGACGGCATGATTTCTGCTGAGAAATCTGACAAAAGCCTACAGGGTTTCCCTCTGAATGTTAGCTTTGCTTTGAGTCTTGCTACCTTTAAGAGTTGCTGCTTACACTTCATTTTGTTAAGCTTGATTATAAGATGTCTTGGAGTCTTTCTTTTGAGATCTATATTGAGTGGTGTACGATATGTATCTGGGGTATCTATATTCTCTTCCTTTGTGATTTCTGGGAAGTTTTCTGTCAGCAGCTCAGTGACAATACTCTCTGTGTTCTCAGGTGTTTCATGCTGTTCAGGGACTCCAATTGATTGAAAGTTGTTCCTGTTCATAGAGTCCCACACGCTTCTTAATGCTTCTTCATTTTTTTTTGTTTCTTTTTTCTGATTTCTGCTCATAGACGCTGGCGTCAGTAGCTCTGTCTTCTAAGTCAGAAATTCTTTTTTCCGTTTGCTCCATTTTGTTTTCTTGGAATTTTCTTTGTTAAATGGAATTTTCAGTGTCTTTGATTTTGTTCTTGCTCTGTTGGATTTCAGAGTACTGGTGTTTCATCAGATCGAACAGCTTGCTTAATTTTTCCTTTTCTTCTGCTGCATTTTATATAAGATCTAGAAGAGTTCTGTGTATAGTCATTTTGTATTTACCTTCTGATGATTTGATAAAAGTTTCTTCATCTGGAAAACTCCTTGGTTGTTTAGTTTGGGAGCCTTCTGAAGCCATGGGTGATTTCTTGTATGCCACAAGCATCTGTTGCTTTTTGGGTCCCATGTGAGTAAGTAAAGGCTGGGAGAGATACTCTGAGGATGGACTGCAGATGTTTCTCTAGGTTGTCTTAAAATGTAAAACAAAAGAAATCTGACCACTTCTCAAGTCAGTCAGGTTTTCAGGTGTAGAGGTCCCTCTTCCCAACTGGCAAAATATGCACCTCTATATCCAACCCCATATGATACACACTAGTTCAAAATACAGCAATGCTACTGTCCTGTGGCTTCTGCTGACAGGACCCAGCCTTAGGCGACACTGTGTAAACTACTGCTTTTCTGGTAGAAAAGCACTCTCCTGTGGGTAGGCTCTGGTTCCCAAGCTAAGAAATAGGTTCAGCTGCAGTCACTGTATCTAAGACGGCACCCTCCACACAGTTTGCAGATAGAGGGGCTAAAGGTTCTGAGAGGTAGTGAGTCCTCCACCTCTGTTGCCAGGCCCCCGCCGTACGTGACACTGTGTAAACTACTGCTTTTCTGTTGGAGAAGTGCTGTCCTGTTTGGAGGTGCTGTCTCCCAGGCTAAGAATTAGGTCTCACTAAAATCTCTGTGTCCAACATGGCATCCCGCACACAGTGCGGTTCCGTACAAACCACACTGTGGCAGTGATAGAAAGACAGGCCCAAAGTGGCTAAATGAACAGAGTCCTAAGCCTGGCTCTCAAAATATAGCAATTTCACCTGCCTATCCCACCAGTACTGCATCTGAGTCTAACCACTAGGCAAGACCCAGCTCTGCCTGCTGGCCAAGACAGAGAAAAAAATAGTCAAAATGGTGTGCTTCAGTCCATGAGAGCCAAGGCTAGCCAGGAGAGTCAGTGAAAGAGAGGAGGTTTTTCGTTCAGTGGTATGAAGTCCAAATTAACAGCCCTGCCGTGTCCTGGGGGCTCACTATGTGGCCAGAAGGGTCTGTTTGACTATCAAATCAGGTCTTGGTTTCCAGAGAGATATAAGGAGACGTGTGCTCAGTCCACCATCTTGACTCCACCCCCTATCTATCTTTAAAACCCACTGCTACTCAATAGATTCTGACCCATAACAACCCTGTAGACACTGTAGAACTGGCCCATAGAGTTTCCAAAGTGCACCTGGCAGATTTGAACTGCTGACCTTTTCATTTGCAGCGTAGCTCTTAACCATTACACCACCTGGGTTTCCAACTAACTATGTCTTTTCTTTTTTGAACTATGCAAAGTTATATTGCACTTTGATGGTTTTTTTTAAACCTTTGGTTGCAGGCTTTACTCACAGTTACAGCCTGTACCCTAAATAATGCATTTCAAGGTAAAAAGAAAATAAATAACATCAGTTCTTTAGGAAGTTGACAGCTGTGTTGGCAAACATGGAGGGCTCTCAGTGCGAATTTCAATCATTAGCTAGTTCTGAAGGAAAAACAATGGCTTAATTATAATATTGATCAGCAAGTGAGCAACAAGATCTCTATGCCTCCCTAGCTAAAAGCCACCGTTATCTAGTTGACTTAGGCTCATGCAATCCATAGGACAGAGTAAAACTACCCTATAAAGTTTCCAAAGAGCACCTGGTGGATTCAAACTGCTGACCCTTTGGTTAACAGCCACTGTACTTAGCCACTGTATCACCAGAGTTTCATAAGTATCCCTAGGTGATATTTAATGTGCTATATTTATTTTATCTTCCATTTGGGGTCTTTTAAAAATAAGTCATGAAACACGACTAAATGGTGTTTCTTATAGCAGATAAAAGTAGCATTTCAAAACCAAAGGAAAGCAAACCATCTCAAGTCTATGTCCTATAAACTGCTCCCACTTTCATTTGCATCTTCTGAGGTTGCCCCTAGTTATATATTTCTTCTAATATCATTTGTTTTCAGAAAACTAAATTTTCCAGTCTGAGTATTTGCACTGTCTAACAGAAGAGGTGCTGGTTACCACCGTCTAAGCAGATAGGGGAATGCAAATGAGCAGGAAAATAGTTTAGAGCTCTTTGCTCTGGTTATGTGCTTGGTGGCTATCAGCTGCTCTTTGGAAATCCTGTGAGACAGTTTTTCTCTGTCCCATAAGGTTGCTTTAAAGTGGAGTTGAGTTTGATTTGAAATCTAGCTGAGTTTTTGTTTTTTTAATCTTTTTTATCCTCTTTGTTTTTTGTTTTAACTTTAAGTTCAGTAGAACTACTCTTTGCTTGAGAAATGTATCTAATGTATACCTATCTTAGTCGCTTTCATATTTTCTAGACACTTCACCTGTGTCTCTTTTGCCTTTTGCCCATGAGATACACCTACTTGGGAATAAATTTTTGTCTGAGTATGAACTGCAAGAAAACCCCGGTGGTGTAGTCGTTAAGTGCTACGTCAGGTAACCAGAAGGTAAGTAGTTCAAATCCACCAGATGCTCCTTGGAAACTCTATAGAGCAGTTCTACAAAGTCTACATGGTCACTGTAAGTGAAAATTGACTTGATGGCTGTGGGTTTATTCATAAGAACTGTGAGATTGAGACCCGAATTAAAATCTTGGATTTAAAAGCTATGGGAAATAGCACCCATTTTAGCAAAGACAGGAATAAATTCAGAATTTCAAGTTAGTTCTCACTTCTGCTTGTATTCAGAGAATTTCAGATTTATTTTTATTTTTCATTTTTTTAGAGGGAACTTAGAAACCATCTCTCTTCTTTTCTCTCCTGTTGAAACTTAGACCTGAAAGTGGTGAACTGAGTGAAAAATGATGTAAGAAGCAGAACCGTGACAGACGAAATTTTTTTAAACTTCAAATCACTGTCATTTAGCTGCCTTTTGTAAACAGATTCTTTTTAATAGAACATGGTTTTGGATTAAGTCTGTTTTTAATTAGCCTGTAGTGTTAAAATTGTGATTCTGTTGACCAGACTTTTCTAATTATTCTAGGGCTGCATTCTCTGCTCCCAAAGCCTGAGGCCTTTGGGATTTTTTACGTTTGGTTTAACTAGTGTAAGCATTTCTTTATTACACAGTCTAGGAAAAAAGAAAAATTTTTTTAAAAGCCAGCCCAGCTAAACAGAAGTTTCTTTTCATAAAAGTCCTAAAGACTTGTGATTAAAAAAAAAAAAAAAAAATCAGAGATTAGAAATTTTGAGAAAGGTACTGAAGCTACTGAAGATTTTGGGTAAGTCTAAAAACTCAGTGACTTTCTCTGTAACACAGGGGTAAAGATATCACATTTGATGATAGAGTAGGGGTTAGATCATCTTGAATATCTAGGAAAAAATAAAGGTACTAGCAGAATTTATTACTTATAGGTAGTGCAGAATAATGAAAAAATAATTATTTCAGAATTTGGAAAAGCTTGCTAAATGACATGAACTGAATTATGTAATCATAATTTGTTGTAACCAAAGATAAATACATTTCTGATTTTTTCAGAAAAAAAGAATGTTTCCTCTTTTTTAGAGGAACGCTTATTAAAAATTATTCATTTTGCTTAACCCATCCAACTGATGAAGGATATTTCCCTGATTTCCTTATAGGACCAAATGGGATTGTACATATGAGAACACTGTGTAAACCTTCTCTAGAAATGATAAATATTATCATGACTGTTTATAATAGTACTGTTGTTATAAATTATAATACAGTGACAAGGGCTTGTGAGTCTACTGTCCTAGATGCCTCGAGTGACAGCATATCAAATATTTCCTGGAGGTGGAACAATGGGGCTGTTTAACAAAAGTTCTCCCCAATAGTGAAAAATGCTTGTTGTTGTTTGCTCCCTTTTTGGTAGAGACATGACATGATGGTCAGGTATGTGTTTAAAAAGAGTATCAGGAGTACAAGGAATTCGTAATTTCTTGAATTATATCAGAACTGTCTAATGTACTTTTCCTTGTATTTGTCTCTGGCTCAGGTTAGAAAATATTACAGATTGCTTACTGTATCAATGTGGGACTTACATACAGGAACATCTGCAGAATTCCGGAGCATCTGCAATAATACCTTGCAGACAAGACTTCGCTATTTAACTCAGGGGGAAAAAAGGAAGAAGGAGAAACAAGAAAAATAAGCAAAATTTGACTTTTGGATTTACTTGGTTTGAACTCGAAATGAAGTTCCATTAAGATCAGGCTCTAGAAGTCTATTTCTCCCTGTGGAAAGAAACATATACGTTTGCATCTGCATTGGCTTCTACAAAAAATTATTATTAAGACTGATTTGAAAATGAATCTACTACTCATTTTGTATTTTTTTTAATGTCGCACTGTTGTTTGTGTACCCACAACAGTATAGTCTCGTAAAACTCCATGGGCTCATCTATCCAGGGAATACCCTTTGAAGTCCTAAAATGTGTGCAATCCCTCTCTCTGGTGATTTCCATAATTCTGAACTCAAGCTTCAAAACAACATCAAAGATGAGGAAATTTATGTCTTCAACTTCATGGCAAAACTTGTTGTTCTTAGGTTCTGTCAGGTCAGTTTGGACTCAGAATGACCTCATGTACAACACACAGCAGTGCTGCCTGGTCCTGCCCTATCCTCACAACTGTTGTCTGGCTCGAGCCGACTGTTCCCACCAATTTGGCTATCCATTTCATTGTGTGCCTTGGTGGCTTAGTGGTTAATTGCTACGGCTGCTCAGAAGTTCAGCAGTTCAAATTCACCAGGTGCCCCTTGGAAACTCTATGGAGCAGTTTTAATTCTGTCTATAGGGTTGCTATGAGTTGGAATCAACTCAGCAGCAGTGGGTTTGGGTTATTTGGTTTTCAACTTTCCCAAGCATGATGTTCTTTTCCAGGGACTGGTCCTTCCTGGTAACATGTTCAAAGCACATGACATGAAGTCTCTCCTACACTTCTAAGGAGTATTCTGACTGTACCTCTGCCAAGAGATTTGTTCACCCTTCTGGCAATTCATGGTATGTTCAACATTCTTTGCCAACATTGTAATTCAAATGCATCAATTCTTCTTTGGTCTTCTTTATTCATAGTCCAGCTTTCACATGCATGGGAGTCAATAGAAAATGGCATGGTTTGGGTCAGGCGTATCTTAGTCTTTAAAAGTGATGTCACTAGGGTTGATGTAACCCAGGAAAGTGGCTCATAGTGTTACCCCAGCCAGAGGTGGGAGGAGCTGGTGAACCCCCAAGCCTGCCCATGCTCAGAGCATCCTGGGCCTACTCTGCCTCTCCATAGGCCAGATATACTTGTATTCTTCCATTTTGTTTTTCTAACTCTGGGTCTTTGTGCACATTATTATAATACATTACTTTGTCTTCTTGAGCTTTGAAATCTTCTGTTTAGCTCTTTTCACTGCTTTGTTTCTTCCTTTTGCTTTAGATACTCTACACTCAAGAGAAAGTTTCAGAGTCATGACATCCATTCTTTATTTTTCTCAAGAAACCATGGTATCTCAAACGTAAGTTCTGCCATATGTTTTTTTTTTTTTTTTTTTTTTAATTTTCCTTTTGAAGGGAAAAGTTCTCATGGACTCCCATAAATACCAATTTTTTTTTTCTTATAATGCACTTTATATGGGGCCAAATCCAAAACCATGTATGTGTATGTATATATGTATGTGTGTAACTATATGTGTATGTTTACATGTGTGTGTATAATATATATATCCCTTAAGGTTATAGATCTCATCTAACTCCAAAACACACATTTTGTAGCATGGAAACACAAATCTATTGCTATCAAGTCAATTCTGACTCAAAGCAACCCTACAGGACGGAGCAGAGCTGCCTCACAGGGTTCCCAAGAGGCAGCTGGTGGATGGAAGCCACTGATCTTTCTGGTTAGCAGCTGTAGCTCTCCTACAGCTCTTATCACTTCCTCAGTGGCGCTGCCTATTAAATACAAGAAAGCCAGAAATCCAAACCAACCTAAATGAAACAACTGAATCAACAGTGATAAACCCACTGATGTCGAGTAGACTCCGACTCATAGCAACCCTATAGGACAGAGTGGAACTGTCCCATAGAGCTTCCAAGGAGCACCTGGCAGATTTGCACTGCTGACCTTTTGGTTAGCAGATTAGCAGCTAAACACTGCACCACCTGACACTGTCAGATTCATAGACCAACAGTACTTTTTGTGTGAAATATGCAAATCAGGGGTGGATCCAGCTGTTTGTGGTTTCCTAAGCTTATACAAATTCTGGGAGTCTATTAAGGAAATTAATACACAATTATGAATATAAATTGTTACTGCCCCTCCCAAGTCCTGGAAAAGGCCCATGAAACAAAGGTCCTGAAGCTTAAGAGTCATTAGCTTTAAGGTAAATCCACCTTGGTGTGATATAGAACTTAGCATCACACTGCACATGACAAGACTTCAAAGTATAATAGTTCTGTCCACTTCCCCTTGAAACTGAGCAAAATCTTTGCTACAGTATTTCAGGGACCTGGCTTGGTCCAATGCCTCCTTTCCCTAAGAAATTCCACACTGAATAGGCAGTTGTTGAGCAAGAGTTCTTAAGGCCTTCTGAGCAAACAATTTAACCATTTAGGGTGAAATGACCAAATAAATCAAAGTGCTCAGTGCAAGCTAAAAAATCTGTCAACATTTCCCAGAATTAACCAGTTCATTCTGTCGCAGTGATTGAGTTGGTTTTGCATGGAGACACAATCTGTCTTGAAAAATGCATCCTTGATGTCTTCATTTGTTTTGTCCTGCTAGCTGTGACCTTGATTGCCATCAGATATCTGTGGAAGAATTTACTTTAACTGCTGTAAGTGAGAAGGTGTCAGGACTTGACATTCGTGGTGACATCCACCGTCATGGACACATCTTTTAGAGATGTAGCCCAGGGTCTTATTTTAATTTTAATGGTCCTGCTTTGGTTATAAATAAAATGTGGATTTGCGCATCTTCTCGAATTACTTAATACTGTGGGTAAGAAGCCAATGGAAGCTTAAACATAACACTACTATTGAATCATTCCTGATTAAAAACAGAATCAAATATTTAAATAAAAAACAAGTTGACATACCTCTTAAGCAATGTGTGAGTGACCTAAGCCATTCTCCACTATAGGTTATGCAAATATGTACTTCACAGTCAATACTCTAGATACATGAATCAACTCTTATCTCGGGCTACCCAGCCCCTGTCTTCAGCAAACGGGATCTGTCGTTTGGTGGTTGACGGAGCTAGTTGCTGCTCTGGGTAGCCATCAGGGGTGTAGGAGACAAGAGTGCTTTTCTTTGTTTGGATTCTGTCCAGATAAATGCCCTTCAGTGCCAAATGTACAAAATTCATAGAGAAAGGACATTTTATCCAAGCTGTTTCTTCTGTCTCTCTCTCTGCCTCTTGCATTGTATTTACAAAGAAAAGCATGTAATGAAAGAAAGTTTCTCAGCTGGAGGCTCAGTCTGCAGAGGTACAAATGCTGGAGGTCTAGCCAGTGCCAGGAAGAGCCACCGCAATCTAGAAGCATAATAAACAGCACAGGGAGATAGATAGATCTGTACTGGGAAAGGAAAGGCCCAGCGCTTGGGGAGGTCATCGATGCAGAAAGCCAAAGAGCAGAAGACAGGGCTAATGAGTTTGTAAAACCGAGACAAGAAATAAAGAAACAAGGATCTGGTAGAAGAAAAAGAAGAGAAAAAGGACGCTCTAAAGAAATGCAAACATGAGTAGACCATGAAAAGAAAAGGCAGAGAGAAAATCAATTCTCAAAATGCCCCCCATGAAGGTCTTATCCCGGAACGACTGCAAAATAAAAGAAGGTAGAACTAGTGATTTTTATTTGTTTTATTAGTTGCATACTATGCTGTGGCAATAAGAATAGGAATGTTCCATATTCCACTATTCCAGAGCCTTGAACCACCTTTTCCTTTTGAAGTAATGCTGATATTTGGGTGAGTATAATTGTTTGTTTACTTGTTTGTTTTTTGGAAAGACATTAGAGGAAAAAAAAAATGTGGACAGGATTTAATTTAGTGAACATGGACAGATTACTAAGTTTTAATGTTTTTCTTGCTATTATTTGAAGAAAAGAAAATCAAAGAGGTTCTATACTCCTTTCTGTTGTTACTTTGAAAGATTAAATCATGCTTCTTATAGATGAATGTGTTCCATTTCACCCTGGAAATTAAAAAAAAATCAGAATTTGCATGAACTATAACAAAAGAATTTTATATAAAGTATCAAGCCACTGAATAATGAATAAATATTTTAAACAATCATCTTTCTATCCTGCACATGTAAGCACACATAAAACACTGAAACCCTGGTATGTTTATGTCCAATATAATCTATCCAATAAATGAGATTTATGGGGGGCAGAGAGTTATCTACCTGTGTGTGACCTCCATTATGTTTGAAAAGGTGGCTGGCCTGGTCACAGGCTTCTGATAATGAACCGCATAAAACAAGGATTAACTCATTGTTGGCTGCTTTATCTCAAACTAGACAGACTGCAGAATCATTTACATTTCAAAACAAGGATTTACTCAAAATATTCAGATAAGCTTGAGAACACCTGCTTTTTAGCCTTTGAAAATAACATTTGTGCCCTTTTCCTAAAAGACAGTTCAGGCCTATCTTATGATCAAGTGAATAGTGTTGGTGGGTGAGGGCGGGTAGGGACAGTATCCAAAGAGGTATAAGAGGAGAAGAGCACGTGAAAAAATAAAGGTGCACAGTAGCAGAGAATTACAGGTTCATTCATTTTTTTTTATTAGACTGTTAAAATTTATCTTTATCCTGTAGTTCTGTTCCATGGTTTACCAGTTACCTTCAAGCCGACTGTGACTTAGGGTGACCCCACGTGTGTCAGGGTAGAACTGGTGCTCCATAGGATTTTCAACGACTGATTTTTCAAAAGTAGATCACCAGGCCCTTCTTCTGAAGCACATCCCTGTGAACTGTACCCTCCAGCCTCTCAGTCAGTCGCTAAGCCTGTCACCCCTTTGCACTACTCAGGGACTCTTGAGGTTCCTTAACACACTCATAAAAATTGCGGTGTCATAGGAAGTGGACATCACTGAATAGGGAGTCCCTGGTCTATGCCAGTCTCTGGGTGGTTGTCTGAACCCACCCACAGATGTCTTGGAAGACAAGCTTGCTGATCTGCTTTTGAAAGATCATAGCCATGAAAACACTCAGAAACACAATTCTACCGTGACACATGGGCCACCTGAGTCAGCCTTAAACTGACAGCAACCTGTTCGGGTCGCTGCTCCTCCTCGTCCACACACACAACAGCCCATTTGTCCTTTGCACCTTCGCTCACGTCTGTTTTCCCAGCTGAAGTGGAGCCTGACCACGTTAGCTGGCGAAGTTTCCAGAGGAAGCTTGTCGACTGCCATAGCCCATTTTTTTGTCCTCCGTCGCTCTTCCTTTCTCATTGTAACAAGCTACCTTTCCAGAAAGAGCTTTTGCATTTGATACAGCCTTGAATATGTATCTCAGTTTGAAACGGACTCGCTGAGTGGCATGAACTTGTCAGGATCTGGGTTAGTTTTTTCTTTCTGTTTTTTTTTTTTTTTTAAGTCTATAAGATTGGGTTGCTGATGCATCATCTCGAAGCCTTTGCAAGGATAAAATCAAAGGACATACTTGAAAGTGTGGGGCCTTCTAATGAACACGTAAGAGTTGTTGGCTTTTGCTAAACCCTAATTTTACCTGGAGAGTTAGACTGCTGTTCCACCAGCTGCCAATTCAACACAATGTCCAGCGTCTATTATCAGCACACAGCACCGGACATCACGGAAGACACAGATTGCAGTGTATCTGCAAGGAAGCAGGTTAGAATGTAAGTGCAGGTACGAAGTCTAGAGCCAAGCCCCGTCCAGAAATCTGCAGGAGCCTCGTCCAGGCAGGAGGCAAGGGCTAATGAGAAAAGTCACCAGGGACCTCACACTGCTTCTTATCAAGAAATAATCAAGCTGATGTAGTCTTGATCTCAAGGCAACACCAGTGCTGTGAGCCCACCAAATGCTTCTTAGACTAATCTGCGAAGACTTAGCATTAAGGCAAATGTCGGTCCTCATCAGGCCTCCTTGAACAACCTACTCAGGGCAGCTTCTCAGAGAATGCTAATCAGAACTCCCCAGGTTGGGTCCTGGAGTGCATTAGGACTTTTGGAAAACTTCTGATGGTTCCTTTGGGATTCTCTTTGCATTGCATTGGTTTCTGTCTGGAGCCTGCAAATCACCCTTTGGCTACTCCC
Organism: Heterohyrax brucei; assembly: GCA_028571685.1. Lineage (NCBI taxonomy): Eukaryota > Metazoa > Chordata > Mammalia > Hyracoidea > Procaviidae > Heterohyrax > Heterohyrax brucei. Next base: position 13,395,795 of record CM053164.1, on the reverse strand, counting down.
TCCAAGTTTGAAATGCTGCTATAATCTGATTAAAGCAATCATCAAGAGCAGCCTTGAAGGGGAATTGGAGAGGAAATGTCATTTCAAAAGGGGCACAGATGAGAGGGAGTGAGGAAGGGGGCAGGAAGTGTATGGAGCCGTCAGCTCTGGGGTACTGGTTTTAATTGAGGTCCAGATTCGATTCAGGTTTACTGAGCTCATGTGAGGTGCTAACATGAGGCCATGTGCATGTAACTCTATTACATCACTGAAGCATTGGTCTGATTCTGTAAGCTAGGTTTTATTTCTATTTGACTAAAGAAAAATTTGAAGAGCAGAGAGATTAAGGAAAAAAAAGTTCACACAACTGGAAACAGGGAATGCTTCGTTGCGGGCTAGTGACATCCCCTGGCTTTGCTGGCCCAGATCTCTTTGTCTTCTTCCTTCTTTCCTGGTTAAGGGTTATTTAGGCACTTTGAGCCTTAGTATATGAAGGCTTTTTGTGATCCAGAAAAGTGTCAGAGACTTTCTCACATTATTTGCATTGATAGAGTAAGTTAGCTAGGAGTGAAGACTCGCAGAAGACTTTCCAGGTACCCAGGCTCAGGCACATTTGTCTTTTTTTTTTTTTTTACATCGCTGACATTTATTATGCTGCTCCATGTGAGGCATGGCTTTGTGTATTGATGTGTATTACTAGCTACTGCTGAGTTGGTCCCCAACTTGTGGTGACCCAGTGTACCCTGGAACAAAATGCTGCCTGGTCCTGAACTAACCTGATCATCAGTTGCTAATCAGATCTTTATGATCCATAGGGTTTTTCATGGAGGATTTTCAGAAGAGGATCACCAGGTTTTTCTTCCTAGTCAAGCTTAGTTTGGAAGCTGCATGGGACTGCATTTTCCAGAAGCTGAACTCAGGTCTCCGATTTAGAAGGTGAGAAGTCTGCCCCTGAAACACCAATTTCCCTACCGCTGTATGGAGCTGCGATGGTAGGGCTGACATGAGCTTGGCTGCCAGCGAAAAGGTCAGTAATTGAAATCCCGTAGCAGCTGCTTGGAAACCCTATGAGACACTTCTGTTCTGTCCAGTGGGGTCCCTGTGAAGCGGAACTGACATGATGACAACATTTTTTTTCTCCTAAATGTGTATTGTGGAATGCTGGTGGCATAGTGGAAACTTTGGTGGCATACCCCTGGTGGCATATTGCTGCCACCAGGGGTCAACAGTTGGAATCTACCACATGCTCCTTGGAAACTCTATGGGGCAGTTCTACTCTGTCCTATAGGGTCATTATGTGCTGGAATCAACTCTGCAGCAATGGCTTTGGTGTCTCTCTCTTTTTTTTTTTTTTTGGTGGCTTAGTCATTAAGACCTATGGCTACTAACAAAAGGTTGCCAGATAAAATGAACTGGCCACTCCTTGGAAACTCTCAGTGTCTGTTCACTACGGGTTGGAACTGACTCTTCGGTGACTGAATTGTATGTATTTTTGTTAAGTGCCATCAAGTCGGTTCTAATTCATGGTGATCTTAGGTACAGCTGAGAGAAACACTGCCCAGTTCTGCATCATCTTCATTACTGTATATATATGCTTAAATATACGTATATAGACACACATATATCATTGGATATATATATGTGTATGCATACATATCATACATATGCATATGTGTCTACACTTACGTGTATGTGTATGTATGATATATATACATATACTTATGTCTCATATATGTGTGTATGTGTAATGTATCATGTGCGTGTGTACATATACATTTACAAATATATGAATAAATCAGAGCTTGTTCTTTAAACACCTCACAACCTCTAGGAAGGAACAAAATACATTCAGAAATAACTATTTTCTAAATAAGTGGCTAATAATGTACACGTCACCCAACCTATTCCTCAGTGAAGACCACAGATCTGTTACAAGGAGGACATGGCTGGTAGCCTGACCAAGAGTGACCTGGTTTCAGTGGAGAGATGTGGCAGGCCCAGTCAGAGGGTTGCGGTGATAAGTTTAGAAAAGACCACAGAGGGGAGACACGATGACAGCGCTTTCAGAGCAGTGTGAGAGTTTGACAAAGAACTATGAATTATTGCAAAGAGTGCTCCAAGGAAGTAAAAACATAAACAAAGACAGGACAGCAGGAAACGTTGGGAGGGAAGAGGGCTTCTTCAGTTGGACATACTTTTATTTTTTTCCTGATTCTAAGAAAGATTAAATCTCTTAAGGAATACAATTTTTCAAATTAAAATCTCCATCCTTACTGAATCATTGACATTGCATTTGAAAAGATTTGGCACAATGCAGGCTGGCCCCACCAATTTGAATTGTTTAAACACTTCAGATCATCTTGCCATCATTTTAAACATCCCTCCCGGCCCCCTCACCCCACTCTCTCACACACACTGCAAACAGATACATCTCAGAGGGCAGCTTATTTTCAAAATAATAAACTTGTTTTCTGTCAGGCTTTATGCAGTTATCAGGCAAATGGATTTGAGTTTGGCTGAATCATTTGAAAAATAGGAACCAAGGACATAAGAAGTTTCCATGAGAGGAGGGATGTAGCAGTGAAGCATTGAACTTGGCCTCGGATGCCTCAGGTCTGTATTTTGAACCCACCACAGACTCCTGTGCAACTCTAGGTCAGTCCCTCACATTTCCAAACCTCCCTTTTCTCAGCCATCAGTCGGGAATGATGGCACATTCCTTGCGTCACAGGATCCAGTGAGATGATGTCTGTGAAACCACTTAACAAACTTGAATGTGTTAAAAAGATACAGAATAAGTATTAGCTTTCAAAATCCAAAATATGAAACATTAAAGACTGCCTTGTATATTTGAGCCCACCGTTTGGGGTCTTCTGTTTCCCCATGCCATTTATTTCTTGTATTAACTTTGCCCCACAAATAAACACCATTTTTACAAAAGACAAAAAAAAAAAAAAAAAAGATATCAAAATATACAGCTGGTATATTCAGATCTGTTTCCTCATGGAGCCTGTGATTTACAACACGACATGATGCTGTATTAAATAGTGCAGACTTTGAGTGACAGAATTTAAAGAGTGATAAGAAACCACAGATTTGCATGATCTTTTGTATGGGAAGAAGAATGAAAACCCTTATTCTCTTCTTGCATGAAGTCATGATGTCGTCCTACCTGAAATGTACCGTTGTCTTCTGCCACTACTCCTGGCAGTTTTATAATGTTGACAGTGAGAGAAGACTCTGTTGGAAGAGAAGTGTGACAACGTGCTTTACTTAGACAAGGCACGAGATCACTCTCTAATATCAGGACAGGTGATTAAATTAAAATTTCAAGAGTCAAAGGAGGTCCCTTATAGCTTGGAAAAGAGATACTGTGGGATGTAAGCAGGTACAGCTTCCCTACTAACTACTTCGATTACTGCTGCTGCCAGCTTACATCGTGCTGGGCGTTATGCTAAATGTCGTTCCTGCGCAGCGTATGTCATCCTCAAAAGACCATTGTTCTTAGCACGCTGCTATGAGTATGCTGAGACAGAGAGGGGCTGAATAATTTGCTTCCTGCCATGGTACTAACACGTGGGAGGCCTAGAGACTCTTGAATTTGGGCTCCTAGACATTGACTAGTTAAATACTCCGATATGTTCCTTGACATGCTATACTTGTTAGTCACTTATACTGAGGAGTATGAAAGTAAAACAGGCTGAGAAAAAAAAAACCAAATAGATAAGTTTCAATTCAAATAGACTTTCGGGATGCGAGATTTCAGGTAGAGGGAAACTGAGATATGTTTCAGATACTCCCATTCAGTATTGGGCACAAATAAAAGACGCACACATATTGTCTTTTGCCTAATTGACTAATAACGAGAATGAGGATCTACGTTTCTCTTTCGTAATGCTTAAGGGTTATTATGCATTTTTCTCCACCACTTGTCTGTCAGTTTGTCACACTCTGGTGGCTTGCATGTTGCTGTGATGCTGGAAACTATGTCGCCAGTGTTTCAAGGACCAGCAGGGTCACCCATGGTGGACAGGCTTCAGTGGAGGTTCCAGACTAAGACAGGCTCGTGGGGGGAGGGGGGTAGCTATCTGCTTCTCAAAAAATTGACCAGGATAAAACTTAAGAAAAGCAGCAAAATATTGTCTGATGTAGTGCTGGAAGATGAGCCCCTGAGTTGGGGAATAATCAAGACACAGCAGAGGGAGAGGTGCCCCCTCTAAGTACAGTCCATATTAATGAATAGAATAAGTTTGGGGAACCTTCGTTTGCTGATGGGGTACAGAATGAAAAAAAAAGTTACTAACACTCATGAATAACTGAAATGTGGAATAAATGAACCATGAATCTAGGAAAATAGGAAACAGTCAAAAATGAAAGAGAATGCCGTGTTCTGGGTCTTACCCACTGCTGTTGCCACCGAGTCAGCTCCTGCTCACAGTGACCCTAGAGGTCAGAGTCGCACTGCCCCGTAGAGTTTCCAGGGAGCACTTGGCGGATTTCAGCTGCCAACTTTTTGGTTAGCAGACATAGCACTTAACCCACTGTGCCACCAGGATTTCCATCCTACGTGTTAATCAGTGGAAATGAACTGACGTTGGTCATTCTGAATCAGATGATCACGTTGGCCGCTGTGCAGAGAATGACAACTGGATGAGGAATGGCGTCACATTTATTGTTAAAAAGAACATTTCAAAATCTATCTTGAGTACAATATCATTAATAGGACACTATCCATATGCTTTCACCAAAAGACCAGTTAGCACGCTTGTTATTCAAATTTACAAACCAACAATTAATGTGAAAGGTGAAGAAATTGACTTCTGTTTTGTTTTGTTTTGCTTTTAACCAACTTCTGGAGTTTAAAATTGATCAAACAAGGATTCAAAATGCATTGATAATTATTGATGATTAGAATGCAAAAGTATGAACAAAAGAGGATCTGTAGCTAAAAAGCACGGTCTTGGTGATAGAAATGACCCTGGAGACTGTATGATAGAATTTTGCAAGACCAATGATTTATTTTTTGTGAATGTATTCTTTCAACAACATAAACAGATGGACCTTGCCTGATGGGATACATAGGAGTCAAATAGACTAGATCTGTGGAAAGAGGTGATGGAGCAGCTCAGTGTCATCAGTCAGAACAAGGCCAGGTGACAAATGCACGACAAAGTATCAACTATGTAAGTTCAAGTCAAAGCTAAAGAAAACTAAAACAAGTCCAAGAAGGTCAGACTTTGTTTACCCCATTTAAATTTAGACCATCTCAAAAATAAACTTGAAACACTGAACATGAATAACTGAAGACCAGAAAAGAGGCAGTGTTTCAAACTGACCAAGATCTACTGCAAGGTATGAAATACAAGCCAAGTTGAACCTATTTCTGTCCAATAGGTTCTGACTCAGTAACCTTATAGGACAGAGTAGAGGTGTCCCGGACAGTTTCCAAGAAGCACCTGGTATATACCAACTGTTAGCCTTTTGGTTAAAAGAATTGTCAGCTCTTAACCACTGTGCCACCGAAAACCAAAAAAAACCTACGGCTGTCAAGTCAGGTCCAACTCATAGCGACCCTGGAGGTCAGCGCAGAACTGCCTGTAAAGTTTCCAAGGAATGCCTGGTGGGTTGGAACTGCCCGCATTTGGGTTAGCAGACACAGCACTGAGCCCATTACTCCGCCAGGGTTTCTACTGTGCCACCAGGGTCCACGAATGTCACTAGCAAGCCTAATTCTGGTAGGCTAAAATAGACAATTTTCTTTTTAATTGAAAGAAACTGTCACATTATTTTTTCAAGTAATCCACAACCACAAGTGTACTTCATTGAAGTGAGACGATTGTTAGTAAGCCAAAGAGACTTCTAAATTTGTCCTGTTCTAACTTGGAGTCAAGCCTGCTCCATACATTTAACATTGCTGCTGTTTCATAGTCACTGTACTCAGAATATATAAAGTACATATATATGGTATTTAGCCATTAGTATCAATCATGACAATCTTTATTTTGGACAGTGAACTAGTCGTCTTGCGCTGCCGTAACAGAAATACTACAAGCAGATGGCTCTGACAAAGAGAAATACAGTGTTATTCTGTCACAGTCCAGTAGGCTACAAGTCCAAATCCAGGGCATCAACTCCAGTGGGGAGGCTTTCTCTGTTGACTCTGGAGGGAGGTCCTTGTCATCAGTCTTCCCCTGGACTGCAGATTCTGAGGCACAGGGACCCCAGGGCCTTTCCAAAGGTTGCACTTTGCTCCTGGAACTGTGGTTTTGGTGGTCTGAAATCCCCAACTCTCTGCTTGCTTCCCTTTCCTTTGTATCCCGAGTTGCTCCAAGGCACAGTACAGTCTTATGCACTGAGTAGTGCCCCACTGACACAACTGAGAGGCAAGACTCCACGTGTAAGACTGTATTGTCCATCCTCCCTCATTAGCATCATCGAGGCTGAGTTTACAGCTTACAGCAACATCGCACTGTACATGGAATCCTGGACTAGCCATAATTGCTACACGTATTTTGGGGAGAACACAATTCAGTCCATGATAGATAGTAACTGGATGTCATCCCTTTGCTCTGAAGTCTTTGGATCTGGGGATCATCCAAGAGTTCCATGTTTGCAAACCAACTATGGAATCTTAAAGGGTAATTAGGACAAGAAAAAATGTCATCTGCCACATGATCTGAAATCTGTTTAAAATAGTACTCATGAGACTTTCAGCTTAGAGACTCTCTTTTCATTATTCTGAAACCAGGAAGCAGAGATCCAGAGGATGACTCCTGTGATGATGAGAAGTCAGCAGTCAGCAGCAACTTTCACAAGTGACATTTCTTTGGCTTTCAGAGGTATTCTCGTTCTCATTTTGTCCGAACTGTGTATAAAACACACTTATTTAATTTTATTTAACAAAGGCTTATCTAGAACTTTCTTTATGCTAGGTAGCCACTATTCTAAGTAGTTCGTTTGTTACGTGAGGAAATCTTCCTGGGTCCACTCCATGCATTTAATTAGTTAGAGAGAGTTACATTATTCACTGGATCCAGTTTAACTTAGTTTTGTCCTAATAGTCAAACATTTACGGTATAGCAGTTTTACCTCAAAAGGGGTAATCTTCCCCTCTCCTTCTAGGTTTTAGATATGGGTGCACTATGGGTAGGTAAGAATTAATAGACTTATTCTGCTCTTAAAGTTGCAATTTGGATTGGGTTCTGCAAGGATTTCTGCTCCAGCTGGCATCAGCTGGTAAGACTCAAAGGCTGTAATTATCTGCAGGCACATTCATTCATATGTCAGGGCATCGATGCTGGGTGTTGGCTGACACCTTAATTGAGAATGTCTACCAGAACATGTATCTGTGGCTTCTCCATGTGGTCTGAGCTTCCTCACAACATGACGGGTTCAGAAGATGAAGAATGCTGAAACAGTGAGTGAAGCAGAGCTGTATTATCTTTTAAAACCCAGCCTCAAAATTTATGAAGTTTCATTGAGGCAGCATTTTATTTGTTAAGGAACTCACAAAAATCCTGCCTAGTTTCTGGAATATAACCAACACGGTCAGGTTCCAGAGAATACAAAGCACTAGAAACACGGCCGTGGCCATCTTGAGAAATCCAACATGCTCTACTCTTGAAATCTGTGTAAAATGCACCTGCTATGCACAAGTCAACAACCACAATATTATAGCCACAAAGGTCACAACAACCAAAACAATGGCCTCAAACACACCAAAGCTCGTAAAAATAGCACAGGCCTGAGAGTCACTGAGTTCTGTCATACCTAAGGTTGCCTGGAGTCAGAGCCAATTGGAAGAAACTTAGCAATAACAGTAGGGCCCTGGCAGTGCAATGGTTAAAAGCAACAGCTAAACAGAAGGTCAGTAGTTTGAATCCATCAGCCACTGCTTGGAAACCCTGTGGCGCAGTTCTGCTCTGTCCTATAGGGCCTTTGTGGTCAGAATGGATTTGATGGTGTTGAGTTTAATTTAAAGGCAACCTGTTTAAGTGTTTGAGTCAAACATTTTTTTCTTTCTGGTGATCTTCCTTTTTGTCTGCATTTTCCTTCAGCTCAGACAGATTCTTCTGAACAGTTTAGATTGATTGATGGGATTTTAATCTACAGTCAATCTTTGATGACCCATTATGACTTTTCTTGTTACTGTTTCTTGAAAATCTTGTGAATACCAATGAAAAGTTTCTGACCTTCTCTCTAAACTTCTCTTTCTTCTTCACCACCCTTCTCAGTAATTCCAGAAATGATACATAGTTTTAGAGGGGGAAAATTTGGTGGCTGTTGAATCCATCACTGTCCAGTACAGGTTAAAAACCAAAGCCCTGAGAGAACGGGCACATGGCGTCGGGAAGAGAGCTGGCTTTTGGATCCGGTTTCCTGACACTCACATCGCTGTTTGTTTGACTACACCTCTCATCCCCAACTTTCGTATCGTAAATCAAAAAGTAAATTAACTGTGACCCTAGAATCTTTATATCTGTCTCTGTGTCAGTATCTTATCCATTCATTCATCCACCCACCCATCCACCTATCCATCTATCCATCCATCCATCTATCCATTCATCTATCTACTCATCTATCCACTACCTATCTATCACATATTTATAACCATATGAGCTGTCTCAACCCAGAGATATAATTATCAGAAAGTAGTATTCTTTTGCAGAGTGCAGATCCAGGAAGCACTTTTAAAATACCTTAAAAAAAAAGAAAAAGAAAACTCTGCTCTCTCTCTCTCTCTCTCTGTGTGTGTAGAGACAGAGAGAGAGGCAGGAAACAAGACTTATTTCCAAAGATACATCATCTTGCAATAATCTGAACACTATCAAATGCCGTATTCAGGTTTTCAGTGCTGTAATTCTCAGTGTTGTGGTCACATTACTCCATTTCCTGCAGAGCTTTAGCCCCCTACACACTGACCTAGGCAGGGATTTACAGGGCGGGGGTGATGAACAGGGCACGCAGACCCAGAGAAAAGTTCCCTGAGTAGATGGCTTTCATCTCAGAGGGAGCAGAAACAAATGGTCTTCTCATCTCCTTGCTGCCTCCCTTGCTCTCAGCCTCACAGGAAATGCAGAGCAGACTCTGAGTGCTAGCTGCAAGGTTGTTATTTCCCAGGAGTTACCACAGACTCTGGTCTGGCCGGTTGAATGTAGTCTGCAGTGTGCTGGAAAAAAAATGATTGAAAAATCATTTTCTGGCCTAGGGAGAATACTGGAGCCTGGGGCCTGGGGCCTGAGCACCAGAATAAAGCTACTTTGCATGCCCTCACCCCATACTTTGCCCTCAGGGTCAGATTTCACAGTTGCCAATTCAAACATCAGTTTGGTAGGCCAAGCCCTTCAGCTCAAGATTGCTTCCTTGGCTGGTTAAGTCTTATTTGGGGGATGATGTTAAGACCCAGCTCTGAGAAGATGCCAACACAATTCTTTTCAGCACAACTGGAATTTGGTTCCACTGTGGCAAGATATTTAGATGTATGCATAGTGGTATTTCCTTGAGTGCTGTGATCCAGGTCAGGCGGTTAATATGAAGCACCTACTGTGTAGCCAGCACTGTGCTAAGGTATTGGAATTTCTGTACCTCTTGATGCCACAGAACCTGACACTACATGCATAGCCTGTATCTTCCCAAGATTAAAAATCGTGGGCATGTACCCCAAAACCAAACCCATGCCACTGGGCTGATTCTGATTCACAGCGCCCCTATAGGACAGAGTAGAACTGCTCCATAGTGTTTTCAAGGAGCATCTGGCAGATTAGAACCTCTGATCTTTAATTAGCAGAGGTAGCACTTAACCACTGTGCCACCAAGGTTTCCATTTATATATTGTATATATATACACGTATGCATATGGCATATATGTATGAAATATATAAAATCTCTTCCTACATTATATGAATCTATAACATAAAATATTATATTATTTTATGCATATTATATGTAGTGTATGCATATATCTGTGTATGTGTACACATGTGCATAGCCAAGTGCTGTCGAGTAGGATTGCATATATAAATGAATTTATATATAAATATGCATATATATGTGTATATTGACCTTTAGGGTTGCCATGAACCAAACATGACTGGACAGCAGTGGGTTTGGTTTTGGGTTTTATACACATATGCATATATATACACATATAGGTATATATAAGCGTATAACTATATACATATATATACACATACATGCATACATATATATACATATATCCACATATATATATGGATACACACGCATGCCTATATGGAAACCCTGGTGGTGCAGTGGTTAAGTGCTACATCTGCTAACCAAAAGATTGGCAGTTCGAATCCTCCAGGTGCTCCTCGGAAACTCTATGAGGCAGTTCTACTCTGTCCTGTAGGGTTGCTGTGGGTTGGAATCGACTCAATGGTGGTGTCTTTTTTTTTTGGAAAGGGATTTATATGTATATATAAAATCTCAATTGAAACCATGCTAATAGCTGCTTTCGGGACCTGACAGAACCGAATGTGAAGAAGTGTCTCTCCTACCTCTTATTTTTCCAGGACACGGGTTGCGAAGGGACAAAAAGGACTTTGTTAAAATCTGGTCTTTCCCAAGAGGCAGTTTCACAACATAGATTCTCCAGTAGCTTGACTAAGCATTGGTCTATAACTTTTCCCAACTGTGGAGTGTTTTTTTAACACCAAGGCACAAGTTGCTTTCTCCTGAAAGAGCTAGAAGTAGTGGTCATGAACATTATCTTTTTAAGACAGAGCAACGGAAGGCTGGGTGAGGTTGCAGACAATCCAGTCTCAGAGAGAAGGAGGGACAAGCAGAGAGGAAATAAATGAGATTGGGAGCACACAAATCCTACACTGATGCACTTCTGAAAACAGAGGAAGTCAGCTCTGATGAGCTCTAAGAACAAAAACACTTGGCTTAATGAGAAAATATCTTTAGAAGTATTTAAAAATCTTAAGTCAGAACGTATAAGTATTTTAAACTGTTCGAACCAGAGCTCTAGGAAGATGTTATGCATGCTTGCCAACTGATGGAGGTAATTTACGAATCAGGTAACTTACAGAATCAGAAACCTGCAGGTTCAGATAGTTCTCTGATGCTCCTGCAGTTTCCAGTATACTGTTTTTCATTTCCATTGTGTTTTTATTTTCCTTCCTGTGCCCAAAATGTAACTTTAACCCTGCCAGTTAAGCTCTGGACTGCTGCAAGGATTACATCATAGTTGAAAAGTGAGTTCCATTTGTTGTGTAATCTTGCTTTTTTGCTGCTTCCCCCTTAGACTTGTTTACTGGAGACAGCCTATTTAACCTACTTAGGAAAATTGGATCCTCAGCAGAGCCTTCAATTAAGGCACTGATTAACTTTACAATAGAGATGGCAGAATGGCACCCTCAGGTCCGAGGCCATGGAAACAAAACCCTACCAGCCGAGCAGAGCAGCGACACAGCCGAAGAGCTATCTGAAGGGTAACCTATGCTCTTGCTGGCTCTTAATGGCCAGTGCAGAGGTCCCTTGATACAGCGCCAAAGCTGAGCAGCAACTGTCAATCCAGCTTCAGTTTCTCCTGCTGGGTATTAAACCAGAAGCCCCCGGTAGTGGTTACGTCATTGGCCTCACAAACTGCTACCTTGAGTGAAAATAAACAGCTGGCAAATGTTAGACAGCTTGGTGCTGGGGTGCTTGCCTGAGATACCTAGGATGCTGCTGCCTGATAAACGAAGCAACAGTGTGACTTTAGCAACCAAGGAAAATCCCAAAGCTCCCTGGGATCCTGGTACTCTGCATATGCGTGTGTGTTTTCCTTGTCTATTTGTTTTTCTTTTCACCAAAGAGCACTCAAGTTAATTAAACCCCAATTAAGCCACAATGAGTATCTAAAACTTGTTCATCCCTGATTCAGAAACAAGCTACCTGGTTGGAACTGATTCTGATCTTAAACTGCATGAAGGAAGAAAGCAGTTTTCATGTAGCATTACACATGTGGTAATAAACTAAATGTTATTAGGTGCCTTTGACCCTACAGACAAGAGATCAACACACTGCCCAGCCCTGTGCCAGCCTCCAGGTCGTTGCTCAACAGATCTAAAGACAAGAAAACAAAAAACAAAAAACACTAGGCATACAATAACTGTTATGTATCTTTTCTTTGCCTAGTCAGTCTAGTGTTTTACCATAGTTTAAATTCATAATCCTACCTGTATATAAATGATCTAACAGAAACCAACAAGATCTTTAATTTCTAACGGTCCGGTACGCACTCTAGGATTACAGTTCTGAATGGAACCTCAGGAAAAATTTAGTCCAATCCCATCTTTTAGTAAGTGAGGTAATAGATTTGCTTAATACAACTGAAATAGTTCCTATAGTGCCAGAACCAGAAAACAGCTCTCTTCACTTTCTGGGTTGCTAAAGCAGTAGACACTGTATTGTGCTGAAGTATGACAAAGCTGGAATAGTTAAGCACAGAAAAAACAAATAACAGCATATTGTTTGCCAAATATATATCCTTTACCATATATATGGAAACCTTAGTGGTATAGTGGTTCAGTGCTGTCTGCTAACCAGAAGGTTGACGGTTCAAATCTCCTAGGCTCCTTGGAAGCTCTATGGGATGGTCCAACGCCATCAATAGAGTCCCTGTAACTCAGAATAGACTCAGTGGTTGTCGGCTTGGTTTGGGACCCTGTGTACATGTTATTATTTTTTGCATTGTGTAACTATTTAATCTTTCCTTCTCTGTGAAATTTTTGATGAAATTGCGGAGGGGAAGTCAGTTGTAAGCACTACATATTTTGATAAACATTGATGAGAAAACAGAAGTTCACTTTAAAATCCAATATACATGTTATCAAGTACTTAGCTAATCTTACTATTCAGTTATACTTCAGTTCCCGTAGGGTCTAGAAAACACAGTATTTACAACAAGGAGTAGCTCGCAATGCTTCAGTCTTCATGGAGAAGATGGTATCTTAAAAGCATAAAGTTTCCTGATTTTCCAGATCTCTGTCTGTGATTAGATGGGAGCCTGTCTCCTAGGAAATATGCAAATAGAGAGAGAGGGATGGGGAAAAAATTACACTACAGAGTTAAACCTATAATTGTCATAAATAATCTAGTCTGGTACCTAAAAAATGATACAGAGTAACCTACTAACTAATAAGCATGATGGCATTTTCCCCCATTTGTGTATTTATCTATTAACCTGGCTAGTCACCAAAAGCCTCCCCCTACCGTGCCCAAGACTCACATAATCTTGATTTGATCAACCTCTCCAGACAGTTGTGCCTGCAACTTTACACCTCCCCAGTGCTAAGATACAAAATTTGGCCCAAGCCAATGGCACACCACTAATTAAGCCAAGAGTGCAAGTGTTGAGAGAACAATGATGTGGACATTCAGCCCACAGGGGAGGGAGTTTCAAATCACAGGCAACAACAGTCCGGTCCTAACTCAGAGTCCTTAAAGGGAAACGTGCTGTCTGAGCTTCAGCCAATGGCACCCGTGATGGACAGCTCTCTCTGATTTTAATAACTGTGCTTAGCTGAGATGTCTTTCCGGTGCCTCGGCTGCTCCATGGGACTATCCTTGTCTGCATAATTTGGGGGTGGTTATCCCATGCAACATTCATTGGCTAGACTCTTCCTTTTCTCTGTGATTGGGTGAAGGCAGTCCTGGTTCATTTCCCAGGCAGAATGAACAATGGGATTTGGAGTGTGTGGACACATGAGGGCAAAAACACAGCACTGCCTGGAGCATCGTTGGCCTGATTTGTTTAGGGGCTGAGCGGGACTCGCCGTGTTGTCGTTCCAGCAGGAAGCTGGCTTTCGACAGAAAACTGGGGAGAAGCAGTTGCTTTTTCTGACTGCCTGTCAAAAAATGATTTGGGAAGGCGTAACTCTAGGGCTCATGAAACACGGTAGTGGCAGGAAAACGCGTTTGTTCAACAAGGAAGCATGCAGGGAAGGACAAGGCAACATTTCAAAGGATCTCTGTGTACTGAATTCCCAAAGAAATGGAAACCCCTGCTTGTGTTTCTAGTAGTGGACCAAAGTGTGTCTAGCTCTTGCTCTAGTATTTTATTCCATAGATGCCAAACAACCCCATGTTCTGACCATAGAAATGCCCCCCAAAATAATGTGTGATCACTGGCTTATGAAGAGTTGAGACTGGGGAAAGTTAAAACGTTGCTTCTCATTAAAAGGCTATAATGCATACATTTCCCTACTTCTTTTTTTTTTTTAAAAAAAGCATGTTATGAATGCCGATTGCTTTCCTGGATTTGTGTTACTCCCTCTGGGAGAGTTTCTTTATGCAGATCAAGAGCAGCATATGGCTGCAAGATACTAAAAAAAATAGATTAAGCAACAGTGTAAAAGCACATGAATGTCAGTGGATGTATTACAAGGGCCTAGGGCTGTATAATTTATCTCCTAATAAAAAATACTACTGTAAGAACAGTATCCAAAGCCAGCATCTCCATGCAGGACTAAGAGCTAAGCTCGCAGGATATATGTATATTCACATGATGAACACATGCATGGATTTCTATACATATGTAATATTCAAATATGTGTGGATATTTTATTTAGCAATATATATATATATATGTTTATAAAGTAGTGGTTGCCCCAATCCAATCTAATATGATATTGAAATTTATTCCTTCCATTTTTTCCTAACTTTATTGTTTTTTAAAATTTCAACTCCCCTTCCCCCTCCTTCTTCTCACAAACACTAAATACATGGTGTGTGTCACACATGGCACCAGGTATTTTAAGAGGTCCATAAATAACTGTTCTCACAGAGCCTATAGTATAAAAAACTAATATTAATACAAGGGCATGAAATGAATGCTTAAATAGATGTGCAAGTAACATTATGAAAGAAGTAAATGCCTGAATGAATGTGCAAGTAATAAGACACACTCAGACAGCGGTATCATCATCTGGGAGATTCTGAATTCAAATCTAGTCTCTGCTGCTTGTATGATCTAAATGAAATGGTTTTTCTTCCAAGAAACAGAAGTGATATTTGTGATATACATCCCAGGAATAGCATAAGAATCAAGTAATTAAAGCTGTCAACATATATGCACACATACACCTGGCGAAAGTAGATTGTTAGCTCAACACTGAAGAATAAGTAGAATTTTGGGAGGTGGACAGGGGCAGGGGGTCTTCCAGGAAGAATACGTAGTAGAAGTACAGATAAGAACGTAAAAGGCTAGATAGTGGTGGAAGCAATGTTTGAGAAGTAGAAATGTGTATTCAGGTTTGTGAATGCACACACATACACAAACACACACACACAAGCACACACACACAGAAGAGAGATCCTTGAATGTCACTAAGGCTCTCAGTTTATTTTTGAGCAAGAAAATGGTGTTACTGATCTATATTTCAAATGACTAACACCAACAGTACTGGTGAGACAAATTAGGAAGAAGTAAAGTGGGAAAGTGGGAAGGCTCAAATCCACTTTGACACGACTGGAGTAGTCTAGGTTAAATAAAAAAAAAAAGCCTTTTATTGATTCCAAGTCACAGCAACCCTGAAACCTAGGTCAATGATTCTCAAAATGTGGCTCCCAAACCAGTAGCGTTATCACCTGAGTTCTCATTAAAAACACAAATTCTCCAGGTGTCATGGTTTTAGACTTGTGTTCCCCAAAATACATATTGAGATTTTAATCCCTTTACCTAAGGGTGTAATCCTATTTGGATAGTGGGGTTTCTTTGTTATGTTAATTAGAACGTTCCCAAGTAGAGTGGCCAGTTCTAAATCCAACTTGGAAGTTGTGAATGGGATTGGTTAGACCCAGATACACATTGGGGACGACAAATGCCCTGTGAGGACTGCCAAGAACCCAAGGAATGCTTGCAACCACCAGCAAGGAAGGAACCTACAAGGCTGAGACCCTGCTTTGGACTGTCAGTCTCCATAACAGTGAGAAAAACAGTCTTCTGTAGTTTAAAGCCACCCCTTGTGGTATTTCTGTCATGGTAGCTGCAAGGAAAAGCAGACACACGGCCTGCCCTAGACCTGCTGAATCAGACCTCTTGAGGATCTCAGCCAGCAATCTGTGTTTTCATAGGTCCTCCAGCTGATTCTGATGTGTGCTCAACCTTCAGCACTCTTATCGAGCAGTGAAGTGCTATGTCCGCTCACCAAAAAGGCAGCAGTTCGAATCTACCAGGCACTCCTTGGAAATGCTATGGGGCAGTTATACTCTGAATTATGGGGTCACTATGGGTCAGAATCAACTCGACAGCAGTCGGTGGTGGATCTTTGGTGAAAAGGACAGTTTTTAAAGCAATCAACCACTAACTACAAGGTCAGCTGTTTGAAAGCACCAGTGACTCCTCCGAGGGAGAAAAACGAGGCAGTCTGCTTCTGCAGAGATTTACAGCCTTGGAAACCCCAGGCGGTCGCTATGAGCTAAAATCTACTGGATGGAGATAGGTACTCTTGATGAACGTGATCAGCAAAGAGATGGATGGGAGTATTTGGAGAAGACAGAATTGATGGATTGATACAACAAGTGAAGAAGGGAAGTAACTGACTTATTCAAGTTATCTTAGTTGTAGTCAAATGAGATTTAATGATGTTTTAAAGAATTAAGAAAGGGTTAGATTTTACTAGAAAAAAATTAGTTTTACCTTTTTAAAAATTTAATTATAAAATTAACTGGCAGGTTTATAGGGGAAACCCAAAGAAACAAACGCACAAAATGGAAAGTCATGATGGACAGAGGTAGCAGCTGCCTCTCCGTCTCCCCCCGCTCTTCCCTCTCTGTCTGTCTCTGAGGCCAAATGATCACACCTTCTGTTTTCATCTTTGTTATGCCTGCTTCATGTCCACCTCTTGTTTTCACCCTCTTGCTCACACTGTCTCCTGCCAGTTCTCCCCGTTTCCATGTGTTCATGGCCATCCCACACCTTCTATGTTTTACATACTCCAAGTTCAATCAAACAACTGACTACCCTTGCTGAATGTCCACTGGAAATTACTAGGATTGGGGAAAAAAATGAATTTGGCATGTCAGGTCTTGAGCTCAATTCTAGTGTTCTTATTTGTGACTGAGCAGTAGCACTAAGAAGTATAAATATCACCATCAAGACCCACTCCTGAGGAAAGGGCAATTATTCTCAAAAAGGAGGCCTAGTACGGTCGCCATGAGTCAGATCCGACTCGACGGCACTTGGGTTGGGTGGCTTGGCAGTACAGCAGCAAGACACTCCAAGTTTATCTGAGCCCAGTGTCCATGCTGCTCCCACTGGCTTCCAATGGGCTCTCAAGAGAAGGAATTCACTTTGCAATCTAGGGAGCTCAAACAGGCAATTTTAAGGATTGTTTGACTAAGAGAAAATGACAAATTAAATCTTGAGAGGAACAGAGACAGGAATTGAATGGAGCCAGGATTCGATATAAAAGCCAGAGATGGAGTCAGCAGATGTTAGGGAAAGTTCAGAAGCCAAAATCAAAATCAACAGGAACCAAGATCTAACTTTACTGGGAAATAGCAAGCTTCCACAGTCAGAGTTCGGAAGGCAGGTTTGTATAGTTCATGGCTGCAGGAGCTCATGCTGTTGCTAAAAGAAAAAAACAAAACTAAGGAAAGAAAGGAACAGCAGAACACTCTAGAGGAATTTTCTCCTAAAACGGAAATGCAGGAAAGAAATCTAACCTGTGTATCTGTCAACAAAACCCCAAAACCCAGTGCTGTCCAGTAGATTCCAATCAGAGTAGAACTGCTCCTAGAGTGTCCAAGGAGCGCCTGGAGAATTTGAACTGCTAGCCTTTTGGTTGGCAGGCATAGCACTTAAAAGTCACCAAGGTTTCTATCAGACTAGAATAATATCTTAAATAACCATATAGTGTTATCAAAAGGCCACCGGACCAGGTGGTTTTATGACAGCTGGCCTCCATATTGCTACCAGCTGGCTGTGTGATCTTAGAAAAATCTCCTTTCTTTCAGTCGAGTAATTTATCTTTGAAACAAGGAGGCTGCACTAAGTAATTGCTCAAATCTTAGATTCTACTATTCTACTATTTAAGGAGTCTTTATAAGAACATTTAGTTTAGCAGGCTGTAAGTTGCCCTGTTCCAGGGGGAGGGGAAAGGAATAGAAAACAAAATTCAGGTAAACACAATGAAGAAAGCTGCTGTGAGAGTTAAATTTAATGCCGGGCTGTTCCCAATCCTTACTCTACATAGGATCAGGGTAGAGGAATTCTTTGCTTTTCCACAAATCCAAATAATCCCTCTGGATTTGCAGTAAATCAGGCACACAGTCATTCAGCCCTTGACACACATTGTGAGGAAATTATTTGATTTATTTCCTTGATATACTTAAAGCATTCCACTGGTCTGAGAGCAATTGGATGCATGAAGAAAATACAAATCCAACACTTAAAACAAAATGCTGCGGGTAATAGCCTCTGCCAAGGAAAAACACACATCGGTAGTGATTGGACCCTGGAAATGAGAAAACCATTGATATGAACCACATGGGACTTTTTGGACAAGTAAACCAAAAGTCTATTATGATCGACCATCCCTGACTGTAATTTCATTAATCCCAAAGCTGACAACTCTACCCTAAAGAATCGCAGATGCAATAAGCTTCAACACTTCTCCAAGAGCTGACTGTATGACATGCCAAAGCTAAACTCAGAAAAGATTGTAAAATTTTGGAACTTTTATTATGCATTGAACATCTTTTTTTTTCATTTACTGTGATTCAGTGAAAGTGTACAATCCAGTCTCAATCTGCATGCCCGCCTATATGCTACCCCTTCTGTTCTCCTTGCCCAGTGATAGCGCACTCCTCTTTCCTGTTCTATACATGTCATATCCTCTTAACAATCTCCTGTCCCCTCCTCTTGACACTCTCCACTCCCGTCTGGTAAGCAACCAGTAGGATGACATCACAGAGATGCACAGAACCATAAAGTGCACACTCACCGTTTTTCTAGTAGGGAGTCATTGGTGGTTCCCTGGTAGACTTCTATGAGGGAGATTCAGGTTTGGTTCCCAGCCAGTGTACGTCAAGCACAGCCTCCACTCCACCATCAGTGGATGCTTGGCTGTTGCTGAGATGTGAACAGGGCACACGAGCTTCCAGACCAAGACAGCCTAAAACGAAAGGCCTGTAATCTACTTTCTAAGATAAACCAATGAAACCCTATGGATCAAAATAACCTGATCTACAGTGAGTCACAGGCAGGGTGCAGGCTAAAGCAGTGTTCTTAGCATACAGTAGGGGCCAACTAGATGGTACCTACCAGCGTTCTTCCTGGTAGATGTAGTTATCCTGTTTGCACATGAGCTATCTGAGTTTACGAATGTTAAAATATGACTTGTCCAAGGGAACCAAGTATGTAAAGTGGCGAATCTAGGATAAAGGGTCTGTTTGCCAGATTAGAAACTTATTTTAATGATGGTGACCAGGGACAAAGGTAATATCTTTTGTTTGCTTGTTTTACATTAAATTATAGCAAGAAACTCTGGTTGCATGATGGTTAAGTGCTACATCTGCTAATCAAAAGGCCAGCAGTTCAAATCCACCAGGTGCTTCTTGGAAATGCTCTGGGGCAGTTCTACTCTGACCTATATGGTTGCTATGAGTCAGAATCAACTCAATGGCAGTGACTTTGGCTTTTTAAGACTCATTTAGGAAATCTTGTTTGCACAGTGGTTAAGCATTCAACTGCCAACCAAAAGGCTGATAGTTTGATTCTACCAGCTGCTCCTTGGAAATCCTATGGGCCAATTCTACTCTGTCCCCACAGGGTCTCTTTGGATTGGAATTGACTCAATGGCAATGTTTTTTCCTTTTTGTTTAAGATTCGTTTAGCTAAGATCTTCTATTTCTGTGGTGCTTACTATATTTTATTTCATTTAATTCTTACAACAAAATTTTCAGTAGATGGCTTTAACACATTTTACAAGTGGGTAACAATACATATCTTGTGTGATCAAATAATTAATGCGTTTGTGTCAGAATTTCCATCAGTCTCCTGATACTCAATTCAGTAAGTTTTACTGTGGCACATACATGATCCACCACCTAATTGGAAATTATTTTTCAGTAAAGCATATTCATACCAAAATTTCTGGAGGGACATAAACATATTTTATTTTAAAAAAAAGAGTAGAATAGCAACTATTAAAAAAATATACAACAGTGTTCAGAATAGAAGAAATAATGCGCTTCTGAGATACATATTATTTAGTTTTATTACACATATTACATATTTAATAAGAATAATATTCTACATTAATTGACTATGTTAGGATTACTTGGAGAAATCAATCCTGCAAAATGAATTGTGAGGTACATTAGATAGTGTCTGTTTATACACTTAAGAAGCACATGACTGTAAATAGTATCTGAAAGTGAGAACATCTGTCCTACTTAGTTTTGATTTCAGCCTCACATCTCAAGTCCCCTTCTCTGGTCCCTGGTCTTTGTTTCAGTATGCTTGATTTGTTCCTTTTGGTGGGCAGTTTGAGGGTTTTGTGTGGGACCTTGGAATAAGCTGCTAAACAAGACAACAATCTGAGCTGGACCTCCTTTGCCCCCAGATCATTCTCAAAGTGGAGTCTATTTTCATGTAATATGACATCAAAAAGGAGCTCAATCGTGTCCACGTAGCTTGGCTTTTATTGAGCCTAACTCATTGCCATTGAGTTGATTCCAGTGCACAGTGACCCTGTAAAACCCAGTGCCGTCGAGTCGACTCCAGCTCCTGGTGACTCTAGAGGTCAGAGTAGAATGGCCCCGTAAAGTATCCAAGGAACGCCTAGTGTTCATACTGCCAACCTTTTGCTTAGCAGACTTAGCACTTAACCGTTACACCACCAGGGTTTCCATAGGACAGAGTAAAACTGCCCACAGAGTTTCTAAGGAGCACTTGGTGAATTAAAACTGCTGACTTTCTGGTTAGCAGTTATTACTCTGAATGATTGCCCAACCAGCATTTCCTTGTGAGGGCCTACTGTGGGTCAGAGGCCTTCCTAGGCACTTCCTTAACCCTTAGTACAATTTGTGTAACTGATGTGAGTAATTACCAATGAAGAAGCTGAGCCCTTTATATGAGATTAAATTCTATTCCTGGCTGATTTCAAAGCCAGTAATTCCCCACTTAAATTAGACTGATTATCTTGCTGGACATACTAGAGGTTTCTTTTTATGAAAATTGTTGTTTCTAGTTTTTGTGAGACTATTCCATTTCAGTGCAATCCCCAATGAAGACTCTCATCAGTTAGAATCTTAGGCTTCCACACACGTGGAGTTTAAGGATACAGAATAAGTAGGCCAATGAGTGTGATAGTGAGATGCGTCAAATGCACTTCCATGTTTTAGCCACCATATACTTACAATCTTACTACTGGAATCCTATTCTGTATCAGTCATTGGTTTAGCATATTTTTGCATTCTGGGGGACAATTTCCAAACATCACCTAAGCTACTTTAACTAAGTCTTTAACCAACCATTACATCATTCTGTCAGGTCGCCTGCCCTTTATGATGGGCCACATGAGAAGACCAGTGGTTAGATGCTCATTGATTTACCTGTTTACTTGTAAAATGACTTCTGTTGGTCTGGAACAAAGTTTTATGTAATCAGACGATCATCAGCTGGCTACCTGGCCTCACAAAACAATGTAGTATTGAGGTTCAACATCGTTCTCTACCGCTGAGCATTCAGCTACGCCAGCTGCTAGACTGGCATTGGTGAAAGCCAACCCATGGACATTATGCGTTGCTGATGACATTAAAGGGCCATTGAATCAACTGATCCCTGAACCTTACTTGCAGCCATAACTGGATATGAGTTTAAGTGTTTGGTTATTTGTAAAGTCAGTTTAAGCAGAGAATAGGGTTGAGGAAAGTAGGTGGTGGTGGAGAAAGACAATCTAATTGATTAATCATATCATCTTAAAGGACACTTTAAGCCAGCTGTCCCACTGAGTCTAAAGTATAAGAAGGGGATACCTAAAACTGAGGCATGGATGTAAAACTGGTCATTCTGCCTGATCCGATCATTTATGCTGCAGCGTTCTTGAAGATGTTAGCAGTGTATTTGGTACTGGACATTTTCGTCTCATGGTATTTTTTCAAAGATGGTAGCTGAATAAAAGAGTAAACCTCATTGTACTGTTTCAGAGGTGTACCATAGACATCAAAGATTGGAAAACAATACCTTAAATAGTGACGCCATAACTTCTGTGGTGTACTGGTTATATCATAGTAACCAGAAATGCTTATTAAAGTGACAGTTTCCCTGCCATACTTCAGATCAACTTATTAATCATCCTTAAGGGTAAAGCTTTCACCAACCAACAACCTGTTGCCATCAAGTGAATTCCAGCTCAAGGCGGCCCTAGATGACAGAGTAGAACTGCTTCATAGGGTGTCCAAGGAGTGGCTAGTAGGTCCAAACTAACATTTTGGTTAGCAGCCAAGCTCTTGACCACTGCACCGCCAGGACACTGCATTTTCAACAAGCACTGTGGATAATTTTTATTCACTGCCAAGACTGTGAACAAATGCCTAGAGAAAACTGGCCCAGATCAAAGCCAGAGCAAGACCCTGCCAATTTAACTACATGTAGTGAAAAAGTCCTCTCCATTAACCCAGGATCATAATCTCACTGGTCCATGTGTAACTCGTACTGTCTACTACTGTTAAATTAGAAAAAGCAGTAACTTGATGGAAAGAAGAATTACTTGTAGTCATAACTCTGCCAGTCTCTACCACTGTTTAATCTCGAAGAAACCATTTCTTTGGGGGCATCAGATTTCTCTTCTGACAAGTAAGAGACAGAAGATTACAGAAGATTAAGTATAAGGTCTTTCACTGTTACGAATTTCTAAATTCAGTGACATTAACATTTGGGAATGGATTCAAACTTACTATGTCTACTTAGATTTATGTAGTATTATTTTAATTCACTGATTTTGACTTTCTTTTGGGGACGGGGAGGGTAAGCAGAGAGCAATGGGAAGAATGTGCTTAGCACTAGATGTTCCCGTAGAGATGCTAATCAGTGGGAAACCTTCTATGAGCTAAAAGCCTTTTTTTTTTCTGAAAAGGAACTTTCACATGTTGGAAAGAATTAATGTGGTTTTATGGTATACAGCTATGTATCATAGTTGAAAAGTTGTTCACCAAGTGAAAGTTTGTCAGACTTAGATTTTCCGTTTTTCAAACTCAGGTAATGTAAAAGCAGATTCTATAAAGTACGTTATAAAAAGTGTTTGTGTGCTCCAATTATCATATAAGATGCTCAGGGTCATTCAAACTGATGGGAAGTTATTGCTTTATGAGGAATCTCTGTGATCCTATAGAAATCCCTCATCTAGTCTACAACATGTGATTTGGGAGGATGGCACTTCAACCATAAACATTTGCTTCCAGTCTTATAAAACTCATGTGAAAATCCATCCTGTTTTCCAGCTTCAGTCAAATCCCTGGTGTCAAAACTTCTGTAACCTCAGTGTCTATAAAAACCAACCAACCAAAGTGTTGGGATTGCTTTTCTGAAATCCCCATTCCCTCCCTCAGGCCCAGCGGTAGGTAATGAAGTCTGAAAAATCTTACCAGGAAACATTGTGATAAGATGAACTTGAGCAGTTTATATAGTCCTCTATCCTTCCCCACTCTGATGGACCAAATATTCTGCCTGATGCTGCTCCTAGCAACCTAACTGTTCAATCAAGCTTTCCATATTTCATGTTTTCCATTGTCTTCCATCCTTCTTTTTGGACATTTCCATTAACAAATTGAGTTACAGAATCAGTTCTCCTTCCATCTAAAGAAGCTTTTAAAAACTAACTTAATTTAGCAACATTTAAAAAAGATTTGGGTCTTTGCATCTTTAGGATGAAAAGCTGTGCTAGGCTGAGCTGACTCCCTACAGGAAATCCACGCAACTTGCCCTTCAGGTGAACAGCCCAGGGACATCACTGTGCATAATCTGCATAGGCAAAATCTTTGATCTTGCACTTCTTAATTCTTAATAATGACTCCAGGAATTGTGTGTCTAATTCCCCGTTCTCTCTGGGATAGTATGCTCCTTCACTTTCAACCCCCCTCAATTCACTCCATTCAAATGTTGTCTCTTCATACACATTTTAAGGCCTTTGAATGGTCTTCCCCTTTCTGTCAGTTGGCTCGAAGAGATGCTTGTGTGTCATAGCAGTGACACTCGTCCTTCACACTCAGTGGTGTGGGTAGATGTAAGGGCTTTATGACCAGTAGAAGGTGTGAATTCATAACAGGATCTGGTGCAAGGCAGGCTTTAACAGCTTGTCAAACATGTTACTGGAAGATAATGAATTCAAGTCTAGTTGTGGGATTTTTTTTTTTTTTGCTCTGGTTTTCAGGTTTATTAACAAGGATAATACAGAGATAGGAGACTCTTGGTGGGGTGCGGGGGAGAAGATAATAAAAAATATTGTACCAAGGTCTGGAATGGAACACTCTTTTGTTAATGGCTGAATTACCTATTGAAAAACTAGGTCTGAGTAAGATCCTTCTATCTAATCAAAATTAACCAGCCATCATTTGCACCTACTTCAAACTCAGTGAAGAACAGTGCTGAAGTAGCCATTTTGAAACTCTTCCTGTTGCCATTGAGTGGACCCCAACTCATACGGATCCTGTAGGACAGAGCAGAACTGCCCCATAGGCTTTCCAGGGATTGACTGGTGATTTCCAGCTGCTAACCTTTTGGTAAGCAGCCATAGCTTGCTGGGGCTCTCAATCAGCTCAGCAGCAAGGCTCCCTTCTGAAACAGAGGCGTGTTCTTATTAGATACTTATCTACACTGTCCATTGTGGTAGCCCCTAGTTGCACAGGACCACTGAGCCCTGAAAAGGTGGCTAGTCCAACTGAAATGTGCTGTATTAAATACACACAGATTTTGAAGAGTTAGCATAAATTATGAAAGACATATCACTGATACTTGTATGTTAAGTATAAATTGCAATGACAGTAATATTTTACATATATTGGGTTAACCTGGTATCAATCCCAAGATAATAAAAGGATTTCTTATTTAAATATGTTATTTAAATTAGTTTCACCTGTTTATTTTTTATTTTTCTTGATGTGGTCACTAGAAAACTGAAAATTGTGTGAATGGTTCATATTATATTTCTTTTGGAAAGTACTACCCGAGATCATTCTGACCCAACCTTATCATTGAATAAGTGAATTCGTTTTTATTTTCAGGTTAACTGCCAAGCTAACTAGTGGTTTATTTTCTATACAGTCATGTGTAGCTCAACATCCTTGATACTTTCTGTGAAGCAAGATGTTGTGCAACTAGGCCATTGTGCAAGTATCATATTATTTACAAATATGTAAAGAATGTCTAACACAGGGAGAATCTGTAGTTAAGAGCAGACTGCCATATTTTGCATCAAATACATATAATGGTTTGTCATAACAAACATATGAACTACTTTGTTTCACTCATGAAAATTGAATAATTTGGAAAGGTTTCTTAAATGTTTCCTCTGCTGTGTCTTGTTCTCTGGTCAGAATTTCTAAGTTTATTATAATCTTAAGGGGCCTTGGACATAAATATAGTTCAATGTTGCTATAATGAAACTTTTGTGGCACATGACTATATTTAATTTCCTTAAAATTCTGTTTTCTGGAAGAATTTTTAGATGGTCGTTGATAGGTTAGTTTTTTCACAGCTTCTTAGACCTAATATCATAGACTTTATTTGATATTACTATTCACATTAAAACATACAGTACTTTTAAAAAAATGTCCTAAAGTAGAATTAAAAATCAACCCCCAAATCATGCCCACTGCTGTTGATTCTATTTCTGGTCATAATGACCCTATGTGACAGGGTGGAACGACTCCACGTGGCTTTCAAAGCTGTACTCTTTCTAGAAGCAGACTGCCTCATCTTTCTCCCAGGGAGTGAGTGGTGGGTTTGGAATCTCCAATATTTTCAGTAAGAGGAGCCAAGCTCTTGACCACTGTGCCACCAGGGCTCCTGAAATACAGTTACCAAATCAATACTCTCGCCACTGAGTTAATTCCAACTCATAAGGACCTACAAAACACAGTGTAACTGCCTCACAGTTTCCAAGGAGCACCTGGTGGATTTGGACTACCAACCTGTTGATTAGCAGATGTAGTGTGTAACTGCCACACCAACCCCCAAACTAGACAGTAGAAGTCAGGGATTCAAAGAATTCTTGCCTGTGTTTTAGTAACTGTGATAGGTCCAGGGATTACAAAGGTGAATAAGCTATAGAGACCTCGCATGAGGATGGAAATAAATTTTGATACATGGTGTATACACAAAATGGAAAATTCAAATTGCAGTATGATAGAAAGATAAAATAGGATAGAATATATTATGTGTGTATGGTATATCATTTACTTTTTTAAAAAGAAGATTGTTAATCAATAAAAGGTCAAGAATCAAATGAACAGCCACTTGGAAACAAAAAGTAAAATTCTCAACTTAAATTATAGATTAAGATAAATTAAGGATGGATTAATAATTAAATTTAACTGATATAATTCATAAATTGATAGAAAAATAGTCAAATATCTATAAAACTCTGGTGCAGCTGAGAAATTTCTGATGGGATACCAAAACCAAAAATCATAGAAAAATACCTTAGGAGTATTGGAGGCACAGACTGAATAATTTTTCAGCAAGTCAAAATCCATTACAAATAATAATGCTTATTAATTTTTGAATATATCACATTATACATAATAAAATTCTTGCTCTTCAGTGTCACATTAAAGATTCTCCTTAATTTGTCTCCAATTTATCTTTTTCATTTCATGTTGTACCAGTTCACAATAACTCTCCTACCTCCTGCTATAGAATTTGTATTCTTCTCTGGGATACTTGGCTTCCTTTTGTTTTGTTTTCCTTTACGTATAACATGTTTAGGTCATAAGGTTTGTTTGCTTATTTCCTCTGCTCACACTGGTGCCTCTCTTTCACCTTCAAATTGGGGAAGTTCTATTAGCCTATCAAAGACCATTGTAAATGTCATTTTCTTAAACTTGTCTCTTTTAATTACCTCTCATTTGATTCAAAAAGTAGAATTACCGTCCCAGCCTGTCATGGATTGAATTGTGTCCCTCAGAAAATATGTATACTATTTTGCCTGGGCCAGGATTCCCTGTATTCTATGATTGCCCTACATTTTGTGATTTTTATGGTGCTGTAAGTCCTAATCTCTGCCTGTGGTTAACAGAGTGGATTATGTTAGAGAGGATTAGGGTGCGACTGTAAATCCCCTTATAAGATCACCTCTCTCCTCCAATGTTAAGGGAGTTTCCCTGGCTTGCACCACCCTTTATCCTTTCATCCTACAAGAGGTAAAAGGAAAGGGAAGCAAGCAGAGAGTGGGACACTCACACCATCAAGAAAGCAGCACCAGAGAAAAGCATGTCCTTCAGACCTGCGCCAAGACGCTCCCTGAACAAAGACTGATGCACCACGAGTACTTTCTAGAGCAAACAAGGGAGAAAGCCTTCCCCTGGAACAGACGTCTTGAATTTGGACTTGTAGCCTACCAGACTGTGTAAGAATAAACTTTCCTTTGTTAAAGCCACCCACTTGGTGGTATTTCTGTTAGAGCAGCACGAAATGACTAAAACACAGCCTTTCTATTTGGTTTCAGTTATTTGGCTAGTTTAGTTCATCCTTCAATGTATTCTTTTCTCCTGCTTGAACTCGTGAACCTTGAGGGCAGGGAAAATGCTATCTCACTCTTTGTTCATCCTTTATTCCTAACTCTCTAAAACCAGCAGAGTAGAACTTAGGCGAAGTCAGTATATTTTTGACAAACTGATACAGGTAAATAAATACAGTAACTGAGCTAAAGAAGATGTGTTTTAAACAAGCTTTGTCTGAAAACAAAGAACTGAGATGTTCCATCTAAGAGTTTTTCTTTATGTCCTTATTTTATAGCTGGTAGGATAAGATCATTATCCCCAGACCTGCTGCCCAAGTAGCCATTTGCCTGATTTAACAGCTTCTGGCTTCCTGCTGTGATATCTACCTCAATCATCTTCCCTGAATATGTTTAAAGAGACTAAGAACTGTAGGTGGAGTGATTTTGAGGCTATGTGTCCCTTCAACTTGGCCTATGGTCTCTGGTCCCCATTGGAAATTCCCATTGCCTTTCTTCTCCAAAGTACCATGTACACAAGATTATTATGTGTGCTGGATTCTTCTGAAGAGTCAAGTTTTGATATAGTACAGACCAGGAGAGTTAAAAAACCAATGTGGTAATAGAATGATGAAGCAGAATTTTCTCATTATTTTGGAATTATGGCTATAAGCTTCAGTGTTCAAGAAAACAGACATTAAGGCTCTAGAAAGAATGCCAAGAATCTATTAACAACCCTGTCTTAGGCATAGTAAGAAGTGACTGAATCCATGAGGAATCCTTATACTCCACCAAGCCCAAGAAGCACAAGACTAAATTCAGAAAGAATTCTGTAAAGTAGGGAACTTTGACTGAAGGACACAGTCTTGTAACGTGTTGTGGTCAACAAGATATACAACTGTTACCCTTTGCCATCACGTTGATCCCCACTCACAGTGACCTTATAGCACAGAGCAGAACTGTCCCCTAGAGTTTCCAAGGAACATCTGGTAAATTCCAACTATCAACCTTTAGGTTTGCTGCCCAGTGTTTAACCACTGAACCACCAGGGCTCTGTCAATGAGATAGGTGACTCTAATAGAACCACTTAGATCTAGAGACAGAGGATGTCTAAAGGAAGAGAAGAACAACCTCCCATTTTTGATCTCAGAGGCATAACTAAAGTAGGGCAAGAAACATTCAGGTCCTCAGTGCCACTTATGGAGGGATGCTGATGAGCAGTCTCTATTGGCCGTCACAATTTCCACTGCCAGACTTGAGAGATCACTGAGCAACTAACTGCCGTAAGTGTCATTTTCCTCAGATAGTCCCTCTGGATACATAGTGTGGTGTGGAAACTCTTGGACCCATCTGTGTTAATATTGGAGCGGAAGTAGTGAGAGTGTATACAGAACTGATGACTTTAATGGCCCAGTGCTTGACCTTTCCCTATGGCCATGCATTTGCCATAGAACTATATTGTGTCCTTTCTCTCTCCAGTTCTGGACTTGGCCATGTAATTTGCTTTCACCAATGAGGTGTTACGAGGTCACTATGAGTCGGCATCAACTCAACAGCGGTGAGTTTGGGTTTTCTGTTTAAACAGGTGTTAGAAGTTGTACGGTAACCAGAGGCTATGCTTGCAATTTTATTATTGTCAGGAGAGCATGTCTGGAGGTCATGTTCACTGCCTTGACTGACAGCTGCCCAATGGCTGGACAGGTAGCTAAGCCAGACTGTGAGCAGAAGAACCTCTCAGTGAAGCCCAGAAAGTGGCAACCGGCAGACTAATGGCAGAATAAATGGGTGTTATTCTAAGCAAGTGAGATGGGAACGGCTTGTAAGTTGATGGTGGCAACAGATAATTGAAACAGAATCTTTGAAAGCTTTAACATGCAGTTCCTTAGAGTCTGCTCAGTCACATATGAACGCTGTTTTTGTTGCTTGGTGCTGTCAAGTCAGTTCCAACTCATAGCGACACTACAGCGCAGAGGAGAAGGGCTCCATAGCACTTCCAATGAGATGCTGGTAGATTTGAACTGCCAAACTTTAAGGAGACCAGTGAATGTTTTTCTTCTGGAGAATTTCTGACGGAAGCCAACGGGAGGAGTCTAAGATGCCAGGGTGAAGACAGAAGGCTGCAGCAGGCAGTCTATATGCCTGCGTTTGTCATGGTGAGGCTGTGTAGATTTCCTGTGAGTCCAGAAGGCATCAAGGAAAGGAGTGTTGGTCCGGGGTGCAACCTCATTACCGGTGTTTCCCCACAGTGCTCTGCAGGTGAGATACTCCTAGGCTCTCTGCACCCCTAGGGCTAGTCTCCCTTCAGTGTTGCCGTGACTGGGTTGGTAGCAAGCCCAGTGTGCTCCTGTTGTTAGCTGTGCTATTGAGTCAGTTCCCGCTCATGGCAACCCTGTGTACAACAGAATGACACGCTACCCAGTCCTGGACATCCTCACAGCTGTTGACATGGTTGAACCCATCATTGTAACCACTGTGGGAGTCCAGTTTGAAGAGGATCATCCTTTTACTGACCTTCCACTTGACCAACCACCATGCCCTTCTCCACGCACTGATGCCTCCCGATAACACGGCCACAGTATGTGCGATGTAGTCTTGTCATCTTGGCTTCTAAGAAGCACTTTGGCTATACTTCCTCCAAGACAGGTTTGATCATTCTTCTCTTACACTATACTAAATATCATCCATTTAGCTTTTTTCATAATAAAAGTGATATTTTACCCTGTCCTTTATTATTATTATTTTTTTCATTTCTCAATTTTTTTTGAGATGTGGGCAGGAAAGAGTGATGTTTTTGATTTGGAAATTTTGGGGATGGTTGGTCTTACGCTGGATGTAAGCAAGAGGTATGAGTTTGAGGGAGTGCTGGTAGATATCTGGGGTGCGTAGCCAGGAGCAGGAGCTGCGGGGATGAGTGTTCAGCCAATAAGTGTACCATCCTCTTTTGGGAGCTCTGCAGAGTGAAGTCCACTGCCATTCATCCCACATGCCCTCACTTGCTGCCTGGGAAGGAACAAGATTATGAAGGCCTGCTCCTCAGAGGATACCTGTGACCAGCCAGGGGTAGCTGCGAGAGAACACAATAGCAGTGGCAGTTAAAAAAAAAAAAAGTCTACCTTTTCTAAAATCTCCTTTTACCACATCCATTCTCTGAGAGGAAACCCTGGTGCCATAGTGGCTAAGTGTGACATCTGCTAACCAAAAGGGTGGCATTTGAAATCCACCAGACACTCCTTGGCAACTCTATGGAGCAGTTCTACTCTGTCCTATAGGGTCACTATGAGTCAGAATCAACTCCATGGTAGTGGGTTGAGAGCTCTGGGAGAGCCAGAAGAAGGAAGGTGTGAAAACAAGGTGAATAGAAATATAAGCACCCTTCACCATAACGTGCTTGAACCACGGGACAGGTGGAGTGGGGAGAAGGACTTAAATGTGAAAGCCGGGCTGGAGTGAAGCCTGCAGTGATTTTTTTTTTTTTTTTTTAATGAAAGTAATCCCTAGTTACCAAAATGAGATGGCACTTAAAGTTGACTCAGGGGACACAGTCTCCCCTAAGATATTGTCAATAGGTAGAAAGAAGGAGACAACTGAAGATGGTAGTTGGAGAAAAAGAAAACAATTCCCTTTTTGTATTAGATCAAATCCGGATGATAAACGGTGCCACTTTCACCAGCTAGCCCTGATGCTAAAAATACACCATCCATCCCCTGCCACTGATACTGTGTTACAGAAATAAATGCCCGTCAGCACCGGGCCCCCTCTCTTTCCAGCCATCAGCCCGCTGTGTTTTCCACAGCTCCCTCAAGATCGCAATATGGCTCTCTTGAACTGATGTACAATAGTTACCAAAACAATGCAGTGGCATGTCATGGCTCACCCATTTCTAAAAACTTTCATAAAAGCAATTCCCTCCCTAGATAGCATGCTTGTGGTCTTCCAGAGGAAGGGGTCAAATGGCAGCCATCCTTTAAGGCTGTAATTCTTGTCTTCCTGATAGAAGAGGGTCACTCACAACTCATCACAATGAGAGACAGTGACTCGGATTACCGGGCAGTGCTGGGGGACTTGGAGGAGCCTCAGTTTTATGGATGAAATAAAACTGTAAGGCTGAACAATGAGAAAGGGAAGGTTTCTCATTTTTGAAAAGAAAAAAACGAGAGTTTCAAGGATCTATCATCTGACTGCATGAGTGTCTGAAAAACAGACATTACACATTTTGTTTACAATTCCCAAAATGTTTTTACCACCAAGTGCATATGGAAGGGAGTATTATTATTAAAAAAAATATTTTATTGTGCTTTAAGTGAAAGTTTTCCATCCACGTCAACTTGTTGTAGAAAACCTGAAACACACTGCTAGGTGGACTCTAGCTCTTCTTTCCACACTGTGACAGCACACTCTTTTCCACCCTGGATTTTCTATGTCCATTTAACTAACTCCTGTCCCTTGGAGGGGAGTATTTTTAACTTTAAAAAGCCCTTGAGTTGGTGGTTCCTTCCCTTGCCCTCCCCTGCCATCACGAAGTAAAACACCAAATAATGAATGAAGATTTAAACAAAATACTGGCTCCCTGAGAGGTGCAAACAAGTTGATGGATGTTCTCGGTTGCTACCCTAAAGCCTGGAGGTCAGCATCTATCCAGAGGTATCTTGGAAGAAAGGTCTGGCAATCCACATCACAAAACATCAGACATTGAAAATTCTGTAGGACATAGGTCTGTTCTGATATACCTGGGGTCACCATGAGTCAGAATCCACTTGGTGGCACCCGCCATTAAAAGAAGTGTTATTTGCCCAAATAACTTTCTTATATTAGACTTTTCTCAGCTCTTAAAATCTAACAGGAGGCTTTTTGAAATTAGTGCCATGTTCAACCTTTTCAAATGAAGGATTTGACTTTCACTGCTAAGTCAACATTTCATCATTAAGATTGAACACTGTGTCCTTAGTTTTGCTTTTTGTGAAAGAAGCAAGCCAGCTTTTCTCTTTCTTTTTCCGTTTTTGTACTTTGGTATAATGAAGGGCATGGTCGTTTGTAAATACTAAGACTTGAGACTAAAGACACACACATCGGGAAATGTTCAAGAAATCTATTTCGTAACATGCAGAAAGCAAGTATATGAGAGATAATAAAAAAATGCAAATAGCCTTCCCTGTACCAAGTGCAATATAAGAAAAATATGACAGTGTAACACCACTAAAGTCCTAGGTCACAACAAAGATAGAATTAATAAAATTCTTGTAGAATTATTGTTTAGTTTAATGGGAAATGGTAATAAAGAAGGACTGTAGAGATGACAGCAATAATGTGCAGTGTGATGGTGTGGTGGGGAGTACTTTTAAAAACGGGGTTTCTTTGGTACCCCACACCACTGACACTGAGTCAATTCCAAATCATAGTGACCCCATAGTGCAGAGTAGAACTGCTCCATACAGTTTTCAAGGCTTCAGGCCACTAGATCCGAACTGCCAACATTTCAGTTTGCAGATGCAGTGCTTAACCACTCTATCACCAGGGTATCCCCACACACTCAAAGCCCACCTGAATAAGTTACCATAGTAACAGATAAAAGAAATGGCATTGACTCCTTGTTGGCTGTTTTGGATTACCTAGATATGATTGCAGAACCTCCTTCCTGGATTTTGCTCAGTCCAGCCTCTCTTGCCCCTCTGAAGCCCTGCTTCTCCATAATAACCCAAGTGTTCTAGCAGCTTCATGGTGCCCTGATGTCCCAAATAGTCAGCTTAAAGGGTCTACAAAGTGACATTCAGAAGAGACTTTTAAAAGATTCAGTGACATGTAGGATGAGCCCCAAAGGAGAAGTGCACTTGATTTCTGTTCTTTGTGATGCTTCCCTCCATTCTGACCATGGAGTCCTGCATACTGGTCTGTATGTACTATTCAAACTGACATTTCTTATTTCTCCATAGTCCCCAGGCCCTCATCTCCTGTGCCAGGATCAGTGCACAGCATCCTAGCAATCTCCCTTCTTCTGAGTCATGCTAAACCAGCACCACTGAGTTGATTATGACACATAGAGACCATATAGGTCAGAGTAGAACTGCCCCATAGAGTTTCCAAGGGGCATCTAGTGGATTTTAACTTTAGCAGATAGAGCACTTAACCACTATGCAATCATGGTTTCCTCTCATCTAGACTCATCTATATCTGAAACATTTACACACCGAAAACAGGAGGATTATCCAGAAATACGTAACTTATGTTACTCCTGAAGTCTTCATCAGTGACTCCTTTTGAACAGAAGACAAGACCCTCAGTGTGCAATTTTTTGACATTGTTTGCAAATGTTAATTACCTAACAAGAACTCCTCTGGTCTGTATTCCTTGAATACTCCTGATACTTTCCTGTCCTCCTAAGGATTCTGTCACCTTAATTTCTGCTTATTTCAGATAAGAGTGGTGGCTATATTTTTATTTAATGTCTTTCTAAGTTCTTTCCAACTGTCTAAACTCTAATGAGATCCAGTCTGCTGGACTTGTCCCTCACACCCCAGCCCTTGCAATCTTTGCTTCCTCAAAAAGCCTACTTCCTTTTTTGATTGAATAAACTTTGACATGGATGATGGCTACATTGAGAACTGGTTTACTTTTCTCTTGCCTCCTTCCCATCTCCACAATTAAATCATCATCTCCTTGAGAATAGCACTCCTAAAAATAATATTTGATTATTACTGACAGGAATTGAGACTTTAAGTGAAATATCTTCTCATGATAGTTTTACTTTAAAGGATGTATTTTAGATTGAAAAATGAAGACAAACAGTGCTACTTAATTTTCTGTACAGTTACCTCAGAAACATAAATTTATATGTAGACAGAACTTATTTCAAATGTGTCTTAAAGGTCACATAAAAAAAAATACATAAGCAAAGTAGGTTATCAGTGCTAAACTTACCTAGCTGTGGATTTCCCATGTACTGTTAGAGCTCTTTGTAAGTAACTGACCGCACAGAGCATCTCAGGGAGCACAAAGAAGACCAGTCAGCTAAAAGTATCTTCCCCGTTGTATCTACTACAGTGAAGGTTGCCAGGCACTGAAACTCCTAGCTTTTTTTTCTTCCCATTAAATTGCAGATACCTTACAGGGAAAAGGTAACAAGCCCATTTCTCATTAGCTTGGGTTGTTGTTTCTTAGGTTGTAACAGGGAAATAGAGCCAGTAAAAGAAGTTATAGTTTGATAAGATGGGATATTAAGATTTCTTAGCCCAGAATGGAAGACACAAAATCAAACAGTATGATGGGGAACCTAAACAAACAAAAAACAACAACAAAAGAAATCACTGCCATGGAGTCAATTCTGACTTGCAGTGACTCTGTAAGGTCAGAGTAGAACTGCCTCATAGAGTTTCCAAGTAGTAATTGGTAGATTTGAACTGGTGACCTTTAGCACTTAACCACTACACCACCGTGGGTTTCCGTGATG
Source organism: Heterohyrax brucei (assembly GCA_028571685.1). Taxonomy (NCBI): domain Eukaryota; kingdom Metazoa; phylum Chordata; class Mammalia; order Hyracoidea; family Procaviidae; genus Heterohyrax; species Heterohyrax brucei. The sequence continues at coordinate 13,360,704 of CM053164.1, read as the reverse complement.
GTGAAAGGAGGAGACAATTTTGAGCAGTGGGACTGGTCAAGTGGAATAAGCACCCAGTGTGGATGGAGCTTTGGATAGTGTCCTCTAGGAACCCCAAGGAAACCTAATGACTAACTTCTTCTACCAAAGTGGTTAGCTGTGATAGGATCCAATGGGATAGTGTTTGTGCTGTCTAGTAGAATTTCAAATGTATGTGTTGAACAAGTTATTGGAAGAATAAATGAATACAAGAGCAATACCTGTTCACATCATTTTATCTGCACCAAACTTCACTGATGACTGACCTTGCCATATGCCTCTGCTTATTGTTCAGGGATCATGTCTGAAGTCTTTATGTTGTCCTCGTCCTTTTTGTGGATTGAGCTATGTCCCCCCAAAACTACGTGGATCATTTTGGTTGGGGCATTTATTCCCAGTACTGTGTGGTTTTCCTATCCGTTGTAAATCCTGCCTCTGTGATGTTGATGAGGGAGGATGGGTCATAGTGGTTGGTGAAGCCAGGATACAATCTACAAGCTCGGACTGTGTCTGGAGGCAATTTCTTGAGATACAAAAGAGATAAACCAGCAAGCATGCAGAGGGACCTCATACCACCTTGAAAGAAGCATCCAGAGCAGAGGGCGTCTTTGGATTCTGGGTCTGCACACCTGAGAAGATCTGGATTCAGTGGAAGATTGGTAACAAGGACCTTCCTCCAGAGCCAAAAGAGAAAGAGAGCCTTCCCCTGGAACTGATTCCCTGAATCTGGACCTGTAGCCTGCCTGTCTGTAAGAAAATAAACTTCTCTTTGCTAAAGCTCGTATTCACTTATATTTCTATTATGGCTGTGCTAGATGGCAAAGATACTCCCCTTATCTTTCTGTCTTCTACTGTGATACCCTGAATCACCTCTTCTTTTTTCTTTAAGGATCCTTGGTGCTACAACGATGAAGAGCTTGGCTGCTAAGTAAAAGTCAATGGTGTGAATCCACCAACCACTCTGTGGGAGAAAAGAATACAGTCTTGGAAACCCTGAAGGCCAGTTCTGTTCTGTTCTATAGGGTCATTACGAGTCAGAATTGGCTGGTCTACAATGGGTTTCTGTCTTTGTTGTTAAAGTTTCTGTCTCTTTGCATACACCCGATTGTTTCACGTCTTTCAGTTACAACTGTGCGTGCATACTGGCATTCCCTTTATTTTTTACGTAATGTTTTCTTATTCTCAAAGAGTGCTCCCTTGGGCATCAGTTCTTCCATGAAGCCATGTCTGACAGCCCTGTGCACCCCGGTGGCCCCAGGAGTCCAGGCTGCATTCTGCTCCTGAACGTTTCCATGACCCCTCCCTACAGCTCTCTCATTTTCTGACTACACTGCGCTGTAGTCCTCAGTTTCCCCTTCTGCCTTCACCATTAAACTATGAGGTTTTTTGTTTGTTTGTTTTGAATGCCTCACACATATGTGGTCTGATAATTAAGTTCACAAACTTAATTGTTCAAAGGGCTACATACCTCATTGCTGAATATCACTATGGTAATCTTTGAAGTACTCCACTTGGAAAGTTATGCACCAACGCCTGTGCCTAGTCTACCTGTCAAAGTAATTTTGGAATTCTTTCTGGAATGGCCATTGTGCATGGTAGCTAGTTCACGAACTTAATTTTCTAGTTGTCTGTGAGGGAGTTTTTAGCCAGTAAACAAATAACTATTGGAACACCCTCCCTACTCACCCAATCTGATCTCCAATGACTGTTTTTGTTACCCAAAGATAAAGGAAATATGGAAAGGAAGACATTTGGATGACATTCATGACATCAGTGGTAATGGGATGACAGCTTTGATGGCCATTCCAGAAAAAAGTTCCGAAATTGCTTTCAAGGGTCGACTAGGCACTGGCATCGGTGCATAGCTTCCCAAGAGGAGTACTCGACGAAGACCATAGTGACATTCAGCATTGAGGTATGCAGCACTTTTTCTGGGATAGATTCATGAACTTCACTGGCAATCCTCCTCTTGATGCCTGTCCTGTCACCAGCTTGTTCTTCTTGTCCTTTTACAGTAAAATGCCTTGAAAGTAGCGCCTGTACTGTTACTTCTTCTCCCATTCATCCTTGAAGGTGTTTCAGTTAGGAGTTCAATGTCAGTGTTTCACTAGGTAGTTCTCTTACCGTAGCCCGAAATCCTGGTATAAACCACAATGAGTTCTCATTATTTAAATTAAGCTTGTTTGTTTCTTGTTTGAAAACCATTTGGCACAATGGAGTCCTCTTTCCTTCTGGTGAGTTCCAACACAACACGTTCTCTTTCTCCTTCTTCACTCGTGACTCCTTTCTTATTTCCTTTGCTGGTTCTTCCTCACCTCTATTATGCTATGTGGTGTTTAAGACTGTGTTAACTTGGCAACTTCATGTGTAGCTGCTGTATCAAGTGGCTTCCTGCCCCTCAGCTCTCCTCTCTCCACCTTCCATCACCTACTTCCTGTCCTCAGGTTGCCAGCAGCTCCTGCTCTCCTTTGCGTCTGGTTCCCAGACCTGAACTGTTAGATTCATCAATGCTCACAGCTGGTGAGTGAGAGTCCTGTTCCTGGACCTGCTGATCTCATGTTCAGCAGCCCCTGCAGCTCCGTAAGCCAGCAGAGACTTCATGGTCTCGCCCACCAGTTTGGGATCCGCCGACCTATGCAGCTGGTGATCTAGAACTCTGGTCTCTGACCTGCTGACCTTGGGTTCACCAGCTCCAGTGGCCACGTGACGCTGGTGCTGTGACTTGGGACATTCAGCTTCTACAATTGCGTGAGCTGTTTCCTTTGCATAAAGCCTTCCTTGAACATATATGTGTTACTGGTGTTCCTTCCCTAGAAAAGCCAGCCTAAAACATGCTCCTTTCCTCTCTTCACTTGCAATGTTTTCTTTTTATACTCACTTCCTTGCTTTCGGAGTTTTAAACGTCTTCCATGTGCTAATCACTCTCAAATATCTACCTCTAGCCAAGTCCTCACCCTTGAACTTCAGATTCTTTAATGCATACTTTATTTCTCTTCTTAGATCTCCAATAGGCTTCTTGAATGTAAACATTCTTAAAACCAAATCCCTAATTCCCTCCCCCAGTGCAGTACAAACCTAGTTTTCCCTCAATACTTACCACATCAGTAGGTTACAACTTTGTCCTTCCAGTGACTCATCAAAAACTAAGAATCCTCCCTTGACTTCTGTCTTTATATTAAACCCTATAGCCAGTCTCCCAGCAAATCCTGTTGACTCTTTGAAATATAATCAGAATCCTAAGAGTTTTTACTACTCCGGTCTTAGACATCATCTTTTCTGATTTGAATTTCTGATATAGTCTCTTAATTGACTGTTATGATTTTTTTTCTCTTGCTTCTTACGTGCTGTATTTTGAATGGAGAAACTAGGATCAGTACTGTAGAGTATAAGTCAGATTGTTACCCTGTGCTCAGAACATTCCAATGGCTTACAATTTATCCTGGCATTAAAACCTTATACATCTTATATGGAGTACACTCAATTGTACCCTGCCTACCTCTGCAGCCTCGTTTCCAACCAGTCTTTCTTTGCTTTGACCACTCAGTTCCTGACTCTGGGCGCTCCCCTCAGGCATTGGGTGGTCTCTGCCTACACTTGCGCTGTTCCCTGTATCTACAAAGATATCTAAGTTTATGTTCCTTTTATGTCATGCACAATATGAGGCTACTTCATGCTCTTCATCCTGTGTCTCCATTGCTCCAGAAATGATGTAATCATGAGACTCTGTCAGGTCTTTTCTTTTTAAAACCTAGTGCCTCCTAAAACAAATGCATTGCCATCAAGTTCATTCTGACTCACAGCTACCCTCTAGGACAGAGTAGAACCGCCCTCACGGGGTTTCCAAGGAGTGCCTGGTAGATTCTGATCGTTAAGAGCAGTCATAGCTCTTAACTACCGTGACATCAGGGTTTTCTCCTACCGACTAATCACTTTTTTTTTTCTCTCTCTCTCTGTTTTCTCCTTGTCCTCTGTGTCTACTTTTATCATAGTACTCATCATTTTGGACTCTTTCTCCCCAAAGCCACTGAACAGAGGCTTTATCCATATTGTATGCACTATTACATTCTCGATACATATACTGGGAGAACCACATTATAGTTACTTCATGCAAAATTGTTAGCAGAAATAAATTCAAGAGCTTTTTATTGAGTCTCTCTTTAGCCCTTTGATTACTACTGGGTTAATGGTATACCAGCTGCTTTTCCTGACTCTAAACCTCAGAGGTAAGTTGGTATTCTAGTTCAAAGGCATTTAGCATCAAAGTTGGTCTCCTTGGTAATGCATGAAACTCTGTGGACTGGAGTTGGAGCCTCATTGTTTTGTAGGTCTAGCATTCTCTCAAGTGATGCTTCCTGGCTGGGTTAGTTTTGTAAGCATTTGCTTTTTTCCCTTTATTTCTGTGAGATAAGGCTTGCAAGCATAATTAAGTTTTTTGTGTGTGATAGTTAGGGAGCCCTGGTGGGTTTGCTTTGGTTTTTCTGTGTCATATTTGGACAAACAGAAATTTTCCTTGTAATCTAATAGAAGCATACTCACAATAAACTCCTTATCTAGCTCTTATTTATGTATCATCATACCACAGATCTTTGATGTCACAGAGTCATTTGCCTGTATTACCAAACAAAAATTTAAATTTACACTGGATTTGTAAGCATGCATTCCAATACTGACAACACACATCATCAAAAACAAATAATAATTTAGGAGGAAAGACGTAATAACAAAAATTCTAAAGGGTAAATAGCATTATTCTGCCAGGTGCATTCTGCTCCTCTTAAACAGCAGGCTACAGAGCAGAAATTTCCTCCAAATGAATCTCAAATATCTCACAGGGAAAAGAATCACACTGTATCTTACCTCTTCATACCACATATGCCATAGATCCATTACCTTGAATATTCACATCTGTAACCACTTCCTAGATTTATTTTCCTGGAATTTACATGCAAATTCCCCCCAAGGAAACAAACCTATTGCCACTAGCTCGAGTTTGACTCATCACTATCCTAAAGGACAGAGTATAACTGCCCCATACAGTTTCCAAGGAGCGTCTGGTGGATCTGAATTGCCGATCTTTGTGGTTAGTGGCTGTAGAACTTAACCACTACACCACCAGAGTTACCATTTGTAGATCAAGTTGGCAAATAAACATTTGTCCCTACCTGGGATTTCTGTGTCAGTGGGAGTTGTCAGAACTATTTCCATTTGAGATAGCTGCAGACTCAGACCCGTGACACAGTGTTTCAGGCAGTGGCTAATAACCAGGTGACACTTGTCTTGGTTTCTCTCCCTATCTGTGCCCTCTGGAAGCATTTTTTTGTTCCATACCTCTCCCAAATGCTAGACAAAAATAGCTTTACCCCAGAATCTTAAATGCGTTCCTTCTCTCACCATCCGTTCTGTGTAACATTGCTCTGAGTTGTCTGTCTCCCTCCTTTTCCGTTTTTCTCTCATCTGTCTCATCTAGAGGGAGCTATGTATAATAACTTATTATATTTTATACTACATATAAAATTAATTTCTAATCAATAAAAAGAAAATTTCAATGTCTTCAGTATTTTTTCAATGTTTTACTAGGCAGGATATATTGTCAGAGAAGATTTTATGCTTGCAGAAATGCTATACTTAAAGTCAGAAATGAATATTATAAATATTAAGTAGTTCATATTCCCCAGCCCCCTTGAGGCTCAAAACTGATTTTTTTCCCCTAGCTTTCTTAAAATGCATGCCTGTTAGTAGGCATTTTTTAAATTTATTTTCAAAAAGAAATTCCATATTCCACCTATAATGGTAAATTCCCAGTTGTAAGAGGTATAAATCAATGCACAGTTGTGTGCTATACCAGAGATGAGTTAATTATTTTCCCTTCTATGCATTCTATGAGGGGAAGGACCTACTTTTCCTTTCCATGGACACTTTATTTGTTTGTTTCTTTTGAATGAGGCCCAACCACTGTTTCTCTGGCTTTCATTTGCAGAGTCAGGAATGCTTATATAGACCATTACCCTTTGAAATCCTTTCATTTTATTGCTGTGCAAATGAATATTGTGTGTTCCGCTTCTTGGTCCCCAGATGAAATTTTCATTGACATCAACGGGAATTTCACCTGGGGACTTGTGTAATGATTAGAACACAAAGGAAAACAGAATGGAGGAGAAGAGAAGGAGGAAGGAAACAGAAGGAGGAAAGGAAGAAAGGAAGGGAGGGAGGGAGGCAGGGAGGGAGGGAGGCAGGCAGGCAGGGAAGACTTGATATCTCTATATGGAATTAAAATCAGGCTTGCTTAAGATGGACTTTTCAGTAGTCTATGTGAGCCAGCCATGAGGTGAGAATGCAGGTAAGTGAAAACCGCAGTCTCTCTCTGATAGGATGGGAGAGTGGGGACTGAGAACAGACCAATGAATATGATGATGATCTATGTTCTGGGAAGCAGCAAAGTGCAGCAAAAAGAGCTTGGAAGTGAAGTCAGAAGCCTGGGTTGAATGTTAGATCCTTCGATCATCAACTGTATGATCTTAAAAAAATCTCTGTGGAATTTTCCTCTTCTGTAAAATTGGGATCATAATCCTGAATGTATAGGGCTATTAGGAAAATTGACTAAAACAACCCTAGGATACTAGAAGACATTTCATATTTTTTTGTTCCTTCCCCACATTTCAAAATGTGTGGAAACTGTATCCCTTGCAGTTGAATAAGGTGGACACCCTCACAGAGCTGGCGTGCAGCTGGCAGTGGGCTAATGAATTTTTCGTCTTCTTTACAGGTTGTCATTTCTCCAACTAACTTGTGTTGCAGCACTCTTCCTTTCATAGCTCTTGCCCTTGTTGGAGGCTCAGCAGGAGTGTCATCCGAGCAGCGCAGTTAGAGATGTGCTCCTTGGTGGCACAATTAGCCTCACCCTTTTTGTCGTCCCCATGGGTAAGTGTCTAGCCAGAGCATGAGCAATGACGTGGACTGAATCCAGTGACTGCCAACTCTTCTTAATCTGCGATCTTGTTTAATTTCTGACCCCTTTCCTCATTTGAGGTACTGTTCAGACTATAATCATAATTTTTCTTCATTATATTGAAACAGTATAAAACTGAGTGTAAAGAAATATAAAACTGGCCGTTACCTCATCACGTATAGATAACAGGGCTTAATACTTTGTGCTTTATTTCCCAGTCTTTTTGCTTGAATATACTTAGTATCATATTTTTATAACTCTAAGATTCCATAGATTATAAAGTACATCATCATTTTATTAACATTTACTGTTTGGGAGACAAAATGGATAAATAAGTTATACAGGCACTCAAATACCATCTTATTGCATGTAAACATGCTTTGTAAGACACATCTGAATTTTAAAAGGATAAGGCACACACAGTAAAACAGGTAGACATTGGTCTCGTTATGTCCCCAGTGTATCCAACTTCATGGACATATTTGTTTCCAACACCAAATGAGCTATAAATTAGGCCACCACTCTATGTGAATGAGTGTTGTCTAGTTATTTCCCAGGTCTCTCTGGGAACTCTGTGTAAAATCTACATGTCCCCAGCTCTACACCGATTGGCACTTACGACCTCCTTAGTGCTCTGGCTGTAGACCCCTGGTCTCCACTTTTGAGGATAATCTGTTTCTCTCTAGGTTGCAGGGACACAAAATGCAAATACATATAAAAACCCATTGCCACTGAGTTGATTCTATCTCACTGTGACAGTATAGGACAGAGTACTATTGTCACATAGGATTTCCAAGATTGTAACTTTTTCAGTAGAGTGCAGCTTCTTTTGGCTGGTGGGCTCGAATCACCAACCTTTTGGTTAACAGCTAAATATGCAACTACTGTAACCCATCCATGCTTCTTTATATACATATATGAATATATGTAAACATACATATATATACATATATATATAGTGTGTCAAGCATTCCTATGCTAGCTGTGAATAACCAAACCAAACCCAACCCACAGTTGTTGCACTGATGCCTACTCATAACAACCCTATGGTCAGTGTAGAACTGTCCCCATAGGGTTCCCAAGGAGTGTCTGGCAGATTTCAACTGCCAACCTTCTGGTTAACAGCTTATACCACCCGGCTTTCTACTTGAAGAACTAGGAGGAAAAAAAAAAAAAAAGTCCAGTAACATATTTTTTTGCCAGAAATGATACCTTTAGATGTGGGATAACAAATAGATTTTTTGAGATAAAATTCTGTCTCTCTCCCCTTCTTCTCTGCTCCCCTCATTCCCTTTTTGTTAGTTAGAATTTAGGGCATCCACAGGCTGGTTGCTGCCTGCCTTCTTTCAGGCTAATTCTTTAAAATTTTTAGTCCAAGTGGATATTTGTTTATCTTTGAGTTCACCATTGCACTGGTCAATTCACATTGATATATTTAATAAAATTGGAGACACATAAATTGTTTATTCATATTTTTGTTTATCTTAAAATTAAATTTAATTTGGCCCCTGCCTCACTTGGTTGGTTTAATGTCAAATCTTACTTAAGATTTGCCTGCCTGTTCCCTTCAGGTCCTACAAAAATCCTAGACTTATGCAATCTTACACCTTTGACAGTGTGCCTCTGGAAACCTGAAACCCAAAGAAACAGTTGATTCCCCCTGGGAACAACAAAGCCCAGAGCACAGAAGTCGGGCAACACTGTTTTTGGTTAGAGGAGAGGCCACTATTTTTTGTTTCTTCCTTGTTATTCCCATGGAAATTCTGGTGGTGTAGTGGTTAAGTGCTACACCTGTTAGCCAAAAGATCAGTAGTTTGAATCCAGCAGGTGATCTTTGTAAAGTCTATAGGATAGCTCTAAGCTGCCCTGTAGTTTTGCTATGAGTTGGAATCAGCTTGAGGGCTCTGAATTCGGTTTGGTTTAATCCCAGAGATGGAACCCTGGTAGTGTAATGGTTAAGCTCTACGACTGCCAACTGAAAGGTTGACAATCTGAATCTGTGTGGCGCTCCTTGTAAAACTGATGAGGCAGTTGTATTCTGTTCTACAGGGTTGCCTCAAGTGAGAAATGACTCGATAACAGTAGGCATTCTCATAGAGAAGCCTTGGTTTCACAGTGGTTACAGCCACTTATCTGAACCAAAAGGTTAGAGATTTAACCCATCAGTCACTCTGAGGAAGAAAGATGGAGCAGTCTGCTTTCATAAAGATTTCAAAAACTAAAAACCCACAGCCATCAAGTCCATTCCAATTCGTAGTGACCACATAGCTCAGAGTAGAACTGCTCCATAGAGTTTCCAAGAAGTGCTTGGTATATTTGAACTGCTGACCTTTTGAATAGCAGATACTTAATCAGTAGCCAAGTAGGATTTTCCCGTAAAAATTTAGAGCCTTGAATATCCTGTCTGACAGATGTACTTTATCCTATAGGGTCTCTACCAGCTGGAATAGAGAAACGACTCTATAGCAGTGGTTTTAGTTTTATTCTCCCAGAGCAACCAGAACCTGAAAAGAAAGTAACACCTCGTACCGGAGATTGTTCACTGTTCACCAACATGTTTCATTATCATCCCAGACGCACAGCCAGACCATCCTTCCCAGCTTCCCTTGGCAGTTTGGACATGTGACTGAGACAAACGAATGTGAGTGTGAGTGATATAGTACCCCATGGTCTTCTCATGAAACCACATTCATATATCGTCCCTTCCCATTGGTTGGATGCAAGGACTACGGACCCTACAGGATGATGAACCTGTAAGATGGGAGAAACCTAGTACTGAGTCAAGAAGCTAAAGGAAACCAGGACAACCAGAAATATTTGCCAAAATGGATATTATGAGATAGAGATTGACTGCCATTATGTTGACCCACTGAAATTACAGGGTTTATTGGTTATCGTAGCTAACATATTAGATCTCTCATTATCTGCAATATAGTGTGTACAAATAAACATTATAATGTATTTAATTATATTCCTACTTTCAGAGATTTGGGTTCATTTATGTTTCACTATGCAAAATAATATGGTAAACAGCCTTGAAGAAATATCTTTGCATACTCATAAGAATATGTATGAAAATATATTTTTAGATGTGGAGATTTGCAATCAAGTGTATTGAGGATTTTAAATTTCAACATAATTTGATTGAAATTATGTTAGAAACTATGATAGAAATTATATTAGAAAATTTGTGCTGATTTAGATTTACCCAGATGATGCATAAAACAGGTTTTTCACATCTTCTCTAGTCATACATGTCAGCAATCATCCACTCTGCTACTGTGACAGAAAAAATAAAATAAAGACCTGTAGCTTGTAAAAAATGTTTTTCTTTATCATATGTTTATGAGTCATTTATATTTCCTCTGTGTGTCTTTTGACAGTTGTTTTTTATTGAAATGTTTACATTTTTCTTTTGAATGTGTAGAAACTGTTTGACAGGAATATCATGCTCTTATCTCTTATGTATCTTGAAAATACTGTCTTTCAGTTAACATTGCTTTTAAATTTATTCTGGTATCTTTTGACATGCAGAAGACAAAGTATGTATTTTTAATTGTCTGTAGACAAATTGTTGATTCATTATTTTATAGTAATTATGTATCTCTGTTGGCTTGTAAGGCCATTATTGCCACTCTTAGTATTTTAAAATCCTAGTATAAAAAAAAAATCTGTATTTTCTTTTAATTAACAAAGAGGTGACTATGTATAGATGTGTGTGTGTGTGTGTGTGTGTGTGTGTGTGTGTGTGTGTGTGTGTGTATTCATGCATATTCTATTTGGAAGAAGCTTTCTTGTTTTCCAAGTTGATTTATCATCTAGCACTGCTATAACAGCAGTACCACAAGCGGATGGCTTTAAAAAGAGAAACATAGTTCTGTCACAGTCCGTTAGGCTAAAAGTCCAAATTCAGGGTGTCAGCTGCAGGGGAAAGCTTTCTCCGCTAGTTCTGGAGGAAGGTCCCTGTTGTCAATCTCCCCCTTGACTAGAACCTTCTGAGGCACAGGGACCCTCTTCCTTTCCAAAGGATGGGCTCAGCTTCCGCCACACCTTCTTGGTGGTGTGAGGTCCCCCAATCTCTCTGCTAGCTTCTTTTATACTTTATATCTCAAGAGACTACCTTAAGGCACAGAGAAATCTTACACACCGAGTCTTGCCCCCCCAACACAATTGCTGCCCGTCCTTCCCTCACTAACATCCCAGAGGCAGGATCTACGGCATAGAAGAATATTACACAATACCAGGACACATGGCCTACCTAAATTGCTACAAAGATTTTTGGGGGGAACACAATTCCATCCATGACACAGGTCTATAGCAAATTCTGTGAATACAGTTTATGTATTAATCCTTTCATTCTTTTGTCTATAATGCTACAATTATCACATGCTTCATTTAAATACATATTTGTTATCAATCTCTGTGTTTGCCTTTTCTGCTGCATGTTGTGTGGGCAATTTGGAATCCTATTTTTCATGATTGCAGAGGATTTCATCATGTAGATGTACAATAATGCACTTAGCTTGTTCTCTACTGTTGAAAATTGATGTCTTTTATGTGCTATATGGACATCTTTGTGTATGAAACTATGATCTAAAAATTTCCCCATAATTCCTTCAGAATGGATTCTTTGGATTAGAAGGCTATGAGCATTTTTAAGGCTCTTGAAACATATTTTCAACCTTATTTCAGGAAAAAAAAAAGTTGTAGCAACTTACATTTCCATTATGAGAGTATATGAAATCATCTTTTGCACGTGTCTTTGCCAACATTTACACTTTTAAGAAAGCTGGACAGTTGGAGGGCTAAAAATAAAATAAAATAAAAATAAAAATAAATCATCTCTATTGAATCATAAGTTTTAATTATGGATTAATCATTTTTTGAACATAATTGTTAGCACCTTGCACCTTTATTCAAACTGAGTTCAGCAAGAATACAGCCTAGCAAAATTTGTCTGAGAATCTTTAATAATTCACAATAATTTTCCTGAATGAGCTTGGGAAAAAGAAAAAAGGCATTTCAATGACTTATGTTGGAATATATTAAAATCTTTGTCTCTCTGGCTTGAAACCTCAAGTCACCCTGCAGTTATTCCAGTTGTACACTTATGTGCCTTGAAGACCAGCTGCTTTCTAGAGGTGATTCAAATCACCCGACATAGTTAAAGGAGAGCTCGGCTTCCCTCCAGGCATCAGGCACCGGTAGTACTCACTTCACCTTGGCCTTGTGTACTCCTACTTTCTCATATGCCCAGAAGAATAGTGGTTTGGACCTCCTTACATGTGGTTAAGCTAAATCTGTCTCTCACTGAAATTGGATAACCTTCTGCCAAGGACTAGTTTGTCACAGGAAGCTCTTTCCTCAAGGCACAAGTGTCAGGGCCCTCCCCTCGGCTTCACCTTCTGTGCAGAGCAGCACTTGCGGGAAGGCTGTGGCTTCCCTGAGAACAGAGATTTTCTGTTGGACACTGGCCCTTTCTTGCACTTGAAGCATCAGGGGAATGGAGAAATTTATCTATGGGAACTTGAATTTCAGAAGCTGCTTCAGACTGACGCTAGATCACGCTCACTGTTCTAAAGGGGCTGCAGCCTGTTGCTTGCTGGTAGTGGTCTCTCTAATGTCAGGTGTGGGGACAAAGGTGACCAGAGCTTAAAGGGAGCTTCTACTCCTGATTTATTACTATGTGGGGCGTTCCTGGGCAGCACTTGTGTCAATTTCCGGAAATTCAGTGAATGCCAGAGGCTGCTGTGTGCTTTTATGATTCAGTGCAAGCTGTCAGGAGCCCTGGTGCTGACGTGGCTAAGAGGTCAATGGCTAGCCAAAAGGTCAGCAGTTGGAATACTCAGGTAGCCCTTTGGAAACCCCATGGGGCAGATCTACTCTGTGCTATCAAGTCTCTCTGTATCTTAGTCACCTAGTGCTGCCATAACAGAATTGCCACAGGTGGAAAGCTTTAAAAAGAGAAATTGTATTCTGTCACAGTCCAGCAGGCTACATGTCCATATTGCAGGCATCAGCTCCAGGGGAAAGCTTTCTCTCCTGGCTCTGGAGGAAGGTCCTTGTCAATCTTCCCATGGACCGGGAAATTCTGAGGTGCGGTGACCCTCAGTCATTTCCAAAGTATATGGTCTGCTCCCGACACTGCTTTCTTCGAGGTATGAGGTGTCCCACTATCTGCTTGCACCCCTTTCCCTCATGTCCCAAGAAGTTGCCTCAAGGCACAACACAATCTTATGTATTAAGTCCTGCCCAGCAACACAGCTCCCATCCATCCTCACTCGTTAACGTCGTAGAGGCAGGGTGTATAGCACACGGGAACATCACATGATACCTATATTCGTGGCCTATCCAAACCACTACCTCTATTTTTAGGGGGACACAATTCAATCCACGACACTGTGAATCAGGATGCACTCCAGGGTAGTGAGTTCGGTTTTGGTGAGGTAGCAAGCAGTCAGAAGCCTACTTCCCATAAGACAGGATGGAGCTAATAATGGCCATGTCAGAGAAAAAAGAAAGTGGTTACAACTATTAAATAGAATGAATAATAGAACTCATCACCAAAAGGAGATACAACTAGAAACGAAAAGAAGCTTGAGTCACCCCAGTAGCGGTTACACAGGAGCAGGCATAAGACTGGTGTTTGGAATTTAGCAGTCACAGAGCCTAATAGGTTGTCAGAGAAAGAGGACAGGTGGCCAGATTCCAGCAGGCAGAGCTTCAAGGCTCCACACCTTTGCGAGTTTAGGCTTTGTAGCCATTGAAAAACACCATCTAAGCAACCTAAGAGGCAGTGGGTTTAAGTTCATCTGGAAGGAACAATTCGGGAAGGGTGGATTTTGCTATATGTGTTTTCCACAACAACCAAAATGAAATAAATTACTTAAAAACAAAAGAAAAACATTGTCTGAGGATCCCTGGTGGCACAGTGGTTTAAGCGTTTGGCTACTAACCAGATGGTTGACAGTTTGAATCCACCAATCGCTCCTTGGAAAACACTGAGAGGAAATTATATTCTTTTAGAGTTGCTGTAAATCAGAATTGACTGGCTCACAATGAACTTGTTTGTTTACTTTTGGGGGGGTGGGGTGAGGCTTAGTTTTCTTGCTGATGGGCACCCTAAAGGGCCAAACCACTGCCAAGAAGTCGATTGTGACTCACAGAGACCCTATAGACAAAGCAGAACCACCCTACAGGGTTTCCAGGGTACACCTTACAGGTTTGAGTAGCTGATCTTTTGGTTAGCAGACACAGCACTTAATCACTGTACCACAGCACCCAGGAAGAGAAAAAGGTAGGTCCCTCCCAGCCCTGAAACAGAAACCCCCAAACAAAACAAAGCCCTCATGGTCTGTATGCACCCCTTTTCAAACACCACAACCCTCTGCTGCAATCAGACAAAAAAGAACATGAATAAGAGATTGATGATCTCAGTGCAGCCAAGAGTTGTATTTAATAAACCAATGAGTTTTCTGAACACACACACATTTTTATTGATGCTTTAATTCAGCTGCAGAAAGGATGATATATAAATGCTTTAACAGTAAACAGATTTGTCAGCTTGTAAAAGATTATGCATATAAAATACAGAAAAATGAAATTGTATTCACTCAGTACTAAATGAGAATTACAGAAAAATAAACTCAGAAATTTTTTCCAAAAACACAATATAGAGTTTGAGAGGAAATAGTGTAGGGCAGATCCTGTTGGAAGAACTGTTGATGATCTTAATTATTGTTGGGTAAACCTTCTCTGGAATACATAGCCACAGTTGTTTGTAGGTGAGATTCTTATGGGCTCTACTCTGAAGACTCCAAATGAACATCTTTAATGCAATTGGTTTTAAATGTTAAGGGCTCTTTTTTCATTCTGGGCTCTCAACCACGTTAGAAATGCTGAGTAAGAACACCAAATGGTCCCAACCCATCGGGAACAGATGACCGGGAACATCAAAGACATGAGGAAAAATCAGCCCAGGAAATAGAAGGACCCATGAGTGGGAGACTGCAGCAGCAGGAGACCAGAAGAACCAGGTGTTGCCCAGCCACCACCAAAGGCAGCCGTGATGGGGAACACAGTGTGGAGTCCCCGAGGCGACATGAGGAAATGAGGTATGCAGGGAAAGACCAGAACCGATGGTCTGACAACCGGGGCGATTCCTTCGGAACATGGTCCGTGTGCTTGCTGCTTACCTTGACCTGAAACCAATACTGAGGTCAGTTCTTCCAACAAGAGTGGACCGGACTTGGGGACTCGGTGTGAACATGTGGTGTATGTACTATACGGTTTTATGCATTTATAGAAGGTTGTCCTACCTGTTTCTTTCAGATGAGGAAGGAAAGAGTGGAGAGGGTGTGCATTAAGAGGATACTGGAAGAGTGAAAAAGAAGAATGTGCTGTCACAGGATGAGGCGGGCAGATGGATTTGCAGATAAGCAGACATGCAAAATTGATTTGGATAGTACGCTTTCACTAAATCATAATTTTTTAGAAAAAAACTTTAAAAAGTGGTGAGCAAAAGTATCATTTCCGAATTTTTTGTGTCCTGTGGGTCCCCAAGATTTAAGTTTCATAGAATTGTTTAGAAAAAGCCTGAATTTCAAAGATCTCTTTCAGAAGTTGAGACAAGAGACAGCTAATCGCCAAGAAGGGGAACGTATTATCATTTATTCTCACTCCTTCCCATCTGCGTATCTAAGAGCGTACAAGGTCCAACAACTAAGTTTGCAAACTGAATTGTTTTAAGTGCCTTTGTGTCTGGTGGCATAGTGACAAATTCATGAACTTAATTGTAAGGGAGTTTCAGGTAGTAAACAAATAACTGTATTAGAATACCTTCCCTACTCACTTGATCTGGGCCCACAATGACTCTTTTTTTTTTCTTACCCAAAGATAAAGGAAATATTGAAAGGAAGACATTTTGATGATATTCAGAACATCAAGAGTAATCTAACGACAGCTCTGATGGCTATTCTAGAAAAAGTTCCAAAATTGCTTTGAAGGATAGACGAGAGGTGCTAGCGTAGTGTGTAGCTTCCTAAGGGGAGTATTTCAAAGGTGACTGTAGTGACTGATACTCAGCAACACAATATGTAGAGTATGTAGCACTTTTTCTAGGATGAGTTTACAAACTTAATTGGCAAACCTCGTATTTTCTATATAGGAGATATTTGTCACTGAAGTGTGTTCGTTGGTTCATTCATTTTATTCATCTATTCTAAATTTATGCTAGAGACATTTTCAAGGAAATGTTACTTACAGTCATTACAGTTTTTAAAATTTCTTCTACATTTTATTTGACTTTATGTTTTCGACAGAAATCATGGCAATACTACCATTATACAGATCAGGAAACTGAAAGAAAAGAGCCAATGCACTTAAAATGCAGGCCTCATTCCTGTCTCAATATTTTGATTAGATTCTCATTACATATATACATATATGTAATCCTCCCCCCCCCACAGAGTATTTTACCAAAGTAAAGGACACATTGGGGAACCAATCTGTTGATTTAGCAGGTTATGTTACCTTTTTGTCGTTTATTTACTGTTGTTTTTGTTCTTAAGTGCTGTCCAGTTTGGTTCCAAGTCACAACAGACTTGTGTATAACAGAATGAAACACTACCCAGTTCTGCACTATTCTCATGATTTGTCATTGTGCTTATACCCTTTTTGCAGCCACTGTGTCAATCCATTTCAAATGAGGGTCCTCTTTTTTTTCTCCTCCCTGCACCTTGACTTTACCAACCGTGATGTCCTTCTCCAGGGACTGATCCTTGCTACTAACATGTCCAAAGTAAGTGAAATGAAATCTCACCATCCTTGCTTCTAAGCATCATCCTAGCTATTCTTCTTCCAAGACAAATTTGTTCATTCTTCCAGTAGTCCATGGTGTATTCAATATTTGTTACCAGCACCAGAATTCAAAGGCATCAATTCTTCTGTGTACCTTATAAATTGCTGAACACTAAAAAACCTGTGCCACTGAGTCAATCCTGAATCCTGGTGACTATAGGTCAGAGTAGAACTGCCCCATACCATTCTAAGGGTCACCTAGTGGATGCTAACTGCTGACCTTTTCGTTAGCAGCTATAGCACTGCACCACTATTCCACATATTACGTGATTGAAAACACCACAGGCTGGGTCAGGTGTTCCTTAGTCCTTAAAGTGATCGCTTTGCTTTTCAACAGGTTAAAGAGGTCTTTAGTGGCAGAGTGCCCAATGCAATATGTTGTTTGATTTCTTGAATGCTGCCACCACGGATGTAGATTGTGGTCCAATGACATCCTTGGCAGCTTCAATCTATGTACCGTGATGACACTATTTTTCACATGTGTCATTTGCACAGACTCTCATTGAATATTTACAATCACTATGTGATAAGCTGTGTCGTGTTAGTATCCTCAATTTACAAATAAGCCAAACAAGCTGCAAGAGGTTAAAGTCTTAGAGTAATCAACACAACCAAGTTCTTTGGACTTCAAGTCCGGGAGTGTTTTCATTGCGTACCTCTAAATTTTCAAGAGATACAGTAGATATTAAGACTGCATTTTAGCTGTGATACTGTCTCTTTAATACAATCACTGTCTTTATGAAATGATTGACCTTTGAGAATCCTCCCAATTCCAAAATATGAATTCCAGAAGCTTGCTTATGTTTGGGAAGTATTCTTTTTCATTCTTTCTTGGTTTCGAAATTCACTTGTTTTCATAAATACTACCCTAGGACTGCATGTGTGGCCAGGTACTGTTCATAAGAAATATTATTGTTGTTTTCTTGTTTTGAATGTGTGGTCACAGAAGTCTGTTTTAAGACTCAATAAATCTGTTCTTTTGGGGTCAGCCTGGCAGAGAGACTGTGGTCAAAATTCTACCCCTAACCTTAACTTCCTTCAAATTCTTGGCACTCAAGTGCCTCGTTTCCAGTGGGCCTTACATGAACTTCTTTAGGTGTCCTAGTTTTCTTTTCCCAAAAAATACGTAGATCATTTTTCTCTTTGGTAAAACACCCATAGCCTTAAAGGTCAAGTTTAAACATTTCCTTCTCTGTGAAATGTTAGTCAGTCCCTCCCACTGCTTTTCATGTACTCTATCCATTTCTCCATTAGAGAGCTGATGGCCTTTTACTATAATTATTTATGTACATGTCTGACTCCCCCCTTAGATTATCAACAACTGAAGAGCAGGAATTATTCTGATTCATCTCTGTTCTTCCCTCTTAAGACCACCAAAGTATCAAAGAGCAGACTTACAGAGGAAGATGGGAAACTGTATGCAGAACTGGGATCTCAATCTCAATTCAATGGTTTTTAATGTATTGTATAATTTTTTCTAATAATTTAATCCATAAAATGTTAATAGTTAGTATTAGCCAAGTTGCAGCATCTTCTCTCATTTTCTCATTTCTAGTCCATATTTCTCTATTATATTTGGAGAAGAGGTGATTAATATGATTATACCCAGAAGTAACTTCTTCTCAGTTACTTGGCCCTCCACATTGCTGACATCACTTAGAAATATTAAGATTTTTCTCTCCTTGTTTATGGTGCTATCTATGAGGTCTGACAAGTCTGTGAACTTCATTGTTCTTAGTGCTACATACCTCATTGCTGAAAAATCACTACAGTTACCTTTGAAGCATTCCCCTTGCCTAGTTTACCCTTCAAAGCAATTTTGGAACTCTTCCTGGAATGGCCATTGTTCATGACGGCACAGTGGTAAGTGTGCGAACTTATTTATGTAGCCGTCTGTGAGGGAGTTTCTAGCCAGTAAACAAGTAACTGTATTGGAACACCCTCCCTACTTACCTGATCTGACCCCCGGTGACTTTTTTCTTTACCAGAAGATAGAGGAAATATTGAAAGGAAGACATTTTGATGACATTCAGGACATCAAGGATCATATGATGACAGCTTTGATGGCTGTTTCAGAAAAAGATTTCCAAAATTGCTCTGAAGAGTGAACTAGGTGCTGGGGTTAGTGCATAGCTTCCCAAGAGGAGTGCTTTGAAGGTGATTGCAGTGATATTTGGCAATGAGGTATGTAGCACTTTTTCTAGGATGAGTTCATGAACTTAATTGGCAAAACTTGTATGATATTATTGATACTGGCACCAATAACTGGGAACACGAGGTGGAGGGGGGAGATTTACAGGTCAAGCTGGACCAGCTATGCAGTAGCAGCAAATAAAAGAAATAAAGTTGAAGTCTCAGTGGCCATTTATTTCTCGTATAAATATTTTGTGTTTATATGAGTGAGAAATGTTTTCTTATTATAATTTTCTTTTACAGAACAGTTAAGGGGTCATCTTGTAGTTATGCCAAGTAAAATATGTGGAAGACGAGATATCCATACCAGAGAAGGACAAGCTTAAGGGATTTCAAAAGATGTTTTTTAACAAACGCCTGGAAACTCTTGCATCCACTCCATTGGACAAGAAGTTAGTCACATGGTCCCAACATATTCTCAAGGGAAACTGAGACCATTCTCCCTTGAAATGTGTATGTTCTCAGGAAGATGAAAATAAAATGAACTTGACATAAGAAATTGTCTCTATTTTATCATATTTTCACATACTGCCCTGCTCCTTACTTTCCCGTAACTCTATGGCATAAAACAGTATTTCTCTTACTGTCCTATTTCTTAATTTCCCTTGACTCCAGGTATAAAACAGTATTTTCCGAAACAAAAGAATAACTAATCTAAACCAAATCCATTGCCATCAAGTTAATTCCAACTCATAGTGACCTGATGGGACAAAGCAGAACTTCCCTACTGGGTTTCCAGAAAGCAGCTGGTGAATTGCACTGCCAGCATTCTGGTTAGCAGCTGAGCTCTTAAACACTGCACCAGAGGGAACAATAATACAGGAGAGAAAAAAAAAGGAAATTAGATGGGGGGATTGACTGTTCTGAGGGTCTAAAGAGGAGGTACAAAAAGAAAGTAGAAGTTCAGAGGAGATGTCTGTATGGATAGAATCTAGATCCTAAATCATCCCAGTTCTGAAATCTTTACCTGTCTCTCTCCCCCTTTCTTACCGGAAACCCAGTGGCATGGTGGTTAAGTGCTACAGCTGTTAACCAACAAGTCATCAGTTCAAATCTTCCAGGTGCCCTTTGGAGACTCTCTGGAGGTGGAGTCAGAATTGACTGGAAGGTACTGTTTTTTTTTTTTTTTTCTTTTTTAATCTCTGTCCTACACAGAGTATCTTTCTCTAGCACTTCCATGAGAAAACTAGGGAGGTCACACTTTAAGAAAACTTTACATCCAAATCACAGATACTATTTTGCCTGAAGAACAATCTCTACTACTGCACACCATATCCGCACAAAAGACAGTTCTTTCTAGCAAAGAAATGAGTGTCTCGTGAAGTTTGTGTTCCCCATGGGAGGCAGAGAGTTTGAAAACCAGAAACTACTCCCCTCTGAGAGTTCCCTGTGAGTGAGGTGAGGACAGATAATCACAAAGATGCTTTCCAAGGATGGCTAATAACTCTCAAAGATGGTAAAGACTAAACTGTATGTAGAAAGAAGGGTTTTAGGTGCAGTGACTTAAGCTGTAAAGATAGTGTTGCCTTCACGGAGATGGAATTTTTTTGTTGTTACAAACGACAGTTTAATCTCTTCCCCTAACGTCTGTCACTGTCAGGATCTGGCTATGGATGAGGTTTATTACAGTGTTTAGTCAGTCCTAACTTGGGGTAGGAAACAAGGAATACATGTTGACATTTCTAACGTTCTAATTTTCTGAACTATTTGGTACACCCTGACTTCCTAGCCTATGGCTGGAATTCTTCTGTAACATTTTATGGTTAAGGAATGTTTCAAACTGACTGATACTCTTCAATTCTGGGCTCACCCGAGTTTTAAGTAGGAAATTTTCTAAGAATGGTGACAATTGGTGTTTGGTTCTCTAGGTCTAAGCTACTGTTCTTGGTTACTTAGAAGGACTCGAGTATCTAGTATTTGATGTTTACATATTGCCAGATTTCAGAAAGAATTTAAAATTCAAAACTCATTTGGACATCCAAGATTATGTTGATCAATCTGTCCTCAATCTTGAATTTCAATTTGCATCATCACTTCTTTTGTAAATAGTCAAGGTCTAGTAAATATCTCCTTAACTCATCAATCTAGTTCCAAATGCCGTCTTGTCTTTCCCCTTTCTGTTTTATGAATTAATCCACATTTTATGTTCTCATCTTCCTCACTTAATTTTCCTTGCAATCTTGCTTCTATTTCAACAACTCCATTGCCTTAAAGGATTCCTCGGTTTAACACAGGAGACTAGAGCTGTACATATTGTTAACATGCTCAGCTGCTAATAAGTTTGGAAGTTCGAGTTTACCCAGACTTTATGGAGTAACTTTAAAGAAAATCCTTGTGAACTCTCCTGAAAAAAAACACCCACTGAAAAGGCAATCAGCATATTTTTATTAGACACATAGATAGGGTCACCTTGAATTACAGTTGACTTGGTTACAACTGGTTTTAATCCTAAAACATTGTATCTCAACTTATGATTGCCCTCAGCTTCCCTAGATCACATATTTAGGTTGTTTTCAATTTTGGTAAATCAATAAATGAACCTATGGCAAAGATGGTATCTGAAGACTGAGTTAGGTTTCAAATAGCAAAGACTGAAATAAAAGAGGGGAAAGGACATTTTAAGAATATGCACCAGAATATGCGAGTCACAACATCTACTGTGTAAAAGAGGCTGTGCCTTTAATGTACAAAGACTAAATTATAATCTCTAAGAGCTGTGGCTTCTAACCAAAAGGTCTGCGGTTCAAATCCACCAGTGCTCCTCTGAAACTCTGTGGGGCAGTTCTGCATTGTCCTCAGTTACGAGACAGAGTCAACTAACAGCAACTTATGTTATTATTGTATATTGGTGAAACAAGAGATGTAATTATAGTAAAAGTTCTAGTGATTAACAAAGTCAAAAAGTATTTAAAAATGACATATTCTGTACTTTTTGAAAGGACAAGTATTTTTCCAAAATAGGCTTGTTGGGAAAGACTTCATGATAGATGCAAGGGTTAAAAGCCATCTGGAAATGTCAGTAGGGATCAGTTATCAGATGGAAGTATGTCAGCATCACTCTGCAGGTATTAGAGAAGATCACATGTGGTCCCTCGGTGATGTAAATGATTAGATGCTTGACTATTAGCCAAAACCTTGGATGTTGGAGCTGACCTAAGAAGAGCCTTAGAAGATAGATGTGGTGATCTGCTTCTGAAAAATCGAGTCCTTGAGAACATGATAGAGCGATTCTACTCTGCACACATGGGTCGCCACAAGTTGAAATCAACTCAGTGGCAACTATCAACAATAATACAGCACATTAGGACACAATGTAAATAGAATAGGGTCTATAAAGACATTTGGGAAATAACGTAGGAAAGTTTGGCTGAAGATAGCTTCAGAGAGAGTTTTTTTTTTTTTATAGCAGGCTGAGAAATCTGTAACAGAAGTGAATTTGGACAGAAGTGAGTCTCTGATGATTTAGAACAAAATGATCCTTTGTCTTGAGTCTATAGTGATCTGACATGGCAAGTTCAAACCTGCTGTTTCATCAGGTGAAAGAGTCTGTGAGTCAATTAGATGTTTCTGTTTAACTCATCCAATTAAGTCACCTAGGTTTATTATGCAATACCAGCTGAGAAAGCTGCCCTTTGTCTTCTAAGCTAGGGTAGTCTTGCTCTTTCTAGGCATCTACCTTACACAGAAATGTATCAAATATTCTCCCATTTTGAGTAATAAGGATTATGAAAGAAAAAGTTGTGCTATTAAATAAAAAGAAGAAATATGTATATATTAATTTAGACCTGGAAAGGTCTTTGTCAAGAGGTTTTCAAACTGGATATGAAGATTTCACTCTAAAGGAAACCTGTTGTCGTTGGGTCAACTCCAACATTTATCGACCGTGCAGGGCAGAGTAGAACTGCCCCATAGAGTTCCCAAGGAGCAGCTGGTGAATTTGAACTGCAGATCTTTTGGTTTGTAGTCTTAGCTTTTAACCACTTTGCCACCAAAGTTTCTTATTGAACAGGTAGTAAAAAGTTGACATTAATGAAGTTTCTGAATAAATAAATAAGTAACCTGCAAACAATTCATTTTGAGCACTTGAGCAAAACACTTTGTAAATATTTTTATTTCTGTTGATCTGAAAGCCTTTCAGACTTTTCGGTAAATTGTGGTATCTGCCTTAAAAAAATATACATGTATTTTCCAAATGCCCCCATGTATTAATGCCCTGATCTGCTCTGATCATTGGCTGTCATATCATTCTTATTTGACAAATGAGAGAAGCTTGACTACTATTCCACATGGTTGAAAATAAATGAGTTTGAAATTCAAGAACCTTTATTTAAAACAGAACTGGAAGAGATGATAGGTTGCCATTAAAAAATGTAATCAACTATATGGAAACCAGATTTTAAAAAGACGACTTGTTCACAGGTTTAGTCTATTGAGCTTACTGCTGCGGCTCAGTTCTAGAAGCAAAGTGGTGGAGCTCTGGAAAGACACTTTTAAGGTCTCATTCATTTATATGCATTTTAATGGATTTATAATTGGATTCATGATTCCGGCTGGAAAGCAGAACTAGGAAGTAGGGAAAATGTATCCCTGGGGATTTCCCTTTTAGGCATCATTGAGAAAAAAGCCACACAGGGTAACAAGAGAGAGATGGGGATTGATATCCCTAAAATTGAAGAATGCAAGCAACCAAATATGTTTCAAAAATCATACTTAAAAAATCAAACATCTGCCGTCTAGCTGGAGAGGGTGATGCTTTTGACCTTCTGAGCCTGATCATTAGTGCGATTACCGGTTCCAACCTGGGCTAAGCCATTTGATTTGCATTAACTGGATGTATTATGAATAGAAGTCAAGCTGGCTATTGCAATAAATGAAATATGGAGATCCCATTTGCTTCTCTGGCAGAAACCCAGTATCTTTTCCTTTTCCCTTTTCCCCTCCACAATCAACACAGCTGGGATCCTGCATATGTAAACAAGTAGTGCCGCTTGAAGTTTTTTTTCTGCTTCGTCTTCCTCTTCCATTCGACTGTTTAATGATGATAACTTCTGCTAATTTCAAATTGATTTTTAACATATTTCCTCATGTTGAGAAGACAAAAACTGTGATTTACATCAGCAGAATGCCTAGGGACGTCAGCTTATTTTGTGTAGAGATATCTAGTCAATTCTGATAATAGAACTTGCAGTGTCGGGCAATCACCGTGGTTCTGTAAGGGCTATCTAATCGTTGAACAAAAATTGAATTATGAAAATTTTACTGAGCCAGAGACCATTACAAAGTCCTTTATTAGCAGCTCTCCGACTGCTGTGCTCTTCAGGCACTTTGCTGGGAAGATGATTCTATTTCTCAGAAATTCTTTCTAAAGCTTAGTCCCGTCCTGCCTGTTCACTCTCCGCAGACAGCTGGAACAGGTAATTAAATGATTGTTCTATGTCCTTTAACGCAGTGATTCCTCGTGATTTCTTGGGCTCTTCTTCTCAGGCCCTCTGCCTTCCCATCAGGGCTTGGTGCATCAGATGCACTGCCGTCTAGGTCCTGGCTGGCCCGTCTTTCGTTCTCCTTTCCTAGGATCCTACACTCACTGGCTTTAGTTTACTTCTTCGAACATATTTTGTCACCTTACTGTCTTACCCAGAAACAGATCATTCTTCAAATTGCAGCAGAAACTTCCCTTTTCCCTCCTTTCTGCAAATTAGTGACAGTCCTTTCCTTCACCTCTCCCCATGCACTCAAACTCTTCTACAAACCAGAGATCAGTTGAATTGCATGTCAGCCTTTACTCTGCCACCTCACTGTTTATGTTTGCTCACTCTTCACTCATGCTGTTTTACAGTTTTACCAGTGACTTGTGATTTCATCAATTAATTTCCTGGGTGAATGTTTCTCTTCCAATAGAATACAGCTTCCTCCAGGATCTTCTCCATTTCTTCTGGCTCCTTTACACCACCTAGGGTAGGAACATCAATAAAGGCATTTAATTAGCTATTATTTTCCAGAGCTGTATTTTGCTGTGTTTTTTCATTGCCTGGTTCCTTAACTATAATGGTCTTTACAGCCCTGAGGTCACTTGCGGTGCCCTTCCTGTCCCTTGCTGCTGCTATTATTGTCACCACATTAAGCTCTTCTTTTGTGCCGGATGCCATCAGTTTCTGCACGCCAGATCGGCTGGAACAGGTTCTGTGGGTCCCCACGGCTCCACTGCTGTCAGGGGGAGCAGGAAAATTAGCAGGCACTGAAATCATGTCATACGTGTACACAGAACACCCTCATGAAGCACCTTGTTCCCCACATGACTGTGGAATTTTCTTGTCGTTAAGTTTTTTTTAAAGTTTATTAAATATGATTCAAACACAGATATATATATACACACATATGTGTGTGTGTATATATATCTATATCTATATGTTGAAGTTGATTCAGACTCATAGTGGCCCTATAGGACAAAATAGAGCTCCCATAGGGTTTTTAGGGCTGTCATCGATATGCAAAAGAACCCTAGGTACACTGTAGTTTAAGCGAGGGACTGCTAACTAAAAGGTTGGTGATTTGAAACCCCAGTAGCTCGATGAGAGAAAGTCTGTCCCACGGAGGTGTATGAATGTGGAAATGCTCTGGAGCCAATATAAATGGGATTGAGCTTGATGTCAGTTTGGGGAATTTTCACCAAAGCCAACTGCTTCATCTTGCTCCTGCAAAGTGTGGATTTGAGAGGAAGACTTTTCAGTTAACAGCAGAGCTTGTAACCGCCGTGGCAGAAACACAGCCCTCATACTGACCACCCAGCTGGTGGCTCCTTGGCTAGGCTGACTTTTTTGAAAATCACTCCCTTACTTTTCCTTACAGTTCTATCACCAGCTGTGCTTCACTAAACACTATGGTTTGCCCTTTTGTTTTTATTATCTTGTAATAACTTTGAAAAGTCAAGATCAATTGCTTCCTAAGTAATTACATATGACTGCTTCAGTAGGCTTCCTTATTCCATAGTTGGACTTTAGTTTACATTATCATTCATATCAGTATCTACATCCATGCGTATATGTGTACGTCTTTTAAACGTCTTCCCTATGCACACATGATTTTAACATAGATTACATTGGTCCCTAATTATCATCTTGACCTCTGAGCCATTAGGCATAGAAAGATCTCTATTATCTTTAGGTCTTCAAATTTTGGAATAAATGCAAATCTGTAACACTGAAGTCAAGAAGAATTAAGATATAAAAGATACTTGAATATCCTAATGATTGTGGATACTCAATGAATGTAAAGGAAAAAAAAGAACTACATTTTTAAGGGGCTATTATAAAATCTATGAAGATTCTTTTCAGAAAGACTTTTTTTTTCATTCCAGGAAGCACTCCAAAGGATAATGTTCAGTAAAATTCAGGCAGTAATTTTCTACAGAGGGGTTCGAGTCATTTGCAAACATTATCTTCTTAATATAGACTCTTGAGAGTATTGAATGGTGGGTAAGTTATGATAATCTTATTTCAAACCAAACAAAAAAGACAAAAAGGGAGGAGGAGGATGAAAAGTAATCATGTTCAGTAAGAATGTAGCCTAACAAGCAATCTACGACTTCCGACTAAGAATTCACCGTCTCTGATACAGGACAGCTGATTAGTCGATGCCAAGCATACACCTGAAAAAACAAAGACAGAATCCTTGAAAACTGGCAAAAGTTTATCACAAATTTGAACTTCAAGTAAGACAAAAGCGTGGAAACCAGCTAAGAAATGTAAGGCATAGGTCTTATTCGAAACAGTGACTGTAAGCATCGTCTTCCTAGTGAAAGACAAAGGGTTTTAAGCATTACTAAACAAAACCATCATGTGGATAATGTCATGGCACAGGATGGTTAGGTTTGAATTGGTATGCTATCACCTTGGACACAAATGGCAGGAGTGTATTTTATGATGAAGTCAACATAAAGACACAGTTAAGGTCCATTTACAAAAGGCTGAAGTCTGCCCTGTAATGCCTATCACTCATATTTATCCACTTCTCAATTCAAATGAAGAGCTTGAATGATACCCAGTGCTTAAACACAATAGCTGTGTTTCAGGCAAAAGGGCATTACGATCTGAAGCATGAATCTGAAGAGGCACTCTTCTTTAGCTATCTCTAAATAAGCTATTATTTATGTTATGCCTAAAAAAGGTCAGGAAAGTACATTATTGCTGAAGCAAGGCGAATATGATACTTTAACTTTGTTTCAGCGGTGAGTATCTGAGTGTAAGTCTTCAGAATTATGATGATAACACAAGAGCCCCTCTTTCCCTGAATTAAAATAGGAACTGTAACAAATACATTAAATTGCCAGTAGAATACTATTCACCATGACGATGAGTTTAGTATTGTCTAAACAGGGGTGAAATACCAATAAGATCCATCCAAGCTCAAGGGCACAGTGCAAAATAATAAGAGCAGCACACTTTAAAAAAATGTATCTATCCCTAACGCTCCTAGTGTTTCTACTGTCCATACTACCCCAAATCCATTTCCATAAAGTCAGTTCAACTCATAGTGACCCTACAGACAAGATACAACTGCCCCCCCATGAAGTTTCCAAGGAGCACTGGTAGGCTTGAACTTGCAGACCTTTTGATTAGCAGCCTGAGTACTTAAAACCACTGCACTACCTGAGTTCTCACTGCTCATACTAAGGCTTATTAAATAGGAGAACATGTCTTGTAGTTAACAAGTTTGTGTTTAAAAGCAGGTGCTTAGAAACAGAGAGATCACATTAGCTTAGAAGGCCAAAGACAGTTTACCTAGCTAGACTGACAAAGGACCTTGGGAAAGTAAATACAAATTCATTCCATAATAAACCCAAGCCAAACCAAACCCGTTGCCACTGAGTCAATTCTGACTCATAGTGACCCTGTAGGACGGAGTAGAATTGCCCCATAGAGTTTCCAAGGAGCACCTGGTGGATCTGAACTGCTGACCTTTTGGTGTGCAGCTGTAGCCCTTACCCACCGCACCAACAGGATTTCCTCATTACATAATACAGAATGTACAAAAACTGCTGAAATGGTGTCAAGCTCCAGTAAGGACTTTTGTTTCCATTGGGGGGAAGAAAAGAAGAAAGGAAGAATGAGAGGATCATTTGGTGATGCAGTGGTTAAGAGCTTGGGCTACTCAAAAGCCGGTAGTTTGAATCCCCCAGCTACTCCTTGGAAACCCTATGAGGTAGTTCTATTCCTGTAGGGGTGTTGAGTCCAAATTGACTAGACTGCACCGTTAAGCTTATTTGACATTCTCTTGATAATTTGCTTAGCTACTGGTTTGTTAATGGCTCTCGTTCACCTTGTAAGTGCTATTTAATCCATTTAAGTCACCTCAAAGCAACCAAGAAGTAGTTGTTTTAGTACTTTGAACTCATAGATGTATCTACATTTTTGTTTCTTAATGCACTCAGCATAGCAGATTATTTTTGAAAACGGTGAGGTCAAAAAGTTCATGTATAATTCCCATGCATGTTTCGGGATAGAGGAAAAATAGAAAAAAAAAGTATAAATTTGTGTTTCTACAGCTTATCCAAAAATGTCCGTATTACTATGGTGAGATCACACCAGTCTTGAGAAGTGTATTGTCACACATGGATCTGAATTTACTTACAAAAACAATTGAAGAATGTACTGAGAAATTGCTAATGGCTGGCCTAAGATGCTAAGCTTCTCAAAGTTATAAATATGGTGTTGCTTTTACCAGACCATTAACTCTGTGACAAAGAAATAATGTCTTAATCATCTCATTTTTTTTTTTTTTTGTATGTTTTGCATGCAGTAGTTACCCCAGTGCTGGACTGAGTAAATGCAATTGAACCAGTCTGAAGTGTTTTTACACACCAATTTATTTAAGTTGACTCTCCAGACTGGTTCTCTCTAGCTTTATAAAACCTGAACTACTCACTAAAAACGGGTATAATCTTACCAAGAGTAAACAAATGCCATGAGGATTCAACGAGACTGTATGTAGAAGTGCTCTCATACTACTTAATGCACGGTAGATGTGAATTCCTAGGCTGTCATCTCCCTCCTGTAACTCATCTGCAGACCCTGTAGATTGTTTGTGGAAAGTACTTCCTTACCTTCCTTCTTCTCTCCTGTCACCAACTGAACTATGTTCCCCCCAAAATGTGTATAGCTGTCTGGCTAGGCCATGTGATTCTTGGAACTGTGTGATATTCCTCCACACTGTAAATCCTTCCTTTATGAGATTAACGAGGATGGATGGGCCGCAGCTCCGTGGGTGAGGCAGGATTCAATGTGTAAGATTGTTCTGAGCCATGAGGTAGTCTCTTCATTCATATATAAAGGAGAGAAGCTAGCAGAGAGATTTAGAAACCTCATACCATCAAGAAGCAGTGTCAGGAGCTGAGTATATCTTTTGGAAAGGTCCTGGGTCTCCGCACCTCAAAATCTCCCAGTCCAGGTGCCGATGGACAAGGACCTTCCTCGAGGGCCAGCAGAGAATGTCTTCCCCTGGAGCGGACACCTTGAATCTGGATTGTACCCTACTGAACTGTGACAACATAAAATTTCCCTTTTTAAAGCTGTCTACTTGTGGTATTTCTTCTAAAGCCACACTAGAGGACTAAAACATCTCCTATTTCATAAAAGCTTCTCTAACTTACCATAGTTTCTCACCTGGAATGAGGAAACTAGCTCCTAACTGGTCTCCCATTTCAGTCTTACTCCTTTCTATTCTAATAGAAGCTTCGCCACTCAGCCAGGAGTCACTTTGAAAACTGAACATCACCACAGTAATTTGGTGTTTAAAGTCTTCTGAGGGCTCAGCAAAGACCCCAAGATAAAGGTAGGTGCCTTAACATGGTTCATTCACCAAACTCCTCTTTGATCTGAGGCCATCTCTGTCTCAGGAGTGCACTTAGACTTTGGAAAGAGGGCTGAAAGAACCAGGACACGTCCTGCCCTGGAGAAACTCTCTCCCTCTAGCATTCCATGAGTAACAAAAAAGAGCCTTTGTGGACGAGGAACTGCAAAACAAACAAACAAATAACGAAGGATGCAATGAGC
This sequence comes from Heterohyrax brucei, assembly GCA_028571685.1. NCBI lineage: Eukaryota > Metazoa > Chordata > Mammalia > Hyracoidea > Procaviidae > Heterohyrax > Heterohyrax brucei. Next base: position 13,330,641 of record CM053164.1, on the reverse strand, counting down.
TCCATGAATATACATTTAATAAATAACATCTATGCAAACATTTAATAAATATGTATTTATTTATACATCAGTTTAATGAATACACATTTCTTGAAGCTAACATTGTCATAGCTTGTAGTCTGTAGTTTTCCACAAACCTGAAGCCAGAAAAAACAGAAGTACTTAGATCAGATTAGACTATAGCTCAATATCTGCAACAGGACTCTCGAAAATTGCTTTAGTCTCTGTCTTTGGACCTTGTATGTAAAATGAAGTGCTTGAAGCAGGTGGTTTCTCAGTCTTAAAAGACATTTGCTTTGTTCTTTGATGGTGTGTGCTTATCGTACATGCAAGTGATATCAAAACTGAAAGGTGAACTCCAGGGTTCTGCTTCAGAAAAAAAAAAAAAAATTCATCTAATATGTGAGCCCGGTAGGGACATAGTCAGTGCAGCCATTTTCATCAATTATGATAATGAAACAGCATATTTATTTTCAGCTTGTTTATGTCATTCATAGATGTCGTACACTCAGAGAGAGGGGACCTCAGAAACAGTGCAACCCAAGAGAGTACCACTGGTCACGTACGATACTGGGTTTTATGCCACAGTGTAATCACGTGCCACACTGTGACATTTTAACGAGAATGTGTGAGATTTTACATCTGTTACTTCTAAATCTTGGGAGAAAAGAAAGCTACCGCAGAAAAACAAAATAAATAAAGGGAAAGAGAATGGAAGAAACAGAGGAAAAAAGAAACCTTGTTATTTAGGTTTTCTGTTTCTGACCACACAGCATGTTAATACTAATAAAAATACTGAAGGAAACAAGGAGAACTGACTTGAAGCTGAAGAAAAGAAGTTGTCATAGAGTTCTTAGCCCTAAGACCAGAAGCCAACCTCAGGGGACACTTAATACAAATGTTTAACACAATCTTTCCATTGTTTCATGTAAAATACATACATTTTACATGGATACAAATGTATATAAATACATATTTATATATTGAACATATATATTCACACTATATATTCTCTGTATATTCAATATATATATTTGTATTCTTGCTAGTTAGGCTTCCAACTTTGTTGTAACTATAATTTTTTAAATTAAATTATGATAAATGTATACATGTAATGTATGTAAACACAAATTTACAATAAATGCATGTATATGTATATATATCTTATGTATGTATATGAATATATGGATAAATACGCATTTATTTTAATTTAACTTTAAAAATCACAGTTACAACAAAGTTTAAGCAAACTGGCTGGATGCCTGACCAGCAAGAATACAAGTGCTTGTAAGCAAAGAGCAATGATCTTGGAGACGGCTTTGCCTCAGAAAACATTATAGCAGAGGACAAAGATAATTCTTAAAAATCTGCTACGTTGTCGGAACCCGTAACAGTGTTTTAAGCAGAAAACGGGAGGTTCTTTTATCTCCACGAACATTGCACCTGTGGAAAGAAATAAGACACAGTGCACTGCTGTTTTTTCTGTGTTTGTTGCTTTGTTGTGGCACCATTCTGTGTTGTGACAAGCTGTAATACAGAGAGTACGGGCAGCTCCCAGATTCCAAAAAAACCCAAACCGAGCACATTGCCACTGAGCCCAGTCCTTCTCCTAGTGACCCTACAGGACAGAGTAGAATAGCTCCCCATAGTTTCTGAGGAGTACCTGGTAGATTCAGCTGTCAATTTTTTAGTTACCAGCTTGAGCTCTTAACCGCCACGCAACCAGGATTTCTCTCCCTGAATTATGAACATCCAATTGATATATATCCTGTATTTACGAACAACCCTGCTGGAAGCCCATGAGATTAAATATTTGAGGTACATACAATGGTTTGTAGTAACAAATGGGCACTCTTTTTTTTGATACATATCAAAACACTATTATTACTGTATTATTATGCTAAGGACAATTTAGTGTATCTGGAAGGGTTTCTTTTCTTTTTCTTTTTAATGCATAGAAAGGTGTGCTATATGAGACAAACATTTGACTAACCGGAATTCAATAGGAACCTAACTGTTTTGACTTCTATATGAATTTGACTTAAAGAGAGACTTAGGATGGAACTCACTTGTGGTCTGAGGACTTCCTGTAAATAAATGACAGGCAATCCTTTTATGGGGTAGTGATATAATGGAAACTTGTGAACAGAGGACTCGCGGAGTTAGAAGAGAGGGGGAAAGGGAGGGGAGGGCGAGACGGCTGCCATTTGGTTGGTGGGGGGAAGCTATGGCCACCAGTCCCAAAGGTCAGTAGTTTGAATCCAACAGGCGCTCCTTGGAAACTCTGTGAGTCACTTCTATGCTGTCCTATAGGGCTACTGTGAGTCAGAATTGCTTAAACGGCAGTGGGCCTAGTTTTCTTCATTCAAATGAGTTTTTAACCTCAGCTGCTAACCAGGAGGTCATCAGCTGGAATCCAGCAGCCACTCCTTGGAAGCACTCCTGCTCTGTCCTATCTGGTCGTTGTTGGACTTGACAGCAACGAGTTTGATTTTGTTTTGTTTTGTTTTCATCTTTTTTGGTACTCATTCGAAGAACTGCGCTCAAATCCACGTTTCACACTAATGCTAGAACGGTGTAACGGAAATTGAAATTTGACCTCTGTCAGAACCGATAGAAAGGGAAAGAGACTTCCCCTGACATTGGCACCCTGAATTTAGACTTCTAGATCTCCAAACTATGCGAGAAGAAATTTGAGTTTGTTTAAGCCGTGGCTTGGTGGTATTTCTGTTACAGCATCACTAGATAACTAAGACCGTAAGATTCGTTTGTGAGATTTTTATGGGGGTGATCTAGAAAGCGACTGTTATTCACGTTGTATCTGTGAACAGGGGAAATAGTGAGAGGATAGGAATTGCCACGAGTGTCTTGGGAATACATGGAGCCTTGGAAATGTAGAGCTAACTCAGAAGGGGACTCCTAGAAATGAAAAGAGAATCATTTTGTACGATGACATTGTTAGAACTAAAGTCAAGCCATTCCTGAAACTAAACTCTCTCTAAACTAGGAGCTATGGGAGTCAAGAAACTCTTTGTTTTTAAAGGTATTTATTTGGCTTGCAACAAAAATTACTCACTTAGTACCAGGAGAAAAAAAATAATAGATACTGATTTAGAGTTGAATGTTTCTTAAATTTAGCAAAGTGTCACCTAAGACAGGAGAGTGTCTGTGAGCCGGCTTCACTCACTAGCCAGTAGCAAAAGCTGATTAGTTTTCGTTTCCATTGTATTTTGAGCCTAAGCTCACATGCCTATTACCAAAATTTCAAAGCTAATAGACTTAGCAGGAAAAAAAACCAGGATGCTGAAGAATTTATTATGATTTTTTTTTAAACTCATTGCAGATTTCATTGAAAGAAACCTAATTCAAAACTGGCTAATTTGAAAAATGGGAGGACAACCTAACCTGTGTACAACAGAGTCTACTGCTTGTGGACTTGACTTGACTCTCGACTCTGACAAGGATGTAAACCCTAGTTCTAGATGCCAAGGTGAAACTGGCGTAGTGGTGAGGTGCTACAGCTGCTAACCAGGTGGTCGGTGGGTTGAATCCACTAGGTGCTCCTTGGAAACTTTGTGGGGCAGTTCTACCCCGACCTATTGGTTTACTCTGGGTCAGAACTGATTCGATGACACAAAACAACAAAAACAGCAAAGCACAGCTGAGGAAAAATGAATGGGAGATAAGATTGTGAACATGAGGGAGCTTAACCTCTCAGGCCGTTCACAGATTTGTCGTGTTTTATATATATGTGTGTGTATATAATTTCTTTTCTCTCTCAGGAAATAGTCATGTCTATCCTAAACAGCTCTTCTCTGAGATACAGCCTGAGGGGGAAAAATCACATCAGTGATACCTCCTCAGAGCACAGTGCTGTTTGGAACAGTCTGAGATAAAGGCCAAGATGGAAGTCATCGACCTGGTGACTAGGAACATGGACAGAACACCCAGTGATAGCCCTTACGGAAAACAAAAACCCTGGGCTGTGTTCAAGATCACATTTATAGTGTAGCTCAGCATGAGCTGTGTCTTGGCACCAGCTATGAAGTTTAGTTGATAGTTAATAGCATTTGATCTAGACTGCCTCAATTAGCCCATTTCTATCCTGTGATCAAACACACAGCTCACACAAAAACACATGGCCCAAATCAAGTTAGACAGAGCAAATGAGACTCCATGTCAGAAACGTATTTTTCTCCCTTGGAAATTAACTCTTGTTCCCTCTGGTGTACCCAAAGGAAGACTACCCTGGAACTGCTGTGACTCCCTGCAAGACTAATGGGGGCTGGAATAGGTTTAATCCCAAGGTAATAGATCCAAGGAGAAGCTGTGTCCTGCTGAAACTGTTCCAAGTGTAGATTACCTCTTACCCAGTGCCGTTCCTCTCTGTCCTGTTTTTTCTTAGCTTAAACCCACTTGAGTTCCATTGCTTACTGATGGCAATAGAAATCATCTCATTCAGCTGACAGTAGTGTTTCTGGAAAATGAGAGATCTATAGTAACTATGGAATCCTGTTGGTGTAGTAGTTAAGGACGTGGTTGTTAATCAAAAGGTCAGCAGTTCAAATCCATAAGACACTCTTTGGAAACTCTATGGGCCCAGTTCTATCCTGTTCAAGGGGGTCCTTATGAGTCAGAATCAACTCAAGGGCTGGGGGTTTGGTTTGGTTTGGCATAGCAGCTAATGAAAATACTGCAAAGTACTCTGGGTGTTCTGTCCAGTGCCTGGTGCGCAGTATACACAACTGGTCAAGTGTGTAGAATGCATTACCGTCTAGCTGATTCCAACTCACAGTGACCCTGTAGGACAGATTTAGAACTGCCCTATATGGTTTCCAGTGCTGAAATCTGTACGCAAGCGTGCTGCCACATCTTTCTCCAATGGAGTGGCCAACGAGTCTAAACTGTCAACCTTCCAGTTAGCAACTGAGGGCACTAACCGGTGCACCACCAGAGCTGGAATTTGAAAAGTCTAGATCTTATTAGGTTACCCTAGAATGGCAGAGAGACAGTGGAATTTTCTTTTCAAAATTTGTTTAACACAAAATTAAACAAATCTGGCCTGGATTCTTCTTGGAGTTTTACTTATTATCTTTAAATTCTGTGTATGTTTTTAAACATGAGTCTGGCATTAATAGTATTGTGAATGTTTTAAACATTTTTTTTAATAAAGATTAGAGAGCTTAAACATATACGTAGATAGATATACACGCACTTGATACATGGCTTGATAAAGCAGAGGGTCAGCAAAAAAGAGGAAGACCCTCAACAAGATGAATTAACACACAATAGCTACAGCAAAGAGCTTAGGCATAAAAATAATTGTGGGCATGGCACAGGACCAGGCAGGGTTTTGTTCTGCTCTTTATAGTATTGTTAGGAGCTGGAACTGACTCAAAGGCACCTAACAACAACACATACACACACAAAAGTTCTCAGGAGATATAACTTTTGTATATGCACGTGATGTCTCCAGAATTTTTCTGAGTGCAGGTCTTTAGAAGCTCTCCTTTTACAGACACTAACTAAAATCACAGTGCCTACTGACGTCTGCAAAAGTTTTGCCAAAGGGGCATAAAGTCAATCTAAACTTTTTTTGGTATGTCCTGAGCCCAGTAGATTTTATCACTTTTTTCCTGAGTCAAACCATGGTTCAGTAAAACCAAAAAAAAAAAACCAAAAACTCTAAAAATTATATTATCAAAATTTTTGATATATAATATTTTAAAATTTCCAATAAGCACATATATTCAGAGTGTACTAAAAGATGAGACTTGAAATTCAATGTGAAAAGCTAAGCATTGTTTGAATTTTTCAAAGAGATGCAACATGGGCTTTTCAAAAACACTTCTTTTCTTTTGTGACTTGATGAGGTCTCAGGTAAAAAGAAAGTATTTAAAGAGATCCTGAAATATTGGTCTGCAACAAAGGTGATGAACAAACACTGTGTATTGGTTTATCAGTGATATTACCAATTGGGGAGTCTCCAGTATGACATCCAATTATTTAATTTTGTGGAATGATGAAAGTGTTTATTAGACTTACTGTGTCAATGTTGATGAGGAAAACTAATGATGTGAATAGAAGCTGGGTTGCCTCTGCAAAAACAAGGAACATTATAATCACTGTGAAGTGAAAGGAGGAAACCACTTGGATTTCTCTTTCCTATTTTTGCTCTGGATTATGCCAACACTCATCTGTTCAGGCTTCAATAATGTTAATGTAAATTCTGGTGAATCTTGCACACTATCTAGGTCATTAGTAGATCCCCAAATACTCTTGGTATTAACATTTATCACCTGGAGACCTGACTACAGGACACAGAATGATGCAGGTGGCATTTGTACTTAGCTTAATTGGCTAATATATACATGCAGCTGTTCAACCAATTACTCTTTAGAAGGGAGAGGGGATGGTAGAGAGGAGGGGACAAGTGTTGGTTGAATGGATACAGGAAGTACAGAGTAGAAACGTGCAGTGTCCTGTCACAGGGTAAGCAGACAGAGTCACACAGAGGTGTGTGCTCAGAATTATACATGACAAATTGACTCGGATTGTGAACTCACAATCACAATAAAAATAAAATAAATGACATTGGGAAAAATTATCATACATGGTGTGAAACTCCTCAGTTTTGACTGTTTACTTTTCCGAAAAAAGCTTAAAAGACTGCATTTTTCTTTTTAATTTTTTTCTTCTACTAGGGTATTCATCTAAGCCACTGCATGTTCCAAATTTCCAGTCATTCAACAACTTGAAGGTTTTCAGACCAATAGCCAATGGCACACTGGTGAAATTGTCTTGTGGCTGTAGAAGCTATGTTGATTACTTTCTATTCTCAAAACTCCCCCATATAGCTATAGAACAACAGAGAGCTTACTAAAACAGGTTTAAAAATACGTGTTGTTTCTACTTATTCGTGGATTTATGCCTCTTCATTACTAAAAGCTGCTACTCTTGCATCCCTTACAAGTGTGCTATTTCACTGTTGATTTTTTCATTTAAAATGTTTCTTATTCTCAACATAGCTTAGAATATAATGTGTACATTAAATGTCATTCTTCAATTGCATCACAAATGTAAAAGCTAAAGGAGTTTAAAGGACTCATACATTCAGATTTGTGGGAGTGGTTCTGTAAACAGTTACATTTGTCTGAATCATCTAATACTAACAGCAGTTTCCCTTACAGACTATATTGTCTCCATCCTATCTCAGTTTATTTTTGTAGACACTTCACATAGAAAGTCAATGTCAAGTGCAGTCAATAGTGAATGAGTATTATGATAATCCTATAGAGAACTTTTGTTTTTGCTTCTAAACTCAAGACTTCTCTTTACTGGGTTCTTTCCATGAGATAAACCATATCTAATGAATATATATTAATGAACTAAGTGTTTCAGTTAAAACCAAGACCAAAAAACCAAAGTCTTTAGTGAAAAGTAGGAATTGAAGTTTTATAAAGTCTGATTATATGTCATTTTTGAGAAGTAGATCTAAAATATAAGGTATATTTAAAACATAACATCGAAATAAGAGAATATTGAGCAAAGAATCTTATGTAACTATGTTGTTACAAAGCAATGCTAACTTGAAGGCAAAGTATTACTAAGATAAAGGGGAAATGATGAAAGTTTCAATTTACTAGTTAAGATATAATAATGCACAAAATTCGTGCAATTTTCTGGCTTCACCGTATGCAAAGAAAAAACTGACGTATTTATAAGCCAGCCAGCCAATGCGTAAGAGAAACTAGAATAATCCATAGTCACCAAGAGAAATTTCACATGCCTCACATGATAGTTGAAAGAATAAGCCAATAAAAACTCCCTGAGGACAGAGACATGAACAAAATTATAAACAAACCTAAACTAAAGGAAGAAAAAAGAAAGATAAAAACTGAACTCAGCAACTGCAGAATAAATGCTGTTGGCAAACATATTTGTAACATTTTCTAAAATTAAACATGTTCTAGCCTATAAAACAAACCTGAATACATTTCAAAAGCTTCAAGTTGTGGAGTGTGTTGTAACAGCAATGAAATTAAGTTAGGTATAAATAATAAAGAGATATACTACAAAATGAATTTGTTTTGAAATTAAGAAATATACTTCCAAGTAGTCCAACAATCAAAGCAGAGATTAACAAAAACTAAAATATTTTGAACTGAATTATAGTATGAATTCTATATACCAGAATCCACAGGCTATTCTAAAGGAATATTTAGAAACAAATTATATTCTTAAATATTATATCTGGGGAGGGGTAACTTTGGAGATGCAGTGGTTGGGAGCTCAACTACTAACCAAATGTTGGCAGTCTGAATCCACCAGGTACTCCTTGGAAACCCTGTGGGGCAGTTTTACTCTGTCCTACTTGTTGTCAGGAAGGGTCAGTCCCTGGAGAAGGATGTCATGCTTGGTAGAGTACAGTGTCAGTGAAAGAGAGGAAGACCCTTCACAAGATGGATTGAGACAGTGACTATAATGAAGGATTGAACATTAAAAGGATTGTGGGCATGGAGTCAGACTGGGCGGTGTTTCATCCTATTGTGCACAGTCGCCGTGAGTCGAAATCAGCTAGATGACAATCAGATTTGTTTGTTTGTTTTGGTATAACTGGGGGGAAGCACTGAAAATTAGTGAACCAAACATTGATTTCAAAAATCAAAGGAGACGGTTGAGGACAAGAAGAAAGAAATAGAAATCAGTGCAGAAACTAATAAAATAGAAGACAAATAGAGATCAACAAATGGGAGCAGTAGTTCTTCAAATGACTACAAAAATGGATAAACCTCTGGTGAGACTGGTCAAGAAAACAAAAAAAAAGCCAAAATAACGAATTTCTTGGATGACAAAAATCAGTGCCTATAGATCAGGCAAGTATCAAAACAAAATAAGCAGGAACAAGTTTAAGCCACTAGAACAGAAAGCTCAGTTGACATGGGCAAAATATCCTGGAATAAAGTAACTTACGCAAACTGCCTTCCCTTTAGCATACAGAATGGAACTAGTACTGTTAACATAAGAAATTAAATTTCTAAAAATTCCAAACCCCATAAACAAAATTACAACCGAAAGAAACAAACAAAAGCTTTTTCATTGAGAAAACGTTGCTCCCAGACGATTTCATTCACAAGTTTTTCCTAAATATTCAAATATTTACTGAAGCTATAACTCCAATCATGCACAGATTCTTCCAGAAAGTATCAAGGACACACTCTTCGATTTATCTATGAACTACTATGGGTTGGTTTGCATGCCCCGGAAAGAAATCTTTAAATCCTAATCCTCAGTACCTGTGAAACTGACCTGTCTGGAGATACTATCTTTACAAATATCATCAATTAATAGGATGTCACACTGAAACAGGACGAGTCTAGCTCCAATGGGAGTTTTGTACTCATTAGAAGGAAAGAAGAGACACACAGAGAAAAAGTCAAGCGGAGACAGAGGAAGAGATTGATGTGATTTTGCCCTAAGTCCGGCTCTTACCCATTATTACCACCCCAAAAAACCAAAACCTTGTTGTCATTTGACTGCAACTCATAGCAACCCTCAGGACAGAGTAGAGATGCCTGGTAGGCTTTCCAAGTAGTGCCTGGTTCTCTGGTAAGACTTCATCTATCTGTTGACTCTGGTGAAAGGTGCTTGTCTCTTCAGCTCCAGCCTCCGTTTCCTTGGCGCTTTCCATGTACCCACGCACGTATCTTATGCTCTCTCTTCTTTCACTTGTCTGTATACTCTCTTCTGTATCTGAAAAGAGGCTGAATGAAGGCACTCTCTACATTAACACTGTCTCATTGATACAGCAAAGACAATTCATTCCTAAACCGGATTTTAACCACGGCATGTTGTTGTGTGTCCACCAGTCGCTTCCGACTCACAACAGAACTATTGTGTAACAGAAAGAAACACTGCCCTGTCTGCTGCATCCTTATGATCATTGCTATGCTTGAGCCTGTTGCTGCAGCCACTGTGTTGATAAGTGTCCTCTTCTCTTCCGCAGATCTGCTTTACCAAACATGACGTCTTTCTACAGAGGCTGGCCCCTCCTGATAACATGTTCAAAGTACTTAAGATGAAGTCTTGCCATCCTTGCTTCTAAGGAGCACTCTGATTGTACTTTATCTGAGACGGAACTGCTTATTCTTCGGTCAGTTCACAGTATAGTCATGATTTGTCCTCACCATAATTCAGAGGCACCAGTTCTTCTGTGGTCTCCCTTATTAATTGTCCGACTTTAGCATGCATATAAAGTGATTAAAAATACCTTGGCTTGAGTCAGTACACCTTAGATGTCAAAGTGTTGCCTTTGCTTTCCTTTTTTTTTTTTTTTAAACATTATTATAATCACAGGCCTAGAGATTAAGATTTACAATGCATGTTTTGGGCAAACACAATCCAATCTATAACACCAAGTAACCATCATCAGTTGAATGCGCAAATACTTTGTTGTAAAATATTTCCACAATGGAATACTACAAAGAAATGCAGAAACTAAATCACTTGAAACTCGGACTAATGAAAACAAAACAAAACAAAACAAAAAAATGTGTAAAAGGATCAAGAAGCAGAAGGATATGTGCTTTATGAATCAATTTACATACTTTTCAAAAGTTAGCCAAACAACAGTAATACAGATACACACTTAGCTTTTAAGACTATAAACAAAGAAAAGAAGTTGCCTCATTGGAGTCAGAATCATGGCAAGGTGGTGAACAAGGAGATAAGTGGAAGGCGTTATGAAGTGGAAGGGAAGTTCAGGGGGTGTCTCTCATACCGGCAGTGCTCTAATTTTTTATGAGTAGTGGTTGCGTAAGTCTTTACAGTGCTTTATTAAATGCTAATTTACAATTTACGTGCACTCATGCCAGCCAAGTGCCGTCAAGTTGGATGTGCACTCATGAGTGTATATTATAGCACAATAAAAAGTACATAGGAATACGGTTATTAAAAATGTGTATTTTCATGTCACAGTTCTTCCTGATCTTGATATTTACTGCAGGGAAAGTACAAAAACTTAGCCAATGTATGATTTTTAAAAGGCCGGTTTTAATTGTGACTATAAGTAGTGTGGTATATACTCCTTTCTCTATCCATTTCTATGTCTAAGTATAAACATAGGCATAGATATAGATGGGTAGTGCAGCAGAAGAAAGGCCTGGTGATCTGCTGCTGCAAAGATTGCAGCCAAGAAGTCCTATGGAGCAGTTCTTCTATGTTATACTTGAGGTCATCAGGACTCTAACTTGCTTCTAGGATGACTTTTTCTTTTTTCTTTTTTTTTCGAGATACAGATAGAGGTGTATTGCACTTCAAGGTTATCTGCAGCATTATGTTGTTAAATTCGTATTCCTTATAAATCAGAATTGGTTCACTCTGAGTTTTCATGATAACTAAAAGCAAAGCCATGGCTGTTGAGTCAATTCCGACTCAGAGCGACCCTACAGGACAGAGTAGAACTGCCCCAAAGAGTTTCCAAGGAGCTCCTGGTAGATTTTAACCGCCAATGATTTGGTTAGCAGAAGTAGCACTTAACCGCTAAGCCACTGGGGTGTACTAGTTTCTCTGATATCAGATAAAATCAATAAACTTGAATTTTCAGGACACTCAGGTAAATATCTTAAACTGTAAGCTCTGCTAAAGTGTCTTGGCGGAAAACCTGGTAGCACAGTGATTAAGCACCACAGCTGTTTACCGAAAGGTTGGCAGTTCAAATCCACCAGGTTCTCCTTGGAAACTCTATGGGGCAGTTCCACTTTGACCTACAGAGTTGCTCTGACTCCAAATTAACTTGACAGTGGTCAGTTTTTAAGGTTCTCTGAGAGCTCTGACAGTCCAATGATTAAAAGGTAGGTTGCTAACTAAAAGGCCGGTGATTTGAATCTACCAGGTAACTTGGAAATCTATGGGGCAGTTTACTCTGTTCTATAGGGTTGCTATGAGTCCAAATCAACCTGATGGCAGCATTTTTTTTGAAGGATCTTTGAGTGTTACGGAGCGCCGTTCTATTCTGAGATAGCTGGTGTCACCAAGGATCTCAACCCACTGAATGGCAACCAGTCAAGGCTCTTGGAATGCAGTTGTGTACTGATAACTGACATGTGTGAGTTAGGAAGTTCACAAGCATGGGAAACTCAGATTTTCTACAAGCTGATTTCTAAATATGCACCGTTGCTTTGCAATGCGTTACCATTCACTGATAGCTCAAATATTCAGTTTCAGGTTTGTTTCAAAATAAAAATATATATATATTCCATGAAAATGCAAAGATCTGACCCACTAGATGATGCAGGAATGAATCTGAGGTTTTAGAATGTTTAGATTTTGCAGCTTCTTCAGTTTACAAGCCCAAAGGCTTTAGGATGTGATATACTCCGTTAACATGTTAAAAGCCGTCAAATGGCCTTGACGTTGGCAGACTGGGCCCCCTGGTAAACTGGAGCTAGCTTGTTTGACATAGTTCTTTTTCACTACAGAGAAGTAAAAGCTATTAAAATAATGGCAATAGCAGAAAGTTTAATCATCTTAGTATAGTACAGTGAACACTTTATGATTCTTTTTGAGATCACCAGTTGTTCTATTATTTTAGGCTCATTTAAAAAAAAAATAACAATCGTAAGACTGTGTCCTATAATGTAGAGTTACTACCTATATTGACCATCATCAAATTTTGTGACAGAAAAGGGCAAAAGTCCTTACATTCAGAAAGCTACAAAAACTCTGTTTTTACCATTATGGAAATTAAACTCAGAATGCAAGTGAAGATAATTACAAGCCTAGTCAATACTGGGGACACCCTGATGGCACAGTGGGGTACATCTGCTACCCAAAAGACTGGCATTTCAAATCCGCCAGGTGCTCCTGGGAAACTCTATGGGGCAGTTCTACTCTGACCTCTAGGGTCTCCATGAGTGGAGCCGACTTAAAGGCAACGGTTTTTTTTTTAAAAAAAAAAAATCAATACTGGTGATCTGATTTTGCTAAATCAAGAAACTAAACCCATTACCACCTAATCAATCCTGGTAACATAGTGGTTAAGTGCTACGTCTGTTCACCAAAAGGTTGACAGTTCGAATTCTGCAGGCACTCCTTGGAAACTCTAGGGAACAGTTTTAGTCTGTTCTATAGAGTTGCTATGAGTTAAAATCGACTCGATGGCAGTGGGTTTGCTTGTTTTTTGGTTAGTGCCACTGTAGGACAACGTGAACTGTCCCATAGAATTTCCAAGGAGCTCCTGCTGGATTCAAACCCCTGATCATTTGCACAGAAGCTGTAGCACTTGATACCATGGGGGGTCTCTGGTTTTACTAAAGAGCTCTATACTTGGACAGAAACATTGTCGTATGCTATGGAGAAGTCATGGTAAGCATCTGCTAATAGTAAGATACACCTGGATTGTACTTACTTCCTGGATCTAAATAACTTTGTACTGTTTGGGAATGAATCTTTACTGCCAGAATATACATCTTGCACATGCAACCTTTTAGACTGAAAGACTGTGGTATCTTCAGTTAACGTGTGATGGGCTTTAGGATGTGATACGCTCTATTAACATTTAAAGGCTGTCGATTTTCACAATGGAAAGTATCAACAATGTTTCGATGTATTTTTTACAACTTTGTCTTTAATAATTTTGTCAATAACAATGCTAACACTTAAGCAAACCGAAAAAGACAAATGCATTGTCACTGAGTCAATTCCAACTCCTGGTGACTCCATATGTCACAGAGTAGAACGGGTCCATCGGGTTTTCTTGGCTACAATCTTTGTGGAAGTAGATTGCCAGGCTTTTTTTTCATTGTGTTGCCAGGTGGATGGGTTCGAACTACCAACTGTTAGTACCAGTCCTCTGCATCACACAAGACTCAGTATTTTAGCAGCTCACTCCTCAATCTACCTAACTGTGTTGCTAGTTGTTATACACTCAACTTCTACTTATGAGAACCCATGTAAGAGAGAAGGAAACCCCAATAATCACCTTCACCACGGCTGGTAGCTGAAAAGCATTGTTGGAATAACCCTATATTCTGAGTGCCTTCCAACATAGGGGGCTCAGATAATATTTTGTTGTGATCCACAGGGTTTTTCTTGTCTTCTTTTCTGAAGCAGATCATCATGCTGTTTCAGTCTGCTATGAGCTACTCTAATGATAATTGAAATACCAGTGGCAAAGCTTCTCACAATCAGAGCCACAAAAGAGCCACCACAGCCTGACCAATCGACAGATGGGCGCGGGACTCTGTCTGAAGATTTCCACCTCAATCTGTTGTTCTTCAGCTTCACTACTCTAATTAATGAGGATGTATATGGTAAACACTTACAAACTTGTAAGACTCTGATGCAGCTTCAACTTAACAAGGGAAACCGTGGTGGTGTAGCGGGTTAACTGCCACGCCTGCTAACCAAAAGGTCGGCAGTTCAAATTCACCAGGCGCTCCTTGGAAGCTCTGTGGGGCAATTCTCCTCTGTCCTATAGGGTCACTATACATTGGATCTGACTCCACAGCAGTGGGTTTTTGGTTTGGGTTTCACTTAACAAGACTTAAAAGGATATTGATTGTGAAACCACTTTATACCTCCAGCGTGACACCAAATCTGTTGAAATACCAACAAAGATTTTAGAAATTACAGCACTCACTTTGTGTTAGGTACAATGGAATCTTTTCTAGATTTCAAATCAGAAAACCTGGGTTTCAGTCCCAACCAAGTGATTTACTGGCTATTTGATGCCAAGGAAACCATTTCCTTCTTTAAATTCAAGAGAATAAAGATGGAAGTATTGTGAGGTTCAAGGGAGAAAATGCATCGGAAAGCATAATGTAAATTCATAAGAGCCAGTTAAATGCTAATGTTACTGAAGATAAATTCGTCGGAGAAAGACTGGTCTGGAATACGAGGCATACAGGGATGCTAGAGAAGAGTGTGTTTCTTGGCTTAAATACATAAATGAGGCTGTCTCAGCAGCTCCTGTCCGGAGGCGAGATGAGAGAGAGGAGGGGGACAGGAGTTGGTTGAATGGATGCAGGAAGTACAGGGAGGAAAGGAGGAATGTGCTGTCATGGGGGTTGGCGTAGAGCACTTAGAGTAGCATAGTGGTATGTGTGCCGGGTTTTGCATGGCAAATTCACTTAGACTGCGTACTTTCACTTAAACTACAAGAAAACAATTAAAACAACAACAATAATAACATTGCTGGGTGTCTTCTAGCCCAGCAATTCTCCAGCTAGCAAACATGGCTGAATTAAGGGCTACTTTGTCAACACTTTGATTCTGAGGCCTTGTCTCTATCTGCTGAGTCAGGTGGCAGCCAGTTATTTATATCTTAACAAGGCTGGCAAGTGATTCTTAGTGAATAGCTTCATCCTTGCTCTCCAACCAGGGATATAACTCTTATACTTTAATTACTGACTTTTCATAAAAGTTGTTGTCATTCAGTTTTAACTGTGCCCTTGGCACACAGCAGATAGTTGTGGTGGTGACTATAGGTTTCGTCTTATAGACTTTGCTTTTTAGTGAATGCATTTCAATCTCTGTTATTGTTTTCTTTAAGTGTTTTTACTGGGTTGTGTACGTCTTTTTGGATGTTTCTATCCAATTTATAGGGATCATCCACTGCCATTGAGTGGATTCTGACTCATAGTGACCCTATAGCCAGAGCAGAACTGCCCCCATAGAGTTTCCAAGGAGTAACTGGTGGATTTTAACTGCCAACCTTTGGGTTAGCGGCTGTAGCAATTAACCGGTATACCACCAGATTTTCCTTTTCAAGGATGTTGACATTTATTATCGATATTGATATTTGTTATTTTTCCAGGACACAACAAGGCTGTTTGTGGCACCTACTGCAAATGAAAAAGTTGAGCGATTTTCCTCAAAGCAGGAGAAAGTGTCTTAAAGGTGCTGTAATATACAGCTTTTTCCTTTTAAACTTTATGGTTACTCACAGAACATATTATAGTGATACATAACAAAATAAACTTACGAATTGTTTGTCTTCGTCATCTAATGTTACTGTAACAGAAATACCCAATTGAGTAGCTTTAAAAAAAAAAAAATTATTTTCTTTAAAATTTAGCAGACCAGAAGTCTGGATTCAGAGGGCAGGCCCTAAGGGAAGGCTTTGTCTGTCGGTCAGTTCCGGAGAAACATCAGTGTCTCTTCAGCTTCTGCTTCCGGGTTCCTTGTGAGATTTCCACATACGTTGGCTCCTCTCTTCCTCTAGGCTTGCTAGCTTGTTTGTTTAATCACTTTTATATCTCAGAAGAAATTGGCTCAAGGTGCACCCTATACTAATCATGTCCATTTACATAACAGAGGAAACTCATTCCTAAATGGGATTATAATCACAGGCATAAACCCAGTTGTGATCCAATCAATTCAGACTGGTATAGACCCTACAGGCCAGAGCAGAGCTCCCCCACGGGGCTTCCAACAAGCTGCTGGTGTGTTTGAACTGCCAATCTTTTGATTAACATCTGTATCTTTTAACCACTGCTGCACCAGGGCTCCAATCACAGGCACAGAGGTTTGAATCTATAATACACAATGCTGAGGGACACAATTCAATCCACAAAATTGCAAAAACACCATGTTTGGTGTCATAAATGTATACGTACAACAAGGTTAATTATAATACTTCATTAGTGTGGTAATGTAATTGATCAAAAATATTTTTCTTGCTCAATTTTCTGTAATTTTATTTATTATATTGTCAACGTTTATGCCTTTAGCAACTTTCTTTTCAGTTAATTAAACTGAATGTAGCATCAGATCACTCGTGGCAAATGTGAAATGTTAAACAATTTTCAGAAGTACTTTTCTGTGATACGACTGTCATTTGAGATGTTAAGAATATTTTGTAGTCCGTGATAATGGCATGTACTTCTGAAAAATAACTTAAAAATGAAAATTTCCATAAAAATCAAACTGAAGATTCCTGAAAAATAACTGTCTTAGTCCAAGAGTGCTGCTGTAGTGGATGGCTTTACAAAAGAGAGGTTTGTACTCTTACGGTGCAGTAAGTTAGAGGTCTGAATCCGGGGTGCTGGCTCCAGGGGAAGGCTTGCTGTCTCTGTTGGCTGTGATGGAAGGTCCTTGTCATCAGTCTGCCCTTGGTGCTGGAGCAACTCAGCACCAGAACCTCGGGTCCAAGGCAGATATTCTGCTCCTGGGACTACTTTCTTGGCATTATGAAGTCTCTGTGTCTCTTTGCTCCTTCTTTCTTTTATGTCTGAAAAAAGATTTGCTTAAGATACTTTCTAACCTCTCTGACCTCACCGATGTAACTGCCACTAATTCATCTCATTATATCACAATGATAGGATCTATAACCCACACGGAAATCACAGCAGGTGACAAAATGACAGGCAGTCATACAATACTAGGAATCATGACCTAACCAAATTAACAGATATTTTGGCGGGGACACCATTCAATCCATGACAATAAATTTTATAATAAGATTTAGATTTTTCTGTGTATTAGTCTCTTCAAAGTGACTTTAGTTCTAAATGTAAATTTATACAATGACATTTTAACATTTTCTCTGGTATTTAACTTATGGAGATTGTGTAAGAAACTGACGGTAGCTTCGGGACTTGTATACGCTTAAAATACCTATGCCAGCCAAGCCAAGTGCCATCGAGTCGGATCCTGTATTATTATGAATCAACTAGATGGCAATGTGTTTTGTTTTTTAACACATCATCATTGTACAGAAAAATAATTTTCTTAATTGTCTTCCTCAGAATCGGTTGGTTGAAAGCACCACTTGAAAATAACGTTCTTTTCTAAGAAAGGTGATGTCTTTACATTTAATTCTTATCTCTTAGCCTGTAGGTACTTCTTTGCAATGTTATAGCAGTTTTAGAGACTGGAGATCACAAACATTCTGAATAATTCTAATCACTCTGTGGTGTGCGGGGGGGCCTTTGGCACATTTTGGCACCCCAAATTGTCTTTTAGCTGGACACAGCCACTGGCTACCTAGGCCAATGTCTGATGCACATGTGCAGATGCCTGCCCTGCCTACTGACCTTATCCCCCGTCTGTGTGTATCGCTGCCCGAGGCATCTCTGCTGCCCCAGTGGGTGCTCCTCTGTCCTACCAGCCTTCACTTCCAAATCACAAATTCAAAGATACAATTACCGATGAAGATTTTTAAAACAGCACTAGCTGAGCAGTAAATCAACAGCAGGGATGCTTTCTATGTGGACCTCTGTCAGACTGTGTATGTCCCACGCCCACGAAACCAACTCCGCATTTCACTAATATATTTTGAGTGCCTTATGAGGCATGAAGTCTGTGATACCTTTACTTTGCCTTGAAACCTTTTTTCCTTCTCTGTTTTTAAATAGAATCTGGTGATTTGGATTCAAATCATGATTTGTATTCCAACTGCAACAACAACAACAACAAATATTTGTACTGTATCTCAATTTCCAAGATGATTTCTAATCAGATTAAGTATTACAGTTGCTGTTGTGGTAGGTGCTGTTGAGCAAGTTCTGATGCATTGAGACCCTATTGCAATGGAAAACACACCACCCAGGTCTGTGCTATCCTTACAACAACTACTATTATTTTAGACTCTTGCTGTAGCCACCATATCAGTCCATCTCTTTTAGGATCTTCTTCTTTCTCGCTGACTCTCTACTTTACTAAGCAGGATGATATCCTTCTTCAGAGACTGATAGACACATCTAAAGTCAGTGAGACAGGTTTGCCGTTCTAGATTCTAAAGAACATTCTGCCTGGACTTCTTTCAAGGCAGATTTGTTTCTTTCTCTGGAAGTCCCTGTTTATTCAATGTTCTCTGCCAACACCATAATTTAAAGGAGTCAATTTTTCTTTGGTCTTCCTTATTCCCTACTTTTGCCTGCATGTAAGGCAGTTGACAAATACCCTGGCTTGAGTCAGGTGCACGGTAGTCCTCCTGGTGACATCTTTGCTTTTCAGTGCTTTAAGGAAGTCTTTTGCAGCTGATTTGGGCAATGCAATACATCTTTCAACTTCTTGACCACTGCTTCTGTGACTGTTCATTGTGGATCCAAGTAAAACAAAATCCTTGACAACTTCCTTTTTTTTCCACCTCCATTTATCGTGATGTTGCTTATTGGTCCAATCGTGAGGACTTTTGCCCTTTTGATGTTGAGATTAATCCATCCTGAAAGCTGTGGTCTTTGATCTTCTTGAGTGTTTCTAGTCTTCTTCACTTTCAGCAAGCCAGACTGTGTCAGCTGTGCAATGCGGATTGTTAATGAGTCTTCCTCCAAATTTTTGCCACATTCTTCTTCAAATAGTCTGGCTTCTCAGATTATTTGCTTGGCATACAGACTGAGCAGGTATAGTACAAGGGCACAATCCTGATGCACAATTTTCTTGACTTAAAACCACATAATATCCACTTGTTCTGTTTGAGTGAAGACTTGGTCCAGGTACAGCTATCCTGTGGGCACAATTAAATGTTCTGAAATTTCTGTTTTTTGCAGTGTTATCCATAATTTGTTACAATCTACATCATCAAAAGCCTTTTCTAAAACCTGTCCAATATGGTTGACCCTGCTTATATTTGAAATATGGACTGCATAGCATCATAACAACACACAAGCTGCCTCAATGTAACAAACTGACAGGCATTATTTAATATTTATTCTTCTACTGACTGCCTTTAACATCAATATATGCAGTTTCTCCATTCTTAAGCTGTTAATTTGATATAATTCTGATAGCCAGAGTAGATTGGGAATTTTTTTCCAGCTGATACATTTTTTTAAATCATGTGAATCTGAGATTGCATTTACACTGCCATTAACATCAACAAAACAAGCAAGCCAACAAACAAACAAAAAAAGTCACATGAGAGTCACAAGTTTTATGATCACAATCTTTTCTTTGAAGTTAGCAAGAATTACGCCTGTAGTTATTGGCAGTCTGTGTTGCAGAAGAGTTTGAGACTAGATTGATAAATCATTTCATTGTGTAGCCTAATTTTTGATTATTTATTCTGCATATATTCTTATTATTCTTAGGGATTAACCCCCTATGTATGTCTAAGTAGCAGTGAATGAGTGAGTGAGTCTGTGTGTGTGTGTGTGTTTGTAGAACATGGTGAGTCCTTTTGATCTGCATTTGTAGTGTCATTCTAAGCTCAATAAAGTTTTCTTCTATTACATTTGTTATTAATATTCTAATTGCATTTGTTCTGATTATCTTGTCATCAGCACCAATTATCTGTATATTAATTCTCTGTTCTGTTTTTCCTATGTAGCTACTTTTTCATTACTTTTGCACATTTGTATTTTCTCTTTTCCTATGAGCTGGGTTCAATTCAACAGCACCAAATAACAACATTCCAGGACAACAGCTACTCAAAAGTTTCCTCTACATTAAGCCAAGTGCCGTGAGTCGGATCTACCCCTAGTGGCCGGGGTATAACTGACCTCCACAGTATTCACGGAGCGCCTGGTGGATTTGAACTGCCAACCTTGTAGTTAATAGCGGTAGCACGTAACCCACTACACCTCTACATTACTGATTTTATTTTTGCTTTTATCTATTTGTCTCTTCATTGCTTTCGATGTGAATTTTTCTCTTATAGTTGCATTTTCTGTTTTGTTGAAATCCTTCCTTATTGCAGATACTTCTTGTTACCATTTTGTTGTCGTTTCATTCTTTTTTATAATTGAGTGAAAATGTATATTCCAATATAAATTTACATGACTGCCTGTATGCAGCTCCCATTGCTCTCGCTGCCTGACGGCACCACTCTCTTCCTCTCCGCTCCATACATGTCTTGTCCTCCCAATAATCTCCTATCCTCTCCTCTCCACCTACTCCCCTTCCTGCAGTAAGAGGTCAGTAGGATGACATCCTATAGATGCATAGAACCATAAAGTGCACACATGATACTCTGTGTCACCAAGCCCAATCCATTCCTGTCCAAGAGTTGACCTCCATTATGATTTATGGACAGTGGCAGCATCATAGCTAGGGGCCATGCTCACAGGGGAACTCCAAGACCAGTGGACCACCAATTGCAGTCTTTTAATGGAGATCTCAAAGTGCACCCCTTTTTATTCTTGTGCTGCCAATGTAACTCAACTATGTGAGCTCCATCATGGCTGTCACTGGTGGTGGCTGGGCACCATCCAGTTCTTCTGGTCACAAGTCGATGTAGTCACATGCTCACATGGGTCACTCTGTCTTTTAGAATTTTTTTCTATCAGTACTAATTAATTTAATCTTTTTAACCGTTCTGTGGAATTTCATAACAAAGCTATTCCGTATTTCTTAAATAAGGTCTTTTTCAAAGACATTAGATTTTCACAAATTTTGCTTTTGCAATATATGCTGTGTCAAATATTCTCCCAAATCAACCTCTTTGTGTATAACAACAAATACATCCATAGGAAAGATTCTGAAAAGAAGCATTCTGGGTCAAAAATCAGGAGCATTTATATTTTTAATCCATGTTGTCCCACCGCTTTGTAAGAAGTTGTACTAATTTAGTTTCTTTAGTGGTGTCTGTTTTTCTACACTCTTTTCAAAGCTGTTTATTCACAAAGATGTTAATTTTTACAAGTCTTATTGAGAATTTTTTTTTTTTTTTTGTGACTAAGTGAAAGTATACCATCCAAATCAATTTTGCATACCCATCTATCTGCAGCTCCACCTGGTCTCCTCACTCAGTGACAGCAAAACTCTCCTTTCCACACTGTGTTTCCAGTATCCTCTAAACAAACACCTTTCCCCTCCTCTCTCTCTCTTCTCTCTCACCTAGAAAGAAACCACTAGGACAGTCTCCTATAAATGTATAGAACCATGAAGTACACACTCCTTTGGTCACACTGTGTCCCTGAGTCCAGTCCATTCTTGTTTGAAGAGTTGACCTCAGTATTTGTTTCTGGTTAGGGCAGCAGCATGTCTAGGGGCCGTGTTCCCAGGGATCCTCCAGGCTGTCAGACCATCAATTCTGCTCTTTCAGTAGAGTTCCTGAGTGTACCCCTCTTTTTGTCATGTTGCCTCAGGGACTCTACATTGTGTGTCCATTACATCTGCCTTTGGTGGTGGCCAGGCATAGTGATTGGCAAATAAGTTTCATCTTGTTATTTTTTAATTGGTGTTTCCTTGATGACTGCAAAGACTAGAGCCCATTTACGTGTTTTCACTTTCTCCTCTGTGCATTTCTTTTCCCTCCTTTGCATCTTGTCTCTGTTAGCTGGGCAGTTTTCACTCATTTGTACATGTCTCTGTTGTGAGTCACCATCCAGTTGGTTGTGACTCATAGAGGCCCAGTGTACAACAGAACAAAACATTACCTGGTTCAGCATCGTCTTCAGTAGTGCACTGCATCTGAAATGTAATTTGTTAGATAGGTATGAAACATTGCCTCACAGTCTGCTATGTCTGTATTGATTTAGCTTTGTTTATGATATCCTCAAAGAGGTGAATTTCTTCCTTTTCAAGGTCTGAGCTTTTTTTTTTTTTTTCTTTTCCCCTTCTGCTAAATGTTCCCTTGTCTCAAGTCTTCTTATTTTACAGAATAATATTTCACTTTTTATCTGGTTTACTTCTTAGACCTTAAGTGACATGTCCATGTCGAATTTGCTCTTCTTTTCCCCGCTAAAGTATATAAAAATATGCCCAGCTTCACAAAAAGAGAATTCGTGGGAAGTCAGTGGTGTCTATGATTAGTAAGTCTACTGAAAGAGAGGCAAATCTTACCCCTCAGCTGTCTAGTTCTCCTTGCAACTATGAAATAACATACAAAAGCAGATATAGAGAAGTATATCAAAACATTTTTAACAAAAACTACACTTTAAAATCCAAACTTGTGGTTGCTTACAAGAGATTGATACTTTCCTTGATACAAGAAGTTGTCAATGAATAGGAACAAGGCACTTACGAAGAAGATCACTGAACTCCCCAGAACTGTTTAATGGAAAACTGGAAAGACCTAGACAAGAACAGACCAGAAATAGTTATTCTCAGCCACAATTTTAGAAAAGAAATCACCAATTAATTTATGTCAATACCAGAATCACACTTGATTTCTGCAAGTGTATTTTGGTTAGTTTACAGATTTATGTTTTATTAACTACTTAGTATGTTGTAAAGTTTCACTTACTTCCTAAGCCTTTTCATAAACATTACAAAGCTAATGCTGGATTATATTAAAAATTACTACAATAACAGAAAGCAGCTAACTATTGCAGTGGAGATTCTGTTTCCTTGAATATACAAACCAGAAAAGTAGCCACCCTTCCATGACAGAGTTTCAATGACTCTCCCCCTGCAGTGTCTGCCTCAGGCTTTACAGGTCCTCAGTGTATATTGACTGACAACTGAGCTTGATGACTACATTTCAACCTTGGTCTTCATAGGAAAAGATAGCAACCTGGTGGCATAGTGGGTTAAGTGCTACCTCTGCTAGCCAAAAGGTCAGTGGGTCAAATCCGCCAGGCACTCCTTGGAAACTCTAGAGGGCAGTTCTACTTTGATCTCTAGGGTTGCTATGAGTCACACCCAGCTCAGTGGCAATGGGTTTTTTTTATGGGTTTTACAGGAAAAAGCAGCTTGAACACAGTGACTAATTGGATGAGATGCACATGAGGATATCTGAGGATTACTGAGGACTTTCAGAATGAGTCACCCTAGAGCTGTAAATCATTCATGGAGCCCAAAACACTTCAAGAAATGCAGACAGAGTAAATGACGACTCAAATCATTTCCCCTCCTCTGCTCCTTCTGTTTTCCCATCATAGTAAACTCGTTACTAATTATTTCTTAGAAAACATTTTCTACACCTCCATGCTTTCGTATTGTGTTCTCCCTTTCTGGAATTCCTCTTGCCTCCAGTTCTGTGGACATCCAGTGCTTCTGTTCTGCCCTTCATCCATATCCAATGCCGTTACTAGCTTCTTTGCATCGTCCTCTCTGCTACTGTAAGAATCTGACTCATTTGAACAGCAGTACTTAGCCGCGCCTGCATGCAATTACTTGATTGGTTTGATATCCCAATTTCTTAAAATCCCCCAAACCAAACCCATGCCATCACATTGACTCAGATTCATAGCGAACTTATAGGACAGAGTACAGTTGCCCAGTATGTTTTCCAAGGAGCTACTGGAAACTGCGCAGCTTTTAGTTAGCAGCCGTAGATTTTAACTACTATGCAACCAGGATTTCCAGATTCTTAAGTGATGCCCAAGTTATTGTGGAATTTAGGACAGAGAAACATTTAAGAAGACATGGGACATAAGATTGAAACCCTGGTGGCATGGTGCTTAATTGCTATAGCTGCTAACCCAAAGACTGCAGTTCAAATTTTCCAGGGGCTCGTTGGAAACTCTACAGGGGCAGTTCTACTCTGTCCTAATGGGTCACTGTGAGTTGGCAACTACTGGACAGCAATGGATTTGTTTATCTTGTTTTTTTTCTTTTTTTGGCTATGGGATATAAGATCCCATCTCATCTTTGATGCTAAACAGCTACACAGTCTTGATAACGTGACTCACTTTCTTCCCTTGGGTTTCTAGTTAGTAATATCCATTCCTCTCTGCTTCACAGGGATGCTGTGTGAATGAGTGACATAATAAAGCTAAGCTAGTAGATTTTGAGAAGTGCTAGAGTTGTAAAAGTTATGCTTATTAATTTTGTAGGCTGTTATTACTAACTCATAAAGAAATATGAATTTACCTCTATACTAACTCATTGTACAGTGAACCAAGAAGTAAACAACTGTGTGTCAGAATGAAAAGAAGACTATTTTCATCATCCCTCCATAGTAAAATTGTTGGCAAGATACTACCTACTTCCAGAGCTTTCAGGTTAGAAAGCCTTTAACACATTGCTGTCAAGTCTATTCTGACTCATAGAGACCTTAGAGGACAGAGAAGAGCTGCTCCATAGAGTTTCCAAGGAGCTTAGCCACTACACCACCAGGGTGTCTAGAAAGCCTTTAAGGGGCCATAAAAAATGGGACACGCAAACGATATACAAATAGAAATAATATGTGGTAGACCAAAACTCTTTAATCAATCATAGGTGAGGCGAACTAGAGTAATTAAAATTTTATCTTCTCAGAGTTTGCATTATTACTACAGACTCTGTTGTTATGGTTTGCTATCAAGTCAATTTTGACTCATCCCAACCTAATAAGACAGAGAGAACTTTCAAGGTTTCCTAGGTTATAATATTTTTCAGAAGGAAAGCATTGTTTTAAAAAAGGAAATATTTTATTCATACATAATTCCTTGATCGCAACACTTGGGGAGGATGCTAACATTTGTAGTTCTGAGAACAACGTTTTCAGAGCCAAGAGTACAGTGTAATGAAACAAATGTACAAACAAGGACTAGTGAGCCAAGCCAAAAACTACTGTGAGTTTGCCAAGGAAGTCACTGCTGTTCTATTCATGGGTGATTTACTGATACTCTGAGATTGTTTAATTGGAAGGAAATTGAGAAAGGCCCATTGGTCAATACCATAGTTAACAATTTTTAAAACATTTGAGGATACACTTGGAATCTATTAGGGTATGTCCCTTCGACATGAGAAAATCTTAAAGCTTATGGTCCCGTAGCTGGTAAAAAAATGATTGCCCTTGTAATTTCCTAATCATCATTGACATGAGCTGGTGGCCAAAGGACATAGTCCTTCAATCCCTTTCTGGAAAGTATGATGAAGGAACATTTGGGTCTGCTTGAAATGACTGACAGGCACAAGCCTACCAGTGTATCCTAGCTTCCATTGCTTTGTCTGCTGTCTTGAAACTTTTCCTATTCTGGTTCCAACCTCTGTTTTCTGTCTAGTCACTAGCTCCCTTCCTCTGATCGTAGCATTCTCCAGTTGTACTGAACTTATTGCTAATTATTTATAAGAAGATATATATACCTCCATGCTTCATGCATTTTTCTTTGAGTCTGGAATTCCACCTACCTCCACCCCTGGCTACCTGACACCTGTTCACTTCTACTGTGCCCTTCTTCTGTACCCAAAGAAATTATTTGGCTCTTCTTCCTCTCTGCTTCTTCTGTACTTTTTACTTACTTGTACTGCATTACATAACCACTCTATTTTGTTACATTTTTATCCATCTCTACATTATTAACAGATCCCAAACTTCTTGTGGATTGTTATGGAGCAGGGACTGCTGTCTGCCTCCATCACTCATCATTAAATCTAAGCCATAATTAATACTAAGTGTCCAGTGGTTCAGGGGAAGACCCCCCCCGAAAGCCTTAAGTTACTTTATACTTCACATATAAAGTATACTTTACATATACTTTTACATATATGCTACCCAACAGAAGTAAGATCTTTTGGATAAAGTGTATGAGTTTCAATGTAATACAATATTCACTAGTTTTAACCTAAAATGAAAATTATAGTATTCTTTCACTGCTGGAAAACATTTCAAGTACACTGCAACAACTTAGTAGGCAAGCTGTTTTGTCTTGCTATGTTTCCTCTCCTACTCACTACTGGATTCTGGGAGATGCTAAAAATCTTGATGTTCTATCACAGGCTTTGCCTATTCTAGCTTCATGTTTGCATCAGAGTGCTGGTAGGAGATAAGTCCTTGCAGATAGAGCACTGTAGAAGGGTAGTATCAAGGTTCTACAGGGAATCCATAGGAATGAGAAAGAAAAACAATGAAAGGGATATCACTGGGAAATATTTTCAATTACAGAATTTTGGTGCCGTGAGAACTCATATATTTTAATCATTTTTCCTTGATTTACTAAGACTTCCTGAAAGTTAGAACTTTGCATGCCAGGTACTGTGACAGGTGTTAAGTATTGCTTGATGACGTAGACATTGTCCCAGCCTGTCAGGTGTGATCAAGCCAAGAACATGGAATAGATTTGCAGAAGAGCTTAATGAGATCTTGATAGGAAAAAGTGAAATAGTTCGTGAGGTTTATGTGCCTATAGATTTAAGTATAGGTTTTGATCTTTGAGAACTATAGAAGTTTTATTTGTAGGTAGACTTAAATGTTAGGTTAAGATTGTTTGCACGGCATTTGTATATTATATATGTTGTGCTTTAATAACTGATACAATACTGAGATTTTTTTGAAGAATATTATATCCCAAATAAAATATTTCAATGTTTTCTGAATACAAAGGCATACATCATTACCAATCTACAGTATGTGATATGTCGAGCATAACATTGACTTCAGTCAGTTTTCTACCACAATCAATTGGTAGAACTTTTCTTCCTTCCTTCAACAGACTGGCATCAGTAAGATCCGTTACAGTTGTCTACAAGGCCATTGGGTAAGTTGGGAGAGACAAAACTGTAGATGGATAGGTGAGTGGATGGAGTGGCTGGGGGGGAGTAGACAGAAGCACAGGAAAATACATTTAAGTTATATTATTATTGTTATATTAATAAAAAATCATCTTTTTTTCATTCAACTACAATTTTTATATACAACCAACAAAGTAAACAAAAAACATCAAGCATGTATTTTGCAACAAAATTGATTTTAGTTTGTGTTGAAGTCAAAACAGATTCAACATGACATGGTAGAATCTCTGACTCCATTTAGAGTTCTAAATGCCGATAACAGTTTATTGTGTCAATCTTAAAAATACATTCACTTGACTACCAAGTCAGATGAAGAATATTTGAAGAAACTGAACTTTGTATTTGGAAAAACAGTATTTTCTTCAAATATGAGAATCATAGTCAAGTATGAGAGAGATTAAATTTACTGTATATAGTGCCAATAGGCAGAAATTGTTTCAGGGAGACAGATTCCAGCTTAGTTTGAAGACTGTCATGATGTCCCTTGGGAAACCAGGCATTGTCATCACTACAGATGTTCATGTATAAATCAGAAGATCAGTTCTGGAGGTTTTTAAAGGGTGGGTCTATGCATTAGAGAGGTGATTGGTGCAGATGGCATTTTATGATTCCATTCAAACA
Source organism: Heterohyrax brucei (assembly GCA_028571685.1). Taxonomy (NCBI): domain Eukaryota; kingdom Metazoa; phylum Chordata; class Mammalia; order Hyracoidea; family Procaviidae; genus Heterohyrax; species Heterohyrax brucei. Next base: position 13,302,696 of record CM053164.1, on the reverse strand, counting down.
AAAGTCTTATGAATCAAGTGTTCTCCAGGATTCTTTATGTCTTTAATATTACAGAAAGATTACTTTTAATTCAGCATGATATTTAACATTAATTTTACTTTATGCTAATTGCATTAAGGTAAAAAATGGATAAATTTTTCTATTGCCTTTTCATCACTTTGCTTTTACTCTATTTTTGTAAGTCTGATTTGGTCTCTTTGAGTATATATTGATTAGCAATTTAATACATTTCCATTATTTGGTCTAAGATGAGTATCACACATTCCTGTAGTTATGTACAAAAACTCACAGCTGTGAGTTGATCATTTCTAACTCATAGTGACTCTATAGAAAGAATGAAACTTACCGATAGCGTTTCCAAGGAATGTCTGGTTTAATCACTATGCCACCAAAGTTTCCTGTAGTTACTATAAAAGATTGATAAACAACGGAATTGTAAAATTCTTATTTTGGCTGTTGGTTTTCTGCACCAGTGTTCAGCATGTTGAAAGATGGGAAGGGCATTTTATTAGCTGTAAGAGGATGAATGTGTTAGCAAAGAGTTTATCACAACACCTGTTCTGTAGACTGTGGGAGGTCTTCCCACCAAGTGCAGAATAATTGACCATCATGTCATAGAGACCACGCCTAGTGTCACAAGAAAAATGAAGGATCAGAGGATTAGTCACAACAGTTCTAGGTTGTAATTTGAAAAAAAATGGTGATGGGCATAAATCAAAACTAGTTCTCAGATGGTTACATTTTGTTGGCAAAATTGACCATTCAAAGTAGCATAGAATTAATAAAAAGAGATACAATTGTTAAGTGTATTTCGTAGGAATAATTAGTAGTACTAGTCTTTTAATCTGTATACATACATAAATATGACATACTTGTGTGCAAACATGGAAAGCTTGGTGGCATAGTGGTTAAGTGCTGTGGCTGCTAAACAAAAGGTCAGCAGTTTCAATCCACCAGGCACTCCTTGGCAACCAACCCTACTGGGTACTTCTGCTCTGTCCTATAGGATTTCCATGCGCTAGAATTGACTCCACAACAGAGGTTTAAGATTTTTTTAAAAAATATGCATATATACTTGGATATATATTTTATGTTAACCTGGATGTCCTTTAGTTATCAAAGATTACCAAAATATAACAATGATGAGAAATAAATTGCACAATATACAATTACTGTGCACTATGACTTGACTTCAAAATATTTTTTAAACATAATATTACTAAAGCATACATCATAGAAAGTAACTTGGTACCAGTGTATATCACATGGATAGAATATAAAACCTAAATTTTACAGGCTTTCAAAACCAAACATACTCTACAACATGGAATAATTTCTTTTTCTTTTTTTTCCTGAAGTTTATAAAGTAACACAATGAAGAGAAAGGCATCAGAACATGAAGTATTTAAAAAAAAAATCAGTATGGAGAAGGAAAATCATAGCAAAAATAAAGGCCAGACTCAAGTGTAGAGATGATAGTGGTTTCCAGGAGCAATGTGTTTGTTTGCTTACTCTTTTCATCTGGTGTCTGTCTTCTACATAAAAAATGCTAAGAAAATCAGAATCCCTTTCTAATTTCAACACAGGGAGAATTTTTATCTCACTGTTCTGCAATTTATTTGGAGGTTTGCAACGTTATCATTCATAGATATTTATCATGTGTTCATTTCACAATCATTTCAGTCTTACAATGAATGACTAATATTACGTTGTAGCTTGCTGGAGACGAAAATTAACTACAGTATATTTTCAAATTGCAAATATAGGCATCCTTATGAAACCTGATAAAAATTTGTCACAGTGGACATAAGACTGATGCCTGTTATAATGTCTTTATTGTTTCCGATTCCATAAACCAAGAAGAGTCTGGACAGCTACTGTTCATTTTTTAAGAACAGTAGAAATCGTCATAACAGTGTTTGTAATCAAATCCATGTGATTGAAGCATGCACTTCGGATTCAGTTCTGGTGATTTGGGTTGTGGTTGTTCTTATGATGAGCACATGTAACAAAAAACATGGTAAATGATAGTCAACATTTTCTGTTGAATCAGGGTTGATCGCTATAGATGCCTATGCTGAAATCTGCTAAAGCCAACCTCCTTCAACACGAAATATTTTTAATTACCTCAAAGATTTTCAACACTACATCAAGACTCACACTCCAGACAGCTTGTGGGGATTTCTTTGCACTCAATATTAACCCCCTCGTCTCCGCTTCACTCCACCAAGCATCAAATTAGAAATGTTATTCTGTCCGTGAGAGCCAATGCCTTTCCACAATAGCTGTTCATCTGACCACATGCTGGTCTTCTCCACAAAGTCGCTTGTATTTAAATCCGAGACACAAACCTCTTTCTTCGGCCCCCTTGCCCTCCCCCACCACCGGCGGGGTATGTTTTCCTTAGCATTCATAATGTTAATTGCAGTTACATGTGTGCGTTCAGATCTGAATATACTTCCAGATGTGATTTTTTTTGCAAGCAAGTTCTTTCAGACTAAAGCCTTCATATTTCAAATAAAACTACACCACACAAGGTATCTTCAATTAAAAAAGAAAAAAACAAACACAAAAGCCAAAGAACCCAGACATTAGTATGATTAAACACAGCGTGCAAAATATAAAATTACATCTATATTTTGAAATTATGTCATCTGATTTTGATTCATCCATTTCTACTTTAAAAATTGTCAAGATCCTGGGAATGTGATCTTAAAGAATAAATCTCTATTATGCTTTTTTTAAAAAAAGTTCTAATCCTGCTAGGTTTTGTGAAAAAATTAAGGAAACACTAAAAGTCCTATAAAGCAAAGACTGTGTTCAAATGATGGCAGCTGCTTAAAAATTAGCTTTATTTGTGCCCTTGCCTAATAGTGAAGTTTTTAAAAGTTGTGTCAGATACAATAAGGAAAATTACTGATTTCTGTGTATTCTGGGTTATGTGTAGGGAAGAAAATAGCCTTGAGAGAGTATGAAAGGGTTAAACGGAGAAACAACTCAGTTTAGGGGCAAGCACTTCCTCTAAGGGCTAAGCAAAAACACAAAACTATGGCCACAGTCATGTGGTCCTGTCTGCTTTTATTTGGAAGGAATTCTCTTATCTTTTAAGTCAATGAATCTTAAGTTTCTCCAAGAGAATTAAGGAGAAGCTGAATCTCAGTAACAAAGGGCAGACTTCTTTTTAAAAACATATGTCCTACTGTTTCATATGATTAAAGGAAATATCTCTCAATTTTGCCCTGTTGGATGAAAGTACATAATAAAATAATACCACAGAACAAAGCATTGCAAACTGAAAATCCAGAGAGACACAGCCACATGGGGAAGCATTGGTTATGCTCCATCAAAGGGACTGAATGAGTCTCTTCATAAGCCATGATGTACCGTCTTCCAAAAAACACTCTCAGCTTAATCCTCAGCCATTTGTACAGGGCTCAGTGATACCTCCACCCGATTCTATTTCATTGGCAAAGGCCAAAAGCAGAACAAGTCACTGTCATAATTATTTTGGCCTACGATTAAGTCCCTTTCAGGAGCATACAGAGTGTGCTGGATTGTTTATTAGCCATATACATTGAAATAAAATTTCAGTGACAGATATTTATAAACATCAAGATGAACTCATAATAAGGTGTCGATTTAACACATTCTTCTTCTTATTTTTTACTTTCTTAATTTCTTATACTCACCCTATCTTCCATTTACTTTGGAAGAAAACAATAAACGGCGCGCATAATTTAATTCTGAGTCTTTTGAAGAAAAGAAGGAGATTCCATTTTTCCTGGATCATTTCTTTAAGGAAATATTCTTACAGCTATGAAAAATCCAATGCTAAATACAAAAATGAAACAAACCTGTGTGGCAGTAGATTTTATTTTATGGGGCTCGTTTTGATCCATCCATCAGACAGAGGTCCAAAACTCTTTAGGTCCATCTTTCCATGCAAATATTGGTGGGAGAGATTACATCCAAGTCTCCCATGTTTAATGAGGTGTCTGGTTCCTTCTTATTAACCGAAATACTTGAAAAACCAAAGTGGTTAAACTTAAATAATTTTATTAGAGTGTAATAGTTATTTTATTAACATTTTTCTCCAAGGATTTTTTTTTCCGTCTGATTATGAGTACTTTGCAATTTCAGACAGTATGATGGATGCTACTCTCTATGACAAGAATTTTAACAGCCCTCCTTCAGCACTGAATGCACACCCAATTATGCGTCTGAGCCGGTAACCTTGAATTTATGTTGCCATGGTGACAAGCTGGTCATGCATTATGGATTATCATTGAAATTCTACACCCCTACCTAGCATAATGAGAGTTGGGGACTTAATCAAATCAGCCATTCTGTGTGACAGAAAGTGAAGAACTAGCTTTTATTGTTCAGCGTAGAGAGAGGAAGCAGGCCTGCTGGAGAGGCAGCTGCAGAACCACTGCCTGATAGACGGCCCTTATATACATTTCTGAACGTATAGGCAGATGGCGTTCAATGCCTGGCATTTCCAGCTTAGGAAGCAGCTGTTCGGATAACCTCTGTCGTCTCACCTTGTTGTCATGGAACACTGAGCAGAGACTGAGAATGTGTGTGGCTACGCTGACAGTCTGACTGACTTGACCCCGCGTGGCATCCTTTTAGCGTCAGGCTGCTGGGCGAGCGGGATGAGGCTGGGGAGGGCTGGCCCGAGGCGGCCCGGGGACCGGCCAGGGGGGCAGGCTTTGGGAGGCCAGCGCCTGGCCTTGGACTAGCTCTCATTTCCATTTCCCAAGAAGAAAGACGGACAGAGAGCCCTAGCGTGGCCATCTTTGTCCTGGAGAAACCTGGTTTGCTGCCCCCCTTTAGTTATTTACTTTTTTGACAGCTTAGAAATGACACGCAGAACCTATCCTTGTCTAGAGTTCAAGCTTGCTCTTGCCCAAAGGTAACCGGCTTCTTGGTTGTCTCTTTGCCCGTTACAGAAACAAAATACCAGCTACTGAGTGCAAAGGAGCGGGTTCAATAGCAGGACAACATCAAATCAGGGAGGGGAAAAATCTCTGGCTTCCCATGGTTCACTCTCTTCACCGGAAATGGTGAGTATCTCTAGTGAGGAAATATTAAACGGCAGCTCCTGTTTGGGGGTGATTTTTCCCAAAATGGGCTGGTGGAGTGGTCGTTTTTCTCCTTTAGAAATTTTGAGAGATGTAGCTGATTTTGAAGGGAGCATCAAGTTTCAAAACTCAAGATCCATGTGAATGTTTCTCAGCTGGAGAATGAAGGCTCAGAATTCTGCCTCTATTCCACAACCCCCTTCTCTCACCCCACTACATCTGTTACCATTGATAAGGGTGCAGTCATGAAAAATCCTATAAACTTCACACCTTTAGAGGTTTATTATTCAATGACAAATGTTTGACATATATATGTATGTATATGTGTATATATGTATATATATATGAAATTGTTTGATTTTGCTATTTCTTTTTTATTATTTTTTTTGTTACCTTCCTAGCCTCAAAAATTAAGTCTTAGCTATGTGACATGGAAGACATATGTGTGTGTCTGAGTGTGCGTGTGTGTGCATGTACACGAGTGAAGGAAGCTCTTTCTTAAATATTTCATAAGGCCTTAGATGTCTTGCCTGAGTCCATGGACCACCTTGACTGCAGAATAAGCTAAAATGTCTTATCAATGAAATATACTTTGACCCCAAAAAACTATTACACTTTATCAGATTTCATACTTCACAGACTATAAAGTATTTAAGCAAAGTCTAGGAAGATAGGAAGGACTTCTAAGCTGGTGCTATCTCTATGGCCAAGAAGAAGATGAGTTTTTAGCAGTCTTGAAATCTGGTCAGTATTACACCTTTAAAAGCTTCCTGGGTTCTATTATTGACATTCAAGGAACGGGATGCAAAGACAATTTTTAAAAAAACGACGGGTACCTTTTTGTGATTTTCTAAGTGCTATTACATGCTATCTATCTATAAATAAATATTTTGAAAAACTAGATTTGTAATTAAATATATAAAGATTGTTGCTAGAACACTGCCATTATATTAAAAATAAATATTTTCCATGAAAAATTAACTACCTGAATGCAAAATATAGGCAGAAAATCTATAAAACCATAAATCTATTTCTGTGCATCTGCTTCGTAAGAATGTGTGTGTTCTGTTGGGATAAGAGAGGTTGCTTGTTTCAGATAAATGAAAAGCTATGTTCCTTTGAATTATGCAACTTCATGTCTCTGCATAAGCCATGGCGTTAATATATTATCACAAAACTATTTTGCTTAATTTCTCATCTTACTTGTAAAATAGCACTTAATGGGTAGTTTTTTTTTTTCATTAAATTGTTACAAATGAACTTAAAGAAAGCATCCATCCAAATAGCACTCTATGCCCTAAACATGTATTTAATTTTTGAACAAAATAAAACAAGGAACAGTGCATTTTTTCCATTCTTCTAAACTATTCATGTATAGATATGCTCTAGAGAAGTGTATACTGTAGTCAAAAGAGTCATAACAAAAATTGAAATTGTACATTGTTTTTTCTAAAAATAATCAAAGTGGTATAATCTTAGAGAGTTGTTATAAACAAGAATATTACTGGTGTCTGCTGAAAAATTTTATTTTCAATTAAATAATTATAAATATTAAATATCTAGAAAGCCGTAAATTAAATTTATAATAAATATAGAAGTAAACTAAAAGGATATGTTTCTTATGTAGTAACAATTCATTGTAGAAATCACTGGTATGATCCTGAAATTAAGAACAAAAAAATTATTCCCAAATATAAAAGCTTACCAATGAAAGTCTGCCAACATTTAGAAGCAAAGGTGGCCTCTTCACTGACCTTAGTCTTGTTAGACCCTATTTGTCGGCCAGTTCTACAAAGTCATCCAGTAAGAGCTAGCTAACTGAATTTCCTTTATTTTTTAAAAAACTATTCTGGATGAGTTATCACTAGAAAATGTTTCTAGTAAATTAAAAAAAAAATGTAGCATGTCTGTCTAATTTCTATTTTTTGTAATTTAACCATCTCACACATATGGAATGTGTCATGAGTCGGATCCGACTCGATGGCACTTGGCTTGGCTTGACTACCCTTTCTGTTAAATAGTTTTAAAAAAAAAACCACTGCCGTGGAGTCAATTCTGACTCACAGTGACCCTACAGAACCGAGTACAAGTGCCCCATAGAATTTCCAAGGCGCGCCTGGTAGATTTGAACTGCTGACCTTTTGGTTAGCAGCCATAGCACTTAACCACTACGCCACCAGGGTTTTCCAAATAGATTAATGGAGCCCCCCACAAAACTAAACCCACTGCCCTGAATTCCAACTCGTAGTGACCCTGTAAGAGAGACTAGAAATGTTCCAGACTGTTTCCAAGGAGCAGTTGTTGGATTTGAACTGGTGACCTTTTAGTTAGTAGCTGTAGCTCTTAACTACTGAGCCTCTGGCATTCCAACAGAACCTAGGTATATGTAATAATAAACTAGTAATTTTATTCATTTGATTTTCAGTAAATATGTGTTTTGTTGTCTTTTTTTTTTTTTTTTTTTTTTTTGTCCTTTGATGATGTAGACTTTTGTAAGAGTGTTGGAAAACGCTAAAAGTGGTATACTGAAAGTTATACTTGGGGTCTTGAAATACGATGCTGAAGGTGGGGAGAAAAAGAGCACAAAGGACTGTCAAATGTCTTCACTTTATTCCCAGCACTCCATGGCAATCTGAGTTTATTCTCCAGTGTAACTCATGGTGGGAAAGGCGTGTATCTAAACGCATGGAACATCCGGCCACAGATTCCTAACTAGCCTGTTGACCACTCTGCCATTTAGTTTATTCAGTGACTGACCTGTGGACCCTGAAAAACTCTGATACTGAATTATCAGAATGACAATTATGCTAGTACCTTTTTCCTCACCGTGTTTCCTCTGCCTCGCTAGCATTATTATGCAATTCTGACAACAGTGGCCCATGGACAGAGAGTAGTTATATCTTTTCCCCCCATCCCTTAAATGAGTCAATATAGTCTCATTAACACTTGTTTGAGGATTATTCTGTACTATGTCCTTGTGGAAAAAAAAAAATAGAGTGAATCCCATTCATCTGTATCTTGGCCACCCTTGGGTGTGGCATCTCTTTGTGAAAATGCTGGTGAGGCCGTGGATCTTACTACAGACCAACGGTAACCCAAACTAACCATCCAATTCAAACTGGAGTTCTTTGGAATTTTCAAGTGTTAGCTTTAACTTGAGGAATGGGTGCAGCTGTTTCTAATACAGTGTAGCCCCCTAGAAAGAGAAGTTAACACTTGACGCAGGTATAAATCAGACAGGTTAGGATGTCTGACCAGGAAAAGCATGTTCAAATGATGAGCTCAGCGATGGGACTGTCCACAGCTTCACTTGGTCACAGCCACATCAACCTGACCTTATGAACTTGTCTTTCCTCCTATTTCTCCTTCACCATAGTTTTGTCCCTGCTCTGATGCTGAGATGCTGTCCTGCCCAGATCGGTTCAACTGAGTTCATTACAGTCTGTGAGGGGAAATTTGGAAGTTTTATAGAAACATTTCCAGCTGACGGGGAACCCCTAGTGTTGCGATGGTTAAGCGGTACACGTGCTAACCAAAAGGCTAGCAGTTCAGATCTCCCAGGTGCTCCTTCGAAATTTTATGGAGTAGTTCTACTCTGCCCTATAGGGTCTCTATGAGTAGGAATCGACTCGATCGCACTAGGTTTGGTTTTTTAGTTTGGGTTCCAAATGACACACTTACACACGCCTGAAGCCTGAGGCCTTTACTTAGGTTTGAAATGTTAACTGAGACCAAGAAGCAGGGGATATATTCCCTCTGTTCTCATCTTTCCTGTTGCTTCCTTAATCTGTGAAAATGCAGCCACAAGAGCTTAAGTGGACCTAGTTGGACTTCATAAGCACATGTGATCCTGGAGGCTCAGAGAGACAGAGGCTTCAGGATACCATAAACAGCCAAGGATCTCTAGGAAGCTGAAAAACAAAGCAAACATTTGGGTATGGTGTTATTTCTACTGTAACTCTCTACCTGTCTTTCTAAACACAGTCTATATTTATGGCTGTGTGTATGCCTGTGTGTTTGAGGAGGATGTGCAGATAGCGTGGTGAAAGGCATTTACTTTCAAATTTTTCAGCAGTGGAGAATTGTTCAAGTGAAATCTTAAGAAAGTCAGTGTACGAAACAGATTTAAGAAGAGCAATGCTGGTTGGAGAAGGATGTTGGATTTATTCCCCGTCAGTACGGCCTCCCAACACCACTACCAGCCCTTTCTCTCACACATACCTTAGGCATGAAATGAAGAAAATTCTAAAACTCAGAAACACAACATGAAAAGCCATTGGCTTAGCAGAAAGAGCATGGAATTTGGAATCAGAGGGCATCAGTGTAAATCTAGCTCTGCAACTTCCTATGAGATCATCCAACTGGGTTTTTTGTTAATCTGTAACAGGGGAAAATACTTTTCATCCATTAAAAACTCCTTAAGCAAAAAAATCTCAGCTTCATGAGAACATGAAAAGAGTGAATTAAAGCATGAAGCATCCATGAGAAGATAAGCTTTGAATGATCACAGATCATTCTTTGGGATAGATTTGAAATATGAAATAAATAAAAAACAACAATATATAAAATACAGCCTTTAGTAAATCCATAAACCTGACTTATACTACAGATCCTAATTGACATATCTGAGAATTATGTCAAAAACACATTTGGAAATTTCCTCAAGTCACTATTCTGTATCAAAATAGACATACTTCCACTGGGTAAGTTTTCATTTGCTTATGCAAGAAGCATATTTGGTCATATCAATCAAGTTAATTTAAAATGATGGTCAGAGAGACAAAATGTAAGCAGTAGAGGAAGGTGAACTATACAGGAAGTTTCTGCAGTGAATGAATAAGGCAACTAATTTCTAAGAGTATTTTCATTTCCATCAACTGTAGGAGTCTTTCCAATGAATACAATTCTCATCCTTCCAATAGAATCTTATTTTGATTTTTGAAAAATTGTTAGCAGAAAAGTGGTAGCAAGATGTTCACAGCTGTAAGAGCTACTTAACAATACTTGTTAAGCTTTTGACAGTTTTAATGACAGCAACACAACTTTAGCTGTTTGAAGAGTAGGAGATCAAGACGAAATTGAAATTATTCACAGGCAGAAGGCATTGATGCAAATTATTTATCTAAGAATGATTTCTACTTCTATCATGCCAAGAAAAAAAATTCATCATTAAATCCACACATTATCTAAACCTTAAGACTAACAAAAGCCTTATTATATACAAAGACACATTACTTACATTTATTGACCACATACTGTGTGTTGAGAAAATGATGATTATCTCCTTCAAGCCTTATTACAGATAAACTTTATAAAATTAATTTGTGGAATAAGTTCATGCAGCTTTGGGAAGATAAGTAGTTCATCCAAATTTACACCAGTATGTAGTCTAAATGATGAATGTATGCTTAGTTTTTCATCTGTGATTTTAGTTTCACATTTGTTTAGTAGAGCTGAATTTGCTGCGGATACCTTTTGGTAAACGTGGAGAAGTTCCACCTAATGAGATACACAGCCTTTGCAAAGCCACCTCTGCTCACTAGACCTTGATAGACAAAACTCAGTAATTTCTAAGCTGCTTCCAGCTCTCCAATTATCCTTCTGAAGTTTGACGAATAACTAAGTGAATACGGTTTCTTTATAATCACTCTCCTTGAAAATCTAGGAGTTAAAGTATAGCTATTAGTTAAGAAATAAGGGAAATTTTGTGTGATTTTCCTCAATGATGGCCAAATAAGTCTTGGAGCATTTAGACACAATTAAGTCAATTATATTTTATTTACAATAAGACTCTTCATGAAAAATGTGACCATATGTTTCCACTTGCCTGGGACAGTTTGAGTTTAGTCCTTCCTGCATAACTATTAATAGACTTCTCTTTCAGGCACAAAGGGTCCTGAGGTGACAATAAATATTATGGTCACCCTACTCATGGACATTGTTATATTTTATAATTAATTTATGCCAATATTGTAAGTCTAGATCCGACTCGACGGCACTTGGCTTTGGCTAGATACAAAATAGAGCAAAATTTAAGTAACTGTATCAATAAGTCCTGCATGAAATCTTTTTTTAACAGATTTAAATTATTACTGGTCACTGCCTAAATTAATTTTAGTATCCACTACTGGGACTACTTGTCTCTCAATACTTTTTCGATGAAGGACAAATAGCATTCTGTCTTCTAAAACTCCTTCAGTGACAGAAGGTCTTGTGGGCCAGCCTTGCAGTAATGTGTTTTAGGACTGGCATGCAGGCAGCAGTGGTATAAAATTTCAGCACTTTCACCAAGCTCGGTGGAGAATGGCAAGACTTGGTTTCATGTGCTTTGGCCATGTTGACAGGAAGTACCAGTCCCTGGCAAAGGACATCATGCTTGGAAAACCAGAATGTCAGTACAAAATGAGGGCTCTCAACAAGGTGGACTGGCACGGTGTCTACATCAACAGGCTGAAACATAGTAAGGACTGTGAGGATGGTCCAGGACCAGGCAGTGTTCCATTCTGTTCGATAGAGGGTCACTGTGAGCTGGAATCAACGGGAGGCCACATAACAGTAACCTTGTTCTCTATGACCTGATTTGTACTTGCCTTACTAATCTCTGAAGCCTTGATGGCGTGTCTATTCAGGTTTTTCCCTTTTTTTTTTTTTTTGTCTTGGGACAGATGTCCTGCTCCTCTGAGCATAGGAAGAGAAGACAGACAAAAGGAGATGAAAGGAATCTTGCCAAGGTTGTGCCATTTGAATGGAGGATCATGGTTTTTAAGCACAGTTCTACCCAGATTTCTTTGCATCATCAAAGTAATTTATTCTTCTTAAAATAAAGCATAACTGGGTGGCATATTTTAGCCTAGTGTGAAATCAATGTCATGAAATTTTATCACTCTAAAACATCCATTTGAATTTAATAAAGAAAGAAAAATCTAAACAGCTTCTAATATGTTTATTTTGGTGATGTGAAACAATTGCAGTTTTAAATTTGCTTGCAAACTAGTTAAATAAAAGGCTATTTTTGATTCTGCAATATTTGCTTCTTTTATTTTTTCTTAATTCCAGCCAGTATGTGTTGCCATAATCAATTCAGCTATGAAAAAGTTAAGGTGCCCTGATACAGCTGTTATGTGATTAGGGTCAAAAGCAAATTGCAAAAGCACAAACCCAAAGATGAATAAAAAACTGTAAATGCTAGAAAACATGGTGAGCGCCACATATTACACTTTGCTCAGGCTATTTCTGCGGTATTACCATAACTACAACATTATTAGTTTAAGACAGTGCCCAGATAATTTGGAAGAGATGTTGAGAAAGAAAGAAAAAAAAAAACTGAGAAGACACAAAACTTGAAGAACTCAAGCATTAAGGATTACCGATATCTACTTTTTCAGAGGCTTAGAGGAAATACAGTAACCACTTGTATGTAATGAACAGATTATTAGAGAGGAAACTGGCCTCTGCTAAGACCTGAGTTTACGCATGAACAGAAGGAGGGATTTTCATGCTAGGATAGGTTTTAAAACATAAAAATGTGACTGAGACAAGTTGCGGGGGTTTCTTCCTTAAAGGACATTTTTGTTTGTGGTGTCACAGAGATAGGGTTGAAGAGACATCCACTCTTCACATTTGTGGGAGGTCCTTCCCAGAGAATCCAAGATGGGACAGATGCCTGAGTCCCCTTGCTGACCTCTGACAGCCTGTCAACTCAGGCAGACTGATCAAGTGTCTGCCATGGTTTGTAGTCACACATCACTTCCCTGAGTTAGATGGAAGTTTGCTTTTGTCTTTTTCAGTATTCCCTCTTGATGTCTGCCACAGGGCTGTTGCACTCATGCGCAATTTTACGGCATTAAAAATAGATCATCATCTATAGGGAAGAATGACGGCTGGAACATGTGCCCCTCCTCTCGGCTCCCTCTTGATCTTTCATGAAAACAACAGTGAAAGCCTTGTTTAAAAGTCATAAATCCATCGAGATGTGGCGTGCAGGAGAGAAAACAACAGCAACAGTGATACTTGGAAGCTAGTAGCACAAAAGTAAGAAGGAAAGGAGTTGGTAGACTTGGAAAAATAGCATCTTAAATCAACAGTGAGGATGCCCGTAAATTAACTACTTTAACCCTGAGAAAGTCTCACAGTCTGGGAAGTGGGAACCCCTAGGTAATTCTGGAATTAGAAATGAATGTAGAGTCAAAAATAAAGACCGACTGAAGATTTGTTCAAGACCTAGTTTCAACAACTCCTGACACATAATTTTAAACAACTCCTGAACCCCTGAAACTGTTGCCCTGAGACAATCTTTAAATCTTAAATCAAAAATATCCCATGAAATCTCCTTAAAACCAACAATAGTCTTGCTGAACTAGTAAAAAAAAGTCTGCCTTGAGTATTACGCTCTTTTAAAAACCATCAAAGTCGCAATAACAACTAGAAATTATGACATAGGAATCTTAGAAGGCAATGATTTCATATTAATGGGGGAGGAAGGACTCAGAGAAGAAGGGTCAGAATGGTTGCACAATTTGAAGAATGTCATCAGTGTCACTGACCTGTACTTGTAGACACTGTTGACCTGATGTGTTTTGTGCTGTGTGTGTTCTCAACAACAACAAATGAAATTTTTCAAAAACATAAAAAAAGCAAAAACAACAACAAAAACCACACACAAATTTTGGATGTCCTGTCTGCATAACTGGAGGACAAACACTTTTTCACTAAGGCAAGAGGCTGGACGTTCGTTCTATGGAGGCATTAGGACAGGGCATTTCTCAGTTCAGAGACTCAGGGAAGAGTTGAGGTGTGGGCGCCACCCTGACAAACAAGAGAACGAGAAAACGTGCCCGAGGTGCCAGCATGGCAGCCATCTCTGCCTAACTGCTCCCCGACTGTGGAAAGTCGGGCTTCTCCACCCAGCATGAGCATGCCAGCCTCCTCTGAAGAACTCTGCAAACTCAAGGGGGAAGGTAGAATGACATTGACATTGGACTTTGGCCAAACCGTCTAACCCCAAGATTAAAGAATTATTTCCGAGGCCTGTATGTTTATTTCTTTCAAAAAGTGTTTCAATATTTAATCCACCTGGGATTTATTTAGGTATAAAGACGTTTTTTAATAACATTATCATCCTAGTCTTAGGCATCCAATGACAAACTTTGTGGTGAAGGTCATGGTGACATATAATGAAATATAGTACTTGCAGAACAGAAGTAACCTTGATGTGAAATGAATACCTGCTGTCTTCTAGCTGATTCTGACTCCTAGTGAACCTGTGATATAAAGCACAACTGACCTATAGGGTTTCCAAGGAGCAGCTGGTGGATTTGAATTGCCGATACTTTGGTTAGCAGTTCAACTGTTAAAATCATTGCAAGACCAAGGCTGACTCTGTTACGAAAATGATACAAATTAATTCTAAGTACTAACTCCTCAACTATGAGTTTGAATTGACTCAGTGGAAGTGGGTTTGGCTTGGTATGGGTTAAGGGATCATCCTAGGTTACCAAGAGTGGAAATAGATACTAACCATGTAGACTTAAAAGTTTATTTTGGACAAAAAACACTTGTAACCAAGATCCCCATGGTAAACAGATAGTGTAAGATAAGACTTGCAGTGGCTGGTTAGAAACAAAATTTCAAGAGAAAGTGGCAAAGAAGTCTATTTTGCATTTAGACCCACATTCTGTAGTCTGTAGAAACTTCTGTGAAATGCAGATAGTGAATGATTTTTCTCTCTCCAACGTGTTATTTTTCCTAAATTTTACTTATTTTGTTGTTGCTGAGAATATGCACAGCAAAACATATAGCAGTTCAACAACTTCTACATGTACAATTTAGTGATGTTGATTATTTTAAATTATTTTTGCATTAAAGCAGACATTTCACATCATTATTTCTAAAATATCATCTTTGACATTTTTGTAAAAATGCAGATTCTTGGGACCCAACATATCTTACTGAAAATCACACTGGAAGTGTTCATCTATTCACTGCTTGTAATACTAGCTAGAGCTTCTTTTAAAAGAAGTTGGGGGGAGTAGACTGTTTGACTTGTACAAACAGATAAGTGCTCAAAAGTGTGGCAGTTTCAAACCTTCCCAGACATGTCTTGGAGGAAGGCCTGTTGATCTGCTTTCTAAAGATCACAGTTTTGAAAATCCTATGAAGGCATTTCTACTTTGCAGTACACTGAGTCATCAGAATAGTTTCAATGGCAATTGGTAAAAGGGCTTAAGGGATACTCTTCAAGTTATTGAAGGCCTCCTAAACAGAATCTGATAATTAATCACTATACCCTAGTGGTGCAGAGGTTAAGAGATTGGCTGCTAACAAAAAGTTTAGTATTAGTAATTCAAATCTACCAGCTACTCCTTGGAAATCCTTTAGGAGAGTTCTGCTCTGTCCTGCAGGTTTGCTTTGAGTTGGAATTGATTTGATGGTGACAGATTTGGGGTTTTTGTTGTTGATGTTTGAGGATCTAAAATTTCCAAAATCCACACCATACCTCAGACCAATCAAATCACAATCTCTGAACTTGAACATGGTGTTATTATTATTATTAGCATGCCCATTATTATAATACAGGCAGAAAATGTTGAGAACTACTGAAAAAAGATGTTCAAAAATCAAAGTTCATCAAAATTATCTTAATAGGATAGAGTAGTGGTTCTCACCCCTCGTGTCTGTCAGTTTGGAATGCAAAAGTTGGAAATGAAGAAGGACCAGTAGTTGGAAAACACGGCCTTGGTTATAGAAATGATGCTGAAAATCACACGACAGAATTTTGCAAGACTAACTGCTTCTTCATTATAAACACCTTTTTTCACCAACATGGACAGCAATTATATACATGAACCTCACCAGATGGAATATACGAGAATGAAATTGACTAAAACTGTGGGAGGAGATGATGGAAAAACACAATGTCATTAGTCAGAACAAGGCTAGGTGCCAATTGTGGCACAGACCATCATTTGTTCTGATGCAAGTTCAAAGGGAAACTGAAGAAAATTAGAGAAAGTTCTTGAGAGCCAAAGTATGATCTTGAGTACGTCCCACCTGAATTTAGAGAACACCTCAAGGATAGATTTGACACCTTGAACATTAATGACCGAAGACCAGATGAGTTGTGGAATGACATCAAAGACATCATTCATGAAGAATCAAGAGATCATTTAAAAGACAAGAAAGAAAGAACATGAAATTGGATGTCAGAACAGACTCTGAGACATGCTCTCAAATGTAGATTAGCTAAAGCAAAAAGAAGGAATGATGAAGTAAAAGAACTGAACAGAAGATTTCAAACAGTGGCTGGAGAGGACAAAATAAAGTATAAAAATGACATGTGCAAAGAGCTGGAAATAGAAAACCAGAAGGGAAGAGGACACTGCATTTCTCAAGCTGAAAGAACTTCATTCAAGCCTTGAGCTGCAGTAGTGAACATCAAAAGAAGATGGAGGGAATACAGAATCATTTTATATGAAAAAAATGGTTACAGTTCAGCTGTTTTAAGAGGTAGCATTTGATCAAGAACCAATGACATGGAAGGAAGAAGTTAAGCTGCAATAACAGCACTGGCAAAAAACAAGGTTCTGGGAATCGATGGGATATTGATTGAAATGTTTCAACAAGCAGATGCAACACTGAAAGTGCTCTCATGTCAGTGCCAAGAAATCTGGGAGACAGCTACCTGGCCAACCAACTGGAAGAGATCCATATTGATGCCTGTTCCCAAGAAAGATGATCCAACTGAATGCAGAAATTATTGCATGATGTCCTTAATAATTACACACAAGTAGAAGTTTGTTAGAAATTATTCAAAAGTGCTACCATGCTCATGGATAGGAAGACTTAACATTGTGAAAATGTCTATTTTACCAAAATCAATTTATTTATATAATGCAATCCCAATACAAATTCCAGCGTCATTTTTTAATGAGATGGAGAAACAAATCGCCAATTTTGTTTGGAAAGGGAAGAAGCCCGGATAAGTAAGGTACTACTAAAGAAGAACACACTGGAAGGCCTCGCATTACCTGACCTTAGAACATACTATACTGCCACGGTGCTCAAGGCAACCTGATACTGGTACAAGAACAGGCAGATCAATCAATGGAACAGAATTGAGACTCCAGAGATGACACCATCTGTCTTTGAACAGTTGATATTCGACAAAGACCCTAAGACATTAAACTGGGGTAAAAACAGTATCTTCAACAAATGGTGCTGGCAAAATTGGTTATCCATCTGCAATAAACTGAATGAAGCTCCATATCTTACACCTTACACAAAAACCAACTCCAACTGGATAAAAGACCTAAATATCAAACCTAAAACGATAAAGCTCATCTAAGAAAAGGTAGGAACAACAATGGAAGTTTTAATACACAATAAGGACAGACTCCAAAATCTGTCAAAAAAAACCACAATCAACAGAAGAGAAAATAGATAAATGGGAACTATTAAGAATCAAACACTTTTGCTCATCCAAAGACTTTGTTAATAGAATTAAAAGAACAGCCCAGAATGGAAAAAAATATTTGGCAACTCTATGTCAGATGGATGCCTGATCTCCATAATCTATAAGATATTACAAAATATCAATAAGAAGAAGATAAACCATCCAATTAAGTGATGGGCAAAGGAGATGGACAGACATTTCACTAAAGAGGAGATCCAGGCAGCCAAAAAACACATGCAGACATGTTCACGAATTTTAGTTATTAAAGAAATTCAAATCAAGGTGACAATGAGATACCATCTCACCCCAACAAGATTGGCCATGATCCAGAAAACACAAAACAACAAATGCTGGAGAGGCTGTGGAGAAAGTGGAACCCTCCTACACTGTTGGTGGGGTTGCAAAATGGTCCAGCCTCTTTGGAAAGCATTCTGGTGCTTCCTTAAAAAAATGGACATCGATATACCATTTGACCAGTATTTCCGCTACTTGGAATATATCCTACAGAATCAAGGCCTTTCACACCAACAGACACATGCACCAGAATGTTTATCACAGCACAGTCCACGATAGCAAAAAGATGGAATCAACCCAGATGCCCAACAACAGAAGAATGGATAGGTAAACTATGGTACATATACTCAATGGAGCACTACGCAATGATAAAGAATAACGATGATTCCCGGAAACATCTCCTAACCTGGTTTCAACTGGAAGACATTATGTTGAGTGAAAGTAGTCAGCGACAAAAGGACAAATACTGTATGAGACCTCTACGATAAGATCTCAAAAACAGACTTGTGTATAGAAGAAAAGACTCTTTGACAGCTGCAAGGGAGGGGAGGGAGGAAGGGTGAAGGGGGGAGGGTTTAGTTTAGACAGTTGCTAGAAATCTGGTCGAGAGAAAGCGGTGATAGCACACATTAGAAATAAGAACAACATTAAGTGGAGTTTAGCATAACTTGAGTACTCCTTCCATCTTAACCCAATATTGCAAGGATAGAGTAGCTGGGGCAGGGGGCAAGGGACCATGCTCTTAGGTGAAATCGAGGCGAATTGGCACAACTAGCATTTTGCTAAGAGAGCTCTCTGCACCCCACATTGGTGAGTGGCGTCTGGGGTCTTAAAAGCTGCCAAGCTGCCATCCGAGGACACAGCAAATGGTCCCAACTCAGCAGGAACGGATGCTTACCAAGGACCTAAATGACATGTGGTAAAGACAACCGAGAAGACAGAGAGACCCACAAGAGTGGGTGCCTTCATCGACTTGAGACCGGAAGAACCGGATGGTGCCCGGCCACCACCGGTGATAGCCATGATGGAGCTCACTAGGTTGAGTCTCACTGGCAACACAAGAATAAAAAGGGGTGCATCCTGAGATCTCCACTGAAAGACCTCAATTGATGGTCCAGCAGTTTCAGGGTTTCCCTGAGAGCATGGCCCCCAGCCCTGATGCTACCCCTACCCATAAACTATAACGAAGGTCCACTCTTTGGACAGGAATGGATTGGACTTGGCAATGCAGAGTGACCATATATTGGTTGCACTTTATGGTTCCATACATCTATAGGATATCATCCTGCTGACCTCTGGCTGGAGGAAGGAGAGTGGGTGGAGAGGAGCGGAAAGGAGACTGTTGGTAGGATGAGACATGAATGGAGCAGAGAGGAATAGTGTGCTGTCACTGGACAAGGAGAGCAGTGGAAGCTTCATATCAGTTGGCATGTAAATTTATACGGGAATGTACATTTTCACTCAGTCATGTTAAATAAAAAATAAAGAAATTATTCAAAAGTGGCAGTATACTCACAGGAGGGTGGCAGAAATTCAGACTGGATTCAGAAGAGAACATGGAACCAGAGATATTATTTCTAAAGTCAGATGAATCTTGACTGAAAACAGAGAATAACAGAAAGATGTTTACCTATGTTTCATCTACCACGCAAAGGCATTCGACTGTGTGGGTTGTAACAAATTATGGCTAACATTGTAGTGAATGGGAATTTCAGAACATTTAGTTGTGCTAGTGAGGAATCTGTACATGGATCAAGGGGCAGATGTTAGAACAGAACATGGGGACACAGTATGGTTTAAAGTCAGGAAAGGGATGTACCAGGGATGTATCCTTTCTGTGGGCTCAAGCATAACAACACTTGTGGATGCAGCACAGGGCTGAAGACTGTTTCCTTCTGTTGTACAAAGGGTTGCTATGAGCTGAAACCAACTTGACAGCACCACCAACAACAACAACAACGGTGGTTTGGAAGCTTGGTCTATGCTTCATATTCATGTGGAAGACTGTAAATACATAGAATCCTGAGTCCCACCCCAGAGTTTCTGGTTCAGTATGTCTGGGGTGAGACTCAAAAATTCCATTTCTAATAAGTTCTCAGATGATGCTACTGGTCTGAAGACTACCTTTTCAGACTCACTGAATTAGAGGGCATGATACTGAAAAACAAGGCATTCCCAAGAAACTCTGTATTACTGGAGGTATACAGTAAGCTTGGAGATCTCCACATGCAGGATGTATTTAGTTCTTTAACATTTGTGTTCCAGAGTCAATCTATGTCACCGGGAAAGGTCTTAGCAAATTCCATTATTCCTTTGTCTTGTCTGTTGTGGAAAGACCCACGCTTGATGTGATTCCTGATTGGTCTCTAAGGAATAAAATGATAATGTGAATAGGATAGATTTACCAATTTAACAAGAATCCTACCATACTCTTACATGAAAATTATGTTGCACAAGTAGATGATGGAAGGGAATCAACCTAATGACACTTAATATTTTAAAGAACACAGAGGGCTTCTTCTTTGGGGAAAATCAAGTAGATATACTTGCGTCTGCTTCTGACTAAGTAGAACCACCCTGACATTTATAGAACACTTTCAAAGATAGAGACAAGAAAGCAGAGCAGGTAGAAACTTGGAAACTAAGAAAGAACACAGCTGTGAGTTCCCAGAGTTTATTTTTGCCTCATATGTCCCAGACTTGGAGCTAAAGATGTTGACAACCTGGAAATGCAAACAAGCACTGACAAAAACAAACTCAGCAGAAGTCTGTTTGTTGTCTTTAGCCAATGGACCAGAAATACGGCAACCTAGCAAGACAGATGCAAAGCTGGAGGTGCTCACTTATCTACGCCAAGAAACCTGGAAGATAGCTACCTGCCCAACCAAGTGGAAGAGATTCATATTTGTGAACATTCCAAAGAAAGGTGATCCAACAGAATGCAGAAATTATCCAACAGCATCCTTACCATCACACCCAAGAAAATTTTGCTGAAGTTAATTCAAAAGTTGTTGTAACAGTATATTGACTGTAATCTGCCAGAAATGCAAGCTGGATTAAAAGGGGAACAGGAAACAAAGGCTATCAGATGGATTTTAGCTGAAAGAAGAGAACATCAGGGAGATGTTTACTTGTGTTTTATTGGCTACGCAAAGGCATTTGACTGTGTAGATCATAACAAATTATGGATAACATTGTAAAGAGCTGGAATCTCAAAACTCTTAGCAGTGCTCTGGAAGAACCCATACACAGACCAAGAGATACTCATTTGAACAGGAAAATGGGATACTTTGGGGTTTAAAATCAGGAAAGCTGTATGTCAGGGTTCTATCCTTTCACCAAACTTATTCAGTCTACATGCTGAGCAAATAAACACAGAAGCTGGGCTCTATAAAGCAAAAGAGCATAGCATCAGGATAAAGAGAAGACCCAGTGAGAGTTTCCATATGCACATGACGCAACCTTCAGCGCTGAAGGACTTAAAACACTTACTGATGAAGATCAAAGACTACAGCCTTTGGTAGGGATTATATCTCAACATAAAGAAAATGGGAACTCTCGCAACTGGACCAATAAGCGACACCAGGATAAATGGAGAAAATATTGAATTGTCAAGGATTTCATTTTACTTGGATCCACAATCAACACCTATGGAAGCAGCCATTAAGAAATCAAACAGTGTATTGCACCAGGCACATTTGCTGCAAAATATCTCTTTACTTTGTTTTAAAAAAAGCTGTCTTGAGGACTAACGACTTAGTTCCTGAGGACTAAGAGTTACCTGACTCAAGCCATGGTACCGTCACTTGCTTCACAGGCATACAAAGCTAGACAATGAGTAAGACAGACTGAGGAAGATTGATGCTTTGAATTATGGTGTTACAAAACAATATTGAATAATAGATCATCTAATGTCAGAAGAATGAACAAATCTATCTTGAAAGTAGTACAGCAAGATGCTCCATAACATCTGTCCCTGGAGAAGGACATCATGCACGGTAGTGTCTGCAAAAAAGAAGATCCTCAAGGAAATGGATTGACACCTTGGCTGCCCAATAGTCTGGCTCAGACATAGCAGTAATTGTAAGGATGGCTCCATACCGGGCACTGTTTTGTCTTGTTATACATATGATCTCTAGGAGTCAAAACCAACTTGATGGACTTCAGGACAACTACAACAGCAAGACAGAGAACTTGGAGACAACAGCTGCTATACTTCAACCAAACAAAACAAAACAGCTATGGCCTCAGTTTCATCCCTACAAGCAAAGTCTGAGTGGTAAGCCTAGACTACCTACCTTGTGAGGCTATAGCAAGTTATCTTGGTACCCCGACAGAGGTGGTGTCTGAATAGCCCTAGTAGATAGCCAGAATATGTATTCTCACTGGGCAGAGACAAACCCAGTGCTCCACTCCCATGGTGTCAGTGGAGAACACATGAGAAACTTGGACTTAGGAAATCTAACAATTCTATGGACTTATTTGCCCTAAGTGCTACATACCTCACTGCTGAATATCACTATGGTTACCTTCAAAATGCTCCCCTTGGGAAGCTATGCATCAATGCCAGCATCTAGTCCACTTGTCAAAGCAATTTTGGAACTCTTTCTGGAATGGCCATTGTGCACAGTGGCACTGTGGCAACTTCTCTAACTTAACTGTATAGTTGTCTATGAGGGAGTTTTTTAGCCAGCAAACAAATAAGTATGTTGGAGTACCCTCCCTCCCCTGATCTGACCTCCAATGATGACTTTCATCTTTACCTGAAGATAAAGAAACTATTGAAAGGAAGACATTTCGATGACATTCAGGACATCAAGGGAAATACTATGACAGTTCTGATAGCCATTCCAGAAAAGGGGTCTCCAAATTGCTTTGAAGCTTGAACTACGCACTGGTGTTAAAGCATAGCTTCCCAAGGGGAATATTTTGAAGGTGATTCTAGTGATATTCAGCAGTGAGTCATGTGCCACTTTTTCTAGGACGAGTTCGCGAACTTAGCGTACCATTGATATGGTGCTGGAGTTAGCCTAATAGACATTCTGCAATCCATCACTGTCCCATAGTAACAAGATCATTCTCTGCCATGGCATCAGTAGAGACCACAGGGAGAGCAGCAAAGAGACGCTCCTCCTTCTCTAATCAAGAGATTCCATTGGAGGCTTAGAGTACACTTGGAACTCTCATCCTTGCCTAGCAGTAATGAGGTGTCATCCCTCTTCAGGTGTCAAGGGATACTAAGTGGTAAACTTACATTTCTATCCCACATTTCCACTAACAGGGCAATACACCCCATACCCCTGTAGAGGTGTCAGGAAAAAAATAAAAGAAGAGTTAAAGTACAGTTATGGTTTAAATAAGATCCACAATCTCATATACCAAACCAAATCCAGTGCCATCAAGTCAACAGCAATTTGTAGCAACCCTATAGGACAAACTAAAACTGCCCCAGAGTTTCCAAGGAGCTCCTGGAGGATTTGAACTCCCAACCTTTTGGTTAGCAGATGTAGCACTTAACCATTATGCTAACAGGGTTTCCACAATTTCATATAGTAACCCAGATATTCAGATTTCAATTGAAATCACTCACTTTACAAAGGAAAACAGATGCTAATGACAAGATGATAGAAATATCGTAAATTTCTGACAAAAATTTTAAAGCAAACACCATAAAAATGCTTCAAGCAACATTGATGAACAACTGGAAAATTAAAGAATTTCAGAGCAAACAAATAGAATACAGAAGAAACAAACAAATGAAAATATTTGACTAGAAATCGTAAGAGAAATGAAAAATTCAGTGGAGAATCTCAAAAGCATAATGGAGGGCAGAAGAAATCATCGCTGAAAACAGTTAAATAAAAATAAAACTTGTTCCCTCAGAACAGAAGGGAGAAAGTATATAGAATAAAACAAAGGCTCAGGTATCTGTGGGACTATATATGATCGGAAGGAAAAGGAGAAAGAGAGTGGAGCTGAGAAGTATTTGAGCAGATTACTGCTGTCAAGTCAGGTCCAACTCATAGGGGTCAGAGCAGAACTGCCCCATGGAGTTCCCAAGGAGTGCCTGGCTACAAATAATGGCCGAAAATTCTCCAATTTGGCAAAAGGTACGAGCCTGCAGATACAAGGTGAATGAATCCCAAAGAAAATAAAGTCAAAGTCCCACATTCCTTTATTTACAGACTCTGTGGCTGCTTTGGAAACACCAGTGGCTTAGTGGTTAAGTGCTATTGCTGCTAACCAAAAGGTTGGCAGTTTGAATCCACCAGGCACTCCTTGGAAACTCTATGGGGCAGTTCTACTCTGTCCTATAGGGTTGCCATGAGTTGGAATGAACTGGATGATATTTGGTTTGGTTTGGTTTTTTGGTAGTTTCTTTCCTGCTAGGATATAGCTCTGCACTTTTGACAGTGATCCTATGTCCTGCAAAGCCTAAACCATTTAATATCTGGATTTTTATGAATGAAGAATTTCTACCTTTGACATATGAGATGCTGTGGTATTTACAGTCAGTAAGATCAACTTTGTGACATAATAATTTTCACAAATGCATACTAACTTTTAATGTAGGCTAGTTTTAGAACTAGGTCTTCTGCATGCAACATGGCTGGATCACCTGGGGTACTTTGTTCACTTTCTGGCTCTTAAATTTATGAGGAAAACACTCAAAATGGTGAGCAGACAGCTGAAGATGACCAAAACACCAGAGGATCTGAAAACAAACACACAAAAAGAAGAAAACAAAGGATCCTAGAGTGGAAGTAATAACTTCCTTCAAATATTCAGAGGACTGAGTGGGCCAGAAGTTTCAGATTTATCTGATGTAGCCTGACAGAGAAGAAAGACATCAGTGAACGGAAGATGTAGAAAACTAGCTTTTGATACAGCATTAGGAAGAATTTCTAACGATAAAAAATTTCCCCGAGACTATGAGCTTCCCGTCATTGAATATTCACGCAGGCTGATAGATCGCATTTAGTATCTAGGTACACTGTGCTGCTTCGTCCTTCCATTACTCGGAGACTCCATTAACTAAGGTCATCAACTGATGTAGGGATAGATCTTAAAGCGCATTTCATCGGATAGCTTCCATCTGGTTACCAAATTCCTCCTCCACCCTTCTCACCACAATCTTTCTCCCCCTCCTCCCTCCCAGAGGCTGAGCTATATGGATTTCTTCAATGCTGTAAATCCAGCAGGCACTCCTTGGAAACTCTATGCAACAGTTCTACTCTGGCCTGTAGGGTTGTTATAAGTTGAAATTGACTTTACAGCAGGGCATTTCGTTTTTTGGTGCCTTTTCAGTTGGATAGAAGGAGGAAAGTGAGGATAAAGTATCATTTCCTGATTCTCTCTTTGAGAGATTATATTAACCTGGCTATGACCTTGATGGAGAACATTACTGTTTATCTCCTGTAAGCTTGTTCTGCTTTTTGGTTTCTAATAGCTTGTTCTCTTCCTGATCCTTCAAGCTTACATGTAGGGTCAGAACCTTTGCTGTTAGAACTAGGTTCCTGAGCTGTTCTATGTGGGTCCATTACATTTTGCCTATACCTATGTGACTGGACATTTTGTAAACAAATTCTCCTCAAAGTATCCTAATTTGAGTGTGCTGTCTTCTAAAAACTTTGGAGGTGTACTGGTTAAGTACTTACAGCTGCTGGCCAGATCAGCAGTTCACATCCACCAGGTGCTCCTTGGAAACTCTGTTGGGAAAGTTTGACTCTGACCTACAAGGTAGCTATGAGTCAAAGTAACCTCGACAGCAGTGGATTTGGTTTTTTCGTACCTGATTTCTTTTGCAATACTGACTTACCAGTGGATATTGGCTCAACCACAATAGATGTGTTTCTCGCTCACACAAGAGTTCAAGACCAAGGCATTTGTCTTCCAGGAATCTCCTCTGTTATCTGAAACACAAGTCTGTCTTGGGGAGTTGCTGCCTCAGTCAGATGGAAGGGAGAATTAAATACAAAGAAACAAATTTGAGTGTCTTCTGTGAGCTGGATCTGCAAATGGCATCCTTGACCTTAGCCTTCTATTGCTAGCTCAGGCACATGGCCTTGTCCAGTGACAAGAGGAATCCAGAAATGTATCCAGTTGGGTGCTCAGGAAGGACAGGAAAAAGATTTTGGTGAGTAGCCAGTAGTCTCTGCCATAGGCGCTGTCAAGTTGGAAGCAGTTGGTCACTTCTAACCAATTCCTACAAGTAACCCATGTTAGCAGGGATACTAACTGGGTCAGAAGTGACTCTGCTGTCTTACCCTGTAAACCTAGGAAAAACACCTAGCATCCAGGCACTGTGATTACATATCCCACATTTATCCCGCAGTTGTGCAGAAATCAAATCATGTCAGAAGTCAAGCCTTTCTGTGTCTGCGAAAGGAGGATAGAATGTCTTAACACTTTTTGACCCCCTCCTTGGATTTCATGCTCTTCTTTCTCTAAATCGGTAGAGCTAACACATCCCTTGATTTTTAAGGGGCCGTGGTTCTTCCATAGGAAGACACCTGGCTGAAAATGACAGTTAATAAAAGAATAGGTGGGTCCAGTATAACAGCAAGAAGAATAAATATGAAATGAGGCCTCTAACAAGAAGAACAAGAAAAATTGTAGTAGAGATTCTAACTTAACAGCCACCTTAAAGCAGAAATTTAAACGCTATTTCTGCACAGTTCAGTGAGACTTATATATAAATTAAGCCCAATACCAAGGAGATTCTTGGATGTTCCTGGGGAGGGAAAAAGCTTGTGTAATAGAAACAGCTGTTTTTCTTTCATCTCTTTTACCAGCCGGTGCCCCTACCTCTCTGCAGGCAACAGGGTGACAGTCTAGCCCAGTGATGCCTGGGGAGTTATACCACATCTGTATAACACCTCCTAAGTGATTGAAAAGGCAGCACAAATCTAAACTCTCTTCCCTAAACATGGAATAACTCTGGTGCCCTTTCTGTTCCGGAGATCCCACGGTATTCATAGTGAAGCTAATCTCAGGAGAATCTATGCCTTTGTTTGGCTTCATTTTCTGCTTCTTTCACTTTACTTTTCTTCAAATTATTTGCACAAGAATCCTTCTTGAAACTGATTTCCAGGAACCTCACCTAAGTTATTGGGTACTGTAACTATATTCACTTTCATGGTTACCCTACAGACAAAATAGGACTGTCCTGTAGAGTTCCCAAGGAGTGCCTGGCAGATTTGAACTGCTGAACTTTCTGGTCAGCCGTTGTAGTACTTAGCCACTATGCCACCAGGGTTTTGCTATGATTGGAATTGACTCAATTGCAGTGTTGTTTGTTTGTTTTGGTATAGCTATATTGCAAGAATGCAAACAACTTGACTGACTCCATCTTTCATCCCCACCCTCTCACCTCTTCACAGTTGCTTCTGGAGTCATGAGATTGTGGAAATTTAGAAGTATCATTAATCAAGAAAAGCAATCATGTGTGCAATCCAGAAATAGAATCTGTAGATTGGTGTACCTAAATGCAGGGGGCTAAGATATTGGTTGTTGGTGGCAAACCTAGAGAGATCATAAGACCTTAACTTAGGCAGTCTCATTAGGGTGAAACAGGTGATGCGTTATCCAAAAGATAGCTAGGTGGAGATTGACAACTGGAAATGAGGGATGTTAGAGGCCAGCCGATGGTAGAGGAGTAGGTGTCAAATCAAATGGAATGTGAGTGACAATGACCATAGTCAACTTTGGGGGTGCTGGGGAAATCTGCAGACAGAGGAATACCTGAGGTCCTACCATTTGGTAGATAAAGACTATCTTTATCCACCAATAAGCTGGCAAATCGTTATCCAGGAATAAACTGGCAAACTTGCTTTACTTAGGATCTATGACCACACAGTGGCTATGCAGGAGAGAAAACTGATGATCTGCTCCTGAAGATTGTGGCCTAGGAAACTCAGTCTGACAGTTCTGCTCTATTGTGTTAGGTTATTATGAGTCTAAAGTGGATTCAGTGATGCCTAACAAGAGGAGTAACAAGGGTCTATAAACTAGAGATAGCTAAGGCAGGTGGGAGTTCATGATAAAGAAAGGTGGGAAAATAGAGTAGAATGTGTGAACCCCAGCTCTTGTAATTTTTGACTCTTCTCTGGCCAGATCTTCTCCCAAAGAAATGGTGGAACAGAGGAGAAAGTCAGAATATTTATAGAAAGCTGGTTCTGTTATTTTAATTCTGATACAGGAATTAAGCTCCTTTCATGTTCCTTCTTGTATCTTCCTCAGAGCATGGTTTCTAAGACAGAATTCCAAGCAGGTCATGGGCTTAGAGTTGTAGAACTCTCAGGTCATTAGTTTCTGGCTCCAGTGAATCATAAGACAGGAGAATGAAGTCATCAAGCTACACGTACAACCTGGACTAAGCTTAGGCACTTCTCATATTTTCCAGTCTGTTCAAACATGAAGAGTTGTGGTTTGTTGGGCTGACAGAAGCAACAGCAAGGCTTGAAAGGAACCGGTTTTAAAGTTATGCATAATTAATGTGTTTGAGGAAACCGTGGTGGCATAGTGGTTAAGTGTTACGTCTGCTAACCACAAGTTTTGGAGTTCAAATCTACCTGAAACTCCTAGGAAACTGTATAGGTCAGTTCTACTTTGACCGCAAGTGTCACTATGAGTCTGAATTGACTCAAGGGCAATGGGTTTGGTTTTTGAGTTTAATATGTTTGAGATCGAAATGAATTTTTATTCTTTTCCCTTTTGGCAGGAACAGTGAAGGTTTAGGAATACTATCAAGATGAGATAAAAAGAAGTAAATAATTTATTTACTGAATGAAAAACCATTTCTACTTACAATATATATTTAGTAATGCAAATTTACCATGTTCAATTCCTGGAAGTTCAGAAACTCTATGCATAAAAAGAAATTTGTACAAAGCCCTCAGTAAATGAATGGTTTACTTTGTCAAGACTATGATATATGCACTTTGATAACATCATTGTCAATTTTCAGATGTTAATGCATTCAATGACCAGTTTTGAGCTAGATATATAATAGAGCTCTTTGCTCTTTTTTGTCTCCTGGCCAGTTGAGTTTCATCTGAAAAAGTTGCCTAACTACACTATTTCAAGTAAAAGTACATCCATTTCTACATTTCCATATTTCCAGCGAGGTTTGCAATTTTTAAATGTGTGTTTCTCTTCCATGCATGTGAAAATTCCTTGGGGGCAAGAGATGAATTCATTTCTCTTGTTAATTTCAAATTCAATATAACCCATATTAAATATGTTCATTAAAGAAATGAATGAAAAATGAAGGGACAGCTCAGAGTGGTCAGGAGTTGTAACTGAGAGGAAATACATATAAGCCCTAGAAATGCAGTTTTATTGAGAAAAATTTTAGCTGTTTCACTGATTTAAAAAAACAAACAAACAAACAAGAAAATCCCAAACAGTAGCATTTAAGGAAGGTTTCTCTGTATGTATGTATGTATCTCAGGGAGACCTGGTGGACCAATAGGTAAAGCACTTGGCTTCTAATCAAAAGATTGACAGTTCCAAGCCACCAGCTGTCTGTGGGAGAAGAATGTGGCAGCCTTGCTACTAGGGTTCCTTCTGTAAAGATCACAGCCGTGGAAACTTATGAGACTGTTTTACTACATTCTATAGGGTCTTAATGAGTCAGAATCTACTCAGTGGCAATAGATACGGGTATGTATTTTTCAAATCTGAATTTCTGCCTATTTCTTTGCCTATGATTTATTTCATAGAGGCAGACTTACCTTTCAAAAAAGGATGACATATACACATGAGTTATTAAGTATTGATAAAAGCTTAATGGAAATATAGACCACTTTTATCATAAAAAGGAACTATAAAAAATGAAATATCCAGGAAATAATTAAAAGAGAGAAATTTATACCTTGAGTGAAGATTTTTAGAAACTGATCTGGAGAAGAAATGAAAACAATACTTACTGGGTAAAAGAAAAAGATGGGGCTGTGCAGAGTTGATTACAAGAATCTATAAAACTAACTGTAGGTAATTCAGAGGCCCTGGTGGTGTAGCGGTTAAGAGTGGAGAGCAACAGCTTTTGACCAAAGTGTCAGCAGTTAGAATCTACCAGATTCTCTTTGGAAACCCTCTGAGCAGTTCTATCCTGTTGTGTAGGGTTGCTCTGCCTCAGTATTGACTCGATGGCAATAGGTTTGGTTTGGGTAAATAATTTGAAAATGCAGAGAAACAGAATTTACGCCCCATGTCCTCAGTATCTGACATCTGGAGCACTGCAAAAGTGTCTGCCCTGGTTCCCTTCCTTCTCTCCTTCCACCATGGCAGCCAGAAGTATTCTTCTAAACCACACGTTAGATGTTGTCATTCTGCTACTCAACACCTATTCACTGTCTTGCATCTCACCCAAACTAAACAATAATAACAAAAGAGTTAGGAGTTTCTGCATGGTATCACTACCTTTTACCCCTACCTATCTTACTTCACCTCCCCCTACTCTCTCCCTGCTTTTCTTCTTTGTTACTGACCTCATTGGTCTCTTTTCTATTCTTGCACAAGATGGTTATAACGAATAATTAAATATTGTGCAGAGGGACA
Organism: Heterohyrax brucei; assembly: GCA_028571685.1. Classification (NCBI taxonomy): domain Eukaryota; kingdom Metazoa; phylum Chordata; class Mammalia; order Hyracoidea; family Procaviidae; genus Heterohyrax; species Heterohyrax brucei. The sequence goes on along the minus strand of CM053164.1, from coordinate 13,272,300 downwards.
AAGTTGGATAAGCATTATTCACACCATCTTGTTCCTTACTGTAAATGGGCTTCTAAGATATCAATCTCTTCTTGTGTGACCATTTTAGATACATGGTTAAGAAACCCAAAGTTGTCATTTGTAACTCAATGCCTGAGCCAGCAATATCAAGGAACCATCCCTGAGCTCCAACAGGAAGGACCAACTGTACACTGCTTTCCTTTTTTACTATTGGAATCATCTTTATGATTCTTATATCTCTCCCCTACTTCTCTCTGACCTTTTCCTCTTTGCAACATTATAGACAGACAGACAGATAGTCAGACAGACCAACAGCCACAGTTCAGTCATGGTCCTGTCTAGTGATTTAGAGGAGCTTTGATTTTGTTTTTTCATCAAATGAACTGTGTCTAAAGGAACATATGTCTGTGCTATCAAAATTCAAGAGACTGGATTTTTCCATACTGACTAAAAGGAAAAGGAAAATACAAGTGAGTTGGTTCTTTGTAATTTTATTTTCCTCCATTACCTACATTTGTAATTTAATTTTCTCTGAAACAGAGTTTAAGGAAAATATATATGCACATATTTGAAAATTATTATGTACAGTATCATTATGTAAGTTTTACTCTGCTACAAGCATCTCTGACTTTTTCCTGGAAACTCTTCTGCCATCAGTCCCTTCTGTGCCTGCACAAAGACTTGCATTCCCGCATTTCCCTGAAGCCTGCCTGCACTGACTGTACTCAGCTGATGTATTTTGATTTTTTACCAAGGTTATGGATGCACTGATATTTGCAGATGAGTCAGAGATCACATCTCTACAATGTCATTAAAGAAAGTGTTCATCCTCTTAGGCAACTGTTTTCTACAATAAATGTTGGAGTTGACGTTGCAAGAGAAACTTGCTGGTGCCCTTTGGTCCTCGGGTTAATTAGATCAGGGGCATCTTTACAAGTCACAAAGAATTTTTCATTCAGTGGGAGTCATGGATTTAATTGTGTCCCCCCAAAAATATGTGTAGTTGTTTGGCTGGGCCGTGATTTACAGTATAGTGTGATTGCCCTCCATTCTATGATTTTTCTCTGCTGTAAATCCTAATCTCTGTCTATGGTTAATAGACTGGATTATGTGAAAGAGGATTAAGGTGGGACAGTAACACTCTTCCTAAGGTCATTTCCCTGCTCCAATGTAAAGGGAGTTTCTCTGGAATGTGGCTTCCACCACCTTTTACAAGAGATAAAAGGAATGGGAAGCAAGAAGAGATTTGGAAACCTCATGCGATCAAGAAAGCAGCATGGAGGGCAGAATGTGTCCTTTGGACTTGAAGTTCCTGTGCCAAGATGCTCTCAGACCAAAGAAAGAGAAATGTAACACAAGGGCCTTCCTTCCTAGCCAGCCAAGAGGGAAAGCCTTCCTCTGGAGCAGACACCCTGTATTTGGACTTGCAGCCTATGGGACTGCATAAGAATAAACTTTTCTGTGATAAAGTTATCCACTTGCGGTATTTCTGTTAGAGTCCTAGAGCCATACTAGACAACAAAAACAGTGGGAAAGGCTGACTAGGTGCCAATAACCCGTGCCTCTCTTCCTCTCTGTGATACATGGAATCTTGGCCACCATTCTGTCACTTCTTCCCTATCCTGACAGCTCACTGGCACCAAGACAAGCACAGCAGAAACACCAGCTGTTTAACACTCTGAGTTGCTTTGATAAAGGTACCATCACAACAGATTTGAGAAGCATTTTGAAAAAATGAAGCAGTTTATCAAGAACAGCATGTTTGTCTAACTCTATGACAGATTCAGGTATGTATTTAACACATGGATGTCAAACAGGGATCTTCTGCATAACAAAGATACTGAATCTACAAAGACAAAACTCTGTTTTATTATCAATGTCCATTTAAGAAAAACTGCCTCCAGTAGGTTTGGGGAGAGGGGCTTCTCTGTCAGTTCACTATAAAGTTGTGGGACATTTTTTTATGCAATTCTCCAACTCCTTCAGAAAACTTTGTGTTTATAGGTTCACCTTTGTAAATTTCAGAGTCTTAGTAACAGATTAATATCAAAGCGGCTGTTACACTTCCACAGTAGTTTGAAGACCCAGTGAGAGACAGAAGTGATACAAGTGAGTTAAAGGTTCTGCTGACATTTTATTGGCCATAGATTCTTCGTGAGGAAACATAATCCAAGAAACCATCACTGCACTCTGATGTGGATTTGACTTAGGACTGAAGGAAAACCAAACACAATTTGGTTAGGCTTCCTTTGTTATTTCAGGGAGTGCTAATGGTTATGCCAGAGACTCTCATACCCATGGGTGTGACAATTAAGTCCATGAACTTAATTGTTCCAAGTGCTACATACCTCTCTGATGACTATCACTGTGATCACCTTCAAAGCACTCCCCTTGGGAAGATATGCACCAATGCCAGCGCTTAGTACAGCTTTCAAAGCAATTTTGAAACTTTTTCTGGAATGGCCATTGAGCACGGTGGCACGGTGGCAAATTTGCCAACTTAATTGCGCGTGAGGGAGTTTTTAGCCAGTAAACAAATAACTGCATTGGAACATTCTCCCTACTCACCTGATCTGGTTCCCAACAGCTTTTTTATTTAGCCATACATAAAGGAAATACTGAAAGGAAGACACTTTGATGACATTCAAGACAGCAAGGGTAATATGACCACTGCTCTGATGGTCATTACAGAGTTCCAAAATTGCTTTGAAGAGTGGACTAGGCACCAGAATCAATGCGTAGCTTCCCAAGTGAAGAACTTCGAAGATGACCGTAGTGATGTTCAGCAGTGAGGTATGTAGCACTTTTTCTAGGATGAGTTCTTAAATTTAATTGACAGTCCTCTTATTTGCACCATCTCTACTCCCGACATCACAGAGATCCCAAAACAAAAATACATTTCCTAGTGCTTAAGCAGGGAGTTATTTCCATTAATTGCCATTACATCAGAATAACTGAGTGAGAGCTGAGGTCAGCAGAGATTACTTCATGGAATTGATACTTACCGTGACAGTGGAAAGTTCCTCCCCTTAAGAAGAAAGCCAGCAGTACCCCAAACACTATTTACTCTTCCAGTCAACAAATATCTATACCAATTATCCACAGCATGAGTGGTATGGCTCTAGGTGCCAAGGATATAAAATTTCACAAAAAGCTAATGTCCTTCTTTCATGGAGTGTATAGTCTTATCTTAAGGGACAGAAAACAGAAACAATAAACATCAATGGTAGTAACAACAAAAACTCAAGATAAACATTTTTAATATGTTGTAAATGCCATAGAGTCAGTTCTGACTCACAATGACACTGTGCACAACGCAACAAAACACAGCCTGTCCTGCATCACCCTCACACTTCTTGGGCTTGAGCCCATTGTTGCACCACTGTGTCAACCCATCTCACGGAGGGTCTTTGTCTTTTTCATTGACCTTCTACTTTACCAAGAATGATGTGCTTCTCCAGGGACTGGTCCCTCCTAATAGCATGTTCTAAGCACATGTGAAATGATCTCCCCATTCTAGCTTCCAAAGAGCATTCCTGCCACACTTCTTTACACGACAGATTTGTTTTTTCTTCTGGCAGTCCGTTGTCTATTCAACATTATATGCCAACACAATAATTCAAAGATCTTCTATGATCTTCCTTATTTATGGTCCAGCTTTCATACAAATTAGAGGTGATTGAAAACATCATGGCTTGAGTCAGGCATACCTTAGTTCCCAAAGTGATATCTTTGATTTTAACACTTTAAAGAGATCTATTGTGAAGACTTGCTCAATGCAAATACATTATTTGATTTCTTGACCACTGCTTCTATGGGCGTTTATTGCAAATCCTTTGACAACTTGAATATTTTCTTCATTTATCATAGTGTTTCTTAGTGGTCCAGTAATGAGGATTTGGGTTTTTCTTATGCTGTGGTGAGACCATAACTTAGTCTTTGATTTTCAACAATTAGTGCTTCAAGTCCTCTCTGCTTTCAGCAAGCTAAGTTATGTCATTTTCATATCACAGGTGATTAGTGAGTCTTTCTCCAGTCCTGTTGCCACACTCTTCTTCATGTAGTCCAGTTTCTCTGATTATTTGCTCAGCCTACAGTTTGAATAATTATGGTGAAAGGATATAACCTTGAAGTACATCTTTCCTGACTTTAAACCACGTAATGTCCCCTTGTTCTGTCTGAGCACCTGCCTCTTGGTCTGTATAAAGGTTTTCTAGCAGCACAACTGATTTGGGGTTTTTATTCTTTGCAATATCATCCATAATTTGTTATGATTCACACAGTTGTATGCTTTTGTATGATCACTAAAAACAGGTAAATATTTTTCTAGTATTCTCTGCTTTCAGCCAAGATTCATGTGACATCAGCAATAATATCCCTCCTTCCACACCTTCTTCTGAATATGGCTTGAATTTCACTGCTTCAGCTGCTTTTGTATGATTTTCAGCATAATTTATTTTTCATATCAATTTAATTAAATGGATGTTACTGCTATGAAAAAGGGTAAAACAAAGAACAGGTTAGGGAAAATGAGGCAGATATAGAATTTAAAATTTTGAAAGGGATATTCAAGAGATATATTTATAAATAAGGTTTTTGTTAATACTCCTAATCATTTAAATCAACCAAAGCTTTTAAAACTTTGAAATATAATCATAGAGACATTTTTGTTTGTTTCACGCACATATTTTTCTCATTTTCAGAGGTTACACAGATTCAGTATTTGTTGTTGAAAGTATGTACTCAGTGTTTCCATTCATTCCCGATCAATCTGGAAATTAACAGAGAAGTTACGTACATGGAAATTGGTAGGTAGTGAATAATGAACTGATAGATAAACGAGTGAAAGACGAGCTCACTATGGAGAAGTTTGCAATAGGAAAGAGAAGAGAGCCAAGTTCAGAAACTTGGTGAAGTTCAAACTCAAGGTAACTCTCAATTGGAAATTGGGGTCACCTGTAAAGGAGAGCAAAGAGGGGATAGGTGAGTAGGAAGCAGAGGCAGGAAAATCCAGTGCTGTGAAAGCCAAGGAAACAGTGATTCTCAAGAAAGAGAAGATGATGAAGGCTGCAGAAATTGAAGAGGATGAGCAAAGGGAAAAATGTCACTGGATCTAATCATTAAAAGGTTCTCAGTTGCTGAAAGAGCAGTTTCAGAATGAAAGTCAGGCTGGGAAGCATTGGACACAAGAGATGAGGTGGGAGGGAAAGTGGGAACAAGTCTGTTCCCGGAGGGTAGGCAATTTCCACATGACATCCATGGTCCACTTTAAAGGAATCAGGGCTAAGAATCAAAAATTGTATTTCAAACTTTAACATGATTTTATGGACACATATTTATGAAAAAAATGGTAATTTTTGAGTAGCAATGTGTGGGAAAGATTATTAGACATGGCCTGGCAAACCTAGGTATTAATCTTAGATTCACTATTTAACTAGTAACAGTATTCTATGAGAAGCAGTTAATTCATCTGACATATTAAGATAATAATCCTAGTTTTGACCCCAAGAAAAATATGACAATCAAAATGGTGTGTATAAATCTGCTTTATAAACTAGGAAATGCTATAAAACACACAGTATCTTTATCAAAATGTCTTTGTGATAGTGGTGAGCTCAGTGCAGCCTTTTGCTGTTAATTGTTTTAGCTAGTAAAACCATCTTTGTTTCACAAAAATTCGTGGATAAAAAGTCACTACTAACATAGGCTTCAGACTCTGTCAATCTATTTTCAAGCTTTTCTTTAGCCAGAAACTTTGAAATAGTAGACTTCCACTTGACGAGACCATATAAAGTTACAGTCACTTTGGAAAACAATCGGTTTCTCTAGACAAGTATAAAGTTAGTATACAACTCAGAAATTCTACTCCTTGATATAAACCTAAGACAAATAAAACCATAGGTTGACATAGAAACATAGATCTCAATGTTGACAGCAGCATTGCTCACAACGGCCAAAATGTAGACACTTCTCAAATCCCCATCAACAAATGAATGGAAAAACAAAATGTGATATATATGTATGATGGAATATTACTCAGCCCTGCAAAAGAATGATACATCCCACAACATGGATGAACCTTGAAAACATTATGCTAAGTGAAAAAGAGTCAGTCACGGAAGACTGCAAACTGTGAGCCCACTCACAGATGTCTGTAAAGAACACAGAAATCTGTGGACACAAAGTGCTCTAATGGTTGCTGAGGCCTGGAATTGAGACGGGGGAGAGAGAAGGAATAGCTAACAGGTACAAGGTTTCTTTCTGAGACGATGAAAATGTTCTAAAATTGGTGGTAGGGATGGATGCACATGAATTATGCTAAAAACCTTGGAATTGTACACTTCAAACAAATTGTATGATACATGAATTATATTTTTAAAAAGTTGTTAAAAAGAATGAAAAGGAAAATACGAGCCCAAGAGACAGAAATGTCCACACAATCCAGAAACTATACACTAATATGAGATGAGAAGAATTAGATGGTGCCCAGCCACCACCAACTGCCCTGAAAAGGAACACAGCGTAGATTCCCTGACATAGTGGGAGAAAAATGGTATGCAAAACTCGAATTCTATTAAAAAGACCAAACTTGATGGTCCAAACAGACTGTAGGGTGCCTGGAAGATGCAGCCCCCAGACTCTCCGTTATCCCAAAACTGAAACCATTACCAAAAACCCACTCTTCGGACAAAGATCGGACTGGACTGAAAGACATAAAATTGTACTGGCAAAGAGTGTGCTTCTTGACTTAAATAGATACATGAAACTAACTGGGCAGCTCCTGACCAGCGGCCAGATGGAAGAGGGTAGAGGGGAACAGGGGGCAGCTGAATGGACGTGGGAAGCACAGTGTGGAAAGGAGGAGTGTGCTGTCACAGGGGAGGGAGAGCTCTAGTTACACAGCAATGTGTGGGTAAATTTATGTATGACAAACTGATTTGGATTGTAAGCTTTCACTTAAAGTTCTCTCTCTCTCTAAAAGAATCATATATATATATATATGTATAAAGAACCTAAGGTTGCCAAGCCAAGTGCCGTCGAGTCGGATCCGACTCATGGCGACCCTAGGGGCCAGGGTAGAACTGAATTAAGAATCTTATATATATATATATATGTATGACAAAAAAAAGGAGGGATCAGAAGACCTGCATTGACCAGTGGTTAGCTTCCAAACACTTAACAGACTATCTTGTTATGCTCCCCCCAAATCTTCCTGATGGAACAAGTGTCAAGACATTCATCATCTGGCACCTTTCTCCTATAAGACTTTGTCACCACACTGGTCTACAACTGCCCAGTCCTCCCCTATCCCATCAAAGCTATCTATTGAATGTGCCCAATTCCTCATAGTTTTTCTTCATGGTGTCACCTCAGTCTCTCTTTCTCTCCCTACACATGCACACACATACACACAAAGTCTGACAATGCGGTTTGTAAACTCATCCTAGAAAAAGTGCTACATGCTTCATTGCTGAATATCACTACAGTCACCTTCGAAGTCCTCCCCTTTCGAAGCTCTGCGCCACTGCCAGTGCCTAGTCCACCCTTCAAAGCCATTTGGGAACTCTTTTTCTGGAATGATCATTACAGCCTGTCATATTATCCTTGATGTCCTGAAAGTCATCAAAATGTTTTCTTTTCAATATTTCCTTTTTTTCAGGTAAAGTAAAAGTCATTGGGGGCCAGATAAAGTGAGAAGGGAAGGTGTTCCAATACACTTACTCATTTACTGGCTAAAAACTCTCTCACAGACAAGTATACGATTAAGCTGGCAAACTTGCCACCATGACACCGTACACAATGGCCATTCCAGAAAAAGAGTCCTGATATTGCTTTGAAGGGTGGACTGTGCACTGGAGTCAGTGCATAGCTCTTCAAGGGGAGGACTTCAAGGGTGACTGGAGTGATACTTAGCAATGAGCTTCACAGCAATGAAGTTCGTGGACTTGATTGTCACACCGTGTGTGTGTGTGTGTGTGTGTGTGTGTGTGTGTGTTCTTGACCTTCCCCACTGGGTCCAGGTTGCAGCTCAAACGCTACTCCTTTGTCCCCCATTTGGAGTCAAGCACTCTTTTCTCTGCTTTTCCATGGTGGCACTTTCTTTACAAAACTTGTTTCTTCTGGTTAAACATGCAACTGGTTGCTTACACCTTTGTATTTCTTGTCATACATAACACTATCTGAAGATGAGAAACATGTCTTCTCCATCTCCATAATCCCATTGTTCCCCCCACAATTAGGGTCTGTGGGCACGTGAATCAGTCTCGTATCTTAATTTCATCACTCACGCAACAAGAATGCGAGAGTTGGGAAGGCCTTTGCCAGCTTTCAGGTCTACAGTTCTTCACTGCTTGTTTCTCTCCAGACTCTCCAATCTTTCCCAAACCATGTACACATGTTTGGAGACAGCGTATTGACTAAAACACTTATCTAAATCCAAAAGAAATAGAAAGATTTCCCAGACAAATCCACACACAATATATTGTGAACACAAGTGTAAAGACCATCTGGCTTCTCTGAGACTCTGGCTCCTATTAGGAGCATTCATAAAAAAAATCCAGAGTCACATGTCATAAAAGTGATTCTAATATATATTTATTCACAAACTTGAACCCTTTCTGCTTATAAGAATGACAAATTAACAGGAAAAAAAAAATGCCTACTTTTTCAGTGACCTTGATCTCACAGATTTACAGTCTATAATCTTTTTACATAAAACAATGTAAATTACTACTTAAGAAATGTTATCTCTTTTTTTCCTTTTTTCTAATGGGGAAGGTTATCATATTAGGTGATATTCAGTTTTGTGGAGAAGAATAAGGCATTCATATCTAATATTTCTTCATCCTGTTAATATCCTTCTTAGCAGTATTACAGTGCAGGGTGACTGTATTGTAATATCGGTTTGCAGTTCTTGTTCCAGTAGAAGTTGGTGATGTGCTGAAACCCTGATGCATATTGATGCTCATGTGAGCCACTGAGATGATACATTATCTTAAGTGCATTACCTCACTCTGTCCATGAGTCAGCATCGTTAGATCAGCATGAGGTCATTTTTAAAAGAAGAATTAAAAGAATCCAGGGTTCTGGGAATTGATTGAGAAGAGGGACTCTGTTAATGATACTTAGTGTTCATCCAAACCTTTTGACACTGAGTGCTTTGCTGAGCTCTTACTCCTGCCCTTTGCATTTTAGTCCACGAAATTTACATGATAATTGTTGCACAGCTCTTCTTTGGTTCAAACCTGGAACACAGAGCTGGAGACATAAAGGTCATGGAACACTATGGGACGGTCAACTCCAAAGGGAGGATCGCAGTTACCGAGTTTCATAGGTTTTTTTCCCCTACAACTTCTTCAAGAACTTCAAAATAGGCAAGGTTTCTGGCACTGCTGCATGCTTTAGCAATTTTAATTTGTGTGTTTGTCATCTGGCAGGTCCTGAAAGACCACCCTTGCCTTCCTGCTTTACAAATGTTTCCTAGTGATCCAGTCCCAGATAATTTCCTGGCAGTGATCAGCAATAACTGGATTTTAGTCCCCTCAAACATGTGAATCTGACTTATTTTCAAACTTTTCTTTTCCTGCAAACATTCCTTGTCAAAGAAACCATTACTGTGCTTCAGATTCCTGGGTCCACGGTAAGAAAAGCACTACTTTGGGAATGAAATGTAGATTTCTGTTGTCCAGGGAAATGGTGGAAAAAACGTGGTTATTTTCAAGATTTACTAATCTGAGTTATTAATGATGATATTTATATAACTTATAAAGTACTTTAGATCTTCAGATGGTGCAAAACACTTTGAGCTCAGAGGCCAAGTGCCAAGTCAGCACTTGGCCTCTGAGCTCAAAGTGTTTTGCACCATCTGAAGAAGGAAAAAATTGGTAGTTCAAACTTTTACGGGACACCACAGAAGAAAGTCCTGGCAATCTGCTTCTACAATGATTATGGCTGAAAAAACACTGTGAAGCTATTTTACGCTGCAACACATGGGCCGCCATGAGACAGAATTGACTCCACAGCCATATATATGCGTTTTTTTAAATTTTGTGAAGAATGTAATGGTTACAAAGTGTCTTTCTCTAAATATTCTTAATTATCTCTCCAAGGCCATGTGAATCATAGCTAGTTATAGATCCATTTCCTTCTTTAAATCAAACCTGCAGAAATTTTAATAATGGTATTTTCCTACTGCTTACCTATGTCTTTGGACTGAGTTGCTGTTAGTTGTTGTCAAACTGACTCCCACTCATGGGAAGTAAAATTTTTAGCAAGTAAAATTTTGCTAAAGATTATTTAAATGCAGGCTACAGCAGTCTATTGACAGGGAACTGTCAGAAATTCAGACAGAATTCAAAAGACGACGTGGAATCAGGGATATCATTGTAGATGTTGGATGGATCTCACCTAAAAGTAGAGAATACCAGAAAGATGTTTGCCTGTTTTTTTACTGACTAGAAAAAGACATTCAACTGTGTGGAGCATAACAAATTATGGCTATACTTCAGAGAATGGGAATACCAGAACACTTTATTGTGCCCATGAGCAGTAGGTGCACGGATCAAGAGAAAGTTGTTCAAAGAGAACAAGGGGACACTGCATAGTGTCAGGTCAGAAAAGTTGTGCATCAGTATTGTATCATTTTATCATATCTTTTCATTCTGTATGCTGAGAAAGTCATCTGAGAAGCTGGAGTATACGAAGAAATAGGAGGCATCAGGATTGGAGGAAGACTCGACAAAAGCCTGTGATATGCAAATGGCACAATCTTGCTTACGGAAAGTGAGGAAAAGCTTACTGATGAAGATCAAAGACCACAATCTTTGGTATGAATTACACCTGAACATCGAGGAAACCAAAATCCTCACAACTGGACCGATAAACAACATCATGATAAACAGAAAAAAGAAAAAAAAAAAAAAAAAAAAACCTGAGATTGTCAAAGATTTTCTTTTACTTGGATCTACAATAAATATTCATGGAAGCAGCAGTTAAGAAATCAGAAGACACATTACACTGGGCAGGTTGAAGGCAAAAGACCTCTTTAGAGTGCTGAAAAGCCAAAATATATATATATATATATGTTTTTTTTTAAATTATGATTGAATGAAAATGTACATTCTCATATAAATTTGTGTGCTGACCTATATGCAGCTTCCACTGCTCTCCCTGTATGGTGACAGCACACTCTTCCTCTCTGCTCTGTACATGTCTAATCTTCCCTACAGTCTTCTATCTTCCCTTTCCCCCCACTCCCCATCCTCCAGTATGAGGTCAACAAGGCGACCTCTTATAGATGTCTAGAACAATAAAGTGCCCACACAATGTGGTCCCTCTGCATCACCAGGTCCAATCCATTGCTCTCTGAAAAGTTGACCTTCATTATGATTTATGGACAGGGCAGCATTAGGGCCAGGGGTCATGTTCCAAGGGAAACCCTGAAATCCCTGGACTGTCGATTGTGGTCTTTTAGTGGAGATCTCAGGGTGCACCCCTATTTAGTCTCTTGTTGCCAGTGAGACTCATCTTTGTGAGCTCCATTGTGGCTATCACTGGTGGTGGCCGGGCACCATCTGGTTCTTCTGGTCACAAGTCGATGTAGACATCCACTCACCTGAGTCTCTCTGTCTTCTCTTTCCCCCATGACATTATAGACGTTGGTGATCATCTGTTCCTGATGAGTTGGGACCATCTGCTGTACCCTCAGATGGCAGCTTGGCAGCTTTTAAGACCTCAGACAACACTCACTAATGTAGGGTGTGGAGAGTCCTCATTAGCAAAATGCTAGTTGTGCCGGTTGGCCTCAATTTCCCCTGAGAGCACGGTCCCCAGCTCCCAACCACAGTTACTCTGTCTTTGCAATATTGGGTTAAGATGGGAGGAGCACACAAGTTGTGTTGAAGTCCCATTAATATTGATCTTCCTACTAATGTGTGCTGTCACCAATTTCACCCAACCAAATTACTAATAACAATCTAATCTAAACCCTCGCCCCTCACCCTTCTGCCCTCCCCACCCTTGCAGCAGTCAAAGAGTATCTTCTGTTATGCATGAGTCTGCTTCTAAGTTCTTATCATAGGGGTCTCATACAATACTTGCCCTTCTGTGGCTGACTAGTTTCATTCAACATAATGTCCTCCAGTTGAAATCAGGTTAAGAAATGTTTCCTGCAATCATCGTTGTTCTTTATCATTGCATAGTGCTCCATTGAGTATATATACCATAGTTTGCCTGTCCATTCTTCTGTTGTTGGCCAGCTGGGCTGATTCCATCTTTTTGTTATTGTGGACTGTGCTGCGATGAACATTTGTGTGCACGTATCAGTTGGGGTAAATGGCCTTGATTCTGCAGGATATATTCCAAGCAGTGGAATTACTAGGTCAAATGGTATATCTATATCTGTTATTTTAAGATAGTGCCAGATTGCTTTCCAGAGAGATTGCACCATTTTGCAATCCCACCAACAGTGTAGGAGGGTTCCATCCTAAAGAGGAGACACAGGCAGCAAAAAAAAACATGAAAAGCAAAGATTTTATCTTGAAGACTAAGGTGTGTCTGACCCGAGTGAAGAAATTTTCACTTGTATCATATTCATGTGAAAGCTGGACAGTGAATCAGAAGGACAGAAGAAAAATTGACCCTTTGCACTATGGTGTTGGAGAAGAATGTTGAGTATGCTGTGTACTGCTGAAAGGAAGTACGGATGTATCTTGAAAAAAGTATAACCAGAGTGCTCCTTCAAAGCAAGAATGTTGAGACTATCTCTTACATACTTTGGACATGTTGTCAGGAACGATCAGTCCCTGGAGAAAGACACTAAGCTTGATAAAGTATGGAAGAAGAACAAAAAAAAACTGCTGCTATGGAGTCGATTCCAGCTCCTAGTGACCTTCTAGAACATTGTGAACTGCGCCATAGAGTTTCCAAGAAAGAGGAAGACCATCAACAAGCGGTTGCTGCAGTTGACGCAAGCATAACGGTGATTGTGGACAGTAGAGCAGGACCAGGTAGTGTTTAATTCTGTAGCACACGGGTCAGTATGAGTCAGAATCGACTTGATGGTGTCAAACAACAAACAACACGCCAATGTCGTGTGTGCAGAATAGAACTACTCCAAAGAGTTTTCAAGGGTGTGATCTTCTGGAAGCAGATTGCTAAGGCTGTCTTTCAAGGCACCTTGTGGTGGGTTCAAACTGCCAGACTATAGGCTAGTGGTTGAGTGTCTTATCCATTTTCTCCATGTAAGGACTATTATCTATAAACTTTAATATCATTAAATGGGGATATATACACCAAAAGTTTCAAGAATTAGATGTTAGCAATGTATCTCACCCTACTTTAAATATTTCCACCTATTCAATGTATTTTAACAATGATTTCATACATGACTGCACCTCAGAGCTAGAAGGAATAAAAGATTCAGCTCTACTGACCGAGTCTTCTCCAAGCCATTTGTGATAAGCAGCAGTTCCGCAGCTGCATCTAAGCATATCTAACGAAGGTGCTTAACCACCTCTTCAAGCAACCCATGTTATTTCTGATTGGAATATCTCCCGAAAAGAAACTATTGATTGGTTTTATGTTAACTCTGGGTCTCTTGTGCCTTCTCCTAAGAAGCGTTCCTTTCATCCTCCTCTCTGCACAAATTTTTGACTTCATGGACTCTTTTGTTGATACATCTTAAAATAACTAAGTGTGACCAAAACTAGTTGAAAAACCATATCTAAAGAATATTCATCATGGGAGATCTATGGTAGCACAAAAATGAAGTCTTAGGAAGTGCAGATATCTCTTTCTGAGAAGAGAGTACTCAGAAATAAATGTCTATCTACAGATATTTAAAGGACTGACATGCTAGAGAGAGCTGACTTAGTGTGGCTTTCAAAGGTAGAACTATGTTTAGTACATGGACAAAGGGATCAATTCAATGACTTTTAAGGTCCTTGGTAACAGAACACAGTAGCAGAGAGGCTATATATTTGGTAAATACCAGGGCAAAATGAAAATGAAGGGAACCTGGTTTATATTCAGGAAAAAAGTAGAGTTAGTGATGCTGATTATTTATTTCTCCCTCTGATTTGTGGTCTCCCTCTCTCGCAGGCTGTCATGGTGTTTTTTATTTGTTATTTAATGCCATGCTCTTTGGAAATGGGAATTCTTATAGGGTGAGAGCAGACTCTCAGAGGACCCCTGAGAGATCCATTAGTGTAAATGACAGCACAGCACACAGCTATCTGCTGGGGTTTCTCTCCTGCCAGCCATGGGACCCACATGCAATACTCCTGTCTGTGATTGGAAAGCTGAGGCAGGTATCTCACTTCCTGTGGGCCCATTGGCCCAGCTCAGAGAAGACTGGTAAACATCAAGACCTGAATCTCATGCTGGGACACATTCAGTGCCCGGTGCCTCCTCAAGCTCTTCTCCAAATGTACCACAGCTGCCAGCCAGAGGTGGAGTGGCTACAACCATGCCCTGCCTTGAGGCATTGCAGGGAGCTGGTGCCAGACTGTCTCCCAGCTGGTGCTTACGCTCCTGCCACGAACAATGAGCAGCAATACTGTGGGCCAGGGCCAGGGCAGGGGAGAGTGAATCAGGGAACCAGGATGAAGGAACCAACTCTTTCCCCAGAGAGGGCTGGAGGTGGGACCACATAGGAGCTCAGCCTCCAAACATGCCATATGCTACACTGTAACATTGGACTTGAATCCAAATTCAAAGGTAAAATTATTAAGAATTTTAAGACAATCACAGCAGAACATTAAAGTCCAAGAGCTGGATCCTTCTAGTATGTAGCCCTGTGAATGAATACACGGGCCACTTGCCCACAAAGTGAGACGCCGTGTAGCGGCTACTGGTATACCTATGGGGCCAGAATGCCAGACTTAAGGTCCAGCTTCAACACTTTTTTAGTGACTTGATGCTAGTCAAGCTAACCTTCCTACTTTAGTTTAGTCCTCTGTAGATAGCAGCTCAAAGGTATCCTGGTGGCCCGGTAGATAAGTGCTTGGTAGTGGTAGTTAGCTTGCATAAAAAATGACAACTTTGGAAATCTTATAGGGTAGCTCCGTTCTGTCCTACATGGTTTTTATGAGTCGGAATCGAGTAGAAGGCAACTGGTTGGATACTACTTGTCTCAAAGAGTTGTGAGGAATGAGTGGCTAGAACATTCCAAGGGCAACATGTGTCTTTGCTCTTAGTAGTGGTAGTAGTAATAGAATCGTTATTAATACTGTAATAATCATTTTTCACTAAACTGCTTTGTGGTCTAAGATCTTGGCTTTTATGACACGGTTTATTTGAAATTTCAAAGAACTTCTAGTATATGATCAATTTTTGTTGGTCATGAATAGATAATAACTATTTGAAGAGATAACAAAGAAACAGTTATTTGATATTACATATCTGCAATGGGAAGGTATCTATGGAGATTTAGGAAAAGTTGTGTAAAACCAAAGTTAAGATGGAGAAAAAGACACATTCCGTTTCACCCAACAGAATGCTTACTTTATTTAGAATGCACTGGATACCTGTTGTTGCCCTTCTATGCCATATTGCAGTCCAGAAAACTTATTTCCTCTGTCTATTTATGTTGGCACCTTTATATTAAACTATTAACTGGTCCAGTTGTTTCAATCATACTATCCTTCTAAGTTTACCAAAAACAAATTTAGCCAATTTTAGGGCATGACCAGTTTCCCTGGTCTTTCCGTATTTCAGTGTCAGGTATCAAAATTTTCTCAAATAGGAGCTCTGTCAGTCCAGCAGTTAAAGGCCCAGCTGCTGACCAAATTCAACAGGTGCTCCTTTACTCTGACCTGTGGGGTCACCATGAGACGGAATTGACTAGAAGACAACAAATGACTATTTTCTCATAATTGTTTTCACTTTATGCTTTATATATATTTTAACATCATATTTGGGTATCTAAAATTTATAATTTTATGTCTTCTCAGGGATTTATTTCATTATGATATATTTTTCATTTTCATTCTAATTTGCTCAATATTAATATTTTTACATCAACTTTCATTGGTCTAACATTTATGTGCTATAAATCACCATTTAGTGCTTTGTCTGTTTTGGTTTTGGGTAGTTTACAGGTAGATGTTTATAGATTGAGTCCAATAATATGTCTTTCAGTAGCTTAGTTTAAGAGAATGCCATGAAGTGTTATTATTGACTCGTAGACTCTGAATGCTTTCCATTATTTTTGGTTTTATAATTTTTTTCTGTATTCTTTCTTTTCCATTTACTTTTACTATCTTCTGCTGGACTGATGCTTGCATTTTCTACCTTTATGACCTTTAGGATTATACACTATTTCTGAAAAATATTTGATGGTGCTTTAAGTGAAAATTTACAGTCTAACTCAATTGATCATACAAAAACTTGCGCGCTCACACACACACACACAGGCTACCATGTGACTCTAACAGCTGTCCCCACCGTGTGACAGCATGCTTCTTCTTTCCACTATACTGCTATTCTTTTAAGAAGCTCTTTGTATTACCGGTATACGTAATTGACTACATTTTTTCCCCTTATAGTTAAAACTATTCAATATTTTTACCTTCCTTCTTTTCTCGCTTTAACTATTCATTTTCAATCTTTTGTAACATAATTTTTTTTGCAACAATGCATTGAGAATACAATATTCAATTTATGCACTCACTGTTGTTCTGTCATCCCATGCCTTCTCACTAGTTCGCTTTTCTATGTGCAGAAATATATTCTTGATCAATTCCTTTGGTGAAGGTGTGAAGGAAAAGCCACAAGAGCAAATTTCTATAGTCTGTACTTGTTGGAAACGTAATTATTTTGCACTTAATTTTCTTAATCCTCAATATTTGAATTTTAACAGTTTCAGCAATTAATTCTTATTCTTTCTCTGACATTTTCTTCATTCTTTTCTAAGATTCTTAATAAATGAATGTTAGAGGCTCTAAAATCAATCCTTAATTTCTCACAATAGAGTTCATTAAAATAATAATAAGCTATGTGTTGTTTTATGCTATTTTCCCAGAAAAGTTGGTTAGTCCTATTTTCTATTTGACTAGTTCTTCCACCATAAATACAATCTACGTGTGGTAGACAGACTTCTAAAAATGACTCCCATTGATGTTAAACCTTGGATAATCCTGTCTCCTTTGAGGGTAGATACGATGAGACATCACCCACCAAGGATATTATATGACATGTGGGTAAAGAGAGATTATTTGGATGGGTCTAATTTAACTTAATCTTTAAATCAAACCAAACCTATTGCGCTTGAGTTGATTCTGACTCATAGCAACCCAACAGCACAGAGTAGAACTGACCCCTAGAGTCTCCAAGGCTGTAACCTTTAAGGAGGCAGACTGTTGGAGAACTATGGACTTTTCTTTTAGCAGCTAAATTTTCCGTCATTGCACCAACAATGGACAAAAGCACTGACAAGCTTAGTTTTCTCAGATTGTCAGCAAAAGAAGTCAGAGCGATTTGAAGCTTGTTAGAAGGACTTGATGTATCCTTGCTGGCTTTCAGAATGGAAGAAGCCATGTGAGAAAGAATGCTGGCAAGCTCCAGAAGCGGAGTTGGCCTAGCTGACAGCCAACAAAGAAACAAGGCTTTAAATCTATAGCTGCAGGAAACTGGATTCCGCTAAGCATCTTGAAGAGCTTGGAAACGGATTCTTTCCCACAGCCTCCAGTGAAGACCCTAGTCCAGCAAACCTGGATTTTATGCTGTGATAACCTGAGCAGAAAATCCACTAGGATTCACTGGAACTTTTATCACGTAAGTCATCAGATATTGCCATACACTTCTAAGTTTTTGCTAATGTGTTACACAGCAATAGAAATTAGCTTTCTGGTATGTCAAAAACAAACAAAAAAAAATTCACAAAAAAACATAATGTCTGTTTTTCTTCCTGAAATTTGTAACCCATCTCTTTTACACAGTCACTAATAACCTAGTAATTGAGGCCTGTTTTGCTGAAAAATTTCTACATTTTTATAACAGAAGCTAAATATTTATCATTTTGAACATCCTGCCATATTAACCTCAAAGACTTTGCTGTAATCACCTGTACAGTTAACTTCAAGAGTGAATTCCTCCTCTGGGTGTTAACATGGTGGTTTTTATCGCCAGATTTTTTCATTTGTTTTGATAATTTGGTTTGTAGATTTGTTTAGATTTTGTTTTCTCTTTTTGTACTTATTCTTTCCTGGGTATGTATTAGAAACCCTGATGACACACAGTGGTTCAGAGCTTAGTTGCTAGCCAAGTGGTTAACAGTTCAAATCAACCAGCTGCTACTTGGAAACTCTGTGGGGCAGTTCTACTGTGTCCCATTGGGTCCCTATGAGTTGGGATTAATTCGATGGCCATCAGGTTTGCTTTGCAAACACTAGTGGAGCAGTGTTTCAGAGTTACATCTGCTAACCAAAAGGTCCACAGTGCGAACCCACCAGGCGCTCTTTGGAAACTGTACAGGGCAGTTCTGCTCTGTCCTATAGCGTCACTATGAGTTGAAATAGACTCAACAGCAATTGGTATTATTTTATTTTCTTTCTTTTGGGGGGTAGGGGGTATGTTTGTTATTGCTTCCATCTGGCCTTCTGTGTCTGCCAGTTCAAAACCATAGTTTACGATTGTGCTAGGAGTCTTGCCCACAGAGCTGCTGGAGATACCAAAGATTCAATTATAACTAGAAACACTGGTAGAGTAGTGGTCAAGTGCTATATCTGCTAACCAAGAGGTCAGCAATTCAAATCTACCAGGTGCTCCTTGAAAACACAATGGGGCAGTTCTACTCTGACCTATAGGGTCCTTATGAGTCAGAACCAACTTGATGGTACCTAACAAAGATAACAACAATTACAAGGAGCCCGGGAGTCTTGGCTCAGTTTCCTAAGAATGTCTTAAGTCCTCCTGCCTTTCTAGATATATTTCTTTAAAGCCATTGCTCTAAGTACAACGGACAATTACTTCTCTTTTTTTTTTTTGGTGCCCTTTTTAAGATAAGACTTAACTCAGCATTTCACCTTAAGGGTTAAACCTAGACCCGAATACTGTCATTTTCTTTACATCCCAGGAGCTGACATTCTGGATCCTTGCTGCTGCAGACCCAGCAGGCACCCAGCTCTAATTTGACTTACCTTTTTGAATTTTATATTTGGTTCACAGAAATGGAAGAATCATACTTTTAGAAAAAGCTATGGCTTATTATTATTCTTTGCTAATATACTTGTCACTGCTCCTTTCACTTTGTGTGTTCCAAAGCAGGTAAATGTCTGCAGTGCTTACTTTCAAAGTTTGTCAAACAACATAAAGAATTAGAAAGTGCTTTGAACGCTATGGCATTTAATAAAAATGCAAAAGACAGCACTTTGAGTCTTATGCAATAACTTGTATTTATTGTCAAATACTTGGTGGTATTGTTATATAGCCAGCCAACCCTGGCCCCTAGGGTCTCCATGAGTTGGATCCGACTTGATGGCACTTGGCTATTGTTATATGGAAGAAAAAAAAACAGCTTCTTAATAACCAATATTTCATGCCCATTGCCTAAGAGGCGTTCTGGTTGCACAGTGGTTAAGAACTTGGCTGCTAACCGAAAGGTTTGTGGTTCAAATCCACCAGTCACTCCTTGGAAAGTCTATGAAGACAATTCTAGTCTGTCTGGTAGGTTTGTTATGAGTCAGAATTGCACGCAATGGCAATAGTTTTGTTTACCTGAAATTTAACGTGGACACTGAGGAACCTAGGGGAATGTAGTACTTTAGTGACAGTTCAAGTTCTCAATCTATACAATTTGTGTTCACTTTGACATTTATGAAAAGACATTATTTTGAGAGCAGTCACACATTTCATTTACTACAGACTTTTGGTCCTTACATCTGTAAAGTGAACTTTGAACATTCTGAGTCTATTCAGAAAAGTTGGGAAATGATTTTAGATATTTTTCAATGGAGAATTACGTGAAAAATCATGTTTACTTCTCATGTGACTTTGCAGCTGGAGATGAAAAAAAGAAAAAGAGTTCTCAGGATATATGTTGGATACAAACTGACTTTCTTCAAGACAGCCAAGTGGTAGGTTTTTGCTAAAAGGAACCAGATGTTTTTAGGTAGTATATGCATTTAGTCTATTTCATTTTTCATCCAAACAATCTTGAATATACAATGGCATCAGATTGGCCTGACCCGATATTCTTTATGTTGGAAAACTGAGATACACTGAAATCTGTGTTTCAGAGAAGTGCTGGCAGCAATGGGGCCAGCCAGGTCTGAACAGTCTAAGATAGTGCAATTGGGTAGGTCTCGAAGGGAGGAATAACTGTTTCTTTCTATGAATAATAAAAGGAGTTCACAGCATGCAAGCAAAACATGGATTGCAGAGACTGATAATACAAGCAGAAGATCATGAGAGCTGGAGAGGTTAAAGGAAGTGGAAGAATCAAGACAAATCAGCATGAATGAAGAACGTCATTACTGTTGGTTACCACTAAGTAGGCTTGGAATCATGGTCACACCATGTACAACAGAATGAAACATGGTCTGGTGTTGTACTATCTTCCAAATCGCTGGTGTGCTGGAGTCCATTGCCGTGACTAATGTGCATTTTAAGAGCCCTTTATCCAGGAGAATCCCTGGTGGTTTGATGGTTAAATGCTATGTCTGCTAATCGAAAGGTGAACAGTTCAAATCCACCAGGCACTCCTTGGAAACTCTATGGGGCAGTCTTACTCTGTCCTATAAGGTCGCTATGGGTTGGACTCAACTCAGCAGCAGTAGATTTGATTTTTTGGTTTGGTTTCCATCCTAGGAGATTCACCTTTCAGCCCCATAATCACAAGATGCTCTGTGTATTTTACAATCAAGTTCTTTGATTTTCAGAAATAGATCAACAGAATTTTCTTCATAGTCTATCTAAGCCTGGGATCTCTGTTCAGTCTTGTTCCCCATGGGCAACCTTGCTGGTGTTTGAAATAAAAACAGCATGGCACCCAGCATTAGAGCAACACTCAAGCCACCACTGTATGACAAACTGACAAAAGAATGGTAGAGTTAAAGCAGAGGGTTAGGAATCAGAAGATGTGAAAAGGAAGCATACATAGCTATTGGTTATTCCATGTAGTTAAATATTATACTTAAAAGAACCTATGCCATTAAGTAACTAACAAGACAGTCCATGCAGCACACACCTGACATAGAATATTTTAGCTGAAGCTTTATGATCTGTACACATATTTAGTAACTAAGAGACTTGATTTTTAGTTTTACGCGGTACAACACTTCACTGACACAGTGATCTTTGCAAATTGTTGGGTTACAACAATCTGTTTGCCTGCAGTTCCTATAGATTGCAAGCTACCAACAGTGAGTACTGGGTATAAACTTTTCTGTCCAGCATAGAGCAAAGCAGATGAGATAAAGTCAGTGTTCACTCAACACGTGTGCCATGAAAAACGGAACTGTCCATACAACTGACCACACTTGCTGAACGGATAGACAGTTGACCTACCACATGAAGATTTTGGCCTTTCAAGCAGTTGTACCCAAAGTTCTTTTGATATTGTGTAGGTTTTACATTGTCTCTCTTCTGTGTCTTCTAAGGAAACTCTGGTGGCATAGTGGTCAAGTGCTATGTCCGCTAACCAAAAGATCAACAGTGTGAATCCACCAGGTGCTCTTTGGAAACTATAGAGTGATTCTACTCTGTCCTGTAAAGTTATTATGAGTCAGAATTGACTCTACAGCAGAAGGTTTGGATTTGCGTTTAGTGTTTCTTATGATGGCACCTGGCTGGCTGGCTGGCTGATGCATCATGTTTTTTTTTCTAAGAATTAAAAAAAAATACTGTGGTTTAGGTGAAAGTTTACAGAAAAGCAATTAGTTTTTTGTTCAGAAATTTTATGCACAAATTATTTTGTGACATTGGTTGCAATCCTGTAATTTCTCTCTTCCCCTTTACACCCTGCATTTTCAGTGTCCATTCATCTAGCTTTCCTGTCCCTTCATGCTTGCTCGTCTGCTTATGGGCAGGCATTGTCCTGATGCATATATATGTAATTTTTTTTTTACAAGTCAATTACTGGTAGTTCAAATTTAGTTTCAGCTTAACCTCATAGCAAAACACCAAGAATGACAAAATAGGATCTGTCAACTACGCAGTTAATTCTCTACTATATAGATCTCATACAGAAAATCACAGTGTGACCCTGGCCATTTGGAACTGACATTTATGTATTATGTTATTGTGTACAGAGAGGTATCTATTTGCATATGTATGGACACACACACACATACAAAACACAGAAAGCTACACAAGTGTCTGAGGTTTTAACCTAGATTTTAACTTGTACCTTTAATTCCATAACTAGCTGGCCACTTACAACTTTCATGATGGAGAGTGAGGAATGGAATTTATTTTGAAATAGGTTTTGAAAAATGAAGTCGATTCTCCGGTCTGATGGTCAGGCAAAGTTGGAATAAAAATAGTAAGTTGTGTCTTTGCTGCCTGGTCTGGGTCAGCTTCCTGCTTGAATCAGAATTCAAAAAGGTTCTTGAATGACGGGAAGGAAGGGGCTTGGTAGGTGGGATGTTGGAGGTTATAAATATATACATATACGTACGCAGACGTGCATAAGCTTAGGGTGAAAAAAAAGTCAAGGGAGGGAGAACTATGAGTTTCCCAAATGTCACTTGACAAGCCTAGCTGAAGGGAAAAAGGTAGAATGATGAAGAAAAAGCTTAAGTTTTCTTCTACATTGGTTGGAGGCTGCTTGGAAGTTTTGCTTTCTTAAATGGTAACTTGATGGTAGAATTGATCTAGTTACACTGCTATGAGCTCTGATGTCTGCACAGGAGGACTACTGTGTTGCATCTGGGAAGCATGTTTCCTTCTAGAACTAGGGAACATGACCTTGGCAAAGAAAGGGATTGATGCCTCAAGAACTCAGGCATTTTTATTTGAAGGCAGCCTACTGTCTGTCTCCCAAAACTGTAGTCAGATCATTGGTATTCAAAATTCAGCAGAATTTACTCAGTGACCTTAGAGAGAAGATGGCTTTGCCTCCATGTCTTCTTACTTGTCCAGTGGCCTCAGAAATAATTTCCCTGTCTTTTCCTCTGGAGGAACCAAGCAGAAAACATTTTTAAAAATAGTTTCGAAAGTTGTTATCAGAAAAAATTACACGTTGCCACTGCGTTAATTTTAGCTGTTAAAAGCCCTATGGGATCGAGTAGAACTGCTCCGTAGAGTTGCCAAGGAGCACCCGGTGGATTCAAATGGCTGACCTTTTGGGTTAGAAACCATAGCTCTTAACCACTACACCACCAGGCTCTCCTTGAAATGGTTAAGCACCTATAAAACATACCTCCTCTTGTGTCTTCTGTGTATATTTCTGCTCCTTGTATTTCAAAATCCACAAGGACAGAAGTCGTACACATTTCATCTCTGTCTCCTGATACACAGCTCAGAGGAGGTGCTCCAACTAAAACTTCTTGAGAAACACACCAATGGAACCCTTAGAGCATTGTCTAGATATTTATGGGGTCTTCACTTCCACAACTTCCCTCAAAAGGCTTCCTCAGCCCTCCTGAAGAATAAACCTGGGATAGGTAACTTTCTTAGAGAAACACTTTTGGAAATTAGGTTCCCACAAAGTCTTCGAGAGGTAATGAGTATTGCAAATTATATCCTGTAATTTGTGATTTTTGAGGACACTTGCTTTTGGTTGTTACTGATTTAAAACAGGCTACTGCTGCATTTTACATCAGCAGAGGTTAAGAAATAATAACACCCTAGGGCAGAGGAGAACCACCCTATAGAGTTTCCAGGGAACACATGATAGGTTCAAACTGCTGACCTGTTGTTTAGCAGCCATAGCATGTAACCATTATGCTACTAGGGTTTCCATCATTTGGGAGCAAGACTACCTATATATGCATATATATGCATACACACACATATACATATGGAGACTGTCAATTAAGTTCACAAACTCATCGTAGAAAAAGTATTAGATACCTCATTGCTATGGTTACCTTTGAAATACTCCCCTTGGGAAGACACGTGCTCATACTAGCACCTAGTCCACCCTTCAAAGCAATTTTGGAACTCTTTTTCTGGAATGGCCATCAGAGCTGTTGTATTATCCTTGATGTTCGGAATGTCATCAAAATGTCTTCCTTTCAATATTTCCTTAAATTTGAGTTAAAGGAAAAGGTCACTGAGGGCCAGATCAGGTGAGTAGAGAGGATGTTCCACGACAGTCATTTGTTTACTGGCAAAAATCTCTCTCACAGACAACTACACAATGAAGTTGGCAAACTTGCCGCTGTGCACAAGGCCATCCTAGAAAGAGTTCCAAGGTGGCTTCGAAGGGTGGACTAGGCGCTGTGACAGCGGTGCATAGCTTCCCAAGGGGAGTACTTCAAAACAGACTGTAGTGACCTTCAGCAATGAGGTATGTAGCACTTAGAACAATTAAGTTCAGGATCTTGGTTGTAGGACCTTGTTTGTGTGTGTGTGGGTGGGTGGGTGTGGTGTTGTATGGCAGTCAGCAGCACACAACAACAGCAAGACAGGTAGCCAAAGGAAGAATATTGCCTTAAAGAATTAGGTCTCTCATAATGATTTTAGAGACAGTCTTTAAAATAACCACGAAATGATACTTCTTCCCACCCTTTCCTATTTCTACTCAAATTTTTCTCTTCTGCCAAGCCAGCCAAGTGCCATCCACTAGACTCTTGTAGCAAGTGTTTGGGAGTTTTAATTGTATATTTTTCATGTTTGAGACAGAAAAAAAGAAGAAGAAGAGCAAACCTACTTCCACAGCTTTGATTCCGACTCACAGGGACCCTACAGGACTGAGCAGAACTGCCTCACAGAGTTTCCAAGGAGCGCCTGGTGGATGTGAACTGCTAACCTTTGCGTTAAGCAGTTAACTACTTAACCACTAGTCCACCAGGTTTTCCCATGTTGAGAAGCAAAGTATAAGTTTTCTTTTCATTAAAATTCTAAAGGTAGTTACTATGAAACCATATAAGTGCTATTTTCTCCTTAAAAATACGCATTTAAGACAAAGGGATCCCTGTGTATTTATTTAGTTAGTTATTTAGTTCCTTACCTTTTACTGGAATTAAAATAAAGATCTCATCACCTGCTCTTTTGCAAGCTCTGTTCACGGTAGGTACATTTTGCAATGAAGTCTCAAAAGCAATCTAAATTACCTCTCTTTCCCGGGTTTAACATGTCTTATTATCACTTGGGGCTACCTAACGAAGACATTAGGTTACTGCTTGAAAATATTTAGGAGAACAGCCTAAAACCAGTTCTGGTGACCTCCAATCCTACTGCCTGAGAGTCCAGGCCAGAATTTGGTGGGTGCCCCTGGCCCACTGGGAGAGTGCAGAGGGCAGGCAGGCTGCATTGTGAGTGAGCACAAAAGGCCAGGTCTCCAAAGAAAGGCCAGTGGTAAATAGTTCAACAACCCGGTGGTTGCTTCCTGTGAGTCTCAACAGAGGCATTCTATACCTGTCCCCGAGAGGCCGGAAAAGGGTTATCTTTTAGTGCCGCTCTAGGGCTCCAGGCGGATGAATAAGGTGCATTTTTAAAAATTGTCGTTGGAAATTTGTACTATGTGTCCTTCTCAGGAACTTCAATGCTGCGATGGGTACTCGAGGTGAAAGAAACGTGGTATTTCTAGGGCCTTCTTTTAACTTCTAATACACATACAGCCTCCTCAAAGGGTTCTCTTTCACAGAAACACTTTTTTGGGGTTTTTTTGTTGTTGTTTGTTTGTTTCTTTTTGCTTTGGGGATTTTAATGCTTTTGTTTTGCAGCATTTGCAGACTGCATTGCGTGAATTGTAGATGTTACATTTGTCAAATTTTTTTATCTCTCTCATTTTTTCTTTGTTTCCTTCCTTCTGTCTGTCTTCTTTTTCTTTCCTTTCTTCTGTCTTCCTCGTTCTCCTTTTTTCTTTCCTTCCTACCACCTTTCTTCATCTCTGTCTCTTTTTCTACACGATTTGATTTTGTTTTCTACCTCAGTGTTGCCTAAATAACTTTTACAGTTCCTAATATAATAAAATTTATTAGCTATACTTATTGCTATTTGTAAAAATGTCTCATATACATTTTAACCTTAAGGTCCTATCAGAACACAGTGTTTGTTACAGCTTTGGTACTAAGGTACATGAATGTTAGAAAGATGCTGAATCTGCAGAACATGATTTCAATTCCCTCCTGGACATTTTCCTCTTCTCAAGGAGTTTATAAGACGACTGGCAGAAACTTTAGAAGTCGCCTCATCTTCAGTATGTACAATACTCCCAGATACTAAAAACCGATAGACAGCTCTACCCCAAATGCAAAACAAACTCACTGCAACTGAGTGGATTCTAACTCATGGTGACCCTACAGGTCAGAGTAGAACTACACTATAGAGTTTCTAAGGAACCCCTGGCGGATTTGAACTATTAACCTTTTGGTCAGCATACTTTGTACTTAAACAGTGTTATGCCACCAGGGTTCTAGCAATCGTATATTCCAGAGAATTCAGGTTTCACAGCCTTTGTTCTATTGCTTTCATTTTACATTTTTTAAAGAAATGAATTAAAAAGTGGCTTTTTTGTCATGTGATCCATAAAGGTATTAGACAAGATACATAACACAGTTCAATTTTGCAAACATGTTTTTAATGTCTATGTCTTGTAAGACAGTGAGCCAAATCTTTTAGGGAATTACTGTTTCATATAGTGTCCCTGTCATCAAGGAATAAACTATTTGTTTCAACTCTGCTATGACTGGGTAGAAGAATTTTAAAATGTTTATTCAGACTCAAGGAAAGAATTGGAGTCAAGTACAAAAAAGATTAAGCCATCCATAATCTCTCTCAAAATGAGTGTTCTTTACAGTCTATTAAATCTACAAAGGACGGCATTTTGAAATCACTGAGTATATTTATAAAAACATAACGAAGATACTAAAGAAAATGTTTAAAGCCGATAAAGTTAGCATTTTCTTGATTTATCCAGTGGGCTACTATTTGTTAAACACCCAAGATCACCTTTCCTGTCACGTGACTATCTGTAACACTGAAACAGAGGCTGCTGTAAAAATTTGTGAGTATTAAAGAATTTCAAGGACACATTGAGTTCACTGGGTTCAGTTTTCTTTGTTTCACAAGAGGAAACTGAGGGCCTGTGGGGTAAAATGGCTTTTGATGTTCACAAAGAAATGATTGGCAAAGCAGTTCATTTTTCATTATCTGTCTTTTCATTAATCACTAACTAGTCCTAATCAATACTGTCTCTATTGAATACCTTTTTCCCTTGGGCTTTCTGTCTAAAGAAAGCCTTTGAGTTAACAAAGTTTCCTCCAGAATCTAGAATGTCAACCAAAACAATGGTAAATGGATGGATTAAACTAAAAGGAGGAGCAGACTATTATATTTAAAAACAAAAATCCATCTTTTCATTCTAATAGTATGTTCCTTTCAGTTAGCCTTTGAGAGACAGTACTCACCAATTTTGTGATGAGAGATGTGAGAGAAATGAAAACTACGGGATTTCAAATGGTTTGGTTGTGGAAGAGTGTGTGTGAGAGAGAGAGAGAGAGACAGAGAGACAGAAAAAGGGAGAGGGAGGAAAGAGAGTTTGAGACACTGAGAACAGAGAGGCAAATTTTTGTTTAATATAAGCAAGAGGGTCGCCATGAGTCGGATCCAACTTGACGGCACTTGGCTAAGCAAGAGGGGGCCCTGATGGCACAGAGATTAAGAGCTCGGCTTCTAACCTAACAGTCTGAGGTTCAAATCCACCTGCCACTCCCTGCAAATGCTATACGGCAGTTCTGCTCTATCTTTTAGGGTACAATGGGTTGAATATGTTTAATGATGGTCGTTTTTTCTTTTATAAGAACAAACTTTTTTCAATCTTCAGAGCTGTATGTAAACAAAATGGACATTCTTAGGAGGCCATGATTTTGCATTCTTAATATCTTTAAGGAAACCCTGGTGGTGTAGTGGTTATGTGCTATGTCTGCTAACCAAAAAGCTGACAGTTCTAATCCACCAGACACTCCTTGGAAACTCTATGGAGCAGGTCTACTCTGTCCTATAGGGTCTCTATGAGTCAGAATTGACTCAATGGCAGTGGACTTTCCATATTTTTAAAGGTGAGAAAGTCTTTTTTGGGGGATTTTTTACAGAAGAGCTTTCTGCCCTGGATGGTAGATGCTACTCGATGACTTCTACACAGCTATGTTTTAATCTAGGCCTAAAGCTATTTCCCATCCAGACGCAGCAGAGGAGGCCTCCTGCTACTGTCTACACATGTGGACAGAGGGGAGCATCTGTTGCAGTTTGCATCTGATCTGTGTCGGCTTGCTAACTAGCAGGAGGAGCAGCCCAACCCATCACTATCCCTTCCAGCTTCAGAGTGACAAACTATGGGGCAATGGATCAAAAGAGGCAGGCATACCCAGCACATGCAAATGAGTTACCACAGTAGTTGTGTGGCCAGAAATGAGAACTGGGATCATTCCAAATGTATTACCATGAATCAGTATTCTTCATGCTGTCATCTGAACTAACCTCTAATATCCCCGCGTCTTAACATTCTTCCTACTGAGCTTGGCACTGGGAAATCATAATCATAAAATTCACGGTAATCATTCTAATAAACACCATCATTATCATAGCCATAACTATTGCCACCATACACACTGTAGGTCAAAATCATTGCTAAGTGACAGATAAACTAGGCATGTAGGCATTAACAGGCACGTCCTTCTGAGGGACTCAGTTGGTTAGAGATTTGAGGGGATGGACACAAACATCATAGGAACACTTGCATATTCAGTCGCTGATCAGTAATGGGGCCTAGTGGGTTAAGTGCTAATGGCTGTTATCCAAGAGGTCAGCTGTTTGAATCACAGGGTGCTCCTTGGGAACCCTATGGTGTAGTTCTACTCTGTCCTACAAGGTTTCCATGAGTACGAATCAGCTCAGTGGCTGTGGATTTGGTTTTTGGTTTTGGTCAGTGATGACCAATGATCCACCTAGTACAGGACCTTACGTGAGGCCCTGGTGTGGATCCCAGTGATGAAAGCACGATGAACGGAGATCCCGAGGAACTCTGTCTCCAAGGAGCTAAGTGGTAGAGACTGCTGTCCTGTTCAGTATGTGCCCCACCCTTTCCATGTTTAACTGTTGAGTCCCGTTGTCGTCAGTGATACCCTGAAGGTTCCGGTGGAAGCACGTCGATTTCTGTGAACGGTTTGTTTTTGAACTAGAAGAACTGTAAGCTTTTCAGTTTAACGGAGATCCTCCTGTGAATTTTCTACTTCTGTGGTTCCCTCCTCCATTTTTGCATACTTTGCCTTCTCCTTTGCGTCACCTGTTCTTATCTGTGCTTTTTCTTTTCCACCTTTCCTTCCCTCTTCCTAGACAGCCTATGACCTCACTTGCAGGACCTCACCTTAGCCCCTGTAATCCCTATTTGATTCTTGTAGTATTACACTGTGGACCGTAAGAGTTCTCACTCATACTACATAGCCTGAATCTCACTAGTACATGGTCTGTATCATGCTATTTCTTGTCTGTCACGTCTACAAGGTGGCTGCTACGTGGAGAAAAAGAGTAAGGGAGAGAGGGAAAGAGGAACAGAAGAGAAAGGCAGCGAGAGAGAGGTGATTTTTGAGTTCTACATCTTTATAGAGCTCTGGTGGCTCAGCGGTTAGGAGCTCAAGGAGTTAACCACAAGGTAGGGATTTCAAGTCCATCAGCCACTAC
Source organism: Heterohyrax brucei (assembly GCA_028571685.1). Taxonomy (NCBI): domain Eukaryota; kingdom Metazoa; phylum Chordata; class Mammalia; order Hyracoidea; family Procaviidae; genus Heterohyrax; species Heterohyrax brucei. The sequence goes on along the minus strand of CM053164.1, from coordinate 13,242,513 downwards.
TTAGAAACCCTAAAGGGTAATTCTAGTCTGTCCTGTAGGGTTGTCATGATTCTGAACCAACTCCATGGCAATGAGTTTTATGTAGCTTTCCCTGGAGTTGCCATGCTTAGCAAAAAAGAAACAAGGAAAGAAGGAAGGAGGGAGGGAGGGATGGAGGGAGAGAGAAAACTAGAAAGGGAAAGAGGGAGAAATGAAAGGAGAGACAGGGAGAAACTTGGCAGTCCACTTTTAGTTCAATTCAAACTTGAGATTTTTCAGTGAAGAGCAACAGGAAATTCATTCCTCAGCCTTGCACTGTCAGGGTCAGACTTAGCAAGCAAAATGACGTCTTTAAAATCTCTTTGTGAGACAGATAGGGAAGGTGGCATGCTTCCTTGTGAGAGATAATGCTGTGTTCACGCCGCCTGGGATCCGGTTACGGCGGCGGCTGTTACCCTACCTTTGACAGAGGCTTTAATAATTCTCGATTGGAAAATAAGAAAGGACTTTAAACCACTTAATAAATATACCCTTCTTTACTCTGCTTTTTCAATCAGAAACAATCAGAAAAGGTATCCTCTCCAAACAACTTGTGGGCGAGTAATAACAAGCAGCTCAGGTGGAGCTGAGGAGGGAAGAATGTGAATCGGAATTCTTTTCCAGTCCACCGAGGATCTGCAGCTCTCCTGGAGGAACTGAGACACAGAGAAGCAGGCAACAAGCACAAGTTCATCCAGAAGTATCCAAAAGGCCTGAAAAGAAAAAGGACAATAATTACCATTATCAAGTAAAGAGTTGCAGGCGTATTTCAGGCTCATTTGTTCCACAGTTTCTGGTTACCCTTCATAGGTCAGGTATAACCAAAAAACAAGCCAAACCCAACAGCTCACAGGGAACCGAGAGAACACTATAGAACTGCTCCCAGGGAGTTGCCAAGGAGTGCCTGGCGGTGCTACTTACCAACCTTTTGGTTAGCAGGTACAGCTGTCAACCACTATGCAACCAGGGTTTCCAGGAGCAGCTGGTAGATTTGAACTGCTGAACTTTGGTTTGCAGTTGAACACCGCACTACTGCATGATGGCCACAAGCTCCTGTGGGGTATCTTTCTTAGGGCCAGGTCTTTATAGTCCATGGGAGACACACATTTAAACACTACTCAAGGCTTTGACACCTTTTTTCTTTGTGTCTTCTGCTTGCCTTCTCCTCTTCATTCTGTTCCATCATGAAATGTTCCCAAGTAGTATTATGAAATAACTCATGTGTTTAATTTCTTTAAAAATATGTCTGCAGCAATGTCCGCCTTCACTTTCTTGAGGTTTTAATTTTTTATCAATGCTGTAGGGCACCCTCCTAGCTAAATATATCCTAATTCTGATATTTTTTTATATTAATAATGCATATCATTCGTGCTATTTTTTCAGAGGTAATAAAATTACATTTTTTGCTTCTTCAGTATTGTACTCAGTTCTGTCTTTTCTATTGCATCAAGCATTCCCTTGTATTTTATAGGGTATACCTTTGTACTCTCAAATATTTTTAAAAAATGCTTTCGGTTCAACAATCCGAAAGGTAGACATTAGTAGTGTGTGCCTTTTCTTAACACACACTCTCTCTACTTTTCTTCTTAGAGTAAAATAAAACCTGTACAAAGCTTAGCAGCGGCCAAACTAACTAATGCAGAGACACGTCTAGTGCAAAAAGGAAGGCAGATCTTTGCCCTCCCCAAATCCTAGCCTCAGGGTTTCTAGAATTTAGTGGAACGCTTCCTTAGGGAGGAGAAATCCTCCACATTCCTCCTGAGCTTTGGGACTCCTTTTTAATCCCTTCTCAAATGGGGAAAATCACAGAGGCGCCCCCGTCTGCCTAAGAGCAAGCTCACTCTTGTCACAGTGTCATGCCTCCTGGTGACAGGGGTAGTAGGGTAGACACTTAAGGCCTGGGGATGGATCTGTCTGGCACTGGAGTTGGATTGACCTTCAGATTTCACAGGACACGTTGGATTCCAACTGTTGTGTTCTGTTGTGAAACCAGGTGTCCTTTAGGAAAGAAGACCATTGCATCCTTTGGGGAGAGACACTCTATTTCAGTGAACTTGCTTCAAAGATTCTGTTTTGTTTTTCTTGAAAGGTCAATGTGTGTATATGTATACACGTCCAAACCCAAACCCACTGCCATTGAGTCAATTCCAACTTGTGGAGACCCTCTATGACAGAATAGAACTGTCCCATAGAGCTTCCAAGGAGCACCTGGTGGATTTGAACTGCCAATCTTTTGTTTAGCAGCTGTGTCAGTTAACTACTGTGTCACGAAGTTTTTCATACAGACACGCAGACACACAGACACACACACGTATTTTTATTGTGAATATATGGATTCATCAACTTTTTTTTCCAGAAGTCAGTTAAAAACTTGGATTCCAGATTCTCAAAGAAGTATACAGTATTTTTATTTTAAGAAAAGAAAACCATGGTAGATCTAACAGGAAATCTGTAATCATATTGTGTTATCATTTCAGGCACTACGATCATCTATTTACTTTTTAAATGTTCTGTCTCATTGTGTAACCTTGGCGAGCACCTTGTATCCTGTGTGAGTTTTGATTTTCTCCTCTGTAAAATAGAACAGATGAGGAAAAATAGAAGCTTCTAATTCGTTTTATGGGCCATGAATGCAAACTGGACTCTTTAGCAGTGTTAAACACTCTTCTTTAACAGAGGACAACAGTGAAAGACTGTCGTCTTACCCTTACTTGGTGTGAATACACTGCAGTCATTCTGAAATGGGTTTCCACAGACTTCAGAGAGAAATTTCTTAACCATCTCGAATGGTTTAAATAATCTTCATCTTTCTTCCAGACTGTATCCTGCGAAGCCCATTAAGTTTGCTAGTTTTTCACACCAGTGAGCCTTTACATCACACCAAATTGAATTCCAATGAGTAGTCTGTAGTTTGCAGTTTGGAGACCAGTGATTTCAGATTTAGGAGAATTCACATGTATAAAGATGAATATAAACATGTAGGCTAGTTACACACGTCCACTAAATGCACAGTAAGAAAAAGCTTCCATCTCCTTATCATGCCTCCAAATTTGCAAGCTTGCTTTAGTAAATCCACCAGGGGGTGTAGTCTCCATTGAAAGCGCAGAGGGATGGTACTTGAAGTGGCTTGACTGCGTCCCAGCCCAGTGGAGGACGACTGTCTTAACCAGGAATATCACAAGATTTTCCTAAAATGCCATTATTCCAGTTATTTTGAGAGGTTTTTTTAAGAGTAAAACATGTTTTTATTCACAAATGCTTGTCAATGAAGACATTTTTCATACTTATGTTAAAAATCATGCAATGAAATTCCTTGTAATATTCAGATATGCTTATATCAGCATTCTTAATTAAGTCTAGAAAACAGAGCAAAATGGAAACAGTCAACTTAGAATTTTTTTTTTTATTATTATGACTGAGTGAAAATGTTGGTTATTTTCCCAATAAAGTCCATCATAACACATACCAGTGGCTTCATTCCAGCTTTTTGAATCTTCCTAATGGTAACATTTGATCATGACTATGAAAGAGAACTTAATGATAGTCTCAAACTCAAGGATTCTAAGCTTACTATCATAAAAATATTGGAAACTTCATAATTGTTTAATTTTTTGATAAAATATTTCCATGACCTAAAGGAAAATAAACTAAGTTGAGAATGGAAGGAGATAATCAGTACATTTCAACACGAAATGATTTAAAGAGAAGATGTTTAAAAGCCTTAAAGAGAATAATATCTTCCTTATTCTTAAAATTATTCTGAGTTACAAAAAATACACTAAAGAAAAAAAAATAGAATTTTTCTCCGGGTGAAAAAATTCAAGCAGTTACAATAAACATATAAGTACTCTGAAAAAAGTTAGTTTGTTACCTTAAAACAGTATAAACCAAAATCAAATCCACAGGCATCAAGTTGATTCCGACTCATTGCAGCCCTCCAGGATGGGGTCAGACTGTTCCACAGGATTTCCAAGAGTGCCCAGAGGATTCAAACTGCCAGCCTTTCGGTTAGCAAACGTAGCACTTAACGGCTACACCACCACAGCTCCCTTAAAACAGTCTGGTTTGTAAGGATTTCTACGCTGTGCCTTACCCTTTCCAAATGATTTACCACTGACTATTTCTTAGTTAAAAGAATTTAATAAAAGCTCTCAACTTTCATTTACCAAGATACCATGTAGACTCTGCTTTAGGAAATTTGGGCGTGTGAAACTTTCTTTCTTTACTAGTTTTTTTTTTTAATTTGAGTATCTAATCAATACAGTACTGAGGCACTACTTTTAAAAGTAATACAAATAAATATTGCAAACGTTTAGATGGATCTCTTAATGGTTTTTGTTCCTCAAGTCCTGTGATTCAGACATAGGACATTTGGCACACTATATAGTTGCCTGAAATGTTGTCCTTTCTGTCTTTTTAGCTGAGTACTTCAGTCTGTGTGTTTGTGTGGGTGTCGTAGGAACAAATCACACAGCTGAGAGAAAGGAGAGTTGGGTTTGTTTTGGGCTTTGAATTAAAATGTTTGGACACTCATCCTTCCAGGATGAAGTGGTTGGACCAGATGTTATGCAATATTCCTCTCAAAGCTCAAATTCATTTGATCTGTGATTATTAATATTATTGTATGAGTGCATGGCTTCTCTTCAGGTACCTTAGGGATAATTGCTACGTGTTGTGACAGTGGTGATCTAGTTTCTGGTACATAGCAGTTTTCTAGTAACTGTTTGTTGAGTGATTATATAAACAAATAACATTGGTTCCCTAAACTTTAGTATTATTTTTGTCTGTCTATCTATGTATCTGTCCGTCTTCCTACCTACCTATCTTTTCATCCATTTGTCTGTATATTTACCTATCTTAAGTTATGTAGAAACTAGCAAATAATTTCTACTTTTTAAATCCATTGCACAGCAGTTCTTATGTCTTGGAAATTCTCGTTTCCTACCACTGCAATTTTTCACCATATTTACTCATACCAATATATGTGTTAAAGTCAACATTTTGGTATAATAGGCTATTGAAAGGAAAGTCACACAAAGTGACGAATGCCAACTTGAGAATCCGGTAGAATGTATTTAGTTACAAAAACAGGCATGACATACTCCGTGAACCTGTGTAAATCTCTATATACGTTTCAGCTTTCATAAATATAACATCAACAGTGTTGTTAGCCTCTCTTACAATACACATCTGTCAGTAGAGACTGAATCTATCCACAGAGATTTGACGCAAAATCAAAAAATAGTTTAACTCGTAAGGAATGTCTGCCTTGAACAATGTGTTCTTTTAAAAATGAAATGGGATCAAATTGACAACAACTTGAAAGCTTAGATAGGACATTCAGGGGACAGTGAGTTTCTGTTAATTGGGTAGAGCAACTCAGAAAAGGAGGGCAACAATGACTTCACAACTTGAAGAGCTCAATCAATATCACTGTATTACAAATGTAGAAATTGTTGACTTCGTACATGTTCTGCTGTCATGCGATTGATGGCTTTTGTATGGCCTTTCTGGACATGGTCTTGAAGCTGCTCACCCAACTGATTGGTGAGACCCTGAAAATTAGGCATTGTGGCCCACAAAGAGGATCGGTCACTTTTGCCTTAAAAGAGAGTCAATTTCAGAGCAGAGAGAGGATTCCACCACCACCAAGGAAGTAGAACCAGCCCAACTTTTGGACCTAGGATCCCTGTATTGAGTAGATCCTGGAACCAGGAAACCAAGAGACAGCTGTCACCCTGAAGGCAGGAAGATGTGATAGCAGATACCACCAAAGAAGGAGGAAGAGACAGGGCACTAGATTTTCTGGTCCATGGAGTGCGACAGCTGAGGCTTTACTGATGGAGCAAGATGCCTCTGGGGACCTACTGGCAGGAGCTAAAAGAACTTCGTAGCACTTGCCTAAGCAGGGTGAAGGCTTAGGGCCCCAGACAAGCTTATCTGCAAGCACAGCTGCAAAGAGGCTGTCCTGATGGAAGAATTGTATCCTGCTGGTTCCTGAGCCTGAATTGTAATCTGTTACTTCCATAACAAACCCCTTAATAGTGAGCATTGTCTGTGAGTTCTGTGTGGTCATTGCAAGGCATTATGGAACCCAGGAGGGAAGAAGAGAGAGCAGTGAGAGGGACAGTTGGTGTCAGGATAGTAAAGATGGAAGAGAGGGAGGCAGGTCTGATTGAGCAATTGATTTTGATTCTCCTTCCACTTGACAAAGAGCGAGTTGGTCAGACAGCACCCCAGTGCCATTTTTCACAGCTGCTGTGTATATTCTCAACAGCAACAACAACCATTTTTAAAAAGAAGGCATTATTCTGGATCATTTGTTATTGGCCATTTTCTTTATTTACTTCAATGGAATGTACCTGTAAACAATAAACAGAATACATAAAATACAGTTTTGATAGTGGGAGCTCCTTTCTCAATGACACTTGTGCATAAAACCCCCTGTGGTGGAAGGTTGTGTGTGCATCAGATGATAGACATGAACTCATTAATTTTGTTATTCCTAGGGATGGCATTTTCAGGTAAGTCAATGTATAGAGAATCTGTCATATCTAAATAGGGCTTTAAAATCTGTTTAGAACCATACTTATTCCTTCCACTAAGAAATATAAAAACCAAATGAAAAACTTCCTTCTAAACTTGCCTGTTTTTAAAACCACACAGCACCTATATTGATGTATTTTCAGAGCCAGGCAAAGAACAGAGTAGAACCACTCCTCAGAAATCATGCTCACTGGTTTCTTATGGGTTCACACAGCTTATTTTTAAAAAATCAGACAAACCATTATCTTTGTTCTTTGTTATTTTTTATTGTCCTTTAAGTAAAACTTTACAATCCATATGAATTTACTATGTAAGACCCGAACATACTCCACTACACAACCCTAATTGTTCTCCTCCCTGTCCTACCGCCCTATGAGAGCACACTCTTCGTTTCCACCCTATACTCCTCACATGGTTTCTAACAACTTCTGTCTCTCTCCATCCTCTCATCTTTCTTCTAGAGGGGAGCTACTCAGATAGCCTCATGTATATATTTAAGCCAAGAAGCATATTCTTTACCAGTTCACTCTATGTCTTACATCCAGTCCAATCTTTGTCTGAACAGTTGGTTTCAGCACTGATTTCAGCTCTGGGATAACAGAGAGTCCAAGGACCATGACCTCAGGGGGCCCTCCAGTCTAATGAACAAGTGTGGTCTTTTAACAGAATTCTAGTTCTGCACACCCATTTTTCTTCCACTGTATCAGGGACTTTACATTGCGTTTCCTGTTTGGGCAGTCATTGGCGGTGGCTGGGCACCATCTAGTTCTTCTGGTCTCATGCTAATGTAGTCCGTAGATCATATGGCACATTCTGTCTGCTGAGTTCAGGTTTTCCACATTTTTGATGTCCTTTGTTCTCTGTTCCAGGCTTGAGACCAACTGATGGTACTTAGACGGACACTTGCTAGCTTTTAATACCCCAAGTGCCACTCACCAAAGTGGTATGCAGAACATTTTCTCAGAAAAGCAAAACAAAACACAGAAACAAAAGATCTTAGTTATGCCAGGATGCCAATTAGCCTAGATGTCTGGTGAAACCATGGTTCCCAGACCTCTGTCTCAGCTAATCTCTCCTTCAAAATGTTGAATCATATTTAGAAAACCTTATTCTGTGTTTTTTTTGAACTTGAGGTGTTTAGTAAACCAACTGCTTATTCCATGCATCTTGAATAGCCTGTAAGGTGGACCCAAGAGAAGGAAGGATTCTGTAATAATAATTAATGCTGACTTTGGTGCTAATCTTTTCCTGTATACTACCCTTTCTTTCTCCTCTCCCTTAACCAGGAAGCTGATTCTGTATTGTATTGTTTCTGAACAAAAAGCGGGAACATGATACACCTTTACGATTTGGATGTTCCAAGGGATCAAGAATTTAGGAAATTTTAGAGGGTTTGGGAAAAAGGTAACTACATCAGAGGAAGAGATTTTGAGGTATGTATGTTGTGGTAGGTGTCATCCAGTTGATTACAACTCAGAGTGACACTATGTGGCAGAGGAAAACTGCCCTAAAATGTTTCCTAGGCTGTAATCTTAAGGAGAGCAGATTGCCGGGTCTGTTTTTCTGTCAGCCACTAATGGCTTCTTACTGCGGACCTTTTGGATAGCAGTTAAGTCTGTAACCATTATAACACCAGGGTTCCCTGTCTTTCTGTCTATATGTATTTATATATCGATTTAGCTATCTAACAGTCTACCTACAGCTATTTATCTATTTAGCCATCATCTAATTATGTTTAATTTACAGTCTCAAAACATTATGTTTAATTTACAATCTCAAAACATTCCATTATTGTTAATAGGAGGAAAGGTTCATTGCTTCTTATAGAACGGAAAACATAATCACTTTTAGACTTACTTGTTGGCAAGATCTAAGCTTAGGTCTAGCCGAGCTCACGCACCCATCTATGAGTTGCCGTCACGGGCAAGAAAGATGCAGAAACAGGGTGTCCAGGGACGCCAACAGCAAGATCCTGTAGGTGCGGCTGCCACGTCCTCTTCCACCAATTCCAGGCTTGGGATTTTTGCCGGTGCTTCTGCTGTCTTCAGCCCTTTCAGCCCTGTTCTTCAAAGACTGGTTATACAGATTCCCGGTGATTTGAGTACTTACCCAAATTCCTTTAAGACTCACATTAAAACTAAACACTCTGTCATCCAGTCTGACTCATAGTGACCGTACAGGATGCAGTAGAACTGCCTCATAGAGCTTCCAAGTAGTGCCTGGTGGATTTGAACTGCTGACCTTCTGGTTGGTAGCCATAGCACTTAACCACTACGCCACCAGGGTATCCAAGACTCAGAATAGAAGATGGTAATTTCATAGCCTGCAGCTGCTGAAAACAGTAATTGATGGACACACTCCTGACCCACTGCTGTGAGATCACTTCTGACTCATAGTGACCCTACAGGATACAGTACAAGTGTCCCGTGGGGTTTCCAAGGCCGTATGCTTTACAGAAGCAAACTGGCATATCTTTCACCTGCAGAGTCACTGGTGGATTGCAATCACCAAGCTTTCATAGTAGCCAAGAGCCTAACTACTCGACCACCCGGGGTCCCTGGTACACATATTAAATTTGGGATATATCAGAGAAGCAAAGCCTGTATATTTGTGCCTATATGATGATATGAAAGTGACTGGAGAAGAATACCTAAATCCCAACTAGGCTCAGGTTTCATTCATGTCTGTTAACCTTGAATGACTCTTCATTGCCCATCAGTTTTGCCACATTTCCATAACCCAGCTGTTCTCAACTATTTTCATCTCAGAACCCTTTTGGTCCCTTAAATATATTCAAGACTCTCCAAGAGTGTTTATGTGGGTTATATCTGTTGAAATTCATTATATTAAGAATAGTGTGTGAGATATTTAATATTTATTAGCTTATTATACTTATCAAAGAACCCACAGTGTGTTTATGAAAAACAGCATATTTTTGAGGAAAAGTTACTGTGAAGAGTAGCTTAGATTGGCCATTCCATTTAAGCAATGCCTTTAGCTTACTCAAAGATACAAATCTCTTTAATTTCAAGGTTAATAGAAGGTAGCAATATCTTTATATCTGCTTCTGTATTGATCTACTACAGTAAGTAATTAGGTTGAAGTACATGGGGAAAATTCAGCTTCTGATAGATGTGAGGAGTACGTCTTTTCTGATACTACATTAAAACTGGAAAAAGCATTAATTTCTGGAAAGTTAATTGGAACGTGAAATCTAGAAATATATCAGTTAATTACTTTGTTCTCTGTTACAGTAGTCTGCGCTGTATTCTGAGCAGATCTTCTACTTGGCATGATTTTATAACATCATGCATTGGTTACTGGCATCTCATAGCACAGTGATTAAGAACTTGGTTGCTAACCAAAAGGCCAACAGTTTGAATCCACTAGCCTTGCAAACTCTATAGGGTAGTTCTACTCTATCCCATAGGGTTGCTATGAGTTGGAATCAACTTGACGACAAATGGTATATATTGATCATTTGGAAAATACTGGTTCACTGAATCATACTGATCTTCTGTTTGCTGGCACATTGCATTATACAGTACCAGAAAAACTATATTTGTTATTATCACCACGCATCTCATTAGAAGTATCTTTTAAGTATTGAGAAGCTGTCAAGCTCAGAGTAATGGATACATATTTTTCCATATTTCTCATTTTCACTTGAAAGTGCCAATATTATCACTGGCAACAACTAGCATCAGTTATTTTTCTTAGTGACAGGCTCATTTCATTCATCTTCAAGAAACTATCTGCCAGGCACCCAAGTCTGAATAACCAGTTTCTCAGTCAGTAATTCCTTCAAAGAAGAGCACGTTCCATGAATAAAAAAGCAACTAATTTAGTTAAAAACTCAATCAATTGACAAATGGTTTCCCTACAGATAAGAATGGTAGTTTGGTATGCAGCAGACTATTTACCATCACACAGAATAGCAAAAAAGATACGCAGAGACAGGTTGAAAATTCATAAAAATAGCTATACTTACTGCTTCAACAAGGACATGCTCAAGTGACCCTGTGAGGGTGCAGAGCGAAGAACACAGTGACTGCTGGGCAGTTGAGTGCCTCTGCCTTATTCTTGCTTGAGGACAGTCATCTCTCCCACCACTGCCCACTTTGCACCATCAGTGAAAGCGTTGATGTTGGGAAAGAAGGAAATGACATCTGAATTGAACTAGGATCATGAGTTTGACCTCATGAGTACACTGACAACGTCTTGCAGTCCTAGACAACAAAGACCTGCTACCCTACGCCAAGAACTCTCCAGAAGGCAAAACCATCTTAGATCATGATTTTACCTCCAGTCGTCTCTCCTTTAGAAACTCCTCCCTTCCCTTCTTATCTAGCAACCTTGCTCTGTCCTCCATCCTCATTGCCGTTAAGTCTATTTTGACTCATAGCAACCCTATAGACAGAATAGAACTGTCCCACAGAGTTTCCAAGGAGTGCCTGGAGGATTTGAACTGCCCACCTTTAGGTTAGCAGATGTAGCCCTTAACCACTATTTCCACCTTGCTCTGCAGTGAATTCAAAAGCAATCTGAAGACAGCTTCCACATGCACCTATCACATCTAACCTATCTGTGCTGTGTGGACTCCCGTGTCTCTCGGCTCAGTGGATGGACAGTCTGGGTTTTTAGCTTAGACTGGCCATTCCATCTGGACATTGCCTTTGCCTCCTTGAAGGTGCCTTCCCTTCTTTATCCTCCTTTATCAGTTTCTAAAATTCCAGTGATTAATTCTCATCAGAATACAATCCTTTGGATGCCATCCCCTTAACCAGATAAGACTTTCTTTATCTCACATTTGCTTCAAGGTGCTGTCCACGTCACTGCTTCCCTTCATACTTGTTCACACGCTCCATCTTCAATTTTCCTTTTATTCATGTTTGAACTCATTTTCATCAGTTCTTCTCCTCATTTAGTCAAATAGAGCTTGACTAGGTCACCAGTGACCCAATTAATAAAAGTGATAGTTAATGCTCAGAAGTAGTCTTACCGGTGGTAGAGTGGAGGGTCAGTGAAAAAGAGGAAGACCCTCAACAAGATGGGTTGACACAGTGGCTGTAGTGACGGGCAAAAGCATAACGATGATTGTGCTCATGGTGCACTACCGGGTGCCGCATTATTCTGTTGTGTGTAGGGCTGCTGTGAGTTGGAACCAACTTCCTGGCTTGTAACAACAATAACAACAGCAGTCTTACTGGACCCTAGCACAAAATAATTTGGCATCGTAAATTCACTGTTCCATTTCATCACTTGTTTCAGGACAAAAATAGGTTTTCGATCTCCTTCTACCTCCCTGAATTTCCTTTGTTTACTGGTGCCATTCTACCTGAGAAGGTCTGGAGTGCAACAAACTTAAGATCTTTTTCTTTGTCTGTTCACTTTTCTAACCACCTGACCACAGGTAATTTGTGGCTTTTCATAGTGAGTACTGATGAGTTCCATCTCTCCTTTATTTATTTTCTGAAACTTACATTCGTAGGTACCACTATCTACTTTATATCTCCACTTGGATATTTAATGTGCCTATAGAAGAATGGAAACCCTGGTGGTGTAATCATAAAGTACAACGGCTGCTAACCAGAAGGTTGGAAGTTTGAATCCAGTGGGCACTCCTAGGAAACTCTAAGGGGCAATTCTACTCTGTTTATAAAGTTACTGTGAGCCAGAATCAACTTGATAGCAGTGGGTTTGGTTTGGGGTTATAGAGCATAATATGACCAAAACCAAAGTTTTGATTTCCTTGCCCCAATCCGTGTCAAAATTTCTCTCCCAGTAGTCTTCCTCATTTCACAAAAAACAATTCCATTCCTAGATTTACTCATGCCATGAACTTCAGGATCGTTCTTGCATCTTGTTTTCCTCTCTCTCTTATCCAGTCTCATATGAAATCCCGATGGAGATACCTTCTAATTCTGTCCCACATTTAAGTGTTTCTCCCCATGCCCCTGGTTCCATGTCAGTCAGAGCCCCCGTCATCTCTCACCTGGACAGTTACAATTGTACCTGAACAGGCCTCCTTGATTCTCTGCTTGATTGTTGGAAATTTATTCCCCACAGAGCTGCAGAGGAATCTTGGTAAGATATACATCAGGTGATGCTCTCCATTTGCTCTCAACTGTCTACTAGCTCCCATCTAACTCATAGAAAAATACAAAGGTAACACACATTTTTTCCTAATGCACTCCACTCCAGACAGCTTCCTTGTCCTCACTTATGCCACACTTCTCATCAGTCTCTCGATTTCTCTCATATTAGCCTGTCTGAACTCAAAAACGTGGAGAACACTCTTTCCTTAAGGTCTTTGCATTTCCTGGCAACAGTGACTGGACTCATTATCAACTTCCTTTAGATCTTTGTTCAAAGTGCCACATTCTCAGTGAGGCCATCATAGACCACAGGTGTATCAATCTTTCTTTCTTGAATACCCCATCCCCACCAGTGATCTGGATGATTGGAACAAGCTGTATTCCCAGAACTTTTTGATCCATGACTTTTCTTTTCCCCAGTTTTTCCACACTTCTTTTCCTGTCCTCAGCCCCAGTCCTTTCCCACTTCCTTTTCCTGCCCTCAGTCCATCTTTTCATACTTCCTTTTCTTGTCCTCAGCTACTTCTGTTGTCACATGCTGATCAGTTGTTCTCTGCTGACTATGAGAGAAGACGCTTCTGAATATGTTGGTGTATTTTTACATGTTTGTTTGATTTTCTGTGCAGCTCTCTCCTTTTCTGTACTCTGTCCTGTAAAAAAGTGGAAAGACTGAAATATGGCCCTAGCTACCAAGAAATCCACTGTCTAATATATTTGTCTAGAAAAGACATCTACAACACTGAGAATGATTCCAAGTTACTAGTCTAAAATTGTATGCAAATTACTACATACACACACACACACACACACACACACACACAACAAATCAAGACAAAATCAACACATAAACGCTAATTTTATGAATATTATGTAATTGGTGTGTGAGACAAGGTTCTGTCTTGCAATAACATCTCTGTCCTGGAACCTGGTGAGTTCACCTATTGTTGCTTCTCCAGCAGGTAAGCAGAAGCATACAGATGTGGAGTACTGCTGTTTGCACAGAAGAATCCAAATTTCTTTTTCTATTTTGCTTCCCGGTAAACTTGGTGGTAAGTATATTTTGGAGTGAAACCCTGGTGGCTACGTCTGCTAAGCAAAACGTTGGCAGTTCAAGTCCTCCAGGCACTCTTTGGAAACTCTATGAGGCAGTTCTACTCTGACCCCCAGGGTCACTATGAGTCAGATCTGACTCGATGGCTGTGGGTATATTTTGGAAATATTACCAGTGGTGGTGTGTAAGAGGCTAAGAGTGGGAACGGAGGAAAATGAGACATGATAACAGGTTTACATCACAAAAGACGTGCCAAGAGACCTCTTGCTACAAAAATCTCTTCGCTACAAAAATCTCTTCTTATTCCAATCCATCAGATGGAATTTATTTGGGTTAATGAGCTTTTCACAGAAGTATAAATCATTCTCAACTCTATGGAAGTTGCTTTAATTAGATCAGCACTTATTAGAATTTAGTTTGATGATAATTAACTTTTGGTTTTTCATCTAGGGTAGATAAAAAGGACAAAAAAGTAAACAATTATAATGATTAATGTTTGCATGAAACTTTTAACAACAATAAAACACATATAAAGATACTGTTCTTGAATACAAGAAGAAGATCAGGCCACCAGTATAATTTGTGTTTTCAGAAGAATTGACTGAAGGCCAATAATAGACTCAGTCAGGAAAGCTGTAGAGTCAGTAGTCAAATCACGATCTTCTGAGTCTGTGCCCAATGTATGCTTTTTCTAAAATAAATAAATAAATAAAAGACGAGAAGTAACGAGTCCTTATTCTGAACTTGAGACACACTCTGGCTGTACTTGATATACACTCTAATTTAGAGCCTCACAACTTCTGCCTAGTCCATTGGTTTTGGGAAAATTTATAGCTTTCTTTATTCTGGGAGTCTTACGAATCAGCTCTTATTAAGGTAAGGTATATATTTATACATGATCTTAATAAAAATATGATGATCATTCACACGCAAACAAGAAAACCAAATAGCCATGGTTCTGTTCTTCTATTCTTTTTTCCAGAAAACCATGACCAAAGATCAGATGATTATATGTAATTGTATTTTAAGGTGTTTGATTTCTTTAAAATTTGATTCAACATTCTATCTAAAGTGTAAGAACTATGTAAACTCTTGCTGTATTTATCAGAGTTATTAATTGTTTGTACTGTCATTCAGGAAAAAATATTTAAATCCATATTTAGGTTTAAATTTCTATCAAATTGTCATGATATGGAAAAACTGGTTATGCCTCCACTTGCCTCTTTTTTTAGATTTATACACTGGTAAAGACTTGCACTATAAAACTACTCCCTGTAGCTCTTTCTGGAAACCCTGGTGGATAGTAGTTAAGTGCTACAGCTGCTAACCAGAAGGTGAGCAATTCAAATATTCCAGATTATCCTTTGGAAAGTCTATGGCAAGGCTCTATTCTGTCTATAAGGTCACTATGGGTTGGAATCATTTCAGTGGCACTGCGTTTGGTTTTGTTTGGTTATAAACTTTCTAGAGGCATAATGAAGGCGTCTTTTATGTCTGTGGGGAAATCCATCCTTTAGAATGCCACTGAGGCAGACTTACTGATCCAGGCAACCTCTAAATACTAGCTCATAAGAGACCTAATATTTATTATATATATTATATATATGTATACATATTTACATGATAAATGTAACATACGGGTATATAAAATATATGGCATATCTTTTATAATTGGACCCCCAGCAGCTCAGTGGTTAGGGGCTAAGTCTGCTGACCAAAAGCCTGTTTAAATCTACTGTCTTCTCCTTAGAAACTCTATGGAAATTTCTAGTCTGACCTATAAGGTCACTATGATCTGGAATCAATGCTGTGGCAGCAGATCTTTCTAATTTTTTTCTAATGTATATATTTTTCACAACTTTCCATTGGTAAATACCGTGATTTCAATATGCCTGAACTGAAGCTTTCAAAAAATAAGATTTTTTATTTACAATATATTTTCTTCTATAAAAGTAAACTACCTCTAAAGTAGAGTATTAAGGGAAAGTGTTATATTTTTAAAAATTGCTTTATAAAATACTAGTATACATTACTGATGATTTTAAGCAATTTTTTTTAAGATGTTGATCACTGATACTGCTACTAGAGTAGTTGAGAAAGCCTCACAGGAAAGCGAAGCCCTACATCTCTCCCTCTCCACATCACTCTGACCACTGAGCTTCAGCCGCTTTACTGATGACATGTGGTCATGAGCACCTGAAGCAGGGTCAGATAAACAAACACAAAATGCAGTCTTATTGGTTTAACTCTGTTAACTGTTGGATTCTTTGTTACTGGTGAAAACTGTGATGGAATGGTTAGATTTGGTCAAGGAGGCAGCTGAATATTTTGGGATTCATGGCCAAGCCAGCCCAAGTGCTGTCGAGTCGGATCCAACTCATTGGGCATCATGATATGACCCAAATTGCTAAACCTACAGCTTAAAAGCCTTTAAAGCATCTGGGGATTGCTTAGGAGATGTAAGACTAGAGTGGGCTTTCTTTGTACCTTTGGATCTCTTTGTCCTGGAGGAAGTTTTTTGGGTCTGCTAAATGCTGACTTCATCTACAAGACGACATAGTTTCCTTAAGGAGCATGAGAGTTTGCAGTAAACTTGGAAAATACTTGAGATGAAAAATACAGTATTTCCTGCTGTTGAACTACCCTTCATCTCTTAGTTTCCAGTGACTTGATTGTATTGCATTCAATACAATTTTCCAATTCACATCTCTCCATATTATTCAGTCCCTCATTTTAAACTCATTCTATTAGTTACAGACACTTTCTACTACTCAGGAAATATTCAACAACAAATCAGAGACTTGGGCTACACAGAGATTTTAATTACATCCATCAAGTAGTTTATCTAAAGGAAAAGAAAAACGGACTTCATCACTTTGGGTTAAATACATTCGAGTCGTTTGAACTGACATGACTGCTTCTGCCCATACAACTTGATCTAAACTTTTAAAATAAAGAGTAAAATAGATTTTATGAAACAACGCACAAACGTCTTTGAAATAAAGCTTTGCAGTGGACAAGTGGGCCAGAATCACAAAGACAGTAAGAGGACTAGACAAAAAAGAAAAAAGTAACACACACAATTATACTTGTCTCTTTAAAATTCCAGGGCTCTTAATAGCAGAATCATCTGCTCCCAACCATCTGCCAGCTGTGGAGTGAGTGAAAATGACACTTGCAGGTACCATAATATACAATCTAATTAGTGCACTAAACCTTAATTTATTGTAGAAATTGTAAATATAAAAACAATTATAATTTAACAAATCTATTCCTTTGCTGCTGTAACGAATGCTTGGCATGTGCTGACTTATTATGCATAGCTTTCATTTTCTATATTATAGTGCAATATACCTTCCTCAATATATTACAGGGACAACGAAATTATGCTCTACTACCTGTCTACACATTTCTTTCACATTTGAAATCATAATTGGAATTCACTTGACAATGGAACTGCTTCGTTGCCAATAAGAGCAGAATGGAAAAAGTTCTATGCCAAATTGGCATTAATTCTGAGGACAGCTGGAGGGCTCATGAGAGATAAGATTCCTCTGATGGCTTCTCCAACTTTATATGGAACTATTTATTTAAAATAACTTCTGCCTAGTGACTGCTTTCTCTAGCTCCTACCTCCTCTTTACTCCTCTTCTTCCTCCTGCCCCCGTTATCTTTTTCCTCTTTCTTTTTCTTCTAGGTTCCTCCAGGTTGTAGCATGTATTTGGACTTTATTTCTCTTCATGACTGAGTAACATTCTGTCTTGCACATACATATGAAATTGTATTTTCCCATTCATCTGTTGATGGGCATTTAGATTGTTTCCACCTTTGGCTATTGTAAAAAAGAGCCTCAATGGATATTAACATGCAGATTTCTGTTTGTGTTCCTGCCTTCACATCTTCCTTTTTTAATTTTTTAATTTTATTATGCTTTCAGCAAAAGTTTAAAATCCAAGTCAATTTTTTTTATTATAACTGAGTGAAAATGTACATTCCCATATAAATTCATGTGCCCACCTATACGCAGCTTCCACTGCTCTCCCTGCTTGTGACAGCATACTATTCTTCTCTGCTCCATACATGTCTCATCCTCCCCACAGTCTCCTTTTCCCTCCTCTCCACCCACTCTCCTTCCTCCAGCCAGAGGTCAGCAGGATGATATCCTATAGATGCATAGAACCATAAAGCGCATCCAGTATATGGTCACTCTGCATCGCCAAGTCCAATCCATTTGTGTCCAAATAGTGGACCTTCGTTATGATTTATGGGCAAAGGCAGCATCAGGGCCAGGGGCTGTGCTCCCAGGGGAACCCTGAAGCTGCTGGACCATTATTTGTGGTCTTTTAGTGGAGATCTCAGGGTGCACCCCTTTTTATTCTTGTGTTGCCAGTGAGACTCAACTTAGTGAGCTCCATCATGGCCATCACTGGTGGAGGCCTGGCACCATCCGGTTCTTCTGGTCCCAAGTCTACATAGGCACCCACTCATGTGGGTCTCTCTACCTTTTGGGTTGTCTTTACCCCATGTCATTTTGGTCTTCGGTGGGCATCCACTCCTGCTGAGTTGGGACCATTTGCTGTGCCCTTAGATGGCAGCTTGGCAGGTTTTAAGACCCCAAACACCACTCACCAATGTGGGGTGCAGACAGCTCTCTTAGTAAAAATGCTAGTTGTGTCAATTGGTCTCGATTTCCCCTGAGAACATGGTCCGCAGCCCCTGGCCCCAGCTATTCTGTCCTTGCAATACTGGGTTACAATGGAAGGAATATTCAAGTTATGCTGAAGTCCACTTAATATTGTTCTTGTTTCTAACATGTGCTGTCACTGATTTCACCCAACCAAATTTCTACCAGCTATCTAATCTAAACCCTCCTCCCCTCGCACTCCCTCCCTCTTCTCCCTTGCAGCCATCAAAGAGTCTTTTCTTCTATACATAAGTCTGTTTTTGAGATCTTATTGTAGGGGTCTCATACAATCTTTGTCCTTTTCTCACCGACTGCTTTCACTCAACATAATGTCTTCCAGTTGAAACAAGGTTATGAGATGTTTCCTGGAATCATTGTTATTCTTTATCATTGTATAGTGCTCCATTGAGTATATATATACCGTAGTTTACCTACCCATTCCTCTATTGTTGGGCATCTGGGTTGATTCCATCTTTTTGCTATTGTGGACTGTGCTGCAAAAAACATTCTTGTGCATGTGTCTGTTGGTGTGAAAAGCCTTGATTCTGTAGGATATACTCCAAGTGGTAGAATGACTGGGTCAAATGGTATATCTAAATCCATTTTTTTAAGGAAGCACCAGATTGCTTTCCAAAGAGGCTGGACCATTTTGCAAAATCTCTCTGTTTGCAGATGATATGATTGTGTATGCAGAGAATCCCAAAGAATCTATAAGTAAACTGCTCAAACTGATAGAAGAGTTCAGCAAAGTCTCAAAATACAAGATAAATCAGTAGGATTGCTTTATACCAACAACGAGACTGTTAATGAAGAAATCATCAAATCCATACCATTTACTATAGCCCCTAAGAAGATAAAGTACCTAGGAATTAATCTAACCAGAGAAATAACAGACCTTTACAAAGAGAACTACAAGCCCTTACTACAAGAAACTAAAATCCAAGTCAATTTGACATATTAAAAACTTGCATACAGACTGCAACGTAACTCTAGCTGCTCTCCCCACCCTGTGAAAGCACACTCCTCCTTTCCACTCTGTACTTCCATTGTCCATTCAACTGACTCCTATCCCCCTCTGCCCTCTCATCTTGCTTCTGGACAGGAGCTGCCCAGTTAGCCTCATGCATATACTTAATCCAAGTAGCACACTTTTTTTTCCAGTATCATTTTATGTCTTATAGTCTGGTCCAATCTTTGTCTGAAGAGTTGGCTTTGGGGATAGTTTCAGCTCTGGGCTAATAGAGAATCTTGGACCATGTTTTCCAGGGATCCTCCAGTCTGTTGAGCCATCAGGTCTGGTCTTTTCAATAGAGTTATTGTTCTACACACCTATTTTTCTCACTTTATGTCAGGGAATCTGTGTTTTATTCCCCATCAGAAGTCATTGGTGATGGCTGGGCACCATCCAGTTCTTCCAGTCTCATGGCTTCACTTCTTATGGGCAGACATGGAAGGAGAGGATTGTTGGGTCACATGGTAGTTCTAGTTTCTCTAGTTTCAACTTTTTAAGAAAATATATATGTAAGATGAAAATTCGTAGAAAAAATTTATTTCTTATTAAACAATCAATACATATATTATTTTGTAACATTGGTATCCTCATCTTTTTCATGATCTTCTCCATTTTGTTCTTCTTCCTCCTCTTTTTCTTCCTCATCTTGTATTCCTTTCTCTGTCTCTATTTTCCTCATCCTCCTTATCATCCTGTATTTCATCTGGGGAGAGTAGACATCATTTTCTACAGTAACAAGGAAAGTGAAATGTTAAATGAGTCATCAAATAAATTTGCACCTCTGTGTTAGAGGAAATTTTTGGTTAAATAGCTGTGCCATTAAAGGATGAGATTAAATGATTCAATACTGTTACTGAGTATTCAGACATTACAGGAGAAAATTAAGCTGAATTTTGCAAGGGCTTTTGTTTTACAAATGCTAAACACAATCTGAAGTGTATCTACTAGCTAAGAAAAGATGCGCTGTAGATGAGTCTCTTTCAAAGATCTTTCCCATTTTTCTCCCACATCATAGCTTCATGGACAACCTAACACATCGCTAGAACAGGTGATTGCATATCTGATTTGGTGGCAAGGCTTAAAGAGTGCCCTGGAACTGAACATGCACTGAAGCATGTGATGCTGTCCAAGGGACTGGCTCAACCTTGAACTTCTGGTTACAGCTGTGTGTGACAAACGACAATAGTGTGTTCAGAGAGGCTAAGAGCAGAATTTTGCGTAATGCAAGGGAGTACATTGGTACAGTGTTTATGTTCTTAGCTGCTAATCAAAAGGACAGTAGTTTAAAGCTACCAGCAGCTCCACGGGAGAAAGAAATGGCAGTCCACTTCTGAAAAGACTAGCAACTTTGTAAACAACACAGGCAATTCTACCGTGTCCTAGGCTCCCCGTGAGTCAGAATCAATTCCACGGCCATGTGCTAGTTTAGGTTTGTGGTGTTGATCGAGCCGTGCCCTCCAAAAATGTGTGTCAGTTTCTCAGTGCTCTGTAGTTTTCCTCCATGTTATGGTCTGATGTAATCATCCTATTTGCTGTAAATCCTAACCTCTGTGATGTTAGTCGGGCCAGACTAGAGGCGGTGACCTTAATAAGCAGGACATAGTCCACAGGACTAGGTTGTATCTCTAGCGAATCTGTCTTGGAATGTAAAGGAGAGAAGCAAACAGAGAGAAGGACACCTGCCACCAAGAAAGAAGAGCCAGGAAGACTGATGATAAGGACCTTCCCAGAGCCAAAAAACAGAAAGCCTTTCACTGGAGATGGTGCCCTGAATTTGAAATTTAACCTCCTAAACTGAAGAACTCATTTCTGTTTGTTGAAGCCATCTACCTGCAGTGTTTCTGTTACAGCAGCACCAGACAGAGGGAGGGTATTATGAGATACTATGGTGGTTGATAGCTTCTCAATAGGGAAATAAAGAATAATGCAAAGAAATAAGCAGTTTCCAAGAGAATCTGTAACTGTCTCACCAGTGCACCGTGGGTCAGTCCAGGATTCACTACTGTTAAAAGAAAAAGAGACCAATGGTCTAGGAGTACAGTGGTTTCAAAATATGCCCACAGATCCTTAATACCCCTCTTTTCAAGAAATGGAAACTGATTTCATTCACAGTAAGTACGGAAGAAATGATGGTGTGACTTTTGAGACTAGATAATAAAAAATACTGCACATCTTTCTTGGCATCTGCTATATCACTTGCTCGAAGAGAAATCAAAGACCATGTCCCAAGACTCTTTCTTCCAGTCCTGTGAAGGCACTATCTTAGAAGTGTCTCCTCTAGCCTGTCAAGTCTACAAGTGACTTCAGCTCTAGTTAACATTATGTCTTCAGCTCAAAACCAGAACCAGCTAAATTGTTCCAAAATCCCTGAGCCAAAGAACCTGTCAGAAAATAATATTTCTTGTTTAAAATGAACATTTGAGGTAACTTGTTACTGTCATTTGCTAATACAGGTTGCAAACGTGGTTCTAATCCTAGCTCTCCTTTGTGAGCTTGGATTTATCAATCCCCTCACCTCAGCTTTTCCATCTGTAACTTGGGTCACATGCATCTTGCTATATCTCTTTGTTGCTGTGATGAACAAACATAATAATGTGCATGAAAATCTTTGGTAGAAAAATTTAAAAACATTTAAACAACTCTCTTACACATTTTCCATCATTGATATAGATGTGAACAATGGAAAGGAAAAAAAAAATCTAGGTACAAGCAATACAATAAAAAAAAGTCTTTGTAACTCTACCATGCCAGATCTCTGGGGCCTACAAAACATGACTTGGTTAGATTTTATTATACACTGAATCAATGTCAATATTTGTTACTAGAGTACCAAAAGCCACGTTAACAACATTTTGTTATTTTTTCTCATTATTCATAAATATTTTCATTGTTTCAAAGTGATGTTAAATCCTTCTAATAATTGGCAAAGAGAGAAATAGCATGTACTTGCTAAAGCTATCTAGAAACTGAGGGGAAGGTAAGAAAGACCAGAGAAAACATGTGTACTCGAGGTAGAAACCTAGCCAGCAAGAAGACTTCTCTTCCTCTGCTCCAATATCTGAGCCACTCCTTATATACAGGAGGCAACCAAGTATTTAACCATCACGACCAGTCTCTACTGTACCCTAACTATACCCTCTATGAAGTCATGTATGAGAAATTTCCTTTGGGACTTGGGGCTAAAAAGTCCTGACTTATTGCAAGAAACAACTAGTTATCTCTCTCTGTCAGAAATAAGAAAAACGAGCAATGTATGTCAGCAGCAAACGGAGTTCTCAAATACTGAGCTTTACACTGCCAAGTGCAGTGACCTTCCTCTTCCGCACTGATGCGTTTTTGTTTCCCACGTCCTCACTTTTGACTCACGTTTGCTTAAATGTATTATCTTTCATTCGCACGTGGTCTTTTTTTTTTTTTTGTAAGTGATCCTGGTATGTATATACTTCCTCTGTGTGTTCTGACTACCTTCTATTTGCTAAATGTGGAGCTGGCAGGCAAATGTGTTCTGTAGTACATGTTCCTTGCCTTTATGAGGCTTATTAGTACCAGGGGGATTTATGAGATCAAAAAATTATAATAATGTATGATATTTGCTGAAAGGGAGTGAGAAAGGGGAAGGAACAGTCTCTTCAACAAATGGTGCTGGCAAAGCCAGATTTCTTCCTGCAGAAAAATGAAACAAGATCCAAACACAAAAGCTGCTTCAAATGGATCAGGAGGACCCAAATCTTCAGTTTAAAGCTGTAAAGTCCTTGAAGGAAATATAGAAGCAATGCTTTGGTACCCTGTATTATCAAATGCAACAACAAATGCATGAAAAACAGAAAAAAAAAAAAAAAGCATACACACATACACACACATACTCATACACACATATATATAGGAGACTTAATGAAAATTAAGTCCTCATGTTCATTAAGAAGAAACAATCAAAAGACTGGGAAAATATCTCTGGGAAGGGTATAACTGGTCAGATCCATCACCATCAAGTCAATTCTGACTCCTAACGACCCTACAGGACAGAGTAGAACTGCTCCGCAGAGTTTCTAAGAAGCACTTGATGGGTTCAAACTGCCAACTTTTGATGAGCAGGTGTAACATTTAACCACTATGTCACCAGAGTTTCCGTGTAACTGGTAAAGTTCTAATATTTAAAAGACACAGAAAATATCTATAATTTAACAAAAAGACAGATAACCTAATCAAAAACCTAATCAAAGCAAAGGACATGAATAGAAATTTCGCCAAAGAGGATATTTGAATTGCCAACAGAAACACATGAGAAGATGTGCAATGTCACTGGCCATCAGAAAAATATATATCAAAGTGACAATGAGATACCGTGTGACTCTCACTAAGATGTGTACAGGAACCACAACCTCATCTACCCTGAGACCACAGGGCACCCAGCTACCACTGGTGATCATTCTAATCCAGGCCACAATATGTGAACCCTGACAGAATGGGACAAAATGTGGAAGAGAACCTCAAATCAAGCAGACTTACTGGACTGACAGAGACTAGAGGTCTCCCTAGACTATCACCCTGAGATACTCTTCAAAGTCCTGAGGTTACCCTGCATCTAAACTACAAACTGGCTCAAAAGATAAGAATACCACTTACAAAGTACTATGTTCCTTTTAAACACCAGCTTTTAAAAAAGGTGATGTTTAAAAAACACCTGGGGTTTCCACAAGGTGGAATCAACTGAAAGACAATGGAAAAATAAAGAGTCCATACTAGCTGGTCTCTTTGCATGACACCAAACAGTCAACCTTAATTTCAAAACAAAAGTGAGAAAAGAAGAGATCAGGGAAACGAGATGAATGGAAATGGAACATTCAGAACAAGAAAAATGGTAATGCTCCCGCATTGTGACAAATGTCACCAAGGACACTAAACAACTTGTACAGAGCCTGTTGACTGGTAACCTAACTGTATAAACTTTCACCCAAAACACGAGACAATACTACATAAAATAAAAAGAAGAAGAAGGCAGAGTGAAAGAATACCAAAAAACCAAACCAAGTGTCGTCGAGTCTATTCTGACTTACAACGACCCTATGGGACAGAGTAGAACTGCTCCACGGAATTTCCAAGGAGTGCCTGGTGGATTCGAACTGCCAACCTTTCCGGCAGCAGATGTAATACTTAACCGCTTCACAACTAGTGTTTTACCCACTGCTGTCGAATCAGGTCCAAGGAGGGTTTAGGGAAGACAGAAGAGTTAGCATGGGGGCATCGGACAAAAAGTATATGGGCAACTTGAGCTAAATTGGAATGATTCACTGGAGTTTCCCAGGAGGACAAACAGAAAAGCACGTTTCAGGCAGAGAAACAAAACAAAACCCCAAAGGCAAGGCAAAGTTGTGTGAGACAGTCTCATAAGATTGGGGAACTGCTTATGTGAAAGAATTGTTGAGTTACAGAGGGAGGAAATGAGTGGTTGCTACCTTCAGATCCAGTTCGTAGAGCTTCCAGTGTGATTCACAGATTATAGACTTCATTAGGAAGGAAACCACTGAAGAACTTTAGGCACAGGATGACATACCATATTTTTGTGCAAATAACTCATGCCTTATTCTTTTCTTTGCCAGCTGCTCCTTCCTCCCTGGGGGGTATTTTCCCAAACTCCATCATGTTGTTATTATTTTTTTTTAACATGCTGCTGTTAGAAAAAACATTAGCATCTCACACTTGTGCAGGGAGGGAGTAATTTGGCAAACAACCATAGAAATTGTGTGTTATTTGCATAAAAATATGGTAATTAGGGTTTGTGTTAGTGATGTATAAAACAAAAAAAATGACCCACATTACTGAGTTGATTCTGACTCACAGAGACCCTGTAGGACAGAGTAAAACTGCCTCACAGAGTTTCCAAGAAGTGCCTGGTGTATTCAAACTGCCAACCTCTTGGTTAGCAGTTGTAGCACTAACTCACTGCACCATCAGGGCTTCTGGTTCTGTATACAGGTAAAATAAAACAGAGTAAATATCATGAGGTCCCTGGGTGGCACAAACAGTTTGCTCCCAGCTGCTCGTCTAAAGATTGGTTCTGAGAGCCCACCCAACAGTACTGTGGAAGAATGGCCTGGCAATCTGCTTTTGTAAAAGTTACGGCCAAGACACTTTAAAAATGAGTTCTACTCTGTAACCCCTGGAGTTGCCACCAGTTGCAATCAACTAAATGACAACAGGAAAAACAAAGGCTCCATACTAGCTGAGCTGCAGTATATTTTAAAGTGACTTCAGCATCATTCACTGGGAAACTTGGAAACATGCCAGCATTTATTTGTACCATAAGGAGATACACACATTTATTCATACCATAAGGAGACACACACATGACTCACACCTGACACTGCTCCCTAGAGTATCGGGTTTGAACAGCTTTGTTCTTCGCATCACTCATCATACATGTGCTTGATGGGCAATATATCTAAGTTTGATCTTGCTAACTCTGAGTGAAGAATGCCCAGAGTCCTTCAAAAGCTATTCTGGCTGTGTTTGGTCACCAATAACTATTGAATGGCTTCCGCAGGATAATATGTTTTGGCCTAGGCAGATGAAACTCTTCTTGGAATTCAGTCTATTTTGATGGTGCTTGGAGATTGATTTGATAATCTACAACAATCTACAAGAAAATCCCATTCATTTTTCAAGGGGATAGTAACTTTTTGGCTCAAGTGTTAGCCAGCGGTAAGGAGAAGGCAGCATCCATCAGAATGACATACACCACAGAGCAGCATATTGCTTGGCACAGGAGAGCAAGGATGCGCTCTCTCCTGGCTACTGAGAGCTCATGAAATAAGCAAATACATGCACAGGAATAATGAATGTGAACTCTTGGCTTTGTTGCTTTTGAGCTTTGTAGATCCATGAGTCATGAAGTTAGGCTTTGATTTTTATTTTGCTTAAAAGTCTTTCTGCTGCTCTGCTCCAGCTACTCATGCTGGCTTCAGTAGACACTGGCTGCATTGTTCTGTCACGCTGATCTTGGTCTCCACTGAACTGATTGTGTGATGGAGTTGACAGTGTACCATTGCCTTTAGAGTGACTTATATTGGCTAGAAAGTACACTTACTGGGTCCTTTTGCTTGATGCATTCATGATTACAGTTAATACATTGACAAATATTTGTTGAGAAAATAGCCAAGTACTCTGCTAGGCTCCTGGGATATAATGATAGATACTGTGAAGCCCTGTCTTTGAGGCACTGACCAATGCATAAAGATAAACAGGTCAATAGCATGGTGCAGTAGGCTTCAGGTAGTGACACAGGATTTGAGGAGAACAATAAATCAATAACTAATGTCCAGGATATGTGTACTTCCACATGAACCTTGTCTTCACTGGTTTTCACAGTACCTAGAACAGTAATCCCCATAGAGCAAAAAGAGAGATGAGCTCTTCAGGAAGCTTTGCCCAATTCCATCAGCTTCCTTGCAAATCTGCCCCACTCAGCAGAGGTTCTCAGCTGGAGTCTATTTTGCCCCCATTTCTCTCACAACAAAGGCCCATCTGGCAATTTCTGGAAACATTTTTGCTTTTCATATCTGGGATGGGAGTGGGATGTGTCACTATCATCTACTGGGTAGAGGCCAGGGATGCCATTAAATATCCTACGGTGTGGACACCAGTCCCATGAGAAAGAATTATCTAAAATATCTAAGGTGCCAACAGAAACTCTATTGTAAAAAACTAATAAGATGGTTATACGTGCCAGTGAAATATATCATATGAAACAAACGCTGATGACTCTTTCTCGTGTGTAGATGATTTGTTGCACCCCAGCAAATAATAAAATGTCCTTGTTGTCAGCCAGTGTTTAACTATAGATAGGTAACCCCTTACTTCCTAAAGCTCTTCCTATCCCAACGGCAAACAAGGATGTCCTTGGCAATCGATGTAGGTATTCTGAGCCCTCATTTCGGCTTGTTGTCTTGTCCTGCCAACAACAGGTCACCACTTTTCCTCTTGGTTCTTTGTGACTCACAACAGTCTGACCAGTTGTTGCCTGTCCCCATGCCTCAGCTACTGTCCTTTTCTGCCTCTGCTTGTAACCCACTGTCGTGGGATCTTTGCTTCTTTCCAAACTGGAACTACTCCACCCTACCACAGAATCGATCTCTGAGGGTCTGGGTTTTCCGTGATCATAGCTTTCCCATGGACCTCAAAAGTTAAGATTTTTATTGCTAACATATGGCCTTTTTTGTGGAGAGACATATATACAAGTTCCTTGGGACCTTCCAGTGACTCCATCTGACACTGTCTTCAGTTCCTCCCTGGATGCCCACAGATCCTTATTTTAGGATGAAGGGAATGTACAAGTCCTTTGATTTTTCCCTTCTTATTGGCGAGTTCTTGCCCTTTTCCAAGATAAGCTCTACAAATGCCTGAGTGGTTGAAACACTTCTCTCTTACTGCGTGAACATCCGAAGTCCTCAGCTGGTCATGCCCAGATTTGAAAGTACTACATTTAAAAGTAAATGGGATGCTTATTGCTACTGAGGCTGTTTTCAGGAAAATACAATTGGAATGGTGTACACTGACATCAAATATTTGAAGTTAGGGTTCAGATATGATCTTCAGTATTGTGCTTTATAATAATCTTAAATGTAATTATTTGACTCAGAGTAATAATGACTAACATTTATTAGGCACTTACTTGCACCAGTCATTTTCTAAGTAGCGACATGACATTACTTTTGATTCTAATAAAAACCCTGTGAGGTTGCTGCCTTTATTATCTTCATTCTGCTGAAAAAAGAAATGCCACCTTAGCAAAGTTAGTAAGTGGAGGAGCTGGGATGTAAACCAAGTCCCATCTGTCACCAGTGACACCAACTGTGGGGTTGATGTGAATGAAAATCATCTTTCTTCTTATTTGGTCACATAATACATTGTATTTGAACATATTAAATAATAGCTTTGCATATGATTATGATTGTTATAAACTATAATATGAAAACATCAGAATACAGGCTCAGTTTGTTTAATACCATAGCTAACTAGATGTCATGTATCTTTATTGTTTTATATACAAAGTTACTGACATACACTTTGCATGAAAAGCCATGGTCACTTCAATCTCCTTATCTTAACACTTTCTGTATAACTATGCCCTGATTTTATCCACTGTTACAGTATATATGCTTCTACATGAAATATTTATTGGGGAAAATTGCATGTCCTATTTAGAGATGCTGCAGAGATTCACTTTCTGTTGTTTATGTAAATATCACACATGAATTTTTAAAAATTTAACCATGTTAGTATCTGTGTAAAAATAGATTAATTGTGATTAACTGCTAACCCAAAGGCACTAGGCTTGCCCAGGATGTGTTCAGCATATTAACAAGAACGTCTTTGATTATTTATTAGCTGCCATACTTCCTCCTTGTGGCTAAAGCCAGTAGGCAGATTTCCTCGGTGGACCTACTTTGAACATGTGTTCAGATTTCATAGACACTATGCAGGTGGACCAGCCCCTGTGCTACTCCGACACTCCCGTCAGGACCCTAGTGTGCTCAGACTCTTCCGTTGCTAAGTCAGGATCAATCAAACCATAGCACAGACATCACAAACCTCACCTACAAAATGCAGTCATATTCATTTTAAGAACTAAGTAATTTTCACTTGACATTTGCTGCTTTGATAACTGGAAGTTAAGATTTCAAACTTCTGGTTATTCCTAACAGTTCCAAGAGTTGCCTCCCATGGAAGGAGCCAGAAGCCATCACTCTTCAATATCTGGCCGTACCTTCCTCTCCCATTACTTTACTAGACTCCCGTACTTTATACTTCCGGTCCCTAAGTCCCCTGTTCAAGTCTCTGCTCTATTAGGAGAGTTTCATAACTCTGGATTCTTCATCCATTTCTGTACATTATTTTCAAGCCTTGCTGGCTTATTCTCCGGGCAGTGGCCCACTGGAGACCTTCAGACTGCTACATCTCACGGAATGTACCTCTTCTCCCTGTCCCATCCGTCTTCCCCTCCTCATACTCCCATAAGAAAAAAGAGGTTTTGCTCAGGTTTCCATGCTTCTTGATGCTGTTTTTTGTACTATTTCCAATGTGGGATTCTGGGGACAGAGATTTTTCTAACCCAATGATCATCATGGAGGTAAGTGCTCTAATCTATCTGTTCTCTTTTTAATAATATTAGATAGAACACTTAAGAAATAAGGATACATCATCAAGTCAAAATTAGTGTTTTTCTAATAAATAATGGAGTGGAAACTCGTAAAGAAAGATTATTCTACCTCTTAGTATGGATTTTCACATATTTATTTTAAGAGCTAGACCCCCCGTTTCCCTCACTCACTCTGTAAGTTGTATCCTTCTCTTCCTTACAAGAGTCTGCATTTTATTGTAAGAGAAACTGCAATAGCTGTCTGTGATTGCTTTCCTAGGGTACCCAGTGGAATAATAACAAGTCTAATCACAGTATTTTAGATTCTAAATCTTTAACTGGATTGACAGTTGAGGGGAAGAAATATCTGGTCATTGAATCACATGAGAAAAACAAAAGTATCTGGTCTTTCATCTTGTCTCCCTTCTGATCTTTTTCCATCACAAGACTGGGAACCTTGTGGCATAGCAGTGAAAAGCAATGGGCTGCTAACCAAGGTCCACCGGACACTCCTTGAAAAGCCTATGGGCAGTTCTACCTGTCTACACAGCAGCTGAGAATCAGAATCGACTTGAGAGCAACAGGTTTCACATGACTGGTGTTTGGAAACAAGAGGACTCTTAGCATCTTCGGCAGGAGTTAAAGCATGTCAAGTCCTATATCCTCCTCTTTGAACTCTCACTCAGCTTTAGTAAACTACGTAATGCATCTTGCTTCGATTTCACGTTCTGGCTTCTACTCATTTTCTCTCCTGCTAAAATGCCCAAGGTGGGGGTTAACTGACTTCCCCTTAGTTCCTTCATCACACACAGCATGTACCAGGGATCCCCGTGCCTCAGCCACCTTCCTGCTCCCAGCAGGATGTTCATCTCAGCTCCTGTTGACCCTTTGTGGACCTCTGAGCTTCAAAGCCTTCTCCCTGAGGTTGCTGGTTTTGGGTCTTTCAAAGTTCTTGTCACTTCTGCCCGTCTCCTTTTTCAGGCCTTAAATCATCAGCTGTTCTCTATGAGTCTTGCAGGATCATTTAGAAGTTCTCAGATGCTAGCCCTGGGCAACTCGGGCCATGGCCTTGGGTCCTTTCTCCTCCCGACTACACTGTAGCTTTCACTCTTTGTGCCCATCCACTATTGGGCTGAAGCTCTAGGGGGCTTGAAATATGAAGCCTGTGCCCTAGTTAGGGTGGAATGATTGCTCTACCTTCAATGTAGCATTTCCTTGGTGTTTTACTCAGCCAGTGCTGCTCTAACAGAGATACCACCAGTAGATGGCTTTAACAAAGGAAAGTTTATTCTTACCCAGCCTGGTGGGCTACAAGTCCAAATTCAGGATGTCCGCTCCAGGGAAAGGCTTTCCCCCTTGTTGGTTCTGGAGGAAAGTCCTTGTGTTACATCAGTCTTTGTCCACAGAGCATCTTGATGCTGGAACCTCAGGTCTGAAGGATGTGTTCTTCTCCCTTTGCTGCTTTCTTGATGGTGTGAGGTTCACAAATCTCTCTGTGAGACTTTTCCCTTTTACTTCAAGAGACCGCCTCAAGGTACAAAAGAAACTTACACCTGGAGTCTTGCTGTACCAACACAGCTGCTGGACATCCACCCTTATTATTATCACAGAGGCAGGAACTCCAACAGGGAAGAACATCCCACGATACCAGGAATTATGGTCCAGTCCAATTGTTACATGTTTTTTAGGTAACACATTCAATCCATGAGATTCAGCTTCTCTGATTTCTTCTAATCCTATCTTTCAGGTTTGTGACCAGTGACTGACAGGGTGATAGGGGTGGAAGTTCAGCACACTTAAGTCTGACCACTAAGATTTCATTTTTTCTTGTATCTTCCTTAGGTCCCCTTCCTTCACGGCTCCAATCAGCTAGCTTATGCTCAAAGAGAAATTTTTGACCCAACTTCAGAATTCAGACAATTGGATGTAAATTTATACATTAATCTGTTTTTTCACTTTTTCTGCCATGTGAATTTCTCTTGTATAATATCATGTTTGTTCTTTGAGTCTCCAAACTTAGGTTCAATGTTTAAAAGGAAACTCCAGGGGTTGCGGCAGTTAAGTGCTGCTACTGTGCCTAACCAAGAGCCATGAATAGTTCGAACCTACTAGCTGCTCCTTGGAAGTTCTATGACATAGTTCTACTGTGTCCTATAGGGTCACTGTGAGTCAGTAATACGTGACCGCGACCGATTTTTTTATGTTTAAAAAGAAGCATTAGGCATGCAGAAAAAATAAAGTTGATTCTGTTATGACAAAGTCTGGCTTTCTAGATTATTGTCCATTAAGACTTGAGGGCAACTGTTATGGTTTGACTTATGTCCTTGCAAACACCTTCCTTGCCTAATTCCTATTCACCTTCCAGACTGAAACATGAATCGTATTCTCTGCAATGCCAGTTCTAATCCACGTTCTTCACTATTCACTTCTTTGTTCCAACAGAGACCTACACATGCTTTTAGTTCCATATTTATACTTTATTGTGGAAGCATACTTTGTCTTTTATGCCATATATCTCTAAGGGCAGAGTTTGCTTTTCACTTCTCTATCCCCATTAACTAAGTACCTGGCATTTCTGGTGAATTTTGCTTAGTTGAATGAGTATCCAGCTAAATGCACTTATTTTTCCATCTATTAATGCTATTGCAATCACTCTCCTGCACTATGCAACATGGTAGCCACAAGACACATGTGGCTGTTTAAACGCAAATTTCATATTTAAATAACAATAATGAAATTGCTTTTCAGTCACACCAGACAGGTTTCAAGTGCTCCATAGCTAGCGGCTCTGGTTAACAGTGAACTTTGGGATATTTTTACCATTGCAGAGAGTTCTCGTGGACAGACTCGCTCAGTCCTTCTACCAGGCTCTGGGTGGTTAAACCGTGCCGGAAACATTCTCTCTCTGCTTCTTCTCCAGAGCTTTGGTAGTCTTCTTGGTTTTCTCCACCTTGACGTGAGGTCATACAATAATTCCTTACTTCAAACAACAGGATTCCGAAATCCATTTTAGACCTCGCTGATAAGTTTCCTTCTTCCTATTACTCTGTGGCTCAAAGCTTTCTTAACACATTTTTATGGAAAGCAGCTTGCTTTAACAGCTTTGGTGGTGAGGGCTATTTGAGATAAAGGCAGCAGTTCACTGGTTTAAATAACATTCACACAATCTCAATTGCAAACAACCTTATCCGGAGGTCCTCCAGAATGTAATAACACGCAGCTTCACAGCAGATTTCCTCCAGAAACTACACTCTACGAGGTGGCTCGGGTGAGGGATAGCTCAGTGAAACTTAACTGTTGACAATGCTTCGGTAAGAACCTAGAAAACTAGTCAGATGGTGTTGATATAAGCATCCAGCTTTTAAGAATTACTTCATATGTAGTGGATTGTTGGTTTCCCTTTGGAGCTTCTTTTATTGTATCATATCTGAAACCACTAATCTGAAGGTAACGAAATAGCAAGAGCAGTTATTTTCATCTACATTGTGTTTTGTAGTTATAGAGAGGGTTTTTTTATTATTATTATTTTCTCTCTTATAGGGATAAGTTGTGACACTTGGATATTCTAGTTAGCTGAAAAAGGGAACCAGCAGGCAGTATGCTATTCTTTAAGCCAAAGTCGAAAGCATTCTCTTTACTTCCATCACTTTGTATTTGATAAGTCAGCTCATTGAACCGCTGTCTTGCATTATATCATCATTCACAGCTTGGCTTTTTATGGCAATAAACCCAAATCCACTGCTGTTGAGTACATTTGGGCTTATAGTGAACCTATAGGACAAAGTAGAATGTCCCCTGAAGGTTTCCAAGGCTATAATCTTTAAGGAAGCAGACAGCTGCATCTTTTTCCTGATGAGAGGCTGGTAAGTTCAACTCCCAACCTTCTATTTCGCAGTTGAGTGCTTTAACCACTGCGCCACCAAGACTCCCCTGTGGTGCTTCAGTGCTGCCTTGCTCTTCTTTCCTTCCTTGTCTTTTCTGCTCTGTGTCAGCCCTTAGCTGCCCTTTCTGGCTTCCATTGTTTCCTCACACTCATACTCTTTGTGTCTAGGACATACGCAAACATCAAACACCTAGAGATGTACATACTTGGGTGTGGAATTTGTGAACCATAGATTTACCAGAAAAGTCTCTGGGTATGTAAACCATTAATACACTTGGCCAGTGACTGTAAGGTTGGAAGTTCAAGTCTGCCTAGAGGCAATCATTAAAAAAGGACTGGAAAGCGGCTTTCAAAAATCCTCCATTGAGAACTCGAGCACAGTTCTGTATCAACACAGGATGGATGACCGTGAGTTGAAATCGACCCGACAGCAATTGATTTTGATGTTTACTTGGAGGGTTGCTATAAGCAATGAATCACTGTCAGCATTTATTAAGTGTGTTAACTGCTGCTCTGATGAAGTGTAAGAGATAAGAAAGACATAGTTTCTAGCACTTAAAAACCTAACAGGGGTAAAATTGAATGTTGTAAGCATTGTTTCTGCAGATGGTGGTTTTACTACAATCAGGAAGAGAAGGAATTTTCAAACTTGTAATCACGTTCACATTTCCTTTGATAATAATCAGTGAAGCGGCAAGTAGTAAAAGACAGAACACCAAACTGGGAACCAGGCCACTGGAACTCCAGCCCTAAATCTGTCCCTCACTGCTCACATGGTTTTGGCAACACATTTGTCTTCACTTGCTTCTGTTGATGTTTTTAACAGAAGGATGTTTGGAGATGTTTTCGGTCATCACAATGATTGGCGAACACTGTTCTTATTCAGAGACCAGGACATCAAATATCCTAAAAGGCACAGAGCCCTTCACTTCATGGACCAATTCACCCAAAATGTCCAAAGATTCCTGTTAAAAAATCCTGATGAAGTACCTTTCAGAATTTGTAACCCTAAAATGCTATGATTATAAATTACTGGTTGCTTCTTGAACTGAGAAAACAATTTAAAAAATCACTCTTAGTATGAATATTTTCTCAAGTGTTCTTTGTCTTAAATTAACGTAGTTATGCTTTTAATATGAAGACACATTTAAAAGTTTTGTCATTCTCATTTTAAAAATTAACTATTAAAAAGCAAACAAACAACAACAAAAAAACATGATTCAAGAATAATAAGATCGACTAAAGCAAATAAATGATGGGCTGAAAGATGTCACAACTTTGACGGCTGAGAAGTTATACCCAGTAAGCAAATATTAAATATACATCCTTCTTGTGTGCAGAGTCTGACATTAATCTGTGAACGTTTATAGAGTTACAGATAAGCATGCACACTATCTACTTCTATCTGCTACGTCTAGAAACCAAAAGGTCATCATTGAAATCTGCCAGGTGCTCCTTGGAAACTCAATGGAGCCCTTCTGCTCCAGCCTATCGGGTCGCTATGAGTCAGCATCAACTTGACAGCGCTGGCTAATCTACAGAAATTCTGACATTCCTTAGAGACCATGACACAACCTTGTTTTGTTTTATTGTATGCCATCAAGTCGATTTCAAGAGGATGGAATAGAACTGCCCCATAGGGTTTACAAGGAGAGGCTGTTGGATTCAAAGTGCCAGCCTTTTGGTTAGCAGCTGAGCTCTCAACAACTTTACCGGAAGGGCTCCTACATAATCGTAGGAAATCATAATCTAAGACATACATGTACGTATTTTTTTTTTCTTAAGTTGTCATCTAGTTGATTCTCTCATGGTGACCTCATGTATGTCAGAGTGGAATTTTGTTCCGTAGGGATTTCAATCGCTTATTTTTTTGAAATATGTTAGCAAACCTCTTTTCTGAGGTGCCTCTCTGTGGATCCAAACCTACCTTTGCATAAACAACTCTGAATTCTAACTGTTGACACTGGTGTAAGTTACAGAGCTATTTAAAGGCAATACCAAAAAAAAAAAAAATCCGTTATCACTGAGTTGATTTCAACTCACAGCAACCCTACAGTACAGAGAAGAACTGCCCCAGTGAGTTCCAAGGAGCAAGTGTGGGTTCAAACTGCCAGCCTTTCACTTAGTAGCTGTACCACTTAACCACTATGCCAACAGGGTTTTCAATACACTCAGATAAAAAAAGGGACTTGGAAGGAAAAATTGGTAAAGCTAGAAATGGAGTGCTGTAAAGAAGCTGAAAGGAAAAGAGGTAAAATTTTTTAATAGACATTTTTGCTGTATTTTATCCCAGCTACTCCTTATTGTAGATCTGTAGTGGTAGAATTGTAATGATTTTACTGACAAATACAGAGGTTTGGTTAGATTATGATACTTGTTAAACGTTACACAAATAATCTAGGGAATTATAGATCCAGATTTGCAGAAGAGAACGCTTCAAATTTCTTATAATGTACATTTCCACTGGATTTGCCCTCTTTTCTATGAGGATATTTATCTGTTCTCCTTTTTCATTAATTTCTGAGGACTATTTATATATGAAGCACACTCTTCTCACATATCTATGTTTTGTTTGGTTTGTTTCACTAGTTCTTTGATTCTTCTCTTTGCTCAGTCTCTATAGATTGACCACATTTTTGATCCCCAGGCTTTTGATTTTTCAAGAACTATCTGGTACATTTCTATTCTCCTTGATAAGGAAGAAGCAACCCTGGCAGTTCGACGATTAAGCACCCAGTTGTTGACCCAAAGCTTGGTGATTTGAACCCACCTAGTGCTCCACAGGACAAAGACCTGGTGATCCACTCTCTTAAAGGTTACAGTCAAGAAAACCCACTGGGGAATTCTACTCCAATGGTAGCCAACAAAAACAAAATGATAGAGATTATCTGTGGACTCATCAAGTGATGTGAACAACTGCTTCAGTGTACTGAATGAACCTGCTGTGCACACACCAGCGAGGCTTTTAGTCTCTGACGTTTAGGTCAGTGCTAAACATGCCAAACAGGAAATACATGGACATTACGTTGGAATTTTAATCATGATGACTCCAAATATGATGTCAGACACTCCACAGATTTATCTACACAGTTACCTCAAATTCCATTATTTATGAAATAGGTATTTTATTATCAGTGCCATAAAAATTAGGTCATATTTCACCTACTTAGAAGAAAGAAAAATACCCTTTTTAATGACCCTCACTAAGAGTTCCTGCTGGAAGAACTAGCCATCACTTTGAGTACTACACATAAAACAGCAATAAATACGATATTCATAATCCAAAATGAACCTCATCAACCATTTGCCAAGAACACATAGTTTATTTGCCAGTGTTGTATTAATACATTCCTGTGAAGATAATGATTCTGTGCTGTTAGTTTTAATTAAGGAATTGCCAGTGGGTAGAGAGATATTCAGTCTCACTTACTCCATCCTGCAGAGAAGATGGAAGATTTTAGGTTTTTTCCCTTGCTTACATGGAATAAAATAATCAATCAGAAACCTCAGTACTGAAATGTGTTGGGCATGATTTGTCCAGAGATTGAAATTGTGCATATCTACCTCTGTTTCTTTACATAACCCCAAGTATTCTGAGCATACTTACCTTTGAGCTTTACAGAATATCGAGAACCAGATGAGAAACCAGGGCTGTTGAAGACATCACTTTTATTTAGGACACATGTCTGAGGGCAAGTTTCAGACTGAGAAGCTGAGAGATCTCCATAAATCTTTCTCCCAATATCTGTACCCCTAGGGATGGCGATTTTCCATGAGCATTCCTTTGAAACATCATAAATAGTATCAAGTGTGTAGCTCCCCCAGATATTCTGGGATGCAATCAAGAGATTCAATAACCACTTGGAATGAGATTAATTCTGAAAATGTGGTTTCTTTTTTCCAGAATTGTGAAGGTGACAACTTCAAAAGGCAAAGACTGCGGTGGGTGTGTGGTTGAGGATGATGTCAAAGATTTGCAAAGGATCCATGTGCTGAAGACATAGTTTTGTCCCAACTAGCGCTTGGCCCAGTCCCATCTTGAGCTTCTTCCTAAAATGTCATTGCATAGCCACATCAGATGTATACTGAATGGAAGAACAGTAAAGCAAAAACAATTCATTATTTTCAATTTGGAAGAGACAGATGAGAATAAAAAAGACACGAATACATACATTCACATTATAGTTTCAGATGGTGCAAATGATACACGGTGAAATATGAGTTCAGCATATTTTATTTCTTTTCTGCATTTTTTAGAAATCAACTTTGAAGAAAGAAGATTTGGAAAGGAAAAGGAATTTACTAACATGTTAATAAACATAGAGATAGAAAATTAGGATTAAGGAAAAAAAATTTTTTTGCATGTGTATGTACACACCAACACTAAGACTGTTAGTAAGTACCAGACTTTAGAAATCATTCCTTTCCCCCTCTGTTCCTTTAACAAAAATTAAAAACCAAATCACTTATCATAGAGTCAAGTCCTACTCCTAGCTACCCTATAGGACAGAATAGAAACACCCTGTAGAGTTTCCAGGGAGAGCCTGCTGGATTTGAACTGTCAATCCTTTGGCTTAACCACAGCACTTAACCACCATACCACCAGCATTTCCACTGATACCTGCCCCCAAGTCTTCAGCAGATACATTGACTCTTCTTCCAAAACAGTGCCCCGTTCAATCACTGTTTTCGGTGCAATGCTTTATTTAGGTCAAAGCGCCATTATTTCTAGCCTGAATTACTGTAGTAACCTCCCAACTGCTATACCAGCTCCTAATGTGCTGTCGGCAAATCAGAAATCACCTTGGTGTAGAGACATGATGACTTTTTCCCTCTGACTTCTTCCTCCTCCTGTTCAAACTTACCAGTGGCTTTCCATTGACTTACAAAAAAGCTCATGGTCCTTGCCATGGCTTCTAGGATCCTGTAGGACTAACACCTTTGGACCTCTCCAGTTTCATCCCGCTCTCCTGCTGCATCATCTAAATTAGCTTGCATCCTAATTACCTAGTACATCCAAAACACAGGAAACCCTGGTGATGGAGTAGTTAAGTGCTATGTCTGCAAATATAAATATGTCTGCAAACATAAAATGCAAAAAAAAAAAAAAAAAAATAGGCCAGAGGAAAAATGCCCCATAGTTTCCAAGGAGTACCTGGCAGATTTGAACTGTCAAAGTTTTGGTTAGCGCTTGTAGTACATAACCCCCTACACCACCAGGGTCTCAGCTGAATATGTCATGGTTATCTGTAACAGAGGCAAAACTCTTTCTGCCTCTAAAAGATGTATCTCTGGAGATCTTTGAAGTATTCCCTGAAGTTTTTAAATCAGTCCTGTCTTCCTAAGGATTATTTAAATTAAGTCAAATCTTACTAAAGACTATGCAAACTCCTTCATGCTGATACATTTTTATTTTATTTATTTTGTATTTTTTTCTTTTTTTAACTTAAGTTTTAAATCAGTATTTCTCGGGTAGGGCTTTGAGAGAAGTTATGAGGAAGGGGTACTTTATGGTTTAGTAAACCAGAAGTTGTGTGTATAGGGTGACTATATCATTTATCACTGAAACTGGGGCCCTTTTTAGCATAAAAGACGGTAACGTTAACACTCACATTGAACCACAGACATTATCTGAGACTAATCAGACCGATTGCTATCAAGTTGATTCCAACTGCTGGTGGATATAGGACAGAGTAGAACTGTCCCTTAGGGTTTCTAAGGAAGAGCTAGCTAGTAGCTTCAAAATGCTGACTTTTTTGGCTAACAGTGCAGCTGTTACCCACTGTGCTAGGAAGGCTCTTTAACCAGGATTATCCTGGGAAAATCAAGACATACAGTCACCCGACAAACACAGCTTATTCCAACCTGGTCCACACTAGCTCATTCCAGCCCTGTGCAGGTAACTACAGATGAGAATGGGAAATATAAATGGGAAAAAAAAGAAAAGAAAATGATTTGATAGCTACTTGATGTTTTAAAATTGGTCTTTTCTTTATTTAAAATAATTTTTGTTTGTTTTATCTGTATTTTGAGGTTTTATGTACAAATCCCTAGAGAATGAATCTTTTGGGGAGAGTTGGTTTTCATAAAACTCAGATTTGACCTTTTTATGCATCAAAACACTCTGTGTTGGAGTCAGCTAGCCCTGAGCTTTCCTGTTCGCAAATTGTACTGCCTTTTTAAGCCCCTGAGGCCTGGTTGTCTCATCTGTGATTTCCTTAGCTCATATATTCTTGTGAAGACTGAATGAAATAGCACTCATTAAGTATTTAGTAGGAACGTTGGGTGGCGCAGTGGTTAAAATGCTCAGCTGCTGAAAGGTCAGTGGTTCGGACCTCCCAGAAGTTCCATGGAAGACAGAAGGAGCAGTCTACTTCCATAAGGATTCAGCCTTGGAAATGGTGCCTGGAAAACT
Source organism: Heterohyrax brucei (assembly GCA_028571685.1). Classification (NCBI taxonomy): domain Eukaryota; kingdom Metazoa; phylum Chordata; class Mammalia; order Hyracoidea; family Procaviidae; genus Heterohyrax; species Heterohyrax brucei. Next base: position 13,202,671 of record CM053164.1, on the reverse strand, counting down.
CTGGGTGTGCACAAAATGCCTTCCCTTTTCTTCACTCTCCCTGGTGTTTTTCACTGCCATGTTGAACAGGCTGCTCTGCTCATTTAGTCCTTGTTTTTCTCTTCTTATTGCCATGACTGTCAGGTGACACCATCGCCACTGGCATCGGTCTCCTCATGTCTGCCTGCTTTCGTTTTAACCACTCTGAAACCCATCTCTGCTCAGTCATCACAGCTAAGGCTCTGAAATTTAAATTTTATTCCCTATTATTTTTTTGTTTGTTTTCAAAACTGTTATTAAGTCTCATTTGCCTTCACATGGAAATCCTTGGTCCACAAAGTCCATTGCAACTGGCCTCATCTACCTGCTTAATCTCATTTGCTTTGTAAGTGAACAACCATACACGTTTATTATCTCCAAGTTCCCAAGGGTCAGGACACGTGCTATGGCTTAGCTATCCGGCTGGTTCAGTGCTGTTCACACTGTGCAATAAATGCGCTGGTTAGGGCAGTAGCATCTCAAGGTTGAAGCGGGCTAATGCCCTCCTTTAACATCACTCAGTGGTTGTGGGCAGGATTCGGTTCCTTACAGCCTGCTGTACCAGAAGCTTCAGGTGGCTTCCACAAGGACAGCTCACATTATGGTAGCTTCCTGCACCAAAATGAGCAAAGGAAAGAGAGTGCAAGAAAGATGACAACCATAGCTTGTTGTAACCTAATATCAGAAGTATCATCCCATCACTCTGTCCATATTCTCTCCTTTCGAAGTAAGGCATCAGTTCAAGTATATCCTTGTGGGTGGGGGAAGCTTCACAGCAGTGAGAATTTTAGAAGGGGAGGGTCCCCAAAGGTCATTTTCAGACGCTGCCTATCCCCCTGGCACAGGGACGAAATCATTATTAAGGCAATTTAAAAATGGTGCTTTCTACAGAAACTGATAATCCATTGCCAGGACTTACGGAGTTCCTAAAGAATAAATAACTGTGGCAGCCTGTTCTCCAATTATTTATATAATTGAGCCTCAAGAATGTGTACAAAAAAAAATCAAATACTCAGAGGAAAATGACTAAGTATACCTCTACAGTAAAAATAGCTTCGTTGAATTTTCCATAGCAGAGTATAAAGAAACTTTTTCTCATTTTCTTCTATCAGTAGGTTTTTATGATCATTTACTACTAATGTGTCTAAACATGTGAAGGAAACCACACATTATATTTTAGCAAGATGAGGCTACTGTCCACGATCTGAAATGATCAATTTCTATGACGTGGTGGACGAAATTTAGATTTCGCCTAAGAAAGATTCAATGCCATCCTTTGTACACTGAGAGGGACTCACGGTTCATAGATGTCTGAACTCAAAAGTATTATCTGGACTTGGAAAACTGGAGTTGTGGGGAGTTGGAGAAGGGGAGATAGACAGGCTAAGGAATGTTACAATGAGACTGTGATATACAGCTAACCTTATCCTCTTTGCAAAACAATGGCCTTTCATCGTCTTGTGTTTATGGAACGCAGTAACATGAGACACTAACACACGATGCACAAAAAGCCAGTCAAGGCGCTTCCTCGGGCACATCTGGAGCACAGACCATACAGTAGTAGATGAATTAGTCATCTCAGCTCAAACATGAACACTGTGGTCGCTAACTCACTGGATGTGTGAGGAGCTTTGTGCTTGTTCTTGCTTGGGTGTGTGGTTGTGGTGATTTTGTATTCATTTCCAGAGTCTGTCTGGTTCTCTCCACGATTCATAAGACGCTAACTCAGTATGAATAGAACTCCTTATTTCTGCTATTATTGAATACTAATGTGGAAACAATGCTTATTTTTATTAGGCCCTGAAGGAACCCATTTCCTCAGAGGCTGCAGAGGCACCTGTTAAATCATTCAGTATCAGAAAGGTTAAATATTCATATCTGGCCTGAATTGCCTTCATATGCCTCCCACAGTCAGCTTTTTCAGGCAGAATTGGCTCCCCAACACTGGCTGATGGAGTCTTTGGAAATTTGTAAGCTATTCCCATGACACCAACATTTTCTTTGGCCAAAGAGCTGCAAGTTGGACACACAGACTCTGCTGAGGGAGTGTCAGAGCAGACCTGAGGGTGTCTCGTGTCCTGTACTAGGGGTAACTGCCTCAGCTAGGGTATAATGTTGGAACCCTCATCACACAGTAACTACGTGTTTCACTTTAGAGAAATGGGAAAGAAAGTTCTAGAGACAAGTACCATGCAGGCTTAGGGCTTCCAGGTGTTCCCCAGGACTGAACGGGTAAGTTCAAGCTCCTTAGCATGGGATGAAATCCATTGCCATCAAATCAATTCTGATTCGTAGTGACTTTATAGGACAGAGTAGAACTGCCCCACAGAGTTTCCAAGTATCACCCGATGGATTCAAACTGCTGACTTTTTGGTGAGTAGCTGTAGTATTTAACCCCTACATCACCAGGGTTTCCCTAAAGCAGGAAAGACTCTTTATTACCCGGTCCCGCACACTTCCCCAGCGGCAACAAAGGGGACTCTCCTTATCATTCGAAGAAACCTTAGTTTACTTAGGTCACTTTAAGTCTTCTTATGCATTCTGTTTCTCAGCAGTAGTCTTTGGCAGGAATGTGTTCTCATATTCTTTGGAAAACAATCTGTCTAGTCACCGCATAAAATTTGTCTTGAATGTCACTTCTGCTAGGAAATCTTTCCTAAGCAGTGTCTCTTCCCAGGTCTCCACCACCTGTCTACAGTAGCCATCATGATAAAGAGATGATACAATATTTGTCCCTTTGTGATTGACTGATTGCATTCAGCATCATTCCTCTGGATTCATCCACATAATAATATATCTAGAGACCTCATTATTATTTTTTATGGCTGCATAGAATTTCATTATCTATATATACTTTCTACCACATTTTGTTTACTTATCTATTCATCGACGGGCACTTAGGTGGTTTCCATCTTTCTGCTCTTGTCAACTGTACTGTAAGGAACATAGGTGTGCATGTGTCTGATTGTGTGTTTAGTACTAGCTCTAGGGCACATAGCAAGGAATGGGATTGCTGGATCTCAAGATATTTCCATTTCTTGCTTTTGAGGAAGTTCCATGCTGTTTTCTGTAGTGGTTGTACCATTTCATGATCAGGAAATAAGTGCTCCAATCTCCTCATGTCTTTACCACAATAAGTTATTTTCTAGTTTTTTGATCAGTGCCATTTTAGCAGAGTTGAAATACTATCTCTTTATGGTTTTGATTTGCATTTCTCTAATGATAATTGCAAACTTTTTTTTCATGTTTGTTGGTTGCCTATGTGTCCTCTTTGGTGAAGGGTCTATTTATATCTCTTGTCCATTTTTTAATCGGATTATTTGTTTTTTTGTTAAGTTTTCTACATATTTTAAAGATTAAATCCTTGTCAGATAGGTCATTCCCAAAGATTTGTTCTCAGTCTGTAAGTTGTCTTTCGATGTGCTTAAGTTTTTAATTTTTATGAGTTCCTAGTTATTTAATTTGATTTCTATTTGTGCATTAATAATTGTGATTGAGAATTCATTGTTATTTAATTAGGTTCCATAATTTTGTTCTGGTAGGATGACTTGGTTTTATCAAGTGCATTTTTCCTGGGGTTTCTGGCCTAACTGACTATTTCTCTTTGGCTTCTGTTGATGTTTGATGAACTTCGATTCCCTGTTGTATGTTGACTTATGACTCCTTAAAGTGTTTGAACCTCTGGTCATGATGTGACCAATCCATTCTTTACTTTCAGCCCATTGTCAGTCTAAGCACCAAAACCTAAACCTGCGGCTGTCAAGTCAATTCTGATTCTTCAGTGACACTATGGGGCAAAATAGAACTGCTGTGTAGGGCTTCCAAGGAGCTCCTATTGGATTCAACGGCCAACCTTTTAGACAGAAGAAATGACACTTAACAACTAGGTCAACAGAGTTTTCCCTGTCAGTTTCGGTGGCTCTAACTTGATCTGGTGTCACCAAAGTCTAGTTTGCAATAGCTATTTATGTGTGTGTGTCTCACTATTCCAGATAACTTTGTTTTGGTATGCTGTTCTTCATAAACTTGAAGACTCTGAATATATTACTTCTATGTTCTGTTTTCCATAAGGAATAACTTCCTTTCAAACTCCATTTCTACAAGAGTACCACAGGCACGACCCTGTAGGGTGGAAAAGCTGGCTAAGATTTAGCATGTAGAATGGATTCTTTGAGAGAATGCTTTGAGCTGGGTTGGGAAGGCCTTCACTCAAAAAACTATGGCTAGAAGTGTAGATGTATAAAGATTTTCTTCACTTATTCAAACATTTCAGCTTATTGTACACCACGCACTTTGTGAGACGACAGGCATAAGACAGAGAGCAGAGGCTCCTGTCATGTCACTTGCTGTCTAATGGGAAATAAGGCCACTAAATGTCAAAGTCAACTGTGGAAAGCAATGCAAGAAGCTGACAAGCTCTAAAAACATAACAGGGGCTGTAAGGTATCAGAGAAGTTAGGGAAGGCTTCCCTCAATGAGTCTTGAGTGATCATAGTATATGAAAGAATAGAAAGTAGCTCCTTGGAAACCCTTTGGGGCAGTTCCATTCTGCCCCATTGCCTCACTATTAGTTAGAATCAACTCAACAGCAACAAGTTTTGTTTTGTTTTTCCCAGTTAGGTGAAGATGTCATAAGATGGACGGAGAAGTCCAAGCAGAGGAAGATGAGAGACAGGGAGGTGAGAGACAAATGTCATGAGGAGATTTTTTAAAAAGCATGACCAAGGGTGCAAACTAAAACAAAAAACCTAACCCTCTTCTGTCCAGTAGATTCTGATTCCTACTGACCTCATAGGGAAGAGTAGGATTACCCACATCGGGTTTTCAAGCACTGCCTGGTGGATAAGAACTGCTGACCTTTTTTGTTCACAGCCTAACAGCTGTAGCATGTGACCACTGTGCCACCAAGGTTTCCACCGAGGGGGCAGGGACAAAATAATGTAAAGATACCACTGATCAAGCATAAATGTGCAACTGGTACAAAAACTATTTTCTAAATTCCACTTCCTTTAATATAACAGTTGTCCAGATTTCAGAAGTCATGAAACTGAAGGTCAGGAAGTTTGAGACAATTGCTCGGGGTCACACGGTCACTTAGGAGAGGAGCCAGGATGAAAACACAGGTCCACATGACTTGTGTCTGCATTGCTGTGCCTTCTATCAGAACGGAGAGCAGGCGTCGGAGAAAGAAATCCTTTACACGGTTACAAGGATTGACCTGGAGGCATAAATGATTGAAAAAGGGTAAGGAGGAAGAAGGTGAGTGAGGTACAGGATGAATAAGCTCAAGGGATTCCAGATAAGTAAATTCCGGGCTTCTGTTCTCTCAAATAACTGGTGGCAGAATCCCCAGTGAGTGAAAAACTTTAAACTACAATTACTTTACCTTTTCTGATTTTGTTTTCAATACAAATATAAGGGTAAGAAAAATGTTTGCTGATAACTAAAAAGGAAATTTAGACTTTTATAAAGGAGAGTAACAAAGATCTTAAAGTTTATTTCTTTCTTGAACCTTCCTGGTCTAATAACAGTCCATCACTTTTTCGTAAATGATTAGATTAGTACAACTGAAATTGTGGCCATCCTGTTATCTGCTAAACTGCTCCTAGCGAACAGCTTATGAACTACAGTTCTCATTTCGTCTGGTGCTGCTATACATGTTCATTAAAAAAGTTTGAATGGAGGTTGCAAATATATCCTGATGTGGTTTTCCTTGTGATGTTTCATTCCAAGGAAGAAAGTAAGAAGTTATTTTGCATCAGTGAGGACAGTGTCATGGTGGCCATAACACATTTAAGAAAATAATTTTATAAAGATCTCTCAAATAGTTCATACCGCATCACTGCCAGATTAAAACAATGATAGCAACAATACAGATTTCATTAATACCTTACTGTTATACTCCAGGATATGAAGATATTGTTCTCCATAACTAGTAATCAGATCACTGTGCACAAGGCCCAGGGCTCACATTCGCCTTTCCATCTGTGTTTCTTTAAGAATCATGTGACATTAATGGCAAGTTTCCAAAGAAAACTCCGCAGCTGCCTTAAGTGACATGACTGGCTGTCCTGGCCCCATGACCCACCGGTAAACAAAGCACAGGTACGTATCTGTGTGAAGTGTGTACTGTAATTCTCTAACTATTTGGCACTTCATTGCCAAGATTTTGTTTGACAACTTCCATGTGTTAGAAAATACTTTTAAAATGACAGTGAGAAACTACAAATGGATTTCTGAAAACTGAATAGAGACAACTGAGAAGTCTTTTAGCTTATTTTTATTTTCTCAACTCTCAACAACCAGCAACATTCTATAAACAAATGAAAAACCAAACTCATTGCTGTCCAGTTGACTCTGACCCATAGGGATTCTATAAGAAACGGTAGAACTGTCTCAGAGTTTCCAAGGCAGTAATCTTACAGAAACAGGTTGCTACTTCTTTCTCCTGTGGAGTGGCTGGTAGGTTTGAGTTTCAGAGCTTTCGGGTAACAGTTGGGTGTCTTAAACACAGTGCCACAAAAGCTCTCTCTGGGTATACCTATCTGTCTATCTATCCATAAAATCCATTGCTGTGGAGTCAATTCTGACGCATAGCAGCCCTATAGGATAGAGGATAACTGCCCCATCGGGTTTTCAAGGAGAGGCTGGTGGATTCAAACCACTGACCTTTTGGTTAGCAGCCAAGCAATGCATACCTCCGTATTCAGCATATTGAAACGGGGAAAAGTGAGGTACAAGCAACCACTGCCTGAAATATACTCTGAGACACAGTAGCCTGGAGAGGTATCCAGAGATAAACATATTCCTTATCCAAGCAAATTTGAGTAAAACTGTGTATATTATGCCTGCTGTAGAGAGTCACAATAAATTTTAGCATGAAACTCTCGGTGGGTTTTAAAGGCAAGAATCCTGTTTTAGTTTCTGAACCCAGCGTTTTCCCAATTGCTTAAGACAACTATTCCATGGAAGATATTTGGGTAGGAGAAAATTGTAGGACACTGCCTTTTTTTTAATAAGTGATACCAACATCTTGGGTTTCCAATACAATGCGAAGCTAAAGGAGATGACAGAAGCTAGTTTCTGAACCTGATATTTTCATAAGTGAACTGACACCCCAACCCACAGCCACGCAGAGTCACAGGGAGCTCACCGTCTTCTACCACTTGCAATTGCGATGAGAGTATGTGCATTGTTACCTTCCCCTAAACCTTGACCTTGTGCCTGTGCTCTAAACGCAGTCATTCCATGATATTTTCCTTTCACATCTTTCTGGCTGTGCTCTGTGTCCATCTGAATACTTTCTGTTCGCAAGGTCTGCGATAAACCCCATTCTCTTCAAAGTCTTCCCTGAAGATTTGATTCTGCTCAGTTTAGTGCAATCAACATTTATTACATACTTCATTCCTTTTTCACTCTGAACTGTGAATCAGAGGTGTGAAACACAGCATTGTCTGTATCCTTGAGGAGATGCTAGCCTAGCCAGAAAGAGACCTACAGTCAGTGTAGCAAACGCCTGCTAGAGCTAAGGTTAGTGGATTGCCAGTGAAAGCAACTGTCACACAGAGAGCAGGATTAGGGCTATCTGGACAGAGGTTATACAGTCTTCTAGGCCATGGATCCTTTAAGCTGGATGAAACTGAAGTATTCCTTTTTAGAATACACACACTTAAAGCACACTCACACACATTCACTCACTCATACACAGGAAACCATGTATATTTTATTGAAATACAGGTATCAAAATACTTTCCCCAAACCATATTTTTTGTTGTGGTTATTGTTGTTAAACAAGTATGAGATTCTATCTTAATACTTGAAGTAAATAATGAGATAAAGTGTTGGATCTAATAACTATCATGATTCTAAAGAGAAAAGAGTATTTTAAGATATCTGTAATGATTATAATGAGATGTGGAAGTATCTGTTATGTATAGTATCCACAGAGCCACAAGAACTCATATACTTCATATAATATGTATAATGTTTGTATAAAATACACTCTGTCTGTATCTATCTGTCTATCTATCTACACACTGATGAAAAACTGGGCTGCTAACCAACAGGTAGGCAGCTTGAATCCACCAAGTGCTCCTTGGAAACTTGGTGGGGCAGTTCTACTACTGTCCTGTAGGGTTCTGTACTGTCCTATAGGGTCTCTATGAGTTCAAATTTATTTGATGGCAGTGGGTTTGTGTTTGTGTTTTTTTTCACATATGTATATATATGTGTCTGTGTTTATACATATATGTACAAACACACACACATACACATACATATATACAATACATATATATTGTATAAATGAATACACACACTCAGAATCATTGTGTAGACTGTACCTCAATGTAAAGAAAACAAAAATCTTCACTACTGGATGGCTTGAAGCCACTGGGTGGCTTCAAACTGGCAGTTTTACAATTGACAGTTGAAAATTTAAAGTACTGCATCACCAGAACTCCTTTCAATATGTATAACATTTAAATACTTTCCTAATTAGTTGTACGTTCCTACAGCCAGAATTGTGTTTTCTATTTGTTGTGTGTATGTCTAATCGTGTTGTCGTTGTTGTTAGGCACCACTGAGTCAATTACACCTCAGAGAGACTCATTCTTCGTCGCAGAATGAAGCCCTGCCCAGCCCTGTACCTTACTCATTGTCATTGTGCCCATTGTTACAGCTACTGCATCAATCCGTCTCATTGAAGATCTTCTTCTTGTTTGGTGACTTTCTATTTTACCAAGCCTGTTGCTCTTCTACAGAGATTGGTCCCTCCAGAATACATGTCTAAAACCCACCCAAACTAAGCCCACTGCTGTTGATTAGATTCCGATTCATAGAGACCCTATAGGACAGAGTAGAACTGCCCTATAGAGTTTCTAAGAAGCACCTGGAGGGTATGAACTGCCGGCCCTTTGGTTAGCAGTTGTAGAACGTAACCACTACACTACCAGGGTTTCTGCATGCAAGTCCAAAGTACAAGAAATGAAGCATCACCATTCCTGCTTCTAAGGAAGATTCCAGCTGTACTTCTTCCAAAACGGATTTGTTCCTTCATCTGGCCATCAACATTCTTCATCAAATTCATAATTCAAATACATTATTTCTTCTTTGGTCTTTCTTATTCATTGTCTAACTTTTACCTGCATATGAGGTAATTGAAACTGTCATGCCTTGGGTCGGAAGCACTTTAGTCTTCAGGTTGAAATCTTTGCTTTTTAACACTTTAAAGAGGTCACTTGCACTGGATTTGTCCAGTGCAATACATTGCTTGATTTCTTGACTGTCGCTTCCACAGCCATTTATTGCGAACCCAAGTAATGTGAAATTCTTGACCTCGATCTTTCCTCCATGTGATGTTGCTTGTTCATCCAGTCATGAAGATTTTTGTTGTCTTTACACTGAGGTCCACACACTGATTCTTTATCAGCAAGTGCTTCAATTCCCCTTTGCTTTAGCAAGATGGGTTGTGTCATCTGCACATTGCAGGCCGTTGATGAATATTCCTCCAGTCTCGATGCTGAACTCTTCTTCATATAGTCCAGCTTCTCATCATCAGGGCCCAGAAGACCAACCCCTAAAGGTCAAACCTGCTGTCGTCAAGTTGATTCTGATTCAGAATGACCCTGTAGGACAGAGTGGAACTGCACCCTTAGGGTTTCTAAGGAATGCCTAGTGGATTCAAACTGCAGGCCTTCTGGTTAGCAGCTGAGTGCTTAACCACTATGTCACCATGGTTTTCACTTCTCATCATAACACTTTACAAATTATACATGGCTACCAAGTCCTTCTTAAATTCTTTCTTAATAGCTTCGCTGATAATATTCTAAGAAATACTATGACTGCCAATTAAGTTCATGAATCCATTCTAGAAGAAGTGTTACATACCTCATTGCTGAATATTTTTATGGTCATCTTTGAGGTACTCCCCTTGGGAAGCTATACACCAATGCCAGCACCTAGTTCACTTTAAACGCAATCTTGGAACTCTTTTTCTGAAATGCCTATCAGAGCTCTCTTCATATTACCCTTGCTGTCTTGAATGTCATCAAATTGTATTCCTTTCAGTATTTCCGTTATCTTCAGACAAAGAAAATGTCACTGGGGGTCAGATCAGGTAAGTAGGGGAGGATGTTCCAATACAGTTATTTATAAAGAGCTAAAAATGACCTCACAGACAACTATACGGTTAAGTTTGCAAACATGCCACCATGACAGTATGCACAATGGACATTCCAGAAAGAGTTTCAAAATTGCTTTGAAGGGTAGACCAGGCACCAGCGTCAATGCATAGCTTCCCAAGTGGAATACTTCCAAGGCTACTGTAGTGATATTCTGCAAAGAGTTACGTAACACTTAGAGCTAATTAAGTCCACGGACTTACCTGTCAGATCTCATTTATATCAAAATAGGAGTATTTTGCCCCCCAAATCCTAAATCAAATAATAATTCAAGAAGCTGTTCAAACATAACAGCAAAACTCTGTATATGGATATCTTAAGTGCACCAGCGAAGTACTAGAAACAAACTAACCAGAACAAAGCACAATATGGAATTATTCAAGCAAGTTATGAAGCAAGGATTTGGTGGAATATAGAATATTATGTAATCCTGAAGATCATGGTAAGGAATATTAACAGCACGGGGTAATATTTATAATATTTTTAAAATGATAAATAAGGTTACAAAACAGTATACACAATGTGAGGCTATATTCATATGTATTTAGACACAACTTTAAAATGGTACAATGTAGTTTACAGTTCAATAAAACTGTCATTTATAATTAAATATAATTAACTAATTATAAACTTATAATTAAATCTACTGTCAACAAGCTTTCCTGGGTCAGAAAATCTGAAGGCTCTGCCTGAAGCAACACAGTGATCTTTGTGCTTTTAAGTACATTAATTTCTAAAAGTCAAGCAGAGTGGAGTCACAAAGGTGACTTGCAGAAAGCCAGATTCAGAAGAGTAGTTTGCAGATGAATAAATATGAATGAAACTAAATTGAGGAAAAACATATGTCTTTTTCATGCTTACTTGGAAGGTACCCACTATGGATCCCAGTAATGCAATCCATTTTCACAGGACTAGTCTTCAGTGTAGGAAATAATATTTCAAGGAGCTATTCAAACACAATGGCAAATATCTATATATGAAAATGTTAAATGCACCAATGAGACATTAGAAACAAATTAGAGTTTCTCCTGCATCTTGTCACAGGTGCCTAGAATTGTTGCAAGAAAGAAGCAAATGTGGTTGAATACCTTGGCTGTAAAACTTAATGATTAGTATCAGGTACTTAGATGTTTTTACAAGTGACAGGAAGGACAAGCTTATCAAACCACCAGGCCCAGGAAGTAAGACAGGACAATGTACCATGGGGACACATCCTCAAAACCAGAAAAAGCAAGCCAGTGGTACTTCCCAATGTCTCCTGTGGTAAGCTGAGACATAAAAGACTAACTCATAACAATCCTATAAGACAGAGTAGAATGACCTCATAGGTAACTAAGAGCAGCTTGTGGATTTGAACTGCTAACCTTTTGATTGGAAATCCAGTTCTTAACCACTGTTCCAAAGGGTTCCACCTGAGACACAATCAGATAATACAGTCCACAGGGGGACTGAGAGGCTAAAATGTGTTTGATTTCTTGGTTGCATAACCTGTTCTACCTTGTATAACCTATTTTTCATGTGAAAAATTAGGAGGCAAAGAAACAGGGAGGAACCATTAATCGTAATTTGATTTCCAGGTCCAAATAGATTAAGAAAAATGCTCCCTAAAGTGATACCTACATGTTTAATAAGAATTGGCATACTTAATGAGGTAAGGTAAAACTTGAACCATGAGGAATACGACTGACTTGACCCATCGGGCACTCTTTTATTAATGTTGGGAAGATCTGCAAACTGTGAATGAAATAATAAAAAAGTGCATAGACTCTTTTGCTTTCTGGTCCCTGAATTCACTGATCCTGCACCCTTGAGGTGGTCAGTCTTCTCTTCCGATGTCTCTCATCTTTCTTTTTATCACTCGTTTGGTTGCTGTTGTTTGTTTGTTTAATGCCAGCAAACATATTTCTATATAGACTTCATTTCAACTGGAAACTCCTTAAGTTAAGACTGAGCTAGGTTCCTTCTTTGAGCTTTCCTGGTCTTCTTGGGTAGTGCAGATGGTCACAGGCTAGGTCATTAACCAAAAAGGTAAAGACTCCAATCCGACGTCGGTACCTGGGATTAACTATTTGGCTGTCTACTTCTGAAAAACTTAGCCACTGAAAATTCTACGGAGCCCAACGCTACTGTGATACAGAGGTGGTCACTTGGAAACTGAGTCGATTCCACAGTGACTGTTTGTTTTTCTTTCCTATACTACCTCAGTGTGTCCCTGCCACATGGCTTACCAGACTGTATCTAGTTTTCTGTTTCCTCCATCTGGCCGTATATGTCTGAAACCCTGGTGGCACAGTGGTTAAGTGCTACGGCTGCTAACCGAGAGGTGAGCAGTTCAAATCTGCCAGGAATTCCTTGGAAACTCTACGAGGGAAGTTCTACTCTGTCCTATAAGGGGTAACATGAGTCAGAATCCACTCAACATCTGTGGGTTGTCTGTATCAGATGCTTCTTATACGTCACTGCAGATATCTGGCTCACAAGTGTGAAAAGTCTTGGTGACTTATTCTAGAGCTCTTGCACTCTCCTTGGACCCATACCAGTGTCACACAAGCACACCCCAACCCTGGCCCACCTCAAGCTTGCCTTTTCTCAGTTCCAGCCCCTAGCCTGCCCTCCACTTGCTGCAGTGTGAGATGCCTTGCAATCTGCAAGTTCAGGAGAGTTAACACAACAGGAGGCCAACATTTTGACCAAAAGGCTACTGGAGCCCATGAAAATTTTATTTTTCTTCCCACCCCAATAGACTGTTCTGAGAAGCAGTTGCTGATGTAGCCCTTTCAAGACATTCCTGTTATATGAATCGAAAAGAAATTTGTAATTATTGATACTTGTGAGTAAAAGCACAAACATGAATCAGGAAGATAGGCAGTGAAGGAAACAAAAGACACAGCAACAAACTGATAATTTAATTGTTCATGTTATCTTGAAATTTGAGACAGAAAACCCTGTTTATTTTTAGAGCAGCGAATTTCTCTTGCACTCCTGAAAGTGTAAATAAATAGGGTTGGACCCAAACTATGAGGATAATAATTAAGTAGATGGAAGGGTGGGCTTAAGGAAGAAGGAGAAGAAAGAGCCAAAGTCTAAGCCTGGCTAGGGACTCACTACGGGAAGGAGGGACAAGCAGACAAAACATCCAAAGAGCACAAATACCATGCAGTGGGAAGGACTGATCAGCACAAAGTTGTAGGACTTTGTCAAGGATTCAGTTGTGTCCTCCCCCAAAAATGTGCATAGTAATTTGGATGGGCTCGTGATTCCCAGTGTTGTGTGATTGCCCTCCGTTTTGTGATTTTCCGATGCTGTAAATCCTAATCTGTGTCTGTGGTTAGTCTATAGGATTCCAGTGGCACTGCCCCACCCTCACTAAGGGAGTTTCTGTGGAGTGCAGTTTGCACCACCTCTTATTCTTTTATCCTACAAAAGATAAAAGGACAGGGAAGGAAGCAGAGAGTTTGGAACCTCATACTACTAAGACAGTGGCATTGAGAGCAGAGAGCATCTCCTTCAGACCTGAGGTTCCTGTGCCGATAGGCTTCCTGACCAAAGACTGATACAACACAGGAACTTTCTCCAGAGCCAGCAAAGAGGGAAAGCCTTCTCTGAAAGCAGACATCCTGAATTCAAGCCTACTGGACTGTGTAACAATGAACTTTTCTTTGTTAAAGCTATTCACTTTGTTATTTCTGTTAGAGCAACCCTAGTTGAATAAACCAAACCTCACAAGGGAAAATGTTCAAGACCGTGCCATCCATGTCAAGGAATAGACAGCAAATTCGCCACAATAAAACTACAAAATTTGAGTCAGAATATTTTGTAGTGGAAAGAGAGTCATAGAGATTGTCTTTTGTTTCTAAATTGACCTAAGAGGCAAGAAGTTGGGCATTTGGAACTACTGCTGCAAAATAACCGGATAAGACTAGATTATGAGGATTCATTCACATGAGGATTGGATGATTGAGAGTTTGACTTACAGATGATTTATATTGGAAGCAAAGGCACAGCAAGCCCTGAGGGAAGGAGGACTCTTATCCAGGGGCCTTTGTTTCTGGACGAGCTCAATGAGAGGCATGGATTTGAAAGCATGATTTTATGTGTCTGGATTTCTGTTCATCAAATACGAAGACCTGTAGTGGTTAAGAGCTCAGCTGCTAACCAGAAGATAGGCTGTTTGAATCTACCACTGTTCCTTGAAAAGCTTATGGAACAGTTCTGCTCTGTCCTATAGGGTCGCTATGAGTCAGAATTGACTAGACGACAATGGGTCATCAAAATAAATGAACAGGAAAAAAAAATTACGTTAAAACTTTTAGCTCTAAAATATACTTTTCTCTGATTTTTTTTAAGAAATGTGTTTTTAAAATTTTAAAACATAAGTACACTTTACTAGAGCAGTTTCAGTTTACAGAAAATACAGAATTTCCATATCCCTTTTCTCCCCCACAAAGTTTCTCCTATTATCTTTTGTATTGGTATGACATAATTGTAAATTGATGAGCCAATATTGATATATTATTACTAATTAAATTATATAAATAAAAAAACCAAACCCATTGCCATCAAGCTGATTCTGACTTTTAGCGACCCTATAGGACAGAGTTGAACTGCCTCGTAGTTTCCAAAGAGCAGCTAGTGAATTTGAACTGCTGACCGTTGGGTTAGCAGTTACAGCTTGCTGTAGCTCTTAACTGCTGCACCACCAGCATTCCTGTCTCTGTGTTGTACAGTCCCACTGGTTTGGACAAATGTATCATGCCATGTATCTGCCTAATAAACAGAATCATGAAGAGTTGTTTTTACTGCTTTTCTAATGTCTTGCTTTCCACATATTTATCTTTCCTCCTCTCTTATAATTAAAAAACAAAATGAAACCAGCTAGACCAAAATCTTGCCTTTAGTCAGAAGTGAGCTATATTTTTCTCATGTTCACATTATCAAAAATCAAACCTTTGAGTCTTTGAGTGAATTCCAACTCATAGTGACCCTATAGGACCCTATAGGACTAGGCACAGTGGCACAGGGACCGCAGGTCGGAAGGAGATGCTCTCTGCTCTTGGTGCCACTGTCTCGGTAGTACGAGGTTCCAAACTCCCTATAGAGTAGTTTAGGGTTTCCAAGGTTATAATTCTTGTTATAGACAACTGCTACATCATTCTCTCATGAGGTGGCTGGTAGATTTGAACCACTGATGTTTCAGGTAGCAGCTTGTTTTGGTTTTTGCTAAATTCTAAGGTCTTAAAGAAGAAGGTCTATTTACATTACTGGAGGAACTTAACCTCTACAGGTTACATTCAGTAAAAAGGAGGCCTACTTTTGCTGTGATTAATTAATTGCTAACCAAAAGTTTGGTGTTTTGAAACCACTAGTGACTTTGGGAAAGGTACGGCAGGTTGCTTCCATAGAGATTTACAGTCTTAGAAGCCCTATGGCATCTCTGTTGACTGCACAGTAGTGAATGGGTTGCATTTTGATAGTTGATAATGTACTAAAATCTGTGTAGTTGTCTTACATGTTCTGGCATCCAGTTCCTCTCAGACCCCAGTTCCCATCTCTCTGTTCTTTATTTATTTTACTGTAGCCACCCTGCCACCTGCTGTAGCTACACCAGGCCCCTTCCCACTTGGTCAACCTGCTTGAGTCACTACACTCTCCCGAGAATACTATTTTACCCCAATCTCAACCCATTAAAATGATACTCTCAAAGCAAAGTATCTTAGGCTATGTTTTCTAGAGAACTAAAATCAGTGAAGCCTATCTCTACTTACACATATATAGAAATAGATACATGAGAGAGAGAGAGAGATGAAAAAAAAGGAGGGAGAGAGAACTATTTATCTCAAGGAAAGGACTCACTAGATTGTAGAGGCCGGCTACTCCCAAGTCCGTGGGTCAGCAATCAGTCTGGAAGGTTTTCCTGACACACATCGCTGACAAATCCCAAAATTAACAGGAAGCTATTAGATCAAATCCTAGGAACCCAAGGTCAGTTGACAATAACCTGGGTACAGGACCTAAAGCAGGAGACTTACTGGAACATCCTGCCTCCTTACTGGAGGGAGGCCACACCCCCAAAGAAATCCCTTTCAACTGATTGACTGCTTATAGGAAATCTCATCATGGAGTTGATTACACCACTATAAAACTAAAAACTTACATCATCACATACCTACTAAACTACTTCATAACTGCCAAACCACAGAGAAGCATGGTCTATCTAAGGCAGCATACAGTTTTAACAATTACATTGACCTCTAACTTTCCACTTCCTTCTTATGTAAAGTACACACAGAGTGTGCTTGCTGCCCACATGTGAGTTTTCTTCACATTAGAAAAAAACCTGTTGCTGTTGAGCTGATTGTGACTCCCAGTAGCCCTACAGGACAAAGCAGAACTGTGCCACAGACTTCCCAAGGAGTGCTTGGTGTATTTGAACTGCTGACTTTCGGTTGGCTGATGTAACTCCTAACCGCTACACCACCAGCGTTTACTTCAGTCTTCTCTTGGTACATCTACCCTGATACACCTTGTAGTAGCAGTTCCACGGCACTCTTTTATGGACTTGGGCTGGTCTGGCTGCATATCAAACACTCAAAAAGCTTGTTAAAAGTACAGATTCTCTGTGTCTACCCCCACAGAGTCCCATTTTATAGTTCCAGGGGCATGTCTAGCAATCAGCCCTTTAAAAAAGGTTTCCCAAATATGTTATCTTGTTCATTCAATATCTAAGAATCATTGCCTAAAACGGAGGTCTTGTTTTTTTCTTTCATTTTGTTTGTTGTGTATACTTGTTGCATGGGGCTTGCAACCTAGGAAGTCCCTGAGATGTTCCTTATATTTTCTACTGGGCAAGATGAGTAGGGAATGCACAATTAGGTAGAAGTTAGTCAACTTAGCTATTTGTTTAATGAATTCTTGAGTTGCACGGGAAGAAAAGGCATAATAAGGGATACAGACAGATCATCAGATTCCCACTCCCCTTACCCCCACACCAGTGAAAGCACTGGCCTCAGATTGTTCTAGATAGCAGCTAGGGCATCTGAGATGGAGCCATCGTTGCCATGTTATTTTCTACCTACATTAGGAAACAAAAGTTCTGACCACAGTTAGCTTTCTGTAAACAGGGCTATTGAGGAGTAGTTGTCTCAGGACTGACCGACAATCCTCAGCACTATTACAGCTGCTAAGGTTGTCATCGTGACAGGTCTCTCCAGCTTTAAAGAAGCTTGAAAAGTAACCTCAGCAGGACTGTAATCTCTGAGCCAAAGGACAATGGCCCAGTCACTGAGAAGCATGGCACATCCAAGGTGGCACACAGCACGATGAGTTCTAACTTTCTACTTCCTTCTCATGTAAAGTAATTAGAGGATGCGCTGCCCAGACGTGTGTGTTCTTCACATTAGAAGAAAACCTTTTGCTGTTGAGTTGATTCTGACCCATGAACACATTTCTCAAGAAAATATAGCCTTTTGAGGTGTAAAATCAATTAGAAAAGAAGTATCTCTGCAAATCTCATCCAGCAAACAAATTGCCGACAGGGTTTCATTATATTTGCTGGTACTGCAAGTGAGTGTGTGATTCCAACTGAAATAACATACTATAGCCTAAACAATCTTCATGGACCTCACCGTTAGTTTCTGTCTGCTGTCTTGTACATGCACACCATTCCTTGCCTTTGAGGAAGGCAGATGTGAAAAGAAAAAAAAAAAAATTAAGGAACATTGACTAAAACATACTTGTCACAGAAACTCACCGAAATAAGTCCTTCTTGTAGAATCAGCACAAGTGAAACCAGTTTGGGCCATGCTCCCCCCAAATAGCTCCATGTTTCAAAATTGTACTAAAGCTCAGGCTAAGAGGCAGATGCCGTGAATGCCTGATGGGACAATTAAAATCTCGCAACCAGTTTCAGGAGGTTTTCAGTTTCACCGTGGGCCTGCCTCCCCCTCAGTCCCAGCTAAGCCTCCCTAATGAGGGAAGCCCTTGGTTGGAAGAGGAGGTCCGCAGGCTCACCGAGCAGCATTCTGGGAGAAGGGCACTGAGGGGCACAGATGGGGCTTGATGGATCCTAAAGGGGAGGTATTACTTGCCTAAGTCACTGAGCAACCACAATGATTACAGGTCTCCAGGTTCATTGTCAATTAGAGTGGCAGTTAAAGCAAGCACAGCTGTGACAGATGGCTTGTCTCCAGATAGCTGTGCTAATGGGATCGAAGCCAACTCAAATCTTTTCTTTCCTCTGGAAAGAAAGAAAGGAAAAGAAAACAAACAGAAAAAAAAAAGACTCACATAGTTGTCAATTAGTCAATGTAAAAGGGTAGAAAGCATCATATCTACAAAGGGGTCATTTATCTGTTTCCTTCTAATCCGTACTTCGAGCTTTTTGAAGTAGGGATTTTGTTTACTTATTGCTGACTTCAAACATGTTTTAGCAGAGTGTTCAACCTAGAAGATATTTTAGGCTGAATCTTTGTTCCGTGTGAACTGGCAATATGGTCTTCTTATAATTGAGCCGTTTCAGTCAGGTTGTTCGCCTTTTAATCGGGCAGCTCCTTTCTGGCTGGAGTTTGTAGGCCCCTCTCCTATTTACACAGTGCACAGGATCAAAAGAAGAAAGGCCTGCTTCTGTACAGAGCGCCTTACCCGAAAGGACCTATGGCAAACAACCGAACTTGAAGACCTAATGAGGGCGTGAACAAGTCCAGTGCAGGCTGGGGGTTTTGCATTGAACAAACGAACTCTACTAGGTCACCAGAATGTGACTCCTCAGTGCTGTCAAAGAAGCGGGACCTCATCACAAGGGCTCCATGGCTGCTGCTTGGCCAAGTGACAAATGCGAGTTCACACTGAGCCAATGACTGCCTTTTCTACAGAAAAGGCACCCTTGAAAATACAGACCACCCTTGAAAATACAGACCATAGCTTTTTGTTTTCTTTAATATTAATTTGTTTGGTGACCCTCTGTTTTAGATGCCCAAAGGGGAAGTCCCGTCACTCTGGTAATTATTGAGCAAAGGAAATGTCTTTTTCCCATTACTCACCTTTTGTCCTGAACCCCAGTTCCATTTTCTAACATATATATGTGCATGGACAAAGGATTCCAGGAAATAGACACCTGTCACATGTAGCAAAAGACTTAATTCTGTCAGGTACAAGATATGACTTAAAGATTACAAAACAAAAACAAAAAACAGGAGAGATGTTCTAAAGACAAGAAATAGTAAGGAATTAAACAAAACCTACTGCTGTTGAGCCCATTCCAACCCATATCCCCCAAAACCCAAACCCACAGCTGTCAGTTTGATTCCAAATCATAGTGACCCGGTAGGACAGAGTAGAACTGCTCCATAGAGTTTACAAGGAGCACCTGGTGGATTTGAACCGCCAACCTTGTGGCTAATAGCTGTAGCACTTAATCACTACACCACCAGCGTTTCCAATTCCATCCCATAGTGACCCTATATTGATGGTCTTTAATTCCAAATAAGCCAGTTTAGAGACGAAAATACATTCTGTTTAGGGGAACCGCAGTTTAACTGAGTACGATTTAAGAAATCACAAGAGATCAGCCTAACTCTATGCATTGTAGATGTATGTGGTATATGCATGTGTGTGTACCGTAAAGAAAATGTACCATATTTACAGTTTAAAGCAAAATAAGTAGATCTTTTCCAGATCTTTAGCATGAGAGCCTAAGGGAGTTCCTGGGGATGAAGTCAATGAAGGTACGCCCTCAGCCTTCCCCACCCCAGCTCACCCCAGCCCACGAGAACCTCAAGATGGTTGTCAGATGATCAACAATTCTAGCACAGTCCCCAGCACACTAAAAAACAAACAAACAAACAAACAAAAATCACTGCCATCGAGTCAGGTCCAACTCATACTGATCCTAGAGGTCAGAGTAAAACTGTCCCATAAAGCATAATGAGTGCTTAATAAAAGAACAGAGTGACAGATGGAGAATTAATTAAGAGGACATTTTGATATTTCTGATGCAAAAAATTATTAAGATATAACTTAGAATCCATAGTGGGATAGAGATTAGAAACTAATTAAGATGAACCTTACCATAAAAGAATGAAATGTTTTTTAAAAATTCATCTAATCATAAATGTGAATCCAACAATGAAGTACTAAGGGTCAACACAGGAGGAAATCAAAAGAATACAGAGATAAAACTCCAAAGTTTAACTAGGTCTTGAGGGTACTGTGGAAGTGGAAGAAATAACTTTGAAAGAGAGCTTTATTTTTGCAACTCTGCTGGGTAAATAAGTCAAGAATCAGATTGAAGGCTGTTTTCAAGGTGAGTACTTTAAAAATCATCAATCCACTGTAAGCTAGTTCACATCCAAATAAGACAAATCTGAAGTAAATCAATAATCAGGCATAATTGCTAGATCGTCCAGGGGCATTTAAGCCTGACATTATATTAAGGTGAACCTAGAGCGATAATATTCTGAATTGCTAGGCAGAAACAAATAAGTATCTTCTCGGGAGAAAACCAAGATCATTCTAGCTCTCAAATAATTTTTCAAATATAATCACAGCACAAATGAAAGATAAATATACAAGAAAACAAGGAACCATGTGTAAGAACCAAGAAAGCTAAAGAAACATCCCATAAAAATATTAGAATTATTAGCCATAGAATACAAAATAGCTATGTTTACTTTATTTAAAGAAATGAGAGAAAAAAATGAAAATACCTGTAAGATGATGAGAACTAGTCTGAGAGATTTGATAAAGATTAAAAAAATACTTGTGGAATGAAAAACATAATACATGTAAATAAGGACTCATTGGACCGTTTAGCACCAGTTAGACACAGCTGAAGAGGGTGTTGTGACTGGAATATACATCAAAGGAAATTAGTGAGAACTCAGCATGGTGACACTAAAAGATAGTACAATTTAGAAGAGAGAATACAGAAAATACAGTGAGAAAAATCTAGTGTTGACTTAACTGAAGTCTTAAAGGAGAGGTGACAAATAAAACAGCCACAGCAATGTTGAAGAAACAATGGTGATAATTTTCCAAAATAGACCAAAGAACTAAAAACTAGTGAACCTTAAAAACAATCCCTATTATAAAGAACAAAAATAAATCCACTCATTATTGCATAAGAAAATGTTAGAAAACCAGAGATAAAGAGAAATATCTTAAAAGCAGCACAAGGATAAAAGGCAGATTACTTTTAAAATACTGAGAGCAAAAGTCTTCAGAACAGAAGTAGTTAAAATCAGAAGATGATGAACAACACCTTTAATAAGAGAAAGCTAACTACTCATTTGGAATGTTTCTGTGAAGCAAAATCAAATGTGATAAATAAGGGTAAAATAAAGACACTTTTAGATAAGAAATACTTGATAATACTGGTTAACAGAAACTTTGGATTGTATATTATACGTAAAACAAACACTGCATCTTACCTTGGGTTAGAGAAGACAAACTAGTGAACCAGTGAAATACATATATACAAGGAGAGATTTATCTGAAAGATTGTCAAGAAAGCAATTCCACTTACACTAGCATGAGGCAGAATAAAATATTTAGGAATAAATTTAGTGAAGGAGTTTAAAAATTTGTGTACTGAGAACTACAAAAGATTGCATAAAGTAATGGAGCCAAGCCAAGTGCCATCGGATCTGACTCATGGCGTGTCCATATTTATGGACTGAAGACTTAATAGTGTTAAGATGTGATTACACCTTAAACTGATACAGACTGACCTCAGTCTCTATCACCTTCCCAGTTGCATAAATGGGCAGAAGAATCCTAAAATTTATATGGAGCCTAGAACAGCCCAAACAATCTTGAAAAAGAAGAATAAAGTTGAAGGACTCACAATTTCTGATTTCTAACCTAACTAGAAAGCTACAATAAGAAAAAACAAATTGGTACTTACACAAAGATACACATAGATAAATGAGGTTTACAGATAAATTGAGATCCTAAAAATAAACCCTTACATTTAAGATTAATTGATTTTTGGCAAATTTATCAAGACCATTCAATGAGGAAAGAAAAATCTCTTCAACAAATGGTGCTTAGAAAACTAGATATCCATAAAAAAGGAGAAACATGAACTCTTATCATACCACATATGTTAAAAATTAACTCAAAACCAATCAAAGATTTAAAAGCTAAACCTATAAAATTACTAAGGAAAATATAAAGGAAATTCTTCCTGACTTTGGAATTTGCAGTAGTTTCTTAAATATGACACTGAAAATATGGTTACAGAAAAATACAGAGTTACAGACAACTATACAATTAAGTTAATAAATTTACCACCTTGCCACCATGCACCATGGCCATTCCAGAAAGAGTTCCAAAATTATTCTGAAGGGTGGACTAGGCACCGGCATTGATCCATAGTTTCCTCAGGGAGTACTTTGAAGGTGACCATACTGATATTTAGCAATGAGGTACGTAGCACTTGAACAACTAAGTTTCTGGACTTAATTGTCTGACCTCGTGTATGTATGTGTGTGTGTGTGTGTGTGTGTGCGTGTGTATGTATACATATATATATTATATATACATGTATATATGATATAAATATATTTTCTTTCTGGAATGGACACTGTGTTTGGTGGCAAGATGGCAAGTTTGATAACTTAATTGTATGGTTGTCTGTGAGTGAGTTTTTAGCCAGTAAACAAATAACTGTGTTGAACCACCCTCTCTTCTCACCTGATCTTGCCCCCAGTGACTTTTTCTTTGTCTGAAGATAAAGGGAATATTGAAAGGCAGATATTTTGGTGATGTTCAGGACATCAAAGGTAATACGATGAAAAAGAATTCCCAAATTGCTTTGAAGGGTGGACTAGGCATTGGCTTTGGTGCATAGCTTCCCAAGTGGAGTGCTTCAAAGGTGACCACAGTGATATTCAGCAATTAGGTATGTAGCACTTTTTCTGGAGTGAGTTCATGAACTTAACTGTTAGCCCTGTGTGCATGTGTGCGTATATGTGTGTGTGTGTCCATCTTTCTGTATATTTAATAGGAATGAAGTCATCATTTCTTCACTGATAAAGAGTATCTACCAAACACCAACAGCTAACATTATTAGTGAGTGTTCCTCAAAATATCTACATAGCAGTTTAGCTAGGCCTATAATTCCTGGTATTGTGTGGTATTCTTCCAGGTTATAAATCCCACCTCTGTGATGCTAATGAGGGTGGATGGATAGCAGGGGGGCAGGACTCAACATGTAAGACTGTTTTGTGCCTTGAAATAGTCTCTTGAGACATAAAAGAAGGAAACTAGCAGAGAAATTTGGGAATCTCATACTACCAACAGCTGAGCATGTCCTTTGGAGAGAAGCAGGTTCCTTGCACCTCAGAAACTTACAGTCCAGGGAAAGACTGATGACAAGGACCTTCCTCCAGATCCAGCAAGGAAAACCTTCCCCTGAAGCTGACAACCTGAACTTGGACTTGTAGCCTACGGGGTGGTGACAAAACGAAATTTTTATTTTAAAGCCATCCACTTGTGGTATTTTTGTCAAGGTAGCACTAACTGACTAAAACAGTGCAGAAAGACTGAACATTTCCCCACTAACAGTGAGAACTAAGCATTGGGTATGTGCTCTCATCACTATTTTTTAATATAGTGCTTGACTTTGTAGCCATTGCAATAAGGCAAGAAAAAGATATAAACGCTACACAGATGAAAAGGAAAGAAATAAAACTGTCCATACTCACAGGAAACAAGATTGTTCACATAGAAAGTTGCAAGGGATATACAAAGCAGTGGGACAGCTACAAAGTTATTTGACAGACACCAAAGAACTAAATAAGCTGAAAAACATTACATTTCTGAAGTGAAAAAGTAAAGACGTCAAATTTTCTCCACAGTGATATACAGGTTTAAAAGAAATCCTATCAAAATTCTACCATGTTTGCTTTTTGTAAATACAGACAATATTATTCTAACAGGTATATGGAGAGGTAAAGACACTGTAAAACAATTTTATAAAATAAAGCAGGAAAAACAAGTCTACCTTATTTTAAGACTTATTCTAAACTACAATAATCACAAATATGTTCAATCAGCAGAAGGGAAAACACCTAGATCAATGGAACAGAACGTAAAATCGAGAAGCAAACTTGTATAAATATATATAAGAATGATATTTAACATAGATGCAAAATCAGTTTAAAGAAGAAAAACAACTGCTTTTTCAAATGTTTCTAGAGTATTTGAACAGCTACAGGCAAAATATAAAAAAGAAACCTTGAACACGTCTTTAAACCTTGTATAAAAATTAACTCACAATTTATGTTTGTGTCTTTAAAGCAAGTCACTTTTTTACTTCTTTTATTAATTTTAGGTAAAAGTTTATAGCACAAATTAATTTTTCATTCAAAAATTTATACTCAGGTTTTTTTCATGGTGTTGCTTGTAATCCCTGCAATATGCCAACACTTTTTTTGTTTCCACCTTGAGTTCTCTGTGTCCCTTCATTCAAATTTTCTTGTCTTCCTGAGTTTTCCACATTTGCATTTGATTTTACGTACATAACTGAACTACAAAGCATGTTCCCCACAAGTATTATTGTTTGTTGTATAGGCCTGCACAGTCTTGAGCTAAAGTATGGACATTAGGAATGGCTTCAGTTCTGTGTTAGCATGGTTCACAGGGGTCATAGTTTTGGGCTTTTCTTCAGTCTCTGTCAGGCCTGGAAATCTGGCCTTCTTTTGTGAATTTAGATTTTGTTCTACACTTTACTCCTGCTCTGTCCAGGCTCTTTGTTGTGGTTCTTCTCATAGTGATCATCAGTTGTAGCTGCATACCATCTAGTTCTTTTAGGCTCAGGCTAGCAGAGGCTGTGGTTTATGGCTCATTAGTCTTTTAGCCCAATGTTTTCTTTGTGTCCTACCAGACAAGTTTGAAGTACTCCCCTTGGGAAGCTATGCACCAATGCCAGCACCCAGTCCAGCCTTCAAAGTAATTTTTGAACTCTTTCTGAATGGCCATTGCACACAGTGGCAAGCTGGCAAATTCACAAACTTAATTGTATAGTTGCCTGTGAGGCAGTTTTTATCCAGTAAACAAAAAAGCTGTATTAGAGCACCCTATCCTACTCACCTGATCTGACCCCTAACGACTTTTTTCTTTATGCAAAGATAAAGGAATATTGAAAGTGAGACATTTTGATGGCATTCAGAACATCAAAAGTAACACAATGAAATCTCTAGTGGTTGTTGTAGAAAAAGAGTTCCAAATTTGCTTTGAAGGGTGGACTAAGTTGTGGTGGTCAGGATTATGTCAACTTGGCTACTACCTATTTGACTGCTGTATTAAGTGGCAGGGCGGGGTTTGTGGTGACTCCCTGCCCCTCGGCTCTCATCTCGTGACACTGGACTACGGCTGCTGATCGCTCACGTGGCCAGGAGCTCCTGCTCTCTGGTTCCAGCATCTGGTTCCGGGACTTGAGCTAGCAGCTGTTGGGCTCATCAGTCTTTACAGTTGGCACGTGAGAGCCCTGCTCCCTGACCTGCCAATCCTGCGCTCGCCAGCCTCTGCCCAGTCCTGCTCCCTGACCGGCCGATCCTGGGTTCTCCAGCCTCTATCACTTCGTCTCGCCACCAGCTTGGAATCCACCGACCTCCAGCCTCTGTCGCATCGTCTCGCCACCAGCTTGGGATCCACTGACCTACACAACCGGTGATCTGCAACTCTGGTCTCTGACTTGCTGACCTTGGGTTCCTCAGCTTCCGTGGACACGTGAGACTTGTGCCAGAGCTTGGGACATTCAGCTTCTGTGATTACGTGAGCTGTTTCCTATATTTGTATCTATCTATCTGTCTCTCTCTATATATATATTATAAATCTTTCCTTGTACCTACACGTGTTACTGGTTTTGCTTCCCTAGAAAACCCAGCCTAAGACATAAGTGTTGGTGTAGGTACACAGCTTCCCAAAGGGAGTACTTCAAAGGTGACCGTAATGATGTTCAGAAATGAGGTATGTAGCATTTTTTTCTAGGAACAGTTCATGAACCTATTTGTCAGCCCTTGTATATATACTTGAATTTAAAACTACATGTTAAAACTTTACAAAAAAAAATAAGTAGAAATTCTTTGGATGTGGGTCTATGTGGGATTCCTAGATTTGATGCAAAAAAATGTAATTCATAAAAGGAAAAATCGATAAAATAGACATCACCCAAATTAAAAAGTTTTGTTCTAAGAAAAACACGAGTTTGAAATATCAAGCTACATTACAGTAGAAAATATTTGCAGACCACCTATTCGATGAAGGACTAGTATCTAAAATATACAGAAATAAAAATCTCTTAAAATCAACTGTTAATCTGAATACCCAAAAACCAAACCCACTGCTGTCAAGTTGATTCTGACTCATAAAAACCCTACAGGACAGAGTAGAACTGCCACATAGAGTTTCTAAGAAAGGCCTGATGGGTTTGAACTGTTGACCTTCTGGTTAGCAGTCATAGCACCTAACCACTAGGCCACCAGGGTTTTCATTAGTGTGTTAGAATGACTGAAATCAAGGGGAAAAGCAAAAAAAGTGACAATCACAAATGCTGGTGAGAACTCGTATACACCAAGTCACTTAGACATTACTGATAAGACCATAAAATATTAGAGCCCCTGTGAAAAAGTGGACACTCTAGTGGCACAGTGGGTTAAGTGCTACATCTGCTAACCAAAAGGTTGGCAGTTCAAATTCACCAGACAGTCCTTGGAAACTCTATGGGGCAGTTCTACTCTGACCTATAGCGTTGCTATGAGTCAGAATCAACTTGATGGCAGTGAGCTGCTTGGTTTCAGTGAAAAAATTTCTTGGTTTGTTCTAACAATCAACACGCACTACCATGTGAGCCAGTAATTGTACTGCTGGACAATTGTCCCAGAAAAAAAATATGTTTATCTACACATAAAATTCTGTATATGAATGTTTATAGCAACTTTATTCACAATAGCCGTGATGTAGAAATAAACTACAAGAGTTTCAGTGAGTAAATGGTTCAACTACTTGTGGTACAGTGATGGCACAAAATACTTCTCAGAAATTAGAAAGAACAGACTACTGATATATGTAAAGCATGCATCTTCTGTAAATTGTGTGAAGTAAATAATAAATCAAAACAATCTCCTAAGAACTAATTACATAAAATAGAATTACTGAAATAACAGAATTTCTGAAAATGATAGATCAAAAAGGGCATAAGTACTTGCTGAATATGGGTAAAGAATATGAGGGAAGACTCTTGGTCTATTATTTCCCTTTTATGCATATGAAAAAGTAAATCAATGTATTATAATTACAAAGAACTAAAATGCACAACAATAGTATTATGTAGTGGAGAGAGATAGTTAATTGAATAAGTGTGAGGTTGGAAATTTTAGGGGTAAAACTAAAGCTATTCATAGTAGACTTAAAAATTAATAATGCATCTTACGTTTGTTGGACAAACTGAAAGAGAGTATAATTTTAAACTTACACTGGAAAAACTGGAATGAGTTAAAATTTGGTAAATAAAATCAGAAAAGAAACAAGGCAAAACAAACAGAAATTTCAAATCAAGATAGTAAATATAAATCAAAATGTCTCTACAATGAAATAGAAATGGTTTAAAAAACAAAGATCTATTTTAAAAACTGACCAAAACAACTTGTCCAGGTAAAATAAAAACCAAACTGTATGCTCCTTACAAGATACATATAAAATATAAGAACACAGAATAAGTTACAGTAAATAAATAGAAAATTAGTTGTCATGTGAATATTAACCAGAGGAAAATAAAATAGGCTTCAGTTAAAAACTATTACTAAACATAATCAAAATTAGTTCATAGTGATAGAAGTTTCAAATCATCAAGAAGATACAGCTTGTTTAAATATCTGATAACAGGACCTCCAGATATATAGAGCAAAAACTGTCGGGATTGTAAGGATTAATAGATTAATCAAAAAATTTATATGGGATAGTTTAATATACTTCAGTTTAGTGCAACAATAGTGGATAAAATGAACAGATCAAAAATTCCTTAAAGATACAGGAAAAATGGGGAAAAAACGAGAAATGTATGTCACCTAATGGGCAAAGAGGTCCTTGTGATTTCAATAAAACTGCACAGCGACCCTTTAAGGGAGATATTTAAAGAGGATTATATTTTCTCTACCCCAACGCAATCCATGTGCTTCAGGTCAAGCAAACCTCACCCGCATCACTCTGCAGGGATAGCTTTGATAGCTGACAGGCATGCCATCCCCTCTACACAACGATTGTGGCAGAAAAAGGGTAAGTGATCCATTTCTGGATGGTGAGATGTGACGAAAGATTGTTTAACCCAAACTCGCTGCCCTCAAGCCAATGAGGACTCATCGCGTTGTAGAGGAACAGAGCAGAACTGCCCCCATAGGGTTTCCAAGACTCTAAATTGTTACAGAAGCACAATGCCACATATTTCTCCAGGTAGATCACTTGGTGAGTTCAAACTGCCCATCTCTGGGTTATCAAGGGAGTGCTTTAATCCTGTGCCATCGAAGCTTCTTAGACATCAAACCAAACCAAACTCACCGTCATCAAGTCGATTCTGCCTCCCAGCAGCCCTATAAACCAAAAGCCAATCCAGTGTCATCGAGTTGATTCTGACTCACAGCCACCTGTAGCGACCCCATAGGACAGAGCAAAGCTGTCGGATAAGGTTTCCAAGGGATGCCTGGTGGATTCCAAAGGCTGGCCTTTTGATTAGCAGCCCTAACTCTGAACCATTGCACACCCAGGGTTTCCTGGATATTTAAGGATGTTTAAATTAGAAGTTTCTATAGCATGAAGGAAGGGGTCCTGGTGGTGCAGTGGCTAAAGCTATTGGCCGCTAACTGAAAGATGCGCATTTCAAAACCACCGGTGCCTCCAGGGAAAGAAGGTGCAATGGTCGGCTTCCTTAGAGATTTCCAAACCTCCGAAACCCTCTGGGGTCGCTGTGCGTCAAAACCAACTCTACAACAGTGTTTTTATTTTATTTTATTTTTATTAGTTTCTGTTAATAAAAATATACTTGAAGAAATGTTCTTGCTATCAGGGTACACACCCGTTAAGGCAAGAAAGGTCTTAGTCAATTTGTCACTGAAGGGAAATCAACCCTAGGAAAATACAGGACAGAGCCAATATCCTTCTGCTGTGGTGGTGGCGTCTCCTTGTGCAGACATGAAAATACACTTAGAAGAGGTAATTGGCCCAAAATTAACTGGAAAGGCAGAGAGTGTGAAGTATCTTTCTGACTCCCACACCCAGGCTCTTTCCATTGCATTAGACTACAGCTCTCTCTTTTGTAAACTAGTAAACAACAAAAAAGAAAAAAAAATGAGGAGAACATATTGAAAATTACATAATTATCTAATTAATATTTGGAGTCTCAAAGCCAGGGTGCTATATCCACTTTTCTAGTTGTTGATCTCTGTAACGCAATCTGTGACTGAGACATAAACTTTGTTCGAGGAGTTTTGGGAATGCTATTAGGGTACTGTTTTAGACTCTCATTTCTGTAAGAGCCACATTTTCCTAAGTGATGAATGTTTTGGCTCCATTCCAGTAAACATCTCGATCCACTTTCCCATAGAAGTAAATTAGGTAATGTGAATTCTGAGAAAATGTCCGGAATGTCCGTATGCTTCATCATCATTCATTTCTTTAGTACTAAGACAAATTTCACTTTTTTTGGATATCCAAAATGTGTGTATATATATATATATGTATGTATATGTATATATATATATGTATGTGTATGTATATATATAGCATATATGTGTGATCCACTGCCATTGAGTTCAACTCATAGAGACTGTAGAGTTCAGAGTAAAATTGACCTGTAGAATTTCTAAGGAGTGTCTGATGGATTTGAACCGTCAAACGTTTTGGTTAGCAGACGCAGCACTTCAATCAGCTATGCCACGAGCTTTTCCACCTATGTGTACACACACACACACACACACACACGTATACATATACATATGTATATAATATATGAAGACAGATACATGTACTTCTATATGAAGGCACAAATATATATTAAAATTTGTTGTTTGGGATTGAAATTTTCATCTACTTTGTTGGGAAGTTTAGTGCTGATATGAGCACTCACTATAGTGTATCACGCCAAGTGCCAAGTGCCGTCGAATCGGATCCAGTGTATCACATATTTCCTATTATAATGACCACTTAGAAATTACAGTTAACTGCTGTGTCAGTCTCTTCTTTCTTCCTGAAGAGAATGAATGAAATGTATAATGTTTCAATATTATAATTATATATATATAAAATATATATATATAATATATATAATTATATATATATATAATTATATAATATTATAATTCATGACCAAACTGTGATTAATGAAATGGTCTGGCTGGAAAGGAATTGTCGCATAACTTCCCCTTGCCACGAACAAAGAAAAATATATGTATATATGTGTGTCTGTATTTATGTCTATGTATGTATGTGTGTATGCATATTTGTATAAATCTTGGTGGTGCGGTGGTTAAAAGCAATGGCAGCTAACGAAAAGGTTGAGAGTTCGAATCTACCAGATGCTCCTTGGAAACTCTATGGGCTCTTCTACCCTGTCTTACAGGTCACTACGAGTCAGAATTGACTCAACAACAACATGTCTGGGTTTTGGTTTGATGTGTGTTTGCTGTGTGTGTGTTTATTCACATATAAAAAGCATCACTGATTCAGAAGAAAGAACCACAACAATAAATTCAGAAGAAACAGTCACAAATAATTCTGGTGCTGTCCTTCATAAGAGGTGTGCCTAAAAAGCTATGTAAGCTCCGAAATCTGATAAGAAGAAAATTTTCCAACCATTCAGGGGAGCAGGAAAATATGACATATGGCAAAGAAAGAAATGAATCAGGATCCAGAACTGATACAGATATCAGACCTAGCAAGCAGGGACATTCAAACAGCTACTTTCACTCTGTTGCATGCTTTAAAAAGTTAAGTAGAGACATGAAAAATACAAAAGGGATCCAAAACAAAATATTAGAGAAAAAAAATAACGTTATTGGAAATTAAAATAGGTAAATGAATACTTGATATGATTGTCAGTAGATTTTTGAAAAACGTTTGAAAGAAAAATATTAGTGAACTTGAAACCTATCAAAACTAAACAAACCAAAGAAGATAATATGGGTAAAATGAAGTAAGCACTACTGAGCAATCAGAAAACTCCAAGGAGTCTAATAGGTGTGTAAATAACGCCACAAAAGGTGAGGACAGAGAAAAAGGCTAAAGTAAAAGAAGAAAACGAAAGCAAACAGAATTAATGGCTGGACGTTACTAAGTATAATGAAAATTATATAACCATAGGCCCTGACGGCACAGAAGGTCAGTGTTCGGCTGCTAACCGAAAGGTCAGCCATTCAAATCCACCAGCAGCAGCTTGGAAACCCTATGGGATAGTTCTGCTCAGTCCTATGTGGTCGCTAAGAGTTAAGAGTAACAATTAGTCATTAGTCATTAATTAGTCATTAAGAGTTAGAATTGACTACTCAGTGGGATTGCATTTTTTTTTTATGGTGATACCACTAAAGTAGTAGAGCTATGAACCAAACCCATTGCCACTGAGTCAATTCCAATTCATAGCAACCCTAAAGGACAGAGTAGTACTGCCTAACAGAGTGTCCATGGAGGGCCGGGAGGATTTGAACTGCAGACTTGTTGACTAGCAGTGATAGCACTTAACCTATTATGCCACCAGGGTTTCCAACTTATTTGGCTACATACAGTATCTGAGTTTTAAAAGCCACTTCAATAACAAGCATTTGAAATAATAAAATAGTTTCTAAAATACATTGCTTGGGGGAAAATTATTTCCTAAGCTAACATATGTGATGTGAATAGTATATGCACAAAAGGACCCATTTATTTTTTTTATTTTTTTATTTATTTACTTACTTATTTACTTGTTTGTTCGTTAGTCTCCTTGGAGTGAAAAGAAGTCTTGCTGGAAGTGAACTCCCACAACAATGTACATTTTGCCCTCATAGTCAGCTGGATTTCTTCACTTTTAATACAGATGTGTATGTGTGTATAAGTGTTTGGCGATGTACTGTCTGATGTTCAAATTACCTAGAGTTTGAAGTTTCTACTGCAGTTTAGTAGGACTTAGAGACAATCTTGTATCATTATTTGTACATTCTCTCTACATACAATTTCAATTCCGTAAAACTGCTTGTTGGAATGAAGCTGGTTTTAGAATCTGAGGAAAAAAGATGATTACTTTTGGAATACTTTTGAGTTCCACGTCTCTGTTTTCAAGGATCCCAAGCTTTGTGGATGCACTAAATTGAGCTAAAAGAATGTCCTTGTTCCCTCTGTCCCTTGACCAAGTAAAGTCATATATTACTTCAGGAGTGCCCTCAATTTTCCAGACAGGTGGTGACTCCTCAGGAGACAGTGTGATCCAAACAGCTGGTTAGAGGTGAGGACAGAGGGCAGAGGTTTCACACCTGAGTCTTAGAAGCCGTGGTAGGTGTCCATCTCAAAAGCCTGTAGAGATTTACCCTTTGAAAGCATTTGTCCCTGAACTGACCTGTGACTCTCACTCTCAGAACAAATGCAGCCTTCTGGATGTGGAGAAGTCTTAGTCCTTTTAACTAATAAAGGTCAAGTATGTTTTTGCATATGTTTGTGTTTTCAAAGGTTTCAAACTTGGGAAAAAAAAAACAGTTATTAACATAGCTTATTCCCTCTGTTGATTAAAGCCTGCTGGAAGCAGAAGCTGATAGACTGTCACTGATATCCAATCAGAAAAAGAATCATTTTCACAAGTTTAAGGGGAAATGCAGCTTATTAGAAAGGAACTTTGATAAAGTGACTTTATCAGGATTCAAATGACGCTAAAAACTCTGATTCTTACCACTAGAAATAAGGAAACCACAAGCTGCATACTACTGTCTGCATATAGACTACTAATCTTCCACAAATCCTTTTGGATAATTTCTCAAAAGATTTCTGTCTCTTCCTACAGGCGTCTTGGGTGATTGATCCTGGCTAAGTGTCATAATCTCTTTTGGCAAAAACATGCACGTGCCCTGTATCCATCAACAGATTTTCTGTTCAAGGGATCTGAGGTGTGCTCCTGCCAGCCTGGTATGAGCCTCACAGTGATTATGAATGATAGCAAATGTCAACAACAGTAAACTAGGTTTTATGGAAAAAGGCAATATGTGATAATGGCAGTGAGTCAGTCAGATAAAGACTCAAATACTAGCTCATGTCTGCCTCCAATAAAGACTGAGTTTTCCATGAGTAGCAGGTTGTGGAGACGATACTGAGGATAGATTCTGTGAACAAAATAGCCATTGTTCCTGAGCCCATGAGCTGGTGGGGCTTGGCAATTCTACGTCACCTCTTCCCTCAGTTTAGACATGTGTACAGATTATGACATCCAGATCATAGAACTGTGTAGATAGAAAGTTCTCTGAGGTTTACAAAACGCCTGTAGGGGCCCTCAATAAATAATAGTTATCGCTACACACTAGTGGCATAGTGGTTAAATGCTTGTCTGCTAACCAAAAGGCCAGCAGCTCAAATCTACCAGGCAACCCTTGGAAACTGTATGGGGTGGTTCTACTCTGTCCTATAGGGTCATTTTGAGTCAAAATCAATTTGACAGTAGTGGATTAGATTTCTGGTATATTACTCTACACGTACATGGAAAATCTGAAGGAGTAGTGGTTAAGAGCTCTGGTTACTAACCAAAAGGTCTGCAGTTCAAATCCATCATATGCTCCTTGGAAACTATGGGGTAGTTTTACTCTATCTCATAGCATTGCTATGAGTTAGAATCCACTCAAAAGCAGGGGGTTTGGGTTTTGGTGTATCACACTACTCATGTACAAGGAACCCCTGATGGTGTAGTAGTTAAAATCTATGTCTGCTAACCACAATGTCAGTAGTTCAAATCCACCAGAGGCTCCTTAGAAACCCTATGAGGCACTTCTACTCTGTCCTATAGGGTTACTATGAATTGGAATCAACTTGATGAAAGTAAGTTTGGTTTTGTTTCATTATACACATATACACATATACACATGTATAGTTACTGCTTGTGTTTTTCTATGTCTATGTGTGCACTCAGCTATGAACATATGTCTAATTAGAATTTGTAAGCAAGAAAATTTTGACTAATTGACAGATTAACTGGCATATCCAAGCTTTTTCTCTCTCCCTCTCTTAAGAGAGTGCTCCGCATACCACCTGGATGAGTGATGTCTGGGGCCATAAAAGCAAACAAGCTGCCATCTAAATAGCACCGAATGGTCCCAATCTACTTGGACCAGAGGTTAATGGTGGACATCGGGGACAGGAGGAAAATATGAGCCAGCCAGATGAAAGGGGCCCTATGGGCCTGCATCCACTTCAGCACGGGACCAGAGCTAGCTGGTACCTAGCCACCACAAAAGACAGTGTGGATGGGCAAACGGAACAGAGCCCTGGACATAGCAGAAGAGCTAGAACTCTACTGCAAGACCACACCTGGTGGTCCTTCTCAATGGAGGACCTCCTGGGGCGTGGTTCCCAGACTCTAACTCCAAAGTGCATCCAGCACCGAGGCCAGCTCCTCAGGCGAAGCCTGAACAGGACTACACAAAACACATATTGAGGCTGGCGTGGAACAAACTTTTAAACATGTACACGGGCTTGTCTGAGAGGTTCTTCAATGAGCCAAGATGATTGGGTGATCAGGGTCAGAGCTGGTTAAAAGGTCACGAGAAGTTCTGGACAAAAGATTGAGCCTGTTGTCATGGGGTGAGGGGCACCTCAAATAGAATAGAGAGGAATATTGGGTGTCCTAAGGAAAAATGATATAGAGTATAAAATTGTTCTTAAACCACAATAAAATATGTTATTAATAAATAAAAAAGAAATTTTGAATTAATAAGTAAGCAGCATGTTAACGGGGGGGGGGGGGGTGGCGGGGAGAACCATAAAGCCCAAAGTATGGAGATTAGGATTTTAGTTCTGGCTGTGACATAAATAATAACAAAAATAACAACACCAATAATGATACCATTTAATCAAATGGAAAGTTTGTAAAAGGTACTGTATGTAAATTAAATCTTAAAGCTACCTCAGAAGTTAAACATTTTTATAATATTGCTATAATGAAACCAAATCTCAGAAACTCTAATCTATGTGATGTCACACAGCTAGTTAATGAATGAGCTGGGAACTGTGACCCAGCAGAGTTTTCTGTGACTTTCGAGTCTGTGCTCACTACACAATAATGTATTATCTCCAAGCCTTGAGCTGTAGAGCTAACATTTCCTCTTCAGTACTTTGTGCTCCCAGCTGCCAAACCAGAAGATATTATCTACCCAACTGACTGCAGAGCTCAATATAAATCACATTGAATTTCTGATGTGCTTTACAAATGCAATTTTTTAAATGAAATGCCTTCCTTGTAATTTCACTTTATTCTTCTATCAGCCTGTGATCTACCAATGACAGTTGAATCCATGATTGGATTCCTTTAATGTCAAGCAATTCTTCCAAGGTGACGTATACAACCGCAAGAGTAATAGACAATACTCTACTTCAGCTTTAACATTTGGCCAAATAACATTCCAGCGTTTTTCTTTTAACCAGTGGATTTAGTTGAAATGGTGTCCTTTGGACTCTGAAGACTGTGTTACTCAGGAAGGTAGACCCATCTCCATAGGAAAAGTCCTGAACAGGATCTAACGGAGATATAGTCATTGAGAAACTTGCGATAGGAACTATGCTGATGCGTGGGTCAGGGTATATTGTGTCTCTGACCCCTTATGACTCTGGTGTTATTTCCGAGTGCTGGTAGCACTACTGTCCTTAACTTGAGAGATTCGGAGTGTGACCCTATGAGCTTTGGGCCATACAGTGGTTACTCTGTATTCCATTGTTGTTGTTGTTGTTGTTAAATAAAAAATGAAAGTGTACATACTCTGTGCTTACAATACTGGGTTAAGAGAGGAGGAGTACACAAGTTGTGTCGAAGTCCCATTAATATTGATC
This sequence comes from Heterohyrax brucei, assembly GCA_028571685.1. Lineage (NCBI taxonomy): Eukaryota > Metazoa > Chordata > Mammalia > Hyracoidea > Procaviidae > Heterohyrax > Heterohyrax brucei. The sequence continues at coordinate 13,166,432 of CM053164.1, read as the reverse complement.
TTCTTACTGAGTATTATCACCAATTTCACCCAACCAAATTTCTAACTATCTAATCTAAACCCTCGCCCCTTGCCCTCCTGTCCTCCCACCCTCTGCACCCTTGTAGCCATCAAAGAGTCTTTTCTGTTATGCATGAGTATGTTTTTAAGTTTTTATCATAGGGATCTTATGTAATAACTGTCCTTCTGTCACTGATTGGTTTCACTCAACATAGTGTCTCCAGTTGAGACCAAATTGAGAGATGTTTCCTGCTATCATCATTGTTCTTTATCAATGTGTAGTACTCCATTGAATATTATGTAGTAAAGTTTACCCATCCATTCTTCTGTTGTTGGGCATCTGGGTTGATTCCAACTTTTTGCTATCATGGACTGTGCTGCAATGAACATTCGTGTGCATGTAGCAGTTGGTGTGATTGGCCTTGATTTTGTAGGATATGTTTTGAGCAAAGGAATTAATGGGTCAAATGGTGTATCTATATCCATTATTTTAAGGTAATGCCAAATTGCTTTCCAAAGAGGTTGCACCATTCTGCAATCCAACCAACAGTGAAGGAGAGTTCCAGTCTCTTCACAGCCTCTCCAACATTTATTGTTTTGTGATTTTTTGGATCATGGCCAATCTTGTTGGGGTGAGATGGTATCTCATTGTCGTTTTGATTGGAATTTCTTTAATAATTAATGATCGTGAACATGCTGCCTGGATCTCCTCTTTAGAGAAGTGTCTGTCCATCTCCTTTGCCCATTGCTTAATTGGATGATTTGTCCTTTTCTTGATATTTTTTAGAACTTTATAGATTATGGAGATCAGGCGTCGGTCTGACGTGCCAAAAGCCAGGTGGTCTTTTAATTCTGTTGATGAAGTCTTTGGATGAGAAGAAGTGTTTGATTCTTATTGATTTCCATTTATCTATTTTCTCTTCTGATGAATGTGTTTTGTTTGTCAGATTTTGAAGTCTGTCTATATTGTGTATTAAAACGTCCATTGTTGACCCTATTTTATCTTGGATGAGTTTTATCATTTTAGCTTTTATATTCAGGTCTTTTATCCAATTTGAGTTGATTTTTGTATAAGGTGTGAGATATGGGTCTTGTTTCAATTTTTGCAGATGGATATCCAATTATGCCAGCACCATTTGTTAAAGAGACTGTTCTTACCCCAGTTCAAAATCTTAGGACCTTTGTCAAATATCAGCTGTTCATAGGAGGATGGTGACGTCTCTGGGGTCTCTACTTTGTTCCATTGGCCTGCATGTCTCGTTTTGTACCAATACCAGGCTGTTTTGACTACGGTAGTGTAATAGGTTTTGAAGTCAGGTAGTGAGAGGCCTCCCAGTATGTTCTTCTTTTTCAGTAGTGCTTTACTTATTTGGGATTTCTTCCCTCTCCAAATAAAGCTGATAATTTGTTTCTCCATCTCATTAAAAAATCTTACTGGAATTTGGATTGGGATTGCATTATATAAGTAGAATCCTTTGGGCAAAATAGACATTTTCACAATATAGCGTCTTCCTATCCATGAGCAGGGCAGATTACTCCACTTATGTAAATCTCTCTTAGTTTCTTGTAGCAAGGTCTTGTGGTTTTCTCTGTAAAGATCTCTTATTGCTCTAGTTAAATTTATTCCTAGGTATTTTATCTTTTGGGGGGCTATAGTAAATGGAATTGATTTGGTGATTTCTTCTTTAATAATTTCACTGTTGGTATAAAGGAATCCTATTGTTTTAGTTATGTTTATCTTGTATCCTGATAGTTTGCCAAATTCTTCTATTAGCTCTAATAGTTTACTTATGGATTTGTTTGGATTCTCTGTATAAACAATCATATCATCTGCAAAGAGGGAAATCTTCACTCCTTCACTGCCAATACAGATGCCTTTTATTTCTTTGTGTCATCTAATTGCTGTGGCTAGAACTTCTAACACAATGTTGAGAAGAAACGGGCATCCTTGTCTAGATCCCGTTCTCAGAGGGAATTCTTTCAGTCTTTCACCATTCAGGATGATGAAAGCAGTTGGCTTTGCATAGATGCTACTGATTATATTGAGAAATTTCCCTTTTATTCCTATTTTTCTGAGAGTTTTAAGCATGAATGGATGTCGAGCTCTGTCAAATGCCTTTTCTGTATCAATTGAGAAAATTAGGTGATTTTTATCTTTTGTGTTATTAATATGGTTGATTACACTAATTGTTTTTCTGATGTTGAACCAGCCTTGTATCTCTAGAATGAAACCAACTTGATCATGATGAATGATTGTTTTTATATGCTGTTGAATTCTATTGGCTAGAATTTTGTTGAAGATTTTTGCATCTAGATTCACTAGTGATATTGGTCTGTAATTTTCTTTTTTTGTGGGATCCTTCCCTGGTTTTGGTATCAGGGTTATGCTGGCTTCATAGAACGAGTTTGCAAGCATTTTATCTCTTTCTATGGTGTGAAATAGCCTTATTGGTGTTGGAGTTAATTCTTCTCTAAAAGTTTGGTAGAATTCTCCTGTAAAGCCATCTGGGCCAAGACTTTTTTTTGGTTGGTAGATTTTTTATGACTTCCTCAATCTCTTCCTTTGTGATAGATTTATTAAGTTGATCTATTTCTCTTTGTGATAATCTTAGTGAGTCATATGAATTTAGAAATTTGTCCATTTCCCCAAGGTGTTCAAACCTATCAGAGTATAGCTTCTCATAGTATTCTGTTATGATATATTTTATTTCATTTGGGTCTGTTCTAACATCTCCCAACTCATTTCTTAATCAAGTTATTTGTATCTTCTGTTGCTTTTCTTTGGTAAGTTTAGCCAATGGTTTATCAATTTTGTTGATCTTTTCAAAGAATCAGCTTTTGGTTTTGTTAATTTTTTCAATTGTTTTTTTATTCTCTAATTCTCTTAGTTATGCTCTAATCTTTATAATCTGTTTTATTCTGGTATCTGAGCGGTTTCTTTGTTCTCTCTATTTGCTCTGCATTCCATTTTTATTGAAATTAATTTTGAGGAGGTGTCTAGAGCTTGAGATCATATCTAGAAATTATCAGACATTGCTCTTGCAATATGTCTGTGCTATTTTTCTTTTTCTTTTCCTTTACATTTAGGTTGATGCTTATATTATTACCTAAAATATTTTTGAATGAGGCAGCAAAGAAGGAAATTACATTATTTTGTAAATCTCAATCATTCATTCATTCAAATTTTATTGTATTCCTTTCTCTCTGATGTTATAAGATATTTGAAAAAAATTGCTGTTGAGCTGATTCTGACTCACAGTAATCCTATAGAACAGGCTAGAATAGCCTATAGGTTTTTCAAGGCACAGCTGGTGGATTTGAACCACCAATCTTTTGGTTAACAACTGTTTTAGTCAACTAGGGCTGCTCTAACAGAAATACCACAGAGTGGATGGCTTTAACAAAGAAAGATTTATTCTTACACAGTCCGGTAGGTTGCAAGTCCATATTCAGGGTGTCCGCTCCAGGGAAAGACTTTTCCCTTGACGGCTCTGGAGGAAAGTCCAGTATTGCATCAGTCATTGTCCAGGGAGTGTCCTAACGCAAGAACCTCTGGTCTGAATGACACGCTCTGCTCCCGGTGCTGCTTGCTTGATGGTAGCGAGGTTCTCAAATTGTCCTTGGTTCTTTTTCCTTTTATTCCTTGCAAGCTAAAAGCATTAAGGGTAGGGCAAGCCATACTCCAGGGAAACTTCCCCCATAGCAGGAATTCACAGCCCCACCCTAATCCTTTAACATACAGGTTAGCAAAACCACACAATGGAGGACATTTCCAAGATACTGGGAACCGTATCCCAGTCACATGGCTGCACACATTTTTGGGGGGACACAATTCAAACCATGACATCCCATCCTTTGACAACCCAAAAATCACATCACAAAACATTTAACACATTCATCTCACCATAGCAAAATTATGTCCATCCATATAACAGAAGTCTTAAATCAGTTCCAAGTCCAAAATACAAAAACTCTTCTATATCTGTGAAACTTAGAAGGCATTAACAGGCAACAGGCAAGTCAGCAGAACACATTACATTAGCCCTCAAAGCTTTGGAAATACTCTTACGTTTTCTGAGACATTCTACATAACAGTAATGCTCTCCAGACTCTAGGTATCGGCCACACTCTCAGGTTTCTGAGTGGAGACCTCCAGCCCCGTGCTACAACTCTGCCTTCAAGGCCCACTTGGACAGAAACTCTGTCCTATTGGCTTTAGGAGCACCCTAAGCCCAACTGAGTGGCAATTCCACCCTTATGAACACAGCACGCCATGGTTCCACCCTTTCAAACCCCTGAGGTCATGACCATACCTCTTAAGACTGAGGCAGCTCAGCTTCTCATGCTATTTGTCTCTTCAGCTTCAGCTTCCTATGGCCGTGTGGCCTGGGCCTCAGGCCCACATCTGCCCTGCCGGGCAAGTGTTCCAAAGCTCTGTAGCTCCACTGGTTTAAGTGCCCGGAGGCACCCCACTCCTGGTACCAATTCTGTTTTAGTCAACTAGGGCTGCTCTAACAGTAATATCACAGAGTGGATGGCTTTAACAAAGAAAGATTTATTGTTACACAGTCCGGTAAGTTGCAAGTCCATATTCAGAGTGTCTGCTCCAGGGAAAGACTTTCCCCTTGACGGCTCTGGAGGAAAGTCCAGTATTGCATCAGTCATTGTCCAGGGAGTGTCCTAATGCAAGAACCTCTGGTCTGAATGACGCGCTCTGCTCCCGGTGCTGCTTGCTTGATGGTAGCGAGGTTCTCAGATTGTCCTTGGTTCTTTTTCCTTTTATTCCTTGCAAGCTAAAAGCATTAAGGGTGGGGCAAGCCATACTCCAGGGAAACTTCCCCCGTAGCAGGAATTCACAGCCCCACCCTAATCCTTCAACATACAGGTTAGCAAAACCACACAATGGAGGACATTTCCAAGATACTGGGAACCATATCCCAGCCACATGGCTGCACACATTTTTGGGGGGACACAATTCAAACCATGACAACAACCATATCTCTTAAGCACTGGTCCACCAGGGTTTCCATGTGGTAGAGGTCTCAATTTTACACACACCCGTATCCACACATGCACACACACACACACCCCCACACACAATAAATAAATTAATAAATAGATAGATAGATAGACAGATAGATAGATAAATAAATAAAATAAAAACACCCACTGCCATTGACTTATATCAATCCTGTAGGATAGATTAGAACTGATGCATAGTTTCCAAGGAAAGCCTGGTAGATTCAAACTGCCAGCCTTATGGTATGCAAACATAACACTTAACAACTATATCACCATGGTTTCCATGGAAATGTGTGTGTGTGTGTGTGTGTGTGTGTGTGTAATTAAGCAGCTAAATGGCTTAACATTGCTTAAAGTAATAAGCACATCTCCTCATGTTGCTGATTTATCTGCAAATCGTAAATAGTAGCAAATAAATCCCTAAATCCATTGCTGACAAGTCATTTCTGACCCATAGCAACCCTATAGAAAAGAGTAGAACTGCCTTGCCAGTTTTCCAAGGGGTACCTGCTGTCTTTCCACTGCTAACATTTTGGTGAGCAGCCACAGTACTTAACCACTATGCCACCAGAGTTTCCAAGAAACCACCACTAGTTGTAAAGTTTAGTATTTCTTGGATAGTAAATTCTTATTCTTCACAGATGCCAATGTGGCTATTAACTTCACAATAAATGGGGAAATTTAACTCAAGGAAAAGCAAGATAATTTTAATAAAAACACTAAAATGAATAATTAATATTCAGCATTGTATGTGGAAATAACAGGAAATTGAATCAGTCCTAAGCCTATGGAGTCAGCAGTGGAGGGCCAGAGACAAAAGAGTCCATTGAATGGAATACCATGTGCTTCATATTGCACGTGTGTTTCCATGGCCCGAGAACAGAGTGATGGTTGCGATGAAATCTCACAGGACTTAAGTGACAAAGAGTCTAGAAGGAAACTGCCCTTAAACCACAACAGACTTCAGGAAAGACCATATTAGAAGAAGCAAAACAAGCTTAAAACAATCTTGCATAAATGTCTAGTATTTCCAGGGGCCAGGCGCGATTCGTGTTTTGTAGGTGTGACTTACTAACTTCATGTTAAATGTTCAGGCTGTTGCATACATTTCCATTTTTAATCTTTTCTGTTACCTCTCAGAACATTAGCAACATGCAATTCCAAATTTGAAAAAAAAAGAGAGATCCATATAATACTTGCTGTTACATCATCATAGATGACATCTTAGATTTGAAACCAATGCACTTAGAGCACATGGATGTTAACTCTGTTTATTGCATTCTGCAGACGATTTTGATGATTCCCTTAATTTCTCTTAGCCTCATTTTGCTTATCTAATAACTTAAGGTTTACCCAATATTCTGTTAGAGCAGTAATTTCTAACAGAGAATACCACAAGTTGAACACTTCGAGAACAGAAATTTCCTTGTCATAGTCCAGTAAGCCACAAGTCTGTTCAACAACAGAAATTATTACAGTCCATGAGTCGGATCTGACTCGACGGCACTTGGCTTGGCTAGGCTAAGTCCAAATTCAACATGAGAGCTTCCTGGCACAGGAACTTCAGGTCCAAAGGACATGCTCTGCTCTCGATACAGCTGTCTTGGTGGTATCAGGTCCCAAGCTCTCTCTGTTTACTTCTCTCTTTTACATCCCACAAGCTGGTAGCATAAGTCCTGCCTCACCAATACAACTGCTGTCCAGTCTCCCTCATCAACGTCACAAAGGCAGGATTCACAACACATGAGAAAAATGACTCAACACTGCGAATCATGGCCCAGCCAAACTGATGCATGCATTTCTGGGAGACACAAGGCAATCTATGACAATGGCCAATCTTGTAACCTAGGGTTTTGCAGGAGAAATAATGAGAGGCTTCACACCGTTTTCAGTATTTCAAGAGGCCTAAGAGAAAATGCAGTTGGAATACCACTGTGAAGAGAAGCCAACAAATTATAGGTTATATCTGCCCATAGGTAGATTTCTTTTAGGTCCATGTGATACAGATAACTAAATTTATCCAGTGTCTATTTATCAAGCAATTTCTCATACAAATCTAATTGAATTTTCACACCAGTCACCCTTTCACAAATAAATGTGGAGCCCCAGAAAGGTGAAGAGACTCACTGAAGGTTGATACCTTAAAGTAGTATCTGTCTGTAAAGGTGCTCGGTATGCTTGTTGAAGTTAATGACCACCATGGATAGTACCAAGAGTTGTATCCTGTTTGTCTGGCTCCAGATCCAGGCTTCTTCTTCTGTATTAGTTATCATCCCTACTAGGGTCACCTCAGGACAACAAGAGGCTTTGCCTGTCAGCTATCTCTTTTTCAAAAACTATTTATAGAATTAAACATGTAATTACTTAGTAAATGCAGTTTACATCTTTAATCCATGGAGTTCTTGGGCATGAAGGAATAGTCACAGAGATTCTCAGGGCTGGTAGGATTGGAGCATCTAAATGAGGTGGTCACTCAGATCCTATTTAGCGCTGAGATTCTAAAAATCTATGGTTTCTGGTCAAAAGTTGGTCTAGATCAGATGTGTTCTTTTATTTTCAATAGATTCTGATTTCTTTCACCATCTTTTTCTATGGGATTGTGCTCAAGATATATAGGGTTTTAGAAATCAGTGATTGAAACCACAGACGGTTAGTGCAACCTTCAAATGAGTATTACAGCGTATTAAGCAAAATATTTTTACAGTAAAGTGATTTTGTCTTTAATAAAGTGCTTCTTTCTTCAACAGATAAAAGAGATCAGGAAGCTTCTGATGCCAGTGAGTACGGTACTGTGCCTGTGTTTAACGCTGAGGTGTTGGCACCTCTGATTTACTATTTCACGTTACGCTGAAGTTAACTTCACATTGTCTTGCTTTGAAGTACTTTCAGCTTCACTGACAAGATGGATTGAAACTGAATTTCTTGGAACCCATTAACCTAGTCAGCATCAGAAGTCTTTGCTAAAATGACATTACAAAAAACTGATTACTGCCATGATCCAAAAAACACAAAACAACAAATGCTGGAGAGGCTGTGGAGAAATTAGAGCTCTCCCTACACTGTTGGTGGGATTGCAATATGGTGCAACCTTTTTGGAAAGCAATCTGGTGCCTCCTTAAAAAGAAGGAAATAGATATACCATTTGACCCAGTAATTCCACTACTTGGAATATATCCTGCAGAATCAAGGCCATTCACACCAATTGATACATGCACGTGAATGTTTATTGCAGCACAGTCCACAACAGCAAAATGATGGAACCAACCCAGATGCCCAGCAACAGAAGAATGGATAGGTAAACTATGGTATATATACTCAATGGAACACTATGCAAAGATAAAGAACAATGATGGTTTTAGGAAATATCTTACAACCTGGTTTCAACTGCAGGACTACATTGATTGAAAGTAGTCAGCAATAAAAAGATAAACATTGTATGAGACCTCTACAATAAGAACTTAAAAACAGACCCACGCATAGAAAAGACTCTTTGACAGCTGCAAGGGTGGGGAGATAGGGAAGGGTATAGATCAGACAGTTGATAGAAATTTGGTTGGGTGAAATCAGTGACAGCACACACCATAAAGAAGTTCAATTTTGACTGGATTTCAACATAACATGGTTACTCCTCACATCTTAACCCAATATTGAAAAGACGCAGTAGCTGGGGCAGGGGACCAGGGACTGTGCTCTCAGGGGAAATCGAGGCCAATTGGCACAAGTAACATTTCGCTAAGAGAGTCTTCTGCACCCCAAATTGGTGAGTGACATCCGGGGTCTTGAAAGCTGCTAAGCTGCCGTCTGAGGTACACCAAATGGTCCCAGCTCAGCAGGAACGGAAGATCTCCAAGGACCAAAGCGACATCCGGTAAAAAGAACCCAGGAGACAGAGAGATCCACGTGAGCAGGTGACTACATCAACATGTGACTGGAAGAACCAGATGGTGCCCGGCCACCATCGGTTATAATCGTGATGGGGCTCACAAAGTCGAGTCTCACAGGCAACACGAAAGTAAAAACGGGCGCAGTCTGAGATCTCCACTAAAAGACCACAACTGATGGTCCAGGGGTTTCGGGATTCCCCTGGAAGCATGGCCCCTGGCCCTAACACTGCCCCTGTCCATAAATCATAAGGAAGGTCAACCAACTCTTCAGATAGAAATGGATTGGACTTGGTGACACAGAGCAGCCGCGTCATGTATGCACTTTATGTTTCTGTGCAACTATAGGCTATCATCCAGGTGACCTCTTACTGGACACAAGGAGAGGGTGTAGAGGAGAGGATAGGAGACTGATAGGAGGATATGACTTGTACAGAACAGAGAAGAGGAGTGTGATGTCTCTGGGCAGGGAGAGCAGTGGGAGCCGCTCATTGGCAGGTATGCAAATTTATACGGGATTATATATTCTCAATCATAAGAAGAAAGTATATTAAAATAATAAACTGATTGCTAAAATTTGAAAACAGTCTCCTTCTTTGTGCAGAGGGGTAAAGAAAAGGACGAGGATTTTCCTTATATTAAATGAATTGACTTCCATTCGTAAGTTCTCTTTCGAAAACTTAAATCTGAAATACTGCTCTCATGCTAGAAATTACCTTTTGTAGGTAGGGAAAACTGTTCAATTCTAGAGTAGATAAGCAGCTAGATATGACACTAGGGTGGGATAGAGCATGATTTGTTAACTATATTGGTAATGGAAACCCAAACTCACTGCTGCTCAGTCGATTCTGACTCATAGCAACCCTATAGAAAGAGTATAATTACACCACAGAGTTTCCAAAGAGCATCTGGTGGATTTGAACTGCGTACCTACTGGTTAGCAGCCGTATCACTTAACCACTCTGCCAGCAGGGTTTCCACATTGGTAATGAGACACTATTAAATTGTGTGATCTGTTGGAATGTAGATATGATTCCCCTTCCAATATTTAGTATTTTCCTTGTAAATCCCAAATAACAGTATCCTAGAATTTCCTATAAAAGTCACTTTCAAAATATGTACTCTTACTGAATGGAATAGAAACACACATGCAGTTTACACACAGGGGTCTGAGGGAAAAAGGCTGAGTTATCCATCTGGAAAGCAGGTGAAGTCCAGACCTGCAGATTTGCAGATAAAACCAGGACAAAAAGGTAGGATTCTGGGCCAGGAAAATCAGCACCAGCTGATCTAATAGAAACCTGGAAAGACCAAGTGACAATTTTTTGTTTCAAAGAAATTTGAGACTTAACAAGGAAAACAGTAAGAATATTTGCAGTTCTTTCAAAAGCAAGTTTCTGGTCCCTGTACCAGACATCGGTAGCCACTGATGAAACATCTGCTGAAGCAGGAGTCATACACCTTTGCATGCTCTGAATACTCGTGTTTGAGAGATTATAGCTGTGTGAAAGCAAGAGTGCTTGCTTTGGTAAAAATGCTGTGATGGTTAAGAACAGGTGTCAACACAGCTGGGCCATGATTCTCAGTGCTTGTATGTAAGGGATCACCCCACGTTGGGATGTGCTGTGAGTAATCCATCAGTCGAAAGAGAGTTTTCTTGGGTATGTCACCTCCTCCAAACATAAGTGAACATTCTAGGTTCTGCCCACTCTAGATCTTGCAGCTGTCTCTTGTCACTTGACCTCTGGCTCTTGGGCCTTGAGCTAGTAATACCTTACCTGCTTGTCAGAGGATTCTTCAATCTTTACAGCCTGTGAGCAAGAGTACTACTCTCTGACCTACTGATCTTGGGTTTGCCAGCCACAGTGGCTACATGAATCAAGGGTAGCCTTGTGGTCTTGCAGTCTTACCTATCCATCTTGAGACACCAGGATCTTCACAGCCTGTGAACAAGAGCTGTGCTCTCTGACCTGCTGATCTTGAGTTTGCCAGTGCCTGTGGCTATGTGAATCAGAAACCTCTATTCTGATCCATGGACTTTAGACATTCCAGCCTCTACAATCTGGTGAGCTGTACCCTTGATATCAATCTCTTTATATCAAGATTGATATATACACTTCACCAGTTTTCTTCTCTGGGGAACCCAGTCTGAGACAAAGACTCAAAGGTTTGATCTCGTTGATAACAGAAACTCGATTATAGATTTCTGGCCCTTAGCAGACAGCTTTTGGCTCACAGACTGCCCCTAGCACACACTCAAAGAGACTAGACTGATGCCCTCTACAGCTCATTCTTTCTCTACCTCTACTTTCAAGTCCAGTCTCCCTCTAAGTCTCTCATCCCAGTCAATTCTCACTGTTCTAGCCCTTTTTGGAAATGAAAATAAAAGAAGCCATCATAGTTGGGGTCTTCCTGTTTTGTCTTTGTCTTTGAGAACGGGTGCTTATACTGAGAAATTCTAGAAGAATCTAACCCTAAGTAAGATTAAGAAACAGTGGAGTTTTAGGCATTTGTGGACAGTTATTGAGAAGTTCCAAGGACTACGTTTCATTTCTTCATTGCCATTCATTCCTATCCTGCAAACATAGCTGATGCAATGATTATTTAGCATCCAAAAAAGTATTTGAGAACAATATGATTTTAAGCATACACTATGTACACACCTTTGCCTTCTAATTGGTTCTCTGGATCAGACATACATCATCCTCTTTATCCAGTCTCAATCCAGACATATTGATCTACCTTAAAACTACCTTAACAGTTTACTCTTCTAAGACTTATTTCCTTTATATACAAAACGGAGCCTTGTTGGTGCATGGAGCTCACTGCTAGCTGTAAGGTCAGTTGTTCAAATCTACCAGCCACTCTTTGGAAACCCTACGGGGCAGACTTACTCTGTCCGGTAGGGTCACTATGAATTGGAACTGACAAGATGGCAATAGATTTAGGTTTTTACATACAGAATAGACAAAAGTAGGGTGGTACTCAGGAGTCCAGTAACTTATGAATAATATAGGTGAAAAAAATGTTGTTGCATACACATATCCACTGATTGTTTTTGAAGGAATGTAGTCTCCTAATTCTTGAGTCAGAAGTCAGCACACTTCTCATTTTCTAATTTCACCTGTGATTTCTTTTTCTAAACCAGCCAACAGCGAGATGTGTTGCTGACCAGTTCTCTCCTCACTGTGACGATGCTAAGTGGTCTTATGGAATTCCCTCCGGGAGAAAATGGACAGAATATTTCTCTTACCTCAACTACAAGGGTCCAAGGAAGACGTTCATTTGTATGAAAGTGGAAGGAATTACGCCCAGTGATGAAGAGAATGTCCTCTAAGGCAGTTGGGCAAACAAGGCAATTTAGTTTAGGGTAGAGGTTGCAAACATTAGGATCATGAATTTAGGAAACAGCTAGGCTTGAGGTTAAATCAGCCCTCTACTAATTAGCTCTGTGAACTTGAGCAATTCAGTTAGCGCTTATTTCCTCATTGGTAACATGGAATACAAGGTGCCTAAACTTTTGTGAACATGAAATGACTCGCTATTTGTAAAGATCATGGTGAGTTTCCATGGTGTCGTCATTCTTTAATGAATGGGAGCTGTAAAGAAGAAGACCTGAAATTGGCATCATAGCTGGGAATAAATGAGCAAGGAAGATGAGAAGAGGAAATATCAGCAGTGCTGTACTGGGGAGATACTGAGATATGGCCTATTATTTCCCTATAGCTTTTGCATTCATGAAATATCTATGAGTTTGGACCAAACTAAAAACCACATCTACTGCCATCAAGTCAATTCCGACTCAGAGTGATACTATAGGACAGAGTAGAACTACCCCATAGGGTTTCCAAGCCAGTAAATGTTTATAGAAGCAGACTGCCACAACTTTCTCCTACAAAGTGGCCAATGGGTTTGACCCACTAATCTTTCAGTTAGCAGCTGAGCACTTCAACCACTGCTCCACCAGAGCCCCTTTGAATTTGGACAGAACAAAAAAGAAACAAACCCACTGCTGTTGAGTTAATTCCAATTCATAGTGACCCTATAGAAGAGAGCGGAACTGCCCCATAGGGTTTCCAAGGAACACAAGGCAGACTCCAACTGCCAGCCTTTTTGTTAGCTGATGTAGTGCTTAACATGGACCAACCAAACCAAACCCACTGCCGTCAAGTCACATCTGATCCATAGCGACCCTATAGGTCGCTCCATAGAGAGAACTGCTCCATAGAGTTTCCGCCAAAGTTTTGGTTAACAGATATAGCACTTAACCCGCTATGCCACCAGGGTTTCCTGAGTTTGGACACTTCTATTTAAAAAGCTAAGATAAACACTCTTGTGCATGTGTCCATTGGTGTGAGAAGCCCTGATTCTATAGGATATATTCCAGGAATGTACATTTTCACTCAGTCATAATAAAAAAAAGAAAAAAAAAGCTAAGGATATGTAATAAGCATTCTTCATTGTAAATAAATCTGCAAGGACTCTTGTCAGCTGATAGATGTTTCAATTTCTCAGAAGATGTGTTAGCCAAGCCAAGTTCTGTTGAGTTGGATCTGACACATTAGCTTTACACTGTTTCACTGAATGATATTCATTAGAGTTGACTAGTGTATCTCTTCACACAGATGCGTGGGAACAGGTTAACTTATACTTTGTGACTGAAATATTGATCTAGTCCTCACCCCTGGGAAGGGAGATGAGAGACAGGAAAGAAGGCAGCCAGCTACCTCAGTTTACCTAGTGTACGATATAAATATTATAATCCTTTATGTGTACCAGGATGCGGAAATGTTAAGGCTACACTGCCTTTCACAATAGCCAAAGTCAGGTATTGAGGAACGGCAAGCTGCTAATAGGTTTATAGTCTGTGGCTGTGGACTGGAGGAAAACTAAGATTCCTGGCATTTGCCAACCACCAAGTAACTTTGTGTCTCCCATATTCAAGCTCCTCATCAGACATAACGCTATAAAATCTATCTGTCAGGCAGAAAATGAACTGGATGTTCCATGTTGTTGCTGAAAATATATTATTTTTTATTTCTGACATTCTAGAGGCTTGCATTCCCCCTTTGAGCTGAGTTTTCTGCAGGTTTCTTTTCCTTTGCTTGTCGTGTTAGCAAATTTGAAAACAGCTTTCGTTGAAGAATCCCATTCACAGCACTGATCTGTGCAAGGTTTATCTTCTGAAATGGGTCAGTATGAATTAGATAGGGGTGAGAGAAGCTGATAAGAAAATGTACTCAACTGAGGAAAATGGGCTAGCTAAGCAGCTTCAAACCGATTCACTTCAATAAACTACCTCCATGTCAGCGCTGCAGCTGGGACCAACCACTCCTGCTTTCATAAAAAACATAAATATTCAGAAACATAGCAGCATATTGGATAGGATCTATATTTAAAATTCATACTGGGAATGAATAGTTAGATCTTGATATAGAGTGCACTGAGGATGTGGCTTCAAATACATATTATAAACACAGAGAAATTAACAATGTTAAGCTGATTAAGGCTTTGCATTTGCATTGGAAATATGGGATGCACAGTGGAGTTCCTTTTGAAGAAGTTATTGGTTAGAGCAGTTATATAAACTCCTTATAACTCAACAAATCATGTTCAGAGTGGGGAAGACTGGAAATTTAATTTTTCCTCATTATTGGAATATTTTATTAATTTCCCAGATGAAGCTATCTATTCTCTGTAATGGCAGAGGTTATAATTAATTTTCCTACTGATATTATTAGAGGCTGAAAGTTTGACTCTTTGATCAAGTACATAAAGAGCTTTAATGAAAAGCTGAGAAGTCATACATGGCCTTTTACAGCATATAGAACAATGTGGAACGAAGGCGTGACGTTGTTCTATTTGTGTTACAATACTAATGAGAGTTCTTTAAGCAAATTACACTTATTTTTCAGGAAGCTCTAAAAATCACCCAGATGTGCCATCTGTTTTCAGTATAGAAACTTCAGATCCAGGTATAACATGCATTGCCCAATTCCAACAAAACAAGACTTAGAGGCGTCACTCACAGCCCCCTCCACTTCCTCTACCCTAGCTTGACAATCAAGGGCTGCGTTGCCTTCAGTCAACATTTCTACCCACTCTTCTACACATCTCCTGTACCTCTTTCATTCCTCCGTTGTTATTAGCTTCCTCTGACCCTTCTGCTGCTCATAAAAAGAAAAAAAAAAGTGTTCATGTTTATTTGTAATGTGTACTTTGATATTGAAAAAATTAAAATTTCCCTTTCCTCTCCAAGTTGGATACAGGTGTCTCGAGGTCTTGGGACGTGTGGGAAGGGGATATAGCTTGAAGTGCGACACTGTAACTCACTGTTGAATAGAACAAATTGAATTTATCTCCACTTTCTCTCTGGCCAAATGATGCAGGTTTAAGGTGTTTTAAAATCACAAACTCCAAGTGAATAGTTAGCTTTCAAAAGAGTCTTCAGCTTTTGTGAAGTCCATACTGTTGATTTCCCTGAGCAGGCTACCTGCTGAGGTTAGGGGGATGGCATTTTGAGACTCCACCGTCTTTCTTTAGAGAAGGAGTCTCTGTGGTCACCATGGAAAAGGTGACAGCCAGCGTCCCCTAACTGGACCCAGAGCCTGAGCTTTCTGGGCACTGTAACCCAGTTAGTTCATAGTTTCTCTTCACGACCTGTCAATCACAGCTTGTCTTCAACACACCATAGGGCATCCACTCAGATTGATCAGGTGGCTGTTCATACTGACCAGTGACCAGGCAGAAACACTGTTTAAATAATTCCACTAATTACTCCTGCATAAATGAGTGTATGAGATTCTTCTAGTCTATAAGGTCTTCTACTTTATTCTTGGAGGGAAAAACAATACAAAAATAAAAATACAAGTGTTCCAAATGGAAAGCACCGTGAGAGCTGTAGAAAAAAAAAAATCTCAGGAAGACTGAGAGATTGTTTTCAGTTTTAATTTGCAAGGAAGACTTCTCGGAGTATGTGGTGGAGGGCAGATACTAGAGGTGAAGGCAGTGTTTTAGTTACTGTAGAAGAAGATGAAGCCATTGTCAGAGATTTCTCAGAGAAGAAATAATGCCAGCAATGCTCAGAGACAATGAAGAACATAACTTACGGTGTGTAAGTATGGGATGGAAGAGTAATCAGAGAAGATACAATTGGGGCAGGGGACCTTAGATGACTGACTGAGAAGAATTTGATTTTCAAGTGTTTGTGGTGACATGAGTTAAAGGTTCCTGTTGACTGAAGGTTCAGAAAGCCCGTGTAATATCCTTCAGTATGTGAAGAATTTACATCTCTTTTGAGTAAACAACCCAAGTATCTGATTTAACATACTGAAAGGAATCTAAAACCAAATTAAATACAGTGCCGTGCAGCTAATTCTGACTCACAGTGAATCTATAGGGTGGATTTAAACTGCCCCATTGGGTTTCCAAAGAAGTGCTGGTGGATTAAAAATGCTGACCTTTGGTTTGCAGCCAGTTTCTGAACGGCTGTACCAGCAGAGCTCCTTCCTGAGAGTGAGAGAAGGTAGTTTTTTTTTTCTTTGTGAGGGTTAAGACCAGACCACATTTGGAGAAGCATTGGGGGATGCATCTACACACACAAGTTTGTGTTACAGCTTGACTGAGTTGCTAACCAGGGGTTGGAACACAGGAAAAGACGTTCAACTGAGAGTGTGGAACAAGGGATCCTGTTCCATGCTGCGTATCCAGGGACAAATCATCGACATTTGTTGGGCTTCAAATTCTATCTTATAAAACGAGATTGTTAAACTATATGTCATCTCCATTAGGCTAAAATTTCTGATGTTAATTAAACATAGTCATCAGTTTCAGCAAACACATAACCACATCAACATGCAACCAGAAGAACCAGATGATGCCTGGCCACCTCTAGTGACAGCCGTGATGGGGTCCACAAAGTCGAGTCCCAGTGACAATATGAGACTAAGAAGGGGTGCACCCTGAGAACTCCACTAAAAGATGACAATTAGTGGTCCAAAGGCCTGGGAGCATGGCCACTAGACCTGATGCTGCCCTGATCATAAATCATTACTGAGGTCCACTCCTAGAACAGGAATGGATTGGACTTGGTGACACAGAGTGACCGTATCATGAGTGTATTTTATGGTTCTGTGCATCTATAGGATGTCATCCTACCAGTCTCTTACTAGAGGGGAGTGGAGAGGATGGAGAAAAGGGGACAGGAGACTGTTAAGAGGATATGACTTGTATAGAACAGAAGGGAGGACTGTGCTGTCACCAGGTAAGGAGAGCAGTAGGAGCTGCACATCAGCGGGCATGCAAATTTAAACCAGACTGTACACTTTCACTCAATCACAATAAATAAACAAAAATAAATTTTAAAAACTTAACTAAAATTATGGAGATGAATTTACCTGTATTTAAATTTAACTATTATTCATTCAATCTCTAACTTCTTTTTTTTTTTTTTTTTTTGCAAGGCATACTATTTACCAGACAGAAACTCTTGTGGCAAAGTGGCTAAGTGCTATGGCTGCCAACTACAAGGTCAGCAGTTCAAATCCACCAAGAACTCCTTGGAAACCTTATGGGGCAGTTCTACTTTGTCCATAGAGTTGCCGTGAGTCAGAACCAACTCAATGGCAGTGGATTTGGGGTTTTATCTACCAGAGTGCAAGGCATGAAATAGACAAACTATTTAAATACATTTCCTGCCTTCTGCTTCCTGGACAGAAGTGTGTATGCAGAAAAGCATATTAAAGCCCCCACAGGGGTTATGATGATGTTATGGGAAGGTTACTGTCTTAGGCTGGGTTTTCTAGGGAAGCAAAACCAGTAACACGTGTAGGTACAAGGAAAGATTTATAATATAGATAGATAGATAGATGATAGAGAGAGAGAGAGAGAGAGAGACAGATACAGAGATAGATAGATGATAGATAGAGAGATAGATAGATAGATAGATAGATAGATAGATAGATAGATAGATAGATAGATAGATAGATAGATAGATAGATAGATAGATAGATAGATAGATAGATAGATAGATAGATAGATAGATAGATAGATAGATAGATAGATAGATAGATAGATAGATAGATAGATAGATAGATAGATAGATAGATAGATAGATAGATAGATAGATAGATAGATAGATAGATAGATAGATAGATAGATAGATAGATAGATAGATAGATAGATAGATAGATAGATAGATAGATAGATAGATAGATAGATAGATAGATAGATAGATAGATAGATAGATAGATAGATAGATAGATAGATAGATAGATAGATAGATAGATAGATAGATAGATAGATAGATAGATAGATAGATAGATAGATAGATAGATAGATAGATAGATAGATAGATAGATGGTAGATAGATAGATAGATAGATGATAGATAGAGAGAGAGAGACAGACAGACAGACAGACACAGACAGACACAGACAGACAGACAGACAGACAGAAAGACAGATAGATACAGACACAGATACAGATACAGAAAACAGCTCACGTAATCACAGAAGCTGAATGTCCCAAGTCCTGGCACAAGCCTCACGTGGCCATGGAAGCTGAGGAACCCAAAGTCAGCAGGTCAGAGACCAGAGTTCTAGATCACCGGCTGTGTAGGAGAGTTGATCCCAAGCTGGTGGCAAGACGAAGCAACAGAGGCTAGCGAAACCAGGATCGGCAGGTCGGGGAGCAGGACTCTCAAGTGCTGACTGTAAGGATCTATGAGTCCAACAGCTGCTAGCTCAAGTCCTAGAAACCGGAAGAAGAGAGCAGGAGCTCCTGGCTACGTGAGTAGACCAGCAGTGGTAGTGAAGGTCGGGAGATGAGAGCTGAGGGGCGGGGAGCCCCCACAAACCCTGCCCTGCCACTTAATACAGCAGCCAAATATGAAGTAGCCAAGTTGACATAATCCTGACCACCACAGTTACCAAGAAGAGCAAGTAGCAGTGGTCATTTTCATGTTTTCCACCTTTTTGTGGAAATTCTCTAAGTAGCTTTCTTTTAGAAAAATGATGTCTTGCAGAGAAAGGCTGCTACTGAGAGAGAGGGGTGTTGGTCGTGTTAATGACTGAACAGCAGCAAATGCAGCTCAAAAATATTTCAGTTAAATGTAGCTAGTGATTTCTCGCACCTCCGAATTTCTGATGACTTGTCATCTTCCCAGCTCTCTATGTACAAGTTAAAATACTACATCACATATCTGCAAATATGTAACCCCCATATCAGGCATTTTGCTGACTTTTTCCTTTTGGACAGGCTGTATTTAAACACTATCTGAAGATGTGCACATTCATAAAATTCTGTTCTCAGTCAATGCTTAAGAGTCAACCAAAGTTGCCTTTTTTTGTTGATTTTAGCTTGCTATGTTTGCACCTTTAATTTAACATCAGTAGGACATCTGCCAAACTAATAGAGGCAGTCTTCTATGCACTGGAAAACCCAATTAGGACTTGTTCTGAGTTTGATTATCAGTTGGAAACATGCATACAGAAATATTCATTAGAGACCTACCGAGAGTTGTGATAAAACCACAGAAGGCTAAATTATAGAGTCGCTGTCACTCACCACTGCCAGTTTCACATATGCTTGATAAAGGACAAGAAACCAAAGAGCCTCAGTGTCATTTGGTGCCCACTGGAACCACACTCTATTATGATAGGTATTGTTCCTGCTCTCGTTAGGATGTTAGTGAGCATTTCAGGACATGATATTGCAGACAACCGATAAACCACAACACTGACTGCAGCCCACACTGGGCTGTGTTCATTTGCATCTCCAGCATAGGCATGATTTAAGCTTTATTTATGGACTTCAGAGACATATGCTGCATGGAGACAGTGGGGATCCCTGTGTGCTCTACTTGGTGAAGCACCCGGAGTCTAATGTCTCTCACTCTTCTGTCGTACTCTTTTCAATTCTCACCGTGAGGTTCTCCTATAGATTAATCTGTTATTAGTTATCAATTTCAGACTTGATTAGATTTGTTACAGTAGCCATGCCAAGCCAGCCAGGTGCTAATGAGATATTCTAATATAACCTAGAGAAATTCTGGCATGGGATACTTCTAGCACATAGGGATGCAGAACAGGAAGAATTGTGGGAGCGTAGAGAATGGAATTTGAAAACAATTGAGTGAATGCCAAGTGCACTGGATAGTGAAGGGCCAATGTAAGAAGCCTGAGGGAATGCAAGGTATTGAAAAGGACATGAGGAAGCAAGGGTTGATAAGCAGTTTATAAGTCCTTCCCTTCCTCCATTTGATCTAGATTTTGTGATAACTGCGTATGCTTTTCTAGAATACAATGAGTGGGTGGATTAAATCATTTCCTAAGAGTTAGTAGAATTTGAGTAACTCAGCTAACTAATTTCATTGGGCAATTTGCTGCAAAGACTTCTGGCTGTGTTACAAAGAGAAGATGTCACGTTGAGCTCTAAATTGAGCCTGACCCAAGCCATGGTATATTCAATTGCTTCATGAATGTGAAAGCTGAACAAAACATAAAGACCAAAGAACTGATGTCTTTGAATCGTGGTGTTCTTGAAGACTATTGAGTATACTGGACTGTGAAAAGGATGAACAAACCTGTCTCAGAGGATGTACAACCAGAATGTTCTTTGGTGGCAAGAATGATGAGATATTGTCTCAAGTGCTTTAGATGTGTTACCAGGAGGGTCCAGGCCCTGGAGCAGGACATCATGCTTCATAAAGTGGAAAGTTAGCACAAAAGAAGACCGTCAACAAGATGGACTGGCACAGTGGCCTCAACAAAGGGCTCAGACATATTAACGGTTATGAGGATGGTGCTGGACTGGGCAATGTTTAGCTATATCTTTTTTTGGATTATCTTCTAAAATACCATGCTTATAAAGTCACCTGAGTATTAGTGAAATATTTCTCAGTTGTCTTTGCTGTTAGTCTGGCTCACAGGCAAACCTGAATGTGACCCATCGGCAAGAACCCCTTGAGTGTCATCGGAGAGGGCTAAGTCTTCCTTGTTGTGGTTGTATCATCAACTAACAAGATCAAAGTCTTTTGAGTAGTTCGTTTGAAAAGCATTTGGGTAATTAGACTCCAATGGTTTCAGTATGTCTACTATTTCAAACATTAAACACATTTTCAAAATGAAAGACAAGGAAATATGTTTTCATGTTGATTGCTATATTAAACAATTGCCATAACCTGTATTGACTAGCCAAGCATCAACTAAGAAATCAAATTAAAGAGCACAATCTTCTATACAGAACAGCCATGTGTCTTAAAATAATTAAACTCTTCTGGGGGAAAAAAATAAAAGGAAATGATAGAATTTGTATTTTCTGAAGAAAGTATGTCTGTGTCTACTGATTAGTGTAACATTTCCCATGTGGTAAGTATGCATAAACTGGTGACTTATGTTGGTTGCTGTGTTAAACAAACAAGGAAGGAAGACTTGAAACTAACCTTAAGCAGGATAAGAAACACTGTTTGGTCCTTATCAGGTGTTTGAGGAGCAGTCTGGATGTCTAGATCTACTGCAAAAGACCTGTTTGAAATGTTATAAAGCAGTGATGTCACTTTAAACACTAAAGCGTGTCTGACCCAAGCCATAGTGTTTTTTCAATAGCCTAACAGGAAATCAAAAGTTGGACAATGAATAAGAAAACCAGAGTAAGAATTGGTATGTTTGATTTATGGTGTTGGCAAAGAATATTGAATATATCATGGACTGCCAGAAGAGTAAACGAATCTGTGTTGGAAGACATACAGCAAGACTATTTCTTAGAAGCAAGAATGGCAAGACTTTATCTCATGAACTTGGACGTGTTGTGAGGAAGGACCAGTCTCTCAAGAAAGACATCATGCTTGGTAAAGCACAGGGTCAGTCAAAAAGAGGAAGATTCTCAACAAGATTGGTTGACACAGTGGGCTTAAGCATAACGATGATGATGAGCGTGGCCCAGGATTCAACAGTGTTTGATTCTGTTGTACACAGAGTTGCTAAGAGTTGGAACCTACTTGATGGTACCTAACAGCAACTAGATGTCTTCGAGATGCTTCTAATGGTGGGGCCTTGTGGCTTCTGCTTCAAAGAGTAGGCTTGGAACTTTAAGAGAATTCTCTAAACTTGTAGGAGAATCCAAAATAAAGTTGAATAAACTGTATTTATTGTATTGACACAATTTCATATTATTCTGTTAGGCTGTTACCATTTTGCTTGCTTTAAATAGAAAAATCTCAGCTAGTGTTCCACCTGATACTAGATGGCAATTGAGGAATAACATGTGAGTCCTTTCTTTGTCTAGAGTGGTGGCTTTCCATTGAGAAAAAGGGAGCATTTGGCAATGAGGACAGTTCTGCTTTCCACACATCGGTGGCGGGTGCTACTGGCCTCGGGTAGATAGACTACAGATGCTGTTAAACATTCTACGCTGTTCATTGCAGCCTACACAATAAAGAATTACCCAGCCCCAAAGGCCAACAGTGTTGAGTCTGAGAAAGCCCAGTAGAGACTACTTAATGAAGAACAGCATTTGCTAAAGTTAGCTTGGTCTTGGTGGTGACAGTGACATTTAACAAGTGATCCTCAAGGATAAAGTGAATTTCAGGAGATAAGAGGAGTATAGGCATTTCTTGCATGAATATTTTTCCTCACTGCTGTTATTGTAAAATGTGTCTTTAGGGTGGTGATGAGATTTATCTTATAAGGTATGCATTCTTTCAACAACAGTTTGGATATGTAGATATCTTGAGTCTGGTTATTAACAGGCCTCTGACAAGTTTATTCCATTATTGGACAGATGGAAACTAAATTTTTATTGAGACTTAGGGAGGATATATTGAAAACTGCTCTGTGCCAGCACCTCTGCTAAGTACTTTATGTATGATTTCATATAAACCTGACCAGTCTTTCAAATAAGTAATTCTTCTTATTTCTTTCTTTCTTTTTTTTTAAGAGGAGGAAATGAGGACTGTGATTAATTTTTCAAGGTTTTAAGCTAGTGTGTATGAATTGGAGACCTTTCTGTCTCCACTCGCTAGTTTTCCATCATAATCCCACAGTTATTCTCATTGCATTCATCATTAGTTCTGGTCTTGTCCTTGAAACCCCACAGAAGACCCATCCTCCCTTCTTTCTCTGGCATTCTTTGAGGACAGCAATTACCTTAACCTTCTCAAGGTTGAACGCTCCTAGTTTCTCTACAAATTATTCCTATAATAAGAGTGCATCTCCTCATGCAGTCTGGTTATTCCGCTGTGAAGCTCTCGTTTGACCATGACCTTGGTATAATGGCAGAGAAGATGGGTTTCTAGACTCTCCTCCAGTCAGGGTAAGAAATCCAGTGGGAATACCATGGTCCTAGATGAAGAACTACTGTACTAGTTACTGCAGACTGATTCCGGAAGTTTTAAGCCTTGTCATAAATGTTACTGCTGATCTTTTGATCACCTGAAACATTTAAGTGAGGCTTATATACATACATACATATATATATAAATATACACACATATATATGGGTATGTGCATATGTGTGTATATATACACACACATGCATATACATACACACACATTTGTATATATATGTGATAATAAGCATATACACACATATATACATTTGTATATATGAGACCCAGAGGCAAATTGGTTAAACATTTGGCTGTTAACTCAAAAGTCGGCAATTCAAATCCACAGACTACTGCTTAGAAATCCTATGGCGTTGTTCTGTTCTTTCCTATTTTGCCCTGTAGGAGTTGCTACGAGTCAGAATCAACTCCGCTGCAATGGATTTGAAGATACACACAGATACACACACAAAGCGCATAACATAAATTAAAATATATATACAGCAGTAATATAGCATTACATTGGATTTGTTTTCTGTGTAAAATAATATTAACTTTTAAGAATACAGATACAGTTACCTATCCAAACATGGCTCTAGGTTGAGAGTATGACCCAGTAAACGCACAGAAACCTGGAAAAAGTTTGTTTGTTAAATGTTGGAAATGTAGTTGATGAAGCATAAGTTATATGAACCTGTACCTTTCTTTTCTACATCATAATTTCATCTCTTATTATTTTTTTGTTTGTCAGAAAATATACTTATTTTGATTTTATGGGTTGCGTATATTAGAAGACTACAATACGTCTGTATATTATGAAGCTATGGACAAATACATGTATACATATGCAAGTGCATATGTAAGTATATATGTAAGTATATGCAAGTACATATGTAAGTATATACACATGTATATAGATAGAGATAAAGATATATATATCTTTATATATGTGTACATATGAAACTTATGAAAACCCTGTTTAGAGTGGAACTAATTAATTCAAAATATGTCTACTAAACACATATTATGAAATGGACCAGGCACTGTTCTGAAGATTCACCAATAATATGCAGTTTTAACACAAAAGAATTTCATCGAAGCCTCTATATGGAGCATTCTGAGATGGAGACGTTCACAGGGGACTCAAAGAGTACGTGTGACACTTGTCTGACCAAGTCAAAAGACAGCAGATCAATTAGGAATGCCATTTGGAACCTGATGTTGGAACCCAGTTGTAAAGAATGAATAAGAATTAAACCACATAGAGATACAAGAGTGAAGAGTAATCAACTGCGCAAAGGCACACAGGAAGTCAGGAGCGCGTCGGGCTGTGGGACCTGAAGAACTGACTAAAAAATATCTTGCAGGGATGTGGAGATGCTGAGCTAATGTTGCTGCTGCTGCTGCTGCTGCTGCTACTACTACTAAAGATAATGACAGTGATAATAATAGCCGGCACTGAACACTTATTATGTGTCAGGCATTCATTACCATATTTAATCAGTGCCCTTTACCACTCAGTGAGATAGGTGGAATTATTATCCAGGGTATTCAAGGAGAAAACCAAGACTTAATAGGAGAGTAGGTAATTTGTTCAAGGTCAGGTAGTTTATAAATGTTAGGATGACTCCCTGGTCCCTCCACTGCCCACTTAGCTCGTGTTTATCTTTCACATTTGGAGTTAGATGCTATCTGTACTGGGAAACTTTCTGTGGACTAGCAGAACATGTTAGGTGCTCTGACTATGCGCTCTCAGAGTACCCTGCATCCTGTGGACTCTCAAAGTCTTCCATGCCCTGTGCTGTACATAGGATGGAACTCGTCTCTGTCCTAAGTGTCTGCTTCCTAATCTGGTTTTCTTCCCATGCTGCAATTCCCCAAAGAAAGAAACTCTGTCTTGCTCTCTAGTGATTCAACGTATTTGATGCAAAGGTAGCATTTAACACATTTAACATAGAGTTGAGACAATAAATGAATAAGTGAGTGAGTCCTATTGCCATAGGTAAGGGGAAGGCTAGCACTGTGTAGCTGTAACATAGCATTTTCATTAATGGAATAAGTTGAGGAAGAAGAGAGAGATCAGGTCAAAAATCATTCCTATATTAAGTCATTCTGTCATATACCAAATGCCATGGGGAGTTACTGAATGATGGTAGACAAGAAAGAAAGGAGGAAACAATCAGGTCTGTGCTGTAGAAAGATCACTCACGTTGTGCACAGATGGATTGGAAGAGGGGAGATGTCAGAGAAACTGAATAGGAAAACACAACAATGAAAAGATAAGAGGAAAAAGCAAATGAACAAACGACTCACTACTGTCTAGCCAATTCCAACTCATAGTGACCCTATAGCTCAAAGCAGAGCTAGCTCATAGGGTTTCTAAGGCTATAAATCTTTACAGAAGCAGATGGCTATCATATCTTCTTCCTGTGGGTCAGCTGGTGGGTTCGAACACCCAACCATTTGATTAGCAGCTGAGTGCGTAACCAGTGCACCACCAAGGCTCCTATGAGAAAAAAAGGAGGTTCTGAATTAAGAAACTGGTGACGGGGAAATAAATACGTGAGGCCATATTCAGAAGACATGTGAGTAATAAAGTGATCAGCATGACTATTCAGGGAGAGGAAAGTAAAAGGGATGTAGAAAACTGTGAAGTTTCTGAGATAGAAGACAGAGAGCCTGTAGGAGTCATTCATTAAACAGGAAAATAAAGGGAACGATCATATTAATTGCCTATACCAAGAATCATTGGTCCATATTCAACTGTTTCAGGAAGCAGCGTATGATCAGGTACTGACAGTATTGAAGAAAGAAGTCCAAGCTGCCTGGAAGGTATTGTCAAAAAACAAGGCTTCAGGAATTGGTGAAGGATCAGTTGATATGTTTCAGCACAAGAAGCACTCACTCATTTATTCCAAGAAATCTGGAAGAAGCGACCTGATCAACTGACTGGGGAAAACCAAAAACCTGTATTGGTGCTTATTTCAAAAGTTCAAGGGATTCAGAAGAGGAGATGGAATGAGGGATATCGTTCCTGATGTCAGATGGATCTTGACTGAAAGTAGACAATACCAGAAAGATGCGTCTCTGTATTTTCTTGACTAGGCAAAGGCATCTGACCATGTGGGTCATAATGAAGTACAGATAACATTGTGAAGAATGGAAATTTCGGGCCACTTAACTGTGCTCGTGTGGAATCTGTACATAGGCTAAGAGGCAATTGAACCAACGGAACAAAGGGACACTATATAGTTTAAAACTGGGAACGGTGTGTTTCAGGGCTGTATTATTTCACTGTATTTATTAAATCAGTATGCTGAGCAAATTTTTGGACTAGAAAAAGAAGTACATGACATTAGGACTGCGGGAAGGTGAATTACCAACATACAATGTGTGGATGACACAATCTTACTTGCTGAGGATGAAGACAACTGAAAATGCTTACTGAAAGTCAAAGACCACAGCCTTCAGGATGATTATACCTCAGTTAAACCTGTTGCCGTTCAGGCAATTCTGACTCACAGCAACCCTATAGGATGTAGTAGAACTGCCCCTTAGGGGCTCCACGCAGCTTCTGATAAATTCGAACGGTCAGCCTCAGCTGTCATCCAGGGCTCCCCTTCAATATAAAGAAAACAAAAATCCTCACGACTGGACCAATAAGCAATATTAAAGTATATGGAGAAAATTTTTAAGCTGTCGAGGGTTTCATTTCACTTAGAACCGTAAACAACACCACGGAAGCAGCAGTCAAGAGATGACAGGAAGGATTACATTGGGCCAATCTGCAACAAAAGAACTCTTTAAAATATTTAAAAGTAAAGACATCACCTTGAGGACCAAGTTGTCCCTGACCCAAGCCGTGGTAATTTCAGCTGTCTCATGTGCATGTGACAGCAGGACAATGCACAAGGAAGGCTGGAGAAGAATTGATGCCTTTGAATTAGGGTGCTGACTAAGAATCCTGACTAGACCATGGGCTGCTAGAATGGTCGAATCTGTTTCTAGAAAAGTACAGTCAATGCTCTTTGGAAAAAAGGCTGGCAAGACTTCAACTCACTTACCTCGGCTCTGTTATCAGTAGGGAAGAGTCCTTGGAGAAGGGCATTCTACTTGGTACAGGAAACAATCAGGGAAAAGGAGGAAGATCCTCAGTGGGATGGGCTAAAACAGAGGCCAAAACCGTAAGCTAAGGAAAGCGACAGGAGTGAGGATAGAACATGACTGCGCAGGTGTTTCGTTCTGTAGTGTGGACAGTCGCTGTGAAACAGTCACCTGAATATCACATGACAGCATGCCATAAGCCTCGCTTGGGAAGTCATATTTTCTTTATTACTCAAAATTTCATAAATGAAACTCATATATATGTTTCATGCCAATTCATCCTAGAAGACAGGAGATGGACTAGCTCCTATGAGCTCTCTTAAACCTACAATACCACAGTCAATGACCACAGAAAAGCAAAGCATTAGGGCAAGATACAGAAATCTTAAACTACACATGCATTAAGATACTTAAAAAATAACCCCTTATGTGAGACAGTGAAAAAGAAAGTCGAGCTTGGGAATCATCCACAACTGCTTCTGTTGTTAAAATCTCGATTATACGCAGGGAAATTGTTTAGAATACAAACAGCTACCACTTCATCTCCTGTATTCAAGAGGCTCAATTGTTTGTCACTTAAAATATGTGTAAATGCCTTGAATAACCCCCAAATGTATAATAAGTGTTGTTGTTGTGTGTCATTGACTTCATTCTGACTCATAGCAACCCGATGGGACCTAACAGGAGTGTTCAATAGGGTTTTCTAGGCTGTAATATCTACAGGAGCAGGTCACCAAGTTTTTTCACCCCACGGAGTGTCTGGTGGCTTGGAATAGTTGGCAACCCACCACAGCATTCCTTCCGTAATAACTGGGAGATCTGAAAAAAAAACTATCACATGAGATTGAATATAAGAGAAAGAAAATGTATCAAACCTATGCCTTAAAAATATCAACATGCTGTATAGGAAGTCTGACAATTAAGTTCACGAGCTTAGTTGTTCTAAGTGCTATATAACTCATTGCTGAATATCCCTATGGTCCTCTTCGAAGTATTTCCCTTGGGAAACTATAGTGGCTCACTGATGCCAGTGTCTAGTTCATCCTTCAAAGCAATTTTGGAACTCTTTCTGGAATGGCCATTGTGCACAGTGGTGCAGTGGCAAGTTTGCAAATTTAATTGTATAGTTGTCTATGACAAAGTTTTAGCCAGTAAACAAATAACTGTAATTTGAAACCCCGACTACTCTCCTGATCTGGCCCCCAGTGACTTTTTGTTTACCCGAAGACAAAGGAAATATTGAAAGAAAGACATTTTGATGACATTCAAAACATGAAGGGTAGTAGGATGACAGCTCTGATGGCCATTCCAGAAAAAGAGTTCCAAAATTGCTTTGTGGAGTAGACTAGGCTCTGGCATGAGTGCATAGCT
Source organism: Heterohyrax brucei (assembly GCA_028571685.1). Lineage (NCBI taxonomy): Eukaryota > Metazoa > Chordata > Mammalia > Hyracoidea > Procaviidae > Heterohyrax > Heterohyrax brucei. The sequence goes on along the minus strand of CM053164.1, from coordinate 13,137,733 downwards.
TCACAAGGGGAATACTTTGAAAGTGACTGTAGTGATATTCAGCAGTGAGTTATGTAGCACCTTTTCTAGGCTGAGTTCATGAACTGAATCGGCAGTCCTCATACAAACACTGAGAAATTGAGGATATTTAGCTCGATGCAAAGAAGACTCATGAATGAACAATCATTATCGGCAAATAATAATTTTGAGTAAAGGTTAGAACTGTGTAAACTGGTCATGAATTCTGGTAACCATATTTAACAGGAGGAAGAACTTTTTGAAACTGCTTTAGAAAGTGGCAAGCATTTTAGCAGAGGCTGTGCAACATTTGGTGACATTCTAGAAAGGACTGGGACGTTAAATCAGAAGAGGCTAAATGGAATTTCCTTTCAGAAACTTAACAACCCTGCTGTTCCAATATTCTGTTAATCATGCAGAAAGTAAGTGGATTAGACTGAAATCAGAGAGATTTTTGTAATTTATATATGGAAGTTATAGATGGAATTTCAGTGGAGAATTTAAATGCATTCTCTGTAGGTACATTTGCTGTCGGGGACGTTTTTAGTCACTTAACAATGAGATGGTTAACCTGTGCTCCTTGAAGCATTCAGGGTGATGGGAAATGTTTGAAACACAGTTTTTTTTTGTTGCTGTCCTACTTCAAAATGGACAACAGAGAATTTATTTGAAGGGGAACGTCTTAATCAATTAATTTTGGAATTAAACATGAGTAGGATTTTTAAAGCTCCAGTCTGAAATGGGAAGGAAGCCAGTGCCCAACACAAAAAAAGGAATTTATGAGCTTTTCTTCCCCATAGAAACACTGCTGGCATAGTGGATAAGTGCTGTAGTTGCTCACCAAAAGGTTGCCAGTTTGAATCCACCAGGCGCTCCTTGGAAACTCCATGGGGCAGTTCTTCCCGGTCCTCTAGGCTCACTATGAGTTGGAATCATCCCGAAGGCAGTGAGTTTGGTCTGCTCCTTTGGTTTTGCACAGCTTGTATCCCCTGAGTATGGAGAAGACTCTGGATCAAGAATGCACGATTCCTGCTCTAATGACTCTTCTGTCTCTTCATGGACTTTGCCAGTTTTCTAGATTATATAACATTTCAAGGCCATCAGCTGTCCCACATCTAAGAAATAAAGATATACTAATCAGCGCCTTCATAGTTTTGAACGCTGTCAGTTCTGTAGAGGCTGAAGTGTCATCATTATGGCGAATGCTGTGTCACCAGTTTTGAAATACCAGCAGGCTCACTCATGGTGTAGAGCTTACAGCGGAGTTTCTTGACTAAGACAGACTAGGGAACAAGGGCCTGGCTAACTACTGCCAAAAAGTAGTTGTTGATAACCTTTTAGGTCATAACAGAATGTTGTCTGACTCACTAGTTTGAGATACATCAACAGGATGTGTCTACTAATCACTAGAGTACGTCATTTTTGGTGAAGTGGAGAGCCAAGGAGGGTACCTGAGACCTTGGTGAAATGGTTTGATGCAACAGCTGCAGTGATGGACTTGAACATGCTGCTGGTCCTGAGGACGATGCAGATGCTAGCTCTGTTTTTTTTTGTTGTTGTCAGAAGCAGCTCACACCACCTTCGGAGAGCCTTCATGCAGTTGGAGCCAGTTGACTTTGCCATGGCTTTCCAAGTGAGTCAGCAGAGATTTTGCTTTAACAAATCAGCCACAAAGAGATTGCATTATATTTTAACAAGAAGGCGACCTCCATAAACTACGACATCTTTACCAACCTCAAATGTTTCTAGAAAATCTGTGGCTAAGTTCTATCTTGTGGTTGAATACTATGGCCGCAGGCAGGATTACTCTTGAAAGGGGAAACACTGGATATAGCAGGTTTCTGTGTGTAGCTGCCTCTGTTGTGGTGACATCAGTCTGATAGCTTCTGCCCTTACCCTGTGAGTGTAAGTCAGGAAAACTCCTCCAGTACTCATCTGATTGTCCTTTGAGCAGCCCCTCAGGGATAGCACCCCCTTTCCACATTAGCCGTGATATGTTTGTGTTATACTTCCACTTGATCTCACCCCTTGTTCTAGTATCTTCTTATGTGTGTTTATGCTACTTCAATCTTGGCCGTATCTTCTCTGTCATGATTCTCAATATCTGAGTTGCCATTTATTGTTTAAAAACATTCTGTTTTTTGAGGGACAATATCAATATTTAAATATGCAACATGGGAGGAAGAGTGCATTGACCGTAGATATATAAGTTTATAATAGCAATTTCCAAATTGCTCTTTGAAGAGACTATCTCAACATAGCACAAGTTGGCTAAGTAAGAAGGGAGTAAGGGACTTCAGTTCCATTTTTTATGGCAGCTGCTCTGCTTTAATCTGTTTTGTACTCTGGGGTTATATCCAATAGTTCGTTGTAAAGGAAAATTTTTTTACCAAAAGACAAAATTGAAGGTGATTTTATTGTTGTTGTTGTTAGATTAGCCAGTACTTGAATAATTGCATCCTGTAGCTATAAATGGTTTGTAACCCACTCATAGCTTCTCAGGATAAAATGGGAAAACTGATGTTTAGAGAAGAGAGAGACTTGTGTCCTGTGTTGAATAAATGACAGAGCCGAGAGCAGTAAACCTGCCCTCTTGTTTCAAATTGGCTGAGTTTACTCATTCCAAATTGGTTGGGTTTACTCATTCTAGATTGGCTAGGTTTCATTAGGCTTCTATCAAACCCTTGCTTGATTTTAGATGTTGAGTCCTGCAGATGAGTAACCCTTCAGCTTTGACTTAAGTGCACGTCCATCCCTATGGGACAGAAAATATGTGAACAAGTCATTATGATGTGTTGTGATTAGTACAGTCAAAGAAGTATATTCTGTGTCCCATGGAAGGGCAAGAACAGATATGACTCAGTAGAGGTAAGGCCTGGAGGTAGGTAGAGAAAGTTTTCTGGAAGTCAAGAATTGTTAGCTGGAACTTTAAAGATTTAACCAGGCAACCAACGAGTTAAAAAACAAACCAAACCCATCATCACTGAGTCGATTCTAACTCATAGCAACCCTACAGGACAGAGTACAATTGCCCCCATAGAGTTTCCAAGGAGTACCTGGTGGATTTGAACTACTGACCTTTGGGTTAGCAGTTGTAGCCCTTAACTACCATACTACCAGGGTTTCCACCAATAAGTCGGTAACAACGTATGTGAGTTAAGCTGGGAATGAGGGAAGAGAAAAGCATACTCCTGGAAGAGGGAACAGTAATATTACTAAGTAAACACTTTTAATACGAAATCGTTTTTAATTTTTAATTAAATTCTTCTTTTGTGTTAAATTATATTGTTTTTTGATTTTTTAACATCCAACTTACATGAATTTGTTTTTCTTTGATTACTATAGTGGAAGAAGAATAATGTGAAGTGGATTTGATCAGTTTGACCAGCCCTAAATGAATTATGGCTGCTGGCTTAAAGGCTGGTAGTTCAAAAACCCACTGGCCGCTCCTTGGAAGTCCTATAGAGTCTCTGTGACTCAGAATCAGCTCAAAAGCCATCGATTTGACTTTGGATCTGGTAAATGAATCGTCAGTGTGGTAATACAACTACAGTGACTGCCAGCAATCTTTGGGAAGCAAAATTTACCTACAGGGAAAAGACCATGAATACTGGAATATCTTAAGAAAAACTAAGCAATAGTAATAACTAGAAAATCACTTTTCTCTGCTCTTCATTTTATCATATACATAAATAACAGAACCTTAATAGGCAATTTTTCTCATCAATAATTTGCAGAACACTGAAAATCCATATAACATTATGAAAAGGGAAACATTGAAAAATTTGGGGCAAAGATTCAAAATGAACTCAGATAATTACAGAACTGACATCATTGCCTGATGTATTTTACGGTAATTAACATCTATGTCAAAACCCAACTCACATACAAATCAAATAGGCCAAGAAGAAAAGACTATTTTTGACTCAGGTTATTCTCTCCTAATTCTCTTAATATAAAATTTACTTTCTGTTCCATATTTACACACTGTACAACATTCTCAGTATTTCCCATCAGTGATTTTTTCATCACAATTTGCTTTTCCAAGAAGCTGATGTAGTGCAATTTAGATATATCTACTTTCCATAGACTTTAGTCATCAATATACTATTTTATTTTAATGTAATTAACATGTATTGATCATTTCTTATGGCACCGTACCAAACCTCAAAATGCTCACAGTTTACAATAACAGCCACGCATTTTCTTGCAGAAGGCTCTGCTGTGGCTCTGCTTACTGTACGTGCTTGGGATTGGCTGGCCCTGGTTCCAGGATGTGAGTTGAGTTCCAGTCTGCTACACATTCCCATATACTTCTTGGACAAGCAACCACATGGGACATAATCCTGTAACAGCAAAGCTCAGGCTTGTAAGTGAACAAGCCAAGCCAATCATACACATTTCAACTTCAATTCAAAAAACATCTGCTAACATTGCATAGACTACTGTTGGAAATAAATGGGCTGTAGAAACACATTCCAGCAATCTAACACAATGCTAGGCCATGTGACCCTCAAAGGCTATGATAAAATGAATACTAATCCAACCTACCAAAAACAGTATCCGCACAAGCCATCCTGGAGTTGTCTTTGCTGGATTACAACTACAATTACTAAGACATATGTGATGCAGCCTCTGATTCTAATATTTGTTTGCTAGAAAGCCTACAAATACACCACTGTGCATCATACTTTTACTAAAAGTTCAGTAGAGTTATAGAAAACTCAATCCATTGTATTTCTGAGCACTGGTTTCCTTTGTAGACTAATGAAACTCAGCACAACTCTAGACACAAAGACGGTGCCTAAGAGTCTTTGCTGGTTGCCCCTGTCCATGTTGTTACTACGTTCCTCACCAATCTCCTCACTGAAATACCTTTAATTAACTGTTCCCACTTCTTTAATTACTCTTCAGTTCATTCTCCCATGCATCTACCTACTGGTCCTTGACAGCAGTCCTTCCCTCGTTAAGTCGATGACAGTTTTCTGTTGTCAATATCAATGCATAGATTTCAGTCTTTGTTTTACACACAAGTTGTGTGTGATCTTAGTGTTCATCTCTCCTTTTAGTAATGCTCTTCACTCTTCTTTCTAGAATGTCGCATTCTACTGGCTCTTATTATATCTCAGCAACTGTTTTGCTGCCATACTTGTAGGTCTCTCTATGTCTAACCATCCTCCTAGGAATGATTGTTCCTCAGAGTCCAGCTTAACCCCCGGCTCCTCTAACTTTATAGTTTGTCTTTTGGTGATCCTACCCACTGTCACGCTTTCTTCATTTTTGTAGGCTCTCATATATATATTTGTATCTTTGGACTGCTCTCTGGGCCTCAGATACACATGTCGCTGTCTTGTGGGCATCACTAGCTGTGTTCTCCACTGTTGTTATGACTTGCCATTGAGTTGATTTCAACTTACGTTGACTCCACATTTGTAGAGTAGAATGGCTACACAGGATCTTCAAGGCTGTGACCTTCTGGAAACTGGGCTTTTTTTTCAAGATGTCTCTCAGTGGATTTGTACCACTAACCTTTCAACTAGTAGTCAAGTGAGTGCTTAGTCATTTGCACTAAAATCAAAACTGAACCCATTGAGTTGATTCTGACTCATAGTGACCCTATAGGACAGAGCAGAACTGCCCCATAGATTTTCCAAGGAGCACATGGTAGATTCCAACTGTGAACCTTTTCATTAACAGCCATAACCTTAACCAGTTTACCGTCAGGATTTTTATCATTTGCAGTAACTGCAAACAAATGAAACCCACTGCCATCAAGCCGATTCCAAATCACAGTGGCCCTATAGACTGGGTCCTTCAAATTCCACATGCCACAACCTAAGCTTAGTCATCTATCTATCTAAACTTCTTCCTCTCTTTAAGTTTGCTTGTTTTCTTTGATAGAGTCACCATTTGTTCAGTCTCAGACTAAATCTTTGATAGCCATTGTTGACTCCAATTTATCTTATATTCCCCATATCCTACTTATTAAAAAGTCTTAAGGACTTGGTCTCTCAAATATTTCTGAATTGTCATGTCTTTTCTAAACACGTGCTCTATTAATACAGCTATTGTTGTTTGTTGCTATCAAGTTGGTTTCCAACTCATGACAATCCAAGTCATATACAGCAGGACTGCTCCTTAGAACTTCCAACGCTATGATCTTTTAGAAGCACATCACCAGACCTGTTTCCTAAGCAGCCTCTGAGCGGGTTCCCCCCAGTAGCCTCTTGGCTAGTACCAGAGATTAACTGCTTGTATCATGCAGGGGTGCCCTTTAAAATAGAGCTGTTTAGTAATTACTTAATATGAGCCAATCACTCTGCTAACATTTTATTTTTAATACAACATTTGCCCTATGAAACAAATATTAATCCTTCTATGCCATAGATCAGAAGACAGACCCAGAGACTTTTGCAGATAAGTAAAATCAAGCTCTGATAAACTGAGTGACTTGCTTGGGGCTGTGATTTGTAGCGCTGTCTGAATTAAAAGCCTAAGCAGAGTTTTAATCACTACCCATACTCTCTTTGTAGGGAAATAGTTGTTTGCATTTGGTCTGAATAATGTTCTATGCCTTGCTAAGCTGCTACCTATTCTACTCCAGTCAATAATCTTCTCTAATTCTCTACATTCTATAAAATGTGATAGATGATATTATCATGGAACCAATGTCTGTTTAATGCGTCATTCTTAGATGCTGTCAAGTTGATTCTGACTCAAAAAGACCCAACGCACAACAAAATGAAACACTGCCCAGTCCTGTGCCATGCCCACAGTCATTGTTATGCTTGAGCCTGTTGTTCTAGCCACTGCGACACTCTATGTCCTTGAGGATCTTCCTCTGTTTTGATGACCAAGCATGATGTCCTTCTCCAGGGATTGATCCATCCTGACAACATGGCCAAAATATGTAAGACATAGTCTCACTGTCCTTGCCTCTAAGGAGCACTCTGGGCATACTTATTTCAAAACAGATCTGTTCATTCTTTTGGTAGTACATGTTATATTCAATATTCTTCTCTAGCACCACAATTTAAAGGTATTGAGTCTTCTTCTGTCTTCCTTATTCACTGTCCAGCTTTTGCACGCACAGTATGTGATTGAAAGCACTGTGGCTAGAATCAGGTACACCTTAGTCTTCAAGGTGACATTTTTGCTTTTCAACACTTTCAAAGAGGTCTTCTGCAGCAGATTTTCCCGATACAGTACATCTTTTGATTTCTTGTCTGCTTCTCCCATGGGTGTTGACTGTGGATCCAAGTAAAATGAAATACTTAACAACATCAACCTTTTCTCCATTTATTGTGATGTTGTTTATTGATCTAGTTGTGAGAATTCTTGTTTTCTTGGTGTTGAGATGTAATCCATGTGCAGGGCTGTGGTCTTTGATCCTCATCAGTAAATGTTTCAAGTCCTCTTTACCTTCAGCAAGCCGAGGTGTCTTATCTGCAAAACACATGTTGTTAATGAGTCTTCCTCCAATCCCAATGCCTCATTCTTCTACATATAGTCCAGGTTCTCAGATTATTTACTTCGCATACAGACTGAATAGGTATGGTGAAGTGATACAACCCTGACACATACTTCTGTCTTTAAACCATGCAGCATCCCCTTGTTCCGTAGTCCAGGGGAAACTATCAGACAGTTCTACTCCTCTGTCTTATAGGGTCACTGTTATGGATTGCATTGTACCCCCTCACATCTGCCCCACAAAACGTATGTGTCAGTTTGGCCTTAGCTGTGAGTCCCAATATGATGTGATTTCTCTGATGTGTTGTGAATTCTGCCTCTGTAATGGTAATGAGGAAGAATGGATAGTAGCTGTGTGGGTGACGCAAGACTCACTCTACGAGTGTAGACTGTGTTGATAGAATCTCTTGAGAGAAAAAGGGAATGAGAAGGAGTGGAGTGTTGAAATCTCACACCACCAAGAAAGGAGCACCAGCAGCAGAGAGCATCCTTTGGACCCGAGGTTCCTGCGCCAGGATGCTGTCACTGAATATGGACTCCTAGCCTGCTGGTCTGTGATAATCTGTCATACAAATGGATTTGTAGCTTACTGGATTGTGAGAATAAAATTTCTCTTTCTGAAGCCATCCACCTGTTGTATTTCCTTCTATAGCAGCCCCAGGTGACTGAGACTGTCACTACAAGTCGAAACGGACTTGGTGGCATAACAACAAGAGACTCTAGAATGATTATTCTTTGGCGTCTATGTACATGATTCAGATTTTTAAGGCAAGAACCATCCTTCACCAGAATAACAAGTAATGAAAAATGATGTCTTTATCTCAGTTGTAAAGACAATTTATACTCATTGATTTAGATTTAGTTTGCATGCTTCCTTTCTGAGCAATCATGAATTATTTTGGAAAAGAAAGAATAATCTAGTGAGGTCCTGAATTGAAGTCAACCAGTTAGAGATGGGGAAAGGGGCTTCACTCACTTGCCGTCTTGTCACCAACACCCCGGATCAACGCACTCTAAAGGAATTCTTGTGTTAAACACGTTCCCTCCCTCCCACCTCCAAAGATGTAACTGTACAAGCTCTGGTTTTAAGTAGTAATCAGCAATAATGTTTTTCTTGTTCCTTAATGTCAGTATTGGTGATGCAGTGATTAATTATCTGACTGTTATGCAGTGCTTAAAATATCCTGAATGCACCAAGTAAATTAGTTGATCGGGAGGAAAGTCTGTCATGCAAATTCATGCAACAGAGAACCTCGCTGTCACACTCAGAGCTGACAATCTAAGTGGGTCACCAGAGTGGCTGGCCCCTGTTAATTTATTTTCTCAGACGCACCATACATATTCATGACATCCTGCTGTTTGTCTGTCACCACAAAGAAGCCTTCTCTATCCTCAGCATCACAATTAACAGATTTTTTTTTTTTTTTCCCAAAGAACAAGAGTAAAATAGAAAAGTCATGGGTCTGATTTTAGTTTTCAGGCTTCTTCTTTTTTTTTTTTTCTTTTTTGACTACAGATGGGTGACCCAGGAATTATTTGTCCACATGATATTTTTAAAATGTTAGTTTGTAGGCAGTGATGTACAAGATTCCTAGAGGGGGAAAAAAGCATTTGTGAAGGGAAAATATTTATTCATTCACTTTAGGGTTCCGTGGCTTGCTAAACTGCTAAATATTCTAATCAACATTGAATAAATGCAGGTTATGCCAGAAGAATAAACATAAATAAGCACCTACGCACAACGCAATTCCAGAGTATCCGTGTCTTGTCCATCAGGAGGGATTAATGCTGACAAGACAGTGACACAACTGCAACAATCCTAACAGAACAGGGGCAAGGGGCTCTGTCAAACACTACTGTGCCCCCTTGGACATTTTTTTCCTCTAGAAAGATGATGTGTTTCATTAGCAAAGAGATGGACAGTGATATAATTTCTTCAGCTCGCAAAGTTGCACCTTGGCCAGGGAAACCATATAACTGTAGACAACATCGGTAAATCTCCTTATAGGGAAGAAGTAAGGAGAGGTATAAAACTGGCCAAGACAGATAGGTAGGATACCGTGCATTATATTCAAGAATGAGTTTTTCAAACATGTGTGCTTTTTGCAAGAATGGGCTATTTCCTGAATGTGGGCACTTGCTACTAAAGTTATCACTGTACTCTTCATTTTAAACATTTTACACAAAGCTCTGCAAAACAATATTTCCTTATCTGAAGGAGACATAGGTTGAACAAAATGTATTTGTCAATTATCTTTGAGTAAATAATAGTCTAAGGGTTAAGAGATGTATTATCTTGTTTCTACAAAGACATGAGATATTAAAAGGTGAAAAGTCTGGGGCACATTTTTCCCAACTCTTCCTGTGTCATTTTTGATATGTAAAGCAAAGGATTGGCTACAGTGGCAATATTTGTGTCAGGGCCTCACCGATTAATATTCGGCTTGGATGAGCAGCAGAACTTGAACGGCTGTTAACTTTTTGCAAAGTAGCTCTGAGAGGGTGATAATGAGATTAACATTCAGGGAACTGATCTGCATTCTCTCTGTATTTAATTATTAATTTGAAACAAATAGTACTTGCTATGAGTTCTCTCAATAGGGAACATTATTAACCCATATTTGTGTTATGGCATGGTGGTTAAGTGCTACCACAGCTGCAAACCAAAAAGTTGGCAGTTGAAATCCACCAGGAGCTCCTCGGAAACTCCATGGTGTGGTTCTATTCTGTCTGTAGGGTCGCTATCAGTCAGTAGGAACTCCATGGCAGTGGGTTTTGTTTCTTGGGTTTGGTATCACTTAGGATGGGACCCACCTTGAAAAACCTGTGGAAAATGGGCTCTCTCCAAGACCAGGAAGATATTCACAGTAAAGGCTAAAATAGCAGCAAGTCCTCAGAATGGAGTGGGGCCCTCCATCTGGTCTTCGGTGACATGTAGCTGCTGGTACCGTATTCTCATCTGTATTTGCAATATTTCCAAAGCATCTTTGTATTATTTTGCTTGGTTTTTCCTCAGATTCCTTTGAGTGAATTCTTACCATACCCATTTTACAGATGAGGAAATTGAGTGCAGCATAGATATAAATATTTGTCTGAGATCAGATGCACTGTGTTTGGGAATGCTTGGGATTAAACCAATGACTATTTACAATATGTCAGAGATTACATTCGGCAGGATGGAAAGCACATTACTTTAGAAACCTGTAATTGTTTATTCATTTGTTGTCTTCCCAGATACAAGAATTTATAAACAGCTGGTTTTATAAGATAGTAGCTAGCTTAGGAAGCATTCAAGTTATGATTAACTACACTTATGACTTTATTATTTTTTTTGGAGTGTGTGTTTGTTTTCTACATACAGTGTTACAGCATATAATTTGCTGCTGTTGTCATTCTCATGTCAGCCCCCAAAGACAAGTAAAGATTGATTTAGAAAGACATTGGTAATAAAAGGCAAAAATAATGGAGTTGTTGGAAAACAATGAGGCATTTGATGCATGTCAAAACCAACTTACTACGGAGATATCAGAAGGGGACTCCTTCCTAAGTCAAAGTCTACCTGTAGAAAGAACAATAACTCATCTTTGAGAAGAGCTAAATGGTTAAACTTAAAAAAAAATGAGAAAAAAGTAATTAAAACATTAAAGAAAACATCTAACTAGAAAATGAGACTAGAGAAGACTAAATTGAATTACGAGCCTGGTTCTAGACTTGACACCAATGGGCTGAAGGGCTTGAAAATATCACATCACTCTTCAGTATCTTTAGGTGAAGAGCTGAACTAGGTATTCCTTATGTCTTTTTTAAAATTTAACTTCTATGATTCTGTATGTGTTAAAGCCTGTGTGAATTCATAAAATAAGATAAGAATTTATACAAGTAAAACAAATAAAGGCATTGTCATCAAGCTGATTCTGGTTCATGGTAAGCTGATAGAAGACAGAACTGTTTCATCGGGCTCTCTTGGTCGTAATCCTCACAGAAGCAGATCGCCAGAACTTTCTTCCCCTCCACTGTTCAGTGAGTTTGAACTACTATCCTTTAGGTTAGTAGTTGTGTATGATCTGTGACATACACACACATACGTGCGCACACATACACACACACACACAAAGAATTGTCGTTGAGTAAATTCTTACTTACAGAGAGTCTATGAGTTAGTTAGCAGGCTAGAACCACCCCACAGGGTATTGAAAGAGCAGCTGGCAGATACAAACTGCTGATCTTTTTTGGTCGTTCTCAACCACTAGTCCCCATGGCTTACAAATAATCAAGTTATGATTCAGAGTGAGCCTCCTTAATTATACTGCAGTTCTTTAAATTTCTTTACATTATCCTATGAATATTTACCAGTAAGTACTATACTGGAATGTCAGTTATAGATTTTAATTATCAGGGCTGAATAAGATACTGTCAAATGCCAATAGAAACTCATCCTCACTACTCTGAACACATCAGGCCCATCCATGCATTCATTAATCCTTCTCTCAAACATCATTTCTTCATCCTATTATGTACCAGGAACCCTGGGGCGTACTGGTTAAGTGCTATGTCTGGTAACCAAAAGGTTGGCAGTTCAAGTCTGCCAGGCGCTCCTTGGAAACTCTGTGAGGTAGCTCTACTCTGACCTCTAGGGTTGCTATGAGTCAGAACTGACTCAACAACAGTGGGATTTTGGTTTTTATTATGTGACAGTTAAGGAGCACACAAAATTTAAAAAACTGTAGCTCTTTTTTAGGGAAGGGGTCCCACAGTGGCACAGGTAGTTAAGAGATGGACTGTTGACAAAAAAATGGGTGATTCAAACACACCAAGAGAAACCTCGATGTAAGTCCTAACAAGTCGCTTTCAAAAGATCATAGCCTTGAAAATGCTCGGAAGCTGTTCTACTTCCGTGCCACGGGGTCTCCCTCAGTCACATTCAACTTGATGACAGGAACAACCACAGCCTTCTCCTTTAAGAAAACGAAATTCTAGATGTGGAGCCTTTTGATAACGTGGGAACCCTGGTGGTGCAGTGGTTAAGTGCTTTGTCTGTTAACCAAGAGATCCACAGTTCAAATCCACCAGATGCTCCTTGGAAACTCTATGGGGCAGTTCTACCCTGTCCTGCAGGGTCACTATGAGTTGATTGACTCAGCGGCAGTGGCTTCTGGTTTTTGGTTTATTGACAGCTATTTTTCTTTATACGAAGCGCTATGATCACTCCTAACAAATCAGTTGTGAAAACATTGGAAGGCTACTGAATCATTAGATAATTCGTTTATCTGACACAAAGAATATATTAGTTATCTTGCTTCAAAGTGTAAGGGGAAGGCTTTAAATCTGCTAAGACAGAAAAGGAGTTAGGGAGAGTTTAAATAAAACACAAACTAAATGGGACAAAATTGGTTTAGCTCAGTGGCTGTTTCCTTTTCATGTTAAAAATAGTTGTATCCGTCTATGTTGGATGGACGGAGAAAGGAAAAGCAGCTTGAAATCATTACATGAGAGGGAATAAGTTCAAAATATTTAGCTGGGGTTCTTTCTTGGGTCTATTTACGCGTTTGTGTGTTCATAAAACCGCTACTCGTTTCATCACTTAAAATATGAGAACTTGCTTTGGAAGTCCAATCTACTGTTGGCTGATTCTGCCAGTGATCATTTGTCACGCAGCACCCTCACGGACAGCCTGTTGAGATAGAATTCATAAATTCAGTTTCTCGGTTCAGTAGCCTGTTTATAGTATTTCTACGTGGACTGGCGATTCCCTGGTTGGTATCCAGAATGTCAGTCCCACAGCCATCTTTGATTAGCTCCAGCCAGGAGGATTTGAAGGTCAGTGGGGCTCAGGTGGGGTCAGGTTTTAGTATATCACAGAATTCCTAAATAGAGTTCTCAGACTGGCATTTAAGAAACAAAGCAATTACCAAAGAATAATTAAATCACAGCATGAGTGAAGTAACTTCACATTTCACTGAACAGTTTACTTTAGGCATTTTAACTAATTACATATATCTCTGCAGATACAGGTGTCCAGATCACGTATTTGCCAGTCTTGCTCCTGATCCGTTGCACAGTGGCCAACTTTATTCCTCTTCATACACACATGTGCAGGTGCCCGCATTTCCATGTGTCTTACTGTCCTCAAAGTTGACTAAGCCTTTTCTGATGGTGTTGCTGTTCCCCACTTGTGCTCACTTCACTCCTTGCTCTTTTACTTCAATCCAGTTCTTGCACTGGGTCCATGCACTCTGCCTTTATTTTCTCTGTCGCATCTTATTTATATTGTCTCAACCACGGTCCAGGTGTTTTGCTTCATCACTTGACTCTGGTCTGACAGACCCAGCTCCTCAAATGGTCAGCTATGACTCTGTATGAATAGAAGACCACGTATCCTCTCCCCTGGTATAGGAAAACACACCTTATATGGGAACACCTCTAGAAACATCAAGCCTCAGAAAATGTAGGTGTGGAAGGAGGATCTCTTTCTGTAGTTGGTCTTCTCTCCCAAAGTATTTAGGACTTATAATCCCTTCACTGTGCATCAGAAAACCTGGCGACATAGTAGCTAGGAGTTCTGCTGCTAACCAAAGGTCTGCAGTTTGAATCTACCAAGTGCTTCTTGGAAGCCCCGTGTGTGACTTCTATTCTGTCCTGTAAGGTCATTGTGAGTCAGAATTGACTTGAAGGAAATGAGTTCACAGTGCATCGATTACCAAAGCAAAAGGTAAATAGGACTATCAAACATTCCATAATTAAATACAATGTACTAAGTGTAATACACTTCATACATGGCTATGTTCAATCCTGACAGAATTATAAGCTACCCTTTTAATACACCAATATGGACTTATGGTGAATTGTTACAGAGAAATTTAGGAAGGTTGTGTCCTATTCAACAGTCACCATGGTTTCGATGAATGCAGAAGAGACATGCCTGTCATGGTTAAGACACCATTAAGCTTCTAAGGACACCACTGTCTGGAGACACTTAATAAAGTAAAAAGCAAAAAGACTTTATCACCATGCCTGCCACACGGCAGACACTGAAGAGGAGTATGACAGCAGCAGTGGGGCAGAAATAGTCATCGGGAACAGCAATAGTCATCGCTATGAAGGTAAATTGACCAGGAAAACAGTGGGCTGGGTAAACAACAAAGACTTCTACTACATATTTGGTTTTAAAACACCAAACAATCCGGACATAATTAAAACAGACACTTAAAAAAATTCTATAAGACAAAATATCTATCTGGAAACCCTCATGGTACAGTGGTTAATCGCCACATCTGCTAACCAAAAAAGGTCAGCAGTTTGAATCCACCAGGTGCTTACCCACTAAGTGCTCCTTGGAAACTCTATGGGGCAGCTCTACTCTGTCCTGTAGGGTCTCTATGAGTCAGAATTGATTCAATGGCAGTGGGTTTAGATTTTGGAAATATCTATCTGTGACAGAAATGTTGTCACAAGGAGCCTCCGTCAGTGTGATAGCAGATTGATGAAAATAAATGTCATTTTACACCTGGAGTGTTGAACTCTTTTCTGATTTTCCATTGTCAAGATGTATAGCAATTATTGTACGGTTGGAGAAGAGTTAACGTACTGTAGTAAGAATGACTAAAGTGACTGAGAAGCTTACCCTGAAGGATAGAAGGTTCAGGGATTCCCAAGGGCTGTCTTCAAACTGGGAAGGCTATCAAAGACAGCAAAGCTGGTCATCTTTTCTGCAGCCCTAGTGGTTAATGCTAGGACCAGATGAGACAAAACATGGCCCAAAGAAATGAATTTTCCAATAGTGAGAGATTCCTGTGTGGGAACCGGGCTGTCTCTGGATGCCATGCATTTTCTTTCACTTAAAATTCTCGGGTTTAAGTCAGTTTGTATATGACAGAGAAGACCAAAGGGCACTTGAGCACTGTGTATTCATTAGAGTGTGTGTATATATATTTGTGTGTGTGTGTGTATGTATGTATTTGTAAACCTGTTGTCACTGAGTTGATTCCAACTCATGGAGACTCTATAAGACACAGTAGCACTGCCCCACAATTTTACAAAGAGCAGCTGGCAGATTTGAACTGTTGATCTTTTGGTTAGCAACCTGAATATCATGTATTTATAGACTGCACAAAAAATGTAGGTGGCAATGGATAACCTCTAAGGGTTCTTGCAATACTAAATTACTGTAATAATCTTTGTGGTTGGGTGTTATTTCTCCACTTTCTGTGTTTTACTGTATCTATTACATTGAAGGAAACCCTGATGGTGTAGCAATTAAACGCTAGGGCTGTTAACCAAAAGGTCAGAAGTTCAAATCCACCAGGCATGCCTTTGAAACTCTATTGGGTAGTCTACTCCTTCTACAGCGTCGCTATGAACCGGAATCAACTTGAAAGCAGAGGGTTTGGATTGGGTTATTTCATTAAATCAAACAAATTTATGGATGTTTTTGGTCTGTTAGCACCAATGAGTATAGATTAGTGTGAGTTTTAATCTATTCACCACCACCTATTAGTAGTATGACCTTGGACAACTCCAAAACTTAACTGTTGTTTTGTCATGAGATATCTTCAAGCTGATTCCAGCTCATAGCAATGCCAGGTACAACAGAACCAAATGCCGCCCCATCTAAACTTCATTAACCTATACTTTTATGAATTTATAAAGGAGTAAGCTTAGAACAATCCAGATCTAAAATATTTTCCTTGTGTAAAATGCTGCGGTGATACAACTGACTCAAAACTATCCCATTCACTTTAAACATTTATTTGTTTGGGCCAATGCGAAGACACAAATGAAGTTATCTGCCCTTAGGTGCATAATCACAACTTTACACAGGAAGGTCTGCCTGTCCATGTTCAGACGTAGATTTCTTTCTGCATTTTTTTGCAGTCTACTGAGACCAGCTTACACTTCAAGCAGCATCTCTAGTTTAGTGAAAGAACTCTGCATAATGCTCTAAAGAAAGAACACGTTTGCCTCCTTAAAGCAAGTATTTTATTATCACCCAATAGTGCACATAAGAATTGCACGTTTACAGCTGATTTGTGCTTTTGGTTTGCGGTATGACGTCCTGTGTTATGGATTTACGTTTCTAACAATGTTCTCCAGGCACAGTCTGGTCATTACACGTCTGCCTGCCAAGCGGCATTACTGTTTCTTCCCACTGACTTCCTTTCAATCCCAGCTCCAAGGTTTCTTGATTATTCGACTGAGGAGACTTCACATTTGGTATCAGACAATCGGAACTAATTGTCTGCGACGATTTCCATCCATCAGTGCAATGTTTCATGGCTTTTCAAACTCGGTGTCAAATGAATAAATAACATAGCTTGAGTCATTCTTCTGTTTTATTACTTGCAATGTGCTGGGCAATCTGAGCATAATTTGGGTACCGTAGTGCCTTCAAATAGTAGACATCTGTCAAGTTAACAGGTTCCAATGGTGTTTTGCAATCTGTCCAGTCATACCCTGTACAATTGCTAGCCCCAAACCAAGGAACTGAGAATTTCTTGTCCTTTTTTTTCTCTTTTTTAAGTAAGGAATTCCACTGAAGAAATCATAGTTACTTTTACTCAGTGGATTAGCCTTTTGGTAATATAGCCTTCTGTCTTCTTCCACCCCACATTGCCTACCTCACACCTTCTGGTCTGTTGCTTAGATAATAGATTCAGAGGGACTAAAGATTATTCTCACCATTTTCCTGCTTTCATTTAGTGTGGCACAGCCAATGGCTTTCACCAAACCAAAAAGCTGGGAGAAGGCAGTTGAGTAGTGGGTTTCCAGCATTTCATGCCCATGTCAATTCATGAGATAGTGAACGAATTTTTCTTTGACAGATACACTGTACAATATGATTTTTTTCACTTTCTAGAGAAGCACTTCCTAGTTAGTAGTTTTGACTGTTTTGAAATTTGTCCTGATACAGATTCATTATGTATTTACTCTTTAAAACAATTTTAACTTTATGTTTGTCTGGTCTCACATGACACATAGAGCTAGTGGACAGATTCCTGGTCCTTTTTTTGAAAACAATTCACACGTATTATTTGGTCACTCCCTAGTTGCCTACTAAAATCTTCTAAGATGTGTTTTACTAAAACCAAAATAAGCATTGGAATTCCATTTGTCCTTAGAGAAAAGACAGTGAGAACATGGCTAAATTTCTATAAGTGAAGCAAATTATAAAGACACAGAATTCATATAAAAATATCCATGCATCTCATTCTGTATGATAATTTTATGTTCACATGCCATTACACATGAGAACACAGGAAACAATGCAACTATTTGTAGGGGCAAACACCATAGTAGGTAAAGGACACAAAATTTGGATACGAAATTTAATAAGAAATGGGAAAGATCAAGAATTGCTTAAACATCAGGTATTTGAGCGTGTGGGTGCATCTGACTTAGTGAAATTGTCAAACTTATTGAATGTCTAATTCAGTGGCCTAGCATTCAAAAATTAATAAGACCATTCACGTTAACTTCAGGAACCTCACAATCAACAATACAGGTGAACACATTATAAACAATTACAACCGAAGTTGACAATTACTAACGGATACACAAACACAATGGCACAGTAGCAAGTGGGAGGGAGCAATTCACTCTGAGTGACTTTAGGAAAGTATTCCCAGAGTGGTAACAGGTAATGCTTTGAAGGAGAAAAACAAGTTTTCCAGAAATATAAAGGAAGAAACGGCATTTTGGTCAGATGGGCCAGTGTGAGCCAAGCTTAGTGAATTCCTCTGATTCTTGTTGGTTCACTTTTGTCCATAGTTGTTGGTCCTCTTTTCCTGCTGCTTTTGCTAGTTTTGTTTGTTTGTTTGTTTGTTTGTTTGTTTGCATGTGTGTTTTTTGTTACTAATGTCAAGATTCAAAGCTCCTCAAACTTAAGAAAAAAGCAGTTTCTCTTGCTTCTTAGTCCTGCCCTAGACAATCTCAGCTCTGGAAAGAACTTCAGATAGAATTTAATTGCCAGTGCTGCCCAGAAATGATTGTTGAATAAAGCTCTGACTCACAACAACCTTGTGGATAACAGAACAAAATGTCACACATCCCTGCACCATCCTCACCATAACTGTGTTGTTTGGACCTATTCTTCCAGCCATTGCATCCATGAAAGAAGAAAGAGTTTAAAGAGAAGTCAAGGAGCACCGTTACCTTACTAGTAACATCATTTATGGGTAACTGGAAAATGACTATGTCAGTTAGATAGGGGGAAGAAGAAGAAGAAGTAAAAGATGATATCTACTGGATACTGTAAGTGAATTAAAATAATTCTATAACTGTGTGATGATGTGTAAATGGCCATGAATCCACAGAACAGACCATCAATTGGTCACACACAAGTTCAAGTTGAAGCTGAAGAAAATTAGAACAACTTCACTAGAACAAAAGTATAAATGTGAGTATATTTTGTCTGAGCTTAAAGACTATCTCAGGAATAGATTAGACTTATTAAATACTAATGACAGAAGACCAGACAAGTGGTGAAATAACATTAAAGACATCATACAAGAAGAAAGCAAAAGGTCATTAAGAAGAAAATGAAAAAGAGAGAGAGAGAGAGAGAGAGAAACAGAGCAAAATTGATGTCAGAAGGATCTCTGAAACTTGCTTTTGAACATGGAGTAGGTGAAGTGAACAGAATGTGATAAACTAAAAGAGCTAAACAAAAGATTTCAAAGTGTGACTCAAGACGACAAAGTATTATAGAGAAATGTGCAAAGGCCTGGAGCTAGAAAACCAAAACGGAAGGAAATGCTCAGTATTTCTCAGACTGAAAGAACAGAAGTAAAAATCCAGTTCACTAGTGTTGATAGTGAAGGATTCCATAGGCACAAAAATGAGTGATTCTAGCAGCATCAAGAAAAGATGGAAGGAACACAGAGTCACTACTGAAAAGAGTCGGTCAGTGTTCAGGACACAGCAGATGATTGAGAATCAATGGTACTGATGAAAAGGCATTGACCAAGTACTAACCGAGATGTTTCAACAGCGGCGCAATGCAGAAGTGCTCACCCATCTAAACCAAGAGATTTGGAACATAGCCACCCAGCCAGCTGACTAGAAGACATCTATATATGTGCCCATTTCAAAGAAAAGTGATCCAGTGGAATGCAGAAATTACTGAATGATATTATTAATTTCACACGTAAGTATGTTTTTTGCTGAAAATAATGAAAAAATAGTTGCAGCCATACACTGATGGGGAGCTGCCAGAAATTCAAGCCAGATTCAAAATGGCACATGGAACAAGAGATATTGCTGATGTAGGTTATATCTTGGCTGAAAGTAGACAATGCCAGAAAGACGTTGACCTGTGTTTTGTTGGTTACACAAAGCCACTAAACTGCACATTATAACACATTATGGATAACATTGGGAAAAGTGGGAATTCCAGAACACATAATTGTGCTCATAAGAAAAACTGGAGCTGTTAGACTAATAGGCAGTTGTTCACACAGAACAAAGGGATATTTCATGGTTTGAATATCAGAAAAATGTTCCTGGATTGTATCCTTTTACTGTACTTATTCAATCTGTATGTTGAACAAGTAATCCGAGAAGCTGGAATATGTGAGGAAGAACAAGACATGGGAATTGGAAGAAGAGTCATAAACAACCTGCACGGTACAGATGATGCAGCATTGCTTGCTGAAATTAAAGAGGACTTGAAATACTTAGGGGCAACTACGATCTTCAGTATGGATTACCCCTCAACATAAAGAGAACAGAAATCACACAACTGAACCAGCAAGCAACATCATGATAAATAGAAAAGAGATCAGAGTTGTCAAAGATTGTATTTTATTTGAGTACACAAGCATCATCCATGGAAACAGCAGTCAAGAAACTGAAAGATATGATCTATGGGGCATATCGGCAACAGAAGGCTTCTTTCAAGTGTTAAAAAGTAAAGATGTCATCTTGAAGACTAATGTGCTGTTGACCCAAGCCATGGTATTTTCAATTGCCTCATGTGCATATGAAAGCTGGACAATGAATAAGGAAGACCAAAGAGCAACTGATGCATTTGAGATATGGCTTTGTTGAAGGTTACTGAGCATACCATGGACTGCCAGAAAAATATTGAGTATACCCCGGACTGCAATGGGAAAAATACAACCAGAATTCTCTTTAGACCTCATCTCACTCACTTTGGACATGTTATCAGGATGAGGCAGTTCCTCTAGATTTTCATATAAACTTCAGATGCATCTTTTTGAAAACAAAACCCAAAAAACAACAATCACAGCAACCAGAAAAAGTTTAATAGAATGCTCATGAGTCTGTAAATCCTTTTGTAGATAATTAACACCCTTACAATACCGAATTAATCATCCAAGCAATGCACATAGTACACTTCATAAATTCGTATTTTCTATTGATACTTTCTTTCCTGCATAAGATCATGCACATTTTTTTAAATTCAACGGTAGCTGTTTGATTTCTCCTTTTTAATGGCAACACGAAAGGTATGAGTTACAAACTTATTTTTGTAAACATTTGCTGTCATACATAAAAATGTAATTGATTTGTACACAAATCTAAGTTCAAGCCATATTGCTGCTAAACTCATTTATTAATTCTGAATGTTTACTGGTAAATTCTTCTTGATTTACTTAGATATAAAGCCATGGTAAGTTTAAAAAAGTAGTATGTCTGAAAAAGTTAACAGTTTTGTTACTCCTTTTCCTAATTTGTTTACTTGTCTTTCTTTGTGCCCTACTATACAGAATAAGTCACTATGAGTCAGCATCAACTTGACGGCAATGGATTTTTATACAGAATAAGTAAAACCAACCAATGACAAATCAACAGGCTGTTACTGAGCGTTCACTCTTGCTTCTATTCTCAAACGGAGGATTTCCCACATCTCATCATACTGCTGATGCATTTACCCTGGAGTTATGTATATACTTAGTAGAGACATGCTTACTGTATTTTCAATTAGCTATAATTCTTAAGTTAAAAAAGGATGCTGAATTTAGTCAAATTTTATTTGCGTCTGTAGAAGTAATAGTACGTACATTTTTTATTTTGCCATTGCAGTAAATTACATTGATTGTCAAAGAATAAACTGTTATTGCATTCTTAGAACAAAATCAATGTGGTCTTGACATATTATTCTTTTTACACATCACTAGGTTCTGTTTGATAATTGCTGTTCAGGATTTTCACATCTGTGTTTATTGGTAAATGGACGGTAACTTTTCTTTCCAATTTGTTCTTGCTAAGTTTTTGTATTGATGTGTGTGGAATTTTCTTTGTATAAAGTTCTGTTTCAATATTTTTTCCTACCAACTAATTTGCTTTAAAAGATATAAAATAAATTTACATTATCTATGCCTATACTCTGGGGGTCAGTTCTACCCTGGCCCCTAGGGTCGCCATGAGTCGGATCCGACTCGAAGGCACTTGGCTTGGCTCGGATGTCCATTTGGTGAGTTGTATTTTGCTTACAGAACTGATCTATTTTATTTTATTTTAAAGTGTTTTTGTAAATCTGTTTAAGGCCTTTCTAAACACGTTTATAAGCTGAAGTAGCTTTATTGAAGCCTCTTTCCCCCTTTTTAAAATATATGTGTCTTTTATTTATTACATTTCTACTTTTTTATTTATTGGTCTTTAGAAGGATTTAGCTCCTTTTTCTTAGTATTACAAATGAAAACAACTTTCAACTTTAGTTTTGTTAATATTTTGTTAATATTTTCTGTTAACTTTTATGTTTTCTTTAGTGCCTTCATCTTTACATATTTTTGATTTATTGTGCTATTTGTTTTAAAATATTTTGACAGGAACATTTTGCTCATTGATTGTTTTTTTCTAATATATGCCTGTGAAACCATAAAATTTCCCTTGAGTAAGGTTTTAGCTGTATCCCTCAAGTTTTGATCTGTTGTGTTTTCATCGCCCCTGAGATTGAACTTTTTTTTTTTAATTCACTCTTGGGTGTATTCTCTAAAACCTTTGTTAATTGTTGGTGCTGTGTGCTGTTCTATCCATTCCAACTTGGAGCAACTCTGCATCACAGAGTAGAACTTTGCCTAGGATTTTCCTTAGGGGAGCTGATGGCAGAGTCTTTTTTCCCAGAGAGCCTCTAGCGGGTTTTAAACTCTGACCTTTTGTTTAACAGCAAGGTACTTAGCCACTGAACCACTAGGAATCCTTAAATGGTCAACGGAAACATATCATCAATTTCCACACAGTATTTACAGTTTTATTCCAGTCTTTTAATTTCTAGCTTAAATGTACTTGTTTTAGTCATCTAGTACTACTTTAACAGAAATACCACAAATGGATGATCTCAAAAAGAGAAATTTTATTTGTGATAGTCCAGTAAGCTAAAAGTCAAAATTTAGGGTGTCAGCTCCAGGAGAAGGCTTTCTCTGCTGGTGCTAGAGGAAGGTCCTTGTCATCACTCTTGCCCTGCACTGGAGTCTTCTGAGGCACAGGGACCCCAGCTCCTTTCCAAAGGAGGAGCTCAATTTCTGGCACTGGTACCTGATGGCATGGAGTCCCCAATCTCAGCCTGCCTTTTCTTTATATCTCAGAAGGCTGCCCCAAGGCACAATACAATCCCACATATTAAAACCTGCCCACTGACTCAACTGCAGCCCATCTACCCTCATTAAAATCATAGAGGCAGACACATCATCATGGAGGAATATCAGACAATACCAGGAATCTTGGTTTAGCTAAATTACTACAGGTTTTGGGGGGAAAATACAATCTAATCCATGAGTGTATTGCTATCACATAATATACTCAATGATTATAATGCTTTCTTTTTGTTGAGATGTGCATTAAGACCCAACATAGAGTCTATTTTAATAAATGTTTAACATACTCTCAAAAAATATGCATATTCTGTGATTGGTGCAATACTCCATAAATATCAATTGTGTCTAAATTTGATCATCATGCTGTTCAAATTTCACACACTTGGCTAATTATTGTTCAGCTTATTCTGTCAGTTCTTGTGTCTGTTTGTTTTACCGTCTCCCACTGAAACTGTTCGCTTGTCTGGACCTCCTTCTGGTCTTGTCAGTGTTAGCTCTATATGTTTTATCACTTTCTTATTAGATGCTGACTGGTTCTTACCAGTTGCTACCAAGTCAGTTCCAACTCATATGTATCACATGCTAACTGTGCTCTATAGAGTTTTAAATAGAGTTTTAAATGACTGACTTTTCAGGAATAAATCACCAGACCTTTCTTTCGAGGTGTCCCTGGTGAGCTCAGACCTCTCACCTTTTGCTTGGCAGCTGAGTGCCTTAATTATTTGCATAATCAGGAGACATTAGATGTTTACATAATTAGAATGGTCTAATCATTTTAGTGAACAGAAAATTTTATTGTTGTGAAATGTGTTGTGATTTTTGTAATCGTTTTCATCTTAAATCTTAATTTGTTGGCAATTAATATTACTAAATTAGTTATTATTAAAGAAGAGTTTCTATTACGTGCTGCTTCTTCTTTCATCCTGTATGTTTAAACTTTCTGAATTGCATAAATTAAGATTTGTGTATATTTAGAAGCTTTAGTGGTGGGAAACTCTATGGGGCAATTCTACTCTAACCTATAGGGTTGCTATGATTCAGAATTGACTCAACAGCATTGGGTGGTGGTGGGAAGATTGTTTATTGTTTTTTTTTTTTTAATTCAATTAACATCACTTGTTTCTAAATTGGAATATTTACTTGTTTATACTTTATTCAGTTATTGGTATATTTGAGTAGATAGCGATTAAGAATACTTAAAGTTTATTTTCCATCTCTCTCTTCTATTCCAATTGTTGAAGTGTTTTTTTAGGCTGTATTTACTTCCCCTCTATTAAGCTTAAACCTATTGCACAGCCATGAAGTGAGTCAATTCCAACTCAAAGAGACCCTATAGGATGGAGTAGACCCACCTCACAGATTTTCCAAGGAACATTTGGTGTATTAGAACTGCCAATCTTTTGGTTAACAGTCATAGCACTTAACCAGGCTTTCCCTGTTAAGCTCAGTAATTATATATTGTTAAAGTTTTGGAGATTACCTTAAGAATACATTTTTGATTGGCTTGGCTGGCTAACATTAATATTATCAAGTGTTACTGAAAGTGGCTATTTTACCTTCTTTCCGTTTAATCCATTTCTGACACACATGTCCTTATCATGAAGTATGTGTGTGTGTTCAAACATTGAAACTGAAAGTTGATACTATCCACACGTGTTTAGCTACTGTCTGTGAAGTTTCTCCTTCTATTGTTCTTTCTTCTTTGCTGTATTTCTCTGCTTTCATCTGGAAGTTGTAATCCAGCCAGCAACTGATTCAGAAATCCACTATCATCATCCCAATTTTCCCCATGCTGTGATTGAGGCTGGAGAAATGAAGTAACTTACTTAAACTGAGAAGCTAGTACAAAATACTAGGAATCTATGTGCAGCTAGTACAAAGTACTAGGTGTCTATGATATTCTTGTTTTTAGATTTGTGATCACCTCTGTCAGTCACATAATGAGACGCAAAACAAAGACTCAGGTAAGTAGAAAGAACTAGAAAAAGTTTCTGACTGTAAAGACCTGTTCATCGAATTCATGAAATTAGCTTATTATTAGAGCAAAAGGATAAAGATGAAAAGTGGCTCAGATGCCTTGTTCAGATGGAAGGGCAACCAGGAGAGGAAACTTGGAAGTTTGATATACTATCACAGAATCCAATATAGTCTTCCAAGAAAACTCATGTTGTTTGGTGAAACAAATAAATCAAAGAGTATCAAGATGAGAGTTCATTCATACCCTTGGGAAAATTGATTGTGTAAAAACAGAAACATGTTTTAATGAATAAACAAGAAAAAACATTGTAGTCCACTGTTTGAGTCACATAGGCAAAACAATAGTCATCTAGTTAGACACGTGATGTGAAGAGCCTGAATGTTTTTCAAGACTAAAGCAGGATAGATGTCTGAGAGGCGGGGGCTGACAGAGAGAAAGAGAAATATTGGGCATGATGGTAAAAGTCTAGAGATATTTAGGAAGAAGAAGGTACATTTGAAGGCTATGCACTTGTATCTTTCATTTGTTTCTGCCAATAAGGGAAGGTTACAGTACGGATGTTAAAAAGGGTTGCTGTTCAAAAAACTCAAGTCATGAGCTTTATACCATATGGCATAGATCCTCGCGAGCTGGAGGCAGCACACTCCTGGAGCAGTGCTGGAGTCAGCCAATTCTAACCCTCAGGATATTTTTGTATAGCTGGGAACTAAGAATGGTTTTTATTTTCTTAAAGACTGGGTAAGGCGGAGACAGAAGATGTGTAACAGAGACCACATGTGATTCCACAGTATTTACTATGTAATCCATGACAGAAAAGCATTTGCTAACTCCTGCTGCCTCCCTCCTTAGAATGGAGCATTCTGGCTGTACTTATTCCAGGATGAATTTCTTCACCCTTTGGGTAGCCCGTGATACATTCAACATTCTTCATAAGACTACAGTTCAAAGACATTAAGTTGTCTTTGCAGGGTCTTCCTTGTTCACTGTCCACATTTTCCATATGAGGCCACTGAAAATATCATGACATGGGTCAGGTGCACTTTGCTCCTCAAAATATTTTATTTTATTTTATTTTTTTAACTCTTGAAAGAGGTCTTTTGTAACAAGTTTCCCAAATGTAGTACATTCTTTGATTTTGATTTCTTGACTGCTGGGCATTGATTGCAGATCCAAGCAAAATGAAATTCTTGATATATATGTTTTCTCTATTTATTATGATAATGTTTACTGGCCCAGTTGTGAGCAATTTTGTTTTCTTTGTATTGAACTATAATCCATACTGAAGTCTGGACTTTGATCTTCATCGGGAAATGCTTCAAGTCCTCTTCACTTTCAACAGGAAAGAGTGTATCGTCTGTATATAGTAGATTGTTAGTAAGACTTCTTCCAGTGCCCATGCTGTGCTCTTCTTCATGTAGACCAACTTGTTGGATTATTTGCTCGTCATACAGATTGAATAAGTATGGTGAAAGGATACACACCTTTCCCAATTTTAAACCATGCAATAGCCCCTTGCTCTGTTGCAACAACAGTGTCTTTGGTCTACGTACAGTTTCCTCACGAGCACAACCCAGTGTTCTAGCATTCCCATTCTTCATAATGTTAATGTGAACTACACAGTCAAACGCCTCTGTGTAGTCAGTAAAATTGAGTTGAACATCTTTTGGATATTCTCTGCTATCAGACAAGATTCTCCTGAAATTAGCAATGATATATCTCATTCCGAGACGTCTTCTAAATCTGGCTTGAGTTCCTGGCGGTTCTCTGTAAATGAGCTGCTGCAACTGGTTTTGAATTACCTTTAACAAAATTTTACTAGCCGGTACCCTTGATGTCGTTTGATGATTTTCTCATTTGGTTTGTTCACAATTGTTTGGAATCAGCAAAGATGTGGATTTCTTCCAGTCAGTTGTCTAGGTTGCTGTCTTCCAAATTTCTTGGTGTAGATGTCTGAGCACTTCCAGCACCGCATCTGTTTGTGGAAGCATCTCACTTGGTACTTGGTCAGCTCCTGGAGCCTTATTTTTGGCTAATGCCTTCAGTGAAGTTTGGACTTTTTCTTTGAAAATCATTGGTTCCTGGTCATGTGTTACCTCCTGAAGTGGCTGAACACTGAGCAGTTCTTTCTGATATGGTGACTCCGTGTATTCTTTCTGTCTTCCTTTGATACTTTTTGCATGACTCAATATTTTGCCCATAGAAACTTTCAAGTGAGTTAAGTTTTAGAAACAAGGTACCTGTAAATTTTTATACACATGTAAGCATAAATATGAGGACTGCCAGTTAAGTTCATAAACTCATCCTAGAAAAAATGCTGCATACTTCATTGCTGAATGCCACTATGGTCACCTTCAAAGTCCTCCCCTTGGAAAGCTATGCACCAATGCCAGTGCCTACCCCACCCTTCAAATCAATTTTGGAACTCTTCCTGGAATGGTCATCAGAGCGGCTGTCGTATTCCTCTTGATGTCCTGAATGTCATCTAAATGTCTTTCTTTCAATATTTCCTGTATCTCAGGGTCTAGCCCCACCTGATCTGGGGGCTAGATCAGGTGAGTAGGAAGGGTGTTTCAATACAGTTATTTGTTTACTGGCTAAAAACTGCCTCATGGACCGGTATGCAATTCAGTTTGTGGACTTGCCATGGTCCCATCATGCACAATGGCCATTCCAGAAAGAGTTTCAAAATCACTTTGAAGAATGGACTAGGTTCTGGCATGGGTGCATAGCTTCCCAAGGGGAGCACTTTAAAGGTGACCATGGTGATACTCCATGATTGAAGCATGGAGCCCTTAGAACAACTAAGTCCACAGACTTAATTGTCAAACCACATGCCTGAGCATACACGTAATTTATCATAACGTCTTCTTTTCTTCTAACAAGACAGTATTTTTAAATACTAAATTGAGTATGATGACAATTGAAACTATCCTTTAAAGGATTCTTCAAACTGTACAGAAGTATGCAATTTTGTTTTAACATGTTTAAGTTTTCAGAAAGTGCTAAAAAGAATCTTTAGTTCTTCTTTTGGCCTCGGACTTGACCATCAGTCATTACTACCCAGTGATGAAGAGGTTTTGTAGCACAGCTGTCAACATGGCTTAACATAGATGACTTTAGCCATGAAAAACTGAGTATCTCAAAGATATATGACTCCACGCCAGGCAGTGTTTACATAAACAAAGAACATTCTCTATGTGAAAAAGGAAATGTATTAATTCCTTTTCCCAATAAATTAAATTGTACAAATTATAGTGAAGAAAAACCACTAAATAGAGATGCAAAAGACCCTGTGACATTTACAACTTTCTGCAGGTAGTTGTTTAATTGAAAAAGTCATTCACAACATAATTTTATTTCAGATATTTTACCAAGTACAGACGTTTTCTGTTAACACTAATTTGTTTGCTCTAATCTCTGCGTCTTTTAAGGCATCTATTGCCTACAGTTGGATTTGAAAAGTTTCAGATATGTGTGTATTTAAGTATCTGTAGTTACATATTTATATATAAATTTTCCTGTAAGTGAAATCATAGCTAGAATAGATTTTTATGCCCTTTATCCTTCTACTTTTTCTTGGAGCTGGTGCCACGTCTTTTTAAAATAAATGCTCAGCACTCTAGGTCATCAGTAACCATTCCAGCTTTCTGTTGGGAAGGATTATTTCCCCTGAATTTTACTAATAATGCTTTAATGAAAATCCTCTTACACGTATCTTTCCTATGTATGTGGCATTTCACTGTGGCACATAACTAGAGCTGCAATACTAAAAATAGCATGAACTTGGAATGTCAGTGATTACTGACAAACACTAGGTGTAAATCTAACCTCTGTTGCATATAATAGGGTCTATATTTTTCCATATCTTAATCCACAGTAGATATATTTTTTAGTTTTGTTTGTCTGAAAGATGTCAGACAGCTTGTTATTTAATTTTTGTTTTTCTAATTTGTAATAGAATGTAGCACAGTATTAAATATATATTGATAGTATTTCTTCCTTTTTGAATTACCTTTTCATATGATGATACATACTTCTAACTGATTTATGGTATTCTTAATTCCTTTTGAATTTCAGCATGTTGAGCATGAAATGGAAACCCTGGTGCTATAGTGATTAAAAGCTAAAGCTGCTAACCAGAAAAGTCAGCAGTTCAAATCCACCAGGAGCTCCTTGGAAACTCTACAGGGTAGTTCCATTCTGTCCTATAGGGTCACTATGAGTCAGAACTGACTCGATGGCAGTGGGTTTGTATGAAATACGTTGCAAACATATTTCCCAATATGTTGCTTGTCTTTAAATTTGTTGATTACTTTCTCAGATATTATGAAGTGAGATCTATCTATATTTTATCACTCTTACATGTTATGAATTATCTCCAGGTTATAAAGTATCTCTCATATTACTCTATACTTTTACAGTATTTTATTCTTGTATTTAGATTACATGATGCATTTATAAGTAAGGAATGAAGAAGGGGATTCCTTGTAAGTGCTTGTAATGAGTAACTGTCTTTTTTCCTGCTGGTTTGAGATAGCTCTTTATTATATTAAAACCATACCCATACGAGTCTGATCTGAACTGCAAAATTGTATCTGTGTATAATTTTGCACCCATTTAGCAACTCTTTAGAAACTGAAGATATTTTTACATCATTTAAGTCAGTACTTAAACAAGCCCCTGCAGCTGTGGTCTGAAGCATAAAAAGGACTGGCCTACTGTGTTAGACTGGGCAGTGTATCGTTCTGTTGTAGACAGGGCCGTCTCGATGGCACGTAACAACAACAACAAAAGCAACACTTCTTTTTTGCAATGAAATATGCTAGAAGTTACTACCAATAAGACTATCATTTAATTCAGTAGTTCCACAGACTGAGAAAAGTAATAGATATGTCTGGATAAAAGTACAATTGTCTGTTATGAGTTTGAGAATACATTCTGTTATTTAAATGGTATTATGAAGAATGGCCATTCCATGCTCTGCAAAACTACGGTGAACACCAACCATGTCTCAGAAACTATTGTCAGAATTGTTGTTGTTTTCGCTCTTACAACTAGAAATATAATATTTAATAAGAAAAGGACACAGTTCCTGCCTTCCGGAAGTTTGTAGAAGATGGAATTTTTCATCAGTCATCAGACAAATAAGACGAGGAAACAGAATAGAGAATCCACAACCAAGAACACACTTGATTTATGATTAAAGTCACACTTGATAAAGATTTTTTCCCAATAATCTGGATATGAATATATATGTATATATACTTTGAATTGTACATGGAAATTAACTCTACGAACCTAATAGATCTAAATATAAAATGTACAACAAAATCTTCTAGAAAAAGAAAATTAGGAGAACGTACTCCGGATTTTAGAGTAGGCAACAATTTCTCAAATAAGACACAAAACCCACAAAGAAGTGATAAATTAGACTGCATTAAAAAGAAGAATTTCTGTTGCCTTAAAGGCACAATTAAAAGACCGGGAAAAGAAGTATAATAATATGACTTATAAACCAAGTAACTAAACGCATTGCCATTGAGTCACTTCTGACTCATAGTGACCCTATAGGACAGATTAAAACTGCCCCATAGAGTCTTCCAAGGAGTGTCTGGTAGATTTGAACTGATGAACTCTTGCTTAGAAGCTGTAGCACTTAGCCACTTTGTAACCGTTTTACCTCTAGTAACCCAAAACAACGTGGCCATCCGTTAGCAAAGTACTGGCTGAATAAGTTATGCTTCAGTTCTATGTTGTCACATGCCATCAAGTAGGTTCCTACTCATAGGAACTCCATGTACAACAGAAGGAAACACTGCTGAGTTCTGCGCCATCCTCACAGCGTTGCTACCCTTGAGCCTGTTGTTGCAGCCACTGTGTCAATCCATCTTCCTCTCTTTCACTGGCCCTCTACTTTACCAAGCATGACGTTCTTGAGAGACTGGTGTCTCCTGAAAACACTCAAAATATTGAAGATGGAGTCTCACCATCCTCACTTCTAAGGAGAATTTCAACAGCATTTCTACCAAGACAGGCTTGTGTATTCTTTTGGCAGTACACAAAACCCACTGCTGTCAAGTCAATTCTAATTCATAGTGACCCTAGAGAACAGGGTAGAACTGCCCCCTAGAGTTTCTAAGAAACATCTGGCATATTTGAACAGCTGAGCGCTTTGTTTAGCACCCAAACACTTAACAGCTACACCACCAGGGTTTCCACTGTATATGTAATACTCCTTGCCTACACTGTAATCTGAAATCATCAATTTTTCTTTGGTCTTCATTACTTACTGTTTAGCTTCTGCATGCATCTATACAATCATATGCATTAGTTCTAAGTTTATATTTTATTAATTTGGAGCCACCTCTTTGAGGCATTTACACTTATGGAACACTTGTCTTAGACACACTTGCGTTTATATTTATTGAACACTTGTCTCAGGTATACAATTGCAAAGCACTTTACAAGCTCATATGGCTCTGTTTTGTGTATTTTGTTAACAGCTTTTTTATCCACTCGTGTATTTTAATTTTATAGCTCGTGCTTTCAAAATCTTACAACTAATTAAATTCTGTACAAGGTGGGTGTCCACTAAGGGTCAGTTTTCTTTTCTGTATACGTTTTCTTATCTGGCAGGCAATGCACTGTTGTGATTTAGGCTTCCAGACTGAATCCCAGTTGGGTGATATTAGGCAAATAATTAAGATCTCTTGTGGCTCAATTCACTGTCATGTTTCATAAGAAAGATAATGACCATCATGTAAATAATATTGTCACTTACTGCCTAAAGTTGTTGCGAGGATCAAGTAAATGAAGGTGCATAAAATGGTTATTACTGTAAAACTTGTGGCCATTGAGTAGGTTCTGACTCATAGCAACCTTATAAGACAAGTTAGAACTGCTCCATAGAGTTTCCAAGGAGCAACAGGTAGAAGTACCCAATAAATGTTACCTACTGTGGTTGTTAAAGATGTGTGCCAGCTCAGCTGGGCTGCGATTCTCAGTGGTTTGGCAATTATGATGTAGTTGGCAGTCGTGCAATTGATGTGATCAGTTTTATGATGAGGTTAAATATAATGCAATCACCTCCATGATGAGATGTGCTCTAAGTAGCCAGTCAGCTGAAAGGGAGTTTCTGTGGGGATGTGGCTTGTGTCCAATGTAACTGGACTCTGGCAAGCCTCATGGGCTTTTGCTTGCTTTGGATCCTGTAGTTGACTTCTGCTGATGTCACATCTGGTTCTGAGTGCTTGAACTATAGCAGTTTACCTGCCATCTTATCAGGCAGTCTTGGAATCTGTTGGTCTTTGTGGTCTGTGAGCAAGAGCCCTGCTGTCTGACCTGCTGATCTTGGGTTTGCTAGTGGCTCAGTGAATCAGAGGGAGCCTCCAAACTGACCCATGGACTTGGGGCTTCCTAGCACCTACAATCTTGTGAACCATTGCCTTTCCTTAAATCTGTCTATATAAATATTTATATACTTTGTTGCTTTTGTTTCCCTAGTGAATCCACCCTAAGACATCTACTATACACACACTTCTGATAATATATTTTTTGCCTGCTTACCTCCATTGACTGTTTATGTGATTAATAAGATGACATATGTATAAGTGATTTATCAACTGTAAAACAGCACATTACCTTACGGTATTATCAGTACCTTGGCAAGTGACATATTCTGGCAAATTGTGTGTATTGGCTGATGCAATGCATTATTTTATTTCTTTAAAAAATCACACATTGCAAAATCATACAAGAAGTTTCCAATGAAAATACTGTAGCAGCATTTGAGGCTTTGTCAGCCTGTGATTATTCAACACTAACATCTTGATTCTGAATGACACTTCCTTTTACCTGTTGGATTGCAAGAAGCTCAATCTTATACATCTAGGTTTGCTTTTACATACTCCCCCAAAGAGTCCCATTATTGGTTGGACGTAGGGAACAGTTCACCTAAATCCTGTTATCTTTTGGCCCCAAAGGGTTGCGACTCAGATGATCCCTGCTACTGTCGCCTGCTACCAGTGGAACTGGCAATCTGCTGACCTTCAGCACCAGAGCTCCACACTATCACTTTTCTCCATCTCTTTCTTGACAGGTCAACTTTTATCTTATTTACACCTTTATTTTGCCTAATGGAAGACAATCTCATATCCAGGCTGACTTACATGATAAGAGTTGAAATTTCTCCAAACTATTCTCTTTCATCTCAGGATTTACAAACCTAGCAGAACCTGCAGCTTACAATGAATTCTGGTACCCGTTGACAGTAAACACACACTGCTTCAAAAGTTGATCAGGAAGAAACTATTGTCATATATTTAAATCTAAGTATCAAGCCTGTGCATCTTTAGGAAATACACAAGTTTATTTGCAAATGATACTATCTTATACACAGAAAACTGTAAAGAATCCATAAATAAATTGCTAGAACTAATAGAAGAGTTTGGCAAACTATCAGGATACAAGATAAACATAAATAAATCAGCAGGTTTCCTTTTCACTAACACAGAGATCATCAAGGAGGAAATCACCAAATCAATACTATTTACAATACTCCCCAAGGAGATAAAAATATCTAGGAATAAATCTAATCAGAGATGTAGGTGGCCTATAAAGAGAAAATTACAAGACCCCACTCCAAGGAACCAAGAGAGACTTACATAAGTGGAGAAACCTACCTTGCATGTGGATAAGAAGACTTAACATTGTGAAAATGTCTATTCTACCCAAAGCGATCTACCTATACAATGCAATCCCAATACAAATTCCAATGTCATTTTTCAATGAGGTGGAGAAACAAATCACTGACTTTGTGTTGAAAAGAAAAAAAAAAAAACAGATAAACAAAACACTACTGAAGAAGAGGAACACAGTGAGAGACCACATATGACTTACCTTAGCATCTCTTACACTGCCACAGTAGTCAAAACAGCCTGTTACTGGCACAAAAACAGATATAAAGACCAATAGAACAGAATAGAGAATCCAGAAATATCACCATCCTCCTATGAGGAGTTGAGAGTCAACAAAAGCCCAACATTTGTAAACTGAGGTGAAAACAGTCTCTTTAACAAGTGGTGTTGGCAAAAATGGATATCCATCTGCAAAAATAACTGAAACAAGGTTGATAATTCATACCTTACACAAAAACTAACTCAAAATGGATCAAAGACCTAAATATCTAATCTAAAATAATAAAGGTTATAGAAGAAAAAACTTGTACAACATTAGAAGCCCTAAAACAGATAGCTTAAAAAGACTACAAAATCTTACCAACAGTGCACAAACAACAAAAGAGACAATAGATTAATAGGAACTACTAAAAATCAAACATTTCACTTATCCAAAGATTTCATTAAGAGAGTTGAAAAAACAAAAAAATGCCTACAAACTTGGAAAAAGTCTCTGGCAAGCACATATCTGATCAAAGTCTAACTTCCATAATCTACAAGGTACTGCATTGTATCAACAAAAACAAGATAAATAACCCAGTTAAACAGAGGCCAAAGAATATGGACAAACACTTCTCCACAGAGGACTTTCAAGCAGCCAAAAGATACAGGAGGAAATGCTCACAATCACTAGCCATTAGAGAAATCCAAATCAAATCTGCCCTGAGATACCATCTCACTCCAATAAGGCTGATAATAATCCAAAAAACACAAAACAACAAATGTTGAAGAGACTGTGGAGAGATTGGAATTCTATCCTGCTGGTGGGAGTATAAAATGGTACAATCTCTTTGGAAAGTAATTTGGTTCTTTCTTAAAAAGCTAGAAATAGAAATACCATATGATCCAGCACTCATAACGCTTGAAAATTTTCCTACAGAATTAAGGGCTATCACATAAACAGATAGCCAGCCAAGTGCTGTCGAGTCAGACAGGCACACAAATGTTTATTGCAGCACTGTCCACAGTAGTAAAATGACGAAATCAATCTAGGTGCACATAAAAAGATCAATGGATAAGCAGACTATGGTATATATAAGCAATGGAACAGTATGTACTGATAAAGAACAATTGATGGTTTTATGAAACATCTGATAACCTAGAATCAACTGGAAGATGTTACGCTGAGTGAAACCAGTCAGCTGCAAAAGGACAAACATTGTATGAGACCACTATTAGAAGGTCTTAAGGAAAGGCTTATGTACAGAAGAAAATACTCTTTGATGACTATAAGGGTGGAGAGGAAGGGAGAGAGTTATTCTTAGATCAGTTAATCATAGGAATTTGGTTAGGTGAATGGAGTGACAGCACGCAGTGGAAGGCAGGTCAGCACAACTGGTTTACTCCATAAGCTAAAAGGTTTTCTAAATTCAATCTAACATTTCATAGGACAGAGTAGAAGGGACAGGTCTGGGGACCATGTTTTCAGGGGACACTGAGGTCAATTGACATAACTAGTCTTTTTCAAAGAGAATGTTTTGCTCCCCATATTGGCGAATGGTGTCTGGGATCCTAAAAGCCAGCAAGCTGCTACCTAAGGACAATCAATTGGTCCTAGCCCACCCGGAGAACATCAAAGACTCAGGGAAAAATAAGCCCAGAAGACAGAAGGGCCCACATGATTGAGAGACAAACTACATAAATATGAGACCAGAAGAACTAGATGGTGCCCAGCTACCACCGAAGATTTCCCTGAGGGAGAACACAGCATTCCCCAACATAGCACGAGAGTAAGGGACATGCAGGTCTACTGAAGGACAAGACGTGAAGGCCTGACAGCTTTGAGGGTCCCTTGAGAACATGGCTGCTAGACTTGCCGCTAGCCCAGATCTAAGACCAGTACTGAAGACAACACTTCAGACAAAGAGCAGACTGGTCCTGGAGACAGAGGGTGAAGCAAATAGTGTGTGTACGTTATGGTTTAGAATACATGTGAGGTCGTCCTGCTGGTGTCTTCTAAGAGGGGAGAGGAGAGAGTGGAGAAGAGGGGACAAGTGTTAGTTGAGTGGATACTGGAAATAAACACTGAAAAGGAAGAGTGTACTGTCACAGATTGAGGAGTGCAGAGAGAATTGCAGAGAGGTGGGGTTTTATATGGCAAAGTGTCTTGGATTATAAACTTTAACTTAATCACAATACAAAAAAAGAATATACACAGGATGAGGTCAAGTTCGGTATGAGAATCAGGTAAGCTCCTTTTTTAAATTTTTTTTACAGAGACACATCTTACCATTGTAAATTGTTTAACAGAAATGCTGAAAAAAAGTTGCAAAAATAAACCAGTGTATACCTAAAAAGAGATTATTCAAGATTCAAATACCAATAATTTTTATTACATTATTGATATTTGACTTTTGAGCATTGATGTCTTTGTGTCAGCTTGTATCCTCTGTGAAATCAGTAGGAGCTGACTATGAGTATATTGGCTAGAAAACATTACAGCCTTGACAACAAGCATTAGAGTGTCTCTGAGGGACCATGATTTTTTTTCTTCCTTAAATAGAGTTCATTTTTTTAGAGCAGTTTTATGTTTACAGAGACACTGTGCAGAAAGTACAAGGAGTCCCTGCGTACCATACGCCTCTTCCTCTCCACCTCATTTCTCATATTATTAACATCTTGCACTCTTGTTGTATACTAATTACAACTGATGGATCAATATTGATATGTTATTATTCACTAAAATCTATACCCCTGGTGGCTGCTAACCAAAGGTCAAGGTTCAAACCTACCAGACACTTCTCTACAGAAAAAGATTTGGTAATTTGCTCTTATAAAGATTACAGCCTAGGATATCCCATGGGCAGTTCTACTTGGTTACACAGAGTCACGATGAGTAGGTAGAATGGAAACTCAGGTGACATACTGGTTAAGAGCAATGGCTGTTAACCAAAAGTGTGGCAGTTCAAAACCACCAGCTGATCCTTGGGAACTCTAAGTGCTACTCCATCCTCTGTGGTTGTCAAGTCAGAACTGACTTAGTTTCAACTGGTTTGGCATTTGGCTTGAATCCCCAAAAGCATGAAAGAAGACATAGCTCCATGAAGGATCAGAAGGAAAGAATACAAGCAACAAAGACTTCCAGGCTGCCTAGAGACAGTTCGGATGCCTAGACTACTGGCTGACTTCCAAAGTTCTATGGCTGACACTGTTGAACAGGAGTCATCAGTAATAAATAGAGCAAGGGTAAAACTGAACAGCCATGCTTTCCTGAAACTGCAAGCATCATTTAGACCGAGCCATTGTTTCCATGGAGATCAACATCAACAATAGTAGTCAGAAGCAAGTTCAACTTGGCTACTTGTTCATCTTAGATAACGTGTTGAGTTTTATGTGGGAGGAGATAGTCTTGGGATTAGCTATTTCCACTATCCCACATATAACTAGGTGATGATAAGAGAAAAATTTTGTCATCAATCCTATTCTATACTCCAAGATCTCAGTTCTAGTGCCGCTGAGTTGATTTCTGACTTATAGTGACACTATAGAATTGCTCCACAGGGTTTTCAAGGACCATCTGGTGGATTTGAACTACTCCGATTTTGTTTAGCAGTCATAACTTTTAACCACTTTGTCACCAGGGTTTCCAGTTGGATCTCAACCCTGTTGTTAGATGTTGTCAAGTGAGTTCTGACTCATAGCAAACCTATTTACAACAGAACAAAACACCATCTGCTCAGTCCTGTGCCATGATCACAGTTGTTTCTATGCTTGCAGCCCATGTTACAGCAACTGTATCAGTCCATCTTGTTGAGGGTCTTCCACTTTTTTGCTGACCCTCTAGTTTACCAAGCATGGCGACCTTTTCCATTGTCCTCCTGACAACAGGTCCAAAGTGTGTAAGATGTAGTCTTGCCATCCTTGCTTCTAACGTGCTTTCTGGCTGTACGTCTTCCAAGGTGGATGTATTCACTCTTTCAGCAGTCCATGGTATACTCAACATTCTTTTCTGACACCACAATTCAAAGACATCAGTTCTTCCTCTGTCTTCCTTATTTATGGTGTAACTTTCCCATGCATATGATGCAATTGAAAATAACACGGTTTGGGTCAGGCACAACTTAGTCTTCGAGGTGATATCATGATGTCACCGATACCAAACCTAGTGCTGTTGAGTCAGTGCAGAGTCTCCATCCTAACTCTAGAGGATCTATAATCAGGAAAGGAGAAGGAGACAGAATGCATAAAAGTTTCTAGGATGGGAGAAGTAAACAAACTGATCACATCCTTTCTCACTATAACCTGAAATAAAAACCAAACCTACTGATTGCCTTGGAGTTGATTTCAACTCATAGTGATCCTATAGTAAGCCCTTTAAAAGAAGGATTAATTCAAGCCAAGAGAATGGGAGAAGATAAATTAGACAGTAGCATTACTTGGAATGGAACATTTTAGTAACAGTGAAGTTACTGGCTGTACCCATGGAACAGACAGCTTTGACCGAGTATGGTTATCATCAGTGAATGGAAAAAAAATCATGATTGCACGCCATCAGTTCAGACTAGTCAAGTGTCTTTGGGTGCATAGAAATGTGCATACATGTGGATATATGTACATACATTGAGTTAGCTTCCATTTATACACACATACACTTATACATATATACATACATATACAAATGTGTGTGTGTGTCTGTGTGTGTATGTACACACAGACACACACACACAAAGAAGCTAGCTCAATTGTTCTACAAGCTTTTTCTCAAAATTTCCAGATAGTAAATACTTCAGGCTTTACTGGCTAAATAAGATTTTAGTTGCCTATTCTTCTGTCTGGAAGCTCTGGTAGCCTAATAGTTAAGTGCTATGGCTGCTAACCAAAAGGTCTGTAGTTCAAATCTACCAGACACTCCTTAGAAACTCTATGAGGCAGTTCTGCTCTGTCCTATAGGGTCTCTATGAGTTGTAATCAACTGGACAGAAGGGGGTTTGGGTTTGTTCTTGTCTCTGGAAACCATAGTAGTGTAGTGGTTAATTGCTACAGCTGCTAACCATAAAGTCAGCAGTTCAAATCTACCAGGCACTCCTTGGAAACTCTATGAGGCAGTTCTAGTCTGTCCTATAAGATCTCTATGAGTTGTAATCGACTGGACAGAAGTGGGTTTTGGTTTATTCTTCTGTCTGGAAGCCGTAGTGGTGTGCTAGAGAATATAAGCATCGCTTACTTGGCAGGCCATATAAAAACAGGCTTCGGGCTGCATTTATCTGTGGGTAGTGATTTGCCACCTCCACCCTCTACTGTTCTGTATTGCTTCACTTAATGTACCGTGATCTTTACATTTGTGCACACAACAATCTAGTCTAACTCAATTTTGCATGACTAGCGTTCTTATGAAAACTCTGGTGGTACAGTGGGTCAAGTGCTACCTCTGCTAACCTAAAGTTCAGCAGTTCAAATCTGCCAGGTACTCCTTGGAAACTCTATGGGTCAGTTCTACTCTGACCCATAGGATTGCTATGAGTCGGATCCAACTCGATGACAGTGTGGTGGGGTTTTTGCTTGTTTTTTTAGCATTCTTACTTAGGTATGAATTTTTATGGATAAAAATTACTATATTTAAAAAGGCTTCACTTCCTCACTCATGAGTCTTTAAGTAGTTTCCAGATTTTTGTTGTTGTTGGTTGTTTATTTGATTGGTTGGTTTTGTTGGCTTCCTTACCAGAAATTTCATAGTCACTAAATTGTGATTCTGTCTTTGAGAAGTGCATTGAGAACATTTCTTAATAAGGAGAATGGTGAGATTTCATTTCACATACTTGAGGCATCTGATCAGATAGGACCAGCCCTTGGAGGACTCACGCTTGATGGAGGGTTGTCCAAAAAAGAGGAAGACTCTTAGGAGATGGATTGGCACGGTGACTGAAACTGTGGGCTCAAACAGAGCAGCGATCGTGAGCACGCTGCAGCACCAGACAGCGCTTTCTCCTGCTAAAGGAGTGACTGGTCCTGAGTCTGGGAATCCTGGGGGCATAGTGATTATGTGCTATGTCTTCTGACTACAAGGTCAGCAGTTTGAATCCACCAGGCACTCTGCAAAAACTCTGTGGGACAGTTCTACTTTGTCCTACAGGGTCTCTATGAACTGAAATCAACTTGATGGCAGTGGGTTTGGTTTGGAGTCATGAGTCTGGATCCATCAGATGACAGTCAACAAAAACAAGTGGTAAGAAGAAACATTTAGTAATACTTATTTAATTATGCATTTCTTCATTTTCTATTAAATCCACAGTGGATTCTTCATATGTTAAAAACAAAAGACAAAAAATTTTAGTAAAGATTAGAAATGTATTTCAGGAGTAACTTTTCTGAATGTTACTGAAGACAGATCATGATTCTACCATTCACAAATTTGTCTGAACCATCTTTGTCTACATATGTGTATAAGCAAAACATAAAACCAAATTACCAAACTTGTTTCTGTGGAGTCTACTGTGACAATAAATAAAAGTGAATTTTTACCATTCTGAGATATGAAGAAAACTTAACTGGCAGCTTTCATTTGCATTTTTATAATGATGAGTGCCATTTTGCAGCTTATCAAATGATTATATTGCACTTCTTTTCATTTATGAAATATTTATTTGGATATTTTTCCCACCTTCATATTTTTTTGAAAATCTTTAGATCTTTATTCTTATGTATTCCAAAATTCTCTCTCAAAATTACAAAAATTAAGCCTTCCCTCCACAGTGTTAGTTGTCTGACTTGAATTAAGGGTTATTTAGCATGAAAGGAAACCCTGGTGGCATTGTGGTTAACTGCTACATCTGCTGACCAAAAGGCTGGCAGTTCAAATCCTCCAAGCGCTCCTTGGAAACTCCATGGGCCAGTTCTACTCTGACCTATAGGTCGGTATGAGTTGGAATTGACTTGATGGCAGTGGGTTGAGTTAATCGGTTACTGTCAAAAATATTACCTTGTATAACTACATAATCAAGTTTATCATTCTTTTCATGTCTTTTTTTCTGTCTTTTGGGGGTAGTTCTTAAAAAGATCTTCTCACTCTAAGATTCTGTATGTATTAAATCTATCTGAGATATTTTTAGATTTTTGGTTTACTTTACAGTTAAAGTTATCACTAGATCCATCTTCTGTTTCTATGTAAGTAGTAGATAGGAATTAAACTTTATTTATTTTTCTGATGTTTTCTTCCAATACGGCTTATCAATAATAAATTCTTTTGTGTTTGATTGAAATGCCTACTAAATTCTATTTTGTATATGGCATTTGTGTCTATACTCCTTGTCTTGGTTCATTGCTGTTTTTCTTTCTGTACAGTTACCAAAAATTTACTTAGAGTATATTTAAATTACACTTTTATGTCTCGTAGAACCTACCTCTGTCTTCACTGTCCCCTTTTATTCCACAATGCATTGTTTTTGTCTTTAATTGTGGATGTTCTTGGTTATCTTGAAATTTTTCTGAGATCTGGTTTTAAATGAATAGAGGTTTAACATTTGAAACAGTCTCCGTCTTAAGCTCTTCAGATTTTTGTGCAAAGGAAAATCAATTGTCTTTTTTGATGGTGTTTTCCCATTACTTCGTACTGTCAAGTACAGGCTCAAGCAGGGCACCCATGGTGGGTGTGGTGCGGGACCAGCGGTGTTCCCTTCGGCTGTAGGTGGGATCGCCATGAGTCGGAATTCGCTCCAGAGCAAGTGACAGCCAGCCAAGCGCCGTCAAGTTGGATCCGACTCATGGCCACCCTAGCCTTATGTAAAAATGCTTCAGGAATATGTTTGGAAAAAATTATGAAGCCATTTTCCCAACAATCACAAATTTAGAGTCAGACCCAGATTTCACCCTCAACTGGGTCTGTTGTGAAAAGCAAAGAAGGTAATTTATGTGAGAAAACATAACCCAGAGTGTGCGACACCATAGAAACTCGATAATCGATAGTTCTTTCAATAGTTCCCGACTTAACAAATTCTTTAGAAGGCGAAGCTTATGGCTCTTTCTTTTCTTTTTTTCTTTTAAACTCTTAGACAAATAACCAAAACAAATAAATCCTGTCACTGCTAATATCCACTCACAGTGACCCCATAGAACAGAGTGGAACTGCCCGCATCGGGTTTGCAAGGCTGTAACCTTCACAGGAGTAATCTACCACATCTGTGTCCTGCCAGGCAGCTGGTAGGATCGAACCACTGACCTTAATGGATGAGCTGCTGAGAGCTTTAACCTCGGTGCCACCAGGGCTCCTTTCATACAGCAACCACCTGTAGCAAAAAAATCGTAATAATTTAGAAATAAATACCCACCTGGTTTCCTCGGATACTTTCCAGTAGGCTCATCATTCTTCCATCATAAGCCAACACATGAGAAGGACAACGGGAGTTAAATTCAGAAGACAAGGCTTGAAGGCTTGGACTTTTCCTGCTTTCTCCATGTGGTCTCTAACTAATAGAATTACATCTATTGGCCAGACAAATGATTAAATGTCTCTGCATCTAATTACTGAGAAAATGAAGGAGCTCTGCTTAAGCCATACATATGTTTCCTATAACATAAATTCTGAACATGTTATTTGGGGGAAATAGCTTCGCCATTCTACTATTGTCTTAGATACAAGGCAGCATTATTTTTGACTTAGGCTTTAATTGCAAATTCACTAAAGTGATGTCTATTCTAAAGAAAACAAAAATCTCTTATTTGTGTTGGGAAGTGTGACTCATAGACTTGTGGATTAAAAGACTCTTGTATTTATAACATCTTTGTGAGATTCAAGTCAATCTTCCAGAGTAAGAGATTGTGTTTCTCTTATTCCTTGGACTAGGATGAAATACAGCCTTCTTTTTCTGCTTTGAGAGGAACTCACGATCTTCTGGTTATGAATTGCATGTTTTACTGCCAGAATACTTTCCGTTGTCGAAATATTCATGCAGGATCTTGGACTTGTATTCCTGTGATTTCCATGAGACAGAAAAAAAAAAAAGAAAGAAAGCTGTTGTTTTGAGCATAGGGATGAAATCTGAACTCAAGTTATCCTTTGATATTGTCTTAACTTTGAGGATTGCCCAAGTTAATAGAAGTCTAGTCCTCCTTGCCAGGACACTGAATTGCAAAGTTGAATTTTGGGTGAATTGCCCATATTTGTGGCACCTGACTTAGAAGTCTACAGAAAAGCAGAAAGCAGAAGCCAATATGCAAATGAGGCCAAGGATTGAAGGGCTGCATTCCCTCCATTAGCAGGTGGTCTCTACTTTGCATACAGGTCTGGCAGCGCTGTAAGGCCTGCCTCTCCGGCAGCTGTGCTACACCTGACATCTGAATCAAAGGATGGCTTTGGCTTCATTCTTATTCCCTCCTCAGCCTGTACCAATGTTGAAAGCTCCTTGTTGAAATTTAGAAAATGCAGACATCCAAATATTTGAAGACAATACGTGTCTGT
This sequence comes from Heterohyrax brucei, assembly GCA_028571685.1. Taxonomy (NCBI): domain Eukaryota; kingdom Metazoa; phylum Chordata; class Mammalia; order Hyracoidea; family Procaviidae; genus Heterohyrax; species Heterohyrax brucei. The sequence goes on along the minus strand of CM053164.1, from coordinate 13,094,389 downwards.
GTTCCCACACACTTTCATGTGAGTGTGTGTGTGATGTGTATACATTGCTTTCATTTTTATGTAAATGAGAACACCTGCTTTCATTTTTTGTATAAATTTTCTTTTGGAGCTCTGTGATTTTTCTGGAAGGATTATAGAATTGATTGCTCCTTGAATTCATATTTGTGCTTAGATGCCAAAATTATTTGAAACCCCTCAACCTATTGGACACTTGCTCTGTACTCCCCCCCGACACCTTTTTGTGTTGGAAGATGTTGGAGGAAAGAGAGCACTTTACTGAAGGCTTAGCTGTGTTTCCATGTTAATCAACTGCTTCCCTTGTCCCCACTGCTGTGTAAGCACCTAGGCTTGTGTATTTTTTAAGAATTATAACATGTTAAGTGGAAAAACAATACAGTGTACAAATACCGTGGGTGAGTCACATTGTACAGGTTTTGTTTTCTAGTGTGTGTCATATATGAATAAATTGTGCATTGTCCCAATATTATGTGGGAGATTTGTAAAACCACTAAATCTCACTGTTGCTTCATTCTCCCTCAATCACTTAAAATTGTTCCCCCTTGATTTTTAAACATAGGAAGTAATGAGTAATTCTGCTTCCCCAGCTTGGACCATAGTAAGCCTTCCTGAGTACATACTTAAAGATCAGAGTGGAGCGTACATCACTCACAACAACATCTGTGCCCATGTTGAACACTCAGAGAAGTCCCGTACTAAGCAAAACGCAGGGCTTTCAGGGCACGGAGAAGACCATGTACAGTCTGACAGCAATCATCTTGAACTGAAAGGCCACAACAGCTGCACTGGCGACTAGCCTTCTTGTCTCTCATTTCCCCGGAAAACACATTTCATTCTCTGACTCCTCCACTCTGCTCCCTGCCCTAGCTCTCTTCTGCTGACTTATATTTAAAAACTACCTGGAGAGCATTTCCTTGCAGGGATTGTGTTTCTCATTGTACATATGGTGTGAAGATCACAGATGAGAAATGTGAGCGTCTAAAATAAATACTACATGAACCCGGAGATGTGGAGGGACCCCTGGGAGTTAACAAATGAAATGCCCATCAGTCCCTGACACCGTGGAGGCTGCTGCGATTGGCAGCTTCATGCCTCATTATGCTTGGATCAGATATATAGGAATTGCCCCAGGCGAGCTCTCTGGTTGAAAGCAGAGATGCATGCTGGGGAAAAGCAAATGTCCCCTGGCAGTGCGAGATGGAAAGATGGGGTGAAGCAGAAGGGAGTTGATTAATCAAAAATATGGGAAGATGGGAGGTCTGTGACCCAGATGCCCTTGGATTTTATAATAAGAACTCTTTTTAGCATTCAGGGTGTGGTGGTTGGGTTTGCAATGTGTATGCTTTAATTGCAATTAATCTTGTCAGTCTGGTGAAAATGTACAGAACAAAACAATAAACCAGTTCAGCTCCTAAGGAAGAAGGAAAAAAGAGAGAGAGAAAAGCTGAGTGGCTTAAATGCTGCTTTATGTAAACTCTGAAACTGACTTTCTGTTTATGGAAGGGTCAGCACACAAGACTGCTGAAACTGTGCAGAAACCACCAGACATCATTAAATTGCCCCAGCCTGCTCTAATGAATTTTTTAAAAAATGGTTCTAACCCTGCAAACAGGACTGAGGGATTCAGGTCTGTATTTGTGACATCAAATGCAAGCCTGCAGTACTCTAAGAGAAAGAAAAAGTACTGGAGGTTGGAAACCACAATATAAAAATACGGGTCCTTAATTAGTAAGAACAAAGTCAGTGTATTTTATCTGAACAAAACATCAAGCACTTATAAATTGAAAGGAAATGGTAACAAGCTTACCCTGAGAAAAGACAAGAAAAAGATGTCCATGTCTAAAAGCGATTCTAAGAAACCACTGAAAGCATTTTTCAAAATTTAACATGGCACTCATGGTTAAGTGCTACTGCTACTAATCAAAAGATAGGTGGTTCAAATCCACCAGGCACTCCTTGGAAACTCTACGGGGGAAGTTTTACGCTGTCCTATAGGATCAACATGAGTCTGAATGAACTGGACTACAGCAGATTTGTTTTCTCTTGATTATGTCTTTCTAGTGTGTCTCACTGAAACCATCTACACCTGTGCAGGCCAATAGAAACACAATAATGAGGCACACACACAATTCGAAACTTTCTAATAGCTACATTAAAAAGTTAAACAAAAGGACAATTAATTTTAATTATAAATTACATTTAATCTACTTTATCCGATCTAATTTATCTCAACAAATGTCATTAGTAACTTTAAAAACAAGTAAGTGCTTTTTAGTAATTAGTCACTTTTAGAGCAATTAGTAAGCGAAACAAAGATGAGTTTTGTTTTTTAATGATGACATTTTCTTTTGCGGTAATACTATACAAAGTGTTAGCACACATTTAGGTGATGAGATTGGGACAGACTTAAGGCAGAAACAGTCACAGGTCTGCTGCAAAACTAAAGATATTTAAGAGTCACAAATTGCTTTTGTGTTTAAAAAGTACAAAAACTCATAGCCGCTCTACAGGATGGAGTGATAGGACAGAGTGGAAATGCTCCATATTGTCTCCAAGGAGCATCTGGTAGATTCAAGCAGCCAGTAGCTTTGTGAGCAGCAGTAGCTCTTAACCCCTACACCCCCAGGGTTTCCTTGAGTAAAAAGCGGTATCAATGTTTCTCAATTCTCTTTCCCTACGTTCACATGCATTATTATCTGGAGTTTAAACATTCAGTTTTATTTATTTATTTATTTTTTAAGTGAGTCTGGTAGTAATTAAACAGTGTATGGGAAAAGGCAGTTTACTTAGTTTGACAAAGAATGCCATTCCTAGCTTAGGGTGTCCTGTTACCAGTCCAGCGGGAAACAACTGGGGGATATCTCACTTTTATGCATAGTTTGCAACTCTTTGATTAAAACTATTAATTTGTCTATTAACACTTACCTTTGAGTGACCTATTGCTAAATTTTATGAGAAATTGCTGATTTGATTTTTTTTCCCCCAAGTGTTTTTTTCAATAAATGACATAGCTCAAGCTCTGTTCTTCCCTGTAAGGCACGAAACAAATTAAATGCTCAGACTCTGTTACTCCTCTGACGTTTTCTGGAGATTCCAAACTTGGTGTCAAGTATTAAAATTGGCATTTAATCACTTGGAGAGAGAAGTGAAGACTCTGTTTACTAAGGGTTTGAGATGAGGAAACTTAACTAGCATGAGTGCGAGGTGCTGAGTCAGATTTACTAACTGTGTAAACAGATGATTTCCTAATCATCCCTTTCTCTCTAATCCTGGTTGCATAGTGGTTAAGTACCCTGACTGTTAACCAAAATATCTGCAGTTCAAATCAACCAGGCACTCTGTGGAAACTCACTAGGCTCTGTTGTGCAGTTCTAACTTGTCCTGTAGGGTTGCTATGAGTTGGAATCAACTCGATGGCAGTGGGTTTGGTTTTTTTTTTTTCGATTCTCCAACTTTTCAGATTCCTTTTAAATCAATTAACTTTTATTACTACTAATACAGACTAAAATGTTAGTAGCTCATTACTTTGGTCAAGTGCTATTGACTTTTTCCCTGGATGTCACATTAGTTTTTGTTGTTGTTTTTGTTTAATTAATGAAACAAAGAAAAGCATGACCATCCACTGAGGGCACCAAAAAACAGCTTCTTAATCGAATTCTCCTGCAGACACTTATGTGACTACCTCCAATATGTTTTCACTATTGCCATCAGACACTACCTGTTCTTATACTTCCCAGTCATTTTAGAGATAAAAGTCACTTGAAGCTATCATGGAGCTCATCATGGAACGGATCACATCATATGACTGTCAAACTGTGTCTTAACTGTGAAACCACAGAAATCATAGCCCAGCCAGGTTTACATACAGCATTAGCCAGCATAATCACCCTAGCTTTTCCTGCTTTTATCTAACTTCTAAGTATACCAGGGACTATCAGTTTGGGCACTTGTGGCATTTGGGGTTGGATAATTGCTTGCTGTAGAGACATGGCTTACGCAGTGTAGAATATTTGGTGGCACCCTTGTCCTCTGCCTACTAGGTGTCAGAAGCAGCCCTCCTCTCAGGTGTGACAGTCAAAAACATCTTCATAGACTGTCGTGTATCCCTGGGGGTCTAAAATCACTGTCTGGGGAGGAACCCTTCATCTAAATCTTAACTCCTGTGACTGTACAAGTTATACTTTTCATTGGTATTGATTTTGTCTCTCCTTTTAGTTTTTATTCTCACTTCAGTCAGGAATAACCAGAAGGCTAGTTGCTGTAGAATCAATTCCAACTTATGAGGACCTCATGTGTGTAAGCATAAAATTGTGCTCTCTGAGGTTTTCATTGGCAGATATTTTAAGCAGCTGACTGCCAGCCCTTTCTTCCACAGCACCTGTGGGTAGACTCAAACCTCTAACAGTTTAGTTAGCAATCAAGCTCATTAAGATTACTTCTGTTCTTTTCCAGTAGATTTAAACACACAATGTGTTCCAGTCTGTCTTTTCATCTAAGCTCTTATTCCAGTAGCAGGCAAAACAGAATCAGGGAAGGTGATTAGGATTTAGAAGACTGAAAAAGTAAATTACTTTGGAGTAGTGATTAAGCAAGGAGTCCTCGGTTAGTGCAAATCGTCAGACCTTGGCCTGCTAACCGAAATGTTTGCAGTTCAAAGCCAGCTACAGGTACCTTGGGAAAACAGACTGTCAATTTGCCTCCAAAAGGACATAGTTTAGAAAACCCTGTGGGGCAATTCTACTTGCACACATGGTGTCAGAAGAGCCAGAATCAACTTGAAGGCAAGTAACAAAAACAGAGATAACACACTGCATACAAGTATTATTAGGAGCTAAAAGCCACATTGTATTATAAATGTACATGTTGGACGCCATAATAAAATAGTCTGGCTAACAGTCTCTCACACAAGATGTTTGACTTTTGACCCCAGGTAAAACCACCTTCATAGGTCATGCTAACTGAAACAACAATACAAAGAGGACATAGGAAGTTCTCTTGATTTTGAGTCACTATTGTAGTGACCGTGACCATAAATATGAACACAGGACCAGGGTGCATTCTATGCACTGTGACTTATTTTCTTTTTAATCTTCTTTTGGTCTGGTTTTGAATCAGTGAAAGCTAAAATAAAGCCATCAATTCCTGTAGATACAGAAGATTTTGCTCTGGGGATGCAAATTCTTTCTAGCTCTGAATGCCATCTAATTTTCTCCCATAGGTAAGGAATTTTGCTTCCTGCAGACATAGTGACTTGAAAATTGCAAGCAACCCAAGAAAAGTATGCATTTTAAGCCTGGATCAAGTGTGTCTCACCTTTCCATCATGCAGCAGAGTATACCCTTAAGAATAAGGTGAGAAATGAAAAAGCATATGTTATGAAAAAGAATTTACAAAGTCCTCATAGTGAGAGAAGCCTAGATGCTCATCTACTGGGAAACACGTCACTGAAGATCTCACAGATGACACATTCCACTGCAAAGGGGAAGGCAAATTATAAGTTAAAATGTGAAAAAATATATGTATCACTAGAGGGCCTGTCTTCCCTCTTATTATGATCATTTCCATTAGTGTGCTTCTTATTACTATTACCAGTCACAGAGAGAATGCCATGATTGCAGTGTGACACTATGGGCTCTTTTCCTTTTAAAATTTATGAGACGTGGAAGTGATAAATACCTTAAAAATAGACCAAAAACCTAGAGCTCACTTAAATCTAATGATATAGCCGAATTATTTTCTCATTGCCTGTATCACTTTTTGTAAGAGGAGCTCTAAATAAGAGATAATTTAAAAACTCCTTGCCTAGCTCTCATACTGTTTGTCATGGATTGAACCGTGTCCCCCCCAAAATATGTGTAGACATTTGGCTGGGCCATAATTCCCAATATTTTATGATTGTCCTCCATTGTGTGATTTTCCTATACTACAAATGCTAATCTCAGCCTGTGGTTAATACAGTGGATTATGTTATAGTGGATCTGGGTGGATCTGTAACACCCTTTCTAGGGTCACCTCCCTGCTCCACTGTAAAGGCAGTTTCCCTTTTATCCTTTCATCCTGCAAGAGATAAAAGGAAAGGGAAGCAAGCAAAGAGTTGGGAACCTCAGACATCAAAGAAGCAGCCCTGGGAGTATAAGATGTCCTTCAGACCTGAGGTTCCTGTACCAAGACGCTTCCAACCAAAGACTGATGCAACACAAGGACTTCTATCCAGAACCGATGAAGATGGAAAGTCTTCCCCTAGAGTGGACATCCTGAATTTGAACTTGAAGCCTACTGGACTGTGTAAGAATAAATTTTTCTTTGCTAAAGCCATGCATTCTTGGTATTTCTGTTAGAGCAGAACCAGGTAACAAAGACACTGTTAATGCTATCTACATATTCAGTAGGGGAAATGACCTCTTGAAATAATTTATACCAATCACTTTTTATAGATTCATCATCATATTTGCAAGTTCTAAAGATATAAAAATATTTTCTCAAACTCTGAGCCATTGTGACAGTCTTTTTGCCTGGTTCTTGGAATGTCTTTCTTGCTCTTTTGCAGTTCTCTTTGTTGCTGTTGTTGTTAGGTGCCACTGAGTTGGCTGCAACTTACAGTGACCCTGTGCACACCAGAATGAAACACTTCCCGGTCCTGTGTCACGACCACAATTGTTTTTATGCTTAAGCCCATTGTTGCAGCCACTGTGTCAATCCTTCTTGTTAAGGGTCTTCCTCTTTTTCACACACCCTCTACTTTATCAAGCACTTCTCTTACTCCCTTGCATTATTTTGATGTCAAGGATTTTTGCTTGATTTGCTTTGTTACTTAGAATACAGGTCCATGATCCCAAATCTTCCCTATGTAGATTCCTGAAAACACTGTTGAATACACTTACAAGCTGCATAACCACTTAGGCAACATCCAACCACATATATTGTAATTCCAACCCCCATAAAACCTATTACATTAAGAATTCAAGGAATGTGCAATTATTCCTAATAACATAAGGGTTATATTTTGTAATATGCCTCAAAACATTACTATTATTACTGTATTAGTTCATTAAAAGTATTTTAGCCTATCCTCTAGTGTTCCTTTAATATTTTTGAGTATAGAAATGTCCATAATGTACTATATACTGTGATAAACATTTGACTAGCAGATGTTAGATTATAAACCCAAGGCTTCTAAACACTTTGAACCAGTTCTATCATGGCCAAAGAAGCAAAACCAGAACAGATTTGAAATGTTAACATTTGAATGAAGTAGAATGATTGCTGGAGGGGAAAACTTGATGGATTGAAGCCCTGGAATAAGAGACTGCTCTCCCAGCACGTTCCCTGTTTGTAATCCACATGATACAACACACAAATGGTTTACTGACTTAATTGTCTTACCTAAGTGTATACCCAAACCAAACCAAACCAAACCTGGCACTGCAGAGTCTATGTAGACTCATAGCGACCCTATAGGAGAAAGTTGAATTGCCCCATAGAGTTTCCAAGGAGCACCTGGTAGGTTTGAACTGTTGACCTATACTCTACAGCTCTCTTTGGAGTTGGCTGAGCTTCTGTCATGTTTGCATGCAGCACCCCCAGTATGACGAACTGACAGACAATTTGGGGTGCTGGTCACATAATCTTGACCTGAAACTTAAAATTCATGAATCTTAGCTTATACATTTGTAAAATTATATTAAAAATGAGAAATAATTGTCCTATCATAGGAGTTCTAGTTTGGTTTGTCAATATGAAGACCCTGAGACTGATTTTGGCATGTAGGTTATTTTTGGATGGTGAAGACCTGGAAGAAACACAGAGAAAGCCACACTGGATAGAGGGAAAAGTGAAACAACTTTCTACAGCTAAGGGAGTCCCTACAGGGTAAGACAGCCAAGAAAACAAGTCCATTTTTGAAGATGAATCTAGGATGTGTGTCTCTCTGTCTACCACAGCAGGAATGAGGCTATATTGTAAAGGTAATTTGTACTTTCAAGATAAAAAACTTTCATTATTCTTTCTATATTTTTTTTTTACTGTGTGTGTTTTCCTTACTTTATTCCAAGCCTATCTATTACCTTTGTGAACACCCGTGTAGTCAGATGGTTCAGAAAAGGGCATTTGTCTGTGGGCAGGAAGCTTGGTATATGAAACAGGTTGAGTCTTTGTGTAGTACACAACCTGTCCAACTGTATAGCACACAGACTAAAATCATATTCACTTAGCAAACTCCACGTTGAGATTTATGTATCAACCAAAACCACTACCTCTTTGTTTCCTGATCTTCTATGCTCCACTTATTCTCTGTTTCAGCTTACAGAACCTTGATAGCATAGTGGTTAAGAGCTATAGCTGCTAACATAAAGGTCAACAGTTCTATCCACAAACTGCTCCTTGGAAATCTTACCGGGCAGTTCTAGTTTGTCCTAAAACTTATTGCCATCGAATCAACTCTGACAGAGTAAAACTGCCCCATAGAGTTTACAAAGAGCTCCTGCTGGATTCAAACTGTCAACCTTTTGGTTGGCAGCTGTAGTACTCAATAACTACACCACCAGGATTTCCATTTGTCCTATAGGGTTCCTTTAAATCAGAGGCAACTCAATGGCAAAAGGTTTGGTTTCTGATTTTACTCTACCTGTAGTCAACCGTAGTTAAGGTCATGTTTTTGATTTTGCTCTTATCAACAAATGGGACCGTTTCCGGATCCTTCTATAATGCCATATTTCTAACTCACGTCTCATTATTCTGGCTGAGTTATCCCTCCTACTTGTCATCAATTGCAATCCATTCATCCCATCACTTTTTCAACTATAGTTATACCTAAATTTTCTTCCTTGCCCATTTTACAGCATATGATTTGGACACAAACACATCCTTCAAAAATTTTTTCCTCTTTCTTTTGATCATTCTGTTAACCTGCCAGTGCTAATCCTGTTTAATTATCCTTTTTCACTAAACAGCTAAACATGGTTGGAGAAAAAATATCTGTAACCATTTTAATTGCCCTTACTTAAAATTTATAATCACAGATCTCAAATAAGTTCTTGATACAACTGGCTATGTCTGTAAGCAGTACTTAGTAAATTCTCTTCCCCACATTCTAAGTTGATGCTTTCCTAAGTATGCCTGCCTCTTCTAACCTCTCCCTCCTACTGAATTTCAGCTGAAAAATACAATTTATAACTTAATATAAGAGATGGAAGCAGATATGAAATACTTCATATCCCCAGGTTCAAATCACCAGTCTGTCTTCACCTGTAATTCAGTCTGGCTTCCTTCTTGTTGTTGTTATGGACCACCAAAAGAACAAACAGATCTGTCCTGGAAGAAGTCCAACCAGAGTGCTCCTTGGAAGCCAAGCTGGCAAGACTACGTCTTACATACTTTGGACATGTTGTTGGGAAGATCAGTCCCTGGAGAAGGACATCATGCTTGGTAGAGTGGAGGGTCAACAAAAAAGAGGAAGACCCTTGACAGCCCTGACATTGCCAGAAGTACCTCTGCTTAAATCTTCTCTCTGTTCCATCTGCTAATGCTTTGAATGCTGTCTTCTGTAGACAGGACTTGGAATTTTCTTTTGCAAACATTTACCTCTATTTTATTCATCATCAGCATCCCTCTGTCTGTCTCATTTCATTTGCAAGCATGACAATATTGTAATTTAAAAAGAAAAAATAAACTAAAAATATAGAAAAAATATCAAAACTTCTTAATTCCTCCCTACAGCTATATGACATAAAAGATTGCCTGAATTCACTGCCTCTGCTTTAACAACTCCCAGATTCACAATTGTTTTATCTGATTCAGATTTTCTTCCTCCCACTCCATTGAAATTCCAATTGTTCTTTTTTTAATCAAGTCACCAGTGATGTTTCTTAAAAGTCTTGTAATCATTTATCCTTCCATTCATCATGCTTGGTCTCTCGGCAGGTAAGAAATCTGATAACGCCTTTCATTCTAAACATTTATACCTCTATTTACCTTGTCATCTGCTTACCTCATTGGTCTCCCTTTTTTAGTGTCCTTTGTTGTCCTCTCCTCTTCTTCTTCACTTCTTGGTGTTACAGAATCCAAGACATCTGTCTGTTGATTTCCTTTCTTTCTGTGTATGTAGATGTAATCCAGTACCATAAATTACTAACGATATACTAGTGATATTGAAATTTTATTTCCAGCCATGAACTTTCTCATGAACTGTGAACTCCGAACGCAACTGTCTAATTGCCATTCTTACTTGGATGTCTAAATGATATTTCAAACTTTACTGTGTGGAAATTAAGCTCTTTATTTCCTTCCCTAAATACGTTTCTCTCATAGTTTCCTATCTTAATTAACTAGCCAATTATTTAAACAGATGGCCTGGTCATTAGTCTTTGTTCTTCTCTTTCTTTAATATCCTGATTTGACTTGTTAGAGTGTCCTAGTGGTTCTGTCTCTGTATACAGTTTGAAATTGTGATTCCTACCACTACAAGACTATTCTATGCTAAACGGTTATTAACGATGAATCTCTTGAGCACTTTATTGGCTTATTATCAGGAGTGGATGTAATAAGTGCAATGAATATATTTGAAAAATATTAAATACTTGACAAATTATTTAATTCCTTCTGTCTTCAACTAATAACTACAGAGCACCTGCACAGGCATGTCAAGAGTCATAGCTACTGCTCTCAGAAAGCTTGAAGTCTTTTGAGGAACAAAGTGGTTGACTACATATAACCAAAAATTATTATGAGGCTTATAATCAAGACATTCCTGGGCACTAAAAGAATGTGTATCTGAAGCACTAACTCAGTCTAGAAGGCAGAAAAAATCACCTTGGGGAAAAGATAGTTAAGGCAAAACACAAAATGTGAGTTATCCAGGTGAAGAGAAGGGTATGAGGCATTTCAGACAGAGAACCGTGCAAATACAAGAAGAAATTATTCAGAGTGCTTGAGACACACAGTACCTGAAGGATAGTGTTACCAGGTAAGGATAAGCTGTAAGGGATGGACCAAATGGCACCCTTCAGACCAGGACTTTTCTAGTTCGTGTTGTGAGAGGAGAAACCAATGGGGTGGTCATAGCAGCAAACAAAGGGTGCCAGTAAGCATAAGAAAGAGGAAAGGATGCTCTTGTTTGGTCATGGCCATTCGCACGGGGCCACTGTATGTAATGTGCATTGTAGAGTCTGCTGCAATCACACAAAAATGTATATATGTCTAGGGATGGTAAGATTAGGTAGAAAAAAGTGTGGGTTCTTGTCACATGTGAATCCAGCTTCGAATTCTACCTCCATCACTTACTAGCTGTCAGATCTTTGTCAAGAATTTCTTTTTCCTTTTAAACTTAGTTCCCTCTCATAAAATAGAAATTATGTCACAGGATGTTGAGGGAGAGTTTTCTGATTTGTCCAGCTCTCACCCTAAATAATCTGCGCTGTGTCAGTGGAAGCAGAAGGTGAAAAGGACAGTGGGTGGCTTCCTAGTTGGTCAGCCAGGTGGGAAAGATGCTGTTCTTTAAGTGAGGAGACTGATGTGTGTTAGGGTCAGTGTCTAAGACTGGAAAACGAAGCAAGCAAAGGAGACCAGTGTCTCATTTTCACTTAGAAAATCGCTTTATTCGACAGAACTTTCCCTTTGCCTACATGATCAGGTAGAAAGGAAACGAGAGAAAAATGACACTGAAGATGCTAACAACAAAATGCAGAACTGGTAACATATGAGGATTCGTAAATTTTCTGATTGGACAAAAGGAAAATGCAGTCTAGAGTTCTTTTGTCAGCAGAGTATTTGAGATCTGACTGAGTGTCTGGAAAACTGGAGCTGTATGTGGTGAAATGCAAGGCTCAGGGAGGGAGGTGGGGGGAATCAGAAGACTATTGGAATCAGAAGGGAACTTCCATGCCAAGAAACTAAGCAATAGAACTTGCTTAGCCAGAGGCTCTGAACTCACTACACAACACACCAAGGACCCTCATTGGATGCTGTCCCACCTGGTGTATCTATGACCACCCAATTCAGGCAGAGAAGACACCACCTGAGGCAATTTAGAGATACGCTGCTATCTTCATCTTTTCTAGGTTCTAGCCCCAGTTCCTATCTTAAGAACAGCTTGTGTGACCAGGAGAAGGAACGAGAAAGAAAAACAAAAGAGGAAACCAAGTTCTCCCTCCACAGTTTCTGGGTGAAGGCAGGAAAGACACTGGATAAGAGAAAAAAAAATGCAAATTACACTGGATATGAAAATCAAAGTTCTAAACTATTCAGTGAAAAAGAAGAAGACCTCCATCGAGATGGATGGACACAGTAGCTGCAACGATGGGCTCAAACAAAGTGACCACCATAAGGATGGTACAGGAACCGGCAGTGCTTCTCTCTGTTGTACGCAGGGCTGCTGTCAGAACGCACTAGAAGGCACCTAACAACAATAAAACCGTGCTAGTTTACAATGGAAGATTATGGTGCAATTAGAAAGCAATCTCCTTAAGAGACAAGAAAGGATATTCTACTGATATTATTGAAAACATTGAAAAGAAAACAAATGTTTCGTACTGCCAGTATATCAAATTCAGACAGTTAAATAAACTGGTTATATTGATATTTAATTCTTAGGGCTGTTATAAATAAAAATACGTGATAAGTATTCAAACATTTACATATATATGTAAATGTATGTATATGAATGTGTGTGTGCATATATACATATTTGCATATATAAATGTGCACGTGTGTATTTATATATACTGTGTGTGTGTGTGTGTGTGTGTGTGTGTGTGTGTGTGTGTATTTACGGGTTTATGGTCTGTCAATCTGGATTGGCCATGATTCTCACTAGTTTGTAATCACCCTCCACTTTGTGATTTGATATAAAGCCTCTATTTTGAGATGTGATGTAACCATCCCCGATTTTATGATCTTCCATAATTAATATGGAAGCTCTGGTGGTGTAGTGGTTAAGAGTTATGGCTACTAACCAAAGATCAGCAATTCGATTCAACCATGTACTCCTTGGAAACTGTGGGGTAGGTCACTCTATCCTATAGGGTTGCTATGAGTCAGAATCCACTCAATAGCAATGGATTTGGTTTGGTTTTATAACTAGCATAATGTAATCACCTCCATTAGATTAGATGTCCTGCACCCGATATATACATGGCCATTCTGGCAAAGATTTTTCTCCTTGTTTTGAATCCTGTTTCCAGCTTGTCATCATCTGACTTGTTTTGAGGACAGGAATCAGCTGCTTGTCCTCTGACCCACCCACCTTGGGATTTACCAGCTCCAAGCTTTCTGAGCCAGTAGCTTGACCTCTGACCTGTTCAGTATTGGTCCATCAGCCTTTGCAACCACATGAGTCAGGAGAATCCTCCAGTCACTACCTGATCCACAGACTTGGGGATGTATCAGCCTCTGGAACCCATGAGCTATTTTTTTGAGACGGGTCCCTCTCTGTATATGTATAAATTTACTTCACTAGTTTTGCTTTTCTAGAAAACCCAGCCTAAGTACATATATATGTGTGTGTGGTTCAACAATTAAGTTCACAAACTTAATTCCTCTAAGTGCTACGTACCTCACGGCCGAATATCACTACAGTTACCATCAAAGTACTCTCCTTGGGAAGCTATGAGCCTACATCAGTCCCTAGTCTATCCTTCAAAGCAACTTTGGAACTCTCTCTGGAATGGCCATTGAGCACAGTGGCACGGTGGCAAGTTCTAAACTTAACTGTATAGTTGCCTGTAAGGGAGTTTTCAGTCAGTAAACAAATAACCATGTTAGAACGCCCTCCCTACTCACCTGATCTGGCCCCTGGTGATGTTTTTCCGATACCTGAAGATAAAAGAAATATTGCAAGGCAGATATTTTGATGACATTCAGGAAATCAAGGGTAATATGATGACAGCTCTGATGGCCATTGCAGAAGAACAATTCCAAAATTGCTCTGAAGGGTGGGCTAGGTGCAGGCATCAGCACATAGCTTCCCAAGGTGTGTACTTTGAAGTTGACCACAGTGATATTCAGCACTGAGGCATGTAACACTTTTTCTAGGATGAGTTTGTGAACTTAATTGTCACTCCTCATATCTATGTGTGTGTTTGTGTGTGTATTATTCATTAATTTATGAGCTATCTTTGTCATCCACTGTTGATATACAGAAATGCCACAAGTGGATGACTTTAAGAAAGAGACATCTATTCTTCATAGTAAAGTAGACTGAGAGTTCAAATTCAGAGTATCAGCTCCAGAGAAAGTCTTTCTCTGTTAGCCCTGGAAGAAGGTCCTTGTTTCCAATGTTCTGCTGGACTGTGAGTTTCTGAGGTACAGGGACCTCAGTTCCTTTCCAAAGGAAGAGTTCTCCCTGCAGCACTTCTTTGTGGCACCAGGTCCCCAGATCTCTGTTTGCCTCCCTTTCTTTATCTCCCAAGTGATTCCCTCAAAACGTGATACAGTCTTATACACTGAGTCCCGCCCCACCAACACAAATGTCACCCATGCTTATTCTCCCTCATCAACATTGTAGGGGCAGGATTTACAACATAGAGGAACATCACCGACTACCAGGAATCATGGCCTAGTCAAATTGCTACACATATTTTGGGGAGACACGATTTGGTCCATTACATAAATCCATTGTCATCAAGTGGATCCTGATTCACAGCAGCCCTGTAGGTCATAGTAGGTATTATCCTATAGTGTTTCCAAGGAGTAGCTGGTGGATTTGAACTGTTGACCGTTTGGTTGGCAGCTGTACTCTTAACCACTGTGCTACTAGAACTGTTTTTATCATGTACCTAAAGTTGATCTTCATTATTTGGAGATTCCATATTTGTGAACTTGCCTACTGGTTAAATTTATTTGTAATCTGATAATCAGCACTTGCTATTCACATTAGTTTTATAGCTCTCCACAGGCATATCCAGAGTGGCAAAACACCTGATCTGCTGATGCCTTTTTGCAAACATTATCCCTTATGCATCTTTTTGGTGCCACTTTTCTTTTTCTTTTTTTGCATTTTTGTGTTTCTGATGATGATTTTGCTGTTTAAAATGGCCCCCAAGCATGTTGCTGAAGTGCCGTCTTGTGTTCCTAAGCACAAGAAGTCTGCGATGTGCATTATGAAATATACACGGGTGTACGTTTCATCCAGACAGAGTTAACGATATTGTTTGCTGAGAGTTCAGCAATATGGAATCAACAACATGTATTAAATAAGATACCTTTAAGCAGAAAAAGAACATTAAGAAGTTATGTATTGATTAGTTAGGAATTTTTGTGACTAGAGACTTTTAGGAAACTAATCTCTTCCTCCCTTGGGAACAATATCTCATAATGTGCTCTTCAGTGTTCACAGTGGCTGTATAGATGATGATTACTATAAAACAATGAATTTCAAGAATATATCCATATCTATGTCCCTATCTATATATGTGTGTGTAGAAAAGCAGGACTACCTTCTTCCACATTGTAAGTATTACCCTCAGCTGAATCAACGGATGGATTTTGCTTGACCCAATCAAAACGATGGGTCATTACAAAACCAGAGTCCCTGGGTGGCAGAAGTAGGTGTGATTCAACTACTAGCCAAAGGGTGCTGACTCAGACCCACCTAGAGGTTCCTTGGAAGACAAAGTCTTTCTTTTAAAGGGTCATATTTTTTAATGTATATATATTAAGCTGTGCTTTAAGTCAAATTTTAAAATCCAAGTCAATTTGTTTTACAAACTGCCCCATGCAAACTGATACATAGTAGTAGCTACTCTCCCTGCCTTGTAACAGAATGCTCCTCCTTTCCGTTTTGTACCTTCCATTTTCCTTCAACCAGTTCCTGTCCCCTACTCCCCACCCTCCCGTCTCCCCACTGGGAGGTGTTGCTTGGATAACTTCATGTAGATATTTAAGCTAAGAAGCACGCCCTTCACCAGCATCCCTCTGTGACTTAAAGTCCAATTCAGTTTTTGGAGAGCCGGCTTTGGTACTGGTTTCCACTCTGGGCTATCAGAGAGTCCAGGGACCATATCCTCAGGTGACCCTCCAGGACCCTGGACCATCAAGTCTGATCTTTTAATAGAGTTCTAAACAGGCACCCACGTTTTTCTCCAGCTATGTCAGGGACTCTACGTTGTGTTCACTATCAGGACATTCATGGGTGGTGGCCAGGCACCATCTAGTTCTTCTGGTCTCATGCTGATGTAGTCCCCAAATCATATGGCCCCTTTTATTCCCTGGACTCGTGATTTCATCATGTCTTTTATGTCCTTCCTTCTTTCCTGTTCCAGGTGAATTGGGGTGAATTGACATTACTTAAATGACAGCTTCCTAACTCTTAAAACCCAGATACCACTCACCAAAATGGGACACAGAACATTCTCCTTAAAAAAAAAAAAAAAAAAAAAAAACTTAGTTATGTCAATTGACCTAGATGTCCCCTGAAACTATGGTCCCCAGATGTCTGCCCCTACTATGCTGTTGAAAGTTCACAGTCCTGAAAACTCTATGGAGAAACCTACTCCGTGCACATGGAATTGCCGTGCGTTGTAATCAACTCCACGGCAATGAACAATATCAACATGAAAAAGAAGTCCCTGCATGGTGCAAATGGTTCGCACGCTCAGAGCTGCTAAGCAAGAGTTTGCTAACTAAAAGGTTCAAGTTTGTCCAGAGGACCAAGGAAGAAGGGCTTGGTAATGCAGTTATTTTTTTATTTAAACTCAGATCTTGCAAACTCATTGTCGTCAAGCCAATTCCAACTCATGGCAACCCTATGGACAGAGTAGAACTGCCCTGTAGGGTATTTTTGGTTTGTTTGTTTGTTTCTGGTGTGTATGATGTACTTCTGAAAAGTCAGCCATTGAAAATTCTACAGACCATAGATTGACGGGCTCACCATGAGTTGGAATGGAGTCCACGATAACTACTAGTGACGGTGACATGAAGCAGAAAGTGACAGTGGAACTTCAGCAGTGAATTTGTCTCTTCTCATGCAAGGTACCCGGGCTTGATGCCACGTAGTGCACCTAATGTGTAGCTACCACCAGGCCGTCAGTGGGGACTCAAGTAATGTTATGGCACAAACAAGTCTCAGCAGAGCTTCCAGGCTAACACTAAGAAGAACTCCTTAGTGACCTACTTCCAAAAGGGGAAACAGTAAGTCACAGCTGTTAGGTCTGTAACCAATCATGTGGCTGGCATAAGCCTGGCAGCATTTCATTCTATTGTACATTGGGTTACCACGAGTCACGTGCCAACTCAAGAAGGAACACCCGACTGCTAGATTAATCCACTGTGGAAAGGGTGGGGCTCCTACCACTAAAAGAAATAATCACGGAGAGCCAGGGCAGAGGATAAAAGGGGGTTAATTCAGAACGTGCCAAAACCTTTGTTGTTGTTATTGTTGTTGTTTTGAAGTAGCTTCCAAGCCACTAATCTAGTAGAGAGATAATAAAGCTGAAATCTTCCCCTTCTCACATTTTGTATTTCTTGCCTTCTTGGATTCTCTCTTAGATAAGTCACGTACTTGTCGTATTTTTCAAATATCTTGGCATCACCTGTCATAGCCTCTGGACAGTTTTCGGTGATAATAAAATTCAGTTTCAGGTCAAGGATTATGAGTCTAGAAAACATTTGTCAAACATACGGTTTAAAGTGTTCTTTCTGGGTTTAGAAAGTTAATAGATTTCTAATCTACATGGAACACAAAGAATACTAAAAAGAAAAAAGCAAACATTATTATTATTGAGTAGTTCTAGCTCCTAGCAACCCTATAGGACACAGTAGAACTTCCTCAAAGGGTTTCCAAGGAGCAGTTGATGAATTCAAACTGCTAGCCTTTCGGTTGGCAGCCAAGCTCTTAGCCATTATGCTATCCTAGTTTCCAAAAAGAACACAGTGGTAAACATTTCTGCATAAAATCAGAAGACAAAGTTGCCCCAGCATCCATATAGCTGGCTATTGATACGCCTAGATATCTGAGAAAACTTCACCATCATATTACAGCTTCCAGACAAAATATTCAAGAATGTTTTTCCAGAATAGTATCTGCAATAGGCCAAGACTACCTATTACAGACACAGAAATAGAATGTATTCATTAAGTGAGCTGCACAAGGCAGTTATTGATTTTATTGCAATGCATTCAATAATTTCTGTGTTAAACCACCAGCAACAACAAAAACTATTGCTGTTGAGTCGATTCTGACTCATAGTGACCCTATAGACAGAGTAGAACTGACCCATAGAGTTTCCAAGGAGTGCCTGGCATATTTGAATTGCCAACTTTTTGGTTAGCAGTAGCAGCATTTAACCAGTATGCCACAAGAGTTTCCAACTTATGTATTACCTGGGTAGGAAAACATTTTATAAATTATTCACAAAAAAAACCCAACATAGTTAATAACAAGCAAGAAGATAAAATGACAGGAAAATAAAGGTATAAAACTGAAAATCTCTAAATGTTAAAAAAAAAAAAATGTGAGTCACAGCTTATTGGAATATAAAACCCACTACCACCCAGCATCAAGTTGGGTCCAACTCGTAGAGATCCTAGAGGTCAGAGTAGAACTGCCCCGTAGACTTTCCAAGGAGCACCTGGTGGATTTGAACTGCTGAAATTTTGGTTAGGAGGCATAGCACTTAACCCACTGTGCCACCAGGGTTTACTGGAATATATTAGTATAGTAAGTAAGCACTTTGTTCGAAGGCACTTGACTTGGCTTGGCTTGAATATTATTGGGAATTAGAAGAATTACTTTGTTAGATTTTTTCTTATCATTTCCATTTTTCTCTAGTTTATTTCCTACCTCACACAATTTGTTCTCTAGAGATTCATATGAAACTCTTAAAAATAGCCTTGCAACAATCATGCCATGTAATTCAAAGAAATTCATCTCAGAAATTGTTATCCAGGATGATGCTGCTGGTCTGATATTTTTGGGGTAGTCTCTGTTCCTGTTTTGGAATTCCAATTAGAATACCTGATTTCTGCAGTTGAATAAGACTGTATCTTACAATTATTTTTGTCATAAAGGCTGGATAATTTCTGGAAATGCAGGGAGTGAACAAGACCGCTGAAAAGGTTTATGATTACAGTTGGAAAAAAAAAATGCTGTTAGATTATAAAAGCAGTAATACCTAGCTGTCATCTGCAGCTAATAAAATGTGTCTTGTGGAAATTTTCAAAGAAATATTCCAAAAACTTTTAAAGGGAAGCACATCGTTGGTATAAGGGTATAATTTCCTCGGGCAAGTACTTGGAAGTGGGGGGAGCTGATATAACCACGCATGCCCGGCTCTGCTGACTCAGACAGAAGCACTGCTCCAGATGAAGGAAGACTAAAGAGAAATTAGCCCTGGGCTCTGGACCAGAAAAAACGTGTAAAAAGGACATTGTTGTGACAATTTATTAAATTTAAAAATAGACTGTGGATCGGATAACAGTGCTATATCGACGTCGACTTTTTCTTTACCTCTCTCCCTCCCTCCCTCCGTTCCTTTCTTCCCTCCTTCTTTTTTGACAGTAACTGTTCTGTGGTTGGAACCCCTGGGAATGTAGTGGTTAAGTGCTAAGGCTACTAAGCAAAAGGTCAGCCGTTCAAATCCACCAGGCACTCCTTGGAAACTCTATGGGGCACTTCTACTCTGTCTATAGAGTCGCTATGACCTGGAGTTGACTCAACTGCAGTGGGGTTTTTGTTCTGTGGTTGTGAAAGAGAGTGCACTTATTCTTAGAAATATACACTGCAGTATTACAGATAAAGATATGTAACAACTGAAAGCTACTCTCGTATGGTTAAAAAAATAGTACCTTTGTGTGCATGTGTCTGTGTTTATATACTTATAAGCTTACTATAGGTTTGCTGTAAATTGGAATCAACTCAACAATGATAAGTTCCGTTTGGTTTTACATAAAAAAAGAAAAAAAACATGGCCATGGAGTTAATTCCAACGTATAAAGACCCTATAAGGAAGAGTATTGCTGCTTCATAGAGATTCCAAGCAGTACCTAGTAGATCTGAACTGTTCAGTAGCCATGATTTTTAACCATTAAGCCAGGGTTTATATATATATATATATGTATGTATATACACACACACACACATATATACTTGTGTATATACATATATACACACACATTAACATATATATGTAAATATATAAAACCCATTGTCATCAAGTCAATTCTGAGTCACAGCAATCACATGTTTGTGTTCAGAAAGTGAGAGAGAGAACAAATTAACGATAAACTAAATGGGGCAAAATGCAAGCAACTGGTAATCGTATGTAAAAACTAGGCAGGAGTTCCTTTTTCTATTCTTATAACTTTTTATGTTTCTATTCTTATAACGTTAAATGTTTTTTCTAACAGATCATTAAAAAAATATAAGAAAAGCTGCCTTTGTGCAAGTGTGTATTTGTCTCTGTCTGTGCATGTACAATACATGTGTGATGGATTGAATTTTGTCCCCTAAAAATATGTGTAGCTGTGTGGCTGGGCCATGTTTCCCAATATTTTGTGATTGTCCTCCATTTTGTGATTTTTCTTGTGCTGTATGTTAAAAGATTAGAGCAGGAGTATAAATCCCTTCATAGGATTAACTGCCTGCTCCACCGTAAAGAGAGTTTCCCTGGAGTGTGGGAGTATGGCTTGCCCCGTCCTTAATCCTTTTGTCCTACAAGAGATGCAAGGAAAGAGAAGCAGGCAGAGAATTGGGAAACTCACACCATAAAGAAAGCAGCACCAGGAGAAGCGTACATCCTTCAGACCTGAGGTTCCTGCGCCAAGATGTTCCCTGGACAAAGACTGATGAAATACCGGACTTTCCTCCAGAGCTGTCAATGGGGAAAGCCTTCCCCTGGAGTGGACATCCTGAATTCGGACTTGTAGCCTGCAGGACTGTGTAAGAATAAACCTTCCTTTGTTAAAGCTATCCACTCTGTGGTATTTCTGTTACAGCAGCACTAGCTGACTAAAACAGAATTTGGTATCAGAAGTGGGGTGCTGCTCTAGCAAATACCTAAAATGTGGAAGCCATTTTGAAACTGTGAATGGATAGAAAATTCAGAAGGAACGAAGAAGGTGCAGATGGTGAGAAACAACAGAGGACTGATGGCAGCAGCAGCAGCAGCAGCAGAACCAGAGCCAGCACTGGAGCTGACCCATGAACAAGGGAGCTAGGTATCTGTGCACAGAGTTTTTCTCAAAGAGTGGGGTGCCTCTGGGAACTTGAATCAGTGGAGCTGGCCTTGCTGACCCACAGAGTGAGAGCGCTGAGTGCCTTTGCACACCACGCTTTCCAACGTGAGTGCGATGCCTCTGGGAACTTGAATCAGTACAGCTACAGAGCTTTGGAATACTTGGCCTGGCATGGCAGATGTGGGCCAGAGGCCCTGGCTATGTGGCCACAGGAAGAATAAGCTAATGACACAAACAGTGTAAGAAGCTGAGCTGCCTCAGTCTCAAAGGTATGGCATCACTTCAGGGGTTTGAAAAGGTGGAACCATGGCGTCCTGTATTTGTAAGGGTGGAATTGCCATTCAGTTGGGTTCAGGGTGCACCTAAAGCTGATGGGGCAGAGTTTCTGTCCAAGTGGGCCTTGAAGGCAGAATTGTAGCACAGGGCTGGGGGTTTCCACTCAGCAGCCAGAGACTGAGGCCAATATCTAGAGTCTGGAGGGCAGGATCATTGTGTAGAATGTCTCAGAAAATGTAAGACTATTTTCAAAGCTTCGAGGGCTAATCTAATGAGTTCTGCTGACTTGCCTGCTCCCTGTTAATGCCTCCCTTCCCTGAAATTTCTCCCATTTGCAATGAAATGTCTAACTTGTGCCTGTTCTGCCACTGTACCTTTAGAAACAGATAAATTGCATTCTAGGTTTCATAGATGTGAAGAAATTTTTGAATTTTGGACTTGGAACTGATTTAAGACTTTCATCATATGAGGTGAATGTGTTGCATGTTTCACAGATGAGATTTTGGGGGTGCCAAAGGGTGGGACATCATGAATTGAATTGTCCGCCCCTAAAATATGTGTAGCCATGTGGCTGGGTCATGATTACCAATATTTTGTGATTGTCCTCCGTTTTGTGATTTTCCTGTGCTGTATGTTAAAGCATTGGGGTGGGACTGCAAGTCCCTTCATAGGATTACCTCCCTGCCCCACTGTAAAGAGAGTTTCCTTGGTATGGCTTGCCCCACCCTTAATCCTTTTGTCCTAAAGAGATACAAGGAAAGAGAAGCAGGCAGAGAACTGGGTAATTCACACCATCAAGAAAACAGCACCAGGAGAAGAGCGCATCCTTCCGACCTGAGGTTCTTGTGCCAAGACACTCCCTGGATAATGACTGATGCAATACCAGACTTGCCTTCAGAGCCAACCAGGGGGAAAGCCTTCCCCTGGAGAGGACATCCTGAATTTGGATTTGTAGCCTACCGGGCTGTGTAAGAACAAACCTTCCTTTTTTAAAGCCGTTCACTCTGTGGTATTTCTGTTACAGCAGCACCAGCTGACTAAAACAACATATTCGTATGTGTGTATGTGTGTGTAGCTTGATGATAAATCGCATCTATTTGTGTATAAAATTTGGAGAATAGAATCCAAACCTATAATCTCAAAATTTTCCAGGTAACTAACCACTCAGGTATTTTGACATTTCCCTCCTAGAATTTTTATAAACTCTTTGGACTTTTACACAAATTTACTTTAGTGTATATATACACACACACAAATGTATATATATGTATACATATACATATATAATTCTAGACACAAATTTTTTATTTAACATTTTTCTTAAGTACTTTCCTTGAATATATTTCAGTACTTTCACTGAATATTTTCATAATATTGTCAGGTGGCAAAGTATTGCTTGTTGGGGGCTGCCTCTGATTCAGTAGATTGTCCTGTTAGTACTTCCTAGGACGGGCAGTGTCAAGAAGTGGCTAGTTGACAGCTTCTGCAATTGACTGGCTTGTCTTCTGAAAGCACCACTTCTTGGCTTTGTATCTTCAGTAGGTTAGTTAATCACTTTGTGCCTCAGTGTTCTCATCAGTAGAATGCAGACAACACAGCAGTTACCCTACATTACCATATGAGAACTAACCACATTAATACCTTTAACACATTTGGACATCATGTCTTTGAGCTCACAGCTAAAGCGTTCCAGCTATTTCTACTGCAACTTTTTGTTTTTCTCAATCTGTATAGTATCACTATCAGTTGGGATCCCCTCAGTGTCACTGAGTTTTTGTTTGTTTGTTTAGTAGCATTATTTATAGCATTGGGATATCCATCATCATTGCACACGCATTCCCATATGTATTGTAGATTATTTCCTCAGAATACATTCACAAGCCTGGTAGCATGGTAGCTAAGAGCTGCAGCTGCCAATCAGGAAGTCAGCAGTTCGAATCCATCAAGATCTCCTTGGAAACTTTATGAGGCAGTTCTTCGCTGTCCCACAGGGTCATGGAGTGTTAGAGTCAACTTAATGACAGTCAGTTTGTTTGTTTTTTGTTTTGGTTTACCAGCCAACTACAGTGGAGTCTATTCTAGCACCCAGCAAACAAGTAGGACCGAGTAGAGATTTACAAGGCTGTAAATCTCCATGGAAGCAGACTGCAACATCTGTCTCCCGTGGAGCACTGGCAGGTTCAAACACCAATCTTTCAGTTTAGCCAAGTGGTCAACCACTAAGACACCAGGGCTTATTCATTACAGATCCATCGAGTTACTGCCATTGAGCTGGTTCTGAATTACGGTGACCCTTCTGGGCAAAGTAACTGCCACATTGGTTTTCCAAGGAGCATCTGGTGGATTCTCAATGCTGACCTTTTATTTAGCAGCCTGAGCTGTTAACCACTGTTCTAGTACCAGGGCCAGTTCTTGCAACAATTTCCACATTCTGTAAGATCACCTTTCTTTGTAATGGGCTCAAATACAGATCTCTTCCAGTTGATTGACCAGGAAGCTGTCCTCCAAGATTTCTTGGCAAACAGAGTAGAGTTCTCTTTCCATGAAGGATTCCTAGACATGATTCCTGGCTGATCGACCTCATGTGCAGCCTCCACCTTGCCTGTCAGTGGAGACTCGTGAAATCCTGTGTTGTGAGTAGGTTTCCGCAGAGCCTCCCAACTCAGAAAGCCTATGATAGCTCTGTAAGTCACAACGGTCAGATCTGCAACCAGTCACGGGAATGGCATTAGACTCCAGAGGTTGATTTCATTGTACAGGGAGTCACTTTCTTAGTCATCTGGTACTGTTCTAACAGAAACACCACAAGTGGATGACTCTAACAAAGGAAAGTTGATCCTTACACAGTCCAGTAGGTCACAAGTCTGAATTCAGGATGTCTGCTCCAGGGGAAGGTCTTCCCTCCTTGTTGGCTCTGGACAAAAGACCTTGTGTTGTGCTAGCCTTTATTTGGTCTGAGAGCGTCTTGGCACAGGGACCTTAGGTCAGGACATTCTCTACTGTCAGTGCGGCTTCTGTGACACTACGAAAGCAGCTCACTTCTCTTTCCTTTTATCTCTTGCGAGATAAAGGGACGAAAGGTGGCGCAAGCCACACTCCGGGGAAGCTCCCTTTACACTGGGGCAGGGTACCATCTTAGGGAGGGTTTCACAGTCCCACCCTAATCTTCTTTAACGTAATCTGGTCTACTAACCACAGAAAGAGGTTAGGATGTCCCACCTAGGAAAATCACAAAGTGGAAGGCAGTCACACAACACCGGGAATCATGACCTGGTCAAATTGCTACATGCATTTTTGGGGGGGGACGCAATTCAATCCATGACAGTCACCACAAGTCAGGTGCTGACTCCAAGGCAGCTAATAATACCCTCAAGTTGTCACAAATAATAGCAATGGGTGGTATACAATGGACAGCAAGAAAACACAAGACAGTCTCAAAAGCGAGATGACCAGGCCTACTGGACACTGGTTTGCTGATCAGGCTCATCCAGCGTTTCATCTTGTTATGAGATTGATGCCCATTGCTGTGCTGCACACAATAGAAATTTTTGGGAAACTCACATTTCGTGTCTCATGTTTGTCACTACTTTTCAATGAATCTGCTTCTACTGCTGTCGTTTAGTACTTTTTCTCTACCCACGGTGTCTACATCATGGCAGACTCAGTGCCTTCCTGGCTTCTCCTCACTGCTTTCTCTCAGACTGTTCTGCACTAGGCTGGTGAGGCCTTCTTATGGCCTACCCAGAAGATCAGGTTGGGTTTCATTTGCCATCCTCTGAGGTAAAAAAAAAAAACAAAAAACTGATTGCCCTGAAGTCCATTCTGACTCACAGTGAGACTTTAAGACTGAAAAGAACCACTTCACAGGGGCTTCCAAGAAGCAAGTGGTAAATTCAAGTTGCAGAGCATTTGCTGAACAGCTGTGGCTCTTAATGGCCATGCCAGCAGGGCTCTGACAGCACACCCTTCATGGGCTGCTTTCGTACTGGGATAAGGCATGTTCCACCATCCAGACTGCGGTTTGCTGTCTTGGTAGAGACACAAATCTAAATGTCTGATGTGGTAAGGTCGATAGGACCTTTTGTGTAGGAAACCCATTTTTCTCCTAACGACAGAAGAAGTTTTATGCTTTTCAAGAGGGCAGCCTGAATGGTAATCTCATTAAATCTTCATGGCCTTATACTACAGTACACAACCTTCCTTTGACTTGGTGATGCGTATATATATATATATATACATATGTGCATGTGTATATATATATATATATATATATCACATATAAAATAAGGTACTGCAAATGTTGGAAGCCCTGGTGGTACAGTGGCTAAGTGCTATAGCTGCTAACCAAAAGGCTGACAGTTCAAATCCACCAAATGTTCCTTAGAAACTCCATGGGAGCAGTTCTACGCTGTCCTATTGCACCGCTGTGAGTCAGAACTGACTTGAAGGCAGCATTATTTTTTGTACATATGTATAAATATAACTGTGGTAAAGATAAAGTTGGATCGTTTTGTCTGTCTTAACCTGAAAAGTGTAAAGACATACTTAAGCTACCACAAACAATAGGATTGGATGGTGTGTAATGGGAAGCAAAGAAATCGAGACACACTGTCAACATATATATCAAAACACTTGCCAATTCGGCAATTTTTCTGCATTATTTAGTGAGATTGCTTACATTCCCTAGGGTGGACAACCTGTGTTTTTCAGATTGTTCCACCATTGTTAACATAACCCCACCACTCTCAGTGCGATGATGCCCTCTTTCTCCTCTCTCCGTACCTGATAGCTAGTAATAAGCTTTGATTTCTACTTGCATATTTCATGGGAGATAGTGCAGTATTTGTCTTTGAGAATGACTTTGCTCAACAGAATGTTTTTAAGGTTTATCAATGTTGTAGCATTACTCTATGACCAAATAATATTCCACTGTGTGTGTATATCGTATTTGGTTTGTTCATTCCTCTGTTGATGGACATGTGGGTTGTTTCCACCTTTTAGCTATTATGAATAGTCCTGCAACGAAAATTGGTTAGCAGGTTATTCTTTGTGTTCCTGCTTTCAATTATTTTGGGTACATAACTAGAATTGTAATTTCTGGGTCATATGGCAGTTCCATGTTCTAATTTTTGAGGAGCCACCAAAATGTTTTTCATGGTGGCTATACCATTTTGCAATCCCACTGTCAATGGATGAGGGCTCCTGGTTCTCCATCTGCTCTCAAAGACTTGTTATTCTTCATTTTTTTGATCGCTCACTGTTGTGGTAGCAGGCTTGGAGTAATAGCTCATGGTAGTTTTTATTTGTGTCTCCCAATCAAAATGCACTCAGTGGCACTGGGTTTTGGGAAAAGCTGCAGGTATTGAGCGTCTTTTTGTGTACCTGCTGGTCATTTGTACATCTGCTTTGATGAAATGTCTGCTAAAGCCTTGTGCCTAGTTTTGACCAGGTCACTTATAACTGAGGGCTTCTAAATATTGGAAACCCTGGTGGCCTAGTGGTTGAGTGCTATGCCCGCGAAGCCAAGGAGTGGCAGTTCAAATCTGCCAGGAGCTCCTCGGGAAAAACCTGTGGGGTGGTTCTACTCTGTCTACAGAGTCACTGTGAGTTGAAATTGACTTGACAACAGTAGGTTTGGGTTTGCTTTTTTCCTAAACATCGTAATCATTACTTATTGTGACATCTATTAAATCTAGGGATTACTTTTTGTTACATTATAAACAGAATTATGTATTTTCGGTTGTCAGTGAGAAAATAGTGCTCAATTAAAATAAACTGTTAAATTTTCATGGCTTCATGCCTTTTATAAAAGGGGTTACATAAACTTTATTGTATGTACACATTTTACATTTTCTCTTAAAATATGCATATATAACTATCTTAGCTATCTAGTGCTGATATAAAAGACTTAATAAATGGGTGGCTTTAGTGAACAGAAATTTATTCTCTTTATAGTCTAGGAGCCGGAAGCTCTCTCTGGTCTCTGGGAGGAGGCGGGTACGTGGGTGAGGGGGTGGGTGGAGGAACTGAGTTCTTTCTTTGAGGCCTTCCTTGGAGATCTTTCCCTGGCCTCTGTGCCTCATCTGCTCCTTCTACATCTCAAAAGTGATTGGTTTAAGACACATCAAACATTCCTACGGTCTCCTTTACAAAGAAAACCCTTTTCCCAGGTGGGATTACATTCACATGTATCTTGCATCAAGGGTTAGGATTTATAGGACACAGTTTTGAAACCCTGGTGTCATAGTGGTCAAGCACACTAACCAGCAGGTCAGCAGTTCAAATCCTCCAGGCACTCCTTGGAAACTCAATGGGACAGTTCTACTCTGTCTCTAGGGTCACTATGAGCCAGGGTTACTATGAGTCAGAATTGATGTGACAGCAGTGAGTTTGGTGGGGTTTTTTGTGAGTT
Organism: Heterohyrax brucei; assembly: GCA_028571685.1. NCBI lineage: Eukaryota > Metazoa > Chordata > Mammalia > Hyracoidea > Procaviidae > Heterohyrax > Heterohyrax brucei. The sequence goes on along the minus strand of CM053164.1, from coordinate 13,066,518 downwards.
TCGGGTGGAGGGTGGCACAATTTAATCCATAACAGTATCTCATTAACTTGCAGATGGTATTTTTTTTAGTACTTTTCCACTGATGGTAAAGGAGAAGAGAACGATTATATGTGGCATAGCATTTCCTCTTGGGATAAATTACGATCATCATATCAAATTATAATGAGAAGCAATCTGGAAAGAAATTGGAGATACTACACAAACCAAAAATGAAACCCATTGCCATAGAGTCCATGTTTATTTATAGTGACCCCATGAGACAGAGTAGAACTGCTCCACAGAGTTTCCAACGAGTGACTGGTGGATTTGAACGGCTGGTTTTTGGGTGAGCAGCCTTAGCACTTAACCACTGTGCCTCCACCATTTCTAAGAGACACCACGGAAAGCAAAGTAGTAAATGTGTCCCTTTGTGCGACAAAGCTTTGTTCAACCAGGGCTGTGCTGAAAACCTGCTCTATAGCCAACAAGAACTGTGTTCAGATCAGCCCTGACCCTGTGATCTCCTAGTTACTGTGTAGACACGAACATGTGTACAAAATTCCTTTAAAGGTATCCCACTCTCTTTAACAACTGGAGTCCTGGTAGCCTGGTAGTTAACCATTGAGTGGCTAACCAAAATGTCAGCAATTTAAATTCATCGGCATCTCCTTGGAAGCCCTATGGGGCAATTCTACTCTATCCTATAATGCTGATATTGACTTAACATCAACTGTTTGAGTTTTGTTTTTTTTTATACTTTAACAAAACCTTTGAAAATGCTTAACATGCTTCTACTTGGAGTTGTTTAACCTGGCTCTTCCCTGCCTCCCAAGCTTCATCACATGGAGCATCCTCTCTTGTTTTCAACCATGTAAATCTGAGCCTGAAGTTTCTAGGATGCTCCCTGCTGTTTCCTGGCCAGCCTTTTTATTAAGTAATTTCTAATATTGTCCCTTTTATTTGTAGCTGACTAAACTTGTGTAGCTTAGTGGTTACATGCTACATCTGCCAACCAAAAGGCTGACAGTTCTAATCTACCAGGAGCTTCTTGGGGCAGTTCTACTCTGTCCTATTGGAGGCCTCTGGTTGTTTTTAATTCCTGTCCATATTTCACATGCTACCATAAAATTCATTTCCTCAATAAGATAAATTGTTGACACACAACCATCCTGCTCTTGTTCCAATGGAGACATGGCCCTGAATTGCTCTTGCATTTCCTATATTGAAACTATAACTAAACTGTGAGAGTTTTATACAATATTCGTTTCCTTTGCTAGCATGGAAGCTTCATAGGGACAGAGACTCCCTGAGCCCCAGTACTGAACATAATGTTTGTTGTATAATAGATGGTCTCAGTAATTGTGCACCAAGTGAATAATTTGGAGCAAGTTTATTTATTCACTATCCGCACTACACAAATGCTATTTATTGAGCAATTTATTACTTTATGTCAGGGGCTGTACTTATTCTTAAACTGTTGAACCAAATTATTTAGCCATTATCAGATTCAACCTCATAATCTGTAAAAAATGGTGATGAAACTGATTCAGAAGTGTAATAGCATTTATTTTAAGAACCATTTCAGCACATGCATATAAATCAAACAAGCTTAAAGACCTCATCCACTTTGCCAGTACAAGTGGTTAATCCCTTTGGTTAATGAAACTGATGAATGAAATTTTGCAAACTGCATTTATTTTTTAAAGTGAAATATATTTTAGGAATCCAGTAGGTAGTAAGCTAACGTATTGTTCAAATAGCAGTGATATCTTTGAGGGTTTGTTTTTTGTTTTTTGCATAAACAATGACATTTAAGAAACTAGTGCTTTACTTCGTATGACTGGATTAATTTACACAATGTTGTTGAAAAGCATTGCAGTTTGTGAGAAGTGGTTTCAGGTGTTACTCTGGCTGTTTGCATCTTCTCTAAATGCAAAGCAAATCTTTGTTAAAGAGAAAGATCTTAAGTCTCTTGTTGCAGTTTGCTACCATCATTCCTTTATATCCAGCATTTAATACTAACCATTTGCTCAATACGTGCCTAGACAGTGGCATGCATAACTCTCTCTCTCATGTGTAGAAATGGCACGTCATCCTCTCCCATGATCTGGTCTTAGCCCAGTCCTACTGTAGGAGATCATTTAATTTTTCAGCCTGTTTGTCTTCTCTGCATAGCTATTCCTTATAATGTGTCAAAATAGACTGATTAAAATACATATGCTTATGTTTGGGCATTAGATTATTCTATTTTATGCACTCATACCATGTATTTATGTGTATACGTGTGCTGCACGTGAAAGCTAGACAATGACAAAAATCAAAGGAAAATTAAGACATTCAGATTGTGGTGTTGGCGAAGAATGCTAAAAATACTGTAGACTGCCAAGAAAATGAACATATCCATTTTAGAGAAGTACAGTCAGAAACTCCATAAAAGTAAGGATGATGAGATTTAGTCTTCTTAGTTTGGAGACATCAGGAGGGACCAATTGCTGGCAAAAGGCATCAGGGTGTCTTAGTTATCTAGTGCTGATTTAACAGAAGTACAACAAGTGGATGCCTTCAAAAAGAGAAATTTTGTCACAGTCCAGTAGGCTAAAAGCTCAAATGTAGGGTGTCAGATCCAGGGGAAGCCTTCTTCTGGAAGGTCCTTGTCGTCAGTCTTGTCCTGGATGCACAAGGACCCAGGTCCTTCCCTAAGGACCTGCTCAGCTTCCAGCACAGCTCCTCGGTGGCATGAGGTCAATGAATATCTCTGCTAGTTTTTTTTCCTTTGTAGTCAAGAGATTACCGCAAGGCCCCAAACACTGTTAGACGTTGACTCCTCCCCCAGCCCAGCTGCTGCCCATCCAGCCTCACTCCAGTCACAGAGGTGGTGGACATCATGCGATGCCAGGAATCAGGGCCTAGCCAAATTGTCACAGAGATTCGGGGGGGAGCACAGCTCAATCCGTGACAGATGATAAAACAGAGCCTTAGCAAAAACAAGGACAACTTTCCATGAGATCAATTGACACAGTGGCCACAACGACGGGCTCAAACACACCAGAGATAGTGAGGGTGGCTCATGACAAGATGATTTTTTTTTTCTGTTGCACGTAAATATCCGCTATGAATCAGAGCCAACACTCCAGCAAATAACAACTTGTGCGTGTATCTACTGCATAACTCATTGATGTTTCACAGAGTGCAAACGTATCAGATTAAATAAAGAAGTGGAGATTAATAAATTATTGTTCTCTTCATTGACAACTGTCATGGTTTGAATTGTGTCCTCCCAAAAATGTATGTGAATTGGTTTGGCGGTCCAACATGGTGCCCTTCCTCCCGTGTGTTGTGAATCCTGCCTCTGTGATACTGATGATGGAGAATGGTTTGCAGTTGTGTTAGTGAGGCAGGACCCAAGCTACAAGCTTGTGGAATATAAGTGAGAGAAGTGAGCAGAGGAAGTGGGGAACCTTGTACCACCGAGAGAGAAGCACCGAGAGCAGAGCACGTCCTTTGGACCCGACGTTCCTGTGCCGAGATGCTCTCACTGGATGTGGACTTAGCCTACCGGACTGTGATGAATTCTCCTACTGAATGGACTTACAATTTGTAAATGGATTTGTGGCTTACTGAACTGAGACAATAAAAGCTTCTCCTCATGAAACCTTCCACTCTTGGTATTTTCTGTTAGAGCAGTACCTGGTGATTAAGACAACAACCTTGAAAGAATCAGATCTTGTTCCTTGGCCAGGTTTACAACCTTCATCCAGCTGTACAGAAAAAAAAAATGCCATGTTATTGACTTTCTATTTATCTGACCAAGAAGATAACCAAATATATGTTAGAAGAAGTTCTCTACTTAATTCCTCAGTGATTAATATTTGATCATCAAGCTTCTGGCTTCTGTTTATACATTCTGCTGATCAAACTGAAACCCCAGGAACACAAAAAGCAATATGCACTGTGACCCATGCTTTCCTAGCTTGCTTGGTGGGAAACTTTATAAGGAAGAATTGTGATGCTAAGCAAACAGGACACTGCAACATCATCTGGTCAAGGGGAAGGGGGACCCTCGTGCATAGTTTTGTGCAAAAGCCAGTTTTATGCAATATTTAATGGTGTCACACTAATAGCACTGTAATATGAAGTCAGTTTTTAAAAAAGTATTTACATTTTTCTTAATATACTTCTAAAGGAATTGAGGTTTATAAAGTGACATTATTTTCTCCAAACTATCAGGTATTAAATCTTAGTGGTGTAGTGGCTGAGAGTTTGGTCAGCACTTCAAATCTACCAGGCGCTCCTTGAACATCTTATAGGGTTGCTACAAGCCAGAATTGACTCAACAGCGGGTTTGCGTCTTTTAGGTTTATTTATTAATAGGAAACCCTGATGGTAGAGTGGTTAAGTGCTATGGCTGCTAACTGAAAGTTTGGCCGTTTGAGTCTACCACGGGCTCGTTGGAAACTATATGACATTTCTACTCTGTCCTGCAGGGTTGCTATGAGTAGGAATTGACTGGATGGCCAAGGGTTTGCCTTTATTCATTAACAGGATCCCTGTGGTGCTGGGTCTCAGAGCTCACCTGCTAACCAGAAGTTGGCGGTGAAAATCTACCAGCTGCTCCTTGGAAACCCTATGGGACAATTCTGCTGTTTCCTACAGGGACACTGTGGGTCAGAATCGACTCGGTGACAACAGCCTTGATTTGGGGTTATTTGTTAATAAAACAGAAATTAGTATTACTTTTCCAAAACATAACAATCCACACAGAATGTATATATGCTAAAGCTAGTAAGAACTACTTCTGGTTTCTGACAGTTTATAACCGTAACACATTTTACCCAGAATTACATGACTGTGGAGCCCTGATGGCACAGTGGTTAAGAGTTCCGCTGCCAACCAAAATGATCAGCAGATCGAATCTACCAGTTGCTGTTCAGAAATCCCATGGGACAGTTCTACTATGTCCTATAGGGTTGTTATGAGTCAAAATCAATTGACAAGGGTCTTCTTCTTACATGTCTGTGGATAAATACTTTTCTGTTTGTTTTGCCTTCATGTAAATACAGCTTTTATGTGCTAGCCACATTCAAACCGTTCTGTAGATGTGTTTGAGTCATGGATTTTTCAAGTCTTCGGATTTCATTGTACCTTCTAAAGAACACATATGTGCTAATATTTGTATGTTTTTCTTCTGAAAGTGCACCCAAACATTAAATAACACCAGTATTACTTTATAATATAAGAATAAAAATCTGCTTTCTAAAATACAGGAGATTTCTAGAGTAGGGCTTGTTCAGAGATTTCTGCAAGCCATCTTCTCACATACATCAAGACAGACGACAAACGACAGCATACTGATGGATGAGAAAAAGAAATAATTGTCCTTCTGCACCTGTGGTTTAAGAGGAAAGTCATAGTGCTAGATGTCTTCATTTTAGCCAAAAATGAAAGAAGTAAGAACTATTCTCCCAATTTCTTTAAAGTGATTTAAAAAAAAAAATATGTATCAAATAAAGAATTTATTGACTCAAATTATTTAATAGATATAGGTGGTTTGGGATTATTTATTCACATCTGAGGAGTTCTAGTAGTTTGTGTATTTCCAGGAACTCGTGCATTTCATCTTAAGTTGTGAAATGTGCAGGCACAGTGTTAGTCTTAGTATTATTATCTCTTTAATGTCCATGGAGTCAATAATGATAAGCCCCTTTCATTTCTAATATTTTCAATTTGTGTTCCGTCTGTCTCCCGGGAGAAAGACGTCCCATTTGGTAAAAGGGTCAGTCAAAAAAAGGAAGACCCGCAATGACACAGATTAGCACAGTAGCCACAAAAATGGGCTCAACGGACTCCAACCTAACAATAATTGTGAAGATGGAGCGACACTACATGGTATTTAATTCTGTTGTGCCTGGACTTGCTACTAGTGGGAAGCATCTAGACGGCACCCACAACAGCATGCTATATCTTTCTCTTTCCCTTTGCATTTAACCTACTTGCATTCTTATATTTAAAGTAAGGTTTTCTTTTGCCCAAAATATATAATTGGTACACTGAATTGACATCTACCATGTCTGTATTTATTTGTTATATTTCATCTTTAACTCTATTTCTCTTTTGTCTATTTTTAATTGAGCATTTGATATGATTTTTCTCTTTCCATTTTCTCTCTTCTCTCTTAGTGTGTAAATGAGACTTCTTTTTAAAAAAATTAATGGTTTTCCTTAAGTTTGCAATACACATTTTAAAGTAAGTCCACTTTCCAACAACACTATGTTGCTTCACAGGCAGTGTGTACGCCTTGCTGCAGAGTATTCACAGTTACTGGGTCCTTTTCCTTTGGCAAAGTTGTTGGTCATTTTGTTTTTCTGCATACTACAATCACTTCATATATTCATACTGTTTTTTATAAATTTAAGTAAGCCATCGTATAACTAGACCATTTAAGACTAAAGCAGGTAAAAGAATTTATTTTACCTTCCATTTATTCTCTCTCTTATTTGATTATTCTTCCATGTTGATTTTAGTTTCTGCTCCTTATTAATTTTCTTCTGTATAAAGAAATTCTTCAAACAGTCCTCTCAGGGCTGGTCTACTGAAGATATATTTTCTCAGTCTTTATTTGTGCTAGAAATTCTTTATTCCTCTTTTAGTTTTGAAAGACAGTTTCATCAGATACAGAATTCCAGACTGATATGTTATGTGTTTTCTTTTGGTACTTTCACTCTGTTCTTTCTCTCTATGAATTAAGCAGACTCCCACCCACACTAATCAGTGGACACTATCTCTTTGCAGTGTACAGCAATTTTACCCTTCTGCACATCTGTTAGATTGTGCTGATTTCTGCAACCATATTGGTTGGTGCCCATTCTTCCAGCTTCCTTTTCCCATTGTATGAACCTTGAGTTTACATTAACCGTGCATGATCTGATAGATTTAAGTAGACTCTGGAAGGTTGCAACAAAAAAGGAATCCTCTGCACCGATTATATTTTTTCCCTTCCCTGCTAACATTGAAGACATTTTCCTTAAGCATGTATAAAAGCAGAACTTACAATTTTATTGGAAGGGACAGAGGAAATATGTTAATGAACTCTTGTAACTATCAGGTGAAGGTAAAGACTCCCTAGAGACTGTAATTGCATGTGGATATTCCGCATGTCCTTCGGTTGTTATCCATTGACCACGGATACACATTTCTCACTCAGTCAACTTAAACTCAGTGATGCCTTCAGTCTTGCTTGCCCTGCTCTATCGTTAGAGGAAATATTCTCTTATGATCTTATTTTGGACAGACAAAATAATTGCCCAAGGTGGGCCGGGATGAAAAGGATGATATTATTATTCAAAGATTATATATATATATTTATCTTTATTACAGAGATTATATTATATTCATATCTATTATATTCAATATTGAATTATCATTCCTCCATGCTGTAGCTTAGACACACCCATTAAGAGCTTCCCAGTTGACAATCTTGATTTACGTGTTTCTAGAATCCTGGAATTTGATCTGTGTTGAAAAAACTTCCAATATTATCTAGTCGAATTTGTTGGGTTTTTTGTTTTTGTTGTTGTTGTTGGCTTAAGGTCCTGGTAGCACAGTGGTTAAGCATTTGACAAACAAAAGGTCAGCAGTTGAAGTCCACCGGCAGCAACTTTAAAACCCTACAAGGCAGTTGTATGCTATCTAATAGGGTCATTACGAGTCAGAATTGACTTGGGGGCAAAAGATTTGGCTTATGGTTGCATTTAAAACCTTACTTCCTTTTGCCCCTAGAAATGGAAGCTCCACTCTTCTCAACATATAGTCTTATCTCCCGTATGCTTGGGAATGTAATGGTGAAGTACTGTGGCTGCAAACCATAAGGTCAGCAGTTCAAATTCATCAGGCGCTCCTAAAAACCTCTACGGGGCAGTTCTACTCTGACCTATAGGGACTCTATGAGTCGGAATCAACTCAACAGCACTTAACAAAAACAACGTGCTTGGGAAGCAAGTTCTCTAGTTGATTCTTATTCACTAGAACATAGACCCAACAGCCTGGTACCGAGGAGTGCTCACTAACTATACGCTACATAAACACATCAATAAATGTTTCTTTTAGACAAAAAAAGCTGAGATTCGCAGAGGTCAAGAGATATGGCAAATATTTCAGAATTATTAGGATAACTAGGACACAGATTCACTTCTCTTGATTTCCAATCCTGTGAGTATTCTTGTATTTTTTCCCTAATATACCTCATCTCCTCTTTGTAGTTGTAAAAATAGATTATTAAATTTCAACAAACAACCTCTTAATTCTTAAACACTTAACCATATAAGTAGTAACTCGTTTTTGCAATTTGTTGAAGCTGAGCAATCTTTTTCAGTGGCATACAAGGATAAAAATACAAATGTTCTTTTGGTAAATAGCATCAACAGAAACCTCATTAATACTACTACTAATAATAGTGATAGTATCCCATGTAACAATGCGTGTATGTGAAATTTTTCAGATACATGCACATGGTCTTTTAAAAGTAGGAAGAACTGAGTGTTTTAGTCATCTGGCACTTCTCTAACAGAAACACCACACAGCTGATGGCTTTAACAAAGAAAAGTTTATTTTTACACAGTGCAGTAGGCTACAAGTCCAAATTCAGGATGTCTGCTCCAGGGCAAGGTTTCCGCCTTGTGGGTCTGGAGGAAAGTCCTTGGGTTACATCAGTCTCTGTCCAGGGAGAATCTTGGCATGGGATCCTCAGGTCTAAAGGACGCACTCTACTCCTGGTGCTGCTTTATTGGTGGTATGAGGTTCCCAATTCTCTGCTTGCTTCCCTTTAATTTTATCTGTTACAGGATGAAAGGATAAAGGGTGGCACAAGCCATACTACAGGGAAACTCCATTTACAGTAGAGCAGGGAGGTGATTTTATGAAGAAATTTACAGTCCTACCCTAATCCTCTAACATGCAGCATAGGAAAACCACAAATGAAAGCCAACCATAAAATAGTGAGAATCATGGCCCAGCCACATGGCTACACACATTTGGGGTGTGGGGGACACACTTCAATCCATGACATCGAATGTTGATTAGATTTGGATATAATGCCTGGGAGTCAGAAGCCAGATGTAAATGAAATTTTATTTATATTCCATCCTCTGTCTACTCCCTTAAGCCATTTGGATCAGTAGATAGAACTCTTCCTTAGTGATGTCCAAAGCATTGTATCCTGAACCACACTTCAGTCATTAAAAATGAAGCTTTCTTCTTCCTAAAACATCTTCTAGTCCTAGAGAAAGGAGAAGTGGCTAGATGAATGAAAGGGAAGGAGGCACATACAAGGATTTCTTCACGGACCCAACTGTCTGTTTTGTCAACAAGCATTTATTGACAGATCTAATAGATTAGGACACTGTGCTCATGCTGGGACACAAAAATGAGTCCTGCCTTTGAGGACAGTCTACACTCTAGAGAGAAAAACGGAAAAATGTTCCAAGTTCTATATTAGAAATATTTATAAACAGCTGAGGGAACACAGATGAGAGAGTAGCTAACTCAGCATTGCAGAAGAGGGGAATCCATAGAGGAACAGTGATATTTCAGGAAGACCTGGGAGGATTGTCAGTAATTTCTCAATTATGCATCAGGGATAATAGGCTGGCAGGACAGTAAAAGAAAAGACACAAAGGCTTAGGGAACTGAAAATTCAGTCTGTGTCAAAGAAATAGTAAAGTTCATTAATTCACTCTTTTTTCATATGTCAAAGAAGTTTAATTGACTGATAAATTTGTATATGATATACAACAAATAATACACAATATACAGTAATATAGAAGTGCATCTTACATATTTTGGACATGTTGTCAGAAGAGATCAGACCCTGGAGACAGACATCATGGTTGGTAGAGTGGAGGGTCAGCGAAAAAGAGGAAGACCCTCCACAAGAAGCACTGACACAATGGCCGCACCAGTGGGCTTCAGAATAAGAACAACTGTGGACATGCCACAAGACTGGGCAGCATTTCCTTCTGTTGTTCACAAGGTTGCTACAAGTTGGAACTGACTCCCCAGCACCTAACAGCAACAGTAACAACACACAACAAAAGAGTTACAGTGTAACTTAGTTGCCCACTCCTTCACTTCTACTATGAGCTAAAGTGCATTGTAACCCACACCTGCATAATAACTCAATATACACACACACTCTTCTCTTTCACAGTACAAAAAGTGGGAAAGAAAAAAAAGACAAGAGCTCATCTGGGGATAGGAAAGTCATGACATACGTACAGTTTAAATATGTTTTAAAAAGATTTGAGTATTAACCTGAATTAATGCTAATCAAAGAAAAAGTAGAATGGCAAAGCATGTACTTTAGAAATTTATCAAAAGACATGATAGCTAGTCGCATGTTGTCAGTGAAAGGTGGTAAAATCATAGACAGCCAGAAAACAAAACCCAGTACTGTCAAGTCATTTCTCACTCATAGTGACCCTACAGGACAGAGTTGAACTGCCCCATAGAGTTTCCAAGGAGCACCTGGTGGATTTGAACTGTCGACTTTTTGGTTAGCAGATGTCGCACTTAACCACTAGAATGTCAATAAAAAAAATTAATTTTTACCAGGGCTCTGAACCAGTATTTTGCAGATCAATCATAAACCAAGCAAGCAACACTGAAACAGAGCTGAGTCTTTAAAATGCAGGTGAACCAGAACATTAACTGGAATGGGATAAATTATGGGCCAAAGCTCCACTAGAAACTAATGTCCATTGCAGAAAACATGAGCAGCATATTCAATGCTTAGCAACCAAACTTTTCGCCCATCAGATTTTGAGCAGAGTCAGAAATAGCAGTACCCCATTCAAAGACGGCAGCCGGCTGCACAACTTTGAATGCCTGCAGCTGTCCTCAGGAGTGGCAACAGCCCGGTCTCACACTTCAGGCTCCTGAAAGGAGCCTTGTCTCTTCCAAGTCTTCCATTTCAGAGCTTTGACCTCTAACTTTTCCTCTTCTGGTTATGCTGCCAGATCACCCAAAGTTTAAAAATTTGGGTTTCTTCTGGTTTGACTTCATTGGCTATTTCTGAACTGACAGAATGTTTGAACCACTTCAAAACTAGTTTTAATATATGGGAGTGAGGGGCAAAAAAAAGCAAATATTTCTTGTAAGGTATAGAAGAGAAGTGAGTAGACAGAGTTGGGGACCTGACACCACCAAGGAGGCAACACCAAGAACAGAGGAGGTCCTTTGGAGGGTCCTGCACCGACATGCTCTCAGACTGAATTTGGATTCTCAGCCTATCAGACTCTAATAATAGCTCGTACTGAAGCTGGACTGGTAGCTTAGTGGACTGTGATTAAAGTTTACCTTTTGAAGTCACCCACCTGTGGTGTTTCTGTTGAAGCTGTGCTAAGTGACTAAGACACCAATGACTTTTGGTAAGGTTATGGGTTATCTGCAAGTGAAGTTTTCAGTTCAATATATACTGTAGGGGATTTACCAAGTTCCTAAATGATTTCAAAGGTGTGAACGTTTGTTTTCTGATTTGTGTCTTTAAAAAACTAGAAGTCTGGTGTGGAGATGATATACAAGAACTGAAAGGAAACATAGCACAATTTATCAAAATTACGGGGCCTCTTGAAGCTTGTCTTTGTACTTACTTAACTTCCTACAATACGGTTTTATCAAATTATGTAATTTTGTGATGTTATTTTCAAATTTATTCTTACAGAAAATTACATATGCGCTAACAGCAACTCTCTACCCATTTCTAATATGATTTTTTACTCTCTCCTTATTCTAAAATTGGTATTTATTAATCTTTTGCATTTCTTCATGCATGAATTCCTTAGTTTCCATGGATTTGATATGTACACGTGAGTAGCTACCACAGTTTAAACAACTCTAGTTCTCGAATAACACAATTAACATTTTAGTGATCACTGTAGATTAACTGTACTTGACCACATAAGGCGCAAACTGACAGGCTCGTTCTTCAGTCTGCTGTGTACTTGTGATTCAGACAATAACAGGCAGCAAAGGACCCAGCTGGTTGGCAACTTGCTGGGTTACAAACTTACATGACATTTGACAAAAATTACATAATCAGAAGTAATGAGTCAATAGAGATGCACATGAGGAAAATAAATGAAAAGTGATAAAACTGGAAGTGAAATTCAAATCAAGCCAAATTGGAGTTATAGAAGAAATAACTGAAATGTATTTGAGAAGTGTGAGGAGAAGGGTGAAGAGACAATATCTGATTTGTTGTTGGTTAGGTGTTTGTATTTTGTTTTGATTTCTTGTTTGTTTTTGCATAATCAACATTATTTTGAAATAGGTAAGATATTATTTATTGCCATGTATTTACCTATTCCATGGTTTCTTCTTCTTCTTTTCCTGAATGTGTTTCTTTCATGTAAAGTTCTTTGTGCTGGAGATATCCCCTCTTGTATTTCTTCTATAAGGCTCTGGTTGTAATGTATTTTAATAGATTTTGCTTGTCAAAAATGTTTATATTTCACCTTAAGTTGTAACAGATAACTTTTCTCTGTTGAGAATTTTAGGTTGACAGTTATTCTCTTTTACCACTTAAACAAACACTTTTATCTTGTGACCATAGCTTTGAAGGACATCAAGGTCACTGGCATCACAAAGCTTACTAATAAAATGTTCTACATCCTACTTTGGTGAATGACTTTTGGGCTCTTAAAAGCTTGTGAGCTAACATCTAAGATCCATCAATTGACTCTATACCTTCTGGAGCAAAAGAGAATGAAGAACAGCAAAGACACCAGGGAAATATTAGCCCAAAGGTCTAAAAGACCATGTGAATCAGAGACTCCACCAGCCTGAGATCAGAAAAACCAGATGGTGCCTGGCCATCCCAACGACAGCCCTAACAGAGAACACAGTAGTGAGTGAAAAACCGGGCAGGAGAAAAATACATAACGTAACTCAAATTCACAAGGAAAGATCAGACTTAATGGTCTGATAGAGGCTGGAGAAGCCCCCAAACCTGTGGACTCTGCATACACTGTTAATCCAGAACTGAAACTATTCCTAAAGCCCACTCTTCAGACAAAAATTAGACATATTACATGAGGTCTGACAATTGAGTTCACAATTTCACACTGTGTGCTTATGTTGGCCGTCCTGTACAGTTGGTAAGGTTTTATAACCTTGGTATATCAGTGTCTCACAGCTGTATTTGTGCTGGTAAGTGGCAGTGTCTTGCTGGGCTGCATTCATTATTGTTGTTGCACATTTTGGTCTGCCATTGTGATAATTCTGGATCTTAAATTAGGCAATGAACAAACATTAAAGTTCTTGTTAAACTTGGCAAAAGTGCAAGTGAAATCAGGGTCATGTTAGCCCAAGTTTGTAGGGATAACGCCGTGAAGAAAACAGCAGTGTACAAATGGATTAAGCATTTTTCTGAGAAGAGAGAAAGCATCACCAATGGAGAGAGGCCAGAGCTGCCAGTAAGGGACAGAAGTCACAAAAACATTGCAAAGATTAATCAAACGACACAGTAAAATCATTGGCTGGCTGTGAGAAGCGTAACAGACCAAGTAAACATTGATAGAGAAACAGGCAAACCTTAACTGAAAATCTTGGCATGAGAAAGGTAAGTGCAAAAACAGTCCTGAAGCAGCTCGTTCATGAATAAAAGCGAAGAACAGTCAAAGTTTGCGAAGACCTTCTGCAGAGGCCAAAGAATGGTTCGAGTCATGTTAGCACCAGTGATGAAACACGGGTGTGCCAATGTGACCCCGAAACAAAGCATTCAAGAGCACAATGGAAGACAGCCAATTCCCCATGACCAAAAATGTTCTGTCAGTCCAAATCAAGAGTCAAAATGATGTTTTTAACCTTTTTTGATATCAGAAGAATTGTTTATTACAAATTTGTACCAACTGGACAAACAATTGATGAAGTGTACTATTTGGAAGTGCTGACAAGACTGAGTGAAAAAGTTCGATGAAGATGACCAGAACTTCTTGCCAGCAACTCGTAGCTCCTGCATCATGACAATATTCCAGCTCGCACTGCACTGTCCACAGGGAGACTGAAGCTAGTAAACAAATAACTGTATTGGAACAGCCTACTGACTCACCTGATGTGACCCCTGGTGACGTTTTTCTTTACCTGAAGATAAAGGAACTACTGAAAGGAAGACATTCAGATGACATTTCGGACGTCAAGGGTAATACAGTGGCAGCTCTGATGGCTATTCCAGAAAAAAGAATTTCAAAATCGCTTTGAAGTGTGGACTAGATGCTGGTTTTGAGCAGCCTCCTTCTTCTGTTTCACCAGAGTAGTGACCCTCATCACCTTGTCCCTCCCTATGCCACTAGTGTTGAGTCAATTCAGACTCATAGCAACCCTATAGGTCAGAGTAGAACTGCACCACAGAGTTTCCAAGAAATGCTCAGTAGATGTGAACTGCTGACCTACTGGTTAGCAGACATAGCACTTAACCACTACACCACCAGGGTTTCTACTTTGTTCCCAAGTAGCCCTATTCTTCTGGGCCAGCAGGTCACTGGTCCCATACCCTCCACTTTGGTCAGCAATCCCACTCTGGCTCACCTGCTTGGAGGTGTTACTGTCTGGAATCCTGTGATAGCCTCACACTTTGAAACCCAGAAGCAGTGGCCTGATTCCTGGATCATCCTTTCTTTTTCCTAGTGGATATCAAATGTTTGCAGTCAAGTAGCTCTACAGGCTTGTTTCCTAGCTATAGAATTTCAGGAAATGGATAGCTTTCCCTCATTTATTTCTGTCTCTGTCCTCTTAATCTAACATGATTTCTGCTGAGAGGGTTCATTGGGTACATGGATCACCTGCTTTTCTTCAAATTCTCATCTCTTTTCACTAACAGTTCATTTTCTAATTTATCTTTCCTCCCACACTTTATTACAAACAATAAGCAGAAACCAGACTACACGGTCAAGATTTCAGTAGAAATATTCTCAGCTAAATATCCAAGTTCATCACTTACAAGTTCTTCTTTCGACAAAACATAATGAGGTATGCCCTTATTAACACAACAAAATAGAAATCCTGTTTCCAAAGACAGTCACACTCATAGGTACAGGAGTTAGGACTTCAGCATATCTTTTCAGGAGACACAGTTCATTCCACAACAGGCACTATCTTAGAAATTTAAATCAATAAGTAATTTGGTTATAATAGATTAGATTAGGTCAGGTGTGCATTTATTTGTCAATCAAGAAAAACTTGCCTTAATAAGATTCGTTGAGCTCATTAACTTTGAAGACTGTTAATTTCCTTGGGAAAGAGGAGAACTGTGGGAAAAAAATATGTTATCTTACTAGATGAATTCCACATATTTATTGAATGGTGCTGGAATAACAAAAAATACTTGATTCAAGATAAAATGAAATTATTTTTGATGAAGTTCAAAGCTAAAATCTATTTGCTGAAAAACATTACCAGCTAAATAAAAGTAATAGTTTTACTTCAAATGTAATATTTGTTATACTGGTTCCCACCATCAGCCAGTCAACTCTGACTCATAGTGACCCTACAGGACAGAGTAGAACTGCCCCATAGAGTTTCCAAGGAACTTCTGGAAGATTTTAACTGTGACCTTTTGGTTAGCCTGTGTTGCGCTTAACCACGACATCACCACAGTCTGATACTGGTTAAACCCGCTGCTCTCAACTCAATTCTCACTCATAGCCATCCTATAGGACAGAGTAGAACTGTTCCATAAAGTTTCTAAGAAGTGCCTGCTATACTTGAACTGCCAACCTTTTGGTTAGCAAATGTAGCACTAAACCACTACGTGAACAGGGTTTCCATTGATACTGGTTTAAGACCCACTGCCTTCAAGTAGATTCTGACTCACGGTGACACTAAAGGACAGAGTAGAACTGCTCCGTAGTGCTTCCAAGGAGTGTCCTGTAGATTCAAACTGCTTACCTTTTGGTTAGCACACATCAGACTTAACCACTACACAGCAGAGTTTCCTAATAGAGGGTATAAATCCTTTTGGTTCTTGAGCAATTGTTTGATTTGTTCTAACATCAACAATAAGTCTCTAAAAGATATTTCAACATTTCACTTATATTTTTATTCACAATTTGTCAAATACATAGTTATGCAAAACACTATAATTTTGGATGTTTTATACCATGGCACTTGGCTTTGGCTGGCCATACCAAAAGAAGCTACTTGCTGTGTAAGTCTAAAATTCCTATTCTTTAAACTATTTATAATTTCTTCCCTGTTTCAGTCACTCTCATCATTCACCAAAATTATTAATCATTCCTTCCAAAAGCAGCAGACTATTTTCCAAACGTTGAGCTTAGATGCCCAAAAAAGGGGAAAAAATGCTAGTACCAATGAGTTGATTCTGACTCATAATGACCCCATAGGCTTTGCAAGATTATTTATCTCTAGGGAAAAAGACTGCTCTGTCTGTCTCCCACAGGGCTGCTGGGGATTTTGAACTACCAGCCTTTCAGTTGGTAGTCAATTGCTTTAATCACTGTGTGCAAGGATTCCTTAGAAGACCGAGGTACAAAAATAGATTTGCATGATTCATGTCATAAAGAATACCTGTATTTCAATATAATAGATATATTAGATTTCTTGTAGTAGAACTGAACAGGAAAATATAATGATGAGATGCGGAAGGTACGTAAGATGATGTAAAGACAGATCTATTATTTGAGCATATATATTTCATTTGTATGTATATATATATATATCATATACACCTTCACGCACACACACATTTGTGCATAGTCAAATCGATTCTGAGTCATTATGACCCTATGTGACAGAGTAGAATTGTCCCATGGAGATTTCTAAACTGTAGTCTTTATAAGAGTAGTTTATCAGATCTTTTCTTCCCTGAAGCTGCTGGTGGATTGGAATAACCAGCATTTTGATTAGCAGCTGAGCACTGAAGCATTGTACTAACAGGATTCTCTTTCTTTGTATATATGGGAGGATTGGGAAAACCTATATTAAATAAGATCCATTTTATCTGAACCTTTTAGATAAAAGAGGAACTCAGATTTTTACTAAAGGAGGAAAGTATATTTTAGCTAGAAGAAGAAATATTTGAAAGACACAGAAGTTGAACATATACGTCATGGAACAATATGTGTTTCATCTGTTATGCACTTAATTCCGTGCATCAGTCACCATGAAAGTTTGGTCCCCATTTCAGCAACATCTGCATCCCTTGAGAACATACTACAAGTGCAAATTCTCAGTCTCCACTAAAGACTTAGTGAAATAGAGGAATCCAACAATCTGCATTTATCAAGCCCTCCCTGTGATGTGGATATTCGCTAAAATTTAAAAATCACTATTATGGGCTCCAAGAACCAAGCTCACTGCCACTGAGCTGATTGTGACTCACAGTGGCACTACAGGTAGCAGCTTTTAAATCAAGTGGATGACATGTTCTAATGCAAATCAACAGAGGATAATTCATTGAACAGTGTAGAGTATTAATTGGAAGTGAAAATGATTAGAGATGCTGTTATGGATTCAGTTGTGTCTTCCTAAAATTGGTGTCAATCTGGCTGGGCCATGATTCCCAGCATTATGTGATGGTCCATAACTTTGTCATCGTATGTTATTTTCCAGTATGTTGTAAATCTTATTTCTATGATGTTCATGAGGCTGGTTTAGAGGCAGTTATGTTAAACAACGCATGACACAACCTACAAGTTTAGTTTGTGTCTTAAGCCAATCCCTTTTGAGATATAAAAGTGAGAAGCCAGCAGAGAGACAGGGGACCTCATACTATCAAGAAACAAGAGGCAGGAGAACAGCACATACTTTGGAACCTGAGTCTCTGTGCTGAGAAGCTCCTCGACTGGGAAGGACGAATGACAAGGGCCTTCTCTCAGAGTCAAAACAGAGAGAAGCCTTCCTGAATTCAGACTTCTAGCCTCCTAGACTGTGAATAAATAAAGTTCTATTTATTGAAACTATTCACTTGCAGTATTTGTGTTATGGCAGACCTAGATAACTAAGACAGACGTAGAAACCAGTCAGAGTATATCACAATATCACCTGGCACAGAGTTACAAAATAAAAATCTATGGGCATTCCCTTCAACTATGGATCCAATGCTGCCTACTTTTGTACCTTTGTATTTAGTATCTACTTT
The DNA here is from genome assembly GCA_028571685.1 of Heterohyrax brucei. NCBI lineage: Eukaryota > Metazoa > Chordata > Mammalia > Hyracoidea > Procaviidae > Heterohyrax > Heterohyrax brucei. The sequence goes on along the minus strand of CM053164.1, from coordinate 13,048,391 downwards.
TGTACCTGGTATCACATCTGACACCCATCTTTTTTTGAGGTTTTTTTTAAGTTTTTATGGTGATTAAGTGAAAGTTTACAACAAAAGTCAATTTACCACATCAAACTATGAGCACCTGCCTCCCTGTGACTCTGTGTGCTCTCCTTACGCTGTGACAGAACATTGCTCTTTTCCACCCTGTACCTTCTAGTGTCCACTCAGCCAACACTTGTTTTCTCCCCTCCACTCTCTTCTCTCTCCTCTCTCCTCTAGAACTGATACCCACTTTTACTAATTTTTATGGAATGAATGATGACCACTGTAGATGACAGATGAGCATATCCTAAACAAGGCAGAAGCTAGAGGTGGCTAAAAACACAAATACTGTTACGAGAAACTTTATCTCATATAACAAGAATTCCCAATGCAAGTTTATTTCAGAATCAGTGAATTTAACAGCTCAAAAACAACACCTTCACGTGTTTTTACTGTTTTCATATTCTGACATCTTCAATGTCAGAATGTTTTGGTTCTGATCCACAAGTTTTTCCATTTATTGTTACAAGAAGGCTGCAGTTCTTTGAGAAAGTAATCCTCACACAGCAATATCTAAAGACAAAAAGGAAAAATATCTTTTTTCTTTTCTGACTCACGGTGACCCTCTGTACAATACAGCAAAACACCGCCTGGTCCTGTTACATGGCCACAATCATTTTTTTTCCTTCATTGTAGTAAACTGCTCCACCTTTCCCTTTCACTGGAAGCAGTTTTTTCTCTTACTGCTACTGACCAGAATTATATAACCGTCTGAGCCATTTCCTATCAACAACAGCAAGCGATTAGAATTAACATGATATGTTGAAACTAACCAAGGTCTATCTTTTGTGGCTGGTATTCCCTTGAACCTACCAGAAAGCACATGGTTTCAGATACTAAAAGAAGTAGGGTAGAGTGGAGGGTCATGCTTGTTGGGTAGAAAACCAACATAATCTTCTGTAATAATGTCTACCCATCAAGGATTATTGTCAAGGTACTGCATGTGTGTGACGTGTCTTAAAAGAGAAACTTCTATACAATATTTATGAACAGCAACCTTTAGGGTATACTTACTATGAGGTTTGACAATCAAGCTCACAAACTCATCCTAAACAAAGTGCTACATGCTTAATTACTGATATTGCTGTAGTCGCCTTCCAAGTCCTCCCCTTGGGAAGCTATGCACTGATGGCAGGGCTTAGTCCACCCGACAAAGCAATTTTGAAACTCTTTTTCTGGAATGACCATCAGAACTATTGTCCAATTACTCTTAAAGTCCTGAATGTCCTCAAAACGTCTTCCTTTCAATACTCCCTTTATTTCTGGGTAAAGAAAAAAGTCATCAGGGGTCGGATCAGCTGAGTAGGTAGTGTGCTCCAATACAGTTACCTTTTACTGGCTAAAATCTATCTGCCTCACAGATAGCAGTGCTGTGTGAGCTGGTGCCTGGTCTTGATGCAAGAGCCATGAGTTATTGATGAAAAGCTCACTTGTTTTCAACTTTTTCATGCTGCCTTTTCAGCACTTCCAAATAGTAAAATTGGTTAAATGTTTGTCCAGTTGGTACAAATTCATAATGAACAATCCCTCCGATACCAAAAAGGATTAGCAACGTTATTTTGACTCTTGATTTGGACTGACAGAACTTTTTTGGTTGTGCGGAACTGTCTGACCTCCATTGGGCACTTCGATGCTTTGCTTCAGGGTCATATTGGTGTGCCCATGTTTCATCACCAGTGACAACACAGCCCCAAACTTTATCCTGTATCTCCAAAAGGTCTTGGCAAACTTTGTTTCTCCTTTGCTCTTGTTCACTGAAGAGCTCCTTTGGGATCAATTTTACACACACCTTTCTTGTGCCAAGATTTTCAGTTAAGCTTATCCTGTTTCTCTATTGATGTTTACTTGGTCTACTGTGCTTCTCACAGCCAACAATTTCAACACATGATTGTAATGTTTTTGCCAATTCTGCTCGTTACTGGCCACCCTGACCTCTTCATCAGTGATGCTTTCTCTCCCTTCAGCAAATGTTTAATCCATTTGTACACTATTTTCTTCATGGTATTATCCCCATAAACTTGAACTAATATGTTGCTGGTTTTGCTTCCACTCTTGCCAAGTTTAACAAGATACTTAATGTTTGCTCATTGCTGTAATTCAAGCTCCAACATTCTAGCAATGACACACAAAAACCTACAGCAGCAATAATGAATGCCACTCAGCAAGACACCACCAGATGTCAACATGCAGCTGTGAGACACTGATGTCCCAAGATTATGAAACCTCACTGAGTTGTTTATATAGTACTGACAAGGTAAAAGCATAGTGGCAAGTTCACAAACTTAATCAGTATCCCTTGGATCTAGTGGTTAAGTGGTACAGCTGCTAAGCAAAAAGCAGGCAGTTCAAATCCACGAGGCTCTCCTTTGAAACTCTATGGAACAGTTTTCTTCTTTCTATAGAGTTGCTATGAGTCAAAATTAACTCAACATCGATTGGCTTGTTTTTGGCATTTAGTATGTACTACCCATTGCTGTCAAATCAATTCTGAGTCATAAAAATGCTTTGATTGGTACAAGTATAAAATACAGTGCAGTATACAAGAATGTGGGGCAAATGCAACTTAGCTAATCTTCCCAGTCCAGCCTGGTAACTAATCAGCTTTCTGATTGGCATCACTTAGGAAAAGTGTGTTTCCCATATTTATAGTAATAATCAGGGCCTGCGTTTATCTCCAGGTCACTTTGTAAATAAAATTTCCCTGTTAATTGGAAATTGTGCTATTTATTGGGCCTTTTACTATTGAAAAAGATCAGCCCCAGCTAATAAATGTGGGAGAACTCTAGTATTTCTTGACAAACGTCACAAGCTGTACATACATCATCTCAATTCAATTCTTAACATGGAACACTCTAATGTAAAAATTGTTATCACCATGTTGCAAATGAGAAGTCTATGGCTAAGGGACTCTAAGCACATCTCAAATTGATCATATAGTTCATCACTGCGGGTGAAGGAATTGTTCCTATTTCTTCCGGACCTCGGGCAAATCTTCTATCTCCTATATTATGCTGTTTACTCAAAAAACAAAGCCCACTTGAAAGCAGTGGGCTTTGCTTTTGAGTCCATAACACAACCATAACTATCCTACAGAACAGAGTAGAACTACACCATAGGGTTTCTAATCAAACTGCCAACATAGAGAAGTGTATGCATGCAAACTCAGTAAAGTTTGAAGAAGCAAGGACAGTGTGACCAACTACAGACACGCTAATAGTTTTCTTCTTCATTGCACTCACAGTCCAAGTATCTCCAGAGCCATCAGTACACCCTTCGATAAATGTTAATCAGAAACAAGAAGACTGAGCTTTCTAAAGTGTTTTTAATTGAACTTTTAAATACAGGCTTCCATTTTTATGCACTTGGCGTGAGTGAGGTAGTCCCCCAGGGCTTGACGGCTGGGGAAATGCAGGGTTGTAGAATTCTGCTGCAACCTGTGGAATTAGCTGTGGCCTCAGGCACTCTTCCATCCAGGGCTGGAGACTTTCAAGTGGATGGATTTGTGGCTAAAGAAAGAAAGCTAGACAGAGTGTTTTGATAACAAAATTCTTTGTATTATCCTCAGGGCCAGATTCAATGGGCTGTGAGGAGAATTAAAAGCCTTGGCTTTTTTTTAAAAAAGAAGGAGGCAAGAAAGAAAGAAATCCTCAGTAACTTCAAGCTGTAGAGTCGCTTCTTCTGGGTGCTGTACCTACTTCAAAGGATTCCTTACAGAGAAAAAGTCTGAGCACCTCCAGCTGCAGCTGTCAATCTTCCACTGTTTGTTTTCTCAAAATCTCCAAACCCACCTACTTTAGCACTACAGTGCATCGGAGGAACCGGACAGCAGATGACTAAATCCAACCGCAGCCACTGCAGGGATGAGACTCCTGACTGGATCCAGTTCCTACGGAAGCTTCTCATTTGAATCACAGTGCTGGGAGCTCACCCTCTAGCAATCTGCAGAAAAGAGTTCTGTCTAAATATATGTATCATAAACACTGCTCTTTTCATTCTCTGAGTTACGCACCAAGGATAAAAATATCCACTGCCGAGTCAATTCCCACTCATAGCGACCCTATTGTAAAACGGCTCCACAGGGTTTCCACGGAGCACCTGGCAAGATTTGATCCTTTCTGCTAGCAGCGAAGCTCTACTTAACCACTGTGCTGCCAGGACCCCAGATATAGTGTGTAGTGTAGCCTATCTTTAATTGACCAAAAAAAAGAAAAACAAACCCACTGCCATTAAGCAGGTTCTGACTTACAGCAACCCTATAGAGCAAGAACCACCCCATAGAGTTTCCAAGGAGCACCTGGATGATCTGAGCGGTCAATTTTCTGGTTAGCAGACCTTCTGGTTAGCACTTAACCACTGCACAATCAGGGTTTCCTCTTGAAATGAAGGTTTCTATAATTGAATAAATTTATAAGGTCTGTTGAGCCATTCACTTCTTATACGAGGTTCCTAAAAGCTATTCCAACCAGGGGGAGTCTTCAAAGAGTGCAGGCACCTTAGTGTGCATCTACAAACCACATTCTCCCAACAGCCCAAGTGGTTCACAAATTCAATAGGCTTAATCTCAACACACCCCATGACTGAAAAGCTATTGCAGTGTGACTAAATTTATTCACTCATGCAATTTTTTTTTTTTTGCATCATTTTCTTTAGGCCAAGAAAGTACTGTCTAGCACTCAGCTGCATAAAATATTGCTCCTTCAAAGCGGACGTGACAACGCAGAAAATATGAGAATGGCAATGTCACTGCATCAAACATTTGACAGTCCTAAGAGTGTTTGTATAACAGTACTGTCAATTACGTTTGTGAACCTGTCCTAGAAAAAGTGCTACATACCTAGTTGCCGAATATCCCTATGGTCACCTTCCAAGTACTCCTCTTGGGAAGCCATGTACCAGTGCCAGCACCTAGTCCACTTTTCAAAGCAATTTTGGAGCTCTTTTTCTGTAATGGCCGTTAGAGATGTTGTCACATTACCCTTGATGTCCTGAATGTCATGAAAATGTCTTCCTTTGAATATTTCGTTTATCTTCAGGTAAAAAAAAAAAAGTCATTGGGGGTCAGATCAGCTGAGTAGGGAGGATGTTCCGATACAGTTTGTTTACTTGCTAAAAATTCCCTCATAGACAACTATACAATTAAGTTTACAAACTTGCCACCATGCCACTGTGAGCAATGACCGTTCCAGAAAGAATGCCAACATTTCTTTGAAAGGTGGACTGGGTACTGGCATCAGTCATAGATTCCCAAGGGGAGTATTTTAAAGGTGACCATAGTGATATATAGCAATGATGTATGCAGCACTTAGAACAATTAAGTTGGTGGATTTAACTGTCAAACTAACCAAGTTCCTTGTGTTGTGTTGCCTTAGGAGTAAGCCTGTCACTTTAGTATATGCTCTGTTTGCAGAGAAGTTGCTATCATTTTTTCCTTTGGGAAATGGAGCTATTTTTACATGAGTTATTATCAGACTTCCTAGAGCAACATGTGTCTGTGACTTGTCTGGAGGTGTAGTGTTTCCTCAGCTGCTGTAAAATTACAAGTTATCAAAATGTCCACCTCACTTTTCTTTTCCAGGCTTTCTACAGCCTAGAAGAGTTTCATATTTTATTATGAAACTCTAGGTAGTTTGTCAGCTAAAGGAGACCTTCATATCTTGAAAACTCTGAGGTGCCCGAACTTATGACTCTTGATAACCAAATGAATTGGTAAGCTAGTGCCTTCTGTTATAGAACTGCTCGACCTTAAAGATTGTCTTGTACTTTAGCTGTATTCTGCCAAAGAAAAGTGTGCTGCTTTCTCAAGAAGGCCCTTGACCTAAAACTCCTCACCTCGTTAGTCGCTGTAACCATCACTGGTGAAGCAATACCGTCTACAAGATAGCCTGCTGCCCTGACGGAGGAACCATGAGATTACTTTCGTTTTTATGGCTAGTTTTGAAATTTATTTCGAAGTGATATTCACTGTAGCACACTGCTATATGTCTATAGATATGTGATAATAAACAAATATGGAAGAGTGAAAAGATATATCAAGCTCAGCAACATAAGCATGCTCCTAAAATGCAGTAGAAACAATAGAGCTGACAAATTGGCTAAGGATAGGGGAAGAAATAAAAATAGAAGACATGACAATGAAAGTAAAACATTCTGTGATTTTTTTTTTTTGGCTCCTGCCGTGACCCCTTTCTTTGAGTGTCTCATAGATTTCTTCACAGTTTGAGCTGTTACAGGGTCACTGTGAGTTAGAATCAACTCAGTGGCAACAAATTTTCAGTTTCCGTGTAGCTAAACCTAATCTAGCTCTAAACCTAATCTATTTCGCTTATTCTCAAATTACTTCCAAAACTTGTCTTTTAATTTCTTACCTACAGACATATGTATGACTCAGCTGTTGTTATTTCCTGGCATACACACTCTCACCTCTTATTTGCCTAAACTAACTCAGACTCATCCTTGACAATTTTGTTTAGGTGACTCCCTCCAACCAGCATTTCATGACTCTACTCTCTGATTTGGACACCCATCGAATCATGGCTCTTTGGATGTGTTCTTCTCTCGAAATACTTTTACTTCACTGGTCATTCATCGTTGTTGGCCTGTGCGCACCTCAGTGCAAGGGACCTGGAAGCTAACAAAGCATCTATACTCTACTCTCCTTTTCATCCTTTCATTTCTCGGAGTCATTATCTTTCTCTTTCTCTTCCTCATCATGCTCTTCTTCATTACCACCCTAGCTGTCTGGTATTTACCATAATCTAGGTGCTGTGCTGCATGCTTTATAAACATTGGCCCATGTAATTCTTATAGTAACTCTATGATATAACTAATACCACTATTTTGGCTTGAAAAACTAGCACACTAAGGCTTGCTTAGGTTCAGAAACATGTTGAAGGTCACGCTGTGATCCATACCTGTGTCTGACTGACTGATGAACTCGTTTCAAAATGTCATAGAATCTCAGTAAATACTTCACTGAATACAAGTGATTAATATTGTGTGACAGATAAAAGTCTTCCTCTGTGAACCTTGCTAATACACCTTATATCCCAGAGAAGAAGAAAAGGTAATAATGATAATAAAAAAATATACTAATATGTATGGTGTGCAGAGCCACGGTGGTGCAGTGAATAAGAACTTAGCTGCTAACCAAGAGGACAACAGTTTGAATCCAACAGCCACTCTTTGGAAATTCTATGAGGATTCTACTCTATCCTGTAGGTTTACTATGAGTCGGAATCGACTCACTAGCAATGTTTTTTGGGGAGTGTATAGTGTTGTGAGAGATGTGAAAACCTCTTTATTCATGACCTAGAGTTCTGTCTGTTAGTGCTACAAGTTCTAAACATTTTCTTAGGAATACTTTTTGCATCCTTTCTAGGGATATTACCAGCAACACATTATTTTCCTTTTTTTCAAGGTATTTTGCAGTCTCCTCCCTTTCTTCTTAAAGCCTTTCTCTTTTTTTATGCAGAACTAGTTTCATACTGCCTTTAATAACATCCACCTGAGTTCAAAGTCCTGGCTTGGAACTACTGAGAAGATCAGAATGACTGAGTTTAACCGTCATTGAACTCAGTGCTTCACCAGTAAGTTTAGAGCATTATGAGTTCCTGTAAAAAATAATTCCCATGAAATCTTAGTTCCTTATAAAAATAGCTAGAAACCTGAGTTTCGCATACCTGTAGCATCTCAACTATATGTAACCACATTTGCATGCCTTTGTAATGCTTAGGTGAAGTTAGCAGAATGGATGATGAAGACTCGTTGTCTTGCTCTTCTAGAGCTGCTGTAGCAGAAATACCACAAGTGGACGCTTTTATCAAAGAGAGGTTTATTCTCCTGCAGTATAGGAGGCTACACATCCAAATTCAGGGTGTCAGTTCTAGGGGAAGTCTCTTTCTTCTCTGTCAATCTGGAGGAAGGTCTTTATCACCAGTCTTCTGCTGGTCAAAGAGTTTCTCAGCACAGGAATCTTACGTCCTAAGGATCTACTACTCTTCTAGATCTTGTTTCTTGGTGGTATGAAGTCCTCTTGTCTCTCTACTCTCAGCCGAATTTGCAGCTTGAGTCCTGCCTCATTAACATAATTGCTGTTGCCAATCCATTTTATTAACATCACAGAGATAGGATTTACAATACAGAGGAATATTACAAAATGGTGGAAAACCACACTCTGCCAGTCAAATTGATACAACTTTTGTGGGCTGAGGGGCAAAATTCAATCCATGTAACTCGTGACATAAAAGTGCATCCAGATGACTCCAGTCCACCTCTCAACCTTTCCAGTAGATAAAGACCAGGAGACAGTATCCTGTTGTGTAAATGACAGCAGAGGAAGAAGGGAAATAGCAGGTGGTGACAGTGAAGACAACTGCAGTCACTGGACTAGCACAGAGCATTGGAAACAATAGAATTCAAGCCACAGGTATCAGGGTTTCAAGGCTACTTCTGCCATTTTGTAGATGGATAAACCTTGGCATGTTATTTAAATTCTCTGTGTTTCATGATTTTCTTACATAAATAATGAAAAAACTATACTAATCTCATTCTAAATTGTTAGACAATTAAACAGCACAAAACCAAGCAACAACAAAAGACTTACTACCAGTGAGTCAGTTCCAACTCATAGTAAGCCTATAGTATAGAGTAGAACTGCCTCATTGAGTTTCCAAGGAACAGTTGATGGATTCGAACTGCTGACCTTTGGGTTAGCAGCTGAATCGTTCAACTTTCTTTAATTTGTAATGCATAAATACACTTACAAGGATTTTGTCTGAAATTATCTTATAATCCTTAAAAAGTAAACAAAATAAACAACAACAAGTTCCAGAAACATCCTTCTATATTTATAATTGTATCTTATGACTGAGAAATGTCTTAACCTAAAATTCTTAACCTAATTATTTATCATCACTGATAATGATGTGACAATTTTAATTTCTGAATCTGAAGTCAAATATTCTTGGGAGTCACTAAGTCATTCACCAGGTCAGAATAGAACTGGAGACGAAATCTGGACACATGTGAGCTGTCTTTTCAAGAACTGCATTTGGTAAAACTATTCTAAAGAGTAAATGTTGCCTTTAAGGTATTTTTCAGAGGGTCTTAGTTAATGCTTTATTTGTAGCATAAATCCATTTCAGAGATATCACGGCTCTTTAGTGACTGTTTTTCCTCAAGTATTTATTTTGAAATTTTCAAACATAAAATAGGAGAAAGAAAATGAACACAAGTTACCTATTCATCAGTTTCCAAAAATATATTTAACATTTTGTCCTATGTTTTCTAAATCAATTAAAAGTAAATTACAAACATTGTTACACTCAATTTTTAAAAATAATCTCTCATGAATCAGATCCAGCTCAATGACAGTTGGCTGGCTTGGGTACAGTGACCTTAATGTCCTCCTTAGACTCTGAAATGGTTGTAACACTTCTTTTATAACATGTAGCAACCAAAAAAATTTTCCCAAGTATTCAAAAATATTTTTTGTGCCTGCTTCTATATGTCTCAAGAAAATTCAATCAAATTTCACATAGTGCATTTGGTGTGTTTTGCAGACTATCTCACATTTGGGGTTTGTCTGTACGTTTTTGTGGATGTCCCTTTAACCTCTGGTTTCCTGTAAACTGAAAGTAAATTCACTTTGTTAAATTCCAGTTGAACAGGTCCTGAAAGAACACACAGTTCCTAGGTCATGCTGTATGTATGAAACTGAGCTACGTCTGGAGGCACACGGTGTCAGGTGTTTCACTATACACAATGCGCAGAGTCTCAAAATTTAGCTCTTGTCAATGGATCGCTCCATTACCAACGTGTACTTGTTGTTTTGTTTATTTGTTTTTATTTTCCAATTAGCATATGATTATTGAGTCAGCCTTTGACCCTATGAAAATATTCTTCCCAGCAAACTTGCAACCCATGACCTGAGCATTCGCTAATGATTGACTGTATCAATTATTTTCTTTGAGTAACGAAGCATGGTCTCTTGAGCCTTCTCACATTTACTAACTTGCTTCTATGAAAAAGAAGCATATTCCCACGAACCGGGAATGAACTACAGGAGTTCTCAACAAGAGAGAAACCGTTTAGTTATCACTAGTGACGATGCTGCATGACATGCTTTCCCTGCCTTATCGTGACCTCCGGTCTCCATAAATGCATAGATTTTTATAGATTCAGTGTGGTACGATAGAACAGTGTTTGCCCCAAATGTGGCTGACAGGAAAAACTGGAACCGGACTTTTCTATCTCTTGGAGGGACAGTGTGCAGATAGAGTTGGGAACTATCTTGAATAGACATTCCATGGTCTTGTGTACTTTGTTGTTTTCTGACAAGAGACCTTTGAGAGGCATGTGGTCCTTCCTGTATTAGAACTTCTCCCAGTAATTTTTAATACCTTTATTGGAGAATGGCATTTAGAAACAATAATTTAAATTACATCCACTCCTGAGTCTTCTAAATTTCATTTATTTGGGGCATTTCAATGGAGAGAGGTGGGAAAGTAAATTTTTATAAAAGATCCTGAACTCATGTTCATATTTCTTACTCAAACTTAATAATACAGGGCATTTTCCTAACTTCTTTGTTGTTAAATTTGTGCTTTTCTTCTTGTCTGACATTGAAAAATCTTTTTTTAAAAAATAAATTTAATACATATTCTTATTTGCTTAATTCCATAATAAAAATCAAACAATTTTAGATTATAACAAACATTACTTCAAAAAGTAAAATTGTGGAGTAAAACTTGCAAATTTTTTTTTTGTTGTTGTTGTTACTTTTTTTTGCCCTTAGGATATACTTCAGCAAGAGGATAGAAATTATTGTATTTGAAAGTCAAGTGAAATAATTCTTTGTTCTGTTTGTATTAAAATTTAATGTACAGTTAGCTTTATTTGTTGTAGATTATTTCTGATGTTAGGGGTTCCTTTCCTACACTCATCTTTATTGAGGTTTAAGTTACATAAAATTAACAAATTCTAAGCAAACAACTGCATAAACTATAATAAGTACATACAGTCACATAACAAATCATGATAAACATGTCATCTCCCTGAATAGTTCCTCAATGCCCCCTTGAGGCAATGTCATACTAACCCTAACCCTAACCAATGGCTTGCTTTCTGTCAATATAATTTTCAAGAGTTTGGTAGAAACGGAATCGTATAGCATGTAATCTTTTGTGTCTGGATTCTGTCACTCAGTATAATGTTTTTCAGATTCATTTTGTAGTACATATATATATACTATATATAAAATATATAAATGACTATGTAGTTAACCTTTGACACTGTAAAAATATCCTTCCCAGCAAATGTACAACTGTGAGCATCCACTAAGATTGATGATCCTTGACTGTATCAATTATTTTCTTTGATTAATGAAACATAGTCTCTTCTGAGTCTTTCTACATTTATGGACTAATTTGCTTCTACAAAAAAAATATCTTCATGAACTGGAAACGAACTACAATGTTTCAATAGGTCATCCTACCAGGCTTACTTTGCTGTACTTCCTTTATCTCCTGATTACTGCTCCTCAAAGTCAGAAAAGAGGTCTGTTAGAGCTGTATTCTTTCACCATACTTATTCAGTTTTTATGCTGACCAAATAATATGAGAAGCTGGACTATATGAAGACGAACTCAGTATCAGGATGGAGGAAAACTTATTAATAACCCACAATATGCAAATAACACCATCTTGCTTGCTGAAAGTGAAGAGGAGTTGACAAACTTTATATTCATTAAATGCTGTATAGACTTGGCCATGGATTACACCTTCACATAAAGACAACAGAAATCCTTAAAAACCAGACCAGCAAGCAACATCATGCCAAATGGAGAAAAGACTGAAGTTGTCAAGGATTTCATCTAACACCCAGGGAAGCAGCAGTCAAGAAATCAGATGGCATAATGCAGTGGGCAAATCTGCTGTAGAAGAACAAAAAAAAGTTAAAGCATTTAAAAACAAAAATGTCACCTCAAAGACTAAGTTCTCTCTGTTCAAAGCCATGGTATTTTCAGTTGCGTCATATGCATGTGAAGGCTAGACAGTAACTAAGAAAGACTGAAAGAGAACTAATGCCTTTAAATTACGGTGTTGGGGAAGTATACCGAATGCTCTGGAAAGCCAGAAGAATGAACAAATCTGTCTTGAAAGAAAAACAACCAAAATGTACCTTAGCAGTAGAGATGGAGAGATTTTGTCTCTCTATCTCTATGCATGTTATTGAGAGATACCCGTCCCTAGAGAAGGATTTTATGCTTGGCAAAGTAGAGGGGCATTAGAGGGACATCAAAACACAAGGAGACTTTCAAGACGGATTGACACAATGGCTGTAACACTGATCTTATTAACCATAGCCATGGTTGTGAGGACAGTACAGGACTGGGCAGTACTTTGTTTCGTTTTGTTGTAATAGGGTCATTATGAATTGAAGCTGACTTCATCATACCTGTCACGGACTGAACTGTGTCCCCGAAAAAAATATGTGCAGTAATTCGACTGAGCCAGGGTTCCCTGTATTCTGTGATTGCCCTCTGTTTTGTGATTTTCTGATGCTGTAAATCTTACTCTGCCTGTGGTTAACAGAGAATTAGGGTGGGACTGTAAATCCCTTCATAAGATCACCTCCCTGCTCCATTAAGAGAGTTTCCCTGGAGTATGGCTTGCACCACTCTTTATCCTTTCATCCTACAAAAGGAACGGGAAGCAAGCAGAGACTTGAGAACCTCCTACCATCAAGAAAGCAGCACCGGAAGATGAGCACGCCCTTCAGACCTGAGATTCTTCCACCAAGATGCTCCCTGAACAAAGACACAGCACAAGGACTTTCCTCCAGCGCTGACAGTGGGAAAGCCTTTCTCCAGGAGCAGACACTCTGACTGTGGACTTGTAACTTATTGGATTCTGTAAGAACAAACTTATCTTTGCTTAAGCTATCCACTTTCTGGTATTTCTGTTAGAGCAGCACTAGCTGACTAAAGTCAAGCCAAGTGCTGCCGAGTCCAATCTAAAACAACCCCTAATAGTTACACTCAAAATGCAATTGATTTAGATGATATGTATCAATTCAGATTCACCTTTTCTTCTTGAGTGAAGTTTTGTAATTTTTTTCAATAACTGGTCTATTTCAACTAGTTGTCTAATATATGGGCATAATATGTATCATAGTAGTCTCTTATTTTCATGTTAATGGGTATAGGATCTGTACCAAATGGAAAAAAAAAAAAAAAAACCTGTCATTGAGTTGATTCCAATTCATAGTGACCTTGTAAGTCAGATTAGAACTGCCCCATAGGGTTCAAACGAGTGCCTAGTGGATCTGAACTGTCACCATTTGGGTTAGCAGACGTAGCCCTTAACCACCGCACCACCAGACTTTCAGATGGGATCCAGAGTGATTCCGTAATTATTCTTTACAATGATGAATTACTCTTTTTATCTTTTGCAGCCTGCTTAGAGGCTTATTAACTTTCAAATAACCAGTTATTGTTTTACTGAGTTTAGTTCCGTTTCTGTTCAAACCCACCAGGGTCTCCTTGGAAATTTTATCTTTTTGCTACCTACCCTTATTTCTATGGTTTTTAATCTGCTTGCTTTGGATAGAATTTCTTCTTCTTTTTTTAATTTCTTGAGCTGGAAGCTTAGATCATTGATTTGAGACTTTTTTTTTTTTGATACACTAAGCACTCAGTCCTATAAATATTTCTCTAAGAATCATTCTAGATACATTTAACAAATTTCATTGGTTGGAGTTTTTATTTCTATTTAATCAAAATTGTTTTTTACTTTTCCCAGTGATATCCTATTTGGAGAGAAATCATAAGAAGAACAGCAATCGAAAAAGAAACAACATCAAATAGAATCAACTACACACACGGTAGATATTAATCCAACTCTGTCAATAATCATTCTGAATGTGAATGATCTAATACAGCAACTGAAACACAGAGACTTCAGAAGAATAAAAATAAGAAAAGATTTAATTATCTATTACCTACTGGCAATACATTTTAAATATAAAGAACAGAGAGATTAAAAGTAATGGGATGAATAAAAATATACTATGTTAACACTAATCGAAAGAAAGCTGCAGGAGAAAAATGGACTGCACTCAGGGCACAGTGTGACCATGTGCTATGTGTAATTTATGGTTCTGTGCATTTATAGGATGCTGTCTTACTGGTCTCCTTCTAGGTGGGAGAGGAGAGGGTAGAGAGGAGGGTACAAGGGATTGTTAAAGAGGGTACAACTATACTCCGGGCGAGGAGAGCAGAAGGAACTACAGATAGGCAGGAATGCATATTTAATTTGGATTATATACTTTCACTGAATGACAATTTAAAAGAAAAGAAAGCTGCAGTAGTTAATCTCAGATGAAGCTGCCTTAAGAGGAAAAGACGAAATCAGGGGTAAAGAAGGGAATTATATAGCAATAAAAGAGTCAGTTCCCCAAGAAGGCATAACAATCCTTAATGTTTATGAGCACATCCAACCGAATGTCAAAATACATTATGCAAAAACTGATAGAACTGTAAGGAGAATAGGTTTACTACTATAATTGGAGACTACATCCCTCCTCTTTCAGTAACTGACAGATCCAGGAGTCATTTCTTTATCATAAATCATATCATAAACTTCTATCATCAGTGTTATTTCTGCATTGTTTCCATCGGACTAATTTTTCTTCCAGTCACAAGCTATGCTTTTCTTGCTTCTCGTCACACCTGATAATTTTTTGTTGGAAGATGGCATGCAAAATGCACATTTGTGAGTGTTGTATTTTATCACCTTACTTTAAATAACGTGTTCTGTATGATATGCAGGTCCAGAGAATATCTCCTTGTTTGGAGTGAATCTATCCTTACTACTCAAGTCACAGGAAATCCTGGTGGTGTAGTGGTTAAGGGCTATGGCTGCTAATCAAAAGGTCAGCAGTTCAAATCCACCAGGTGCTTCTTTGAAATTATATGGAACATTTGTGCTCTGTCCTGTAGAGTAGCTGAGTCTGCATCAACTCCAGGGTAATGGGAGTTGATCACTAAAGCAATACAGAACTAGTTCTGGTTGCACAGTGTTGAAACACTGAGTTGCTAACCCACAGGTCGGGCTCTGGAACCCATCACCCACTCCTCAGGACAAAGATGTGGCTGTCAGCTTTAGTAAGAATTTACGTCCTTGGAAACCATATGGGGCAATTCTCCCCCTGTCCTATAGGGTCACTCTAAGTTGGAATTGACTTGAGAGCAGTGAAACTTTTGCTTTACAGTGATGTGAAGTTTCTGGGTAGTGCAAACTGATAAAGGGCTAACCAAGAGGTGGGGAGTCTGAGTGGACCAAGAGGCCTTGGCAATCTGCTCTCAATAAATCAGCCACTGAAAATTCTGTGGAGCACGATTCTATCACAAAATACAAGGGGTCATAAGGAGTCATAGTCCACTCCAGGGCAGTTGATTAGTACTAAAATCCTACTACCATGGAGTCGGGTCTGACTCACAGCGACCCAAGAGAACAGAGTAGAACTGCCCCATAGTTTCCTAGGAGCACCTGGTGACCTTTTGGTTGGCAGATGTAGTACTTAACACATTGTGTCACTAGGGTTTCTAATTAGGACTAAAGTGATCTACTTCTGAGAGCAGTGTACGATCCAAGCTACAGCATTTTTCACTTGCCTCATCTGAGTATGAAAGTTGGACAACGAATAAGGAAAACCAAAGAAGAAAGGATGCCTTTGAACTGTCGGGTTGGCAAAGACCACCAAAAATAGCATGGACTGCCAGAAGAGAAACAAACCTGTCTTAGCAGGAGTACAGCCAGACTGCTCCTCAGGGGCCAGCGTGGCGAGACTGGCTCTTACAGAACTTGGTTTATCAGTTTATCAGGTGGGACTAGTTCCGGGAGGACGCTACGGTTCTGAAAGAAAAAGACTCTCGACGGGATGGGCTGACGCAGTGGCTGCACCAGTGGACCCCAGCATAGCCAAGCTTTTGGGGATGGCGCAGGACCTAGCAGCGTTCTGTCGTGTGTCGCCTTGCTCTCAGGCGGTACCTACTCTGTGGCACCCAGCAACAGCACCCTGATGATGCCTAGTGTATTTTTCCACTCTGGTTGGTAAAAATAAGAATTACTCTCAGCCCTGTTTAAATTTTGGAGATTATTCTGCCTACACTTTTTTGGTTTGTTTTCTCATGCACACATAGTTCAAAATCAGCCCGAACCTTGAAGCTGTTTCTTTCGAATCCCTGGAACTGTTTCTTTCAACCACTGCGCCTTGGTGCTGCACTTCTCATCCCCTGACTAGTCATTTTGTTTGTGACAACTCTGATGCCTGTTTGCTTAGCTAGTCAAAGCTAATGTCTTCTGCTTGATTATATCCTTCCATACTTTGCAGGCTGGGAACTGCCGCTGACCAGTAATAATATGGGTCATCTTGTTTATCTGCTGGCATCGTGGTTAAGAGCTGCATCTGCCAACCAAGAGATGAGCAATTCAAATCTGCCGGCGCTGCTGGCAACTCTTCTGTCCAATAGGGTTGCTGTGGATTGAAATCAGCTTCATGGCAGTGGGTTTCGTTATGGTTTTTGTTTACTTCTAAGAAACACAATCCTGTCCTGCATTACGGGATCTGAGAACAACAGATTAGTATTTTTTCTTTCTGATTTTCCAGTTGTTTCAGGTAAAACATAAATAATTTTACTTCATCTTAGCTAGAAGTTGAAACTACAAATCGCTTTTATGAAAAACTTTATTTTCAATTTTAAAAAAGTTTCAAAGTAATGAAATAAATGCAATAAACATTTAGACAATTTTTCTCTCTTTTTCTTCTAACGTATTTCTAACATATCTGTAAGTAGCCATTTATACGCATTTGCATTTTATTTTTGGTATCTACCTGGGTGAAATTACGCAAATGCATATATATTAGTCAATGTACATACACACAGTCTTATTTCTCCTGTTCTATTACACAAAAGAGTATATTACATTTATTGTTTTCACTGAAAAATGTATGTCGGCAATTTTTTTTAAGACAGATCTTTTTATTGATTTTTATAGGTGCAGAATATACTAGTCCATTTATACATTGTAGTTTTATGCATCTGAGTCATTCTTCAGTGGCATTTGGTGGTGTTCATCTTTTGTTATTGCAAGTAATGCAGTTCTTCACCAAGTGCGTATGTTTGTTTCGTGGAGGTAAAAATGCATGTTAAAGTGGTGCATACGGGATTGCGGAGTCATAAACACAGCAGTCATTTTACTAGCTGTCACAAGATTCCCCTCCGTATTCATTGTACAATTTAGTATTTTTGCAAGAAATTTATTAGAATGTTTGTGTCTTACAATCTCATCTACACAATGTGTTGTAAAGATTTCTGAAATTTCTAATCATATTCCTGAAAAAAGCTAAATTACTGCCATCTTAATTTTCATTTTCTTAATAGAAATGATGCTAAGGTAATTTTTTCATATATTTCAGGATGAATTATATTTCCTATTCTGTAAAATATCTGTTTACAACTTTTGCTTATTTTTCTAATCAGGATTTTTTGTCTCCATTTTTTTTGTAATTCAGAGAGATTAGCATTTTGTCTGCATTGTGACCTTCTGTGTCATCAATTTTCAATTGTCTTTTGATTATTGATAATTTGATTATTATTTTTTTTTCATCTTTTTTGCTTGTTTTTAGCATTTGCTTTACATTCCTTGGAAACTCTATGGGGCAGCTCTACTCTGAGCTACAGAGTTGCTATGAGGCAGAATCGACTCAATAACAGTTGGATTTATTTTTGTTTATATACTAATATACTATGTGGAATGGATTCCATTTTATCTTCAAGACCATTTATTAAAGGTTCATCTTTCTCTGCTTCAAATCACGTAGCAAATATACCTATGTGCTGGGTTTGATTTCTGTATGTTTTCCCAGGTCTGTTTACCTGCCTGGTCAGGAATCAATAATAAAAAATTTATGTCTTTTTACTGATGCTAGCCCAACATATTTTTTATTTTTCTAGTTTTTCTGATTCCTCTTTTATGTATTTCCAAATTTTAGAGTCAGTTTTTCTAGCTTCAGGAAAATAAAATTATCTGTTTATTTATTAATTCTGTTATTTATATATCGGCCAGGCGAGAATCATTATATATTTATGTTAATTAGTCATTCCATTTAATGACATGAGACAATGTGTCATTGAATTTGGCTTATTTTTGTGATTTTTAAGAATATTTTAATATTTTAACTACAAATACTTCACATATTTTGTGTTCTCTTGTAATTTTCTTTTATGGCTAGTACTGTTAAGTAAAAGTTATTATAGGGTCCTCATAGTTTTTGATAGAAATATTTATTAGAGTGTGATAAACAGGAATTTTCAAATTTGTTGAAGAGCCAATAGAGAGAATTATGGTAGAGATGAAAGAATCTTAACAGTTTCTAGCCTGTGACAGAAAGATGCATAAAAGTACATATAAGCTTATTATTGTCAGCTTCTGTTTTACTAAAATTTTTATCATTAGGAAATATTCCTGTTTATCGCTATTTAGATTTTCTGTTGTAAAGTCCAGTGTGTTTGTTATTAAAGAGTTATTTCATTTTTTCCTTTTTTATTGTAAACATTTATTCAGTGTAACTTTCCCCTATTTGCTCTGTGTCTTTACATTTAGGAATATCTGACAGTCTTGGTCTTTTTACAGGAAAATTTGGTCCACTTGCAGTGATTGTAAGGACAAGTATCTACTGTATCGTGTTTTAACTTTTTCTCCCTTTAGTTACCTTTGTGTTTGCTCTCTGGCCTTCTGCTTCCTCTTAGATTGCTCTGTTCTCCCTCATTTAAATTTTCCTCTATCAGATTCTTTCATCTCTAACATAATTCTATTGGTTCTTCAACAAATTTGAAAATTACTGTTTATCACACTCCAGTAAATATTTCTATTAAAAACTATGAGGACCTTATAACAACTTTTACTATAGAACTAACTTTGGAATGGTTTATTTAGACCACATGAACATCTCAGCATTAACACAAAGACCCACTGAGTTGATTATTTTTTCTGATCTTAGGTAAAAGCAAAAAATTTGCATAATGCCATTAATTTGTAATGTTAATTATTTCTATATATCCCTGCTTTACAAGCAGAACTTCTGATCTGTGTGACTCTTGTGAAAATTTCTCTGTTATAACAAAAAGATTATGTCCTGAATATTGAAATTATACTGCTTTCTGGTTATATATTTGTGAGTGTCTGATCCTCACTTCTTTCATTAGTTACAGCACAAAAATTGTATTTGAGGATATGATTATATTGAATAGAACTGAAATCTTTGTTTTAAACTGATAATAGCTAGGCTTAAGACTCAGTATTTGGAAAGGATTATCTGCATGGTTCATCAGTCAGGAAAAATTGCAGATACAAGACGTATTAAAATTCACTTTCTGTGGTAAATTCAGTGTGGGTAAATAATTCTTTGTAATACACTGCTTTGAAATAAATGATACAACATTAAGAGACTGCATGTTGAAAACTCCACAATATACCATTTGTGGGTACAATGACTTCTAGTACAGTCCCCAAGTTTAATAGAATGATTTTAGCCAAAAATGATGATAACAATAATGGTGAACTTGAACGGAAATATTTTCCCGGTCATTCTGTAAAGCTGTCTAATGATTTGCAGACATGCCATCTCTATTGATTCAATCCAAATGATCTTTAATCTAACATTTAGAAGTGTTTCTGCTGAATAAAAAATGAACTTTTTTAACTTTTCCCCCCCCCGTCTTATCAGTGCAGTAGAAGGAAAGAAAGTACACTTAAAAGGAAGAAACTGTGTGTGCAGAGAGAACAGCTGGCCTCCTTATAGTGCAATAGGAAAATACATAGTAAACTTTCATTGGCAGAAAACACCCTACCTTTTAAACTAAGTGTTGAAATAGCAAGCTATAGTTACAAGATCTCATTTTATATGCTTCTCACTCTGTCATCTCTTAGTTTCAGCTTAGATAACTAGTTTATCAGTGGCACATCATGGCAAATTAATGGGTACAGATAAAACCTCCCATAAATATTCATTACATCTCATTACTGCAAATTAATGAGATGCTTTAAAATTAAGCCTAGTCACATTTGGTGCCAAAGATCTTGCCTTAATATATGATGTTCAAAGATGAAGTATGATCAGGAAAACAATTGAATCACTGTGAGAAATTTTTAGATAGGTTTTTCTAGTAACAGTTTGGGTTAGGATGATTATTATACCTGATTTTAGAAATGATGAGAAATTCTTTTTACATCAATATGTAAAGCATCATATTGAAATAGCAAGCTATAGTTACAAGATCTTATTTTATATGCTTCTCATTCTGTCATCTCTTAGTTTCAGCTTAGATAACTTTCAATATGATGCTTTGACGGTTCTCCCACTGTAAATAACTTTATATATGAAATATATGATGCATTTCAGCTATTTGGAACAAAAACCTCTACTTAGAAGTGTACGCCGTAATAAATCAACATTTAAGACTAAGTATGATTTTTTCCCCTACACAAATGAAAATTAACATTGGATTTTTACCTGCATTGGGAACCTGAGCCAATAGCTAGCTAGCCAAGTGCCGTCGAGTCAGATCCAACTCATAGTGACTCTAGGATTCAAGTATTTTTCAAGAAAACAAATGGTTACAGTTCAGAATGCATTTCTACAAACCAGTTAGAAAAATGATCCACTTGGTGAATTACATAGTTGTCTAAATAGAAACTGAAATCCAAAAAGCCCACTGCTCTCAACTCAGTTTTGACCCACAGTGACCGTGTAAGACAAAGTAGGACTACCCCACAGGGTTTCCAAGGAGCACCTGGTGGTATAGAACTGTCAGCCTTTTGGTTAGCAGTCTAACTAAATCACAGTGCCACCAAGACTGCAAAGTGTGAATTAAATTCAAAAAGCTCACTGCCATCGAGTCAATTTGGACTCATAGTGACCCTATAGGACAGAGAAGAACTGGCCCTACAGTTTCCAAGGAGCACCTAGTAGATTTGAAGACCCAGCCTATCGGTTAGCTGCTGTAGTACTTAACCATTATGCCACCAGGGTTTCTAAATGCCTCAGATTCCAGGCAGTGTGCTTACTCAATGGGCAACTTTCACCTGTCCTCCTTAAATACTGAGAAAATCCTACAGATTCCATCTGAATGAGATTATTTTTATATACCTTGGTTCTTACACTGTCCTTTTAAAGACATATTCTACTGAAGATCCTTGCTTTTGCTCTTTCTTGATTTATTCCAAAAAGGTGACAGCATTCTTGCTTATTTTCTGAATTTGCTACACTCTCATAAAGACAGGTCTCTTTATTCATTCCTCTTTGTGAAGAATATTGCTGGTGTCCCTTCACTGGGTCTCTGTACCACCATGACTCTTTCTTTGCTACAGAGGTATAAGAGTTCTATTTATTTTCAAATATTAATTTTGCATTGAGTAACCAAACACAAATTTCTTTTAAACTCTAGCAATTTGAGAGCATTTGTGGCAACCAGACCACTAACCAAAAAAGTCAACAGATTCAAACCTACCAGTTGCTCCTTAAAAACCTTCAGGACAGTTTCCCTTTGTCCTGTGGGGTTCTTAATGAGTTGGGATTGACTCAATGGAAATTGTTTTGTTAGTTGTTGTTGTTGCTTTATTTATTTATTTGATTATCTGTTTATTTATGCATTCATTCATTCATTTATTTGTTCAATAACATCTAATCCATAAATAATGACTTTTTTCCCCCAATTCTCAAGCATTTCAGCTATTTTCCTTTCCTTTGCTTATTGGTAGATCCACTATTTACATAACAGTAATACTAACAATGGTGTATTTGTAGTATTTCTGACTGTGTTAAGAATTTTCAGTGCTCCATTTTTTGGCATGTCTTGTATGGTTGTTTTATCAGATTAAGGATGTATCCTAATGTGCTCATAATCCTTGTTTTGCAGTGCCTTCTCTTACTTGATGGGGTAATGGGTTAAGTGCTACATATGCAAACCAAAGGATCGGCAGTTCAGCTCTGCCAGGAGCTCTTTGGAAACTCTGTAGGACAGTCCTCCTCTGACCTGAAGGGTCACAATGAGTCAGACATGACTTGATGGCATTCAGTTTGGTTTTGCTTTTCTCTTACTTGAATTAGATTTGTGATTAGAATTGCCGCACCTGCTCTTCTTTGTGTATTGTTAGCTTGATATGTATTCTTCCATCCTTTAATTTTCAGTTGTTCGTATCTTTAAGTCTAAGGTGAGTTTCTTGTAAGCAATATATGAATGGTTCGTGTCTCTTGATTCAAGATGTCCCTCAGTGTCTCTTTACAGGAGCTTGTAGTCCATTCACATTCAGTGTAATTTTGATAGCTATGTGTTTAGTGCTATCACTGTGATATCTAGATTTTTGTTGTTCTTATTAATCTATTCTGGGGCATTCTTCTTTGTGAGTTGATTTTTCCCCTTTTTCAGGGTTGGTTTTGTGGTTGTTGAGACTCCTGTAGTACATTTCTTGATTTGATATTTACATCTTTATTATGCATTATGGCTGCCCCTATGATCCTCCTTAATAAACTATGTATGAATCTAATTTTAATTACTACCAGTCTTATTAACTTCCTGTCCATCTGGAGGGACTATAATGACAGTAGCACATCCCTCTTTTTAATATGATGACATCATAGTTTTCATGATATGATCCCTGGGTCATTTCTTTCAATATTATAGCTTTGATTGAGTTTGATTGAGTTTCCCTAACTGGGTAGGCTTCTTGGTGATGTGTTCTGTATTTGCTTCTAAAATATGAAGTTAGGGATTTTGTTCTTCTAAGCCAAGAGATTCCTTCAGTATTTCTTGTAGCTTTGGTTTGGTTTTTACAAAGTCTCTGAGTTTCTGTTTATCTGTGAATGTCTTAACTTCATTTTCATATTTGAAAGATAGTTTTGCAGAATAAGTAATTCTAGATTGGAAGTTCTTCTCCTTCAAGGCTTTGAACATGCCATGCCACTGTCTCCATGCCAGCATGTTTTCTGCTGAGAAACCTGATGAAAGCCTACAGGGTTTCCCTCTGAATATTAGCTTTGGTTTGAGTCTTGCAGCCTTTAAGAGTTTCTGCTTATGTTTCATTTTGTTAAGCTTGATTATAATATGTCTTAGAGTCTTTCTTTTGAGATCTATATTGGGTGGCATTCAATATGCATCTTGGGTATCTAGATTCTCTTCTTTCATAATTTCTCGGAAGATTTCTGTCAGCTGCTCAGCAAGAATGTTCTCTGTGTTCTCAGGTGTTTCACTCTGTTCAGGAACTCCGATTAATCGTAAATTGTTCTCTTTAATAGAGTCCCACATGCTTCTTAATGCTTCTTCATTTTTCTTGTTTCTTTTTTCTGATTTCTCCACATAGATACTGGAGTCAGTAGTTCTTTTTTCCAAATAAGGAATTCTCTTTTCCATTTGTTCCATTCTGTTTTATTGGCTTTCAATTGAACTTTCTATGTCTTTGATTTTGTTCTTGATCTGTTGGATTTCAAAGTACTGGTATTCCATCTGATCAAACAGCTTGCTTAATTTTTCATTTTGTTCTGCTGCATTTTGTATAAGGTCTAGGAGGACTCTCTATATAATCCTTTTGTACTGACCTTCTGATAGTTTCAGAAATGTTTCTTTATCTGGGAAGTTCTTTGCTTATGTCTTTGGGGGCTTTCTGAAGCCATCGGTGATTTTTTGGTTATGATTTTCTCCACAGTTTGTTGCTTTCTTGGCATCATGTGAGTCAGTAGAGGCTGGGAGAGATGCCATAAGGATGGACCACAGTTGTTTCTGTAGGCAGTCTTAAAATGAAAGGTAGAAGGTATCTGACAACTTCTATAATCAGTCAGGTTTTCAGATATGTAGATCCCTCTTTCCAGCTGGCAAAGTAAGCACCTCTATATTGAACCCCAACTGTTATAAACCAGTTCAAAATACAGAAAGGCTACTATCCTGCTGACCTCTGCTGTTGGGCCCCAACCATAGGCAACACTGTGTAGAATCCTGCTTTTCTGCTGGAAAAGCACTCTTCTCTGGCAGGCGGTGCCTCCCAGCCTAGGAATTAGGTCCAGCTGAGGTCTCTGTATTGGTACATCCTCCCAATGGAACAAGATGGTGTCCCACACAAGCTCCCCGTCTGCCTCTGTACAGGCTACTCAATGACAGAGGCAGAAAGAGAGGCGCAAAGGTGCTGAGATGCACAGGATCCAAAACCAGGCTCCCAAACTATGGCAATTTTGCCTGCCAATCCCACCAGTGGTGTGTCTGAGGTTAGCTGCTAGTCAAGTCCCAGCTCTTCCTGCTGGCTAAGACAGAGGAAAAGAAGTTAAAATGGAGATTAACCTTTGGCCTGTGAAAGCATCCACTCACCCAGAGTGAAGGTCAGTGAAAGAGAGGATATTTTTCGTTCAGTGGTATGAAATAGAAAATAACAGCCCTATGCCATGTCCTAGGGCTGCTAGGTGTCCAGAAGGCTCCATTTAATTATCAATTCAGGTCTTAGTTTCCAGAGGGATTTAGGGAGACATGTCTAGTCCACCATCATGACTCTGCCTCCCTTGAATAAGATTTGGAGTTTCATACTTTTCAAAGAAATTATGCATGTTGCCCAGGCTTTAAAATATATTGGCTTTTTTTTTCTATTCCTTATAATTTTAGCGTCTATCCCATGCAAATTCCCAATTTTCATTTATAATATTGATTTCATATACATTTTCTCTTTTATCAGTTTCATTAAGCTTTTCAAAACAAATCTGGCTTTGTTAATCTTCTCAGTTGCATCACTGTTTATTTTATGAATGTCTGCTTTCACAGTTATTCCTTCTTCCGTATGTTTGAGTTCATTTTGCTGTTTTTCTTACTTCCTATTTATGAGGATTAGCAATTAAGTTTGTGAACTCATCCTAGAAAAAAATGCTACATACTTGATTGCTGAATATCACTGCAGTCACCTTCGAGGTACTCCCTTGGGAAGCCATGCACTGATACCAGTGCTTAGTTTACCTTCCAATGCAATTCTGGAACTCTTTTTCTGGAATGGCTATCAGAGCTATTGTTGTATTACCCCTGATGTCCTGAATACCATCAAAATGTCTTCCTTTCAATATTTTCTTTATCTTCTGGTAAAGGAAAAAGTCATTGTGGGCCAGAGCAGGTGAGTAGGGAGGATGTTCCAATACAGTTATTTGTTTACTGGCTAAAAACTCTCTCACAGACAACTACATGATTAAGTTCACCAACTTGCCAGCATGCCACTGTGCACAATGGTCATTCCAGAAAGAGTTCCAAATTGCTCTGAAGGGTGGACTAGGCACTGGCATCACTGCATAGCTTCCCAAGGGGAGTACTTCAGAAGTGACCATAGTGATATTGATATTCAGCAATGAAGTATGTAGCACTTAGAACAATTAAGTTTGTACACTTACTTGTCAGACTTGATCCATCAGTTTTCAGGCAGTATTTTCCACATAATTTCATATTTTGTTGGTAAGATCATCTTTTGATTTTTTCATTATTATTGATTTAGTATGATTCTATAGCTTCAGTTGTTATTTCATATATACTATATGGAGCCCTGCAGTCATGGTGGTTAAGAGCTCAATTGCTTATGCAAAGGCAGGTGGTTTGACAGCAGCTAACTGCAACACAGATCTCATTCTGCCTTTTTGTTATTATTTTGACTCTTGTTTGTTGTAGTTTATTGTTTTAGTAGTCTATAATTTTTAGATAGTGGGAGAATCCTTGGAGAACTAGGTATAAAAAGTCTTCCTTAGAGAGAAATTTTCACTTCCACAAGACATCTATTAATTCATGATGAAATTAGCTAGCCCTCTAGTTTGATTAGAAACTCTGGTGGTGTGGTAATTAAGTGCTATGGCTGCTAATCAGAAAGTCGGCAATTCAAATCCACCAGCTGCTCCTTAGAAACTCTATGGGGTAGTTCTACTCTGTCCTATAGGGTCACTATGAGTCAGAATTAATTTGATGGCAATGGGCTTTTGTTTTTTGGTTTTTGTTTGATATTTTAGAAAAACAAATTGTATTCAATTCTGTCTCTAAACACAAGTGGAAGTAGTCTGTGATTAGCAGTTCCCAGTTGATAGTTTTCTTTTTCCCCCCTGTTTCTATGGTCTTGTGTCTCTACTATCTCCCTTTTGGTCATATATGTTTACAGGATACTTACTGAAGTGTGGTCTTCAAATCACCTGAACTTCATGAAAGTCATCATATCTTACTTTCCATTTCCCTTAGCCATTAGACCAAAGGCTTGGAGTCTCTTCTAAAAACACAAAGTCAGGTTTTCCAGGGAAATAGCAATTTCAGATGCTACATTACTTTACTGAAATTATACTTCTTTTTTGTTTCTTACACTAATTTAATGAAAACAACAATGCTGTCCTAGATGGAGTGAGAATGATATGTAGGCAGTTATTCTCGCATACATGTTCTCATTTTATCCTCACATCACCCAAATGCTGTAAGACAGGCAATCATAACAACACATTTAAATGGAAAAAAAGTAAAGGAACTATTTTTGTTTTCAAGGTCAATGTCATATTAATTATAATCCTGAAATTAAAATCAAATTTTTATGCCCAATTGACTACATATTTTAATATTCATTTTAGAAAGTCTTATTTAGCCTTTTATTTAATGGCATATGCCCAGCACCTAATAGTTTAAAGTGCTTTAAACATAATAACCCAAGCCAAGTGCTGTCGAGTTGGATCCAATTCCATATCTCACACCTTATACAAAAAATAACTCAGATTGGATAAAAGACCTAAATATCAAATCTAAAACAATAAAGCTCATCCAAGAAAAAATAAGATCAACAATGGAAGTTTTAACACACAATGTAGACAGACTTCAAAAACTGAGAAACAAAGCATAATCAACAGAAGAGGAAATAGATAAATGGGAGCTACTAAGAATCAAACACTTCTGTTTATCCAAGGACTTTATCAAAATAACTAAAAGACGATCTACATACAGAATGGGAAAAAAAATATTTGGCAACTATATGTCAGACCAATGTCTGATCTCCATAATCTATATGGTACTACAAAATATCAACAAGAAAAAGATAAATTATCGAATTAAGCAATGAGTAAAGGAGATGGACAGATACTTATCTAAGGAGGACATCCAGGCAGCCAAAAGACACATACAGAAATGCTCACAGTCATTAGCTACTAAAGAAATTCAAATCAAACCTATGATGAAATATCATCACATCCCACCAACATTGGCCATGATCCAAAAAACACAAAACAACAAATGCTGGAGAGGCTGTGGAGAAATTGGAGCTCTCTTACACTGTTGGTGGGCTTGCAAAATGGTACAACCTCTTTGGACAGCAATCTGACACTTCCTTAAAAAGCTGAAAATAGATACACCACTTGACCCAGTAATTCCACTGCTTGGAATATATCCTACAGATGCAAGGACAGTCACATAAAGAGATACATGCTCATGAATGTTTATCACAGCACAGTCCACAATAGCAAAAAAATGGAATCAACCCAGATGCCCAACAACAGATGAATAGATGAATAAATTATGGTGTATATACTCAATGGAACACTATGCAATGATAAACAACAACAATTTTAGAAAGCATCTCATAACCTGGTTTCAACTGGAAGACATCAGGTTGAGTGAAATTAATCAGCAGTACAAGGACAAATATTGTATGAGACCCCTATGATAAAGACTTCAAAACAGACTCATGTACAGAAGAAAAACTCTTTGATGGTTGCAAGGGAGGGGAAAGAGGGAGGGAGAGTGCTGGTTATAGATTAGACAGTTGGTAGAAATTTGGTTAGGTGAAATCAGTGACAGCACACATTAGAAAGAAGATCAATTTAACTGGACTTCGACATAACCTGAAAACTCTTCCAATCTTAACCCAACATTGCAAGGATAGAGTAGTGAGGATGGGGTCCAGGGACATAACTGGCCTATTGCTAAGAAAGTCTTCTGCACCCCATATTGGTGAATGGCACCTAGGGTCTTAAAGGCTAGCAAACCGCCATCTGAGGTACAACAAATGATTCTAACTCAGCAGGAACAGGTGATCACCAAGGGCCAAAATGACATGGGGGAAAGAGGACACCAAAGACTGAGACCCACGTGAATAAGTGACTACATCAACATGTGACCAGAAGAACCAGATGGTACCCAGCCACAACCAGTGACAGCCGTGATGGGGCTCACAAAGTTGAGTTCTAGTGGCAACCCAAGACTAAAAAGAGGTGCACTCTGAGAACTCCACTGAAAGACTGCAGCTAATGGTCCAAAGGCCCAAAGAGTCCCCTGGGAGCATGGCCGCAAGACATGATGCTTGTACCTGTTTGTAAATCCTTACTGAGGTCAACTCCTAGAACATGACCATACCATGTGTGCACTTTGTGGTTCTATGCATCTATAGGATGTCGTTCTACCGGCCTCTTACTAGAGGGGAGTGGAGAGGGTAGAGAAGAGAGGACAGGAGATTGTTAAGAGGATATAACATGTATAGAACAGAAAAGAGGAGGGTTTGTCACCAGGCAAGGAGAGTAGTAGGAGCTGCACATAGGCAGGCAAGCGAATTTAAACTGGATTGTATGCTTACACTCAATCACAATAAATAAAGTATATATATACAGAGAGAGAGAGAACTAAATACAAGTTGAAATTGATGGCAAAGTAGCTTTTTTTTGATATTCAATGCATTTATACGTAATACAATGGCTACTAGGCTTACTCATTAAAAGCCAAGCCAAGTGCCGTCGAGTCGGATCCAACTCATGGCGACCCTAGGGGCCAGGGTAGAACTGACCCCCAGAGTATTCAAGGAGTGCCTGGTGGATTTGTTTTTTCCTGAATTCAAATAAATCCCCAGAAGCAACTTAAGGGACCACAGCAATCAAATCCTCCCACCAAATCAGAAACTTTTAGGTGGACAACTCTTGGAAACTGAATACTTTATGTATTTGAAATCTGAGGGTATGTTATGGATTGAATTTGGTCACTAGAAATGTGCCACATCTTGGCTAGTCCATGATTGGCAGTACTGTGCAATTCTCTGCCACTCTGTCATCTTCGGTGATTTTCCTACGTGTTATGAACCCTACCTCTGTGGTGTTAATGAGGCACCCTCAGTCTACAAGGTTAGGTGATAACCCGTGTCAACCTCCTTGAGAAAGAAAAAGAGAGAACCCAGCAGAGATGCAGTGGGCATCTTGTACCACCAAGAAAGAAGCCCCTGGAGCGTACTTGTCCTGTGGACCTGGGAGGGAGGGGAGTCCCTGTGCTGAGAAGCTCCTTGACCAGGAGAAGGTAGATAATAAGAACCTTTTGCTAGAGCAGATGGAGAAAGGGAACGTACCCCTAGAGTAGGAACCCTGAATTTGGACTTCTAGCCTCCTAGATGTGACAGAATAAATTTCTGTTTGTTAAAGCCATCCACTCGTTGTAACTTTGTTGCAGCAGAACTAGGTAACTGAGACAGGGTAGTTACTAGAGGCCTTGATTAGACATCTGCTAATGGCAACTGGTTTCATAGTTTGGGGGGGAATAATGGAAAACGTTGCAACTATACCCATATTTGAAGAACAGACCAATGGGTTTGGAGAATGGTTGCAGTGTTTGAAACACACTGAAAGGAATTTTTTTTTTTTGTATTGCTATCATAACCAGGTAAATCTTAATAGAATCTTAAAGTCCGTTCATTGAGACAGTATTCCAAGCAAGCATGGATTTGGTAATTGATTTTTAAAAAAATCCGTCATAGACACTGTATTAGTTATTGAAGTTACAGGACTGAACAAAACAGACACTGCCACTTCTTTCACAAAGGTGACAGTGTAAAGTATGTCAATCGTTAATCTCCTTTAGTTGTAAAATTACTTTATCATAGTTAGATTGTAATCACTGTTTTCTCATCAGATTCTAGCTAGGAGAGGCATCACCCCAATGCAATATGACCTTAGAGATTTTCTGGGTTGAAGATAATTTACATGTTGTATCATTTTACTTTTCCTTCTATCCCAGTTGCCCTGCAAATTTCAAAGACAAAGCAAATATGATAAAATAGTGCCCAATAAAAGCCCATTCACCCTGTACAGTGTACTTAGCTACACCTTTTATGTGGATTATTTAAATTAAATCCTTACAATAATCACAGAGATAGTGTGATTATAGTTTCCATTCTGCAGATAATGAAACTGATGCCTAGAGAAATCAAATAATTGTCAAATTCCCATAGACAGTAAGTGGTGGATCTTGGATTCAAATTCAGATAAGATTCCATGCTCTTGATGACAGTTACTGTTGCCCCTAAGCTGGCAAATGCTTGGTTGTTTTGAAAACAAATGACAGACTGAAATATTGTTGGTGAGTAAGAAGTAGTAAACAGAAAGTATTATGTTCTCAATATTTCAGAAAGAACAAATTACAGAATCACTCCAGAATTAATTAAAATTCTCCTAATTTAAATTTGTGTATTCACTTGTTACTCATTGGAATTATGAAATATGTAAGATGTTTATTTGTTATCATTTGTTTGTGCAGAAAACCAGAATACTGTTACACACTTCCTCAATGTCCATCTTATCCTTATAGGGTATCAACTTCCTTAAAGACAACTCTTTTACCATACGAGCTTGCAAATACAATCACTCTAGAATTTCATATCATAAGAGAAAGTTGTGACATCCATATATGGTCAACTGAGTTCCTACAGAGACAGAACAATTGAAGGATACAGTGCTAATGTGCAAAAC